>JAQPPZ010007219.1:0-2468821 GCA_028583015.1 Wollemia nobilis
TATTGAATGTATTTTAGTTATATTTCAATATTTTGTGTGTGTGAGCTTTATTTCAATAGTAGGTTCCTTACAAGTGGTATCAGAGCGCTTTCCAGGGCTGAGTTCTATTGCAACTACGATAATTATTGCTTAGCCATTTTCACTTTTTAGGTATAATTTTCTTGTGTTTTTTATTTTGTTTTCTTTTATTCAAAAAGCCAAAAAACAAATCTGCAAAAATAAAAAAATACAGGCTAGAAACCCTGTGCCAAGGGTTTTAAAATATTGTGAAGGAGCTATCATTATTGGATAAGCTAGATAGCCCATAAAGTGTCTAGTGAAGTGAGGAATAATTAGGATCTAATACCCAAGCCTCAGATAGCACTCACGCATGGAATTGAGCTCCCATGCATTTTTGGGTGTATCAAAAGCTCCAATAGGAAGCTTTTTAGCCTTGTATCATCCATAGTCCATGGGACACAACATCCTGGATGATTACATACTTGTACTATTAAAGAGGCAGATAGTGTGCTCAAGGGTATGTGTGGAATCCTCCTTGGGTAGTGGCCTAAAATATTGGTACGAACACTATTGTTCATCATTGTGGTATAACAAAGGGCCTATGGGTGTTACTCCTTTACCTAGCATACCCTGGTTTTGTTAAACACTTCAACCTGCAAAAACACACATCTCCCTGTTCTGTTGAACCTGCATTCACAATCCCAAAAAGTGAGCATACGGAGGACTTCCCTATCACATAAGAATACACTTTGCATGCACCAGTAGTTAGGATAGATTCCATAAGTGTCTCTAATAGTTTATAATATTCTAGTACAATCTAGATTAATGGTAGTAATAGTCAGGTCAGTGGTAGTACCATTTAGGTCAATGATAGTAATAGTTAAGTCAGTGACAATAACAATCAGGTCAATGATAGTAAAAATTGGGTAAGAAATAGTTACAGTAAAAATAAAAAAATACAAGTGGTCAGGGTTAGAAATAGAATCGTTAGCGTTAGTAACTGCAATACAAGTGATAGGATAGTGACAAGGTGATCAGTTGATAGATTAGAGACAATCGATCTAGTACCCAACTTGTGACCTATAGCTCCAAATAAAAAATCAAAAAATAAAAAATCGTGCAAATCAGAGCTATAACGAAGAAGTTATATTGGTTTTATCATTACTCTATTTTGAGTAATTCTTAAACCAGAAATAGGGAAAAATAGCCCTAAAAAAAGTCATAACAGGCCCTAGACAACTCCAAAATTCCTCAAATTTGTTTTTTTGTCTTAGTTAGCCCCTTATTACCTCTCAGAATTTTTGAGTCCTAACTCCCTTTTTCTCAAAATTCCTCAAATTTATCAATTTTCCACTAGCCCTTTTTGGCCAAATATTCTCCAAATACAAAATCTAAGTCTGGGGTGCCCAAAAATCTATGTTGTGACATATAGCTCATTGTGACCATATTTTCAAGCTGATCATCTTGATATATAACATCCAAACACTTTTTAGACTCCTTACTAAAAATAGTAACTCCAAAAACCACACTTCTATTTTTAGTAATTTAGTAAAAAAGTTTAAGGCTATCTCAAATGGCAAGTGGCACTCGTGGACATCAAAAAGAGGTAGAGAAAAACACTGCTTCAATGTTGGATACCCTACTAAGTGTTGTTAATGGCTTACAAAAAACAATTGAACACTTGATGATAGAATTTCAAACTTTCAAAATTGAATAAGATACCTCAAGAATTTTCCTAGAAGAACATCTAGCAAAAGTTGAGTCTAAAATACAAGGTATTCCAAGCAAATCTGAGTATCATACTGAACACTCACATTTCGATCGAGGTCAAGGAAAGGAAATTTATGACTCTCACATTCACTTTGATCGTGATACTACCTTCAAGATGCCAAAACTATACTTTCCTAAGTTCAATGGGAAGGATGTGGATGGATGGTTATGTCATGTTGCTCAATTCTTTGGACTCCACGATGTCCTCATTTATCACCGAGTTCAAATGGCTTCTTTCAATTTGGAATCTGAAGCCTTACAATGGTACCAATGGTTGTAGAAAACTCTCCCTGATCCTTCCTGGGTGGACTTTGAGTCTCAATTACTCACTTGCTTTGGCTCTAGTGAATATTATGATTTTACAAGACAATTGACAAAGCTGAAACAAACTTCGATAGTTTGAGATTACCAAATACAATTTGAGATATTGGCCAACAAAACTACAAGATTGAATGAATGGTTCTATATGAGTTGTTTTTTTAGTGGGTTGCGGAAAGATCTCCAAGTCGAGGTCATAATGTTTAAACCACAATCCATGATGTAGGCTATCCAGTTGGCTCATTTGGTCGAGTCCAAATTTTCAACTCAAAGACGAATATCTAAATTTCCATGGGCTAAACCCTCTTTTCCTCCTAGATTCCACAATCAACATGAACAAAAACCTATTGCACCCACTGCTGCACCCAAATGTTTAACTATTTCTAAAATGGATGTGCGATGCATTCAAGGGTTGTGCTACAATTGTGATGAAAAGTTTTCTCGTGGGCATAGGTGCACCCAAAAGAAGTTGTTCCTCATAAATGTTGATGAGCCTGGAACCAATGACCATAGTGATGATGACACTAAATCAATAGAGGAACCACCTAAACTAGAGGAAGAAAACCAAGATGAACCACAGGCTAAAATTTTTGTTTATGCTCTTGTTGGCATTACTACTCCCCAAACCATGAAAGTTGTAGGTTATTTCAAGGGCCTGCATCTTACCATCTTGATTGATTCTAGTAGTACACACAATTTCATTGATCCCTGCATTGCCAAGCAGGCAAATTTTTATGTACACACATGTAATTCCTTTGAAGTTATGATAGCAAATGGTGGGACTTTACCTTGCAAAGGTAAATATCATAATGTTAAGGTCAAAATTGGGGACTATGAGCTCAAACAAGATATGTTTGCACTTTAATTAGGGGGATGTGATATTGTGTTGGGAGCTCAATGGTTGGGAACATTGGGAGTCATCTCCTGGCACTTTACTAATCTTTGGATACAATTTTCACAGAATGGATAGTCCTACACTCTCCATGGCTTAAAAGTAGAGCCTTCATAGATTATCAGTTCCAACCATATGGAGTTGTTAATCGGGGTGTCATAGCTCAGATTTTTGTGATCCAACCTCATCCTTTAGAGGAGGATTCTATTCCTAAATATTTTCTACTTATTTTGACCAAGCACAACTCTATTTTCACTGAGCCAATAGAATTATCACCTCATCACTCTCATGACCATGTTATCCCCTTGTTACCTGGTAATGAACCACCCAACATTAGATCGTACAGGTATCCTCATGCTTTTAAGTCAAAAATTTAGAAGCTAGTACAAGAATTATTAAAATTCAATGTCATTTAGCCAAGAAACAGTCCTTATTCTTCTTTAGTTTTATTGGTACACAAGAAATATGGATCCTGGTGGTTGTGTATCGATTATCGAGAGCTCAATAAACTCACCATCAAGGATAAGTTTCCTATTTCATTGGTGGATTAATTACTGGATGAAATTCATGGGACTATGTATTTTTCAAACTTGACCTTCACTCGGGGTACCATCAAATCTGGCTCAAGGATGAGGATATTCCCAAGACTACTTTTCGTACTCACGAAGGTCACTATGAGTTTTTGGTAATACCATTTGGCTTGACTAATTCCCCTTCCACTTTCCAAAGCCTCATGAACAACATTTTTCATCCATTCCTTTGAAATTTCATTCTAGTCTTCTTTGATGACATTCTAGTGTATAGTCGCTCATGGGAAGAGCATCTTATTCATGTGAATCAGACTCTTCAATTGTTGGCACAACATCAACTCTATGCTAAGCATTCCAAGTGTTCTTTTAGATTGATAGAAGTGGAATATTTGGGACACATTGTCACTAAGTAGGGCATCAAATTTGACCCCAAGAAGATCCAAGTTGTTCATGAATGGCTGAAACCTCACACTCTCAAAGGTCTTAGGGGATTTTTAGGGCTTACAAGTTATTACCATAAATTTATTTGTAACTATGGTAAAATTGTAGCTCCCCTCACTTCGATGTTAAATAATGACTCTTTTACTTGTATAGGATCCATTGAACATGCTTTCCTAGAATTGAAGCATGCTATGACCACTACGCCTATCTTGGCCATGCCAGATTTCTCCAAATCATTTTTCATTGAAAGCGATGCTTCAAGTCATGGTATTGGTGCAGTGTTGATGCAAGAAGGGAGACCCTTGGTCTTCACTAGTAAAGCTCTTTCCAATCATAATTTGGAAAAATCCACTTATGCCAAGGAGATGATGGCAATTCTGCATGCAATAACCCATTGGTGACCGTATCTCATCGGGTGTCATTTATCCATTAAAACAGATCATCAAAGTCTCAAATACTTTTTGGAGCAATGGGTTGCCACCCCTGAACAACAAAAATGGGTCTCTAAACTCATGGGCTATGATTATGATATCACCTATAATAAGGGCAAGGAGAATGTTGTGGCCAATGCTCTCTCACCAATTTGAAGCTCTTAGTATGTTGTATGTCATTTCATTGCCAGTCTTCCAATGGATCGATTCCTTACGCTAGGAGGTACTTCAGGATTCTGAATTGCAGACTTTTGTTGCTTCCCTATACACTGAGTCTACTTCATGTTTAGGCTACACTTGGGATGGCCAAGATCTACGTTACCACCAATGCCTTTTTGTTCCCCATAAGTCCTCACTACAAGAACTTCTCATGATAGAACTGCATGTTGCCCCATCTATCAGCCATTCAGGATTTCTCAAAACATATGAACAACTTAAGCACACTTTTTTTGGAAGGGTATGAAAAAGGACATTCAATATTTTGTGGCATCTTGTGATACTTGTCAATGGATGAAAGGTGAAACGGTGTGTTCTCCAGGCACTCTTCAACTCTTGCCCATTCCTGACCAGGTTTGGATGGATATTTATATGGATTTTATTGAAGGCTTACCTATGTCTAGAGGCAAATCTGTTATCTTCATAGTAGTGGATTGTCTTTCAAAGTATGCTCACTTTTGTTCCCTATCCCATCCTTACACAACCTCCATCATTGCCCAAATTTTTCTTGATTCTATATTTTGCCTTCATGGTCTGCCCTCCTCCATCGTGTCTGATCGTGATCCAACCTTTACTAGTCACTTCTAGCAATAATTTTTTAAGTTGTAGGGGACTCAGCTCAATATGAGTTTAGCTTATTATCCTTAAATTAATGGTCAAACAAAGATTGTCAACAAATGTTTGGATACCTACCTTTGTTGCTTTAGCTCATATCATCCTATGCACTGGACGAGATGGCTTCCTTTGGACGAGTGGTGGTACAACACTTCCTATCACACAACAACCAAGGTTACCCCTTTTGAGGAAGTTTATGGGTGCCCTCCACCGATGCCTTCTTCCTACATTCCAAGTAGCTCCAAGGTCCATGCAGTCGACACTACTCTCAGTCAGCATGCTGATGTCCTCCATCAACTAAATATGAATTTGGATGTAGCCTAGAATTGGATGCACCAATAGGCTAACCAACATCATTTTGAGCATATTTTTGATGTGGATGATATGGTTTTCCTTTGCTTGCAACCGTACAAATAGTTATCCCTCCAGCTTTGCAGATGCCAAAAACTTACCGCAAAGTACTATGTGCCCTATCAGGTGTTACAATAGATTGGTTCCACAACCTATAAATTGGCCCTTCCACCTACATCCAAGCTTCATCTTGTTTTTCATGTTTTCTCTCTCAAAAAGGTGGTGGGAAATTAGATACAGGTTCAATCTATACTTCCAGAGTTAGATTAAGAATGGTCTATCTTGATTGAACCTGAACAGTTGTTGGATCATCGAACTCACACTCTTTGCAACCGCACCATTACTGAAGTCCATGTTCAGTGGCATGGACTCCATCCTAAAGATTCTACATGGGAATCTCTCCATTAGCTCCAACACCAGTTTCCTCACCTTCAACTTTGAGGAAAAATATTTTTGAAGGGGAAGGACATGTTAGGATCCCATCCTAATGTTATTTTGTAATTCTCATTATTATGTAATGACCCACTTCCAATGTGAGGGATCTCATATATAATGTTATTTTGCAATATTTTGTAATGTACATGGTATGTTAGACTCCTATCCAAGTGGGGCCATTTGATGTAACCATTATCAAGATTGTAACCGATATTTGGTAGAAGATTCTAGCTCGAGTGGCATTTTGCATGTAAGCCAACTCTTGAGCCTAGGGTTAGGGTTGCATGAAGTATTTCTTTAAAAAGCTATGAAGCCATGTACGAAGACATATTTTTGCAAGTTAATGAAATATTGAAGGAGGTTGCCCCCTCAAAGAGACCTGTGACTCTGAGTTATTTGTGAGATTGTTTCAATTCTGCAATTACTTTTTGCATAGTATTATTCTGTTATTACATGTATTTTAGTTATCTTTCAGCATTTTGTGTGTGTGATATTTATTTCAATAGTAGGTTCCTTACAAGGTAACATTATGAGATATGAATATCATACACTTTGAATGTTGAGAATTTTTGGCTTAAAAGGAGTCTAATAAATTTTATTTATGTGGGTGACATGGTGAGATATAAATATCATAAAATTTAAGTTGAAAATTTTAGGCCCTAATAAATTTTATTTGTTTGGGTATTATAATGAAATATGAATATCATAAATACTAGAAAAAGGGTCTAATGAGTTTTATTTGTTTAGGTGACATGACAAGAAATGTGTATCATAGATATAGAACAATATTTTACTTAAAATAGTCTAATAATTTTATTTGCATGGTTGTTATTATGACATAAATATTATGATGTAATATTTATTTTAATTTCATATAATTGATTAAAATAGTTTTAAAAGAGGGAGTGTGAGTCAGGAGTGAGCTAGGAGCAAGCCCCACTAGGTAACATGGAAGGAAAAACATATTTGAAAGTCTTAATGGGAAGTTAGGATGTTCTACCTAGAAGTATGGATGGTCGTGTTGGAGATAGGAAGAGGAGCAAATATATGCCAAGTTTTATCTAGGGAACAAATGTTACAACATGAGATGATCAAGCATGATATAATGGTTCTTAAAAATAGAGGTTAAGTATTTAAGTTCCATGGATACTATTCAAGTGTAATGACCCTAAACTTAGCTATAAGAAAACACACATAATTTTTTTTTTACTAAGGAGAAGGATTCATAAACCCCTATATGATTTCTAATTGGTCTATTGTTTAAATCCCCTAAGTTTCTTGAAGAGCTACATATCACTAGATACCCTAATATAAGTCCATTTGTGTAGGCGTATAATGTGTTACCATAAATAAGTTTATCCCTCTCATCACTCTTGATGAGCTAAACTTATCACCTTCAGTCAATCGAAGGTATACACCCATCACCATACCATACACAAGTCAATTTGTATAGGTATGCTACACGTATTGTGAGTTAAGCTATCCATCTCATCTCCATGACAAGCTATCTTAACTCAGATGTAGTCTTTCCTAAACTCATTTATCATTTTCCCTAAGGGTTCTTAATCCCTTAGGTCCACTATGTTCACCCTAAGGGATCTCAATCTCTTAGGTCACCCTCTAAGTTCATCCTAGAACTTATTATTTAAGTTTCTAATATTTAGCAAGAAGAACAAGAATAGATTACAAAAGTATATTTCACATCATACCAAAGACTAGAGGGAAAAAACATTCAAGAGATAGTAAACATGAATTGGAAAAGAAATTAATACAAGATATAGATAATTCAAGCAGTAATTTAAAGGTGCATCTTCCATCAATTAATATTTATTACATATAAGCAAGTATAGTAAATCCTCCATACTCTTAAAAAATAATATATTACATCAACTTTAATAGAGAAATCTCCCCACATGGTTAATCTATTTGAGCATAAGTAAATCATTATAAGTAGAATCAAACCGATACATTGGTTCCAACTACCTCCTTGGTCCTTCTTAGCTTTCCCTCCATCATTTGAGGATAGTAGGGGATTAGGGCACTCATGGTTCCATGATAGACATGCTTCTAAATACATTTACTTATTTCATTGCCAAATTGTAACTATACAAATTAAAGCAAAGTATCTAACCATCTATTGCATAGTTGATATCATAAAAATCACCATTTTTATTTTCACCTCTCATTAACCATAGAGAGTCTTTCAACACATGCAACTAGACCATAGGATTTACTTTAAACAATTTATTCAACCCTTATTCGATGATTAAAGTCTCATGCCTTCAATCATCAAATAATCTAGATTACTTCGATCAATAAATAACCATTTCTCCTTTGTTCTATAAATTAAAGTCCCATTCCCTTAATTTACAAAATAAACTAATTACCTTTATTTATTAAATCAAAGTCACCTACTTGAATCCATAAATAAACCCTTTTTCCTTTATTTTATAAATTAAAGTCCCATACCCTTAATTTTTTTCAATGGGTTATATGGAATTGAAACAGGTCCCACCCGTATTACATCATCACCACATAGTGGTATTACAACAAATCTTGGATATTATCCATATATCGTTTGGCAAGATTTGAACCTGGATCCCCTCCTTGTTGAGAAATCTAACCGGTTGAACTAATACCACTTGATTTTTTTCAATGAGTTTACACGGGTTTTTATGAGGGGTCCCAGTCCCCTCATACTAAGTGGGGTTTGAACCTTAGACCTCTCAAAGAGAGGCCAATCCCATACACTTAATTTACAAAACAAACTAATTATATTTATTTATTAAATCAAAGTCACCTACTTTAATCCATAAATAAACCCTTTCATTTTATAAATTAAAGTCACATACCCTTAATTTACAAAACAAACTAATTATATTTATTTATTAAATCAAAGTCGCCTACTTTAATCCATAAATAAACCTTTTTCTTCATTTTATGAATTAAAGTCCCATACCTTTAATTTAAAAAACAAACTAATTATATTTATTTATTAAATCAAATTCACCTACTTTCCTCCATAAATAAACCCTTTTCCTTCATTTTATAAATTAAAGTCTCATATCCTTAATTTACAAAACAAACTAATTATATTTATTTATTAAATCAAAGTCACCTACTTTAATCCATAAATAAATTCAACTAATTTCATTATTTCACAAATCAAGGTCCCATTCCCCTAATCTAAAAAATAACCATTTATTTATTTATTAAATTAAAGTCCTAAAGCTTTAGTTCATAAATAAACTAATGTTTAATAATCCTCTTATGTTTCTCTCAATACTTCATTAAAATTAAGTAACTAAAGAAGACTCTCATTTAAATAAATTAATGTTTCCATAAATAATTAAATGAATCACTAACAAAGCACAACACCAAGCCCACTATTCGCACTCAACCATGAATCTCATAGCAGAGGTGAACATCCACAAAGGTCTAAGGTAACCACACACACCTTCACAGCCCAAACTATGATAGAAAGAGAGAGAAGGGTTATGGTGGTGGTTACGAATGCCTATGAAGGGAGATGCCCTTACTTGGGAGTGGCAATGGCTTACTCAAATCATAGTCCTTAGAGGATATGGCAAATGACTAGGAGGGAAAATTCCCATACAATACTCACAAACATCCCTCAACATGAAAACAAGACTATGAATTGGAAAAAAATAGTGCAGAGGAGAATTATAGGGTAACTTGGTTTGACACTAACTCGATTTACAAGGTGTAGATACAAAGATGCAACACCAAACAATGCTAAATAAATTGAACACAAAGAACCTAAAATTACACAATGAATGATCTTATATTAATGGGGGGAGCCTAAAAACTCCATTATTACAATGAGGATCTTTTTGATATAGATTTACAATGGTTAGGGTTCTCCAAAACCCTAACAAACAAGGCTGGTGGTGTCTTCAAGCATGTCCTTGCTCCCAATAGAATTGAGTGGGCTTCTTGATATCTGATGTTGGGCCACTCTAGCTTAAACAACTATCCAATGCTGATGTAGCACCTTCATATCTGCACACAATGACACAACAAATAGATTAGTAATACCTATGAGGGCTCCACAATGTGAGGCCCTCTATAAGAAATAGTAAAACCCTAACTATCTACTACAAATGAATGAACAAAAATAAAAGTGTGTAAATGAAATAACAAACAATAAATTTACCTTATGTACTTGTTATCTTTTGATCTGTGATATTTTTTGTAGTGAATCGGTGCGATGATGCCCTAGCATCGCTCGAAGGCTAGGAGGTCCTCAGAATCCTTATGTAAAATGCTTGTGGGCACTTAGTGGCTAAAATGCCTATGGGTGCTCGAGACTGGTAGGGAGGTAGCCATAGGTGCTTGGCAATAGAGGGGAAGCACCCAGAGGTGCTTGGTGGTGATAGAATGTGCCTGAAGGTGCTCGGTGGTTGTGGAAGGGTTTTACATAAGCAAATTTGGTGAGGGAAAATGAAGGGAAACGATTGCAGGGGTTACGATGAGTGAAGATAGAGGTAGAAGTGCTTAGAGCACTTAGGACACTCAGATAAATTGATAACTTAGGAAAAATACTTAGGCACTCTAAAAACTCAAAAAATTTCTTAGGACTCAGGGGTTGAGCCATCAAAATAGCTCCTATTTTTAATCCAACCTAGGGCATGTTAGGGTTTCAACGATACTAATCGTGTGGCTGAGATAAAAGCACATTGGAGAGTGGATATTAAATTTAGGGTGTGGCATGGATTGATGTAGATGGATGGCTAAGATTATGTGAAATCGAATGGTTGGGATTAATTCACTTATATAAATATATATTTATCATATATATAATATAATATATAAAATATTATTATTTAAATATATATATAATAAATGTATATAAATATATATGAATAATGGGTAAAAATGGTAGGAAAGCTAGGATGGATGACAAATGGCTAGGTTTTGGTGTCTATAGATGCCCCCTTTTGTACTGCATTGCGTGAAACACAATGCAGTGCAAAAACACAAGACACCTGTTTGGGTGAGGTGCAGAAGCAACTTTCTCTTGGGATGCAACACACGAGCTTGAAGATAAAAGAATGAAATAATTTGAGTTTTGCGTAGATTTTTTTTGGCAGATTAATAATTTATTAAAACCAAGGCATTTGAAATGCACCCTAATGCCTTGTACAAAAGAGGATCATCAGAGGATAAAAAGGATAAAAAAGGAATAGAAGAAAGACAATAAGAACTGCAAGTTGAAACAAAAATACAATCTCAAAAATACATCCTCAGACTAAAAGGAAGCAACAACCTTGAAAAAATAGGCACTGAGAGAAACACCAGAGCTCAAAAATAATTGGTCCTCGAATGAGTTTTGCGTAGCTTAGCCCATCAATCGACGAATGAGTTTGTTGATGAATCTCATGAGCCAATTGAAAAATCTGTGCAAATGAATGATGGATGATGTGATATGTGATATCATTTTTGCCCCAATGGTGGGAAGGGGAGTGGTGAAAAATGTGATATGATGCATCTATTTTTGCCCCAATAGATGAAGGGATTTGTGAGAAATTTGCATCTATTTTTGCCCCAAAATATGAAGGGTTTTGTGAAATGTGCATCTATTTTTGCCCTAGCAGATAAAGGGATTTTTGAGCATGTGGTGAAAAATACGTCTATTTTTACCCTAACAGATGAAGGGATTTTTCCAAGTGTGAATGCCATGATCATGTAATATTTATCCCATTGTGGGAAAGTCCAAAACAAAATGTGGTTGCCCCAAATTTGGGGTGATTCAATGTTGTTGGATAATATGCCTTCTGTCGTCATTGATATGCAATGATGAATATGCAAAGAAAAATAAAAGGAGTCAACCTCGGAGGACCAACTAGTGACTATCAGATAATTCCTATGATCAGAACCAATCACCCTAGTTAAGGCTAGTTGCCATGATGACTGTCAAGGAAATGTGTAATGATGATGTTTGATTTTATCCATGTTTTAAGCCCCACGAACTAGGCCATCAATGATAGCTTTTGTGCAAATTATTCTTTGCAAGGTTTCACGCAAAATGTGAAGTACCAAAGATGATTATGATTTTGAACAAGGAGATATGTAGTGATGAAAATGACCAAGTGTCCTTATGGTAGATTTTTCATCTTACCGAATTGCATGGATGCAAATCACTACAATCGCCAAGTATATAAAAAACCCACTAGATACAAGATTCACTTGAATGTTGTTTGAACTTGGAAAATATGAAAATGATGATGTGAAATGATGTTATTATGATGTATGAATGATGAGAATGATAATAAATATTATTTTATGAATATTTGGACCGTTTTGGGGTGCTTTTATAACTTGTTAGGTGGTTTTGCAATTTTTGGTTGCAAATGAAAATTATGCATCCAAATCAGTTAGAATCTTCACAAAACCTGATCGAATGATGGAATGAATGCTTGGATGCAAGATGAAGTGATTTTGTGGGAAACAACCACTATTTTGTGAAACTTTGTCTTTTTTATCAAAACTGATGCCAAACACCCGTTGGCGCTTTTGGCACTCATAAATGCCCATCAATGTTTGGGCATTCTACAGATGCCCATGGGTGCTTTAGTGCACCAGGAAACACCCATGGGTGTCTCAAGTTGCTTGAAGCAGCTATAAATATCTTCCAGGATGAGAAAATAAGCTCATTTGTGTGTTTGGGAGTTGGAGAAGTTATTTCTGGGAGAGTGGAGTGAGGTGAGGTAAAGTGATTTTGGTGTGAAAGCTATGGCAGTGGAGGGAGCGGGTGTAGAGGTCGGGGCTACAACTAGAGTGTATTTTGCTGAGGTAAGTCCTTGTTATTATTGTGTATTGTGTAAAAGGTCTTTGTGATGTTTTTTTTTAATTTTGACAAATATTTTGTGTTGTGTTGTAGCTTAGGATTTTGGAGGCTCGGTACCGATTCTCATCGTACATTCTCAAGATGAGGAAGGTGGTATCGAGTGAGGAGTGGGAGTTGTTGGAGGATGTGGGGCTAGTGGAGGTAGCCCAGGTGGATGTGGTGAGGGCTAATGAGGGGTACCTCTCTACCTTGGTAGAGATATGGGATGCGGATAGGGGGACGTTCTAGCTCCCTACAGGAGAGGTGACTGTGACCTTGGAGGATGTATATCGCATCATCTAGGTGTCGATGGAGGGTATCCAATTTGAGGTCAGGATCAACTAGAAGATAAATATGAGGAAGATGTTCAGAGATGCATGGTAGGGTGTGAATGTGGAGAGTGGAGGTATACCTTACCTATCCATGTATGTGGACAAGGAGTTGGATGCCCTCCATGCATTGGTTATGTTTGTGTTGGCCAACATCGTGGCCTCGAACAATATTGGGTGTAGGTTCCCTTGGAACCTGATAGGGGTAGTGAGTGATATGCTCACTAGATGGTAAGTGTATGCATGGGCTCCTATTTTATTGGTGCAGGTATACCAGGAGATGTATGGCATTACGAGGCATGGGAGGAAGGGATTGAGGTGCAACTTGTTGCTACAGTGTTGGGGTTGGGAGAACTTTAGTGTGGCTCGATCGTAGGGATTACCAGTGGTAGACTTGGGTAGGGAGCAGCCCTATGCTAGGAGGTGGGTAGTGGCTGAGGAGGTACAACCGAGTTGGCCTATGTAGACATGTCAATGATATCAGGATTTGTGGGCTGGATTGACATTCACCCAAGTTATATGGAGGTTGTGGTGGGCTTGCAGGTGGATGGGAGATGGAGAGCACTTGCAACGAGTGCATCGGGCTAGGTGGGTGGTTGGGCAACATCAGAGTGAGGCTGAGTATTTTAAGTTCTCTCGAGTACTTCGATAGTTTAGGCTGAGGTAGGATGTCCCTGATGAGCTGGTGTGCTATAGGAGACATCGGGAGGAGATAGGACTACCATGCATGGAGCCATGGAGGGTGTCCTATGAGGATTATGAGGAGATGTATCTCTTAGATGTGGAGGATGTGAGGACTACCATGGAGTATGATGCATGGTTTGTGGCTCAGCCACCATGGGCACCACCTTGAGGAGCAGCTAATGGGAAGAGATATGAGGCTAGATATGAGGGGACCCATGAGGCCTCCAAGCGATAGAGATGTATTTGATCAGGATAGTCAAAGGAGGAGGAATAAGGGTGTGGTGAGGCAAGCTCTTGAGATTGGGAAAGATATTAGATATGGAGAGGATGTGAAGGAGGTTTTTGATGGGCCTCTAGATCAGAGTGAGGAGGATTTGGCATGGTTGGAGTGATAGGTGGTAGAGTAGAAGGTGAGGATCACGAGGCTCCAGGTAGACCTAGCAGAGAGGGAGAAACAACATACTATTGACGTCACATGTCTTAGGTCTCAGGATAGATATATTGAGGCATTGGAGGATAGGTTGATGGAGCATCATATTCCACTTCCTGATCCTCCAACCACGTCTATATCTAAGGGTGCTAGGCATAGCGAGTCTAGGCATAGTTCTAGGTCTAGGGCTCCCCCTAGGTCACAAGGGTCTTCTTGGAGGACATATCTAGTGCTTAGATGCACTTTTTGTATATGAGCCTTGGTGCTCCATTGTATGTAGATTTTTGGCACTCATTGTACATGCGATATTTATATATATATATACATGGCTTTTACTTTTGTGTTATATATTTTTGTGAATGCTTTGTATGGAATGCTTTTGTGGCATGCGTGTTTTCTTTTGATGATGAATGCATATGATGTCTATGGATGATTAATGCAATATGGAATGTATGGATGATTAATGCAAGGTATGGAATGCAAGTGTTCTAATGATCATTCATAGTTTAGATCTTGCTTGGCCATGTTTAGCATTGTTGTTTAATCAGAGGCACTAGACTTGGTGGCATATGGGATGAATGACTCATTAAGTGACATGGATGTTGACATGGGAGAAGATATGGATGTTGATATGGAAGAAGATATGGATGTTGATATGGAAGAAGATTGCTTTGCAGAGACTCATACCTACTAGTGGTATCAAACAAACTCACTAACACTGCCTAATTCCTTTAGGACCAAATGTGTGTGCAGTGAATTCAATTACCGAATCATGAGCATGGTAATGACTCAAGGCAATCAAGAACCAATGTGTATGCAAGTAATTTCATTAATTCATCTTGAGTAAATTGGGTAAACATATTATGGATGAGACCAAGAAGCTAGCTTGTCCTTATGTGCATTCAAAGGTCTCCTTAAAAGAGATGTGTCACCACACGTGAGTGTAATCCACTGCCAGTCAAGCATCTATAGCTCTGGTGGAGGCTAACTCCATAGTCCATGATTTGTGTTTTTGATCTCTTGAATTTTGGGGATGACTACCTAACCTTTTGATGAGAAATGTAGTATGATCCTTACAACCCAATGATTAGTGGTGTGTGATGTAAAAGATCTAGAGTTTTAAGGAATCGGATTCTCAACCTAAGTGTGATGATAATTGTACCCTATTCTTACTACTCTATATTTTAGATTTGAAGCAAAGGTGATAGTGGTGCAAACCACTATTCTTATGGACTATGTTACATGATGGGACAAGCAAGGATGACCCTTTTCACTTCAAGGTTCATACCAAGTGTGGTGTTATCCCTCTTTGACACAAGATGTTTTTAAGATGTGAAATTATGCTTGGTTCAAGAGTGTTTTGGAGTTAATTCCCAAAACTCAAGATTTTATTAGTGTATATGTGCAATGGTCCTAAAATGAACTCGACATGTACTTTGGAGTTTTCTTAAAACACTAGGAGTGGTTGAGTGACCAAAAACACCTAGGACTTTGTGAATGTGTTATGGAATTGTGCAAATGACAAATTGGCTTTATGGAATGAAATGAGTGAATTTTGTGGATGATATTGTGAGGATGCCCCTGATTAAGGCAACATGATTTTATTTGGACCAATTCAAAACCTTGAACTTAATAAATGATCCCTAATATGATATGTGAAATGTGGATGTAAATGCAATGTATGACATGCAATTTTGTGAAATGCAATATGAAATGTTTTGTGAAGTGTGAATGCAAATGAAATGTATGCAAATATTTTTGTGTATAAGCCATGTATATATATACATATATAGAAATCAAATCATGCATAGAATGCTCTCAAGTGTATAACATTAAGTGGTTTGGGTTCTTCCTCTCCCTCAAGACTAGCAAGCCTATAAGTACCATTACCCACTCTTTGCGTAATAATATATGGACCTAACCAATTAGCCACAAATTTATCACGAAGATGTGGTAATGCATTGGTGTTTTATTGGTTCTCTTTAAGGACAAGATATCCTACTTGGAATTCACATAGATTAACTTTGGTGTTGTAAGCACACTTTAGGTGGTCTTGATATACTCGTAAATGCTCTAAAGCATTAACTCACCTCTCATCAAGAAGTGTGAGTTGGTCAAGATGTGCTTGTCTAGCAATGTCATCATCTATGAATTCCTATAAATAAATTTATAAGGAGGGTATCTCAAGCTCAAGAGGCATGATTGCTTTGGCTCCATAAACCAATGAAAATGGTGTTGCCCCTATAGGCATACGAATGTTTGTTCGATAAACCCATAATGCCAAGGGAATTTGTGTGTGCCAATCTCTATGATTTTCTTTGACAAGTTTTTTTAGAATAGAAACTAAGGTCTTGTTGGAAGCTTCAGCTTGTCCATTAACTTGTGGGTAATAAGGAGTTGAGAAACTATGTTGAATGTTGTATTTCTCACAAAGTGATCGAACATCCTTGTTCTTGAAAGAATTTTCGTTGTCTAAAATAATTTTTGAGGGAATACCAAAATGATAAATAATGTGGTGAAGTATAACATCCATAATTCTAGGTCCTGTCATACTGGTTAGAGGAATTGCCTCAACCCACTTTGTGAAGTATTCAGTGGTTGTGATGATGAATGTGTGTTGTCTTGAAGAAGGAGGTGAAATTTTACCAATTAGATCTAGACACCATTGTGAAAAGGGCCAAAGGATTTGAATAGGTTGTAAATCTTGTGATGGTACATGAGTTAAATTAGCATGTTCTTAACACTTTTTACAATGTTTGATATAAGTGCAACAATCACGTTCCATTGTGGGTCAATAATAACCCATACATAAAATACTCTTTGCAATGGTCATTCCACTAACATGACTACCACAAGTACCATCATGAGCTTCAACTATGGGTCTTTGTGCCTCACTAGCCTTGAGATAATGAAGGAGGACTCCATCATAACCATATTTATACAACACATCCCCCAAGAGAACGAAACAGGTTTCCTTTTGCTTGAATGTGCATTTGGAAGTTTGAGATATGTCAAATGGGAGTGTTCCAAACTTGAGAAAGGCTACTATTTAGCTTGACCAAGGCTCATATGGATCTGACTGGATAAAACAAACATCCTTTTCATATTTAGATTTAGCACGGTCAATCACAAGCTTAGAGACCATTGAAATAATAAGGGGTTGTACCTCTCCAAAGGAATATTTTGGAATCAACGATCCAAGGGAGGCCATCACATCTGCAAATCTATTAGTCGAACATGGTGAGCTATTGATTTCATACCAATCAAATTTAGAGAGCAATTTCATTGTTGCTTCATGGTAAAGCTTAATGGTAGGTTCTTTGCATTGGTATTCTCCATTGATTTTCTTAACAAGTTGAGAATCACCAAATATCCTAATATGCTTAATGCTCATAGCTATAGCTAATTGAAGACCTAATATTAGGGCTTCATACTCTATAGTATTGTTTATGCATTGGAAGTCGAGTTTGAATGATAAGGGAATAGGTACCCCCTGTGGTGTATGAAACACGACTCCAGCACCTTGACCTTTCATGCACTTAGAGCCATCAAATAATAGTGTGATACCGATGTCTTCCTCCAGAATGACATCTTCTTCTTGTTTAGTGATGAAAAAAACCGAATCATATAGGAGCTCAATAATCAAAGGATGATCACTAGGTAGTGGAGCTTTCACAAGTTGATTGGCTATCACCTGACCCTTAATGGATTTTTGGCTAATGAATTCAAGGTCAAATTTAGTAAGGAGTATTATCCATTTAGCGGTGTGGGTGTTTTTGTAAGTGCAGGACATCATATAACGTAGAGGATTTTCTCTAGCTATGACATATGTTGTATGGCTAAGCATGTAATGGTGAAGTTTCTTAGTGGTAAAAACCACTGCTAAGCACAATTTTTCTACATAAGCGTATCTTGTTTCATAGCTTACCAATGTTTGACTAATGTAGTAGACAACTTGCTCTTGATTTTGTTCATTCTTTTGTGCAAGAATTGTACCTAATGCAAAGTTTATTGCTGATATATAAAGATTGAAAGGGACCCCTAGACGAGGAGGATCTAATACTGGCAGAGAAGATAGATATTGCTTAATATCATCAAAGGCTTTTTGACACTCATCTATCTAAGATAATGACACCCCCTTTTGTAGTAGGTGATTGAATGACCTACATTTGTCAAAAATTTGTGCAATGAAATGACAGATTGATTGAATATTTCCTTGTAAACTACGCAATTCCTTTAAGTTAGTTGGGGGAGGTATCTCCATGATGGCCTTGAACTTATTAGGGTCCACCTCAATGCCTCTTTTAGAGATAATGAATCCTATAAGTTTACCCGAGGTAAAACCAAAGACACATTTCTTGGGATTCAACCTTACACTAATCGATCAAAAACTTTATCCAATACACCAACATGTTCTTGTCGAGTTTTGGATTTAGCCAATATATCATCCACATAGTCTTTGATAATGTTATGCATGTAGTCATGGAATATATATGTCATGGCACGTTGATTGGTAGCGCCTACATTTTTGAGGCCAAAAGGCATCACCTTGTAACAAAAAGTTCCTCAAGGTGTGGTGAATGTTGTTTGTGTTGGTCATCAAGATTTATTCAAATTTGTTTGTATCCTAAAAAACTATCCATGAGTGAAAGCATTTCATGGCCAGTGCAGGTGTCGACAAGAGTATCAATGTTTGGGAGAGGGAAGTCATCCTTAGTATATGCTTTTTTAAGATCTTGAAAGTCATTATAGATGTGTATCGCCCCATTAGGTTTTTTAATGGGTGTCATGTTTTAGAGCCACTCAGGATTGTCGATAGGAACTATGAAGTTTATATCTAAGAGTTTTTGAAGCTTTGTTTTTACCAAGAGGGCCATAGTAGGATGCATTCTCCTAAGTTTTTTTTTATCGGCTTAGCATCAGGCTGTAAGGTGAGATTATGGATAACCAAACTAGGGTCAAGACCAAGCATATCCTTATAGGACCATGCAAATATGCCCTTCTTCCTCTTGAGGAGAGCAATTAATTGCTCTTGTTCATCGGGTGATAAACTTTTTCCAAGCTTGACAATTTGGGGATTGTCTTTGTCTGATCTAAGTTCCACATCGATGGTATCTTCAATGGACATGTGGGAACATTCCTCAAGTTAATGGGGTGTAGGGATCAAATGAATGTCATATAAGATATCATAAAATTCTTCTGGCTTATTTTCATCTATTTTTTCCTGGAAAACATTGAGATCCGAAGGTCAAGGTGAAGGTAAAGGTGGAGGGGATAGAGGAATGTAGTTGGTGGAAGCCCTTAAAAATTCCTCGAACAAGACAAAATCAAAAAAGGATGGAGGTGAGGAAATTTGATCCATATCAATGAGACTTATGTCAATTTGAATTGGCTTAGTCAGATCATATGGATGACGGAGTGGGGTGAATAAATCAACAGGATTGTTGACTTATGGGCAAAAGTGGAAAAGGTTGGATGGAATGGATGGAACCTAAGAACCGGTGTTAGGAGCTTGGTTAACCTAGATAGCAACAAGAAACACAAATAAATGCATTTATCTAAGTGATATATACACATGCAATGCAAATAAAGAAAATATTTTTGTTGATTTTTTATTTTTTATTGTGTTATGTACATATGTTACAAATTTGGCTTATGAAATGGCTTAATGGAATGGAGGTGGTGGTTCACCGGTAGGAGCAGATCATTCTTGTGGAAGAAGCAAGTGAAATATGGGCTCATGAATGGGGAACATGTTGATATAAAACTCATATTGTTCAGTATGGGTAATAATGGGCTCTGATTCTTCTTCAGATTCATCCAAAATTATCGATATAAGTTTGAATTATTCATAGATTTCATCGTTAGAATTATCGAGATGGAGGGCTTCTTCTCCTAAATTTAGATTAAGCCTTTGAAAGGCTTGTTCAAGAGAAGAGGTGGTGGAAATTGGATGGTAGCCCAGACCTAAATGGTCGTGTGCCTCTTGATATGGAACATCAATGGGCTGAAGCATTCCCTATTCATGCGATCCTAGACCATGGCCTTACCAATTAACTATGTGAAAATAGTGAGATGGAAATTCTAACATGTTTGGAATGTTGGCAAGTGTTGGTTCCTTGGGTTCCTCTAGGTGAACTAGATTAGATGGTGAATCAATCCCCCATAGACAAAATTTATGCTATTTGGAGTTGAATCCATGTCATATATTACTCCTATTTCTAAAGGTGGATCACGTGGGCAATCAAAATCCTTAGCACTAGGGATGGTGAGTGGCATGACGGTGATGTTTTGGACCACATATTCATCAATACCAAGATTAGTGGGGTGGACCTCAATGGATGTGAAAGGACCATGGCTAGATGATGGCTCAAGGAATGATGGAGATGAAGGTATCTCACAATCCATAAATTTGACTTGTGAAACATTAGGTGAAGGAGATGGATTAGATTGGGAAGGTTACTGAGTGGATGAAGCTGATGACAAGGATGGTAATGATGTTGATGATGTGGATTGACTATGACCACATGTGCATGTAGTCAATGATGAAGATGATGGGGGTGTGGAAGCTTGATGAGAGTTGGTGATAGGGAGATCCTTAGGAATGAGAGCCTTTGATGAAGAAATTGGTGATGTGGTAGATGGATTGGATGATGGCAATAGGAAAATATGAGTGGAAGGTATCATGGACTCATAAGGATTTGAAATGAAATTGCAATACTTAAATGGCTTGACGTCTATCGGTATGCAATGTACCTGTCCCTCATGAACATATTTTAAGAATTGATGTAGTATTGAAGGGACACATCTCATTTCCCTCATCCAAGGTCTTCTAAGGAGTACATTGTATTCCATGGATCCTTCCAAGATGTGAAACATGGTGTGCAACATTTTAGCCCCTACTTCAATGGGTAAAACAATAGTGTCAATTGTGGAACACAAAGCATCATTAAATACTTTTAAGGTGAATTATGACTTGGTGATATGAGATGGAGGAAGGTTCAAATGATGAAGGTCAGAGGTGGTGATGATATTGATGGAGGAACCAATGTGAATTAACACTCTTTTAAAGGGCTTCTTGTCAATTAGAGCCATAATATGCAATGGAGAATCTACTGATTCCGATGAGATTGGCTTAATCTCAAAGCCATAAAATGTGATAGAAGGCTCCATGCATGTTTGGATGCTCCTAAAAAAAAAATTGAAGGCATTAGGATCTTGAGATTATAATTCAATGGATTTCAAAATATCCATTAATGCATCATGATGTGGAGGAGATTGTTGGATTAACTCATAGATTGACAATTTAGCGAAAGCCATCTTCAGACTTGTAGTTAACCGGATACTCAATGAGATGATTGGTCGGGGTGGACAATTGATGGGTGGATTTGGAGGATTTGATTGGCTAGGGATATGGATGGGCGGTGAAGGATTGGGTGAAACTTGGATGGGAGGTGATGTGGAAGATTGTGACACACTTGCTTAAGGTTATTGCCTTTGTTGGTTGTTCTTTTGACCTCTAGTGACCACATAGATGGCCCCTACAAACCCTTGGTATTGTTGGATATGATTGAATTGATTAGGATGATTTCTAGTGTTAGCCCCCCTACATTTGGTTGCACCTTCTCATGATGAGGAAGTGGTGTTTGAAATATACCAAGGTTTTAATTTTATTGAGCAAGGGGATTATCAAGCTTGATTGCCCCCAAGTCAATAAGGTCTTGCACTATGTCTTTAAATGAATGGCAATTGTTAATGTCATACCCATTTTGCCTATGATAAGGACAAAATAGATGTTTCTGATAATGTTTGCTACGTTTGGTGGGATCATCCAGTCTGATTTTGGGCAAAGCAAGTTTGTTCTTCTCATACAACCTTCTAAAAATGGAAGCATATGACTTGGCTAAGGGGGTGTATTGGTGATTTTATTGGACAAACTATCATTGGGGATGGTTTTCCATAGTTGGCACTATGTTTTGCATGGCTTGAGTTGTTGAGGGTACCACATGATAAGCAATTTATTGCGGTGTTTGTTGCATGGATTGTTGTTGAGACATTGTTGGTTGGCTCATGACCACTTGATTAACTTGATTGGGCTGAGTGGTTGGGGTAACATGTGTTGATTTTTGTTGGCTAGAATAGTTGCTTTTATATTGGCCCTTATTTTGCCATTCTTTATTTTTAGGCTTAAGTATGCCTTCTTAGATTTTGGTCTCCTCAATGACACTAGCCTGAGCTAAAGCTTCTTCAAATGAATGATAGGTTTGTAGTTGAAGCATCCAAGAGATAGGTTTTAAACAACTCTTGGTGAAAATCTTGATTAGCTCATCCATTGGTAGGGTGAATGGCATCTTGGTAATGACAACCCTCCAATGGTTTTTTGAAATCATAGATAGACTCATCAACATGTTGTCCTAAAGCATAGACATCAAATAATGAGACTTTCTTTCTAACATTTAAGATGAAATGATCAAATAATTGGTCAATAAATTGCTCAAAAGTATAAATACTATGGCTGGGTAATTGATTATACCATTCTATGGCATCTCCTCCTAATGTTTGAGGAAATTTTTAGAGCATGAGAGCATTGTCATTTTGAATTATAAAACATGCATGTACAAATGTGCTCATGTGCTCTTTGGGATTCCTAGTTCCCTTGAATTTATTAAACTTATATACGGTGAAATCTACCAGATATGGTGATGATGGTACTGAAGGATGAATGGGTTGATGGAAATCAAATAATGAGACTTTATTTCTAATATTTAAGATGAAACGATCAAATAATTGGTCAATAAATTGCTCAAAAGTATAAATACCATGGTTGGGTAATTGATTATACCATTCTATGGCATCTCTTCCTAATGTTTGAGAAAATATTCGGAGCATGAGAGCATTTTCATTTTGAATTATAAAACATGCATGTACAAACATGCTCATGTGCTCTTTGGGATTCCTAGTTCCCTTGAATTTATTAAACTTATATACCGTGAAATCTACCAGATATGGTGATGATGGTACCGAAGGATGAATGGGTTGATTGATCAATTGACATAAAGTTGGCTTCTGGTTTGTCAAACTAGGAGTATGTTGTATCAACTGATCTATCTATATTTGCATGGCCTTAATTTGAGGGTCTTCTTTAGGAATGTTGAAGCCCTGAATTACCTGATGATTCTGAGGTGGAGTGGAGAAATTTTGTGGGGTGACCAAGTGATGATGAGATTGGTAATGATGGCTAGGTGAATTTGATGGAATTTTATGAAGGGAATATTGATGATGAAAGGATGGAGAATTTTGGAATTAGGTTGATGTATGAGGGTTATGGCTAGGCTGGCCAATGGGAATAGGATGGGTAATGGTATGGCTTGATGGAGGGATAGGTATGGAAACCATGGAAGACTGTAGGGTCCAAGATGGACCTTGGTTGATAAGGATAGTCTGAGTAGAGTTTTGCAAAGGCTTAGGGTTCACTTGCACTTGTTGTTGAGCATTTTGATGTTGTCTAAGCAATGTTTTTAAGTGTTCCCATACCCCATTAATATCTCTATCAGAAGCTAAGGGTATGGAGGTAGATGGTATGGAAGACGTGGCTTGGGGACAAGTTACACTAGGTATGGTAACTTGTGAGGCTAAAACTTGTGAAGCAACATTTACATGTGCTTCATACAAGGGGTTGGTGTAAGTGGAAGTGTATGAAGTGCTAGGAGCACATGAGGGTTGGGGAATGGACATATGGGAGGAAGGTGCAACTGATGCCTCAAAAAGAGGGTTATTATACACCTGGGTAAAGGTGGATGGTGGCTAGAAATAAATAGGTTCCTACTATAAAATATACTCATGTCTAGGTGAATTGGGGACTGACTCTAAGACATAGTTAGAATACTTCATGAGAGCTTCTACTCTTACCATGTCTATATGGGTAATGTGGTGATCGATGGTTGGGGAGGTTGACTCATCTTGGAGCATAGCCATATGAAAGGTTGTGGATGGCAAGGAATGTGAGGGACCTATAGACAAATCTACCTATGTCACATTCAGGGATTCTACCACAAAAGTGGTGGGGAAGGTGGATGAAGGTTCCATTTGATTATCTTGTTTTAATGCTTTCTTTTGTTTTCGTGTTAAGACCATAAAGCAAATAAATCAAAATACATATTATGCGGTAAACTAAAACACCCAATTTAAATTTCACAATAAAAATAAACAATCAATGCTAAGTTTTTTTAACACGTGTGTCTTACCTCATTCATTGATTATCTCATTTTAATGTGAGTTCATTTTCTTAAGTTTCAATCTTGTGTGTTTCAAATGTGCTAATCTAAATTAATAAAATAAAGGTAAAAACTATGGCTAGGCTGGTGCAACGAGATTCTTGCTGGTGATGAAATCTAGCAAGTTTGCTCAGGGGTGACCTAGGGTTTCTAAGGGTAGATATTGGTGGATGGAGATGAAAGCCACCATCACCAAATCTCAAGCAATGGCTGGTGATGAAATCCAACCACTACTATTGAATGTGAATCGTGCATTGTGTGGTTCTTTTTAAAGTTCATAATTTTTTTATTGTGTTCAAACAATGTTAGAAAGATAACCACTTTCAATGGTCTAAATCAAAAGCCACTATTCACAATACCAATTTCTCCAAAGGAGGTAGAGTACACTACTTAAGACCCGCTCTAGATAGTTGGGGGGTTCGTCTACTCCTTCGTATGGAATCACCCAAGTATGAGGATACTCTTGGTATATGAACAATATTCCTACTTAGACTACCAAAAATATAAATCTCTAATCCTAATAATGCAAACTAATTATGCAATTTCAATTTACATGCAATTAGAATGTAGTATATTTTTTTCACACAACAAAGAATCAAAAGCTTCAAAATAGAAGATGTGAATGGATGCAAATGATTAATCTAAATCCTAAAATGCATGCTAATATGAATGTTCTTTTTTAGATTAATTAATGAAATTATTTTTATCTCAAAAACTTGAAAAAGACATAAAACTACCAAAAAACATAAATAGAAAAGCTAGGGTTTGGTCAGTAGACTTATAAATGGCCTACGTATCTACTCTAGCTATCTATAAAATGCCCCTGGGCATTTTTGAAATGCACCTAGGCATTTTTGGACTGCCCTCGAGCATTACTGGGCATTTCACGCACCTTCTACAACTTTTGCACACTTCCAAAAACTCTAGATCCAATGAAATCTGTGAAATCTGCTCTTTTGAAAACCCTATAAGATGACAAAAAATAACAAGTAAATTAGTAAGGCAAATCATAAATAAAAACCCTTAGGGGGTCCCACCATGATCACCATTTGTAGATATAAAGATGCAACACCAAACAATGCTAAATAAATTGAATACAAAGAACCCAAAATTGCACAATGAATGATCTTATATTAATGGGAGGAGCCTAAAAACTTCATTTTTACAATGAGGATATTTGAATCCTTTTTTATACAAATTTACAATGGTTAGGGTTCTCTAAAACCCTAAAAAACAAGGTTGGTGGTGTCTTCAAGTGCATCCTTACTCCCAAAAGAATTGAGTGGGCTTCTTGATATCTAATGTCGGGCCACTCCATCTTAAACAATTGTCCAATGCTAATGTAGCACCTTTAGATCTGCACACAATGACATAGAAAATAGATTAGTAATACATGTGAGGGCTCCACAATGTGAGACCCTCTATAAGAAATAGTAAAACCCTAACTATCTGCTACAAATAAAATGAACAGAAATAAAAGTGCATAAATGAAATAACAAACAATAAATTTACCTTACGTACTTGCTATCTTCTGATCTATGAGATTTATTGTAGTGAATCGATGTGGCGATACACTATCATTGCACAAAGTTTAGGAGGTCCTCATAATCCTTACATAAATACTTGCAGGTGCTTGGCGATTGTAGAAAATACCTATGGATGCTCAGGACTGGTAGGGAGGTACCCATAGGTGCTTGGAAGTGGAGGGGAAGCGCTCAAATGTTCCTGGCTATGATAGAAAATATTCGAAGGCATTCAAAAACTGAGGAAGGGTTATACAGAAGTAGATATGGCAAGGGAAAATGAAGGGCAATGGTTGCGGGGGTTACGATGAGCGAAGATAGAGGTAAAAGTGCTTAGAGCACTTAGGACACTCAAAGAATTCAAGAACTTAGGCAAAAGACTTAGGCACTCCAAAAACATAGATATTTTCTTAGGAATTAGGGGTTGAGCCATCAAAATGGCTCCTATTTATAATCCAACCTAGGGCATGCTAGGGTTTCAATGACACTAATCGTGTGGCTGAGATAAAAGCACATCGGAGGGTGGATATTAAATTTAGGATGTGGCATGGATTGATGTAGATGGATGGCTAAGATTAAGTGAAATCAGATGGTTGGGATTAATTCACTTATATAAATATATATTTATTATATATAAAATATTATTATTTTAATATATATAATAAATATATATAAATATATGTGAATAATGGGCAAAAATGACGAGAAAGCTAGGATGGATGACAAATGGCTAAGTTTTGGTGTCTACATAAGGTAACATAGTCAACACGATCTTGGATTACATGGTTTTACCACAATGGCACACACTCAAATCCCAACATCCTTTGGGAATCCTCAATGAGAAGCACGTTATCAACAACATTAAAGGAAAGAACCCATATCATGCAACCATGATAACATAAGCAATAATACCACAATGGTAGCATTGCAGGGAAAACTCATAAGCGAGCATGAAGGAGGATTTTAACATAAGAAAAGATCTCATAAACATGCAACCAACAAACTGGTGGATATAAACTAGCTAGAACCATGAAGCAAGAACGAACAAGCAACTTTTATTTCAAGGAGAGATAGCATTCATAACCCAACCTGGTATGTTGGCCACTTCCTTTGATGTTGATTAAATCATGTTGCCCTAGCTTTGTGCTTTCTAGAATCTCTCCTCTCCCCTTGTCACTGCTCTTTGCCTCATCTCTCTTCCTTTCATCCCAATCGTCATTCTCCCTCTTCTCATCTACACAACTCCCTAAGTTCTCAATGTCCCATCACCTACCATAACTTCCCCAGCTAATCCTACATGATGGATGACAAAGATAATCTTATTAAATATTTTTTATAAGCTCCATCATAAATGGAACCCTTCCATTCAACGTTGGCATGTGCTCCTCCCACCAACTCGAATGTCCCACTTGCAGTTCGTTTGAGTGTTAAATATCTTTTGTTGATTTATCATGGAATTCAATTATTACCTTAATAATATTTTATCATTTGACTAAATCAACTATTGATTATAAAATATACTCTCTTACTATCATATATAATTAATAATTATAAATGAAGCTCCAAAAAAATCCAAATATTATTTATGAATGAAATCTCCTTTATCATTTAATATTAAACAATTATTATTTATAAATAAAATTTTCTTTATCATTTAAAATAAAACAATTATTATTTATAAATGAAATTTCCTTTATCATTTAAAATAAAACAGTTATTATTTATAAATGAAATTTCCTTTATCATTTAAAATAATGACTATATATATATATATATATATATATATATATATATATATCATATATATAAAACATAGAGTAGAAATATTTTCCTATCAAGTACTAACATCATGCTATTCCTTTTTTTAAAGCAAACCGATCATGAATGATTACCAAATCATCGATGCAGCAAGTGATGAAGTAAAATATAATCAAACATATGCACAGATAAAGAGGGAGTCTTTTCGTCAACTTAGTCACCTATCTCAACCCAAGAATTTACGATAGCTACTAGGCTATCAACTTGAGGCTCAAGATGGCTAGCTATTGATGATTATCCCTAACCAATAATGCATACCTATATGAAGGTATCTATCCATGTTACCTTTGAGTTGATTTAATCATCACTTTCCCAACCTCAAGTAGCCTCGCTTCTAGTGGATCCCCCGATTCCCCCCCCCCCCCCCCCCCCCCCCCCCCCCTCCCCCCCCCCCCAAACATAAAAAAATATTTTTTCCCCCCCGCGCCGCCGGCGGCGGTTAAAGGGGGGCCCTCCCCCCCCCCCCCCTCTTTTTTTTTTAATTATAAAAAAAAAAAAAAAAAAAAGGGGGGGGGGGGGGGGGGCTCTCCCCCCCCGCGGGGGGGCTAAAAGGGGGGGGGGGGGGGCCCCTCTGGGGGGGGGGGGGGGGGGGGGGGGGGGGCGGGGGAATTAATGGTATAATACGGTCGTCCGGCGCGGAAAAAAAAATGGGAAAAAAAAAAAAAATATAAAGAGAGCGGGGGGGGGGGGGGGAAAGGGGGGGGGGGGGGGGGGGGGGGGGGGGGGGGGGGGGGGGTCGGAGCCGGGGGGGGGGGGGGGGGGGGGGGCGGGGGAGGGGGGGGGGGGCCCGCGCGCGCCCGCACCTCCCCACCAACCACACAAAAAAAAAAAAAAAAAAAAAAAAAAAAAAAAAAAAAAAAAAAAAAAAAAAAAAAGAAAGGGAGAAGAGAACGAGACGAGACGGGGGCACGGGGGGGCCCCGCCCGCGCGCCGCGCGGGCGCCTGGGGCCCCACCCGCGGGGAGGGGGGGGGGGAGGGGGAGCCGATTTCCTTATATATCATCTATGACTCTTCACTTGCACTCTTGACACCTATCATTTATGACTCTTCACTTGCATACTTGACACCTTGCACACTCACATTTGCACACTTTCAAACTTTATTACATAACACATAATACTCTTCACACTTTAATACATACATTAGTGTTGGATATTTTGAGTCCTTAAGTCAAAGTTGTCATTGATGTCAAGAAATGAAGTCATCATTAATGTCAAGGAATTTTTCAAAGAACAAGTTATCAAAGTTGTCATTGATATCCAGGAAGAAGCTTCTAATAAAGTCAAAGGTCAAGAGGAACAATGCAAAGGTTAAAGGCAAAGGGCTCCATAATATTTTTAAATATTATGTGGAAGCATAAGTTAAACAATTTTCATAAAAACCCAAGAAAGTTTATTGCAAAGCTAAAGGAAGGTTTCATATTTATTTGATAAATTATTTAAATTCAAAATGAATTTAAATTTTATAAATAAATATTATTTATACCAAGGTGCAAAGTGAAATATGGTTTAAATAAAACCAAAGGGTTTTAAAAGAATTAATTTATAAAATTTAAATTCAAAAGAATTTAAATATTTTATAATCTAATATAGCTCCAAAGGAAATTGGAGTGTCGACGTCATGCATGGAGGAAGGAAATTTGGTATATAAGCTAATGCCTTAGAGGTATTTTAATTTATCCTTTTGCTCAATAATCGAATGCGTGCAATTGTGTTTGAATTTGTGAGAAAGAAAGAGCAGCGATCATTCTGTTTAAGCACCAACGAATAACGTCAAGGGGATTTGCGCCAAAAGACCAAGTGCCAATGGGGCAAGTGGCCTAGTGGCAAAGAGGATAGTGTTAGGGTGTTGGGTGCAAGGAGGTCTATGTTCGAAACATAGTGGTAACATTTTTGTGGCAGTTGCATTGGTGTTGGAGAGCGCCAAGGAAAGGTGCACATTTTGCGCAAGGTGAGCGGGGAAGTTTTTGGAGCACGTGGTGCTCGTTAGTCCCCAAGAAAGCACCTAGCTTGCACGTAGCATTGGGAGTCATGGCTAGGGCACCGGTTGAGGTTACGCGATGTGTTTGAATCCCCTCCAAGGCAAGGTAATAAATTTTGATTTTAATTTTTGTGTGCCTAAAGTTTGGAGTTAAAAGGGTGCATGAAAGGATTGTTAGTTGGAAATGATTTTTGATAAGTTGGAGGAATAAGGTGTTAAGTTTTATTTTAATAAAGTGTTTTGACATATTGATTTATTAAAATATTAAAAGGATAGAGGGAGCTTCTTGTCTTAGGTTATTTTGAAAAGAAGAGTGCATTGAATATTTTTGGGAGATTATAAGATGTAAGTGGTAATTTACTTTTTGTAAATGTTGATGAATGTTTTCTTAAAGATGGAGTGATAAGGTGTATGTATGTTTTGATGTTTACATTGTATTTTGATGAAGTTAATCACCTTATAATTTCTTTGAGCTTGGAAACAAGTATTTGATATTTTTGGCAGATTTAGAAGATTCCTTCATCATCAAGAAAAAGGTATGAGCACATTTTCCAAAGTTTAATTTGATTGGTTTGTTTTCTGGAAAATAAGTTTGGAGTGAAAAGGACTTGATTAGGGTTTCCTTTTCAGTATGTTTGAGTTAATTCATCAAGGTTTTTTGGAATAAAGAGTTGTGATTAAAACCTTGTTTAATAAGCATTGTTGTTGAAAACATTGGTTGTGTGGAGAACTTGAACTAGGGTTTGAGTATCATTGCTATGAGAGGATTGTTTTATAAGCATTGTTGTTGAAGTGAGTTGTTAAGCAAAGAACTTGAACTAGGGTTTGAAAATAACATGAGTATCATTGTTATGTGAGATTTGTTGTTGAGCATTGTTGGAAATATTTTGAGTAAGTGTTCATATGATTGGACAAGGGTTTGTGAGCAAGGGTTGTTTTATTGAGTGATTGGTTGAGTAGAGTTGGTTGAGCCTAGTCAAGTGGATGTGTGAAGCGATTGTTCAAGTTCCATAAAACAAACTATTCTATATTCTGAATTTATTTGAGAAAGTGATTGAGCATTGAGTTGAATTTGAAGCATATTGAGTCTCTATCAATTCTCCTTATGTTTCTAAGAGAGTGATTGAAAGTAATTGAGCATTGTGATAAGTATAGAATATATTGAGTCTCTAACAATTCTCTTTATGTTTCTATGATATTGGACAAGTTTTTGTGTGGACTTGTTGAGCAGATTTGAGGCAAGTCTTTGAGAAGACTTGTGGATAGATTTGGTGTGAGCTTCTATGGAAGCTTACAATACAGATTTTGAGCAGATTTGGTTAAGTTCTAGAGAGGACTTATTGAGCAGATTGGAAAAGTTCTGTGTGGACTTGTTGAGCATATTTGAGCAAGTTCTGTGTGGACTTGTTGAGTAGATTTAGACAAGTTTTGAGTGGACTTGTTGAGAAAATTTGAGCAAGTTCTATGTAAGCTTGTTGAGCAAATTTGAGCAAGTTTTGAGTGGACTTGTTGAGCATATTTGAGCAAGTTATGAGTGGACTTGTTGAGCATATTTGAGCAAGTTCTGAGTGGACTTGTTGAGCATATTTGAGCAAGTTCTGAGTGGACTTGTTGAGCATATTTGAGCAAGTTCTAAGTGGACTTGTTGAGTAGATTTAAGCAAGTTCTCTATGGACTTTTGGAGTAGATTTTGGTGTAGATTTGAGGATAGGTTTGTGCCAGACTAGAGATAGAGATTGAGTAGATTTGTGTTGGACCAAAGGACCATGTTTAGTATAGATTTGAGATAGATCTTTGGAGGTGATAGAGAAGAGAGGACAGTAGTCTCTAGTGGATAGAGATCCATAAGCCAGGGTAGTGAGGATAGGTCTTTTGAGTGGGGATAAGAGTCTTCAGTGGAGAGAGATCCACAAGCCAGTATAGTGGAGGTAGTAGTATTCTAGAGGATCACCAACCCGAGCAGAGGAGAAGGAGTTATCTTGTGGATAGAGATCCACGAACTTGATTTAGGGGATCAACATCTCCTTTGGACAGAGGTCCATAAACATTGTAGGAAAAGGATTCCTAAGAGAATTTATTTGAGAAAATTTATAAGAAATATTTTCTCTGTGGAGGTAGTCATCTTTGGGTGAACCACGTTAAATTGGTGTCTCTATTGTGTGTGGTGATTTGTGCATTGGTTTGATTACTGCTATTGATATTGCTATCTATACATTGCATAATATTGATTGGGAAAGAAAAGTAAAAAGTGGTCTTATACTATTCACCCCCCCTCTTAGTATAAGCTTGTGTTCTTCAATTGGTATCAGAGTGGGTTCCTTCAGAAGAGTTTAATAGCTTGAAGGAAAATCTAACAAGAACACAATGGATTCTAAGAATGGGTTCTCAGATAATTCAACACCAATATTTTATGGAAGTGACTATATGTATTGGAGCATGAGAATGAAGATCTATCTGATGGCACTTGGCAATGAAATTTGGGAAGCAGTTGATCTCGGTTATGATCCCTTAATCAATCCTTCTACAGATAAGGAAGGTAAGCTCCTAAAACACTACAATTCAAAAGCAATGAATGCACTTTTGAGAGGTTTGCATAGAACAGAGTCTATGAAAGTTATGCATTGTATAACTGCAAAAGAAATGTGGGATAAATTGCAATGTATATATGAAGGAGATAAAAGTGTTAAGAAAGCAAAGATACAAAATCTCAAAGGAAAATTTGAAGCATTAAGAATGAACGATGAGGAAAATATTAGTGCTTATCTACTTTGAATTGATGAGGTTTTTAATGATATGCAAGGACTTGGAATGAAGATTGATGAATCAGATGTTTGTGATAAAGTCTTAAGAACTCTTCCAAAAATATTTAGTGAAAAGGTTTCTGCTATAGAAGTGTCAATGGATGGTGATTCTTTGACAAGAGATAAGTTGCTTGGTATGCTTACAACTTTTGAGATAAGAACAAAATATCCTATTCCCCATAAGGAAGCAACCTTCAAAGCAATCAAGAAGACAAAAGGTAAGAAGTCAAAATCAAGAAATGAGTCATCCAGTGATGAAGAAGCTAATTATGGTAGAAAAGATAAAGATTCCAGAAGATCCAAAGATCTAAGATCTGTTAAGTTTTTCAATTGTGGAAAGTATGGATATTTTGCAACAGATTGTCAAGAACCCAAGAACAACAATGGTGAAGAAAAATAGGATCACAAGAATAGGGAATCAGAAAGATACAGGCACTAGAAGAAATGCAAGGATGGAAAAAGCAGACAAGGAAAGAAGTTCTTTCAAAGACAAAATAGGAGCTACTATGCGGATAAGGCAAGTAAGTATTCAAGTGATAGTGATGCTAGTTTTTCAGACAATGATAGAGATGAAGTCCTATTTATGATTGAAGAAAAAGATCAAGTTAAGAAAAGGACTCCAGTAATTCTCAAGTGTTTTAGGTGTGGTAAATTTGGACATATTGAATATAGTTTTACAAGGGATGGTTATAGTTTTAGTGATGATGAATATGAGGATGCACTTGAAGGACCAGATGAAAATATTCTAATGGCATTATAAGAAGAAGAAAGTAATCCTATAGAAGATAAGCCAATAGAAAATAAAGATGTGGACAAAGGTAAACAAATAGAGGAATATTCAGAAAAGTATGGTTATGATCTCAAGGGAGGTCTTATTTATACCCTTGACATGGTAAATAAGGTAAGAAAGCAACACTCTAAACTTGAAATTTAGTTCCAATAATGTGATGAGAGAGAATATTGCTCATAGAGGATTTAGAAAAATCAAAGGCTAAGGCAAAAAGGTTCAAGGATAAGTTAGAAGCAAAGATCTTAGAATGTGAGAAGTTAGCACAAGAAGTGGCACTACTAAGAGAAGATTTAGAGGACTCCAAGTTCAAGATGAAAGGGTTCAAAAATAGCTCAAAGAACTTGGATAAGTTCATCAAGACACAAAAGACTACATCAAGCAAAAAATGTCTTGGATTTGAATAGGTTCAAAAGAAATGGGAAGGAGAGTCATCCTCAAGTTTTGGAGGAGAAGAAAATTTAGATGAAGATACTTCAGAAGAAGACAGTGTAAAATAAAGTGAGACATCTGAGGATGAGTTGGACAATAGAGAGTTCAACAAAGATAGGAACAATGCACAAATAAGATACAGATAGAACAATAATAAGAATAGGTCAAGAGAGACTAAGAGACCAATGAGGTCAAGATAAGGAAGCTTCAATGGAAGATGTTTTTCATGTCACAGGTTTGGGCACATGGCTTCATAGTGCAGGACACATAAAAGATAAGAATATGGGAACAAATAGATTTTCCATGGGTATTGCTACTCATGTAATCAGTTTGGTCATAAGGCAATGAATTGCAGGGTTCATGATAGAAGAGGATATGGCTTAACTAGGAGAAATCCTAAGACATTTGCACCTCCAAGGAACAATAACATTAAGTGTTACAAGTGCAACAATTATGGTCACACAACAAAGTGGTGTAGAGCAGACATTCCAGAAACATGTATGAACATGAATAGGAATAGGAATATGAATATGAACATGAACAAGAATAGAAACATGAATATGAAAAGGAACAGGAACATGGATATGAACAGGAATAGGAACATGGATATGAACAAGAACAGGAATAGGAACATGGACATGGAAAGAAATAGTCAGAGGAATCCGAAGGATTAGATAAGAAGGAAAGAGGATAAAGGTAAAGAACAGTGCCTTCTAGGAGTAGAAATACTCCCATCCTAGAATTAACCACCTCAAGAGGAGGTGGGGGAGGGGCTAATCTAAGAGGCTCATTCTTAGCCCCGAGCCCCAAAGGTGACCCTTTTCCATTGATGTCAAAGGGGGAGAGATTTGGTATTTAAAGAGAGCATTGAGTCAGGGGGAGCAATGTCCCAAGGGGAGCAGAACAAAAGAAGAAGTCAAGTTTTCGGTAAAAATAATTTGGGTTACCATCAATGACAAAGGGGGAGATTGTTGGACATTTTGAGTCCTTAAGTCAAAGTTGTCATTGATGTCAAGAAATGAAGTCATCATTAATGTCAAGGAATTTGTCAAAGAACAAGTTATCAAAGTTGTCATTGATATCCAGGAAGAAGCTTCTAATAAAGTCAAAGGTCAAGAGGAACAATGCAAAGGTTAAAGTTAAAGGGCTCCATAATATTTTTAAATATTATGTGGAAGCATAAGTTAAACGGTTTTCATAAAAACCCAAGAAATTTTATTGCAAAGCTAAAGGAAGGTTTAATATTTATTTGATAAATTATTTAAATTCAAAATGAATTTAAATTTTATAAATAAATATTATTTAAACCAAGGTGCAAAGTGAAAGATGGTTTAAATAAAACCAAAGGGTTTTAAAAGAATTAATTTATAAAATTTAAATTCAAAAGAATTTAAATATTTTATAAATTAATATAGCTCCAAAGGAAGGTCCGAGGTGTAGACCAATTGGTTCATCCAAACCCCATAAGGGGGCGGAGGTCCAAGGTTCAAATCTCGAGCCTCGTCGGACTGAATTCTTATCCCTTTCCTGGTGCTTTAAGTGGCGTAAAAGGTTTAAAATGATTGTGGCATGGCGGTTATAGGGCGAAATGCACGAAGATCTGTGTGGCGGCTTCCAGGGTGGACAAAATAGAATACTATGGTGGCCATAAAATCTAGACATCCTACCTGGATTCATGGCGGCTATCGATTCCACCATGTAATATATATATATATAGCTCCAAAGGAAATTTGAGCGTCGACGTCCAAAATCATTGAAGGAAATTCGAGCACCGACGTCATGCATGGAGGAAGGAAATTTGGTATATAAGCTAATGCCTTAGAGGCATTTTAATTTATCCTTTTGCTTGATAATTGAATGCATGCAATTGTGTTTGAATTCATGAGAAAGAAAGAGCAGTGATCATTCTGTTTAAGCACCAACGAATAACATCAAGGGGATTTATGCCAAAAGACCAAGCACCAATGGGGCAAGTGGCCTAGTGGCAAAGAGGACAATGTTAAGGTGTTGGGCACAAGGAGGTCTATGTTTGAAACACAGTGGCAGCATTTTTGTGGTAGTTGCATTGGTGTTGGAGAGTGCCAAGGAAAGGTGCACGTTTTGCGCAAGGCGAGCGGGGAAGTTTTTGGAGCACGTGGTGCTCGTTAGTCCCCAAGAAAGCACCTAGCTTGCATAGCATTGGGAGTCACGGCTAGGGCACCGGTTGAGGTTATGCGGTGTGTTTGAATCCCCTCCAAGGTAAGGTAATAAATTTTGATTTTAATTTTTGTGTGTTGCCTAAAGTTTGGAGTTAAAAGGGTGCATGAAAGGATTGTTAGTTGGAAATGATTTTTGATAAGTTGGAGGAATAAGGTGTTAAGTTTTATTTTAATAAAGTGTTTTGACATATTGATTTATTAAAATATTAAAAGGATAGAGGGAGTTTCTTGTCTTAGGTTATTTTGAAAAGAAGAGTGCATTGAATATTTTTGGGAGATTATAAGGTGTAAGTGGTAATTTACTTTTTGTAAATGTTGATGAATGTTTTCTTAAAGATGGAGTGATAAGGTGTATGTATGTTTTGATGTTTACATTGTATTTTGATGAAGTTAATCACCTTATAATTTCTTTGAGCTTAGAAACAAGTATTTGATATTTTTGGCAGATTTAGAAGATTCCTTCAGCATCAAGAAAAAGGTATGAGCACATTTTCCAAAGTTTAATTTGATTGGTTTGTTTTCTGGAAAATAAGTTTGGAGTGAAAAGGACTTGATTAGGGTTTCCTTTTGAGTATGTTTGAGTTAATGCATCAAGGTTTTCTAGAATAAAGAGTTGTGATTAAAACCTTGTTTAATAAGCATTGTTGTTGAAAACATTGGTTGTGTGAAGAACTTGAACTAGGGTTTGAGTATCATTGCTATGAGAGGATTGTTTTATAAGCATTGTTGTTGAAGTGAGTTGTTAAGCAAAGAACTTGAAATAGGGTTTGAAAAGAACATAAGTATCATTGTTATGTGAGATTTGTTGTTGAGAATTTTTTTTTTTGAAAAATTTGAAAAAACTTGTATTAAAACAAAGATCAATTACAAATTGGGAAGGGAATTTTCCCATCCGACATCAAAGAGAACACCAGCTTACAAAAGGAAGGAAGATTTGCAATGGGGCCAAATCTCCTAAACCATTAACTAGCAACCAGGGGGGTCAGATTGGTCTGTAGATGCCACTTGTTGCGAAATCGCGACACACTTGCCCTCTTCTCCTTTGGCCGCGAAAATGCAACATGTCGCGATATCGCGACACTTTTTCCTTTGGGCGCGACAATGCAACATGTCGCGAAATCGCGACACTTTTTCCTCTTCTGTCCGTGACATTGCAACATGTCGCGATATCGCGACACTTTTTCGTCCTTTGGCCATGGCAAAGCGACATGTCGCGATATCGTGACACTTTTTCTCCTTGGGCAGCAGCGTTGCAACATGTCACGAAATCGTGACACCTTTTCCTCCTTTTGTCGTGACGAAGCAACATGTCGCGATATCGTGACACTTTTTCTTTCTCAGCAACGAAGCAACCTGTCGCGATATCGTGACACTTTTTCTTTCTCTGCCGTGACAAAGCAACATGTCGCGATATCGCGACACTTTTTCTCTTTCGGCCGCAACGAAGCAACATGTCGCGATATCGCGACACTTTTTCTTTCTCTGCCATGACAAAGCAACATGTCGCGATATCGTGACACTTTTTCTCTTTCGGCTGCAACGAAGCAACATGTCGCGATATCGTGACACTTTTTCTCTTTCGGCCGCAACGAAGCAACATGTCGCGATATCGCGACACTTTTTCTCTTTCGGCCGCAACGAAGCAACATGTCACGATATCGCGACACCTTTTACATGTCGCGATATCGCGACACTTTTTACATGTCACGATATCGTGACACTTTTTCTTTCTCGACCGCGATGAAGCAACATGTCGCGATATCATGACACTTTTTCTTTCTCTGCCACAACAAAGCAACATGTCACGATATCGTGACACTTTTTCTCTTTCGGCCGCGACGAAGCAACATGTCGCGATATCGTGACACTTTTTCTTTCTCGACCGCAACGAAGCAAACATGTCACGATATCATGACACTTTCTCTCTTTCGGCCATGACCAAGCAACATGTCACGAAATCATGACATCTTTCCTCCATTGACCGCGACCAAGCAACAAGTCACGAAATCGTGACATCTTTCCTCCCTTGGCCGCGACCAAGCAACATGTCGCGATATCGCGATGCCTTTCCTTCCTTGGCCGCGACCAAGCAACATGTCACGATATCGTGACACCCTTCCTCCCTTGGCCGCGACCAAGCACCAAGTCACAAAATCGTGACAACTATCCTTTCCTCCCATGGCCGCGACCAAGCAACATGTCGCGAAATCGTGACAACTATCCTCCCTTGGCTGCGACGAAACAAAAAGTCATGAAATCATGACACCTTTCCTCCAGTGACCGCGACCAAACAACATGTCACGATATCATGACAACTAACCTCCCTTAGCCGTGACGAAACAAAATGTCACGATATCATGACAACTTTCCTCCCTTGGCCGCGATGCAGCAGCATGTCACGAAATCGTGACACCATTCCACCCTTTGCTTTTTCCTTGATCATTAGCTCAGGGACCTTTCAAGACCCTGCCTAATCGCCTCGTCCTCAGTAGCCATGTCACTGTGCAACTGAACCCCAACCTCCTTCTCAGCACCAATCTTAGCCAGGAAGTCGGCCGCTTTGTTTAAATCTCTACTCACGTAGACTGGAACCACATCATCTAATTGTCTCCATAGTTCCTTAATTTGATTGACAAGAATTCTCAACCTCCAAGCTTTCAAGGCAAAGTTCCTCATGCAATCTAGAGCTCCGACCATTATTTGAGAATTTGATTCGAGTATTATCCTCCTATGGCCCTGTTTAACTACCCAAATAGAAGCAGATTTGATAGCTATGGCTTCTGCTTCATTGTTTGTAGCTCTTCCCAAGCCTTGCAGTTCCCAATAGAGCACTGCTCCAACATGATTACGGCAAACCACTCCAATTCCAGCTCTACCCGGGTTGCCTTTTGCAGCACCATCAGTATTAATTTTAATCCAACCTGCTGGGGGTGGTTTCCAACTAGCTCTGATCTATTCCTCTTGCACTTCAAGTCCTTCTTCCATTGCCCCGATAGCCACCTGAGTTTCCTCTTTAGCATAGACGGCCACAGTTTCAGTGACTTTGCTCCAAATGACCTGCCAAACTCCATCTAACGAAGAAAAAGTTTCTCTAAAGATTCTAGCATTTCTCTCCAACCACACTTGCCACCAAATGAAGTTTAATCCAAGCTCCCAACCAAGACGAAGAGCTTTAGATTTAAATCTACCCCTCTTCCATCTTTCCCAGATATTAATTCGGTTCAAGTCACTATTTACTTGAGTTTTAAAACATGAAAACCATCTCTTCCAGATCTGGCGCGTGAAAGAGCACTCAAACATCAAGTGGTCAGCTGTTTCCTCGCTCTTGTAGCATAAAACACATTGGGAAGGGCCGATGATTCCTTTACATCTGAGATTATCAAAAGTGAGAATTCCATTGTGCATGAACTGCCAGGAAAAAAGTTAACTTTCAGCCACCCTTTGGAATGCCAAATCTTTCTCCAATCCTCAACCAGAAAAGTATGCGGGGGAGGCTCTGGAAGGATCTTGTCATATCCGTCCTTCACCGTGTAGACACCAAGGCTCCCATAGCCCCAAGCTAATTCATCCTCCTCGTCTCTACCTGTGAGGAATCTTTCTATCAAGATTTTAGTCATGATGGATGCCAAATCCGGAGGGATTGAGATTGGCCACTCATCCAACTTCTTAAACTGCTTAAACTTGTAATCCCCCAGATGACTAGTGGTGAAATAACTTTCAATTTGAACCCATCCCTTGGTTTCAATGGCTGCTTTTAAAGGTTGCAATTCAAGAAATTCGACAATGATAGGTGGGTATTGATCCCAAGAATCTGACCAAAAACGTGCCTTCTCCCCTCTCCCCACTTTCCAAAATAATCGATCTTTTACAACCTGAGATCCTAACTTGAGAGCCTGCCACACTAAGGATCCAGTACCCTCCAAAGGGAAATGACCCACCTCATTTGGGTTAACATGTCCCAAATATTTATTGGTAAGGATTCTATTGAATAAGGAAGTTGGCTGGGAAATCCACCTCCAGTAGAGCTTTCCAGCCAAAGCTTTATTATTTATCTTAGATCTTCTCAGACCCAAACCTCCTTTTACCTTGGGCTGGGTCACTTTGTCCCAACCAACTAAGGCCCATTTCCTCTCGCCTTTTGCTCCTTCCCATAGAAATTTTTTGGCCATCTTGTCCAACTCTTTCCATATAGAATGCGGGGCAGCCAGGATAGAGAATTTATAAATTGGCATGGCCTGAATGACTGACTGTAGAAAAGTTAATCTACCCCCATAGCTTAACCATTTGTGAGACCAATGATTGATTCTATCCTTGATACAATCCAAAAGATTCCTCCAGATCTCTATTTTTAGTTTTTTGAAGTGCAAAGGGACCCCCAAGTAAACCATTGGGAGAGAAGTCCTTGTGAATCCCAAGATCTCTAAAATTCTGCCCTGAAGCCTCTGATCAAGATTGAAAAAGACCACTTTGGATTTTTTATCATTGATGACTTGGTTTGTAGCCCTAAGGTAGACACTAAGAGAATCTCTGATCATTCTAGCTTCCCTGAAGCTGGCAACTCCCACCAATCCAGTATCATCCACAAACTGTAGGTGAGTCAAAACTTCCTCACCCACCTTGATACCTATTAGCAAACCTTGTTGTCTTCTTCTCAAGAAAAGTCTACCTAGTCCTTCAGCCAATATGAGAAACAAATAGGGAGAGCAGGGATCCCCTTGACGAAGGCCACGGGTGGCTCCAAATGGTTGCGAGGGGAGACCCTTGATTAACACTGAGTATGTCGGAGTAGAGACACAACTCATGACCCATTCTATCCAATCCTGAGAGAAACCAAAGGCTGCCATCATCTTTGCCAAGAAGCTCCACTCCACCCTATCATAGGCCTTTGACATATCTAATTTTATGAACATTCCTTTATTACCAGAAGTTTGCATTGAATGGATTGCCTCCTGAGCTAGAACCACCCCATCCAGGATCTGTCTACCCTCAACAAAACCCCCTTGCTCTGAGGAGATAATGTTATGTAAAAGAGGTTTTAGACGCTCAACCATTACCTTTGTGATTATTTTATATATCACATTGCATAAGGCAATAGGTCTATAATCTGAAATATGAACCCCCTTCTCCCCTTTTGGAATTAAGGTGATGAAAGTATGATTTAATGCTTTAAGCATTCTTTTATTACCTCTGGACTCCTCTATAACAGCCATTACATCCTCCTCCAAGTTATCCCAAAAGGCCTGAAAAAACTCAATTGGAAAGCCATCTGGACCTGGAGTTTTTCTGGTGCTCATTCCAAAGACCACATCCTTCAGTTCCTCTCTTTCAATGGGTTTGAGAAGGGACTGATTTTCTTCTTCAGAGATAACAGAAGGTATGGCATCAAGAACATCATTTTGAGCCTCTTCATCTTGCACCATACTTTCCTTAAAAAGTTCAAAAAAATAATCCATTGCATGGGACTGCATACCTGGAAGAGTATCAAAGGAGTGTCCATTCTCATCTTGAAGGGCTTCCATGTTATTCATCTGTCTCCTAGCACATGTTGTCCGATGGAAAAATTTGGTATTTCTATCACCTTCTAATAACCAAGTGGTTCTTGCTCTCTGTTTCCAGAAGGTCTCCTCTTGGTTGTCAATGTCCTCAACCGCTTTACGCAAGGCATCATCCTCGGCTTTGAGCTGCTCAGTAATTGTTCCTTCCCTAAATTGTCTTTGAACCTCATCCCATCTGGCCACCAAAGGAGCTTTTTGGACCTGGAAGTCTATTTTGTTAGCTCGCCTCCACAGTTTCAGTTGAGATTTGACATGATGAAGTTGTTTGTGGAATCTAAACATTGTTGTCCCATAGGCTGGGCGGCCCTCTTCCCACCACTGAGGAATTTTCTTTCGAAGTTCCTCTTTTTGTAACCAAAAATTCTCAAATTTAAATGGTTTGTGATGCTGCCCTGTCTTAGTCCCTCCTTCCAAAAAAATGGGAAAATGATCTGAAACAGGACCCTCCAAAATCTGAAAATTTGTATTCCATTTTACAAATGCCTCCTCTGAAACCAAAAAATGGTCTAACTTTACCTTCCTGCTATGTGGCTCCCTCCTCTTATTAGTCCAAGTATAGTTGATACCAGGGCCTTTGATATCCACTAAGTGTAAAGCCTGGACTTGAGCAATCATATGTCGATCCCCTGGGTCCAAAATTGGGGTTCCCCCTTCCTGATCTCTAGAGGATAATTTAGCATTAAAGTCCCCAGCAATAATCCAGTCTAAATCTTCCCTTGAGATTCTCATGTTATGCACAACTTTCCATTGGAGCCGCTGACCATCAAGGTTTTGAGCCCCATAAAAATTTGTGATTAAAACATGTTCAGCTGTGACATTATTCCTAAAATGTGATGTGAGAACACCCCTCCAGGCTAGATGTTCTATTGCAGTCCAATCAAGAGAGTTCCAGAGAGTAACAATCCCCCCTGAGGCCCCTTGGGCAGCCACATCCATATGACCAGCACCCCTCCAAATTTTGTTAACTGTTTTACACATAAGATCTAACGACATTTTTGTCTCCTGAATAAGCAAAAAGTCTGTTCTACAGTTTTCTAAGAGTCTTCGAACAGCAGATTGATGGGTTCTACTATTTAAACCCCTAACATTCCATGATTGTATAATCATTAGTTACCTTGAGAGCAATAAGAATCTATTGGCCTCACCGATCCTCTAGTGATCAGTTTGTCTCCTTGAGCTGCTAGCAATTCCTTATTTGATTTTCTACCCACTCCTTGAGAGTTGCCATTCTTTGACCTCTTTTCCACCTGAGTTATCCCTAAAGTTGGCCTTTCTCTGTTCTTTTCTGCTATTCCCATGCTGACATCCTTGATCATTGGCTGCTCTTGGTTATGAACTATCAATGCCCCAACACTCTCAGACTGCGGTAACCCACTGTGGTCAATTACCTGCTCTATGACGGGGGGAGAAGAAAGAGGAGCATGAACGTGAATGTTATTATTTTCACTATTACCATCCACGCCTTCCATGAAATGTTCCTCTTGGTCCACTAGTGTCTTAAATATTTCATACCTATTGGCGGGTTTGAGGTGAGTTTGCTCCTTGCCATCTTTTTTCTTTTGCCTTTTCCTTCTTTTAGGTTGTTCAAAACCATCTCTCTGGAGCTTCATTGACCCGGGAGGTATTGGCTTGTTCTTTGTTTATTGTTGCCTTACCCTCCTTAGGAAGATTCGACATTCCTAGAGGAGCCTCCATTTTTGTGGTACTATTATTTGGGCAAAATCGGGCCAAATGCCCGTGTTTGTGGCAAACTCTGCATCTAAAGGGCAGAGCCTCATAATCCAGCTGTTGAATCCATGATAGTCCTGCAAGTTCAAGTTCCACCTCTACCGGGAGAGGCTGGCTAAGATCCAGTTCCACACATATTCTTGCGTAAACAGCTGTGTTCCCTTCTATTGTGTCTTTGGAGACACCCAAATGTCTTCCAAGGGAATTACCGATCATCTCCAAAACCTGCTCACTCCAAAACTCCATTGGAAGTGCATACAGACGGATCCAGACCGGGACAGCAGTGGGTTCAATTCGGGGATCGAATCCCACTCTCCAGGGTTGAACAAATAAACCTGCTGGACCATAACTCCTCTTCTCTGATTCGAAAGCCCTGTTTCTATCGGCCAGAGAGGAAAAACTAACAATAAAATACCCATTGCTAATAAACCACAAAGAGTACTCACCATGAGGCTCCCAGTTTTGCCTGACCCAAGAGTGCAAAAAATTCAGGGTAGGGCGAATACCCATGAATTTGCAGATCAGATCGTGATTGGCTCTGTATAAGACTATTTCTTCGACCATCCTTGGCTCAATGACAATCTTGGGCCGTGAATCGGACTGTGGCAGGCATCCATTGACTCGATGCGCTGTTGATCTGTTTCCCATGGCCGTAAAGAGCATTTTAAAGGCAGATCTTTGAGCTTCGTCCGTCTTGGATGGAGATTTATCTTTTAGCATATCTGCATAAGAGCTATTCCTCTCTAGGAGAGGATCCGGAGAAGTCCCCATTGGACCCTCCTGGAGCAGCAATCTTGCCTTCAGATCCACAGTAACCAGAGATCTCTTCGGAAACCCAACCGATGCCCTAGATTTTCCTTAGCTTCAGAAACCCTAGTTCATCGCTTCCCGCCTCCAAAATTCAACCGTTTTCAATTCCAAACTCATATCTTAGAATATTTAATCCTATTGAGAATTGTTGGAAACATATTGAGTAAGTATTCATATGATTGGACAAGGGTTTGTGAGCAAGGGTTATTTTATTGAGTGATTGGTTGAGTAGAGTTGGTTGAGCCTAGTCAAGTGGATGTGTGAAGCGATTGTTCAAGTTCTATAAAATAAACTATTATATATTCTGAATTGATTTGAGAAAGTGATTGAGCATTGATTTTAATTTGAAGCATATTGAGTATCTAAAAATTCTCCTTATGTTTCTAAGAGAGCAATTGAAAGTAATTGATCATTGTGATAAGTATAGAACATATTAAGTCTCTAACAATTCTCTTTATATTTCTATGAGATTGGACAAGTTCTTGTGTGGACTTGTTGAGCAGATTTGAGGTAAGTCTTTGAGAAGACTTATGGATAGATTTTGTGTGAGCTTCTGTGGAAGCTTACAATACATATTTTTAGCAGATTTGGTTAAGTTCTAGAGAGGACTTATTGAGCATATTGGACAAGTTCTATGTGGACTTGTTGAGCAGATTTGAGCAAGTTCTATGTGGACTTGTTGAGCAAATTTAGACAAGTTTTGAGTGTACTTGTTGAGCAGATTTGAGAAAGTTCTGTGTAAGCTTGTTGAGCATATTTGAGCAAGTTCTAAGTGGACTTGTTGAGCAGATTTGAGAAAGTTCTAAGTGGACTTGTTGAGTATATTTGAGAAAGTTCTGAGTGGACTTATTGAGCATATTTGAGCAAGTTTTGAGTGGATTTGTTGAGCAAATTTGGGCAAGTTGTGAGTGGACTTGTTGAGAATATTTGAGAAATTTCTAAGTGGACTTTTTGAGCAGATTTAAAAAATTTCTATGTGGACTTATGGAGCAGAGTTTGGTGCAGATTTGGGGATAGGTTTGTGCCAGACTAGAGATAGATATTGAGCATATTTGTGCTGGACCAAAGGATCATGTTTAGTAAATATTTGAGATAGAGCTTTGGAGATGACAGAGTAGAGAGGATAGTAGTCTCCATTGGATAGATATCCATCATCTAGGATAGTGAGGATAGGTCTTCTGAGTGGGTACAAGAGACTTCAGTGGAGAGAGATCCACAAGCCAGTGCAGTGGAGGTAGTAGTCTTCTAGAGGATCACCAACTAGAGCAGAGAAGGAGTTCTCCTATGGATAGAGATCCATGAACTTGATTTAGGGAATCAACATCTCATTTGGATAGAGGTCCATAAACATTGTATGGAAAGGATTCCCAAGAGAATTTATTTGAGAAAATTTATAAGAAATATTTTCTCCATGGAGGTAGCCATATTTGGATGAACCACATTAAATTGGTGTCTCTATTGTGTTTTAAAGAAAGTGAGTGAGTGAAGAAGTGTGGTGGAGTGAAGGCCATGGAGATAGAGGGAGCAGATGCAACAACAGGAGCAGAGATGCAGGTGGCTAAGTTAATTTCCCTTGGCACTCTTGTTTGGACTTGTGCAATTTTTTATTATTATTTTGAATTATGCAATGAATGTGGCATTAATGTGCTTGCATTATGCATGTGTTGTGTTGTAGTTGAGGATATTGGAGGCTTGACATCAATTCTTGCCCATCATACCAAGGGTGAGAAAGGTGTTGCGGGAGGAGCATTGGAAGTGATTGGAGACTATGGGGCTAGATAGAGATGCATAGATGGAGGTGGTGAGGGCTGATGAGGGGTCATAGGGGTTTGCATATAGGTGGTATATAGTGCTTAGATGCATTTTTTGTATATAAGCCTTGGTGCTCCATTGTATATAGCCTTAGAGCATTCATTGTACATGTGATATACATATACATATATACATACATATACATATATATATACATGGATTTTAATTTTGTGTTATGCTTTTGTGTGGATGATTTTGTTTGAATGCATGTGTATATGTGTGATGGATGATAATGCAATAATGTGTATGAATGCAAATGAATTAATGCTCTAGTGATCAATCATAGCTTATATTTTGCTTCACCATTTATAACATTGTTGTTTAATCAGGGGCACCAAAATTATAGCATGTGAATTAAAAAAATCATGTAAAGATATGGATATTGATATGGAAAATTGATTATTTTACAAATACTCAGACATACTAGTGATATAAAAAAAAATCCCTAAGTTCTATCTAATTTCTCCAAGACCAAATGTGTGTGCAGTGAATTCATTTACCAAATCTTGAGTGTGGTAGTGACTCAAGGCAATTAAGAACAAATGTGTGTGCAAGTGAGTTCATTAACCCATGTTGAGTAAATTAATACGAAACGTATCATGGAGGAGCCCAAGAAGCTAGCTTGTCCTTATGTGTGGTCAGAGGTCTCTTCAAAAGAGACATGACACCATGCATGAGCATACTCCACTAGCAGTCAAGCATCTATAGCCCTGGTGGAGATTAACTACATAGTCCAAGAATATGATCTCTAAGCTTTGGAGATTCGGACTACCTAACCATATGACTAAAAATGTAGTTCTATCCTTAAAACTTGAGGATATATGGTGTGTGATGTGTAAAATATTTAGAAATTTGGAGAATCACATTCTCGACTGAAGTGTGATGAGAATTTTATCCTATCCTTACTATTTATTATTTTTTTGTAAATGATTATGATAGTGGTGAAAACCACTATTTTTGTATTTTTGGACTATGTGCATAATGGGAAAAGTAAGAAGTACCCTTTTTACTTTGAGGTTCAACCCATTCATGGTATTATCCCTATTTGACATAAGAATTTTTTAAGATGTGTAATTGTGTTTGGTTCAAGAGTGTTAGAGTCAATCCCAAAACTCAAGATTTTCTTAGTGAGAATGTGACTTGGTCCTAGAGAAATTTTGACATGTATTGGAGGTTGCTTAAAACACTAGGAGTGGATGAGTGACCAAAAAAACCTAGGGGTAATGAAGTGATATTTCAAATGGTAAATTGACTTGTGAAGTGGTGTAATGAAATGGATGTAGACTTGGGGGTGCCCATGATTAAGGCAGTAAGATTAATTGGATCAATTATTATCTAAACTGAATGAATGACCTCCTAATATGAAATGAAATGTGTAAAAATACAAATGAATGTGAATGTGAGATGAATGTATGAGATGCAGTGGATATGAATGTTGTTTTTGTGTTTGTTGTTTTTTTTTTAATCCATGTATATATACATATATATAAATCACATTAAGCATATAATGATTTCAAGTGAATGATGTTAAGTGGTTCGGGCTCTTTGAATTCCTCTATATTGGAAAACCTACAAATTCCTTGACCCACTTTTTGAGTGATAATGTATGGACCTAGCCAATTAGCCATGAATTTATCACAAAAGTATGGCAATGCATTAGTGTTTTATTGATTCTCCTTAATAAAAAGCTCTCCTATTTGGAATTCACGTAGATGAAATTTGGCATTGTAATCATGCTTTAGGTTGTCCTGATAAACTCATAAATGCTCTAAAGCATTAACACACATTTCATCAAGAAGTGTGAGTTGGTCAAAACTTTCTTATCTAGCAGTATCATCATTAATGAATTCCTACAATGAAATTTGAAATGAGGGGATCTCAAGCTCAAGAGGCATAATTGGTTTAGCTCCATAGACCAGTGAAAATGGTGTTGCCCTAGTAGGTATGTCGATGCTTATTTGATATTCCCATAATACCAAGGAGATTTGAGTATGCCAATCTCAATGATTTTATTTGAGTAGTTTATTGAGAATAGCAATTTATGTGTTGTTGGTAGCCTCAGCTTATCCATTTGTCTGTGGGTAATAAGGAGTCAAGAAACTATTTTGGATTCTATATTTCTCACAAAATGCTCGAAAACCCTTGTTTTTGAAATACTTATCATTGTCAGAGATGATTTTCAATGGAATACCAAAATGATAGATGATATGATGAAGTATAAACTCCACAATTCAAGGTCCTATTGTACTTGTTAGAGGAATTTCCTCAATCCACTTTGTGAAGTATTCAATGATCGTGATGATGAATGTATGTTGTCCTAAAGAAGAAGGTGAGATTTTGCCAATTAAATCAAGATCCCATTATGAAAAGGGCCAAATGCTTTGAATAGGTTGTAATGCTTGTGATGGCACATGAGTTAAATTAGCATGTTGTTGATATTTTTTATAATGCTTGATGTAAGTACAACAATCATGTTCCATGGTGGGCCAATAGTAATCCATGCATAGAATACACTTTGCAATGGTCATTCCCCTAAAATTACCACCATAAGTACCATCATGAGCTTCAACTATGGCTCTTTGTGCATCTACAAACTTGAGATAATGAAGGACTCCATCATAACCATGTCTATACAACATGTCACCCAAGAGAGTAAAACAATCTACCCTTTTATTGAAAGTATGTTTAGCAATCCATGACATGTCTGATGGGAGTGTTCCAAAATTGAGGAAGGCTATTATTTGGTTGGACCAAGGCTCATACAAAATCTGTATGGATAAATTAAACATCCTTCTCATCCTTAGATTCAGCATGGATAATTATAAATTTAGATATTGTTGTGACAATGAGTGGTTGCACCTCTCCTACGGAGTTCTTTGGAATCATTGATCCTAGAGAGGCCATCACATCTGCAAACCTATTAGTCGAATGTGGTAAATTATCAATTTAATACTAGTCAAATTTAGCAAGTAATGTTATTGCTACTTCATGGTGAATATTATTGCTAGTTCTTTGCATTTGTATTCTTTATTTATTTGACAAACAACAATTTGGGAGTCACAAAATATCCTAATACTCATTTGTGTTATTTTTTATGCATTGGAAGTCAAGATTGAAAGATAGGGGAATATGTACCCCCTGTGGTGTATGAAACATGACTCCAACACCTTGACCTTTTTCGCACTTATAACCATCAAAGAATTGTGTGATATCGATATATTCCTTTGGAATGACATCTTCTTCTTGTTTAGTGACAGTGAATACTGAATAATCTAGGACCTCAATAATCAATGGTTGATCACTAGGAAGTGGAGCTTCTGCAATTTGATTGACTATGACTTGACCTTTAATGGATTTTGGGCTAATGAACTCAAGATCGAATTTAGTGAGAAGGGTTATCCATTTTACAGTGCGGGTGTTATTGTAAGTGCGAGACATCATGTAACACAAAGGATTTTTGTGAGATATGACATATGTGGTATGACTAAGCATGTAATTTATGAGTTTCTTAGTGGAAAAAACCACTGCCAAGCACAATTTTTATATGTAAGCATATCTAGTTTCATAGCTTACCAATGTTTGACTAGTGTATTAGACAACTTGATCTTGATTGTTTTTATTCTTTTGTTCTAGCATTGTACCTAATGCCAAGTCTATTGCTAAAACATAAATATGGAAACAAACCCCTATATGAGAAGAAGTTAAAACTGATGGAGAAGCTAGGTATTGCGTTATGTAATTGAAAACATTTTGGCACTCATATATCCATGAAAATGTCACTCCATTTTATAGAAGGTGATTAAATGGCTTGCATTTATTAGAGAGTTGTACAATGAAACTACGGATTGATTGGATCTTTCCTTGTATACTATGCAATTCCTTCAAGTTTGTTGGTAGAGGCAAATCCATGATGGTCTTGACTTTGGGTCCACCTCAATGCCTCTTTTGGAGATAATAAATCCTAGTAGTTTCCCTGAGGTGACATCAAAGACACATTTTTTGGGGTTCAACCTTACATTATGCTCTAGAAATTGATCAAAGACTTCTTCTAAGATACCAATGTATTCTTATTATATTTTTGATTTTCCAAGAGATCATACACATAATATTCGATGATCCTATGGATGTAGTCATGAAAGATGTATGTCATGGCATGTTGATAAGTGACACCTACATTTTTTAGGCCAAAGTGAATCACCTTGTAACAAAAATTCCCCCAAGGTGTAGTGAATGTTGTTTTGTGTTGGTCATTAGGATTGATTTGAATCTATTTGTATCCTAAAAAACCATCCATTAGAGAAAGCATTTCATGGCCAAAACAAGTGTCAACAAGAGTATCAATGTTTGGTAGATGAAATTCATCCTTAGGACACACTTTCTTAAGATATCAAAAGTCAATGTAAATGTGTATTGCCCCATTATGTTTGTGAATGGATACCATGTTTGAAATCCACTCAGGATAATCAAGGGGTTGAATGAAACCCACATCTAAAATATTTTGAAGCTCTTATTTGACCATGAGGAAAATTGTAGGATGCATCTTTCTCAAATTTTGTTTGACCAACTTAGCATTAGGGTGCAAGGTGATATTGTGGACAACCAAATTAGATTCAATACCAGGCATGTATTTGTAGGACAATGCAAAAATGACCTTCTTATTCTTGAGGAGAGCAATTAATTTCTCTTGTTCATTGGCGGATAAAATTTTTCCAAGTTTTATGATTTGAAGATTATCTACATCTGAAATAAGGTTCACATCGATGGTATCTTCAATGGACATATGAGAACCTTCCTCAAGATGATGAGGCATTGGGATCAAATTAATAGCATCTATGTTGTTATAAAACTATTCTAACACAGTATCTTCCATGTCTTCTTGGAAAGCTTTAGGATCTAAAGGCGAAGGTGAAAGTGAAGATGGAGGTGATGGAGGAATGTAGTTGGTTGAAGCCCTTAAAATTTCCTCAAAAAGGATGAATTCAAAAACTATGGAGGCAAGAAAATCTGGTACATATCAATAAGGCTCATGTCAATTGGAATTGGCTTTGCCAAATCATATGGATTATGAAGTGGGGTGAATAAGCCAATAGGATTTATGTTAAGTTAAATGGAAAACTAGTGGTTGGCAATGTGAAGTATGGATAGATCTGTGTCTACTAGAATCGATGCAAGAACTCTAGGAACCTGAATAATAACGAGCAATACAAATACATGCAACAGGAAAAAATCCATGCACAAGCAATGATGGTTTATTTTAAAAAAAAATTGTGTTTTTTATTTTATTTTTTAATTTTTTAATGTACATATATTACAAAATTATCTAGTGAGGTGGATCAATGAAGTGGAGGTGGTTCACCGGTTGGTTCAGATTACTTCCTAGGGAGGAGCAAATGAAATATGGACTAATGGATGGGGAAAATTTTGAGGTAGTACTCATTTTATTTAGTGAATGGAGTAATGGGTGCAGATTCCTCATTAGATTCATTAGAAGATATCAATATAACATCATATTACTCATATATTTCCTCCTCAAAGTCATCGATGTGATGAGTTTCTCCTTCTAAATTAAAAATAAAGATTTTGAAAGGCTTGTTCAAAAGAAGAAGTGAAAGAATGAGAGCGATAACCTAAATATAAATGGTCATTCACTTCTTGATATGAAGTATTGATGATCTCATGAATTCCTTGTTCATGTTATCCTAGGCCATATCCTTTCCAATTGACTCGATGAAAGTATAGGTATGGAAAACCTAACATATGTTGTATATTAGCAAGGGTTGGTTGTTTGGGTTCATCTAGGGAAGATGGATTGGATTATGAATCAATCCCCACATACACAAAATTGATGTTGTTAGGCATTGAACCCATGTTATACACCACTCCTATGGATATGGGTGGATCATGTGGGTGACCATAATCCCTAGCAATTTGGATGCTAAGCAGTGTAACAATGATGTCTTGGACAACATGTTAACCAATACCAGGACTAGTGAGGTGGACCACAACTTGGGATGATATGGATATGGATGTGGAAGGCTCATGATTGGATTGTGGCTTTGATAATGGGAGAGGTATGGGTTGGAATGACATCTCACTATCTGTTAATTTGACTTGTGTGACATCAACTAATGTGGATGAAGGTGGATTTGTATGAGGTGTTTGATGAATGGGTGATGATGTAGAGGGAATAATGATAGTTGATGTTGATGATGTGGACAATGTGGATTATTATCAACCACATGTACATGTAGTCGATGGTGATGAGGATGGGGCATGAATGTGGAAGCTTTATTTGGGGTAGTGATGAGGGATCCTCAATAATAGGAGCTTATATGAAGAGATGGATGGTATGGTGGATGATGTGGTCGATTTATGATTGACTTGTAGCTCTGATAATGGGAGAGATGTGGGTTGGAATGGTATCTCACATTATACTAATTCAACTTGTGAGGCATCAACTGATGTGAATGAAGGTGGATTTGACTGAGGTGGTTGATGAATGGGTGATGATGTGGAGGGAGTAATGATGGGGTATGTTAATATTGATGATGTGGATTGGAATCAACCACATGTACATGTAGTCAATGACGATGAGGATGGGGGCATAAAGGAGGAAACTTGATGGGGGGTAGTGATAGGGGGATCCTAAGGAATAGGATATTTGGATGAATATATGGATAGTGAGGTAGATTATGTGGTTTATGGGGTCAAAAAAAGGTGAGTGGATGGAAGAGTGGATTCATAGGCGTTTGAGATAAAATTGCAATATGTAAACGGTTCAACATTTGCTAGTATGTAATGAATTTATCCCTCATGTACATATTGATGGAGTATAGAGGGAACATATCTCATTTCCCTAATCTAGGTATGTTCAAGGAGTACATTGTATGCCATGTATCCTTACAATATGTGGAACATTGTATACAATGTTTTTACCCCCACTTCGATGGGTAAAACAACAATGCTAACTATGGAAAAAGAGCATCATTGATTTTTTTCGAGGTGAAGGTGGATTTGGTTAAATGATATGGTGGAATATTAAGATGTTGAAGAGTAGATGTGGTGATGATATTTATGGAGGAACTGGTATCAATCAAAAATCATTTGAATGACTTCCTATCAATTTGAATCATAATGTATAATGGAGGATCCGCCTATTTCGATGATATTGGTTTGATTTCAAAATTGTAAAATGTAAAGGAAGGCTCCACACATGTTTAGATATTTCCCATAAAATTGCTAAATTTATTAGTATCCTGAGATTGTAGTCCAATGGATTTTAGAATTTCCATTAATGCCTTACAATGTAGGGGAGATTATTGTTTTAGCTCATAAATAAATAGTTTGTGTGAAGCAATTTTAAGGCTAGTGGTTAGCTGGCTACTCAGAGATATGATTGGAATTTGAGGATGATTGGAAAGATGATTGAGTGGAGATGGATAGCTTGGAGTATGAATTGGTTGGGAAGAATTAGTATAGAACTGAATGGGTGATGATGAATTGGAAGGTTGAGGAGACACACTTGCCTAAGGTGCTACAAGAGATTGGAAAATCTGTTGTTGTGCATTTTGTTGACTGGTTCATTATTGATCTTGGGTGACTACATGAATAGCACCCAAAAAACCTTGGTATTGTTTCACATGGTTGACCTGATTAGGAGTCTTGATGTTTGACCGTCTTGTTATTGGTTGCACTTTCGCGTGATGAGGAGGTGGTGTTTGATAAATTCTAAGGTTATAATTTTGCTAAGCCAAGGGAATATCAAAATTGATGGCCCCTAGGTCAATTAGGTCTTTCACTATATCTTTGAATAGATAGTAGTTGTTAATATCATGCCTATTATATCGATGATAAGGGAAAAAATTGTTCCCTATAGCTTTTGCTATACTTGGTAGGATCATCTGGTTTAACCTCAGGTAATGCAAGTTGATTTGTGTCATACAACCTATGAAATATAGAAGCATATGATTTAGACAAGAGTGTGTAATGGTGATTTTATCGAATAGATTTTTGACATTGAGGATTATACATAGTTGGCACTGTGTTATGAATTTTTGGGGGTAGGGAAAATGCTTGATATAAAATATTTTGTAGTTTTTGTTGCATTGATTTTTGTTGTTGAGCCATTATCGATTGACTCATGACCACTTAATTTACTTGATTAAATTTATATTATCTATAATAACTTCCTTTTTATTGACCCTTGCTTTGCCATTCATTCTTCTTAGGATTTATCACACGAATTTTTATTTTCTCAATTATGCTAGCCTATGTAAGAGCTTTTTTGAATGATCTATATTGTTGCAATTGCAATAACTAGGAGATGGGTTTTAAGAAACTCTTGGTGAATAGTCAAGTTAATTCTTCCAATTGTAGGGAGAGTGGTATTTTTGTGATAATGACCCTCCAATGGTTACCAAAATCATAGACTAACTCATCATCAAATTGCTTAAGGTTATACAAATCAAATAGTGTGATTTTGTTACGAACATTGAGGGAGAATATTTCTAGGAATCGGTTTACCAACTATTCAAATGTATAAATACTATGATGCGGTGGATGGCTAAACCAATCTAAGGCATATCCCCCAAATTTTTGAGGAAAGGTTTTGAGCATTAAAGCATATTGATATTGGATTATGAAGCATAAATGAATAAATGTGATTACATGCTCTCTAGGGTCCTCAAACCTATTAAATTTATCAAATTTCAACACTGTAAAATCTTCTAGATATGGCAGTAATGGTAACAAAAAATGAATAGGTTGATTGATTAGTTGTTGTAAGGTAGGCTTCTAGTTTATCATACCAGGAGTGTGTTGTATCAATCTATCAATCTATTGTTGCATTACCTAAATTTTAGGGTCTTCCCTAGGTATGTGAAAGCCCTAAATTACTTGGTGGATATGGAGAGATGAAATGCTAGGTTGTGATACAATATTTATAGCTTGATGGATTATATTGCATTTGATGATGTTGGGATTTATGAGGGAATGATTACGGGTGATGGAATGGAGATGATGTTTAGGAATTACGAGTGTTGAGTTGTGGTAATAGAATGGATGTGTACTAATGGATGTGTGGGGATGGAAATCATAAAATATTACGATACCCATGCTGGATTTTAGGTAAACAAGGTAGGTTGGATTGGAATAGACTAGGGCTTAAGATCTGCCACATGTAATTGCTATTGGGGACAAGAATGAGCATCTTTCTTACCTATGAGAAATTTTTTGAGGTGTTGCCATGCTTATTGTATGACAATTTCTAAGGTAGATGGTGTAGGTGTGGTGGAAAAGAATGAGGTGGGTGGAGGATAGGTTGCAATAGGGATTGTAATTAAATGGAAGACATTGGATGAAATGGAGACTAGCATATGTGAAGCAGCATTGACATGTGCTTCATACAATGGATTGTCATAGGTGGTGGTATAGGAATATGGGATGGAAATATTTTGACCACATGATTGTTGTGGGATAGACAAGTGATGGGAAAGTGTATATGATGTCTCAAAAATAGGCTTGGTGTACACTTGGTTGAAGCTGGAAGGATGCGAGTAGGCAAGTTATTGCTAAGAAGAATGACTATGTCTAGATGGGCTATTAATTTTCTCTAGAATAAGGTTAGTGGATATTATATAAGCTCCAAATTTACCCATATATATGTAGGTTATGGTAGTTTTGGTAGGGGATGATGGCTCAGTTTCTAGAATGGGGGTGTTGATGGCCCTGTGCAACACATTAGTATTTAAGGTATACATAGGGTTTTAGGGTCCTATAGATAAACCAAGATAGCTTGTCTATATCACACTTATAGGAATAACCACATAAGTGGTAGGAAAATATGTGGAACACTCCATGGATGAAGTGGTTTGGTAAATAGAGGATTGATTGAAAATCTTTGCTTGGCTTTGGGTTGAAACCATAAGCTAGTGAGTTCATTGGGGATTGTGAATGTGTGGAATGTGTAGAAAATATGCAATGGAAATCACACAGATTAAAACAAACAACTTAATCCTATATTTTGCAATAGATTCTCTCTTTTTTATATATTTTTTCTTTTTTTTTGTAGTTTTTTGTGTTGTAATGTGCAAACCTAATCTAATATGCAAGGTGGAATCTTAGGATGGATGGAAAATAAGAATATTTCTGGTGATGAAATCCAAAAATATTGCTCACAGGTTACCATGGTTTCTATGGAGTGAGATGACAAATAGAGATGAAGCTCACCGTCACCAATCTTGAACAATGGTTAGTGATGGAAATCCAACTCACTATTCTTAAATGTGTGATGTGCAGAGTGTGATTTATTTTTAAAATTTATGTTATCTATGGTGTTCACTTAATGATAAAAAAACCCTATTTTATCTGTCTAAGGTAGAAGTCAAGAATATTAATACCAAGTTTCTCAAAATAACTTAGGGTACGTCGCTTAAGATCCACCCTGAGTCATCAAGTGATTCCAACAATGGAGGGTTCACCCAGTTCTTTCACCCTGAATCATCAAATGATTCCAACAGTGGGAGTGTACTTAGGTATTATAAGATTTTTCTATATTAGAAAAGCAAAACTGGAAGCCTTTAGCCCTAATATGCAGCTATTTATGCTTTTATCATTTCAATTGCAAACAACATACAAAATAACAAGTGAAACACCATAAAACAATAGAAATTTGAATCAAATGTGATGATGCAACCACAATGAATGCACAAATGCAACTCTACCCTATATGTAGACTATATGAAAGATGCAAATACCTAAAATTAAAAATGCAACTACTTTTTAAAACATAAAATAGATATTTTCTTGTTAATTTCACTGTTAAAAACCAAAAAAAAAATGGAGTTAGGGTTTGAACTAGGCTTAATAGGAAGCCTATGTATGTCTTCCCCACTCTCATAAATGCAAACCATATTCTCCTTAACACTGTGAGGCATATCCTAGACTCTATAGGTCATCCCTAGAACATTGCAGGGCATTTGTGTCACCACTGATTGAACTTTGCTACTCCCAAAAACCCTAGTTTTCATGATTTTCACATGATCAAACTTTTGGAAACCTATAAAATAGAAACAAAAACATAAATCAATGATAAGGTAAATACAAATTAGGAACCCTTAGGGGGTCCCATTGTGATCATAATTTTGTAAAGTGAAAAATTGACTAACACCAAAGCAATAGATAACATAATAAATACAAAAGCTTATATTGCACAATGAAGACAAATAACATTAATATTATTGTCATGGGAGCTTTGATCTCCAATGTTACAACATGATTTTGTATCGATACAATGATTACAAATATAGGGTTTTGAAACCCTTATTCACAAATGAATATATGGTGTCTTTTACATCATCTTTTGCTCCAAACAAGTGTGCGGGTGGGCTTGTGTATCCCTACAGGACCACCCTAGCTGCAACAACTTCCAAAATGTAGTTCTTGCACCTACAAATAGAAGATAACATAAAAGGGGTTAATAGCACCTATGAGGGCTCCACTATGTGAGGCCCTCTGAATGATAAAACCTACAAACCCTAAGTGTTGCAATGTTAAATTGTAAATAAAATGCAAAAATATAAATATATGCAAATAAGTATTTTACCTTGTTAAGAAAACAACTATGATGTTGGTCTATGCTCCTGTTATTGTGTTTTGAAGTTGCACGAAAGTATGGAAGCACCCAAGGGCTTATGAACTACAAATTGACTATAAGAAATGATTAGAGGTATTTGGGGAGGATTGTGAATGCCCATCAATGTTCTAAGAATACTCAATAGTGTTATGCAAATTATAGGATATGTTTAGGGGTGGATGGGAGTGATGTAGAACTAGAACTAGTTTACGAGGATTTTGCGATGATAGAAATGGAAGGTGTGATGGTGATGATGAGGGAGGAAGATGGTATCTAAATGAATAGGATTTTGGAATGGATAGAATACTTGGAAGCTCTTGAATGTTAAAATTTTAGACCTTGATTCATCAAAATGAATCATCTTTTATAATTTGCCCTTGATCATGTTAGGGTTTCAACAACACCAACGGATGGTTGAGATTAAAACATGAGGAAGGGTTGAGATTGAACTTGAGCATGTAAAATTGATTAATATGGATGGGTGGCTGAGATTAAGTCGTGGCATATGACTAGGATTTATTCACATAAATACATATATATTTATTAAATATATATAAATATATAATATTTATATTTATATATTAAATAAATACATACATACATATGTATATACACAATTAATGACTATGATTTAAGGATACGAATGGATGATGAATGGCTTGATTTTGGTGTCTATATATATATATATTATTCTATATTTTCAACAACAATTGAGGGAAATCCTATAATTTCCCAAAGAATGAGTTTCCCCACCCATTCTTTGTCAAGTTATTTTCCACAAAGAAACATCTTTCAATCAATAAACACCTCCTAGAAATCCCATCTAGGCAAAGGTCATATTGAGTTTTACAATTCTTAACTTTGGATGGTATGAACTAGAGTTAAAGCTAGTGGCTATCCAAAGTTACTTTTTAGTTAAAGCTGGAGAACCCAGTTGGTTGAAAGGTAATACAATGGCTCTAATACCAATCATAATTTCATAATAATTTTACCTACTAATCAATCCCTAGATTTCCCTAAACTTGCATCCATCAATTATGAATAAACCAAAGTATAAGTTGTTAATTTTATCCTTAAAACATAGCTAAAAATAAAGTTATAAGGTACTCAGTCCTCTATTTTTATCTTTCACTTTTTCCACAAAAGCAATAGGTTTTAAAAGAACAAAGCAAAATATTTCCTTACTCAAAAAATAATTTTCTAAGAGGATAAAAAGTCATATTTTAAAGGAACATCATTTATAAAAGATAAAAACCTCTTCTTTTAAAAGAACATTATTTTTAAAAGATAAAAACCCTCTACTTTTAAAAGAACATCATTTTTAAAAGATAAAACCCTATCATTTATAAAATATAAAAACCTCTTCTTTTAAAAGATAAAAACCCTCTACTTTTAAAATAACATCATTCTTAAAAAAATAAAATCCTCTTCTTTTAAAAGAACATCATTTTTAAAATATAAAACCCTCTTTTATTTTAAAGATAAAAACATAAATTAAAAAGGGGGTTTTCTCAAATATTGACCACTAAACTCATTGTAGAGTCCTAATCCAAAGGAACTACTTAATTTTGAAACTCCTAGAGTTTCAATTTGATTCAAACACTTCCACCTTGAGAGGTAGAGTCCTAATCCAAAGGAACTACTTAATAATAATAAAAATTAAAAACAGGTAAGGCTAAAATAAACCCAAAAGAGGTAAAGCTAAAATAAACCCTTTATTTTATTATTATTAAAATAAAACCCAGGTTTAACACATGCATTAATGGAGGAATAAGAAAGCAATAAATCCACATATATTATTAAAACATATTAAAAGACTAATATATATATATATATATATATATATATATATATATATATATATATATATATATAAATCTTGCACAAAAGAAATGGTTGAATCCAACCTGGTTCCCAAGCTTCTGAATATTCCTTCTTACAAGCTTCTCAAATTCCTCTTCTAGAATTAATGCTCCCAAAGCAAAAACCTCTAGCTTATTTTCTAAAACTTCTAGTCTCTCCAATATGAAAATTCTCTCTCAACCTCTTAAATATAAAAATCCTCCCAAGCTTAGCCTCCTCTAAATTCTTCAAAAATTAAATCCTAATGCTAGCCTCCAAGTTCTCCAAGAATGACCTCCAAGGATGCCTAGCTTTCTCATGCATACTCCCAAGTTGCCTTCCACTTCCTCCTTCCTCATGCTAGCCTCCAACTAAGCCCTCTTAGGCTTATATAAAGGCCTTCTTGAAAGATGCCTTTATTAAACTATTAATTTCTCCCTTTATGAGTCATAAAGGAGAGTTAATATTAAATTATAGAAATATCCTCCATTATGACCCCCTTTTTCTCTCCTCCCTTAATTTTGAGAAGGTTGCTATCAAACGTTTCATGCATCCTATTTTAATAATACTTTAATTAAGATGCCCTTTCTCCACCCTTGGTTTAGAAAGGGGGTCTATTTTGAAAAATCGTTATTTAATTCCTAAGGAAAGATGCCAATTCTCTACCCTTGAGTAAAAAATATGGATTTAATAGGTATGGTTAGGGTCTTTTACATAGCACAATCCCTTATGACAATCAACTAAACCCTAATTTGGTCCTTTTCCTAAATTTAAAAGGACTACTATTGAAATAGTAAGATGCCTTAATTTAATTAATATCAAATTCTCTATTTCAAAGATACCAATCCTCCTCCCTTCATTTTGGAGGAGGGGTCAATTTGGAAAACTATTATTTTATTTCAAGGGAAATATGCTCTTTCTCCTCCCTTATTTAGGAAGGATATTTATCACCCAATTCCAACTCAATTTCCTATTTTACAAAAATAGGCTAAATAATCAAATCACCAAATTAAAGCTTAATTAATCTAAGATTAATTCCACATTAATCTATCTTAGATTAAACATAAAATAAGATAAATTCATTTAACACTAAAATGAATTCTAATTAATCTAAGATTAATTCCCCATAATTACTTAATTTAATAAAATGACATTTTACAAAAGCAATCATAAACAACCATAGTCAACACCACTGTTTTATCCCTATGTGGATGGCCACTTTTAAAATAGATCCAACTATTACCGTTCCACTCTAGGGAGGCTCATTGCTATCAATGTCATGGCCCAATGATGCAAACTAGATAAACAAAATGCAATGCACCTACATGATTACTAGTCCATGTTACCAAGTTGTTTGATGAATGAGTCATCGACATCATTTCCATTTTTACCCTCACCATCGGTGGTCATCCTAAGTCCTTCCACCCATGAGAGTACCTGATATTGCAACAAAATATGCATCAATAGTACCATATTCAAAGCAACAAATGCATATAACCAATCATTAGACAATGACTATAAAGTAGGATTAAGTACTAAACATACAACCATCAATACATAATCTCTAATAAGGGCCGTGATACACCTACCTCTATGCTGGGAGATATCCCTTTGTATATCAATTTTAATATCGATGAGCAATCCATTAAAAGAGTTCTCATTTATAATGGTTCATCAATCAATGTTTCAAGTCGTAGGTTCATCCATAGAATAGGGATTGATAAGGAATATTTAGAGAAATTTGACATTATCACTAAGGCTTATGATAATGAAGAACAAGAAGTTGTTGGAACCATAGTGCTTCCAATAAAAGTTGGGCCTTGAATTTTAAACACATTATTTTATGTGTTGCCCTACAAAACAAACGATAATATCCTCTTAGGGTAAACTTGGATGCATGTGATGTAGGTCATGCCCTCAATACACCATCAATGTATTAAATTTGAATATTAGGATAAGTTGTATAGTATAGTGATTGATGGAGATCCTTTTGATTATTGTATGAACATCCAACTAGAAAATCCAAAAGCTTGATAGTGCCCTTTTTTGAATACTTCTCATCCTTTTATAGATGATACCTTATGGTTTGTTCCACGTAAAAAAATAAGCATCAACCAAAGAAAAGAAACCAATAGTCAAGCCATGACAAAGGGTAAATAAAATGTCAAGGATATTAACAATATAAAATTCAACAACTAGTATCATGAGTTATTAGCCTTGGAGTTGGTTAGATTATCCCCATTACCTCATGCTTTTATATTGCATTCCATATGATGAATTATTGTTCAAATATGAACTTGAACCTTATTTTCTATAGGAACAACTAATTAAGAGAGAAGGCGTGGAACCAATCCATGATCAATAGAATATATATATTTTTGTGTTATCTCTCTAATATTCATCTTATCCCCAAGAAAATACTTTGTAACTTTGGATACAAGGAAGACATCTAAGGGATTTGAGAATGAGGAATTGAGGATCCTAATAAAAACTTAGCCTAAAGATTGCATATTGGGATACTTCCCCAACCATAATGAAAGGATGTTTTCCTCCTCTTTAGAAAGTGATGATGAAGAGGTGTACCTTTTCTCATGTGAACCTAAAAAATATATATATTTTTAATAGAAGGTCTAGACTAGGATGAAGAGGAGGACAATGGACCTTCTCCCTTATCCTTTTTTGATATATTTTAGCAGTATACAAAAATAAATATTATAAATATTGAAATTATTAAGGATATTAGTAAAATCTCCAATGATAGCCTCAAAAACAAGCCTAGATTAATTTCATCATAAAAATAAAATATTATGACATCTCAATCAATAGAAAAATTTGTATCACCATTACATATAAATGACTATGAGGTGAAAATTTTATCCCACAACACTCCTAGGGATAATCATAATGATATTTCTCATGAAAAATATATCCCTATGGAAGGGCCTTTCTTTAATAACACATCCCTCATAGTCACCCAACATTGAACAATGAATATAGATGTTGATGAACTTCAAAGTCTAGGGGTCTAATGTACCCCTCCATAATATGAAGATGAATCTAATATCTTAATAGAGGAAACCATAGACATTAACATAGGATCATATCAAGGTGAGGCTTGTGTGGTGAGGTTTTCCAAGATTGATATCTCTCATCAATGGCCCAAATCAAATGCTTAGGCCAAAGGTGACAACATGACCATCATCCATTCCATGGTAGCCAGTCCTTTTATTGGTAGCAATTCCAATTTTACAAAGGCATCGTACGAGTTTCATCAGAAGAAGTGTGTACTATGGTTTTTTTTCCAGGTCTAGGGTGAGTCGATGCTAGTTTTTGAGAAGGAGATGATGGCAACCATCAAGCATGAGTCCTTACAGCTTGACCTAATGGTGGAGGAAATCATGGGGTCGCATGGTATTCTTAATTTTTTAAAGAAGTTTCAGGGGCACGATCGTGATTTATCAAGGGAGTTTGTCCAATCATGGGATAGTGGTACTGTATCTCTTGGGGGTCTCAATTTTATGGTCATAATTGATCTCCTGGTTGAAATCATAGAACTGCCTAACGATGGTGAGATCATCCACTAAGATAAAAATTTAATGGTGGGTGAGCTAATATTTTTTAGAGATAAAGAAAAATTTTCTCACAAAAAAAAGGAAAATGGTTTCATCTGGGAGGACCTCCCTCCACTGTGGAATAGAGCCCTAGTTTCAGTGATGTAGTACCTAAAAATAGATTAACCATCCTCATTGATGTGGAGCTTCCACATGCTCTTTATCAACTACATGAAGGATGTCAAGCTCATAAACATACCAAAGTATTTGTTTAGGTTCATGGAATTTTGATTGACAGTATCCGTAAGAGGAAATACACATATCTAAAACATCATGGGTTGCATCTTATCATTTATAACTACATAAACTAGAACCCTAATCAAAGGGTCATTAAAGTAGGAGGACCCATGGTGAATATCAATCTTGAGCCCATCCCAGGTTCTCCTTTGGATTTTTTCGATAGCACTCCTGATGGACAACCCATTGACATCGAGGTGGGCTCCTCTGGCAAGGCGGGTAGACAGATTGATACTGGGTTCATTCACTGGTGATTCAAATCCTAGTAGATGCTCGTCCCACGTAAAGTCATTGATTGAGAAAGGTAAAAATATTATGTTTTCCACTTCGCTTGACTTCTTCTCACTGGATTACAAAACATTAAATATGTTGGCTACCCCATCCCTTGGTACACTCCCTATTTAGCCCATGGATGATGTGAACCCAGTGACTGACTTGGATGATATTATCTTTTTGGCCACATCAATGTTGCTAAGGATAGGTAAACTTATTAATCAGATGAAGATTTAGAAGGTGGCCAAATTTGGGTAGGATGCCCCAAAGGATGATGACGGTGAGGATTATATCCCTAAGAAAATTTTGTTGCAGATGATCCCTTCGGCTTGTGGGTTTTCCTTTTTTGTTTGCTGGGTGTCTCACCCTTTCTTGTGGTAGTTTTAGGGGTTTTATTCTTTTCCACTGTATTTTTTTTCTCTATTGTGATGTTACCATATTTGGTCCTCCTTTTTGGCATGTAATGATGTGGGATTTTTTATTCCATTCAAGATCTTCCTTTTTGGTCTTGTAACAAGGTTTTGGGTGAAATTCAAAACCCTTTATCAATAAAAAAACATAGGATCATATGAAAACTCAAGAATAATAAAGTTAGTTAAAGTTATAACTTTAGAAGTGTTATAAGATTATATGAAACTATTAGCCTATTTTTCTAATATTTTTGCATGGTCTTACATAGATATGATGAGACTAGATTCATCCCCAATGATTCACCACTTAGTATTCAAGCTTCACACTAGGCTGAAAAATTAAAGTTGAGAAATATGCACCTTAAGTTTGCTCTACTATTCAAAGAAGAAATCCAAAAGCTTTTTGAGCAAAAAGCTTTTGGAGGTCAAATTTATTAATTCTATTAACTATTCTAATTGGATCTCAAACATAGTTCCTATTTCTAAGAAATAAGGTGTTGTACAAGTATGCACAAGCTTTTGAGACTTCAATAAATACTATCCTAAGGATGATTTGACTTTACATAATACAAACATGATATCTGATTTCATTACTACTTGAAGAATACTATCCTTTATGGATGGTTTTTCTTGTTATAATAAAATATAGATGGCACTAAAGGATCAACCAAAAATAACATTCACTACTCCTTGGGGCAATTTCTACTATGAATTTATGTCCTTCAGTTTAAATAATACTGATATGACTTGTTAGCGTATCATGACATATATTTTTCATGATATGATGCATGATATCATGGAAGATTATATTGATGATCTTTTGGGATGATCCATAAAATGGAAAGATCATGTCAAGGACTTAAGAAAAAAATTCAAATGGCTAAGAGAATACAAGGTTTACCTTAAACCATCCAAATATATATTTGGGGTAACATCCAATAAATTATTAGGTTTTATAGTGTCTAGAAATGACATTGAGGTAAATATCGATAAGGTATCAACAATAACCAATATAACACCATCCAAAAACCTAATTGAGCTTCAAATTCTACAAGACAAATTACAAGTCATTAGGATATTTTTATCCCAATTAGTAGACAAGTGTCAACCCTTTTGTAGACTCTTAATAAAAGGGATATATTTAAATTAGTATAAATAATGTTAAAAAATATTTGATGCTTTGAAAATATACCTTCTACCCCCACTGATTATAATTTCAAAAAATCCCCTCAAGCCCCTTTTTATATATATTGTAGCAATGGCTCATACCTTAGGTGCAATGTTAGCACAATATGATGAAAAACATAGAGAAATGGTCATCTACTACATTAGTAGAAACCTTATATGTTACAAAAATAGATACATCCCTTTGTAAAATATGTGCCTAGAAATAGTTTTTGCATCTAAAAATTTGAGAAATTTCATGTTGAGGTATAAAATATATGTAATAGCTAAGATTGATCTATTTGGGTACCTTATTTCTAAATCCTACCTTTTGGGTAGGATAGCTAAATGGGTTATGGCCCTTAATGAATTTGACTTTAAATTTATCAGTCAAATATCTCTTAAGGGATAAGTGATAGCCAAACAACTAGGAGCAACCCATTTACCATCCAATCATCTCTTAGAGATTAAGTATCTGAATTGGATAGTGTGCACTCTTGAAGCATCACAATAGGATTCTTGGACTATATTTTTTGACAATGTAAGATGCATTAAAGGATTAGGGGTAGGAATCCTCTTGGTATCACCTCAAAAAAATTTCATCCCCTTATATTTTAAGATTTATTGTTTTGTGTACTAATAACATGGATAAATATGAAGTATTTATCCTCGGGCTCCAAGCAACCCTAGCCCTTAAATTAACTTCACTCTCCATTTTTTGGGATTCACAGTTAATCGTTAACCAAATTAATGGAGTTTATCAAACCAAATATGATAAAATCAAACCATATAAAGACATTATGGATAAATTGATGGCTTCTTTAGAGAAGGTGATCAAAGATACCATTCCCCATTCTGGCAACTACCAAGCAAATGCAATGTCGATAGCTATGTCCATCATACCTCTATATTTTGAGGATGAAAAGGTAACAATTACCATCTATCAAATAAAACTACCTACAATATTACAATCTAATAAAGAGCCATTAGTCATGTTTTCCATCAAACAAACATCTATCCTTGAATCTTGGTACAAGAAAATATTCAATTTTATTAAAAGTGGTGTTTTGCTTGAAGGATTAAATTACAATGAGTGGAAGAATCTCAAGAAATGCACTTGCTATTACATAATCATCAAAGATATCTTACATAGGTTAAAATTTTATGGAATTATTTTAAGATGCCTAAATTTATATGAAACCAATATAGTAGTACAAGATACCCATAAGGGAGAATGTGGTGAACACTTCAAAGGAAATATCATTGCTAAGAAGCTTATTTGCATGGGATATTATTGGCTGACTATGGAAAGGGATGCCTATAGTCATGTGTGCAAGTGATAAAATTTCCAAAAGCATGATAACCTCATCCATGCACCTTCCCAAGATCTTTAGTCCATCATTTCTCCTTGGTCCTTCTCTAGTCGGGGGCTACATATCATCAAAAAAATAAATCCAATCTCATATAATGGACATATGTTCATCATTACCTTAGAATAATAATTCACCAAGTGGATAGAGGATATGCCCTTATCCTCTTATACCAGAGTTTAAGGTTTTCAAGTTTATCTTGAATCAAATATTATCACAATATGGTATTCTTAATATGCTTATCTCAAATAATGGTTCTCTTTTTAAAAATAAGGATATCGCCAAGCTCTCTATTAATTTTAAAATCTAGCATAAATGGTTGACCCCGTATTTCCCACAAGGTAATCTTTAATATGAAGCTTCTAATAAGAATTTAATAAAAGTATAAAAGAAACCTATTACCAAAACCTATAGGGATTGGCATTTATAGCTATATATTGCCTTATGGGCATATCACACCAATGTAAGAACTCTAATTGGAGTTATAGCCTATGCCATAGCCTATGGGATGAAAGCTATTTATTTTTACTTTGAATTTTCACCCCTATGAGGAGGTAAACCACAAAAATAAATTATTGATGGATCCACTAAGAGCCAATATCATGATGGAGCTATGGTCCTCACCTCAGGCATTGTGATTATAGGTTTTGAAGGCTTCACCAGGAGTATTTTTAAGACTCACTCCATGTCTGTGGGGGTCTGCTATATAAATTATACAATTACCTAAGGTTTGGCTTAAAAGAAACTATAGTAACTAATAAAAAATACTATAAAAATGCAAGAAGACAACTATGTAATAGACAAGAGCTATCCTAAAAATAATTCTTTATTTGCATGATCAACTAATCCTAGGGTATAGAAAAGAATTGTTTTCTCTTTAAGATAAGGAAAATGTGCAAACAAGTTATCCTAAAGCACAACTACACACAATTTTACCTTCCAATGCCTAAGGGAATACAAAATAGAACAAATCTAAATGCCTAAAAAGTAAAATAAAGTAAAGGTTCTTTTAAAATTTGATGATTGAAAATAAACTAAGGTTAATTTTAACTTTAACAACCAAAGTAAAACTAAGATAATTTTTTCCTTTTTATAATTAACAAAAAAAATAAGGCAAGAACACAAACAACAAAAAATATAAATCAAATTGAACACTTATCTCTTTCAACGTTTATCCCTACGTTGATTTTATGCCCTGTAGTAGACAATAGTGAATCTGATTTCATTCCTTGTAAATAACAACCATGAATCTGAGCAAAAACCTACAAAACGAAGCACTTAAATATGGTCATTAGTGTTTTGGGGTCTGGTTAAGCCATTATGGATGTTAGGATCATAGATGTGGAATTAAATCCCCCTTGGCCCTTTTAGCTAATAGTAAATGCACATACAAGTATGTGACCATTTTTAAAGTATAAGAGAGAAGGGATGTATAATAGAGAACATAAAGAAGAGGGTTTTTATAAAACAAGAAATAAAGACAACAAGATGTAGAGAGGAAGTAGAGAAGAGTCAAATAACTTGCCCCCAATCTACCGTAGCCAATTTTATGATCTGTATTCAAAGGTCGTGAAATTGTGATAACAAAGGGTAGGGTTAAGAAAGGACAAAAAAAATGCTAAGAAAAATGTTTCTTCCAAATTCTTGCCCGATAAGAGGTGAACATGAATTCACAAGAAGCAAAAAAATGTGGATGCCAAATTCATGCCTTGTAAGGAGGGTCCATGAATTTTTGAAATAAGTAACAAGAAAGATTCAGAAGGATCTAAAATCTATATACAAAAATACACAAATTATGAACATAAAAAACTAATACTAATGAGTATGAACATGGTAAAATAAGAGGATAAGCAAGAGAAAATGATATAAAAAAGTAAAACTGTAAGGTTAAGAAGAATAAACTAGAATACTAAAAAGGAAACTATAGGTAGGAGAAAAGGAACTATATTCTTAACTAAGCAATATAGAAATGGCGGAAAGGCAACAATCTATAGGGGAGTAGTCCCCTAGGACGATCCTGGCTATCCTTATTGCAAGCCTTCTAATACAATGAAGCAAAGAACAAGCTGAGAACAATAAAAAAGTAGTCAATCATAAGAGAATAAGCTATTAGATCACACTATATTCACTATCATTAATTCTCTAGTTTGCTATGTTAATTCACCAGTGTTTGTAGTTCACAGATTCTAGTTGTTCAAAAAGGGAGGTCAATGCCCCAATTTATAGGAGCTTTGAAGGTGAGGCAAGAAAAGGTTTAGGTTAAAAACTAGGGTTATGGTTTGAAAAGGGCAAGGTCCACTCAAGGGTTAGGTTTTTGAGAGAAAAACCCTAAAATAATGATTTTGCGATCAATGAGGGCTAACTACAAATTTGTGAAATTTAACTGTTGACACAAAAGCAAGCTATGCAAATTTATGGTTAGTTTTATATGACCATAAATTTGGAAAGGCTAGGAAAAGGGGTTGAAACTTAAGGGGTGGGAAGCTCAAAAATTGCACTTAGCAACTTTGAGAGGCTTCCTAGGCATCTAAGGAAAAATTGACTCATTTGGCTAGGTCAATTTTTGGTGTCTACATTTTACCCCCTCTTTGATACATTTATGGTGTAATAAATGCATCAAAGAAAGTTGCAGATACCTTTATGCTTGATATGATGGACACTAAAATGGGTAGAAAATTTAGGTGGAGGGATGGTACAAAAATGGTATAATTCCAAACACTTTGTATTTACATGATTTATAGGGCAATGATGACATCAATGCCCCTAAGGATGGGATACCCCCTAGATTTTTAGAAGGAAGGAAAACTTCCTGAATAAACTCAAAATGGTAGAGGTTGAGACAAAGAAGAAAAGGAGAAAGAAAACAAAAATAGAGAGAGAAGAGAAAGAGAAAGAAAGAGAAAATAAGGGAAGAAAAATTAGATACAAAAGAGAAATTGAATTTTTATTAAATTGATAACATGAATACTTATGATATGTTGTTTTTATTTGATTTTGTAGTTATATGTGCTAGAGAGTAGAAAGCGGTGACTAGGGACATTAGAGGATTTCCTGAGGGAGCTCATATTAGGAGATAGGCATGTTCTGAAGACTGTAGGGCTACTTCATCTAGTAGAGATGCCCTAGATACAGTGTGATAGAGCAATCTTTATGAATTTGATTAAGATATGGAATCCAAATTCCTATATATTTTAGTTATTGATGGGGGATATGACCATCACACTAGAGGATGTGTGGAAAATATTAAGAATCCCTATCATAGAGAGGGTAGTTTACAAGGAACAAATACCTCATGTAGCATTGCATAGGTTATTGGGGGATTCAACACACAAGATCAGGTGGAACGAGCTTCATGTTGATGAGGTGCTTGAGCGACATGGAGTTGATGCAATAACTAGTGTTCTCTATAGGATGATGGTTGGGATCCTGGTGTGCCATACTAGTAGGTGATATTTACCATGGGCATTGGTGGGGGTAGTGGTAGACATGTAGGAATAACAACCATAATTTGCATAGGATCTATATATGTTGGCCTACTTGTATATGATGTTGTACATCATGTAAAAGAGAGGTAGTAACATAATTTACATGATGCTCCTCTAGGTATAGTTTTGGAAGAACATAATAGTCGAGAGACCACATACACTGCCAAGGTCATTGCCCAACCTAGAGTTGCTAGTAGCCTACAAATGGTGTTAGCTTTTGATGAATGAGTGCTGACAATAATATAGCCTCAATATCAATAATAAATTTGCAAATATGAAATATATTATATTGTTAAGTAATCAAACATATAAAATCATAAACTACTATACAAAATAACTCAAATAATGCTAATGACAAATGCTCAAAGAACTATGAAATCTTATTGAATAAATACCTCAAATACATCATACTACATCACCTTCAATTGTTACAATATGTGATAATAAATCTCTCTACATAACTTGATATTTATCCTTCACATCCATATAGACATAGATAGAATGGAATGTGACTCTAAATATGGAGGATTCTTGGCCTTCACTCTTCCTATGACTCTTTATATTCCTACTCTATTAACACATGTACATAGGGATAACTATGCACATTTACATTGCCAAAATATCATTGCATACTCGTGCATTTATTGCATTGCATAATGTCAATACTTTCATCCTAATATAAGACACTCTTTTCTAATCTATAGATGTAACCATGGTGGTACATTAGCATAAACCAAATGATGTAATATATTCCAACACCCCTTGTATTACATTATTTGGTTATTGAAGACTTAGATACTCAATATGGATCTTCATATTGTAGATACTCTTCATCTTGTTCAAGTTTATATTCTTTTTTCTTGTCTACATCATTACTATAATCCCTTAGATGATGTCGTGTTATCATTTGATCCCTATAGAAACACGTTCCTTTTTCCTTTGTTCTTCACATTAAAAGTCTTTATCTTGGTTTGGTTTCTTTTTTTGGTCTTTGAATTTTGTTTAGAGTTATTGATATAGTCAACTATTAGATATCCTTGTTGAGCAAGAGCTCTAATCACATATCTAGTCCATATTTATTTCTCTTGATATTTGTGTAGTCTTATTTCCTATTCTTTATGCTTATATTCACTATTAGCAAAGGCTTTAAAAATAATATTTTGAAACATGTACTATAGTCTGAATGTCAGAATCTTTTCAAAACTCAAGTAATATTCTTTCTTGTAATAATAGAAGGTAGATGAATGAGATTATTTCCCACAATACCTGCAAGGATGTAAATTCCAATAATATACCTCTTCATGGCCTTCTCTATTACAGTGAGTGCATTTCAAGTTTCCTTTTGTTGTTTTGAACAACTTAATTTCATTTTTTTCTTGATCAACTGATATAACCATGTATGAATAGTTGAAGCAATTATGTTTTACTTATTTCATAAACCCATAGAAGAAATTATTGTCCTACATGTTTTGCTATGCTTTTAGAATGCTCATTATGATTATCAAACACTTCTATCATATTGTTAGAATATATATTTAAAGTATTTACTCTTGTTGGGTTGTCAATTTGTGATTCCTCAAGAGTGCTTTTAAGCCATATTGGTTCTTTTCTTCTACTTACATTTTTCATATTGTTATTATCTTTTGAACCAAGTATATCTCTGAGCCATGTTGATTCCTTGAATCCTCTATACTTAATGAGTTCTTCCATATTAAATAAATTTTAAAACTTTAAACCTTTGAGGTAGACTTCCTTATGACTCCCTAGTTTCAATGTAGTTCTTTTTGTATTATGTTTTGTAGAAAACCTTGTATCTCCCTAATGTTTGAAAGACAATACAATTTTTAATAATACTTAATGCAATTCCAAATCCTTTACAAATCTTCAAATTTATATCTCTAATAATTTTTATTTAGATATTAAACTATCAAATGAAATTTTATCAAAGCTTCTATGTAGAATTTTTTTTATCTCCCAATTTTATAAATTCTAAATTTCATAAACTATGTTGATGTAGAATTCCTTATACCTACAACTCTAGAAATTTAGAAATCTTGTAAAACCAATATTTTCAAGTTTTGTAATCCCAGTTTGATGTAGAATACCTTATTTATCCAATCTTATAAAATTGCAAATATTTAAGTAGTTTTGTAAACTTAAATATGTAATTTTATAAAACTCCAAAGTTAGTGTTTCAATCAAATTTTGATAAAAGGCTTCTAAATGCAATATTCAGATTTTCTAAGGTTTAAAATAATGCTTATCACTCCAAAAATATCTCTAAACTTTAACCTTAGATAATATTCCACTTTATTCCTTATAACTCCTACTAATATAAGCTTTAATACCAAAAACATAGTAAATGTTACCTTTACTACTCCAGATACTCCCTCCTTAATGCTTGAATTGAACTTGCTCGAAATGTTGGGTGCTATTAGTCCTCTAGTCAACTATTATTTGAAATTGGTCAAGGTGTTCCACTCCTTTATTAATGACTTCTAGATTGTTTATTTTGATATTATTCCATATCATTCAATAAATGAGTGCTCAAAATACATTTTGCCTTCCTTAATAACGTTTAGATTCTTTGTAAGGTAAGTTACAAGTGTTATTAGACTTCTTCCTTGGCTTTGGTTAATGTAACCTCTAGATTTATGATGCTTCTCCTCTCTTATAATAGATGGTAAATCAAATACAAAAACTCCTATGGCTCTTGGATGATGTGTAGCACTATCTCTTCCTTGTGACAAGTGTCTCATGCAATACAATAACATCCCCAAATATTATGGAGGAAATGGTAATGTCAAATTTGAGGTTCTCAAATCTGTAATGCTCTCTAACCATGTTATGTTCTTCTTTTTCACACTTGGTTGCACATATACTATCTCCAATGTTACAAATGTATTCTTTCTTGCTAGCTATACAAAATTGAATCTTGGAAAAAAACATATTCAATAGCAAAAATGTATCCTTCTCTTACTTGTTTACATTTCCAAAATTGTAGGTGGTACTTCAACTGTACCAATGGAAAATTTAGGTGCTTCTATGGTGGCTACACTTATTGGCTTGGGCATTGTTTTCAGTAACTGCAACTCTCCTTGGACTTGGCACTCTTTTCGATGGCTTATTCGATGTTGAATGCTCAGTGGTTTTCCATCTAGATGATATTAGGGTGCTTGCCCCATATACTTTTTTGTCACGTTCACACCTTTATATGGTGTTGAGCTTGTGCTATTCGGTGGTGGTTTCAATGGTAGATTTACCACCTTCTTTGGTGATTGCTTTCACCAATGTAATTTGTAGGCTTGTTATTCTTATTGGTGTTTTTAAAAACCTTAAACCTACCTTAATTTTGAGGAGTCTTTGGACTCACAAACACATAGACAAAATCTACTCTTTGCTTACTATAAAACCAACATATACTAACTCACTTATTACTCCTTTTAAATGTTTTACAATCTTAATAAATGTTGTTATAACTTGTATATTACTACAATAATAATGGTGTGCAATATAATGATAATGGTATCTCTTTATTGGCTGAGAGACACTTTACTAAAAAACTTTATTTTTCTAGCTCTTAATAGCTCTAAAAACTGATGCTTTCAAAACTTTCAATAAGCACTTTCAAAGCTTCTAAAATAATACTTTATATAGCATCAATTTAACACACCTTTTATGGATTTTTTTGTAGCTCCATTCCTTTATAGATTTCTATCTCGAATTTATAGGAATAATCATTTTTCTCTTGTTTTTTGTAGGCTCTTTATCTTGTAGTTGTAGTTGCTACCCAAAATCTGCTTTCTTGCCTTTAGATGTGAGCTAACGATCTCTAAATTTTGCAACTACAAATGCTACCCTTCTTGTTGTCCAAATATATAGTAGGACTCTTCCTTAGATTCTTCCAAATTTTCTTGTGCTTTGTTGTTCAAAGCTCTTCCAAATATGTCCAAAAATATTTCCAAAATACAGCTTGTTTTACTCTTTCAATGCTGCCCAAATTTATAGATTATTCCTCTCTAATATTTTCTTACAAAATATGATTTTTTGATGTCCATGAACCTTAGAATATTCTACTCTCTTTACCATAAAGTATTCTCTTAGTTAGCTATCCAAATATGCTTCTAAATATTCTTTAAATGTTTTCAAAATAGCAACTTTCTACTTTCTTCAACTTGCTATCCTCTGACATTTCGACTTCTTCTTCAGAAAATAGCAACTTGTGCTTTTACAAATCAGCCTACAAAACCTTTGTGGTTATCTCCAAATATCTCAAAACTATGTCCTCTGCAATCTTCTTGCTTTCTTCAATATTCTTGTCAAATTTTTACTTCAAATCTATCAACATTATCTATCTTCTTCCTTAAGAATCTGATGTCTTAAGATGTTCAAAATCTTCTCAAATTTTGGAAAAATTTATGCCAAATCCTTTTTACTTTTTGGACTTGTTGTCATATGGTTATTATTATCCCAATCTCTTATGGTCAGGTGCTCATCCTGCTTGTAATATTTTAACATTAATTTTTCTTCAAATATCCTCTAATGGTCACTGCTTTAGCTTCTACAATAAGTCCTTCTCTATCCTTCATTTCCTTCTTTAAAATGAGACCTCTAATCTTGGGACTTCTAATCCTACAACCTTCAAATATTTTAGTCAAGACTTTAATGAAACCTTACCTTGGTTTCTTCAATTTTCCACTATGGAAAATTCTACAATGAGATATCTTTCTTGGATCTCCAAAATTTGCTACTTTTGTCTGCAATAGGAATTTCTATAGTCCCTCTCTATCTTCAATTTTTAGTCTTAAATATTTCATATTTGGATGCTCTTCAACGTGACCTCTTCTTGGATCTCTTCAATATACAATCTCACAATGAGAACCTTCTCCTTGGTTCTTATCAATATTCAATAGGGTCTTCTTATTGGACTGCATTCAATGTTTACTTTTATGCAATAAAGAGTTCATCCCTACACTAAGAAAGCACATATAATTTTAGATAATCAAAGATGAAATTCTTCTCTATCCATTGTAGGAAGCTTATCAAATTCTAAGAACTAATATTATGCAGTAAAAATTAGACAATAATAATCAAATATATTCAAAGTTATAGAATAAATAATATTCACTAGCTATATTTAAAAATAATGGAAGCAAATCTATGTTGAATTCTACTCTTCACAAGTTTTCCTTCAACTATGTGGTAAAAATATAGCTAAATACTAATATGGAATCTTCTCTCTCTCTCAAGCTTATCAATAGAACCTCCTCTAAGGGTCTCTTGATCTCTTCAATGTCAAGTTATATCTTCAATACTTGTAAACTGCCTTCTATTCCTTATTTGCTCTTGGAATAGGTAAATCCTTAAATATCACTGGTTTTCCTTCAACACAGTGAGAAACACTATCTTCTATGGTTTCTCTTTCTAGAGATAATTCCTTCAATGTTACTAGTCTATTCTTAAATAGTAGAAATATTCCTACAACTAAGACCTATGCTGGATAAAATCTTGTTGTAGCTCTGATACCATCGTTAGCTTTTTATGAATGAGTGCTCACAATAATATCGCCTCAAGATCAATAATAAAATTGCAAATATGAAATATATGATAATGCTAAGTAATTTAGCATATGAACTCAGAAAATACTATAGAAAATAACTCAAACAATGCTAATGATAAGTGCTTAAAGAACTATGAAATATTATTGAATAAAGACCTAAAATACATCATACTACATCACCTTTCATTGTTACAATATGTGATAATATATCTTTGTACATCACTTGATATCTATGCATAGAGAGGGAAAACTACCCTATCGTGCACGATTATTGGTTGGATACGTAGGGAAGCTGAGGTGACCATGGGGGTATGTTGTTATCTACACCTTAATTTAGAAAAAGGGGGTATGGGTTCACCAGAAATGGTTTAAGGAATCACTCCAAGTCCAATGCAAAATGTATTGATGTGTTCAGTTTAAAACAATAACCTATGTTTGGCCTTTCTAGATTTATGCTAGGAAAGATAAAGGACAATGCACAAAATGTGAGAAAACAAGAGCTAATATTAGAATGATTCTTTTTTTGAATGATTTCTAATCTAAGGTTTCAAAATAAAAAAACATTCAAGCAAGGTTTCAAGGGAAGATGCACCAACAATGCTAACTCTAAATGCACACTAAATGCTTTTGTCTTTGAAATGCCTAAAAAATTTAAATAAATTTATTTCCTTTTTTATTTATGATCTAGGGTTTTAATAAAAATAGAAATCCCACAACAAAAATCCTATAGATATATCAGAACAATTATATTATCTGATGGTTGATCCTAACTTTATCTTTCGTCCAACAATGTATTTTAATCTAAAATCTTATAGTTCCTACAATATATATTTACAAAAACTTTAATGATTAGCATTAGAGGGCTTTCTTAGGCCACTATATGGTCAATACTTGGAGGTGTAGTAGTCAAGGCCCCTAGGTCCTTTTAGCTAACCCTTGAAAATAAAAGTGAAATTTGACCTTTAGAGTACGAAAAAGCACAATGAAATGTAGCAGAAAAAATGATGAACGAGATATAGAATACAATAGTATGATATAAATATTTAATATAACATAGATCTAGGATTTGAGGGTAGTAGGATGCCCTCAATTTTGGTCTATGTAAAATTGTACCCCTTGCAGAGTGACCACAATTTCGTAGATTGGTGAAATTGTACCTCAAAAATATTAAGCACGATTTCATAGAAGTAGAGATAAAACATAGAGAATGTGAATCTCAGATAGGAAAAATTGTACCTTGAGATTAATGAGTGTGATTTTGTAGAAATAAAATAAAAATATAGTGTTAATGCACAACCAAAATTTTAAATGAATATGTGGATGCAAATAAATAGAAACAACCTGACAAATAGCAAAAAAATAGATAGAAGGGTGAAGACCTTCGAGTAGCAGATCTCTCCTTAGAGCTTCAACACTTATCCACCAAGGGTAGTAACACACAATCCAATGCAACAAAGAATAGAGCTTCAATAGATTATATTTCACACTTAAACAATGAGCACTTATAAACTAATGAGTTAACTTGCTTGTAGGGAAGAAGATAATAATGAATTTGTTAGAGTGTGCATGATTAGGAAAATTACTTGGGGGGAAAAAGAATATTTCAAACCCTCATTTTATAGTGGATTTGAAAGAATAATGGACGGGAAACTTAAGAAGAAATCCATGCCAAAAGATGTCAACTTTGAAAAATTAGGATTTTCTTAGAAAAAACCCTAATTAGGTGAAATCATGCCCCATTAGGGCCAACCATGATTTTGCAAAGGTGAAATTATACCTCATTGGAGGTGACCATGATTTCACCAAAAGAGGAGGAAAAGAGGGAAAAAAGGGAAAGAGAGACCTAGTCTTGCTTTGGGTAAGTCTGGAGGGTCTCTTTGAGGGCCTAGGGAAAATGACTCACTCAAGTGGGTCAATTTTTCATGTCTACATTTTGCCCCCTCTTTGATGCATTTATGGCCTAATAAATATGTAAAATAAATATGTAGACTCCTATAAGTGGAAGACAACAAGTAGAAAAGGAGTGGCTAGTTTAGAAGAAAAGGGGTGGTGCAAAAATGGTGTCATTCTGAACACTTTCTTGTTTTACATGCAAATCGAGGCATTAGGGACATTAATACCTCTTAGGCTAGGGTGCCCCCTCGAGTTTCATGAGGAATTCCAAATTCCTAATGAAAATTGAAACGGTAGACTTGGTAGAAGAAAAAGCAAAAAAAGTAAAAATAGAAGAAAGGGAAACAACAAAAATAGGTATCAAAAAGGGAAAAAGAGGTGAAAACCCTAATTCATTTTCACCATGCAAGGAGGATGAAATTAGGTTTGGAGAAAAACTAGAGATGGTGTTATTGGTACATCATTCAAAAATCACAAGGGGTAAGGTTGACACGACAGTGAAGCAAATAGAGGTAAGATAAAAAAACCCATCTTGTTTGATAAACAAATTATTTTTGTTTTCCAATATAGTTTTTGCTTCCAAATCTAGCGGGTTTGCTACATACAAACTAGGTGCAATTCTATGGTTGGATGTGATTTCACCCTAGTTCATAGTTATAGGTGAAATCATACCCAAGAAGACTCGAGTGCAATTTTTTGAAATTACACCTATAGAAAAAGAGGTATGATTTTGCAAAAGGAGCGAAAAAGGTGAGATCATGCTTGCAAAAAAGGGGGTGTGATTTCATCGAAGAGGGAGAAAAAAGAGAAAAATAAAATAAAAGAAGAAAAAGAGGAAAAAAGGGGAAATAATCAAGCTAGCATTAATTTAATTATATTATTTAATGTGTAAATATACTGATTAAATTTTTATTTTTTTATGGATGCAGCTTCGCGTACTCGAGAGCCACGAGTGGTGACCAGGCTCCTTGGAGGTGGAGCTTCATAAAATTGGGTAGGCATAGAGAGACACTCTATGGGTGGTTGTGCTAGACCACTTGGTGAGGAAGCATCGAGTGGAGTCTAATAAAGGGCTATTAACAATGCTAGGAGAACTATGGTATCCGAAGTTATCGACCTTTTGATTACCAATAGGGGAGATGATCATCACATTGGAGGATGTGTGGTGCATCTTGTGTATCCCTATTAGGTGAAGAGTTGTTTACAGAGCTCAAGGGTAGTTGGCTACATTACAATGACTATCAAGAGGATAGGTCAACTAGGTGTGAGGGATCACAATGGTAGTAGATGACCTGGTGTGGAAATATGAAGCTGATCCATTAATGATTGTGCTTTGTGGGATGGTGGTATGTTTAATGATGTGCCAAAATAGTAGGCAAAATATACCATAAGTGATGGTGGGCATAGTAGTAGACATGTGAGACCAAGGTGTGTGGTTCACATGGGGGTCATATGTGTTGGCTCGCTTGTACAAGATATTGTACAACATTGTGTAAGTGGTATACATGAATAGTTTGTAGATACTGCTCTTGGTGTGGATTTGTGAGCACATAGTAGTGTGAAGATCAAATAAGCTACTAGGACCACTTCCCAACCCAGAGTGACTAGATGGGATAAGGATGGAGAGGAGCTAGCTAGGGTGAGGAGGATCAGGTGGCTGACTATAGAGAGGGGAGTTAGAGCTCTATAGATTTTAAAGAGTCCTATGGTAGTTTCAGATCTTGCAGGGGATCCCATACTTAGGAGACTACTTATATAGGAGAGTATACCAAGATCTAGTGAGATACAGAGGAGATCCTGATCTAGCTAGGTGGGTAGAGGAGGACCTAGATGATCCACCTTACATGGATCCTAGGGTTGATGATGTAGGAGTGGCCTTCGGATACCAAAGGTGGTATAGAGGAGTCGTGCCCTAGAGGGTCTCCCATATAACACTGATACAAAGGTTCTAGGTGATGAGCCTAGGCATACAACAAGATATTTGAGAGGTTGCTCACAAAGCCATATAGAGGGAGCAACAAGATAAGGTAGCCCTGAGATGGATATAGGAATGGATCCAAGTTGAGATAGTGATGGAGGCCACTATCACTACATTAAATGGAGAGGCAGTGATTGCTAGAGTTTCCCCCATAGTTTTCAAGATACCACTAAGTAGAGGAGTAGGAGAGGTCTCCACATAAGCAATAGCTAGCTTAGACAAATCCTCATATCAGGAGGATCTGATGAGGGAGATAGAGGTGCTATAAGCATAAGTAGTGACTATTTAGAGGGAGATGGAATTACTTCAAGAGGATAGGTCCAAGAGGATGGAGGGGTTGTGAAGTGCCTTAGGTATTGTAGAGATAGAGAGGGATGTAGCCCGAGTAGAGGTTGATCATATTTGGGGGAGGTGAGCCATCTAGATACAAAGCATCAGAGAGCTCAAGTAGAGGGGATGGCTTCTATTGAGAGCATCTAGGCTAGTGATGGGATCCACCTACTACAGGTAGAGCTATAGAGGATAAGAGAGAGGTTGGAGGTGGTCGTGCAAAAGGCTACCTTCTATGAGACCATGTACTACTAGGAGGTACTAGAGGGATAGCATGTGAGACTCCCTCCATCCCTACAATCGATGAGTAGGACATGATCTCAATCATGAATGGTCTCTTAGTCCATGAATATGCCCCCACTAGGGCCACCTCCAATGGATGGAGCTGAGGAGATAGGCTCCCAGAGCTAGGGCTAGGGATCAAGATGACTTACCAATTTTTTATTGTGGCATGCATCCCTAGGGATTGGTCGAGTGTACCAAGGTTGGACTATGGTACATTGACTAAACATCTATGTATCTCTCTATTTTCGAGTAATACTAAGCTACTTTTGTTATGATTCATTGATTTATGTGTGCTTTGTGTGTATGCATATTATTTAATTTTTATGATTTTTATAATTGTGATGTTTTATGCATGAAACTAACTATGCAATGCATGGACTATATGAATGCAAAATGAGGTAGATGTGAGACAGAAGAAGAAGCACAAGGAAGAAAAGAAAAAGAAGAATGAGAAGAAGAAAAGGTCAATAATCAAGAATAAAAAGGGGTGATTGAAGCATGGTGTTTGAATCAACATAGATCATGGTAGACTAGTGTGACCAAACATCATGAATCAAACATGAATATGGAGTTGAACCTGCTATGGGTGTAGTACTCACTTAATATGATCAAATGCTGGAGTATGACCCACTATGGGTGGTTGCTCGCTAGTGACTACTATGGGGTGATTACCCACTAGGATGTATGTCGTGACCTACTGAAATGGCCACAAAGCTTATCCTGTAATGGGGTGTTGGGCCCATTGAGTCAAGAGGAGTATAACCCGATAGGGGAACATGCCCAATGGATGAAAGATACCCACTAGGATGTATACCATCCCATGTGGGGTGTAATATATGTATATGAAAGGAGTGAACAAGCGCTACCCCTGATAGGGGTGTGATGTGTGCAATGTGTGAAAGCAAAAGCCAAGAAAGATCACTTGTGAGTGTGTGCAAGTGCTTAGAAGAAGTAGAGAACAACCATAAGAAGGTAGGAGGACATATATCCTTGTCTAGGTGAAAGACAAAAGAAAATAAAATATCATGAAAAAGGTGACAAGGACATATCCACAAGAAGCTATCATCCTTGACTTGAGGGAAAATGATGGGCATGAATAATACTTTCAAGGCCAAGGAGGATGAGAGAACAACAAAGAAGAAGAAGAAGAAGAAGAGGAAGAAAGAAGAAAAGAAGAAAAAAAAAAGAAGAAAAAAAGAACCCTAGGGTGGGGATTTTTCTAGGCATCAAAACCCTAGTGAAAGTGCAATGCATGTGAGCTATGACCTAACTAGGTATCATCACATGCCATTGTCACAAAATCCTTAAAAATCTATATGATCAAGAAGTCATGAATAAGCAACCATGCAAAATATGTCAATCAAACATGCAAGTTGAATTAAATGTCAGGAAAATCATGTAGAATATGATAGGCAATAATGCAATTATGAGCAAGCAGATGGATGCAACAAAATGAAAATGCATGCCTAATTGATGATTAATTTTAGTTGGTTAATTTAAGCAAACAGAGTGATAGTCAACACAAATTTTGAATGTGCCTCCTATCTTGACAAAGAGAATAGGTGTACCATGAGCTGCTTCATCAAAGAAATATCTAGAAGGTAAGCCATATTGATGATTAGAATCATGGAGAGGCTCCTTCATAGCTTTTTCTTTGATAGCCATAGTATGATAATCAATACATTCTTGAACAAAACCATCATTCTTAACATAAGGAGGAGCAATCCCTAACTTTGCAAGGTCTCTATAAGACAACGAAGTAGGATCCTTCCTAGAAACATAAAGCTTATCTCTTGAACACACAAAACTAATCATATTACAAAACAAGATCTTAGAAGAATAAGGGGGACCATCATCCTCATCACCCATTTCCAACTTTTGATGATCCAAATATTCAACATAAGTCATAATATGATCATCATTGTCAAATGGTAAAGGTTGGTTTTTGTTAGGTATGAAACCTATGCCACATCTCCCAAGCTATATCTTGACATCCAAGGGCTCTTGAATGCCTTTTTATTGTGGTCCCAGACCTTTACCTACATATCCCATACTAGATAGGATCTATTTAGGAAGTGGGTAGTCATTGGAAAGGTAACAATGAGCGAAAGAATGCTCAATGAGAGAGGGGTTGCTACCACGTATCTTTTCTTTGAAGGTAGTTCCTACGAAGATAAAGGTACACGTGCCAATGTGTACAACATCACCTTTCTTATAGGGCAAACCCATAGTCCTTGGTGAAGGTGGTAGCTTGGCAAGATCCAGAAGAGGCTCTTGAAGAAACTGATTATCTTGATCCCTTGATGAAACATTGATTCGAGGTTCCTCACTCATTCTTAAATTTTCAAATTGCTCTGATATTTGAGATGAGGAACATGGAGAAACAATTGAGGAAATAGAAGGACAAAGGTTAAAATTAGATTGAGCTTGCTCAACCATTGAACAATATTCAAATGGTTGGGGGTCACCCAAAATGGTGATAACTTGTTCCTTAAATTCGAACTTCAAACACTGATGAAGGGTAGAAGGGATGGCCTTCATTGCATGAATCCAAGGACGTCCAAGAAGAAGATTAAAATATGCAGGGCAATGTACCACATAAAACAAAGTATCCAAGATCTTAGGTCTGACCTTAAGGGGAAGGGATATAACATCGCAGGCTTCTTGGGACTCGTTGTTGAAATATTTGATGATAATATCAGATTTAGTCAAGTCTTCCTCCTTTAACCCAAATTTTTGAAAAAATTGATAAGTGCACAAATTGAGGGAAGAACCATTATCAATCAAGATTCACTTGATAAAAGTATCCCCAATAAATGTTGTAATGTAAAGAGAAGAATCTTCTTGCAAGTCTGAGGAAGGCTTATCGTCATCTAAGAATGAGATATGATGTATCCCAAGAGAACCTACGATATTAACTATAGCACTAGGGGAAATATCTGGAGGAACAAATTGTTGCTTTAGAAATTCCAACAAAGCTTCTCGATGGGTAGGGGAAGTTTGTAAAAGCTCTAAGATAGATATCTTAGCTGGAGTACTAGCTAGTTGTTGTTGGAGATCAAAGGAAAATTTAGGTTGGGGTCTCAATATCAAAGGTGGGGTTCCTATCTCTGAAATATTTCTTTGATTATTCCTCAAAACCAAAGTAGGTTGTGGTGTAGAGCTCTTTTCTTGCTGAGAATGTTGAGTCGATTGAACCTGAGCTTGTCTTCTTGTAGTTACCCCAACCATGCCAACCATATTACCATAGGGAGGAGGTTCATTTTGATAGGATACCTGATTAGTTCTTTTTGCTGACCATGCTTTGGTAATGGATCCTTGAATATTCCCATATCTTGATTTGTTGTCGGTGTCTATTGAGTAGAAGATTGATTATTCGATGACTAAGAATTCCCTACATCAATATGTCCTACATCAATCAAATCATGTACCACATGTTTCAATTTCTTACAAGAATTCATCCAATGTCCTTCCACTCTGTGATATGCACAATGTTGACCTACCTTGTACCAGTTAGTTGTAGTATCTGGTTGCCTTATGGGAGGTAACTCAATCATGTTGGCTTCCAAAAGTTGTTTCAAAACTACTTCCATAGACATGCTAAGCTTTGTAAAATTCCTTTGTGGAGGTCTTTGAAGTATCATATTTTGTAGGTTGTTAATAATATTATTAACAGGCCTACTATCCACTGCACCATCACCTCCTGTATGCTTATTTTTGTGTTGTGACTTGATATTTTTATCTTCTTTTATTTTGATTTGGCCTCTTCTAATGAGAGTCTGTTCTACTTTTCTTGCTAATTCAATTGCTTGCTCAAAATATGTGATAGTTGTCATCTCTAATGCATAAGATAAATGTTCTTGCAAATTTCCAATAAATATCTCAAGCATGTCTCGAGGAGGTAAAGTATATCTCAAGCATCCAACTAGACTCCTCCAACGAGATAGAAATTTTAAAAAAATCTCTTCTTTACCTTGTTTTAAATCATAGACATCTTTCATTGTCACATCCTTTTCAACATAAGCACCAAACTGTTGAACAAATAATTCTGTTGTTTCTTCAAAATTTTGCAAGGAATAATTAGGTAACCGATAGTACCACTCCAATGCCATGCCACCAAGACTTTTAGGGAATGTTTTTAGTAACAACATGTCATCACATATGAGGTCATGGCATGTTGTTCTAAATCTTCTTAAATGCTCTATTGGATCTTATGTCCCCTTATATATAGGTAAAACCGGCATAGAAAAGTGCTTAGGATAAGGTCTAGCAACAATAATGGGGTCCAATGGTTGATTGCACATCTCTTTATAACTGTAAGTGAAACTGGAAGGCTGAATCATCTCCACTTTTGAAACTAACTGTTTTACCATATTTGCCAAGTTTTGCACCTTTGGATTATTGTTATGCAATATTCTTGAATTCACCAAAGGAGGGGTATAAGTAGGTCGTTGAACAAGTGCTTGGCTTGTGTTGGAAGCATTGATACTATTGTTATATGTGATACCCTACGAGAGAGGATAACTAACATTTGGTGGAATAGAAGCAAGAATGTTGATATGAGGAAATTGAATACAATTTTGAGTGACACTACTAGTTGGAAGGACTTGTGGACTCCTTTCAATGTTGGTGGTTATAGTAGTGGCACAAGTTGGTTGGTGTCTCAGATTATCAAGATGCAAAGATTCAGACAAGGGGTTGTTTTGAACATGCTTAGGAGAATCTACTAGAGGAGGAGGAGGAGTCTCACCTCTTTCAAGTTGAGCCTCTTGCTCCATACCCTTCAGTATTTTATCACTATTAATTTTCATAAAACCCCAGATATGCTCAAATGATGTAAAAAGGAACCCACCATCGGGCCCTTCAAAGGGATCAAAGTTTGTTTTAGTTTCAACATTATCTTGTTCTTCTAAATCCATGTTAGGATTCTCTCTATCAATCTGATCATATTTCGAAGGAACATAATCAGATTCAAGATGCTTTCATTGACTTCTAAGGAAAGGAGCCATTAGAGGAAGTGAAAGGATAGAGAAGAAAACTAACAAACACACACAAGAAAATATTTTAAGGTGTTATTAATATTTTGAAACCAAACAAGAAAATTAATGGTCTTATTTAAAGTTTTCAAAATAAAAGGAGGTGTTCACGTCGGGTTCACCAAAGAATGTAGAGGGGAAAAACTACCCTACCACGTACGATTCTCAATTGGATCCATAAGGAAGCTGAGGTGATCGTGGGGGTATGTTGTTCTCTACACCTCGATGTAAAAAAAGGGGGAAGGGTTCACCAAGAATGGTTTAAGGACTCACTCCAAGTCCGGGGTGGAATGTATTGATGTGTTCAATTTAAGACAATCACCTATGTTTGGCCTTTCTAGAGTTACGCTAGGAAAGATAAAGGACAATGCAAAAATATAGAATACAAGAAAACAAGAGCTAACCTTAGAATTATTTTTGTTTGAATGATTTCTATTCTAAGGTTTCAAAATAGAAAACCTTCAAGCAAGAGTTCAAGGGAAGATGCACAAACAATGCTAACCCTAAATGCACACTAAATGCTTTTTATCTTTTAAATGCCTAAAAAAACTTTAAATATTTTTTTTCCTCTATATTTATGATCTAGGGTTTTAATAGAAATAGAAATCACACAAAAAATAGCCTATAGATCTATCAGAACACTTATCTTATCCGGTGGTTGATCCTAGCTTTATCTTTCATCCAACAATATCCTTTAATCCAAACTCTTACAATTCCTACAAGATAGATTTAAAAACACTTTGAAAAAATGATAATGTTAGGGGGCCTACTTAGGCCATTATATAGCAATGCTTGGAGGTACAATAGTCAAGCCCCCTAGGTCCTTTTAGCTAACCTTTGAAAATAAAAGTGAAAGTTGACCTTTGGAATATGAACAAGCATAATGAAATGCAACATAATAGAATGATAAAACAGGGCACATAATGCAATAATATGATCTAAATATAGCATATAACATAGATCTAGGGTTTGGAGGTAGTAGGATACCCCCAAATGTGGTATGTACAAAATCTCACCCCTTGCAAAGAGATCATGATTTTCTAGACCAACTAAATCATGCCTCAAAAATACTGAGTGTGATTTTATAGAAGCAAAGATAAGACACAAAGAATGCAAATATTAGATAGGAAAAATCATGCTTCAATATTAACAAGCATGATTTCACAGAAATAAAATAAAAAATTATATTGTTAATGTGCAACAAATATGTAGATTTAAATAAATAGAAACAACCTAGTAAATAGAAAAAATAGTAGACATAAGGGCAAATACCTCCATGTAGCAAATATCTCCTTAGGGATTCAACACTTATCCACCAAGGGTAGCGACACACAATCCAATTCATAATAGAAAAAAACTTCAACAAATTATATTCCACACTTAAACAATGAGCACTTGTAAACTTACGAGTTAACTTGCTTGCAGGGAAGAAAATAATAAAGAATTTGTTAGCATGCACATGATCGAGAAATAACTTGGGGGAAAAAGAAGATTTCAAACCATCCTTTTATAGTGGATTTAAAAGAAGAATGGGTAGTAAAATTCAGAAGAAGCCAATGTCAAAAGATGTCAACTTCAAAATATTAGGGTTTCCTAAGAAAACATTCTAATTAGGCAAAATTGTGCCCTGTTAGAGTTGACCATTATTTTGCAAAGGTGAAATCGTGCCCCATTAGAGGTGACCACAATTTTGCTGAAAGAGGAGGAAAAGAGAAAAAGAGGGGAAAGAGAGACCTAGTATTTCTTTGGGTAAGTTTAGAGGGTATCTTTGAGGGCCTAGGTAAAGTGACTCACTCAAGTGGGTCAATTTTTGTGTCTACACTATCCTCCACATCCATATACACATATATAGAATGGAATGTGACTTTTCATATTAAGGATTCTTGACCTTCACTCTTCCTATGACTCTTCATATTCCTAATCTATCAACACATGTACATAGGGATAACTATGGACATTTACATTACCAAAATATCATTGCACACTTGTACATTTATTACATTGCATTAAGTAAATACTTTCATCCTAATATAAGCCACTCTTTTCTAATCTATAAATGTACCCATGGTGGTGCATTGGCATAAACTAAATGATGTAATATATTTCAACAAATGGGACTGACACTTTGAGCATGTCCAAAGGAAATTTATAGGTATCCTACCACTAGGATAGAGGGTGATAAATAATATCTAAGATTGCATGATCATCTGGAAGTCATGGCATTAGCACCTAGGATGAGTAGAGGATAGATTCAATTTGGTGAGGGTTTGAAGGATTAGATTGTTGATAATGGATCATGATGAGCTAGAGATACACTATTTTGATTGGGTATGTAGGTATTTTGACATCCTACAACAAGTATCAAACTTGCTAGACTACTGGTATAGGTGTGTACAAAGATACCCATGAGTGGGAAAGGACCCTAACATGGCCAGATTCATAGACTAATATATTGATGATCCTATATACATAAATCTAGAGGATGTTGAGGTGGCCTTTGGCTATAGATAGTGGTATTGGAGTATTTTCCAAATTCCAATGTTCCAAATAATGGATCAAGGCATGCAGTTATCTCTACGAGAGACCATATGATGGACCATAGAGAGGTAACAGAGATCGGCAGGAAAACCTAAGCAAGCATGGATTGATATTAAGGTGGATATGGTGATGTCCATTAGGATGATTGTCACTATATTGAATACTATGGGAGGGAAGGAGATAGGATTTTACCCCATTTCTATAGAGGTAGGGTTGAATGAGACAATAGGTTAGGATGACTTGACGGGGGAGATAAAGCTGATGCAAACTAATATGACCCACATGTAGAAGGAAAGAGACCTACTTTGAAAGGATAGGGTCAAGAGGCAAAAGGGGTTATGGGGTGCTATGGGTGATATCATCATAGAGCAAGACCGGTCCATATTAGGGTGGGATGTAGCAATGATAGAGGTGAAACACCTCAAGGGATATCTAGCCATGGTAAAGTAGGAGCAATAACAGGATTTCTCAAAGAGGGATGCAATGAGGTTTGAGGCAAAGCATGAGATACAGAAGGCCTGCTTAGAGGGGATGTCCATCATAGTAGGTGGCCAATAGGGCATGATTATCCAACTGCTACAATAGTAGTAGTTAACCAATTGACTAAGGTTACACATTTTATACCTGGTACCTGGCATTCAATAAACCTACTATAAAATCCATATATATGACCTACCATTTCTATGTAGGCATATTATGTAGATACAACTATATTGCAAGATGATTACTTTCTCCTTTAACCTTCTAACATTCAAGGCATTGAGTGATAAAATCCATAATATCCTTCTTCATTCCTACCGAGAAGAAGGTTCTTTTTAAATTTTCCCTCATCTTTGCCTCTTAGAGGTGAGCTGTATAAGGAGATATATGGGCTTCTTGCATTATTAAATTTCTTAAATACCCTAATTTTGGTATGATGATTCTAACTTTAAAGCACAAAATATTATCTACCACCCCAAACTCCTTATTGCCCTCAGGGTCTCTATCTATTCTAGCTCAAATTCATTGGTAATATTCATCCTGATATTGCTCCTACCTTACTTGGTCCATGAGTTTTATGTGACTCCTGGTTATGGCTGCGATGTGTCTCCTTCTACTCAAGGCATCAACAACTTTATTCTTTTTTTCCTTTATGTACTCAATTTTAAAGTCATACTCAGTGAGAAACTCGATCCACCTTCTATATCTCACGTTGAGTATTAGTTGGTTAAATATGTACGATAGAGTTTGATGATATATTTTTAAATCAAAATGTCTTCTTACCAGATAATGGTGCTAGGCATTTAGAGAGTGTACTACAATGGCTAGCTCTAAATCATGAGTAGCATAATTAACTTCATGCTTTTTAAGTTTCCTTGAAGTATAAGCTACTACTAGCTCTTATTGCATGAGTACTCCTAGCGATGCATCAGTGCATATTGAAAAATCTTCTTGGGGATTTGGAATATTTAATATTGGGGTGGTAGTGATTTTCTGCTTGAACAAAGTAAAAGCAATTTCACACTTTTCCATCCATTTAAATTCCTTCTCTTTCTTCTGAAGGTTAGTTATTGTCGAAGCAATCTTTGAGAAATCCTTTATGTAACTTCTATAACATCCCGTTAATCCCATGCGACTTATTACTTCCATAATATTAGTAGGGGGTGGCCAATTTAGTATGGTCTCAATATTTATTGTATCCACATCAATTCTTTCTACTGATATGATATACCTTAAATTTTGCACTTCAAGAATATAGAAATTGCTCTTGGCTAGATTTTCGTAGAGTTGATTTTCCCTTAGTAATTCTAACATGATTTTGAGATGCTTATCGTGCTCTTCCTTGTTTCATAAATATATTAGGATATCATCTAAAAATACAAGGACAAACTGATCCAAGTGCCTTAGGAACACACTGCTCATTAAATTCATGTGGTATTAGTCAGAACTCATAATTTCCATACGTAGTCTTAAATGATGTCTTGTGAGTGTCCTCCTCATGTATTCTTAACTGGTGATACCTTGACCTCAAATCTATCTTAGTAAACACCATGGCATCTCTTAGTTTATCGAATAGATATTTGATTCTAGGTAGGGGATACCGGTTCTTGATTGTAGCTGTATTCAACATCTTGTAGTCAATACATAATCTTAAAGAGACATCTTTATTTTTCACAAATAAAATAGGTGCACCCCAAGATGACACACTTGGTTTTATCAATTCTTTCTCTAATAATCCTTGCAATTGTAATTTTAATTCTGGAATCTCTATAGGTGTTATCCTATACAAATATATATGAATTGGTTTAGCTCCTAGCATAATATCAATAGTGAAATTAAATTCATGCATAGGAGGGAGTCAAGGTAAATCCTTAGGGAACACATCCTTGAAATCCTACAAAATTTGGTGTGTCTCCAACACCTCTTTCTTTTGATCTTCACCAACTTCGTTTAGATTTATTACATAGACAATACCTCCCTTCTTGAGGGCTTTCTTCAACTACATAGCTGACAAAATTTGGGATATGAATGCCTCCTGTTCACTATGAATTCATAGCCTTTCCTTGCCTCCTTCAAAATATTCAATCCATATACCCTAGAAATTGACTATGACTTTATGGGCCTATAACCAACCCATCCCTAGGATCACATCGAAGGCATGAAGTAGAGCTACCTATAAGCAACCTTTCATGGCTCCACTAGCTAAATTAATTCCATCATGGGGAAACGCTAGTTTACGAAATGTTATGCCAAGAACCATACTCAAACTTCCACCCATGATCCAAATACCTTGGACTTTTTGACATATATTTTGCTAGATTACAATAAAAAGCTATTAGTGGCTCTAGTATCAATTAAGATATTCACTTGTTTATCAAAAATCTTACCTTTTTCAATCAATGGGGTGGTTTGCTCGTTAATATTCTGACTCCCAGTTGCAACATAGATCTTGTGCATAGGTTCCTTTCCTTTAATTCTAAATGTACTTGAACCTAGTTGATGTGGGTACTTGTTATAAAAATTTAGCTCTCTACAATGGTAGCACACATCCTTGGGCCCTTGTCATTTTTTTGGTTTTTGCTCCTCACCCTTGATCGTTGGAACTAAAACTTGCATTTTTTGAGGTTGAGGCTTAGTGCTATTGGGTTTGTTGCCTTTCTTATAAAATTTATTCTTGAACTTCTTTTGGATTCCATTTAATTTCTTCTTCGAATTTTAAGGGTCCTTAGACTTTCATTCTTGCTCAGCCTCCCATTTTACAACCCCATTACTATTCCTCTTCTTAAGCTCCTATCGATCTTGCTCAGACAAGGTTTCATATTTATAAGAAAAATGCAACTCTACTTTATTAGTTAGGTCAAATACCTTCTACAATGAATTAGGTTCCTACATTTCTACATCGTGCTTTATCCTAGTTTGCAATCCATGAGTAAACTTATGAATCTGCATTTTCTCATTACAGTTGGATACATACTTCAATAATTTTACCATATTCCTATAGTATACCTCCACTAAGTTGGTTCCTTAAAAACTCCTCATATTTTAGAGCATATAAAATTAATACAAAAACCCATACAAAGGTATCATAACATTCATATTCCCTTGGGATCATCTCCATTAGATTCTAATAAGAAAAGACTCTAGGTCATCCCAACTCTTAGCTTAGACTTAAGAAAGCCTTCATTGGGAATTCCTAAATATCTTTCAACACATAAGAAGTTCTATACCCTCATACCTAGAGCTCTGATACCAAATGTAACAACCCAAAAATCAAGAAATAAAACACACAAAAAGAGAAAGATTTTTTTTTTGACTAAGGAGAGGGATTCATAAACCCCTAACCAACCTTAGATCACCTTAATGTTTAACAACCCCTATTTTTCTCATGTTATGCACATAAGTCCATCCTTATCATCAATATTTATGAGCTACACTTACCACCTACAATCATTAGAAGGTGTACACACATTTCCATATTCCACACATGCCATTATGTGTGGGTATGCTATGTGTACTGTGAGTTAAGCTATCAATATTATCCTCTGACAAGCTATCTTAACTCTAGTACGATATTCTAAACCTAGTTACCAATATTCCTAAGGGGGTCTCAAGCCCTTAGGTCATCCTCTAAGTTCACCTAGAAATTACTATTGTTTTGCAACAAGTAATGAAAAAAGAATAGATCTAGATACTAAATCTAACAAAATATGAATCATTGAAAAAACCAAAAAATAACTAAAACATAAAGCAATAATCAAAATATAATCATACAGTATAAAGTATTTAAATACAACTACATTCATTTAATGGAATAAAAGGAGCATCAACCATATTGTTCATTTATTACATAAGTATGTATGGTAAACCCCACACTTAAAATAATATATTACATCAATTTCATTAGGGAAACCTCCCCATAAATCTAATCTATTTGCATAAATAAGAAATATATAAGGTAGAGAGAAAATTTGAGCATTGTTCCATCTCATAATTGTGGTCCTCCCACACTTCCATCGATCAAGTGAGGATATTAGGGGATCAAGACACTCATATTTTAGGATAGACATGCTTCTAAATGTATTTAATCATTTCTTTGCCAAATTTCAACCATACAAACAACCCAAGAAATTCAACTTTCTAAAGCATAGTTGATATCATAGAAACTACTCTTTCTATTTCCCCTCTCATCTCCCCATGAGAGTTATCCAACAATGCATCAAGATCATATGTTAGCTTGTAATAAATGACTAAACCTTTATTCAAAAATCAAAGTCCCATACCTTTAATTGCCAAATAATCTAGGTTCACAATTATTTACTAAATTAAAGCCAACTACTTTAATCCATAAATAAAACTTTTTATTCATTTCATGAATTAAAGACCCATACCCTTAATTCATAAAACAAACCACATTCATATTTATTTATTCCATAAAAGCCAACTACTTTAATCATAGATAAACATTTTTCTTAATTTCATGAATTAAAGACCCATACCCTTAATTCACAAAACATACCACATTCATTTTTATTTAATCCATTAAAGCCAACTACTTTAATCATAAATAAAATTTTCTCTTCATTTCATGAATTAAAGACCCATACCCTTAATTCACAAAAAAAGCACATTCAAATTTATTTATTCCATTAAATCCAACTACTTTAATCATAAATAAACCTTTCTCTTCATTTCACGAATTAAAGACCCATACCCTTAATTCACAAAAAAAACACATTCATATTTATTTAATCCATTAAATAAATATTTATTTAATCCATTATTGCCTTGATGTATTCATGTTTTGGGACCCTGCCAAAACCCAACTGTTATATATTCTAATATCTTTAACCAATCAAACGAAATATATTTATTTAATCCATTAAATCCAACTACTTTAATCGTAAAGAAACCTTTTTCTTCATTTAATGAATTAAAGACCCATAACCTTAATTCATAAAACAAATCACATTCATATTTATTTATTCCAATAAAGTTAACTACTTTAGTCATAAATAAACCTTTTTCTTCATTTCATGAATTAAAGACCCATACCATTAATTAAGAAAATAAACCACATTCATATTTATTTATTCCATTAAATCCAACTACTTTAATCATAAATAAACCTTTTTCTTCATTTGATTAATTAAAATACCATAGTTTATAACAAAAGAAAACATACAAGGTCTCTTTTTCCACCGCCTAAAATTTCCCATTTTAAATAATGAACTCTATGAAGAACCTCCCTTTTCATTAATCTAGACTACTATTTTAAATAATGAAATTTATATAAAAGAAGCCTTTTATCTCCATTAATTTAAAATAGTAATTAATTAATGAAACCATATAAAGAAAGCCCTTTCGTTTCATTAAACTAAATTCCAACATTCAAATAATAAAACTAAACAAAGGCTTCCTACCTAGGTACTCTATGAATTCTCATTTAGCAAGATCCACTACTAAATCTGGCAAGCAAGGGATAGGACACATCGGGTGTAAAGCATAAAAGCGACGAGGGTGCACTTGAGATAGTATGCAAACCCAGGTAGCCTACCATAAATGTGAACATCTATCGTAGGGAGACAGAGAACAATGCGAGTCACTGACCTACAATGAAGGTTTAACAAGTCACTACCATAGCAGAGGCTTTACACAACCATCACAACGAAGCTTAACACAACCGATACGTGACAATGCGAGTCACTGACCTACAATGAAGGTTTAACAAGTCACTACCATAGCATAGGCTTTACACAACCATCACAACGAAGCTTAACACAACCGATACGTGAAGATTAACACAACACAACAGTGAAGGATTTAACATAACCCACGAAGGCTTTAACATATCACAATAATGAAGGCTTTAACACAACATAACAATGAAGGTTTTAACACATTATAATAGTGAAGGCTTTAACATAGCCCATGAAATCTTTAACACAACACAATAGCGAAGGCTTTTAGCACAACAATGAAGGCTTTAATATAGCACAACATTTAAGGCTTTAACACAACACAAAATCAAAGGCTTTAGCACAACACAACAATGAAGGCTTTAACACAACTCATGAAGGCTTTAACATAGCCCACAAAGGCTTTAACACAACACAACAATGAAGGCTTTAACACAAATTATGAAGGCTTTAACACAACACAACAATGAAGGCTTTAACACAGCCTATGAAGGCTTTAACATAGCACAACAAAAAATATTTTAACACAACACAACAATGAAGGTTTTAACGCAACATAACAATGAATTCATAGCCCATCATCAACTAAAAACTAGTGGCATAAAACCTTAAATAACTTATTTAAAGAGTTCCATGAGTCCAACATGGTTATTTACATAATGGCTGACTTCCTCGATTATGTTGATGAAAGTTTATTCCCTCTCCCTCTTCTTCATGTGGTGCATCACCTTATCATTTATTTGGTGCTTACTGTTCGTCCTACTCCTAGAGCTCTTACTCTCCTCTTCCCACTCATCCCCTTCAACCAACACATAACTTCCCTCTTGGCTTCCATCCACTACCTATCCACCATAACTTCTCATCCACTCGTCAGATGGTAGAGGAGACTTTTTCTTTCTTTCTGTCTTCCTAAGGTGCTACCAAAATTGAAGCCATCCTCCACGCTGATGAAGTCATTCCCTCATGTCGACGAAGCCATACCTTTGCATTAATGAGGCCATCCCTTCATGTTAGTGGGAAGCTTTGCCTCATTGGCCGATCCGATTTATGAGGTAGGTTCTATAATTTTTTTTAATACTAATCAGTATATTATTATTTTATTAAAGAAATATATATATATAATAAAGACAACAACAATTTTGTTAACGAGTTAAATGAATTCCCTTTTACTACGAATGGAGCAACCATAATTAACACATAAATTATTTTATTGTTTAATATGAAGCTACTCATTTTTCTTCTTTAAAAGAGGTTTCTTAAAATAATTCAACTTTTGTTTAAATTAGAATCCCTTCATCATTCTAAAATAAATCAACCATTTATTTAAATTGAAAAATATTTATCATTTTTAAAATAAATCAACCATTTATTTAAAATGAAACCCATTTATCATTCTAAAATAAATCAATCATTTATTTAAAATGAAATCCATTTATCATTCTAAAATAAATCCACCATTTGTTTAAAATAAAACATATTTATCATTTTAAAAATAAATCAAAAATTTATTTAAAATGAAACCTATTTATCATTTTAAAATAAAGCAATCATTTATTTAAAATGAAATCCATTTATCATTCTAAAATAAATCCACCATTTATTTAAAATGAAATATATTTATCATTCTATTTACTAGGGCACACGAGGAGCTATGAAGACAACCTATTCATTCATATTTCTCAAATTATTGAGGCAATAGTGCTGAATTAAAAGACAATCAAGCATGTGCAATAGACAAAGAGGGAAATCTTTCCATCAATTTAGTCACCTATCTCAGTCTCTAGAACTTACGATAACTACTAGGTCATCAGTCTGGGGCTCAAGGTGGCTACTATTGATGATTATCCCTAATTGAATGCATACCTATATGAAGGTATCCATCCTTGTTACCTTTGAATTTTCCTTATCATCACTTCCCCAACCTCAAATACCCTCACCTTCGATGGATGACTCAACTTCTTCCACTCGAGTGTACCTAATCCTACGCATTGGCAATTTGTTAGTAGTATCATAATGTCCAGTATCTACTAAAATCACATAGTTGCTTAATTGCACAAGATTCAAGTATAGTAGCACCATTAACTAATACATTGTATTTCATGTAGAAATATCCATTTGGGAGGGTCATGACATTATTCACGTATATATATTATATAAATATATAAATACATACATATATATCTATACACACACACACACACACACACACACACACACACACACACACACACACATATATATATATATATATATATATATATATATATACATATATATCTATATATGTATATAGATATATATACATACACACACACACATATATATATGTATATATATTGAATGGTTGTGATTGTATTGGGTGCAGATGACAAGTGACTAGGATTTGTTGTCTACAATGTTTATGAATTTTTTTTTTTGATGAATACTATCTATGCTATGGAAATAAAATGTTTTATTTTCTTCTTTCTAGAGGTAAGTATGTAAGGAAGATTGAATAATACATGATTAACCCTAAATGCAACATCTACATGCAATTTGAATAAGATGCCTAGGAAAAACAAAGTAACATACTATGCTAAGATTATTTTAAATTTTCTTTTATATGTGTTTCAAAATATGAATTAGAAAGACATTCAAATTAACATTCAGCAAACATCCTATCCTAAATATTGAAAACTAGAGGATAAGTGGTATTTAGTTATTCTAGTGCTTGGCACAAATACTTTTTTTGTGCATGAATATACCTCCTAACAAATATTTTACGTAAAAATCCTATACTTGGTGAATTCACTAAATTATGAAATATAAATGAATAAAGAAATGAGATATGATTTGAGGGATTTCCAAAAAACAAGAAGCATATAACTTCCTTATTGGCATAGTCATACCCCCTACTTATACACGAAATAAAAATTGAAAACCTTGGAAATCAATGTTGATATACTGATAATGATTTCATTCCTTGAAGACCCTATGGCTAGTGAATTCATTAAAATGATAAAATTATATTTTCAAAGGGTAGGAACAGAGTTATGTGCTATGAGGATTGACAAAATAATGCATAGGGTGAGATTCACCAAAAAAAATATTGAGTTGGAAAAGAGATATACGATCTTGAAGATATATTGCAAATATGTCATCTATAATAGCCATAGGTGGCATATTTGATTTTGGGACTAAAAAAGACAAAAGGCTATTTATTTTATAAAATTGAGGCTTTAGCTACCTATAGCGAATACACTACCTAGTTCGAATATAGGTGGAAAATTCATGTATAATGAAAAAGGAGAAAAATGATAGGTTGACAAAGATGAAAAATCTTCGACACTTGTATTTCTAGCAATCCTAAAGGTGATTTTATTCCTTGTAGGCTCCCTAAAATATGTACAAATTTAGAAGAAAACACTTAAAAATTTAGAGGTTAGATCTAAAACAAGAGGTGAAAAATAAATGCATATAGAAAACTAAATCACAAAATGTTAGTAATAGATAACAAATTTAAAATCAAATATATTAAGAATGATATCACCAAAATTCAATGAAAAACATGAGGTGCCCTCTTGCCTGAAGATGTATTCATGGCAGAATTTTGGTAGAACTTCATTATATGAATGTGATGCTACATTTTTACAGAGCATTTATGCATAAAAATATGATTATAAGGGCCACCCAATGGGGGCAATTTATAGAAATTGGCCCTCTTAGGGGTTTCCCAAAAAGGAGGATTGATATGGATTATTAGGTGGCTGATTAGAAGTTCATTAGGCTACTTCTAAGAATAAATGGCCGATGAGATTATTTGTGATCAATTGTCCCTTGATTATGGCCAATTTGGGTAGGTAGAGGAATGTGGATGAAAATTAACCACCTTCCTCCTTTCTTGTTGATCACATACAATGGTAGAGGGGTAGGTAGGAGTGATTATAGCCTTGTATAGCTACTATAGGTGATATTAAAGCTTTTGTATACTAGAGGTAAATATATCATCTATATGAATATGCTTCCCATGTATTCACTAACTCGACAAATTCATGATTTTGACCATTAGAGGTCAAATTCGATAGGAAGATAAAAAATTTGAATTGGTTATCAATATGCTAGATAGGAAGCATATTTTATTTTTGGTGAATTCACTTAGAGGGGAAAATTCTCTACTGCTAAGTGTTTATTGCAAATTTTGAGGTTGAGTCAGTTTTCATAGCTGAGATGACCTTTTGGCGTATTTACATCAAAATTTTATCTAAGATAGATGGTCTGATTTTAGGTATCTATATTATTTAATATTAGGCTAATGAATATTTATATATTAATACGAAATAATGTTGAAATATATTAGAATATTAATGTACACCTTGCCTAGTAGGGTTAGGGTTAGGATTTTTCTTTCTTCAAATCCTAACACCTCTTACTATATATATATGTACTCATCTTTCAATAATAACACATCTCGTTTACTTCCAATATTTTGTATGAGAGTAGGTCCCCTTCTTACCTGTAAACCCTTGATGAGGAATTGCCTCTTGGAAATTCTCCCCTACCCCATTCACCTACTTTCTTATTCCCAACAAAATCACACTCTGCTCTAACCATATGGTTTTACACCACTTATGGTTATCATAAAATATTATTTCTAATGAAAAAAAAGAAGTATTGAGGGTATTCCAATTGATAAAGATTCATGGCTACCCTGAAGCTTAAATTCTTAGAGCCATGAATATGGCCATTTTCTTGGTTAATGATGATGAATAGCAACTACATTGTGAGTTGGTTAAATTATGGCATGGAGATCTAATTTTTAATGAGATTTTTTAATCCTTTTTTGGATTGTTGTGTAGGCATGGTGGTGTAGTGAGCATGAAGGACCTTAGATCTATTATCCCAACCAAGAGCTGGCCTGTTTGTACTATGTAAGAATTTATTTTTTGTGTTAAAGATTACAATTTAGAAAATATGGTGAGCATAGCATCATAATGTGCAAGGCATACATAGGCACCACAAAATTAATGAGATCCATAGGCACCATAGTGCCATAGTCTATATGGATATAGAAACAATGCTACAATGCTAGTGCCAAGCATGGAGACAACCTCTCTAGCCTATCCTCATTTTTTACCCCTAGCATCGTATCCAAATCTGCATAGTAGGCTATTTGAATATTTTTGACCTCTACTATAACACTCCAATGGAACCAATAAGTTGTCCAACTCCACAGTAGCTATTGTTTTGCACTCATGGTGATTTCCCATCATCCCTAGATGGCGATACTCACCTATGCATATGACCATAATGAGGATTTACTATTTTAAGTGATGATTGAGATGACATCACACTCAAATCATGCTTAAATGTTGGCATATTTTCTCTATCGATATTTTTCCCATTACAAGCTTGATATCATGAGGTCTTTTTCACATCACTTCCTATTTTTCTAGCTTATTTCTTTTATGTAGATTCTTTTCTACCAATGATCCCTCCACTCAATAGCCCCTTTTAGGTCCCCAAAAATCCCATATATACCCATACAAGACCCCTAGAGGCCCCCAACAAGCCCATAAAATCCCCCAAAAGACCCACAAAAAGACCACAAAGACCTATAAAAGCCTCTAGAAAGCCCACAATAAGCCTCTAATAGGCCTACAACAGGCCCATAACAGAACCCAATGACCCTCAGTAGGCCCATTAAGGCCCACAAAGGCCCCCAATAGGCCCATAGAAGCTCCCAACAGGCCCATAACAGGCCCACCAAGGTCCCTATTAGGCCTACAAATACCCCCAATAGGCCCACAAAGGCCCATAGTAGGCCCAAAAAGGCCCCCAATAGGCCCATAATAGGCCCACAAAGGCCCCTAGTAGGTCCAAAAAAGCCTAAAACATGCCCCCAAAGGCCCCTAGCAGGCCCACAATAGGTCCAAATTTTTTTCTTTGTATAAAGGTGTATTATTTATAGAGTCCAACACCTTCTAGACAAATTTCACCTTGAGTGGGGATCATATTCATTGGGCTAGAGTAAAAATCATAGTTGTTTTTTAATTTGTGTTAGTATTATTACTTCATTTGGGATGTTGAATTATTTTTGTATTTAGGAAAGTGCCCAAATTCATTTATTACATATATCTTATTTTTCCCAAGTTCTCCAAGTTTTTCAACAACATCGTGAGTCAAACCACGTAAACCAACATCGACATCATGATTCAAACCATGTAAAATATATTTCTCTTCTTTGATCAATCATATTCATTAGACCAGAGTGAAACTCATAGTTGTTTTTTTAATATATGTTAGGTTTATAACATAATTTGGGATGTTGACTTGTTTTTATATTTAGAAAAGTGCACATTAATGGGGGATGTTAGAATATTAATGTGCACTTTTCCTATTAGGGTTAGGGTTAGGGTTTTACTTTCTTCAAACCCTAATACCTTTTGCTATATATGTACTCATCCTTCAATAATAAAACATCTATCTTATACTTTCGATATTTTGTATTAGAGCATGACTCTTTCCTACCTGAAATCTTGAGGGGGGAATTGCATATTTCGTAATTAACACCTCCCCTATTGATGGTAGAAAATTTTCCTCTCCTTCCTTATCCAAATATTGGGGAATATGCTCTCCACCTTCTAAGTGGATTACAAACTAGAAAGCTAATGGAGAAAGATTCATGGTCGCCCTTGAAGCTTAAATTCTTGGTACCATGAATACAACCGCTTTATTGGTTGATATTGGCAAATATCGACTCCATTGTGGGTTGGTCTAGCCATGAAGGAGATATCATTGTAAGCACCTCAATGAAGTGGAAAAATTTGATGAGCATAAAAAAGGCAGCATTGTTGAGTGACTTTTTGCAAAAATAATGCCATTGATTATGTGGCACATAGCAGCTGTGACTAAAAACTGGTGCATATTTCCTTGTGTTAAAAACTGCAAAAATGTAGTAGCCCACAATCACTGATAACCATAGGATATTCCATGATGGAGGATATGCTTCTCTATAAATCATTCATAGTCTACCTAAACTATGCCATTCCATGATTTTTCATCTTGCATATCGAGCCACCCTTGTCATGGCTCCATCACCAAAGCAAAGGAGTAAAAATATCATTTTAAAACACAAGTCATGGCCATATGGCCCTCTTATGGAGAAATTAGGGTTTCTTGTTATGGAGAAATTAGGGTTTCCTATTCAAAAATGAAAAAATAACAAGTTTCCACATGATAAAAGGGGAACATGATTGTCATCAAATGGGAAAGTTTCCACATGACCATGGATGTATTGTTTGTGTTAGTTTTTCAAATATCTGTATCAAAATATAGATATTATATTTTTTCTATTTTGAGGCTTAAATCCTCTTGGATCTAGGTTTGTTATGATAATGGTGGTGGATTTAGTTTTTCCATCCCATATTAAACCCCCAGGTCTATCCATTAATGGTCTCCTTGAAGTCATTAGATTTTGCAGGTAAGAAATCTATCTTTTGCATGTCCTTGGAGAGTGATAAAGGTGTTAGTTTTTTGCACCTATATTTTTAAGACCTAGGTAAGTGGTATCATTTGTGTTATTTTGGTACAATTTGTATTGTTGTTGTTATTCTAGAAAGAGGAGCAGTCATAGTAATCCTTTATGTTTTCTTAACATGGAGCCTAAAAGGGTGTAAGCCTATTCCCCATACGAGTCAACACAAAGACACCCACAATCTATCACAACCACTTCATAGGTGGAGAAAATATAGGGTTTGTCATTTCATATTAGCCCATGGAATTCTCCTTATTTTATGCACCCTTTATCCTACCATAGTAAATGTTTTACTCGGTTCTAGAAATTTAGCGAGTATCAAATGTGCTCATGATCTACACAACTACACTAGAGCAGACCCACAAAGACCCCTAATAGGCCTATAAAGGCCCACAGATTCCTCTAGTAGACCCACAACAAGACCCCATTAGGCCCATAGAGGCCCCTAGTAGGCCTATAACAGACCTTCAATAGGCCCACAAAGGTCCATAGAGGCCCCTAGTAGGCCCACAATGGCACATAGAGGCCCCTAGTAGGCCCATAATAGGCCTACAATAGGCTAACAATAGGTCCACAAAGGCCCATAGCAAGCCCATAGAAGTGCATTGACCACTACATAGGCATGGTCACCACTTTTATAGCTTGGATGATTTGTCATACTATTCTCCACCATGTGGACCCACGATAGATTTTTGTTGACCATTAGCAAACAAATAGGCATATAAGAACAATATCTCTTATGGATCTATTTTCAACTACCACTTTCATCTGTCATCACATTTGAGTGGTACTAGGATCATGAGGACCCTTAGGTCCAATTTTGCGGACTAGTTTCAACACTCTAGTTTACCACCCCTCAACTATATATATTGATTGGTCTTATACCCTGTGATATCTCAACTTGGTGATTTGAGATCCCCTCCTACTATTGCAACAACATTGGTGTAATGTGTGAACCTATATATTGTAGGTTGGGCCTAGTTTAACACACCAATTTTGGGACACTATTTCCCTTAGTTTAATGCTCCATTGCAAGCAATTTTTTTTCCTATGCGTAATCAACAAAAAATATTTCTCTCCAAAAAGTATATACAATTAATGTGGCTAAAAAAACATGTGGTCGACCAACCAGCAACAACCACCTATAATTCATGGTTATTTTGACCTGGACCTCCATAATGGAAAAGTGGCATTAGACCATTAGTGTAGGCTACTTTTAGCCTGTAATTATTTGTTTTTTTTTAATAATACTTCTTATAAACATCCACTGTGGGGATTGAACCCGGGTCACATCATCAATAATGCAAGTGGCATCCTTATTGGTAGACCACAAACACAATGGTGGGAAGGATAAAAAAATATCCATGACAAATGATTTTTAAATCATGTAGCTATTCTAAATAAAAACATTCTCGAAATATTCCCCTATGAGGAAAAATTGAAAATTACAGAATGTTAGCAATTTTAATTCTACTTGTAACCAAGAAAACATCATTTGTGCTTTCTCTTATTTGATTAGAGACAACAAAATTTAAGATACTTTGAATCAAATAAATTCTTCTAGGAACTACAAAATATAGACACCCTAGACTCAATCCTCAAACTACAAAGTTTTTTTGATACTTCAAACATCATCAACTTTTGAAGACTACAAATATGGTGATAGTTCAGAAGCTCTTTCTTTCACATCCTCTATTTTGGGATTCTAAGGCTCAATTTTATAGTTTTTTTATATGAAGTGCATTCTCGGTTGTATCTAACACTACAAAATGAAATTAAACATTAAGGGAGAACATATCTAATGAATTGTTGACTTATTTTTTATATTTATAAAAGTACACATTAATGGGGGATGTTAGAATATTAATGTGCACTTTGCCTATTAGGGTTAGGGTTAGGATTTTTCTTTCATCAAAACCTAACACCTCTTGCTATATATATGTTCTCATCCTTAAAGAATAACACATCTCTTTTACTTCCAATAAAATATTTGTAAAAATATTGTGTAAAATATTCTTCTAGAATGTTATATTTGTCTTCCTCCATTTCCAATAATTGTTACACCAATTCAACCTTTACTTATTTTATATCAAGTATAGGTTATGAAAATAATATAATGCTCACAACATGATGATTCCTGTATTTTTTCATACTTTTTTATGTCACCACTTTCTTCTACACTATATAGAATATTAGCAAATAGAAAGACTTCCATCCTTAGTAAAAATAGATATTCACTCTCATTCATATACTTGGTATTATCATTATTCTTCATGGAAAATAATAATTTTAAAATTTTTCACATCCTTAGTCAAGAAGCGCATCTTGACAGGAGGACCTTGGTTTCTAGGAATGCACAGCCTCTTTCTGAGGAAGTGGGGGGAGGATTTCAACCCTGATAAGTAGAACATTAATATAGCACCCATTTGGGTCCGCTTACCAAACCTACCAGCCTAGTTTGTTAATGAGTACTGGCTTAGTGGAATAGCAAAGACGATAGGAGAGCTCATGGCAATAGACCATTCAACCCGGGCAAGGACTAGACTGATGCATGCCAAGATCTATGTAAATGAAAACTTGGATTATGATCTACCTTATCAGGTGGAACTAGCATATGGAGAGTTTCTAAGGATTCATCCTATGGAGTATGAGAACAAGCCGACATTTTGTAGCGTGTGCAAAACCCAGGGCCACCTTCAAGCCCAATGTCTAATAATAACTACAAACAAGGAAGCCACAAGTGAATGCTTTATGGGGAAAGCTAATGGGAGAGGGATCCCAAAGTTTCAAGGACCGTGTTTTAACTTGGAAGGATACAAACAAGTTAAGAATAACCAGGATGACCAAGCCAACATAGAACTAGCAAAAATCTAGGAGAAAGGAAAGCAACATAATGAGGGAGGCAAAAATCATAAGGTATGTAATAAAGATCCCAGCTTGAATATGTTTGATATCCTAGCAAATCTAGAAATTGAGAAAGAAAACAGTAAGGATAATACCATCAGTTTCAAGTTTCCTGAAACCCTAGACTCCCCATCCAAATCGGGATCATCCACAGCTATGACAAAAAGCCCCAAAAGCTATGCTCAAAATGAAGAAAAATTGTCAAGTCATTTCAGTTTAAACATGGAAAAAATAGAGTCAAGAGTTGAAGTTGTGGAAAAAATAGCTAGGAATGTAGCTCCTAATTCGGTAGTGGAGAAAATTATCCCTTATCAGATGAGCCCAACGATAAAAGGTTCCTTGAAGGAAAGCCCCCTGTTTAGGAACCATATAGGAGAGGTGAACCAAAATAAGGCTAAGGATGAAGAGGGAATTGAAAACCCCCAAAATGAGGAAGAAGGTTCAAACCCTAGACTATCACAATATATGCTCCCTCATTTCAGTCCAAAATAGACTAGAAGCACTACCAAGCCTCCGATAGATTATGGAAGTGAAAGAAAGAAAGGGAGAATATCTACAACAGAGCACTATAGAATGAGAATCAATGAAGAAATTGCAAATAGAAAGCAAAGAACATTGTTACAACAAGCTATTCCTGGCCAGGATAATAGAAAATTTGACAAACCCCCTTTGGATCAGGGAAGGGGGCGGGGAAAAAATATCAAACAGTCTAAATGAAGGTTCTCTCATTGAATGTGAGAGGTCTAAATGGCCCACCAAAACAAAGGATGGTGAATTCTATAAGGAAGGATTAGAATCCTACTATCATTTTTCTTCAAGAAACCAAAACAGATGCGATACAATCAACACTTATAGCTAGAAGGATTTGGAAGCAAGGGGAAGTGGCATTTCAATAGGCAAGAGGAGCATCTGGGGGCCTCATGATCTTATGGGATCCTATTAAAATAGAAGGAAGTATTATTCAGGCAAATGAAAGAGTCTTAAGCGTATTATTTCATGATTTTGAATTGGATTATGTCAAATGTTTATGCCCCCACCTCTGTCCAAGGGCGGTCTGAACTGTGGGAGTCTTTGGGACATTTGAGCCAAGATTTAAAGACATTCCTTGGGTGATTGGGGGAGATTTCAATACCCCCCTTTACCCATCTAATAAGAAGGGAGGATCTGGGTTAACCTCAAGGAGCATGGAGGACTTCAATGAATTCATTAACACAAATGAATTGATGGATGTAAGACTAAAAGGAGCCAAATTTACATGGAGTAACAAGAGGATAGGAAGTCAACTGATTTAAGAAAGGTTGGAAAGGTCTTTTTTATCCAAGGAAGCTACAACAAAGTTTGGTGATTCAACGTTACAAGCCCTTCCTAAATGTGATTCAGACCATAATCTTATTCTATGGGAGGCATTTTAGGCTAACTCCTTTAAAAAGCCATTCAGATTTTTGTCAATGTGGGTTAAACATCCGGACTTCAAGAAATGAATAGAGGAATGGTGACAGCAGCCTATCTAGAGAAGTGCTTCCTTCAAACTATCTCAAAAACTTAAGATGGTGAAAAACAACCTTAGAATATGGAACAAAGAAGTCTTTGGAAATATTTTTGAGAATAAGAGAGCAGTGGGGAAAAAACTGAGAATAATAGAAAGCAAAATCCAAAATGGAACCTATGATGAGGCGACAAGGACTGAAGAGAAGGAAACCCTTTGTGAGTTTTATAATATTTTAGTTTGTGAAGAGATGTATTGGAGGCAGAAATCAAGGGCATTATGGCTAAAGGAAGGGGACTCTAATTCAAAATTTTTCCATGTTACCACATTGAGCAATAGAAGCAACAATAATATTAGAAATTTAACTAAGGTGGATGGATCCTCAACTCAAAATATTCAGGAGATCAGGGACGAGGCTGTTAATTTTTTTAGTTCATTATTGGGTGAAGAACGGGGCTGTAATTCCCAAGAAAATGACTCTCTCCTTCAATTAATTCCACAAATCATTTATGAAATGATTAACGAGTCTCTTACAACAGCTTTTTTAGATGAAGATATCAAGGAGGCTTTGTTTAACATGGATCTTGACAAAGCTCCTGGGCCGGATGGGTTTTCATCGTGATTTTTCCAAGTTTGTTGGGATATTGTTGGAGCAGAAGTTATTGCTGCAATTAAGGAGTTCCAAAGTTCAAATAATATTCCAAGGGGTTTCAATTCAAATTTAATTACTTTGATCCCTAAAGGCCCCAACCCCAAGACTATGGCTGAATTTAGGTCGGTTAGCCTATGTAATATATCCTATAAAATTTTGTCCAAATTTTTAGCCAATCGTTTGAAGAAAGTTCTACCGGTTATCATTGATCCAAGTCAAGGAAGTTCTGTACAAGGAAGATCAATCTTAGATGGAGTTATTACTGTTCATGAGGCTCTTCATACAGCCACTCAGACCAAAAAAGCAATCATGGATTTAAAGTTAGACATGAACAAAGCTTATGATAGGATAAATTGGGAATTCCTAGAGGCAGTTTTATTAAAATTTGGCTTCAACATGAAATGGGTCAAGTTAATAAGAGAGTGTATTTCTAAGCCTTGTTTTTCAGTTTTGGTTAATGGGTCTACTACAGGTTTTTTTCAAAGAAAATGTGGTCTAAGACAAGGAGATCCCATAAGTCCTATGTCATTCATCATTATAGCTGAGGCCTTGGGAAGAACCATTAAGGCAGCAATGGTAGCTGGACTCATATCAGGTATCAAGGCCACATCACTAACTACCCCGGTGACACATCAACAATTTGTTGATGATACATTGCTACTGACTTTGGCTTCTATGGTTGAGGAAAGAAGGATTAAAAATATTCTCATAATGTATGAAGAAGTGGCTAGACAAAAAGTGAATTTTGATAAGAGCAAACTTTATTTCATCAATACCCCCATTCCTAGGCAAAACATCATAGCAAGGATCATGGAATGTCAGATTGCATCCCTTCCCACCACCTATTTAGGTCTTCCCCTGTTTACGAGGAAACCTGAAGGATCAATGTGGAACATAGTTCTAGAGAGGATCCAAAAAATCTAGCAGGTTGGAAATGACATCTGTTATCTCAAGCAGGAAAAGTAGTTTTAACTATGGCTTCACTTCAAAGTATACCCGTTTACTTCCTATCAGTCTTTAGAGCTCCTAGCAAGGTGTATCACAAAATTGAGCAGCTTCAAAAAAAATTTCTCTAGTTAGGGACTGAGGATAAGAAAAGGATTCATTTAGTAGGTTGGAACAAGGTTTGCAAACCTAAAGCTGATGGGGGTTTAGGATTGAGGAGAGTTGCTCATCTCCATACAGCTCTGTTAGCTAAACAATCATGGTGGTTATTGACTAAGGTCAATAATGAATGGACTGCCATAGTTAGGAGGAAACACCTCCAAGGTGTGAACTTCCTTAATGACAACTTAGCAAGTAGGGGGTCTACTTTTTAGAAGGCAATCCTCACGAGCATGGATCTTGTCAAGAAAGGTCTTAGATGGATTCTAGAAAATGGGCAAACAATAGACTTTTGGAAGGATCGGTGGGTGAGAGCTGAGGAGTTATCCCAAAATCCTCATTTGGCTAGGATTCAAGAGCATATGGAGCAACATATTGGGAAGAAGGTTGCAAATTATATTTGGCAGGATATAAATATCAATAGGTGGAAACACATCAGAGTACAAGGTTTTGAAGCGGAGTCTGAAGAGCTTTATAACATTTTAACTCAGCAAATTATTCCCTCTAGAGAGGATGAAGATCACATTTTTTGGGCTGAGATTGAAAGTGGTGACTTCACAGTTAAGTCTACCTATAGTTTGCTTCTCAATGTGGAAGGTCAACAATTTCAACCGAGTTTGGTTTGGATCAAAGGCTTAATTCCTAAAATATCATTTTTTTCATGGCTGGTGATTCAAAGAAAAATCCTCACTATGGACAATATGTTATCCAAAGGTATGGTTATTGCTAACCATTGCTACATGTGCAGGGTAGGATGGGAGACAACCCAACACTTGTTTTTGGAGTGTCCGGTAGCAGAGTCCATCCTGGATGAACTTTTCCAAGCCTTTAGGATCTCGTGGGTTAAGCCTGCTCTTATATCCGAAGTGTTCCATCAATGGCCTCAACCCTTTGTTAGCATAAAACTTAAGTACCTATGGAAAATCTATTGGCATCATTTTCTTTGGCAGATTTGGCTAGAAAGGAACCATAGAGCCTTTAAGGATACCATTCACAACCCAAAAACCATCCTCAACAGGATTATTGTATTTGCGAAAGAAAACCTTAGCACCTTAGTGGATGAGAACCACTCAATTCTTCCCCAAGAAAAAAAACTAGCTCGGGCCTTAGGTATTGAGGACAAACCTTCCATTACTTTACCCAATTCCAAAAATGGTATTTCTTGGGAGCCACCCCCTCGGGGTTGGTTTAAACTAAATTTTGATGGTACAACCAAGGAGAACCCGAGAAGAGCTAGAGCTGGAGGAATAATCAGGGATCATCAAGGAAATCTGGTCAAGGCCTTTGCTGAACCATTGGGAATCAAAACTAATAATGAAGCAAAAGCTAGAGCCATTTGGAGAGGGTTGCAAGTAGCCCAAGCAACTCAAGGTAACTTGATGATTGAAGGTGATTCTATGAACATCATCAACTTGTTAACCAATGGCAAAAAACCTCCATGGAGAATCGAGGGAGTCATACATGAAGTGAGGATCCTTTTTGCAGCAAGACAGAACAGGAGGGCTCATAACGTGTATCGTGAGGCCAACAGGTTAGCTGACAAATTATCCAGCATAGGTGTTGATGTTGGTAGTTTGGTGACATGGACACAAGGTGTGCCACATGAAGTGGAAAAAATTATTAGTCATGAAAAGAAACCTACCCATTAAGGAGAAATATGAATGGGTGTTCTTTCCCCATGGAGCTGGTAATAACTATGGGGTTTCCCTCTAAATCATACCAAATTGGAAATGAAGGTAACATGGTGTATGCCTTGGAAGATTTCGACAGAGAATAGGAAATGGGCAAGCAACAGGTTTCACAAGTGCAAAGTTCCAAACTTCAATTCCTGTCAATGTAAGTAATGTTTTTTACAGTTATGTTTAGGTATGGGTGTGCTTTGTTAGTAAGGTGTTGTAGGGGATTCAACACAATTTCTGGTAAGAAAGTTTCAAGGATGACTAGGATCTACAATCTCAGTAGAAGGTTGGATATTGTAATAGGTTTTGGGTTAACCTGCAAAACCCGGTAATTAATGAAGACTTTTATTTACCAAAAAAAAATATTTCACGTGGGTGTTTGATGAGGCTTCAAAATTGCCTCATTATCTATAGCCAAGAAATATCTTTTTGCTTATTTTTGTATGATAAGTATAAATATATGTCATGGATTAATCTATAATTTATGATAGTATTAATGATGAATGTAGTAAATAAAAAGAATGTTTTATTTAATTGTTTGAAATGGTTTTGTACATTCTTAAGGGACTAATTGCATGTTTGATTTATGTTTAAAGAATGGATTAGACCATTAATAAAGCTGCAAGATTTCATGATTGAGAAACTAGTTTTGGAACACCCTAAAGACCAAAAAAAAATCTATTTAATGAGTGCTCTAAGAAATTTGGATGATCCAGAGTATTAGTACATCAAATGAATTTTGCACCAAAATATTTGTGCACCATATTATCTATGTGCCATAAAGCCTATGTATTAGATAAATCTGAGCTCTAGTTATGTGCTAAAATAATTTAAGCATCAACTATACACCAAAATTATTGACTGCTATAGGAATGATAGGAGTATGGAATTTTTGATATGGACTGGAATAATACTGTGATGGTGTCAAGCCCGTCACAGAGTGTATATGCTAGTGATATTTTTTCATTTACAAATAATTGGAAGGAACAGGATTTCCCAATGCATATTGAGAATAATTTGTTAAATAACAATGAATATTTGGAACAATGTGAAGTGAGGTTGGTTCTAGTGGTTCAATCAAAATTGATGGTGGAATATGTGGAGTATTTAACCAAGCATACACTTATTGGAAAATTTATGGGTATCGAAATTTCTCTTCCCTTTGTGGAGTCTTGGGTTAGGAAGACTTGGAACCCTGACAGTGACGTGGAGGTGATGCTGAGTGCGAATACCTATTTTATGGTGTTTTTATCTTATCTTGATCAAAATAAAGCATTTTAAGGAGGTCCCTATTTTTGTAACCAAGCTGGACTCTTTCTTAAATCTTAGCATGTGGGTTTCAACCTGTAAGAGGAGTGGCTGCCACAGGTTCTAGTGTGGGTTTGGCTCTTGAGGCTCCCATTGGAATTCTAGAGAAACGATATATTGTATATGATTGCCCTTCTTCTTGGGAAGCTGGTTGGACCATAACAACATACGATGGAGAAAAAGATAAGTTCTATTGCTTGTATCTGTGTCAAAATTTATTTAAACAATGTTATTCCAAATTTTATTGAAATATAGTTTTCATTGTCTTCATAGGTTTAAAAACTTTACTATGCATCTCTTCTGTTTTGTTGTTGGATCTTTCATGAATACAACCACATGCAAAGAATATGTTCTAAATTTATCCCATCTATGGTTTCAAATCCTAGGCCCTCTCAATCTACACAAAATATGGATAAACAAAAAACCCTAATAAAGGAAGGGGACCAGGATAAGGAAGACTTTGTTCATGTAAAACCCCAAAACAAAGGAAGAAGGGTAAAAAGAACCCTTAAGGATAGCTAGCTAGATGCTCTGCTCAACTTTTTTGAGATATTGGATGACCTTAATTAGTGCATGGAATTACCTGAAACGTCGCTACTTGATGCAGATGAATCATTTTTCTCTTATCGAGGTGGAACCTAAGGAATCAGATATAGTGGGTTTAAATGAAGAACAAATGGCTCTGGCTCTGAGTGCAGGTGATATGGTTGGCTCTAGCCCTACAAGGAAAACTATTTTGAAAAGTGGTGTAGATATAGTTGTGCTCTCTCCTACTCAAGTATTGATGTAGTCATCCTTGGACTGCAAAAATCCTATGATTCTAGGATTGCAATAGAAAATAATTAAAAAATGTACTTCAGATAAGAATATGAAGGTGGGTCAAAAGAAAGACCAGGATAAAATTAAGTTAATGGGGGAGAATTTGGTGGAGTTAGGCTTGGTGAGAATATTGGACTCCCATTTTTCTAACCCCCAAAAATGATTATCCTCTCATGGAATGTAAGGGGGTTGAACAACATCCCAAGATAAAAAGTTATTCATGATTTGATTCGTGTACATTATTTGAATGTGGTGTTTATATAGGAGACTAAATTGGCTATTGATAGTATGTTCAATATTACTCCCAAGTTGTGGATAAGGGGTCAATGCCAGTGTATTGGCACATGTGGATATGTTGGTGGTGTTGCTTGTTTATGGGATCTGGTTAAGATCTCTCCTCTTACTTGGATTTCCATTAGATGTTCTATTTCGATGATCGAGAATGATAATTAATCTGGTGAAACCATCCTACTTACAAATATGTATGCTCCTATTGAATACAATGGTAAAGTAAATTTGTGGGAGAACATTGGATTTGTGAGAAGTTTGGCTCCCCAATACCCATGGATTTTGGTTGGAGATTTCAATTCTATCACTTGTTTGGAGGAGAAATACGATGGATTTGATCATCTCATACATTTTTCTTCTGTCTTCAGTGCTCATATCTAGGCCCTGAACTTGGTTGACATCAAGCCGAATAATGGGATATTTACCTGGAATAATAGAGGATGTGGGGAAGAGTTTATATCAAAGAGACTGGATAGGTTTATGATCTCTATTTTTTGGATTATTAATAACATAATCTCTAGTTATGTTATTTTGGAGGGTAGGGGATCTGATTATTGGCCAGTCAAACTCTCTTCTCTTGATTTTTAGCTAAAGAAGAATCCTTCCTTTAAGTTTTAAATTATGTGGCTTCAATATCCTAAGATTCATGATTTCATGCAAGGTTGGTGGACCAATGGTAAACCTTCTCATGGCACCACTATGTATTCCTTTATGAAGCGGCTACAATTTGTTAAGCATAAATTGAAGAGATGGAATAGTCTAAATTTTGGAAACCTTTCCTTGGCTAAGTTGGTGGCTCTTAAGAAGGTGGAAGAAGCTTCAAGGAATATTAGAGATCATGGACTCACGAAGGAGCTTCTCTTTGAGGAATATAAGGCTGCAAAAGAGCTTGTTGAATGGGAGCTAAGGGAAGAATTTTTTTGAAAACAAAAAGCTCGAGTGGATTGGCTTCAGGAAGGGTATAATAACACAACCTTCTTTTTAAACTAAGTTAAGGCTCACCGTAATGGTAACCTGATTTTATCTCTTGTGAATTCTCAGGGTGCTCTTCTCTCTTCTTTTAGGGATATTTTAGAAGAGACTAGGAGGTATTTTTCCTCTCTCTTCAAGGAGGACTCCCTCTCATATGATGAGGATGAAAATATTATTCTAAACTATATTCCCTCGATTATTTCTAGAGAGATGAATGAGCATTTGATGGGCCCAATTTCCCTTGAGGAGTTGGAAAATATTGTATTCAATATGAAAAAATGGAAAGCCCTCGGTCCATATGGATTCTCGATTGAGTTTTATCAGGATTTTTGGGAGTTAATCAAATTTGATCTTTTGGAGGTGGTCCATGAGTCCCAAAAGAACAAATAGATGCTAAGGACCCTAAATTCTACCTTTGTGGTGCTTATTCCCAAATAAGAGGGAGCATATTCATTGGATATGTTCAGGCCCATTGCTCTCTATAATGTTGTGTATAAGATAATTACAAAAATTATTGCTGAGAGGCTGAAGATATGGTTGAGAAAAATCATCTCTAAGGAGCAAGGTGGGTTTGTTGCTGGCCAAAAAATCCTATATGGGGTTGTTATTGCTACATAAGCTATTCAATCGATGGAAACTTCTAAGGAGAAATATATTTTCATTAAGTTAGACATGGCCAAAGCCTATGATTGGGTCAAATGGTCATTTATTTAGAAATTTCTTATTGCTTTTGTATTTGAGGAGGAATGGATTAGATGGGTGATGAGCTATGTTTCTTCTTACTCGTTCTATGTTCTTGTTAATAATGAGCTGTTGGAGTTGTTTGAGGCCTCGAGGGGATTCAGGCAAGGATATCATCTATCTCCTTATTTATTTATTATTATGGCAGAAGGGTTGGGAAGACTTCTCAAGTCTCAGGTTAGGCATGGTCTCATTTAGGGTTGGAAGTGGGATAGTAGTTCACCACCTCTTTCCCACATTCAATTTGTTGATGATACAACTTTGTTGGGAGTTGCCACTACCAGGGAAGTTGGCAACATTATATGGTCTCTTGAAATATATCTTGGTGCTTCTAGGTAGTTGATTAATGAGAAAAAGTATTCTATTTTATTCTTCAATACCCCTCCTCTTATTCAATCCATGATTGCTAGAATTCTAAGATTCCATGTTGGGACTCCCCCTTTCACTTATCTTGGTATTATGATTTCATCTCATCCTATGCCTAGATTTTCTTGGCAATATATTCTTGATAATTTTATAGGGAATGTGAATCATTGGACCGTTAGATGGATTTCATTTATGGGTAGAGTGTTTATTTTAAAATATGTTGTTCAAGATTTACCCATTTATAGGTGTTTTGTACAAACAACTCCCTCTCATTTCATCAAGGACATGGATGCTTTGTCAACATAGTTTTTGTGGTCTGGAAAAATTTCTCAATCTAAATGGAGTTTTTTTAGGTGGGATTTTTTTTGTAGGATGATTCAAGAGGGAGGCCTTGGGTTGTAATGGGTGGCTTTTTCTGGGTAGGCTTTGGCTTCGAAACTCTACTAGATATGGTGTACTTCTCAAGATCAGATTTGGGCTAAAATATTATCTTGCAAGTACTTGAGAGGTATTTCTAAGGCTGAGATCCCTAGAGTCATCTTGGTTGGGAAAGGTTTGGTTATCTAGGACACTCTGAAAGGAGGGGCTAATTTAATTAAGCAGGGTTTTTTTTTGGATTTGCAATCAGGGATTAGATGCTCTTTTTTGGAAGGATTCTTGGGATGGCCACCCTCCTATATTGACTCAATATCCTAGGTTACATTCCCTAAGTATTTATTTATTAGAAGCGAGCTTGTATCACATGGAGGAATTTAAAATAATATAAAATTTTGGTAATCTAAAGATGTACAAGTGGAAATATCCATAGGAATGGTCCCAAGGAGGATTTACTGAGGATAGATATGTGCTTGCTCATATTATTATGGGGAGACCCTACTCTTAACTGAGGGATAAATATATTTTGGATTGGAACCCTGATCCCAAGGGAACCTACTCTGTAGCCTATGGTTATCAAGTTCTTAATATGAAAAAGTTTAGGAGCCTTCTTGTCACATGGTGGAAAAAGTTGTGGAACATATTTTCTTGGCCTAAATGTAACTCCTTTCTCTAGTTGGTTGATAATAATAAATGCCTCACTTGGGATAATGTGAGGAAGAGGGGATTTTAGGGTCTTTATTTTTATGTCCTTTGTGGTAATAATGATGATGACTCTTCTCATTTATTTTTCCAATGCTCCCTTGCCAAAGATATTTGGCATCATTGGTGGAGTGCCTGGAACCATCCTGGTTTTCATGTGCTCTCCCTGGTGGAGTTTTGGAGCAGTCTGGACAAACATCTGACCAATGATCCCTTCCTCCAGGTGGCTTAGAATTTGGGCTCTTCTTGCATAATTTGGAATATTTGGCTCAAATGGAACCATCACATATTTCAGGGTAGACATTTGGTTGTTCAATAGATATGGCAAAGGATCTTGTGTATGGTTAAGGAAACTATCCATAGAAAATGTGATGTGGATCCCATTTTGAACTCTATAGAGAAGAAGGTATAGTAGGCCCTTGGTATCTTTGGTGTTTTTGTAGACTCTTCCTGCCCTAGTAAGTTTCCCCAACTTAGCAAGAAAGTTTGGAGATATGGTAGGTGGAGGTCACCCCATGGAGGAGTTTTAAAAATTAATACTGATGGGTCATCCAAGTGAAATCCTAGACGTGCTAGAATTGGTGGTGTTGGGAGATATTTTGTTGGCGTGGTAAAAATTTCTTTTCCATTTATAAAGGTGTTCACTCCAACAATTTTATGGAAGCTCTTACGATTCTCGAGGCCTTGTAGAGGGGATTTTATCTTGACTAGCATAGCAGCATCTGCAAGTCCGAATCTCAAATTTGGTTAATATTTTAAACAAAAAATGTTGGAGGATGTTAAATTGGTAGTTGGGCTCTGTGGTCATTCAGATTCTCAAAATTAGTGAAGAGTTTAAATGTATCTTCTTTGTGCACATACCAAGGGAATGAAATGGGGTTAATTATTTGGTCAAAAGGGCTTCTAAGATTTTAGGTCCTTGGATTATGGATTACTAGAAGAGTCTCTTAGCTGGGGACTCTCAAAACCTCTAGGAGTTGATCCACAAGGATGTCCAAACTTAATGTGGTTTTTTCTTGTTGTTTTCTTCGGGTTTCGACCCTGTCATATGGTTTTAGCCTTCTTTGTTTTTTATTTGAGTTCAATTTGGGGTTTTCACTATACTTTGTAATCTTGTATTCTTATCAATAAATTATTATTCCTTTATTTAAAAAATTGTTGATTGCTAGGTTTTCTACAAAATGTTCATCCATAAGGTATAATAGAAAGGCAATAACCAAAAAACTTCGTATGAGCCACACAAATTGCTAGGATTACTGACCAAGCTTAGCACTAGGATTTGGTTTATTGACCATACACAATGTTGAGGATGTTGACCAAGGAAAGCACTAAAATTGTGGACCTTGCATAGAGTCAGAGTAGTCCACTACACACACAATGAGGAACAAGACGAGCACCATCTAGAATGGAGAAAAGACTTCAATAGTTTCAATATTGTTGCAACCAATCAATATGAAAAATGTAGAAAAATATTATTTATCTTTTAATTGAATGAATAAACACGTGTGCATCTTATCCAATAACATACACTAATGTTGTCTATTGGATAGTCAACCCATGTAGGATTATATTGTTGATCTCATAGATTTACCCTTGCCATATTTGTTAATAAACTAGATGCCTGATAATGAGTTGTATAGTTAGACATATTTCTATAAATAATAATGTATGCCAAAAAGGTAAATGGTTGGTTAATGTGAATGACAAAATAACATTTTAGTCTCTATTTTGAACAAGAAATACTATGTTCTATTTTGTGTATGAATTCAACCATTTAGAGTAGCTTCTATTATTGAATTGTTCTACCTCCTAATGGGCCTTGAAGATAAGGGCCCACTTTGCTAGAACAATGTAAGGGAATTTTAGGTGTAGTTTCAGATTTTCTCTTATGTTTTAATTTTCATCTTTTATTTCAGCATATAGTGAGGTTTAATTATTTCCAATTATTTAATTCCATTTACTGTAATTATGAATTTTATTTTCTACAAGTGTGAACTTCTTGCAAGTGTGATTTATTTTATTTTAATTTACTACAATCATGAATTTTATCTATTTTATTTTAGTTTAAGTTCCTGATTTAATTTATTCTATCACATGAATTAGATTTCAATTGCAAGAATTACTTTACTAAAAAAAAATTCTCTTTATTCTATGAATGTTTCAATCCTAGTTCCAAGTAGGAAGACCTTAGGAAAACCAATACTAAAAAATACAATTCTTGGGTCTCTAATGCGTAAAACCTTAGGACATCACTCTAGATTGATAAATATTTAAGTGTGACTATTAACAACACTCATCACATTTTTGCATCATTGTCAAGGATATTGACATTGTTAGAGAACCTAGTCATTCAATATTAATTACCCTTTGTGCAATTGTGTAGAATAAGTATTTACAAAAATACTAATTTTAGTTACACACACACATATATATATATATATATATATATATATATAACTATTATATAAGGATAGTTATTTTGTAAATAATTATTTTCAAAGTATTGGAAAGCTAAATTAACCTTTAGGAATAGAGGGCTTGTGATTTACCATTAAGTAAAAGTTTTTATTAATAGGATGTATGAATATACCTAGGGATGAAAGAGGTAGGTTCATCAACAAAACCCCCAATAAACCACAAGAGAAATCCATATAAAATGTGATATTGCACCAATACCAACTCTTGAGCCATCCATTGTTGAATTTAGTGAAGGAACCTATATACATAAATAAGAACACCATTGAATTAAAAATGAAGCATTGCATTATATTTCGTAAAATGAGTTTTGTGATACAATACGTCCCTTTGTAGGGTGCTTCATAATAAAAAATGCTCGAATGGGTGATCCCATTTTACAATAAAAAATGTGTCATTCACTTCTTCATGCTACAAAAATGTTGGAGGTCGGTTTTTCATGATCACCATGCTGAATGTGAGCTTGTTGAATTCTGAACGTGAAATCAGCACACATGCAAACAGATAAAGGGTTAGTAGCACCTATCACAATGAATATGATAAATGTCATAAAAATGACTAATGTAAAATGAATATAGAAGAAGATGAACAATGAATTTGTCTTACATAGCATAATTTGAGAAACATAATATTAGCATCCCCTCTTCTCCTCTCTTGGTCATGTGATGGTGCCTTTATAGACCTTTGAGGGTTTTGGAGGAAAGGATAGGTGGAAAGTCAGGGATGCCAAGTGATAAGGACTGGGTAGCCACCTATCTTGGGTAGTTACAGTGAGTCACCAGAAGTGTCTCACTTAACTAGGGAGATGTGGCAAGTGGGTAGTTGGAAGTGGAGTGAGGTGTGAGATGTGGCAAGTGGGTAGGTGCAAGTGGAGTGAAATGTAGAGTGAGGTGTGAGATGTGGCAAGTGGGTAGTTGGAAGTGGAGTGAGGTGTGAGATGTGGCAAGTGGGTAGGTGGAAGTGGAGTGAAATGTGGAGGGATGTCCCATGTGAAGGGATAAGGGTGAAATGGGTGTATGAGAGGTGGAAAAGGGGTGATGGTGATGTGGCGAGGACACATGTCAAGTGAGGAGAGAGGGTATTATAAGAGGATATTTTCCAAATTTAATAAAATCTAGAAAATATAATTATGTGCAGGATTTTATGCCTAAGTCAAAACTTAGGCACATAATGTTATGCATAACTGAAATATGCAATATGGATGAATAATGTGTAGGAATTATATGCCTAAGTTTAGACTTAGGCATATATTATTATGCAGAATTATGATGTGTAATGTGGGTGAAATGTGTAGTAATTTATATCCCTAAGTTTAGACATAGGCATATAATTTAATATGCAAAATTATGTGATGAAATGCAAATGCCTAGATTTTAGTGTCTATAGATGCCCATTTTTGTACCATATTGTGTGAAACACAATATGATGCAAAAATAAAAAACACCTAGTTTTATTTGATGGAGGAATGGACTCAAATCTTCTCGATGCAAAGAATGAATGAATTTTTTCAATTTTTTTGATTTGTTTGCTCACCCCCTCAATTGGTGAACGGGTAAAGGATGAAACCCATGAGCCAATTGACCAAATGTAGATGATGAAAGGAGGTGGTTGATTGAATTATGTATATGTGATGCAAATGTATGTCATTTTGACCAACTTGATGCCCCAAGTTTGGGATTATTTGTGCTCTTGTAAATTTACCTTTGGTTTTTTTGATGTGCAAAATGGTGGTAAAATCTTCGACCACATTTGGATTTCTTATTCCACTGTGAATTTAGCAATTCCTTCCAAATTATGGGTTCAAGGAACTAGTCGTTCGGGAATTTGATACTCGAGTGATTTCTCATTAATACCAAATCATTTTTGGTTGTTTTCCACTTTTGACCCAATAGAAGGGATTGAAATATAACCTTGTGTAAATCTGTTTTGAACACTTCTAAGCTCAAATATTTAGGTACCTAGCTGATTTAATTTCATAGTGATTTGATGTTGAATTCTTGAATGAGTTTCCTTATGGTGAGCTATGCATCCGATTGGATTGCATGGATTGCTAGTCGCTAAAACTGCTAGGTGTATAGGGTAATCCACTAATACAAGGTTCACTAAATGATGTGATGATGATGATGATGTTTGTGAAAATGCATGATGTGATTGATTTAAATGTTGGAAATCAGTATCAAGTTGGGTGCCCCAAGTTTAGGGTGGACTTATGTTGTTGTAAATTTACATTTTGGTTTGAATGACATGCAATATGATGAAGTAAAGGAACCAATCACCCTAGGGGCTTTTCCTAGTGACTGTTAGCAATTCCTTAATGCAAAATTATGAAGTATAAAATTTTCATGTTTTGTAACCCCACGGAGTAGGCGTCAATGACAACCTTGGAAAAATCTACTTGAATGCAGGTCACTCAAAAATTGAAGGACCAACTTGGTTTAATTTAAAACATTATGATGTGAAATGATTTTGAATAAGTGTCCTTATGGTAATTTATCCATCCTATCAAATTGCATGGATTTCGAGTCTGCAATCGCCAGGTTTCTAGGGTAAATTACTAGATACAAGGTTCACTCATGATGATGTTGATGTAAGATGATGATTTGGAGGATTTTACAATATTTTTGTATCCATTTGCATTTGAAGGGGATTTGTGTAAGATGGTCACAAATGAAAGTCAATTTGTTTTGCCTAAATCACAAAAAAAATGTTCATTTTAATGAGCGTAATTTGCATGATTGAGTGTTGATTTTGTATATCCCTTCAAGCGATGATTCTATGGAGAAGATATGAAATGATGAAAGCAATGAAGCAAATGATAATGGTTGGAATGGAATAAATGTTTTTGTTTTTTTTTCAACTATGATTTTGACCATTGTTGATAATTGTGCACTTCTATCCCTTGGAGCAGTTCTACCGTATGTCTTTCTTAGGGAATTGAGATGATAACAATTCATTTTTTTGCATTAGGTAAATAAATTTTCAAGGGCCTTATGGTAACTTATCCATCTTACCAGATTGTATGGATTGCCACTCGCTACAATCGCCAGGTATATGAGATAAGTCACTGTATACAAGGATCACTTGAGGCTAAGTGGAAGAAGGAAATGCACACCTCTATCCCTTGGAGCAATCTAGCCGTATGGATTTATTAGGGAGTTGAGATGAGGGCACTTCTATTCTTTCAGAATCTTGTTGATTTTGTTTTTGAACAAAGAAATTGAGGTACCTTTGGAGTTATTCATGAAAAGATTCATGGAAATGTTTTTGGTGTTTATGTTTTTGTATGAAAAAAAATTCATGGAAATGTTTTTGGTGTTTGATGTTTTTGTATAGCAAAAGATGCATAGAAATGTTTTTGGTGTTTTATGTTTTTGTATAGCAAAAGATGCATAGAAATTTTTTTGGTGTTTTATGTTTTTGTAAGATAAAAGATGCATGGAAATGTTTTTGGCATTTTATGTTTTTGAAATGGAAAGAATGCACAATATGTTTTTTTTGTGTTTTTATGTTTTTATGATTGTTTTTTTAAACCAAAGGAATTTGAGTACTTTTGGAGAATTTTGGATTGATTTGACCAAAGGGGTTTATGCCTTTGAGAATTTTTGAATTGTGTTAATGATAATTTTCCTTATGGTAATCTACTCCTCCTACCGAATTGTATGGATAGCCAATCACTACAACCGCTAGGGTGCTAGAGTAAATCACTAGATACAAGGATCACTTAAGGCTGAGTGAAAGAAGGAAATATGCATCTCTATCCCATGGAGCAGTCCAGCTGCATGGATTTCTTAGGGAGTTGATATTATAGCATTTTGATTTTTGAAAGCCTTGTTGAGATTGAATTGACCAAAGAATTTTTTTTACCATTGGAGCTTTTTTTTTTTTTTTGAATTGAATGTGACCAAAGGGGTTGATTCCATTGGATATTTTTGAATTTGATTATTTGAAATATGAATTTTTAATGTGATTGTTGGGGTAGGTGTGAGACCTTGAATCCCCCAAGTTGTTTTATTGATTTCTTGATGTGATTTATGGGGAAGGTGTGATACCTTGAACCCCCCAAGTTATTTTGTGATTTTTTATGTGTATGTGTAATGATTGATTGTCCAAATTGTTTTTGTTTATACATGTTGTGAAATGGATATGTTATGAATGAATGCAAATGAATGAAGGGTTTTGCTTTATTAATAATTGCTCAAAGAGAATTTGAACCATTTGAATGAATGGTGTTGCTTTATTGATCATTGTTCAAAGAGGTTTTGAGCCATTTGAATGAATGGTGTTGCTTTATTGATTATTGTTCAAAGAGATTTTGAACCATCTGAATGAATTGTGATTCTTTATTGATATTTGTTCAAAGAGGTTTTAAACCATTTGAATGAATGGTGTGCTTTATTGATCATTGTTCAAAGAGGTTTTGAGCCATTTGAATGAATGGTGTTGCTTTATTGATTATTGTTCAAAGATATTTTGAACCATCAGAATGAATTGTGATCGCCAATTTGTACACATAAAGAAGAACACCATTGAATTAAAAATGAAGCATTACATTATATTTCATAAAATGAGTTTTGTGATACAATAAGCCCCTTTGTAGGGTGCTTCACAATAAAAATGCTCAAAGGGGGTGATCCCATTTTACAATAAAAAATGGTGTCATTCGCTTCTTCATGCTACAACAATGTCGGAGGTGGGTTTTTCGTGACCACCATGTTGAATGCGAGCTTGTTGAATCCTGAACCTAAAATCTGCACACATGCAAATAGATAAGGGTTTAGTAGCACTTGTCACAATGAATATGATAAATGTAATGAAAATGACTAATGTAAAATGAATATAGAAGAATATGAATAATAAATGTGGCTTACATAGCATAATTTGAGCAACATAACATTAGCATCCCCTCTTCTCCTCTCCTCGTCATGTGATGGTGCCTTTATAGACCTTTGAGTTTTTTGGAGGGAAGGATAGGTGGCAAGTCAGGGCTGCCAAGTGGCAAGGACTAGGTAGGCACTTATCTTGGGTAGTTGCAGTGAGTCACTAGAAGTGTCTCACTTAACTAGGAAGATGTTGCAAGTGGGTAGTTGGAAGTGGAGTGAGGTGTGATATGTGGCAAGTAGGTACATGTGAGTGGAGTGAAATGTGGAGTGAGGTGTGAGATGTGGCAAGTCGGTAGTTGGAAGTGGAGTGAAGTGTGGAGTGAGGTGTGAGATGTGGCAAGTGGGTAGAGGGAAGTGGAGTGAAATGTGGATGAATGTCCCATGTGAAGGTATAAGGGTGAAATTAGTGTATGAGAGGTGGCAAAGGGGTGATGGTAATGTGGCCAGGACACATGTCAAGTGAGGAGAGAGGGTATCCTAAGAGGATATTTTCAAAATTTAATAAAATCTAGAAAATATAATTATATGCAGGATTTTATGCCTAAGTCAAAACTTAGGCACATAATATTATGCAGAACTGAAATGTGCAATGTGGATGAATAATGTGCAGGAATTATATGCCTAATATTAGACTTATGAATATATTATTATGTAGAATTGTGATGTGCAATGTGGGTGAAATGTGCAGTAATTTATATACCTAAGTTTAGACCTAGGCATATAATTTAATATGCAAAATTATGTGATGAAATGCAAATGCCTAGATTTTAGTATCTACAAAACCAAAATGTTTGAGGAAGCACAATAACTATCCACTTTTACAAATTTATAACCCTTCCAACTAAGAAAATAGGAGGGTCTAATAAGTAGTTCATCACCTACTCTAGATTATTTTATACCTCTAGAAGTGTTTAAAAATATCTATAATTTGTGTTAGGAAAACCTAATGGTGAATATAGAATAATATGGGGATAGACTTATTGATGTGAACCATCATGGAGAAAATAGTAATCCTACCAAAAAAATTTAATATCCTATCCATTTAGATCTTGGCGCAAAGGCTCCAATAAAGAGTATTTATCCCTCCCTATTACCAATATTTAGAGGAATTATTTTAGAATATTTTGATCAATTATTGTTTGAGTTCAAAACATTACGTCAAAAATATAATTATATACATGAAAACCAAAAACTAAAATGATTTTTTCCACAATGAAATACTTTACAATGTGGTTTTTCATGGGTTTAGAACCAAAATCAATTTGCACCTAGGCAAAAATGGAGATAGAAACTTGGATAAATACCAGGAATACTATAGGGTAAAAAATTAGAAGGATGAATTGTTCAGAATGAAATAATAGGAGGATGCAAAATTATTACTTGGATAAAATTGTGTTCATTCTCAAAATATGTGGAGTTGGTATAGATCCAAAATTAAGTAAGATAATATTCTTGTGAGGATTGAAAGAAGAGTCAAGGGAAGCATTAGATATTATGAAAAAATGAGATGTAAATAAACTTGAATTATTATAAATCATGGAGCTCTAAAAATGTATTCTTGTATAAGAGTAAGTAACAATAAAAATGATATGAAACAGTTAATGGAGGAAGTTGCTAATCTAAAAAATAATATCTAGTGTACCTCAATACTACATTGGACAAAATGAATGCAACAATAGGTCCACTAAAACTTTAACTTTTTATTGCCTAAGATGTAGAAGTAAGCACACCCTTCATGAATGGACCTTGAACAAAACTACTATATGTAGTATTTTTTGAAAATTATACCCTATAGATAAATGTCACTTGTTACCTAGAAGGGAAAAATGCCATGGAAAAAGAAACTCATCATATGAAAGAAATCAATTTTGTAGGATAAATATAAGAGAGTAATTTTACTCAAAACCCATATCAAAATTCTCTTTGAATACCTATGAATTGGGGATCAAATCCTTGGTCTATGACATGATCCACCCCATTACCCACACAATCTTGGGGTCAAAAACCATGGACATCATATCAATAATGGTCCAATCTAGAATGGATGGATCAAAATTGGACATCATAAAACCAATAATAGTTACCTCCACAAATGCAAGGCCAATAATGGACACAATAATACCAACCACATCAAAATTATCAGGGGAAATATTGACACCCAAATTAGAAACAAGGTTTATTGTATAGACTTAACCATAATCCTTCTTAAGGATAACCACAAAAACTTAAGTAATGTCCACCTCAAAACTCAACCTATGGCAAATACTAATAATTCTAGATAGACAACACCTATATATATGATTGAACTAGAAGATACAACCATACTAAATATTATTGATTATAACAATATTCAATTGCACTCAGAAAATACTTCTTGATCCCACTCCACCTATTATCATATAGATGGAAAATGATGAGAATAATCAACAAGAGAAATATTTTATTGAGCCACAACAACAAGAAAAACCATGCTTCCATGAAAATAATTCTCTTTCTTCATCTCAAAAAGTACCTAATCTTGAACAAATGGAGACAACAATTTTTTTTTCCATAGAATTTGATTTTATAAGTGGGTTGAAATGATTAAATATAATAATTTATTTAATACAAGCAATTAAAGATGCTCCCATGCTCAACAAAACAATTCATAAATTATGTATTAAGAGGCCAAGAATAAAGAACAAATTGTATTAAAAAACCATATAGGTGGATGGAAAATTTGTAGACATTCTTGTTGGAAAGCTTGTACCACCCATGTACGGAGATCTAAGAATCCTAGTAGTTATAATTTAAATAGGATCAATTCGGATACCCGATGTTGTAATTGATTATGGAGCTACCATTAATGTCATGACAAAGGATACTATGAATAAATTACATTTAATATATCTATATCCATCATCTACAATAATTGAAATGGTTGATCAGTTGATTGTAAATCCATAAGGGATAATAGAAAACATCATCATGACAATTGTGGCATAGGAATATCTAGTTATTTTTATAACCCCAAACTATAGTGAACAATGATCCATTAATTCTTGGAATACCTTGGTCTACTATGAAAAATATTTTTATTGATAATAAGTAAGGGGATATGACCATTTCAAATGGAATAGATTTATAGAAGTTTTTATCTTATCCTCTAATAATTTATTGTTTCTCAAATTGGATGAGAAATATGAGGAGAGTATCTCAACTTTAGCTACAATCATTGTAAAATAGCATTTAGAGGATTTGAATTTGTTAAAAAGAGTTATTTTTGATGGCACTATCTTAATTAATATAATGTATGAATCAAGGTTTTAAGACAAACAAATTACCATCCATCAACTCTTATGGAAGGACACGGAGAAAGAACATGAGAATTTACTATCTAATTCAATACAAGATAACTCATTTAATTTATCACATAGATGGCATCAACAACTTCTTTCATCCTTTCAATGCCCTCTAATAAATCTTATTTATTTTGGATTTATATTTGATCATAACACCAAAATATTTTATTCTTCATTGCCTCATTATTATCCTTTAAATTTATTAGTTATCAACTTTTAAGGAATGTAATCGGTGCATCCTAGCACCAAGTAGATTAAAATACAATATATATATTTTTAACATCAATAGTTGGTTGTTTCATGAACAAGAAAAAAATTGTTTAATGTGTTGAGAAAACACCCCAATGCCTTTGCATATGTTTATTGAGATATGATAGGAATCCATCCTGATATATGCACTCATTGTTTTTATATTTAGGATGTTGAACTTGTGTGGAAACCACAAAGGATATTGAAAAATACCTTATGCAATATTAGCAAAGATAAATTGAGAAATTATTAGAAGTAGGATTCACTTATCCTATCTTAGATAGTCAATGGGTTTCTCCACTAGTCATTGTTCCTAAGAAGAATAGGAAGATGCATGTGTGTGTTGATTATCATGAGCTAAATAAATCTACATGAAAAGACCACTTCATATTACCATTTATCAATAAAGTTTTGGACACACTTATTGGAAACAAATATTTTTATTTTCTTGATGGATTTATTAGATGCAACAAAATTCAGGTAGCACCATAGGACCAGGAGAAAACAACTGTCCCTTGTCCATGGGGTATTTTTTATATCAAGTTCTACCTTTTGGACTCTATAATGCCCCAACAAATTTTCAAAAAGTTATCCATATGATTTTTTTGGACTTGGTAAATGAGTGTGTTAAATATTTATGGATGATTTCATAGTATGTGGTGAGACATTTAAGGAACTCTTGAAAATATTGATAAAGTATTGTAGACACCAAAAAACACCAATACGATTATGTGGCTACAAACACTAATCGCTTTGACACACACAGCCCTAGGGCAGCCCTCAGAGGTTAAACAGTGGTCCTAACCACTTTTATAGCAATTTTGGAAGGTCAAAAAGCAATTTGGCACCTTCAGACACTCTGCTCCAAATCCGTCCCACCTTGGGATGAATTCAAAATGGGATTCGTCCCACCCAGGGATGAATTCTGAATTCATTCCTAGGTAGGGTGAATTCTAGGTTCAACGGGCAAAAAGAGAAATTACGCCAAATGGTAGCCGAGGACAGTCAATTAATGCTCCCTGCCTTGCATGCGCGGGTAGGTGAGTAGATTGAATGTTAGAGGACTGTCACAAGGGCAGTCATGGAAGCCCAAGTCAGGGGGGAATATCCTCCCTCTTGAAAAGGTATGGACACCATGTGGTGCCCCTGCATGCCCATCCAAAGAGACCCCTTGCTATAAATTGGTGAGATTCATCACCCAAAAGAGGATAGGTTGGAAGCATTTTCAAGCAATGAAGTGCTGCCAAATTGATACCACGCTTTACCTTTGATTCACCTCTTCCACATCCTTGATCTCTTTCGCAAGGGAGGTCATTGGGTGGTTATTGGAAGTGTGAATCCGGATCCAAAACCCGACACTTGACCACATTGATCTACCAATTCGCCGATAACACATTACAAGAGATTTTGGGCCCATCCCAAGTGGATTGGTGTCAAAATCAGGTTCCAACGGTGGGCAGCTTGCCCGGGCACTCCGCACTCTTGCGAGCCTAATCTGATTTTTTAAGAACGATTGGGAATTCATGGCAGATTGTTATTTTTGTCATTTTTTTATTTGGCATTCCATATTATGCTACTTAAATAGCTTGTAATTCCAATTTCATAATGCTTTGATCAAATCTTATCATGTTTTATCGCTTTTGTTGTCCTCACTAACTTGCAGGTAGCAGCATAAAATTCCCATTGATGGAGGCCAAATTGGAGAAATTCGACCATCTGGGTCTTCCCAAAATACCTCCAATTAGCTAACCCCAAGTTTTTAGGTCTTTTGGAGCTCCCTAGACGTGACATTTGGGGCAGTATCACTTCGACGCTTTATCGTAGGTGATTTCGTCCTACCCCGGAATGAATTACAGTCGAATCCGTCCCGCCCAGGAGTGAATTCAAATAGGTGAAGAATTTCTTTATTGTTTCATTTGCAGTGATCTTCTGGTAATGTTCCCTTGTTTCTATGAAATTTTTAGACTATTTTGATTTAGTTCATTTATCCTTTTATTCAGTTTCATGCATGCATCCTTCATTGTTTTTAGAGAACAAACGTTTCATCTTTGCAACAAGTGCTACTAATGATTTTGTTGTTTCTTTGAATGTACGAGGAGTAGCAAGGATCAAGGCTTCATTCACACCAACGACGACAACACTTTGGCCCGCCCATTTTACATGTGGGCACGCGGAAGGAGGATCACTAGTCACTATTGTAACCGAAACATGTTAACGCTCCTAGCCCCTGAAAATGCGGGAGACATATTTGTAACCGATATTGAGAGAGTATAAATAAAAAGGGTTGTGATTTCTATACTTCTTTCATTTCATCTCAATTTGTCTCTTTTCCCTATTTCATGCATTTCAAATTTCTAGGATTAAAGCGTTACATTTCGTTTTGCATTGCATAGCTTTAGTGTTTCTTTTCAACTTTCAAAATCTCGTGCTTTCAGTGGTGATCATAGTGGGACCTTGTCCCCTAATTTTTGAGATCAAGAAGCTGATCAAAATTTGTGTTTTCTTGCTTACAGGTACCATTTTTTGAACTCTGACTGTTGTTCGTTCCAGCTTGTGGCGAATACAGTACTGGAATTCGTCTGACCCTGGGACGAATTCGAATTCGTCTCATCCTGGGACGAATTCTATTCTGGTATTCATCTCACCCAGAGATGAATTTTTGTCTATATAGTTTCAGGGCCGAGAATCAAAAACATCCTTTTGGGCAGAGAAGAGGTAGGGGTTTTTAACAAGCCTCTATCAAATTTCTGTTTTTTGTTTTTTGATTTTCAATTTTTGTATGGCTTAGGGAAAGTTTCCTTTTTGTTTTCCTATTTCATTTTTTGCAAATTAAAATAAACCCCACACACATCACATGGCATTTTTAAACCAAGGAGTTGGTCGTAAGACCCCAGCCCTTGATCAAGACCAACGGTGGGTTCATCACCACCTTGGATTGAATTTTACATTCATTTACCCTAATTGTCACTGTTGTTAGACATAAATCTTGACGAAAGCTGACCGAGTGTCACTGGGGTGATTCCCAGCATGTGAGGATAAGTCTTCTATGGTAGGTGTCATAAACAAGGCAATACCCCTTCCGTACCGCCTATGTTCCATGTACCATCTTCTCTCACGTACCTATAGTTTCCCTCACGTAAGGGCGGGTATATAGAGAGGTTGGTATATCGGTCTGGCAATGGTATATCGAAGGGGAGACCAATTTTGGGAGCCATAAGAGCCTTCATTTTGCATTTAAACGTTCTTTACAAAAACCTCAAAAACAACAACAAAACACACTAAAATAGTTTTAGGACACACTTTCAACCTTTAAATGAGATAATCACCATTTGTGTATGTGTGTGTTCTTTTCTATTTAAGTGTAGCATAAAAAAATCATAAAAGAGATAAAAATCTGCTTATCTTGTAGAAGAGCACCACCATGGTGTACACCCGTAGCCAAGCCCAATCAAGGGCAGAAGCTACGAAAAGTGTACAAGGAGCGGGCACAAGTCACCTCCGCTTTAGCCCTAAGGACTTGGCCATACCGCCTTGGTGGTCTGACCCACAAGAGAGTCCACATCATTCCATGTCAAGGTGGAATTATAGGGACACCCCTCTGGGGGACACGCCCATTCATCACAACCCCTTTCGGGAAGAAGCTTTACACGTGGCACTCAACGTAGAAATAAGAGCCCCCTTAGAAGCTAGATATGAGTGGCCACCGTGCGATGAAGTGCTAGAGAGGCATAGTGCCCATGAGGAGAGGCCACATGACTATGGCATCTCTCCTTTGCCTCCCATCACTATTAGAACCAATAGACAAAACCCAGAGCGCAGGGCTCTCCAAACCAGGCGAGCTAACTCTGCCCATCCCTTTCACACCTACGAAAGGGAGTACAAGGAAGACCATCACATTCCTCAAGAGCAATATATAGTGTGGGAGCCTTGCGCTTCCGCACCTACTAGATACCATGGTCACCCACTGAAGCCAGAGCCTTGAGTAAATGCCACCAACCTCAATAGAGGGAAGAAACCCATTGAGATCTCGGATCATCACGATCGAGGCAAATGCATAGAAGAGGCATTCAAGCCTCCTAGGCCCAATATGGTGGACCAAATTGACCTGGCAGTCACTAGACATGCTGCCCGCCAAGCCTAGATCACGCGGATTGAGCAAGATCAGCAGCAGCTAGAGCACCTATACCGCCTTAGAAAGGAGCGCATTCAGTGCCAAATAGACGAGTTGCTTTATAACCTACCTGAGAGGGTTCCAACCCCTCGCACCCAAAGAGTGGAACCATATGAGAGGCATAATCCCTTGGTGCGGGATAGGTCTCCGTGACCTCATCAAGTTTTGCCTTCGAGACCCCATAGACCTGAGAGGGAGGCCACTCCTCGAAACAACGATGGGTACCCTCTACGGGGACCCACTCAGGGTCATAGGTCTCACCTAGAGACTCCTCAGGAAGTTTACGAGGAGTATGAACAAGAAGTAGAGCGGGCTGAAACTCCCTACCAAGGTGGAGGGGTTGCTATTCGGCCACCCCCCCATAGGCCTCAAGTCTCCCACAACCCACAACGGGAGCAAACTAAAGAGGAAGAGATTAAATATTTCGATGCATACAAAGCATTGTTAGAGCATTTGGAGTCTGTGGAAACCAAAGCTTCTAGGCCCCAAAAGCCCACGTTATGCCAACTCCGTAGTCACCCTATGCATCCATCAGTGCCTGCACCTCCTTACCTCGAACACTTCAAGTTGCCTCAGTTGGTAGTCTTTAAGGGTGAAGAGGATGCCCAAGAGCATGTGACAAGATTCTTGAGCCAATGCTTTGGCATTCAAGATAATGATGCATTGTTGCTAAGGACATTTATAACCACATTCGTGGGCCCTACCTCGGATTGGTTCACCCAGTTACCAAAGCACAGCATCAATAACTTGGATCAGTTAGTGGATGCGTTCCTCGAACGCTTCACCTTCAACACCAATAAGAAGGTATCACTAAGTGACCTGGCCAGCCTCAAGTAATATGAGGAGGAGACCATGGCGGCCTACGGGAATCGGTGGAGGACTCTACTTTCCAAGCTACCCTACCTTCCCCCTATGTCCGACCTTACACAAATGTTCTCACAAAGTTGTTTGAGATCGATCTCTGTGCTATTGCAGCTGCAACAATATGCCACCTTAGAAGAAGCTCTGGCACAAGCCAAAATTATCGAAGAGATCAAAATACAGGATGGCAAAATTGCCAAACCTAAGAAGAAAGAGTGGAACAAGAACACAAAGACAGGGACTACGCAACAAAAACCCGCTGTGGTTAATCAAGTTGCTATAAATGTCCCTAAGCCTGCACAAGAAATACAGACCTCAAAAGGCTAATTATCAAGTAGTGCCTCCTAACAATTATGAAAGAGAAAATAAAAAATAGGAGCAAAATCAGTAGCGTCACCCTAAGCGACAGTACACCCCTTATACGGAGTCTAGGGACTCCCTATTTTATCGCTTGTCAGTGGCAAACTTGATCACCCTTCCAGAGATTCAAACCATAGATCCTAACGCTCCCAAGCCTAAGGGATATAGAGAGGACTTGTATTGTAGGTTCCACAAGCGAAGGGGACATGACCTGAACGCATGTTGGAAGTTCAAAGGGTTGATACAAGACTTGATTGACAATAAGACATTGGCAGTGGACAACCCCATAGCACCAAACAACTAGCAGATGGGGGTTTTCAAGGACCCCTTGCCTGCCCATGAGGCACAGGAAAAACCCCTTTAGGTCAATGAGGTGCAACAGAATTGCCCCATGCAAGGGTATGTGGGAATGATAAGCATAGTGACTAGGAACAAGAAATACCTAGGAGTTGCCCCCAAGGCAGCCACAAGAGAGGTTCCATCGATGTCACAACCTCAATAACACCCTGTGCAGCTACCTCCGCCTAGACCCACGGCCATGATATGGACCAAACTCACGTAGAGTTTGCGGACCACGTCGGCTAGGCTCTCCATATATGAGCTTATACAAAAATTAGCGCCCCATCGGGAGGCTCTCATGGAGATTTTGAAAGCCATCGATTTGTAGCCCCACGAAGCGAAGTCCTTCAATAATTTCATGGGACATGTAAAATGATGCACGGAGCCAGTCATTACCTTCCAAGAAGATGAAGTTAAATCAGTGTCTGATGACATGGCAGATCCACCCCTGCACGTTATCGTGTGGGTCAACGAGATCCCATATAAGAGGGTGTTGATAGACACTAGCTCATCTAGTAACATCATTACTACAGTAGCATTGAAACATCTGAAGTTGCCAGCCTCTCACATCATGACCTCCACTTACACATTGTGAGCATTCAATGATGCGATATGCTCGACAGTTGGCACAATTTTTCTACCCGTTCAGGTAGGACAAAAGATGATACCTACATTGTGCCATATTTTGGAAGGCGAGATGGCATACAACATATTGCTAGGGCGGCCATGGATCAGGGACATGAAGTGTGTCCCTTCGATAGCTCACCAGTGTTTGAAGTATGCATTTAAAGGGGAAGTACATGTAGTCTTGGTAGACTTAGAACCCTTCAAATATTGCAATGCGGTGCAATTGATGCCGCAATCGACCCTCCCATTGACACACTTGGATTTTTAGTTAAATCCATCTAGACAGGGTCCAATGCCGCAAGCACCATTGGTGACTAATCCATCAAAACCCTAGCTAGGTGCATCTTCATCGTCAGCTCCTTCACCACCAACTCCACCTATCGTGGCTAAATAGAAGGAAAAAGGGAAGCAAATCCTAGAAGAGGCACTGCCAACAATATCAACCATCTCAACCAAAGAGATACCTAGCACAATGGAAGTTGAGGCTCCTAGTCCACCCAACATGGAATGGACTCAAGAAGAGCTTCTGTTCCCTCCCTCTCAATCGCCAACAATTACTATTGAAATGGCCGATACGGGCCTGGGGGAGTATCTAGTGCAGAATGTCGTAGCAACGACTATGCTAGAGTCAGTGCAAGACATGGGGAGACCTCACCTCCCCATCGGGACAATTGTTCCTTTAGGCTACCCACCGAACTAGACCAATTTTGTGTATGGGGGCCTTGACCATGGTGCTGAGCCATGCATGCAAAAGGACAAGGATGAAGAGCCTTTTGTAGAAGATGTCAACTATCTATCTAACCCGGACTTCACTCTGAGATATCTTGGCCAATGCAATTGGCATGGATACGGGCTAGGTAGGTATGAGCAAGGAGTGCATGTCCTTTGCCAACCAAGATACCAAATGCCTTATGACAAGTCGAGAGTAGGGTTCAACCACCCCCTGCCCTTGGACATCTTGGTGGAAAACATGCAAGGCCTAGGAATAGGCAACAAGGGTGGATTGGCATCAGATCCTTATGCCAACCCAAACACAACATATAAATTGGGAGATTACCTCCCATGGTCAACAACCACCCTTGTTAACATCAATAACCCTTATCCTTTGCTAGAGAGAGGTGAAAGTTTGGGAACCCACTTTCAAGGAAGGTATAAGTAGTGTCCAGAAGGATCTTTAAAGGATGAATCAGAATATGAACCAGTGTCATATGATCCCTTCAAATTCGATAGTGATCACTCATGAGATATTCCCATGAATAACTATCAAGAGATCTTTTTGACTCTATTCCCTCTAGAGGCTCCAATCGAGCCAATGCCACGTCAAGAGAACCATGTCCCCCCACGGAATGTGGACAAACCACAATGGGACCAGATTAATTTGCTTGAACAAGATGAGCCTCATATGCCTCAAGCAATTGTTGGAGCTAATGAATGCTTTTGGATCTCCGACAATGATTCAAAAGATGAAACTGAGATGGCCTATCTCAACCACATGCGACAAATGCAACAATGATACCCCTTGGAGATTAATGAAATATTTGCATAGATGGGCATAGTTCCAAGGCATGAGTGGTACGTAGACCCAGTAGGGTGGGATCAAGTGTTGGATCCACTACTCTAGGTACACAAAGAGCACCTTCCACTTTGAGACCCTAGGGTGATATCAGTGTCGAGGGTAGACCCTGTCCTCCTATTAGCACATAGGGCCGATCCATTCATGCCAGTACCTATAGAACCAGATCCATAACATAGAGAACATCCAAAATGTTTGAGTCATCACACCTATGGTAATGGAGACCAAAATCATTTCATCCACATGATCTCCATTGACTTGATCGCACCCATCCATAATCTAGCCAATCTAGCACGGTCCTTGCATCTAGACATAGATGCCATTGATTGGGATCATGTCAATTCACCACCGTCCCCATTAGAGTATTGGCCTATCGGTGAAATGCTTCATTTCACCCCAAGGACAACTCGGGATATCTTCCATGCTGAAGAGGAACATGACATTCCTAATGATGATCTTAATTCAAAAAATGATATCAATTTGATCCCCACTGCTCATCAGTTGGAGGACGGATCCCACATGTTAGTCGAGGAGACAATTGACATAGAAATCGGCTTAGATCCAATGAATCCATGGATTCTCAAGCTGGGGGTAAGTCTCTCTCCCGAAGAGCAAGCCGATTATATTGCCCTTCTCAAGGAGAAGAAGGATGTTTTTGCATGGTCATACAAAGATATGTCGGGGCTAGATCCACAACTAGTCACGCATAATCTAACGCTTGATCCGACAATCAAGCTAGTAAAGCAAAAACTACGTAATATGCACCCAAAAGTGGCCTTGATGGTCAAAGATGAATTGCAAAAGTTGTTGGATGCACAGTTTGTCATCTACGTGGATTATCCGCCATGGTTGTCCAACATGGTTCTCGTCAAAAATCCCGACGAGAGGATTCACATATGCACTAATTTTTGAGATCTAAACAAAGTGAGTCCTAAGGATGATTTCCCCTTGCCAAGCATCGATGCGTTGGTAGACGCTATAGTAGGCCATGAAATGCTCTCCCTCATGGATGGTTTCTCAGGATACAATTAGATTCATATCAATCCCGAGGACCAACTAAAAATGGCATTCACAATGCCTTGGGGGACATTTTTTTATAAGGTCATGCCCTTTGGCCTTAAAAATGCTGGCGCCACCTACCAACGTGCCATGACGTACATCTTCCATGATTACATGCATAAAACTTTGGAAGATTACATGGATGATTTGTTGGCCAAGTCTCTTTTGTGCCCAGATCACCTCGGTGACTTAAGCAAGATCCTCGATCGCCTCATGGAGCATAAATTCAAACTGAACCCCAAGAAGTGCGTCTTTGGTGTCACATCTAGAAAACTCTTGGGTTTCATAGTCTCCAAAGCGAGGAATCGAGGTGGACCCAAACAAATTCAAGGCAATCCTTGAAATGCTTCCCCCAACTACCATCAAGCAGCTCAAAAGTTTGCAGGGAAAGGTCATGTCAATTAAACGCTTCATAGCATAGCTATCTAACAAGTGCCGACCCATGAACAAATTATTGCACAAGGGGGTAGCATTCCATTGGGATGACGAGTGCCAGTCAGCCTTTGATGACATCAAATGATACTTGGCTTCATCGCCATTATTGGCACCACCTAGACCAGGAGTGTCGTTCTACTTATACATCTCAGCTACTAAGGTGGCATTGGGCGCCATGCTAGCCTAGAAGAATGAACTTCACAAAGAACAGGCTACTTACTATCTTAGCCGCACCCTAGTTAGTTATGAACTTAACTATGCATACGTTGAGAAGCTCTACTTGGCAGTGGTGTTTGCTACCAAAAAGCTATGCCACTACATGCTTAGCAACAAGATGTATGTTGTGTCTAAGGAGAATCCATTGCGATACATGATGAGTCGTACTTATCATAGTAGTCGCATGGCAAAATGGATCATGTTGTTGACAAAATTTGACATAGAGTTCATTGGACAAAAATCCATCAAAGGTCAAGTCATTGCAGATCAACTAGCAGAGGCTCCTCTCGAAGATGATCAGCCTCTAGTCATAGAACTACCCGATGATGGGGTCTTCCATGTCTCAGAATCACCAGATTTTGATGAGCTTGAGTCACAGGCTGACATAACCCTATTTTTTGATGGTTCTAAATGTGAGCAAGGTGGTGGTGTGGGAATAGTATTCTTCACACCACAGGGTGCTCCAATGCCCTTGTCATTTAAATTAAATTTCCCATGCACCAACAATAATGCAGAGTATGAAGCCTTGCTCATAGGTCTTCAGACAGCAATCACCATGAACATCAAATGACTGAACATCTTTGGTGATTCATTGTTAATTGTCAATCAAGTCAAAGGGGTATTCCAATGCAAATGCCTAGTTTTGTAGGCTTATAAAGCCCTTGTGGACAAATTCCTAGCAAAACTTGAGTGGTACGACATCGAGGCACTCCCTCGGTCATCAAATCATTTTGTGGACACAATGGCCTCCTTGGGGTCACTAATCCCACAAGACCTTTCTGGTGATATGACAACCATTCAAGTCAAAACCCTATTGCAATCCATGATGGAGCGTGCAAGCTCTGACTTGACGCTAGGAATCCACATGATCCATATTGAACCATCCTCGGATAAGTTCTCTCGGATCCACGATCATCTAAAACATGCCAACTGGGGGTCCTTGTTCTCCCCTACTCCCATTAATAGCAACACAATGCTATTCTTACAAGTTCTCTCTTTGCTCAACGTTTGCTAGGGATGAAATTCAAGAGGGATTGGTTGTTCATACCATCGAGGCTTCCAATCAGCAGGACTAGTATTTACCCATTAGAGACTACCTCAAGTTAGGTAATCTCCCGCTTGGATTGACGCATGCCACAAAATGAGCATTCAAATAGAAAGCGGCTAAGTATGTCTTGATAGGAGACATTTTGTACCATCGTAGCTATGAAGGAATCCTCCTTCATTGCTTGGACTAGCAAGAGTCCACTTAGGCGATCGCCCAAGAGCACAATGGTACATGTGGTGGCCACTTCAGTGGTATGGCCATCGCAAAGTGCATTCTTTGCATGGGCTATTATTGGCCATTTTTAGAGCGAGATTTTTGTACATATGTCAGGAAGTGCGTGAAGTGTCAACATCATGCCAATTTGATGCACGTACCTTCCTAGGCCTTGCAGACAGTCCAATTTTCTTGGCCATTTTCGTAGTGGGGATTTGATCTAATTGGAAAGATCTCCCCTACGTCGTCAGGCCGTCACACGTTTATCATAATGACCATAGAGTATTTCACCAAATGGGTGGAAGAAGTTCTGCTTACCTCTATGACAGGACCCCGCATTGTGGAGTTCATTTTGCATAACATCATATGTCATTTTGGTATTCCATCCAAAATAGTCTTGGATAATGGGACGCCATTCAAGAACAAAGACATGCATGCTTTGACCACAAAGTACAAAATTTAGCACAATTTTTTGACACCCTATTATCTGTAGGCAAATGGGCAAGCAGAGGCGTCAAACAAAATGCTAGTTGCCATCCTTAAAAAGATGGTCACAGACAGTCATAAGGATTGGCACATCCAAATTCCACTTGCCCTATGGGCTTATCTCACTAGCATTCGGACGCCCACTGGGGCAACTTCGTTTTTGCTCGTGTATGGCTCCGAGGTAGTCATGCCTCTCGAGTTGGAAATTCCTTCCCTACGCATATCAATGCAAGAGTTCATCGATGATGATGTTGCGCGATAGGCCCGGTTAGACCAGCTTAAATTGCTTGATGAACGATGCGTTAATGCTCTCGAACATTTACGTATCTATCAAGAGCGACTTAAGAAAGCTTACAACATGAAAGTTCACCTGAGGGACTTTCGGGTTGGTGATTTGGTCTTGAAGGAAAACCAACAGAACTCTAGTTTGTCGTCCCATCTAAGGGACAAGTTCACGGAAAATTGGTTAGGTCCATATGTAATTGATAGAAAAATAGGACCCGGGACGTACCGGCTAGCCTCTCTTGACAGAATCAAGGAAACAAAACCCTTGAACATCAGTCATTTGCGACCATTCCATATCTAAGAGAGCCATATCCCAAAATGCTCCAAGGATTCCTATAATCGCTTGGTCAATCCCAAAATGCTCCAAGGATTCCTATAATCACTTGGTCAATCCCAAAATGCTCCAAGGATTCCTATAATCACTTGGTCAATCCCAAAATGCTCCAAGGATTCCTATAATCGCTTGGTCAATCCCAAAATGCTCCAAGGATTCCCACAACCACTTGGTCAAAATAAGAAAATTCAAAAATTATCAAAAACAACAAAAATTCGCATCTCATTTCCAGGCATGCTCAAATTCATCAATAAAAAGCTCTTCTCGCATCTCATCTTCATATTCACAAAAATCAATCCATCAAAAATACAAAAATATGTAGCTGCATTAAGCATCACACCCATACATTGCATATTTGTGGTCATACAGGTCAAAGGCACCATAGACTATAATTACTCTACTAGTCCATCTTGTTCCACATTTCTCCATTTCATAAGCAGTCCAAAAAAAAAATGCCATTCACTACTTTTACCACACTAGAGTCAATGGTATTCTAATGTATCAAGAGTTTTCATCTTTCAGTCATCATTTTGCTTTCTAGCCACATACTGTACCAAGTCAGACAGATTTTATGAAGGTAGAGTTCTACTTGGATCACACCTTGTTACATAGCATCCCAACACAAATTAAAACACATAAAAATTCCCAAGTTGTGTGAACGAAAGATGAAACCTACACAGTAATCCAGGTCACCATAAGCGAAATGGTTATCTTGCTCATCCCCCTGTGCGAATGACCCCAAGAATGCTGAGAGTTGGCAAAAGGACAAGCATCTTCCCTACCCAATTCCCCAAGAATCCCAATTTCTCAAAAAAAAATTTGCAAACATCAAAATTTTGCAAAAAGTCAAAACTCCAAAAATTTGACATCACCACCAAAGTGCATACATCAAAAGGCACATACAATAGTGATTCTTATCACTCAAAATCCAAATCCCTTGCTCAAAATAAAAATATATAAAAATAAACGAGTGATTTTTATCACTACAAACGAGCAAGTATCCCAATACAATTGAAGAAAATAAGGGAGTCGAACTTGAATCCCTGGAACTCTCGACATTCCGATAGGTCATGAGGCAAACCTCAGTACCGGTTTGGTGGATAGCCTATCGATCGCTGGCGGTAAACCTCCCGCATGACGATATATCTATCACATTAACTGCGTGTACAGATCAATGTTTGCATGTGGATGAGCTAGCTTATGGTATCCTAGATAGCACCGCAGATTAATTTGACTAAATACAACAAAGGAGTTAGTGGAGCTAATTAGGTGATCCTCAGTACAGGTTTGGTTGATAACCTACCTTGCATTGGTGGTATCTTGACAAATACCACATAAATGAACTCAATTGCACACACAGGGATGTGAAATAGCTTGGTCAAAGACAAGTCCAATTCATACCTTGTTCAAAAGTCTTGTAAGATAAAGTATAGTCGTGGCTAGTGAGTTAAAATCATCTAAGTATCAGAAAACCTTAGCTACATTTCTAAACCAACTGCGCTACTTTTCATCCTCACATTAACATCAAAAAATACAAAAAAACCACATGTATACATGCAAAATCATTTACCATAGCAATCACCTAAAAACAAAAATCACAAAGTCCTAAACAGTCTATGGTGCCCTAACCAAACAACACAAATTCATTTCATCCATTACATTTTTGCATATCACATATACATCAAAAACATTTGCATTCATCATAACATATGCATCCATCAAAATAAATTAACATGCATACATCCATACTCATCACTCATCATGCATAAAATCAAATCATCACTCGCATAAAAAAAATAAAGTCATCTGTATATATCATCCAAAATGCCCGTAGGCTACAATAACCAGTCCTTGGACCTCACTACAAAAATCCAAAAGCTCAAAAACCCCCAAGCCTAGGGCATCGACCACCATGATCACACAGGATCGATGTGACGGGAACTACCCCCCATGGTGTGGGTCCTATGGGACCCTTCAGGGCGGCTACTGCTAGCCCCCGCATCACGCCTACTACCCCCTCCCTCATCTAGTCGCCTATGATGAGATGATGCTGACTTCTCAGTATCACTACCCCTCGTATGGTGCGACGATCCACCTCCAGGAGGTTCAGGTATTCACCCACCAAGGCGGATAATCTCTCCCTCCATATCCAGCCAATGCCACCACCAATCTGATTCTCGTTGATCCCACTCTACCTCCCATCGACGGTAGTAAGATACTACATCATCATGCTATGCTAGTTGCACCCGTAGGATATCCCTCTCCCATGTAGCATCAATATCCCCCTCCTGTCGGTGAGACACCGCCCATGCACTCTCCCGCTCTGCCAACTGAGTTCGCAAGAGATCTCTCTCCTGTAAAGCCTCTCCCAGCTCCCCATATCGCACCCGTAGTAGGTCCTCCAATCACGCTATCTTAGTGTTGAGCCTCACCTCCACCTCCTCCAAACCTGCCTGAGGCATAGGCAAATCTAGGACAACATCCTGCTCCGGATCCCACTGCTCCAGGACGTCCTGCATCTCCGGATGATCTAGAACCCCCAGATCCGCATCCTCATCCTCCACCTCCACCATGTCTGCATCCTCTCGAGGAGCTCCCCAATCATCCCCTGGTGCCTCAGCACCCTCCCCACCCGTCGTTGCCGCCTCCGTGCCTCCTAGTGGCCCCTCTCCCCACCATAACCATAGTACCCACCACTGGTCGTACTCTGCGGTAGTCCCGACGTCATCCATATTTGGGACATCGATCATCATGTCTGAATCCTTGCCCAATGGCACGATGACCGATTGGTCCAGATTTCTCTCATCCCCCTAGCGTTGATAGACCATGGGCTCACAAAGAAACCCCTGGCGCACCCCAAACTATCATGTCACCCGACTATAGGGGAAGAAATCATTCTCGGTCCCATGCCACCCAATTAGCCACCGCTCTCTACGTACTCGTCGGAGCCACTCTCCAGCCTCCGGCCAGGCTGGACAGTCCTGATAGGGGCACCAGAGCACCTCCCCTGGAGTAAGTCAAGCGAAGGCATCGGCATAGTGCCCTATGACACCTGCCCACCGTCGACTTTGTCCCTGCTCTCCGGACCATTGCCACAACATAATCGCATAGCCTATCTCCCTATCCTCCATCTCCACTTGAGTCATCCACGGTAACCCGATTGGCCTCTCCATTTCTATGTGCTACCAAGCCCAACTCTACAATAGATAGTTGCAGCTAATCCCATTTCACCTTTGGCAGCATTGGACCTCATATAGCTCACCATAGAGTTGTGCCAACAATGTCTGTCCCCATATCATGATTAGCGGTGCCTCTATCGGGCACTCTACCAACCACCAAACCAAATCCAACAGGTTCCACGGGAACCTCGCACCTGACGAGTCAGGTAGCAGCATGTTGGAAATGAGGCCCATAAGGAATGTGTGCCTCACTCCCAACACCCCCCTCTCCAGCCACCATCGGACCAAAATCCTACCAATCTGGCAGTCACCCTTTGCCCTCTCCACTGGATCCTCCACACCCAGCTCCTCTCCATGCCCAAAGCATCGCATTAGTATAGCTATCCGTTGATCACGTGGTGATGTCCTGATCGGCAGTCCATCTATCGAAATCCACAGAAGTCGATAGACATCCTCCAAGGTCATTGTCATCTCCCCTATTGGGAGATGGAAGGTGTTGGTCCGAGGATCCCACAGATTGATCAAGGCCATTAGATAAGCCCAATCCCCGACCACAGGCTCCAGTCAAGCCACCTGCTTGAGCCCAAGGGCATCAAGCCACTCCCAGTCAGCCACAGTTAGCGCCCCCCGTGCTTTAGCAAAAGCAGTAGGTACACAGTACCGACTCTTAACCTGCAAAAGAAAACAATTCAAAAACATTAAAATAAAAAAAAAAAATTGTACAACAATAACATGAATATACAACATTGTGTACCAATGAACATTTAAAAACAAAACAAAAATTAATTTGTTAGTCCTAGGGTTTCTAATCCTAACTGATGAATTCAAAAACAAAACAAAAACTCAGAAAAAATTAATTTGTCAGCCCTAGGGTTTTTAAACTCTAAACTGATTAATTAACAAAAACACAAGAATTTGTTAGTCCTATTCATCAGTCTTAGGATCTTTGTATTTTAAGTTTAAAATGTCTGCACAAACAACATAAAATTAAAATAACAGTTTTAAACCTAGGGTTTTAACCTACGTTTTAAAACTGACCAGCTCAACCTAAGAACTAGAGTTTTACGTTCCATTTATCCTAGGTTTTTAGTTAAAAGCAAAAAAAAAAAAAATTCACCTAGGTTTTAACTACATTTGTCATTTAGTTTTACGCTAAAGTCTTGGGTTGTGTTCAGCTCGGTTTTTAAGGTTTCTATTTTAAAATTTTGAGAAAACATCATCACAAAAGAAAAACAAACAAATCACTTGCAGTTTTAAACAAAAGCAATAACACTAGGGAGCACTTACTGGTCTTGCTTTGGCTCAACCGCTCGATCCGATCTGTGCACTCATGATGTCAGGAGAAATTTGGCAGCACTTCGCTTCGTAGAATTAACCTCCTCCTCCCCAGAGATCCAAATCGCAAGAAAATTCAGATGCAAATGAGCCCAAACCCTAGTTTTGGACTTTAAATAGGCCTTTTGAGCTTATATTCATTCCCCCCTGGGATGAGCACTCTAGTTAGCACTCGTCCCACCCTGGGATGAATACTCAGTTGGTATTTGTCCCACCCTGAGACGAATTCAGGGAAAAAATTTCAAAAAATAGCAAAAATTGAACAAAAATGCACTAAAACAGCTAATAAACTTGCCCGATGAGAGTGCTGTTGCACTTGACATTTCGGGCATGCAAAAAATACATTGGGGTCACAAATTTTCACTATCCTCCTCCATAAGAAGGCTACCATAGCCGGACCGCTCCACAGGAGGACGAATTTTCGTCAATTTCAGCTCCAAAAGAAAAAAAAAGGCATCGCAAAAAGGGTTACCACCCACCAAAAATAGGTCTAAATATCAGAAAACTATGCACACTTAATACTAAACCATCTAAGGGCACCCTTGCACAAGTCATCTTGGGTCAAGTGACTCGTCGCTTTTCTCATGAAGGTCATTCCCTCATCGATTCGTCGCTTGAGGGGGTAGTCACACTTAGTCACCAATCAACAAGCACACACCCAATTAAGGAAAATGGCATGCATTCAAAGAATCATTGAAAAAGACAATTACACTCCTACTTGGGGTAGTAAACAAGCAATAATCATAATCTAATCAAATCACTTGGCATTTCATGAATCATGAACTCAAGGTTCTCACAGACAAAAGGTTGCGCCCTTTGCCTATTCATGATTGATCAATGTCCAAGGTCAAGTAACACCTCACCGAAAAAGGTTAACACTTGAATTGAGTGCCTTCGCTCGTCAAAAGCAAGGATTCAATAATGCATGCCCCTTCCATGCTTGGGGCATCAAAAGTTGTTTAGGTTACCAAGAAATCCTAATCATTAGTGCTTTGGTTATCTATTTTTGCAGCGCATCCCAAAAAGGGGCATCTATAGACACCAAAATAGCACCAATCAGATTATGTGACTGCAAACACTGATCACTTTGACACACATAGCCCCCAGGGCAGCCCTTAGAGGTTAAAAAATGGTCCTAACCACTTTCACAACAATTTTGGAAGGTCAAAGATCAATTTGGCACCTTTAGGCACTTTGCTCAAAATCCATCCCACCCTGGGACGAATTCAAAATGGGATTCGCCCCACACAGGGACGAATTCTGAATTCATTCTTGGGTAGGGCGAATTCCAAGTTCAATGAGAAAAAAGAGAAATTACACCAAATGGCAGCCGAGGACAGTCAATTAATGATCCCTGCATTGCATGCGTGGGTAGGTGAGCAGATTGAACGTTAGAGGACTGTCACAAGGGCAGTCATGGAAGCCCAAGTCAGGGGGGAATCTCCTCCCTCTTGGGAAGGCATGGAAACCATGTGGCGCCCCTACATGCCCATCCAAAGAGACCCCTTGGGTCTATAAATTGGTGAGCTTCCTCACCCAAAAGAGGATAGGTTGGAAGCATTTTCAAGCAATGAAGTGCTGCCAAATTGATACCATGCTTTACCTTTGATTCACCTCTTCCACATCCTTGATCTCTTTCACAAGGGAGGTCATTGGGTGGTTATTGGAAGTGTGAATCCGGATCCAAAACCCGAAACTTGACCACATTGATCTACCAATTCATCGAAAACACATTACAAGAGATTTTGGGCCCATCCCAAGTGGATTGGTGCTGAAATCAAGTTCCAACGGTGGGCGGCCCGCCCGGGTGCCCCACACTCCTGTGAGCCTAATATTATTTTTTAAGAACGATTGGGAATTCATGGTAGATTGTTCTTTTTTTCATTTGTTTATTTGGCATTCCATCTTATGTTACCTTAATAGCTTGTAATTTCAATTTCATAATGCTTTGATAAAATCTTATCATGTTTTATCGCTTTTGTTGTCCTCACTAACTTGCAGGTAGCAGCGTCAAATTCCCATTGATGGAGGCCAAATTGGGGAAATCTGACCATCTAGGTCTTCCCAAAATGCCTCCAATTAGCTAACCCCAAGTTTGCAGGTCTTTTGGAGCTCCCTAGACGTGACATTTGGGGTAGTATCACTTTGGTGCTTTGTCGCAAGTGAATTCGTCCTACCCCGGAACAAATTACAGTTGAATCCATCCCGCCCAGGAGTGAATTCAAATAGGTGAAAAATTTCTTGACTGTTTCATTTGCAGTGACCTTCTGGTAATGTTCCCTTGTTTTTGTGAAATTTGCAAACTATTTTGATTTAGTTCACTTATCCTTTTATTTAGTTTCATGCATGCATCCTTCATTGTTTTTAGAGAACAAACGTTTCATATTTGCAACAGGTGCTACTAACAATTTTTTTGTTTCTTTGAATGCAGGAGGAGCAGCAAGGATCAAGGATTCATTCACACCAGTGACGACAACACTTTGGCCCGCCCATTTTACATGTGGGCACGCGGAAGGAGGATCACTAGTCACTATTGTAACCAAAACATGTTAACGCTCCTAGCCCCTAAAAATGCGGGAGACGTATTTGTAACTAATATTGAGAGAGTATAAATAAAAAGGGTTGTGCTTTCTATACTTCTTTCATTTCGTCTCAATTCATCTATTTTACCTATTTCATGCATCTCAAATTTCTAGGATTAAAGAGTTATATTTCGTTTTGCATTGCATAGCTTTAGTGTTTCTTTTCAACTTCCAAAATCTCGTGCTTTCAAGTATTAACCCATTATGAAAATTATAGTTTATCCTTAAATTCAATTTTTTTTTTAATGATGATGGACGAAGGCACTATAATTGGACATCATATCACATCTATAAGAATACAAGTAGATCCAAAGAATATTGATATTATTAAAAATTTTCCTCCACCAAAAACTCAAATAAATATCAGGATTTTTCTAGGATATATTGGTTGTTAATGTCATTTTCTCAGGTCCGAGGTGTAGAACAATTGGTTCATCCAAACCCCATAAGGGGGATGGAGGTTCAAGGTTCAAATCTTGGGCCTCGTCTGACTGAATGCTTGTCCCTTTCCTGGTGCTTTCAGTGGCGTAAAAGGTTTAAAATGATTGTGGCATGGTGGTTATAGGGGCGGACTGCGCGAAGATCTGTGTGGCAGCTTATGGGGCAGACAGTGCAGAATACTATGGTAACCATAAAAAGCTATACAACCTGCCCGGATTTGTGGCGGCTACCAATTCCACCATGTAAATTCCAAAAAAAAAAAATGTCATTTTCTCAAAGACTTTAGCACAATTATGCATCCTATGTATGATTTATTGGCTAAAGACTCTAAATTTAAATGGATAAATAAATTCCATTTGAATTTGGCAAATTGAAAGAATAACTTACCATTCCATGTGTTCTATGAGGTCCCAATTGGAAAATTCAAGTCCATATCCAGATTGGCACATCAAATACTATAGTGGTAGTAGCCTTGGGTCAATTAGAGGATGATATAAATTATGCTAACTATTATATTAGAAAAGACTTGATTGAAGCTAAAATAAATTACATTACCACTCAAAAAGAATTCTTGGTTGTGTGTATGACAACAATAAGTTTTACCACTCTATTATTGGGTATTAGGTTTTTGTTTACACTGATCATGCAACAATAAAGTATCTTATGAATGAACCTATGTTTAGTGATTGAATCCTACGATGGTTATTACTACTACAAAAGTTTGACATTACTATGTTTTATAAACTAGAAAAAGTTATCTTGGTAGTTTACTTATTTTCAAGATTAAACATTACAGGTGAAGAAGAATCAATGGATGATTCCTTTACAGATGAACGTTTATTTGAAATACTAGAAAAATCACCATGGTTTGCTAATATTTCCAATTATCTAGAAATGGGAAGGTTCCTCCCTATTTTACCTACAAATAGAAATCATATTTAATCAAACAAAGTTAATATTTAAATGTGGAACTGACCATGTTTTACATAGGTGTGTTCGACAAGATGAAGTGTATTACATAACTGGTGCATGTCATGATGAACCAATAAGAGGACATTATTTAGTAAAATGTACCATTCAAAAAAATTGGATGTAGAATATTATTGGCCATCACTTTATCGTGATATAAAAAAGTACATGTATCATTGTAATCTATGCCAATGAATGGGAAAACCAACCATAAGAAATGAAATACCCTAACAACCTCAAGTGGTTTTACAACCATTTGAAAGATGGTAGTTAGAGTTTATTAGATCCGTTGACCCACTTTACCAAGGAAAATAACAAATTTTGGTGTATACAAATTATGTAACAAAGTAGGCTAAGGTACATGCTTTTAAACATACTCATGAAGAGAAGATAGTTAATTTTTTGTATACTATAAATTTTAAATGATTTGGCACCCCTATCTCTATTTTTTCAGACCAAGGACCACAATTCATGTCCAAGGTAATACAAATATTTATTTAATTTTATCAAATTAAACATAAGAAGTCGTCACTATACCATACCTAAGAAAATGGTCAAGTAGAGGTCACTAATAGAGAATTCAAAAATATAATAATGAAAATAGTGGTTTCTCATAGGAAATATTGGATGAACATGTTACCAAAAGTTGTATGGTTCTATAACACCACAAGAAAATATACCATGGGATTCACACCATATGAATTTATCTATGGTTAGAAACATATTTTTCCTATTGATATTGAATTACTAACATTTCATACAACTTTAGAAGTAGGCATTGAGTTATTGAAGATTCATCAAGACAACATTCTATAACTAAATGCATTTGATGAGCTATGACTGAATACACTTCATCAAATGAAGATAATTCAATAGTAGAAAAAGATATGGCATGATAATCACATTAAGATAAGCAAGTATAAACAGGAATATTGGACATTACTTTTTATTATCGCTATGCTATCTTTCTTGGCAAGTTATAGACTTAGTGTTTAGGATTGTATGATATTGAAGAAGTGTTAGGTAATGTTGTATAAATTTTTATTATCAATTACTCTAGGTGAATATTTGTGGTGAATGGACATTAATTTCAATTATATCATAAGCCACTCACTAAGAAGGACTTCTCATAATATTTACTTTCACAGTCAGATCTTTGTGTTGTGGAAGAGGCTTCCTCTTCTAGAAAAAATGGAATGATTGTATCTTTTAAGCATAAAAAAGAGAAAAGAAAAAACTAGTATAAAAGAAAAATATAAATAGTGAAAACCTCTTTGAGGCACTATTTAATTAGGGTTTACATAAAAACCAATTTCTCACATGTTTTGCCTTAAAACAAAAAGAAAAACAATAGCTATAACAATATTCGTGGCAATTATATCTATATTTATGTTTCAAATTTTAGAATTTTTGGTGTAAAATAAGCAACACTCCCAAAGGTGCATGGAACCTTTCTATAGTGAGGTATGCATTTCATTTAATTTTACTACCTTTTAGCTTCTTTATTGCACAAATTATATTTAGTACATCGACATACCAAGAAAATGTGGCAAGAGGTAAAGCAATCTGGAGAATTTTTAGTTGTGCCAAAATGAACATATTTGGTTGCACCAGAGTGCTTAGCTTCATTGTGGTAGAGTGCTTAGATTCATTGTGCTATAATATTCAACTTTGCTATGCCATATTTAGTTTTATTTTTTCCAAAATACTCTAGCATCCTTTTTAATAAAAGTTTTGATGCAAAGATGAGATTTACCTTTGTTTATTTTTTTCTTTGCTTATTCCAAAAGGAAAAACGATAGAAATATATTGGTTGTAGCAACATAGGTCAAATTCATGATGTGTGGCAGACACATACCAAAAAAAATAGTTATTTTTAGCAGGTGTGAAAAAGTTTTTATTTTTGATGATGGTATAATATTATGGATGACCATGATGAACACATATCATGCAGATTACAATGGATACACATGATGAATATTTTTTATCTCTAATAAGACAAATTACATGGTGAGTTGGCATGACAGTGAGAAAAGTCAACAAAATGCAAAAACATGGTGTATGGGAATAATTCCTTAACCACAATATGACATGATATGTGGAACATAATTATGAGAATTTATTGCCATCTTTAAATGGTTAAATAAATGTCTCATCATGATAACACAACAAACTATGAAGTGACACATGTCTTGAAATTTGTATGAGAACCATGCAAAGTTTGAATCATGTGCTAGAGCTGAGACATCTTCAAAGCATGTGAATGATAGTATTAATGTAAGGTCACGAAACAAGTACGAACACATTAACTACTTCATACTCAAGGAAATAATTCTACATGCTATAATATTTAAAAATTAAATTTTTGTCACCTTTATCATTTGGTGGCATGATGATTGAGAGAGTTGCAATAAAAAATTTTCTAGCTGTAGTAGAGAACCAATAGAAATAGGCTACATAGATATCTCTATCAACATAAGGAAAACAACCATTTCATGGGTGTATAGAAAAGGAAGGTTGAGCTAGATAAAAATTTTGAGTTCAAATAGCAACCAAAGGTGGTGGAAATATTTTGGCACCTAGGTTGGTTGGACTTCTTGCACAAGTTTGAGGGTTATGTTGAGTTGTTGACCATGACATTCTTGCTCTTGCTTCAAAATGACTTTGCAATAGTTACATGAGTCACCATAAAGGTAACCCTTAAAATTCTAAGTATTGTTTTTAAAATTTCATGTGACGGAGAGGATGTTTGGAAGTCTAAGTCCACTCTTGTCAAAAAATTAGGGAATTTAAGGAAATGGATGACCCAAAGTCCAAATTTAGAATAAAAAATAACCAGTGTAAAGGGCTCAAAATATCATGTTTAATAACACCTCAAACTAGGGTTTATGAAGTACTTGACTTGTAATGATTAGTTTAGCATCTGTTTAGGGTCATTTACAAGAAAACTAATGCATCCTAGGCATGGCACTAGCACACCAAATGCCATAAATAATCTACCTATTTATTTGCATACTACCATATATATGATTGTTGAATGGGTATAAGAGGGCCATGACTCTATAAGGCATAATGGTTTGATTTAAATGCTATGTAAAAATATGTATAATGTGGGAAATGAAGACTCAAGGTATCAGTTTCTTGGCCATAAGAGAACTTCCACCATAGCTAAATAGCATGGTCAAGAGACTAGTGAGAGTTTTAGCAATAGGAGAAGCCAACCTAGGGATGTGGAAAAATTAGAAGATATGGAAAAATCTATGCCAAAAAATTCACACCTACAAAAGGAAGATCTAGTGGAAACAAGAAAATGCAACCTAGGGTTATAAAAAAAATAATGATATAGAAACTCCTACACTAGAGGAGTTCACACCTATAATTGCTAGTCGTATTGAAAGTAGGATAACATGCAACCAAACCATGTAGGAATGAAAAGGTGACTAGTTGGGGATGACATCGAAGTCATGAAGAAAATGGATCAATTGCAATACCAAAAATTCCAACCAAGTGATAAACCAAGGAGATAGCAATGCCAGAGTATTCTAGTGCACAAATAGAAATGTAGAAATTCCTAGAGATTATTCCTAGTATCAAGGAGGAAGAATCACATATTGTACCTAATAGAAGAGAGGTTGCGAGGGACTAGTGCCAATTAAGGAGGATATGAAGAAAAAATCAACCCTTAGTTACACCTAAAAAGGTATCTGCTTTGGATCAAGTGCTAGAGACATCTAGCACTAAAATAAAGAGAACATTGGTAATAAATGGTAACAAAAATGAGCGAGTTCTTGATGTCTCCACTGAGTCAAAGGAGTTACCACAAATAGATATTTGTGTTTCTATTGAAGCATAAAAACCTTTGAAGTATCCATAAGATGATATTGTTATCTCTACAAATTAACAACCACCACTAATGGTGCAACAACTAGACATCACTAAATATGATGTAACACAAGGGCCTATATATTTATATGAAGAGTAGGATACTAATGTTGTAGAAAAATAAGTTGAGGCCATGGATAGATTGACAATGACACATTCTATAGCAATCATTAAATCACAAAATAATGATTGCATAAGGCTCAATTAGAGTTGTAAGAGAAGGAAAGGTACATTTCCCAACTTTTGTAAGAATTGAATAATTTAAAAAGTAGACATAACCAATATAAGGGTAATGTTAATTTTAAATCAAATCATAGGTTTGGAACAACTGACATTTTATTAAAAATAGTTGCTAGGCTCAGTAATCAACAAGAAGCCTAGAAATAAGGTCAAAGATCATGTGACCCTGAATTTACAAATATTTTTTGTAGAGTAGGAAGTCCCATAAAGAAAATTAAAATAGTCTATGGAAGTTGGGAAAACCTTCACATGATGATTTGAGGTGCCAAATCAAGTGCCAAAACAACAAGCACTAGAGTAGGTGCTAGAATAGGATCAAGAATAAAATGCTTTAGAATGGGTGCCAAACTCTCGTGTGCCAAAATGGGTACCAAACTAAGGTGTGCCAAAATGGGTGATAGAACAAAGAGATACCTTGATGAGAGTGTTAGAATAAAAATTTCTCTAGAATCACTAGAATTAGAACTATATCTAAATTGGTAATTAAATAAGTGATCTTATAGAGCTAAAAATTGAACATGGGACTCAATTGAGGCATTGAAAATTCTAAGGCCAGTAGTCATCACTCCTCTAGGTATCGTTACAATTTATAACCATAATGCAATAGTCTCAATATGTAATAGAATATGCCATTACTTGAAGCAGAGAATCCAGTCATTCAGGGACATTGAAAAGAAAACAAGGAATAAGTTGAGGAGATAAATAGTCTTCAAACTAAGTTTAGAGAATCTTGTCACATCATAGAAAGGTTGGTGGAATGTAGTGTACAAGTCAAAATTTATAGTATATTCTTGAGGAAACAATTTTATATGTGGAAGGTAGTATAAATTATTTCTAACTTATCTTATGATTTAGATTCCATTGATAATTTCCTTGAAGCTTTTTTGCATAGTCATGTGGAGCAGAAAGATTTATAATCAAAATTTAATTTGCATGAGTATCCACTCCATTATGATGTATGATTTTATTCCTTCCCCATATTTATAGTGGGGATGTGTAATTAAGGCATTTTGCTTCCCTCCTTCACAATAAAATTCATCAACAAGATAAAATGAGTCAATACAAAGCCAATAAAATAGAAGTGGGCTTATTATTGCAAAATGAATAACCTAATCCTAGAGTCCTTATTAGTACTCATTATGCTTTGGTAGGGAATAAAGTTATTAGTATGGTTTCCAAATGAATGATTGTTTGAGAGATTTTAGATAATGTTGTAGAGAATACTTGGATAGGGAAAGAAGTGCATGCAAATAAAGGTGGGATGAAATGTCTATCATACTAAAGAAAAGAGAACTAATTTTACTTGTGAATTTAATGTGATCTTACAAACAGACCGTTGTAGTGATGGAGATGATTTTTTTGCTAAAAAGTGAATAGACATGCCTTAGATTTTGGCCACCCACCATTTTAATCCCTATTATGCAATATGATCATATTGGACCATATAGTGAAGCCCAATTTATGTAGTGGTTACTCCAAATAAGAAAGGATAGAGGATATCACCCTCCATCCAAGATGTTTTGGTTTGATTTAGATAAGGATCTTGATATGAATATGGATTTGGTTGTGCATAATGCATGAGGACATGCATTAGAATAAGTGGTAGGAGTGATGAGGCTTCAGAAGTGCTTCATTATCAATAGCCAAGAAATATCTTTTTTTCTCAATTCTGTATGATCAATATAAATATATGTCATGGACTACTATGTAATTTATGATATTATTAATGATGAATATAGTAAATAAGATATTGTTTAACTATTTGATTTTTTATTTCTTAAGGGACTAATTTCATGTTTAATTTCTATTTAGAAAGTGGATTTGACCATTAATAAAACTGCAACATGTTATGATTGAGAAATTGGTTCTAAAACATCCTAAAGAATAAAAAATGTCTACTAAATGAGTCCTCCAAATAATTTGAATGATATAGAGTATCTATACACCAAATGAACTTTACACTAGAATACTTGTGCATCAAATTATCTGTGTGTTAGAATGATTGTGTGCTAGAGCAATATAAGCACCAATTGTGCACCAAAATAATATGAGTTCCATCTATGTGCTAGAATTTTTGATCATGGGGTTTGCTCTACAATATTTATGTGCAATGTATAATAAAATTGACAACCAAATTGTTTCATATGAGCCACATAGATTGCTAAGATTGCTAACTAAGATTAGTACTAGGATATGGTTTGGTGACCATGCACAATGTTAAGGATGTTAACCAAGAGAAACACTAAAATTACTGATCCTACATAGCATAAAAAATTATAATTATTAAAAACCTATGTGTCTTGTCCAATTATATACGATGATATAGTCTATTGGATAATCAACCCATGTAGGATTATATTGCTAATCTAGAAAATTTATCCCTATTAGATCCATTAATAAGCTAGATGTTTGATAATAAAATAGAAATACTTTATTTTATTATGTGTATGAATTCAACTATTTATACTAGCTTCTATTATTGAATTTTTCTACCTTCCATTGAACCTTTGGATCAAGGGCCTATTCTACTAGAATAATGGAAGGGATTTTTAGGCATAGTTGCAAATTTTTTCTAATGTTTTAATTTTTATATTTTTTTATTGATAGTAGAAGGGATTTTAAAAGGGTACCCAAAACTATTACAAGTAGGGTTTTGAAAGGCATACCCAAACCTTAGATCTAGTAATAAGAAATCAAGAAAGATTGAGCTGGATTCCAGGAATCAAAACTGAAATCTAATGAAACAACCTCCTAGAAAATAAGCCACAATTTTTTATCAAGAAAATACAAGAGATTGTCCCATGGTCAAACCACCATGTGCTCTAAATATAAAGAAATGAATAAAAACAATAGAATAATAAAAATTCTACTGGTTAAAAATAAATTTACAAATAAAAACTACTCATACCGAAGCATTTACCACCAACATGAAATAATAATGGAGAAATATTGTCATCACAATCAACAAATCTATCCAAAAAAGGATATAATAGGAGAAAACCTTATGAGAATAGTTAGTTTAAGACAACACTAGAAATAATGGCCAACAAAATACACAACATAAACACCATCCAAGATATCTACACAAGAAATTCAATAAAACCTGTAAATCCCATTGGATCCAACAACAAAAGTTTCAAAAAACACCTCTTAGGTACAAGAAAAAGGGTATAGAAACATTCCACAACACACCTAAGATGGAGAAGGGTAAGATCCTAAAAAATAAGTCTTAGAACCTTGGGATCAAACATACCACCACTACTAGAACTGGAGAAAGAGAACTCTGTAGATCGTCGAAGCTAGGAAACCCACTAGAGACATGGGACCAAAAGATGAAAACCACCACAGTATAACAACCCACTTTCACCCCAACTGGTTTGGATCAGTATTTGACCCTATCTCCCTAGAACAACCATATACAACAAAAAATTACCTAATCCAAAATAAAGCAGCACAATCCAGCCACAAACCCACTACTGGTAGAGAACCCTAGCAATAGAGCCATCCAAGCACCATTCAACTAGAGCATCCAAGTCATCAGATCCAAATCCATCCAAGGGAACACCATCAAATTTTTGTAGCCAAACACCATACCAAGCTCACCCTAATGATTTTGGGTCGGTAGATGTCGCTTTTCTCTCCCTAGAAATCCAAAAAAACATGAAACTATCGAACCCAAAAGAAATGTTGCATAATCCAACCAAGTCCCTAAAACTAGAAAATAACCCAAGAAATACAACCACCCAACACACCCACCAACCAGAGCAAGATCCAGCCAAGGGGTCAATAACCAAAATTTTCCACTGCATTATAATGACCCAGGATCACCCCTATAGGTTTGGATCAACATTCGGCCCTTTGCCCCAAATAAGAGTGATAATGCCAAACCCATAAGAGAGCAAAACATACTAGCAAGACCCCCAACAAGCAAAACACCCTGGTCATGAACCACAATAGAGAAACTAAGCATGACTAGCAACTAGATCCATAATGGGAGAAAGAGACCTCTTGCTCAAAGGGTTTAGAGCATCTAAGCCGAAGTGGGAGTGAAACTCTCGCAAAGGAAGTCCTCATGAAGGAACCCCTCATAGAGGAAACCCTCACGGGCCCTCTCTGCCATGGTGAGGCTCAGACCCTCTCCATGTTTTAATTTTTATCTTTCATTTCAATACAGAGTGAGATTTAATTATCTCCAACTATTTAAGAGGCCTCTTGCTCAAAGGTTTTTAGAGCATTGAAGCCGAAGCGGGAGTGAAACTCTCGCAAAGGAAGCCCTCATAGAGGAAACTCTCATGGGCCCTCTCTGCCATGGTGAGGCTCAGGACCTCTATGCCATGGTAAGGCTCAGACCCTCTCCATGTTTTAATTTTTATCTTTCATTTCAATACAGAGTGATATTTAATTATCTCCCATTATTTAATTCAATTTACTACAATTATGAATTATGCTTACTTTAATTATGAATTCTATTTTCTCCAAGTGTGAATTTTGATTCCTACATGTGTGAATTATTTTCATTTAATTCACTACAAACATGAAGTTTACTTATTTTATTTGAATTTAAGTTTCTCTTTTAATTTACTTTATCACATGATTTGGATTTTAGCTGTAAGAATTATTTTATTAAAAAAAACATATTTAGTTTATTTCATTAAAGGTCTATATTTATTTTATGAATTTTTTAATCCCATTTTCAAGTAGGAAGACTTTAGGAAAACCAATACCAAAAATACAATTCTTGAACCTCTATTGCATACAATCTTAGGATGCCACCTTGGATTGATAACACTTGTTAGCGTCCTTTCCACAACCTTGGTAGTATCTATGATATATATTATTATCATCTAACATATATTTTGTGTTACTTATTTAATTTTAGATATCTATAATATGCCGTGTATAATTTGTTTGTATTTATTTTTATGTGAAACTAGTAGAAATTACAAGGCATGATATATAACTACACATTTTGTTGATAGATTTATAATATCTTCTTTCTCTCAAGCTAAGGTTAGGGAGGGTGTTAACATATAAAATTATTTTTACTAAAATTTTAAATTGTTAATATTAACTTGGGAAAACATATTTCATAATATTGAGAAAGTTCATGAGTGGCTTGATGATTAGATTAATAAGTCAAGTCAATAGTAATAACAAATTAAAGGTAATATAGTTTTATACCCTATATAATAGCATGTACCATCATTTAGTTCCAAGGTTTGAATGATATTAAAATTATAAGATGTGTAATATTGAATTAAATATAATGTTATAATTATATACAATAAAATTGCATTAAAAAAATATTGTATAGTGTTTTGGTTTTGGGTTCTCTTACAAAAGACCCATGTTCAAATCAGAATAAGGTATGTATGTGTGATGAAAAATATTAAAATATGATTTTCCTAACACCAAGGAGTGTCTCATATTCTCAATCGTGCTATGCATAATTAATATCATCTTTAAAAAAATATTAATATATATTTTAAATAATAATTTATTATTAAAAAAAATGATTTTTTTAATAAAAGTAAAAAATTATTTTAAAAAATTTAAGTTGTACAGTTACTTTTGATAAATGCAGCTCAACTCTATTATTATAATAATTTATAAAAAAAATTCACAGACATCCTAGTGGGTTAGCTTTTGAATCTATTTAAAAAAAAAAAACCAGTTCAAACTATATATATAAAGGAATATGTTTAAAAAGATATAAAAGTAATAAAACAATATTTAACATTTTAATTAAATATAATATATGTTTTTTTAATTTTTTCTAATGGTGGATGTGTATAAGAAGTATTACTCCAATATATATATATAAAAGCAATAAAATAATATTTAACATTTTAATTAAATATAATATATGTTTTTTCTATTTTTTCTAATGGTGGATGTGTATAAGAAGTATTACTCCAAAATATATATATATATATATTAAATAAAGTCCAGGGTAGGTGGATTGGTAATTGTCTGTCTAACCAGACACTTACCACTTACCCAGAAGAGACCTAGGTTTAAACCTTAAGGGCATGTATATTTGCAAAGGTAGTAGTTTACTTAAAATATTTTTAGTGTGATAGAATCGATGATGATGGTACACATCTCTAGCAATTGATGGTCCTTTTCACATCTCATTATAAAATAATGAGATGATATAGGCTTGTTGGAGGTAGCCCTTATGGTTTGAATCTGCACTTGATAGTTACTAAAAATAATATGGATCTAACCAACTCCTTTATGTATCCAAAAAATACTAAATAAATAAAATCTATTTTTATATTTAAAATTATGTATACTTCATTTTACTATGTTAAAAAATATCCAATAATTAAACATTTGATACCCTTTACCAAGTTGGTAAAGGAAAGGAAACCTTTGATTTATTACCCTAAGCTAATAGATGCAAGTGTATTGACTGAATTTCACATGTTTTTTTTCCAAAAATTTTTATTGTATAGTATTACCTTAAAAATTTTAATGTTAAAAATAAAGCAATGTTTAAGGTTTTTAAAATTATATATAATATGGTATATATTAATTTTACCACGTAAAAAAAAAAATTATATATATTAATTATGTTGGAAGGAAGGAATTTTGAAAGATTCCTTATACTTTTTACAACCTTTTCAAGATTTTTTATTAAGCTTTGCAATTAAAACAAAAAAAAGACAAACAAGATCTAAACCTACTAGAAAGATAGAAAGAGCTCACAAACGGAAGGAACTAACAACAAGAACAACCATTACATGACACAAAAATCCAATAGATAGAAGAAAAAATATAACAATCATCCATCAAAGATGAAATTAGTCATGGTCATCGAAAATCAACTTTACCTCCTCCATGGCTTCACTCGAGTCCAAAGCAATAATATTTCTATGTAGCTCAACAAGGTGAACCATCAATTCATCAACATTGTTGGTAAGCATCTTACGAATTCTTCACATAAAGTTGTTCAAATTCTTAAAAACTACATAGCTATATCTCAACCCTACAAGGACATATGGATTTGGAGGATTATCATCTATACCCCTATCCATGTAAGCTTAAAAAGGTTTTGTGTTCTCATTAACATGATCACCCTTTACTAGATATGGGGACTACACTGGTGGTTCAGGTCTATGTTTATTTGAAATAGGAGAGTCTGATCCTTCTTTCTGTGTTTCCTAGTCATATATGTAGAGGACCTTCAGTTTCTTTGCAGTCCTGGGTGTCTTTCTCAAGCGTTTAGAATTACATTGAATCTCCTAGAGTGGTTGACCATTTGGGGTCTCATAATGCATTGGTTTTTCTTGTGAGACAAATATTTTAGGCTTTCACTTTGAGTCCTATGAGATGTTGAGTTTTTCATTTAATGGTGTATACTCAGAAGCATCATCAATTGAGATCTTATCTTCCTTGACTCCACCTTGCTTTTCTTCCATAAATTTTGATTTCTTTTTCGATTCCTTTGGCTTGTTACTGATAGAGTCTAGGTGCTTTGATCTTGGTCTCCCACACTTCACAATAAAATGCAAGAAGATGAGCTTCATCAATTTTTTATGGAATAGTACTAAGGCCCTCCCCCTCTATACACCATTTATAATTTTCTCCATTTATCAGAATAAGAAGGTTGGTATGTTCATCATTTTTCCCAGATGAAGATGGTTCAAAAGATGCATATAAAAGCTTTGAATGATTATATCCTAGAATCCGATGTAAAATATTTTATAATTAACACCAAAATCCAATCCTAAGGCTTAGATAATGATTCCATCCACACTCCATTTTGTATCTTGTCAATGTGCTCATCTTTTGATATAATAAATAACATGCAGAGGGTTCATGAGAATCATGTGAACATAGGTCATGCTTCTCCTAGATATGGTTGGGATCACCTATATGCTTTGCACCTATAAGCATATCTAACCTATATCACCACCCTTCCAAGCTATTACATACATCAACTTGGGACTACGGTGAGGCTTATGAGTCAAATCTCCCTCGATTATTCACTACATGCTAGATTTGAACCTAGCAATAAAATTATTAGTAAATTAAGGTAATAAACCAAATTAATACTTCAAATATGTGAGTCTTCGTGATATCCTCTCATGATTTAAATTGTTGTGAAGGAATTTGGTCCTCCTAGGTTGACAAGCACCATAGGAGAAATACATGTCTCTTCCCCCTAACTGGATCCACAATCTTCCTCTTGGTTGGATCTGATCTCCTAAAATGAACTTGACAAGTAAGGTCCCATATTTTCGGTGTCTCTTTTCAAAGTGTCCCCCTCCAGGTGGTGAATATTTTTAGTCGACAATCTGGGCATCCTCTCTCTACGTATACAATGTTGCTTCATCAACAAAAATTTGATGAGCTCCACAAACCAACTAACCTATGTTCTCATTGTGATCTTCATAGATACGGTTTTTTGTCTTCACTAGCTCTTAGACCTCACTAGAAAAATTCTTTTTTCCACCTCTGATATTCATCAAAGAACACCCCTAGGTTCACCAAACAATCAACTATCCCATTTGATTTCCTATATGCATGGTTGAATTGAACAATATCTAAGGGTATGGTTTTATATTTAGCCTCTAAGATCATATCTACAATATTCTAGCTAGGAGGTTAATAACCTTTTAGAATATTGATAATATTCTATGAATCCCCTTCAACAATTAATTTTTTGACATTAAGCCTTTCAATGAGAAATAGTTCCATAAAATTCACCTTGGTTTTATCAAAATGGCTTGTTTTTTCTCCCAAGGATTCAAAATATGCTAAGACTGCCATGCCCTTATGGTCATGAAAGATCCCACCTATCCCAATCTTGATCAGGATTCCCTTTCACTGCTCCATCAAAATTTAACTTTAACCAACCAGGGGAGGCAACTTCCATATTGATTGAGCCCTTGAAGGATTTGGGGGTGGCACCAGACTATGAGCTCTAAAATCCAAGCCCCAACCACACACTATCTCTTTCTCTCGATCAAACTCCTAGGCATCTTTAAACTTTATTATTTTGAGATTTATTGGCAGACTTGATCTCAATTGAGGTACAATATCTTTTCCTATCCTTGAAAGTCTAATGGTTATGCTCTTTCCAGATTCCTCATAGAACATGGAGAAGGCTTAACTTCCACAATATTTTTAGTCTCTTACTATTGAATGGGAATTCCCATTGCATACAAAGGTCTATGAGGGACTTGGGGAGAACCCATGCAACCTAAAACTTGTTGAGGAATCTATTTATGAGATCAATAGTGAAGGGACACTCTAAAAAAAAATTGTATCCTCATTATTTTCAAACAACACACATCTATTTGGAAGTATCGTTCTCCTTTTGTGAAGATTGTCCATAGTTAAGATCTTGTTTTTGACTGAGAGCTAGTAAAAGTATGCAATATTAGGAATTAAATCCATGGTCTATACTCTTGAGACTGACATCCATATTGGGTCCTTCCTTTCCAAAAAGTAGTAGCCCGACTTAACTGAATACACACCTTATTTTTTGTTTTTCCATATGAGAGAATCAAAATGTCTTGTGCTATTAAGAAAGTAGACCTATAGAATCCTATTAAGCTTCCTCAATATTTGTTGGTTCCTTAAATCTAGCCCATCCACCTGGAGGTGTCTCCAATATTTGGCAAACTCATCAGAAATTATGTAGTCTTGCATCAAGTTTCCATATTGAGTAGACACAACTTGTTCTAACCCAACAAACTCGGATCCTCACAAAGAGGAGTGTTTTTCAATCATTTATTAGTACAAAAGATGGACTTGCAAGCCATTACCAATCTGCCAACATTTACCTTGTCTAACTAATGGTTTGATAAGCTTAAGGTTATTCCAGAAGTTTGACCCTCTCGAATGGTTCTCTTCCCCAATAAAGCTAGAGTCATGCCTAAGGTATTTGACCTTTAGTATATGGACCAAGTTGAGGTTTTCATTAGTTACAAGTTCCCATCCTAATTTGCCCATCAAGGTTTTGTTCATTCTCCTTAGCTTCCTAAAACCAATACCTCCCACTTACTTTCTTGTACAAACCTTATCCCATGCAACCAATACCATTCCTTTTTTATTCTTTGCCTTAGATCTTAGCTGACATTTCGAATAAAAACATAAAATAAATTGGAATATTTTGCAATAAGGACTTTACTAGTTGAACTTTGTGAGTTTGGTTAAGCAAAGAGCCTTCCCATCTCGAAAGCTTTCTTGTTAATCACTCAAACACTAGATTCCATAACGTTTCAGACATCTTTAAAATAGATATCGAGAAGGTCTCCACTAATACAACAGAAGAGTTTTACTAAACTAAGATGAATTTTACTTAAAAATAAGGTTTATATAAGACATTTTTTTATAAAATATGATATTCAACTTTAAATTTTATAAAATTAAATCTTCAACTTTTATTTGAAGTCTTAAAATTTGCAATGATTAAACCAAAATGTCTACAAAAATCTTAATAGATTCCAGCGTTTGCTGTTTGTACCCTATCAGCCATTGTCATCGATGTTGCCACTCTCAAATTATTGTACTTCTTCTTTATCCAATAAAGACATAGTGCACTACTAACGCTATTATCATCATTATTACGATGGATGCCACGGAGCAATGGTTCCTAAATTTTCGCCTTGCTAATTTGCTCAAATGGCACACTAACAACGGTTCCTAAAATTTCGCCTTACCAATTGGGTCGTTTTCGCCCTCTTAAAAAACACTAACACATCCTCGCTTAACCACACAAATCGTTTTCTTTCGTGCTTTCGTGACTCGTCCTTACGCGATATTTCAGTCATCCCATCTCTTTCCAGTGCCCACATAAGGCACATCGTCGGAACCGTCCAAATCTTGGACAGCTTACCATATTCCCACCTTAATTTTATAATTTCGGTGTTGTCCTACGAATGCGACTACAAATTATAAAATTGTTATTACTTTTTTGTTAATAATAATAAAGGAGACTTTCTCTCATTCTACTCCTCTTCAGACTCCATCAACGGCCAGAAGAAACATGGCGACCTCGGCATGTGCTGCTTGCAGAATGCAACGCAAAAGGTGTTCTGAGGAATGCATGCTGGCTCCCTATTTTCCGTTGAGCGATCCGAGCAAGTTTGAAGTCGTACAAAGAATCTTTGGAACGAGTCATGTCATCAAAATGCTTAAAGTAATTACGATACAATTATGTTTATTTGATTTCTCCTAGTTAGTGGAACTCATATGCTTCAATGGTTGGCTTTTGTTTCAGGGTGTACCCATTGAGCAGAGAGCTGAAGTGGTTAGTAGTATGGTTGTCGAAGCAACCGCCAGAGATAAGGATCCCGTTCATGGCTGTTCAAGTGTAATTGATCAACTCAAGAAGCGAATTGTTGATCTGGAGTCGCAGCTGGCAGCCGGACGAGTACAACTCGAGATGATGCGTCTGGAGCAAAGAAAGCTTCTATCCTTGTTTCCCACTGGATCTCATGATGACAATCCTGATATTTTCTATGCTACAGACAACAGGTCAAGAAAATGAAAATACTATGTTAGAGGACGAAAATCCTTTGCTGTTGTGGGAGCCGCTGTGGGATTTAGAGGTTTAACATCAAGTCATAGAGTAAGGTCTCCCGTATGTTTTGCCTGTGAGCACTAACTGGGAGATAACTCTTCTCACGGCCGGCTATTTTGGTTTTGCGTTCTTCAGCATTGGTGAGACTACTTATATGAAGGGCAAAACACTTTCTACGTCGTAGGGTTAACCCAATAGTCAGGTTTTAAGCATTAATTCCGAAGAGAAACCTACTCTATGCCCGGAGAAATATTAATGGCGTTGTATGTATCTAAAAGAGTAAAACTGTAAAGGCATATAAACATCAAATGCAATTGTTTTTTTTAATTTTATAGTAAATTTCATTGATCTCATAAACCAAATGTATTGTCATTTCGGCGTTTTTGATTTAATTCAACAATTTACTCAATTGTTTTTTAATTTTTATAGTAAATTTCATTGAGCTCATAAAACAAATAAAGGGGTATAGTGTAGATGCCCACAATTTCTATTCATAGCTGGGATTTAATTTAACATATACACAACCTTCTTGAACTTTCTTCTCTTCTAATTTATCTTCTCTTTTGCCCAATCAAATATGTTTGGTCAGTCATCGAATTGAACACTTGTCCTTTTTTTTGGTGTTTTCAGCAATTGGAAAAGGTTTAAAATGATTGTGGCATAGTGGTTATAGGGATGGACTACGCGAAGAACTGTGTGGCGGCTTCCAGGACAGACAACGCAGAATACTGTGACGACCATAAAAGCGAAACAGTTTACTCGGATTCGTGGCGGCTACCGATTTCACCATGTAAATTCAAAAGAAAAATATGTTTGGTCAGTGACCACTACACCATACAATTGGTGGCTTATGTAGGGTTGCAATGGCAAAGGTGAGAGCCCACATTTTCTATCTGTAATTTGTAAAATATTTGGGCAGGCTGGTCCATTTTATTAATTTTGTTCATGTTTTACTTTGTGTGTTGTGTTGCTGGTCTAAGACAAGGAGGGAGAAAACCTCTATAAGTTACAGTTTCATTGAACCTATTGTAATGTTCACTAGAGGGTTGCTAATCTATTGTGTAATAGGTTGAGAGTCCAAATTTTGGGCATTAGGTTGTAACAACCATTGGATGGGTAGTGTGATATGTAACAACCATATATTAAATACCCAAATTTGGGTATTGTATCGTAACAGTCATGTAACTGTAACAACCTTAATGTGAGACTGCACATTAATAAAGAGCTAAGCATATGTGTTTTTAAGTTCACCAAATTTTTACCAGTTTGTCTTTCCATTTCTTTTGTTCAACTATTATTATTATGTAACAACTAGTATCAGAGCTTGGGGTAACATTAGAAGTGTTGCTTTATTGAGGATACTCTACAAGTGTGAGAAAACATACCTTGATATTATGTGGCAAACTGTTGGAGCAGAGAATGAATCACAAGTCTACCATTTAAAAGTTCAATGGGTAGAATTTCAACTTATAGAAGCTAAAAATGAAATCTCCTTGTAGAAAGAAATCTGAAGGAGACTATCATCAAGGATGTAAAGTTATTACCTTGCATAAATAACAAGCTATTGCCTTAGTCAATAACACTGGAATAAGATGAATGACAAATCTATTGCCTTGATTACTTTCAACCTCGTAGATTTAATCTTAATAAATGTTATTGGAGTGAAGTTAGCAAAAGAGCTTTGGGATAATATTGGTAAGCTCTATGAATCAAAGTCACTCACGAATTTAATATTTCTTAGAAAAAAACTGTATGCATTAAAAATGATTGATGGAGAAAATGTGGCTGAATATTTAAACACCTTCAACACTCTAGTAAATCAGTTGAAATCAGCTGGTGATGAGAACAAAGAAGGGGAACAATTTATTAGTTTATTTTGTAGCTTACCAAACTCATGGGATAATCTAATTATAGCAATTAGTGGGAGCAAAAAATTTGAAAATCTCAAGAAGGATGAGATCATTATTCAACTACTCCAAAAAGAAACCAAAAGAAGGACCTCTGAATCTACTAAGAACTCAAAAGCGTTGTTTTTTAGGGATAGAGGATGAAGTAGAGAAAGAAGGGGTGATAGATTCTATGACAATGGCTATAGGTCCAAATCAAGAAGAAGATTCCCAAGCAAAAGGAAGAAGCGAGAGATTGTTTGATGGAAATCCACGCAAAGTGAGTGCAAGGTTGATATTTTCAAGGAAAAAAAAGAATATTTAACAACTCCATCAACCTGTGAAGGGGGGTTTTATACTACATGCTTGATAATAAATTTCCAAGATGAAACATGGTTAATTGACTCTGGAGCATCCTTTCACATGACACCACATAGAGAGTGGTTCAAAGACTATGAACCAAGTCACTATGGATAAGTATTCATTGGTGACAATTATTACTTTGAAGTTGTTGGCAAAGATAGTGTAAGAGTCGATCCTAGTGATGGAAGGATCAATAATGTACCAGATGTAAGACATGTTTCAGGCTTGACATAAAATTTACTCTTAGTAAGTCAACTTGTAGAGGCTGGTATTGAGACTCTCTTTGACAAAGATGGTTGTAAGTGAATATACTCAACGAAATCTGGAACCTTGGCTAGAGGTATAAGATATGGAACCTTGTACAGGTTAGATGCAATTCTTATTGATGTTGGTAGTGCATATACAAGCTCAATAGAGAGTGGTAAACCCTATACAACAATAAATATGTTAGAAATGATGTTGTGGAATAAGAGGATGGCACATCTTGGAGAGAAGAGCCTACATAAGATGTGCAATAAGTAAACTATTCAAGGTTTGGAATGTATGAAGTTTGACTCATTTGTTTTTTGTGAAGCATGTGTAATGGGAAAACAAAAAAAAAAAATCTTTTAATTCAAGTGAATATAGGAGGAAAGAAATTCTTGAATTAATACATTATGATATATGTGGACCAATGGAAGTGGCTTCCATGGGAGGGTCCAAATATTTTACCAATTTCATTGATGACTTCACAAGGAAGTCATGGATATACATGAAAAAGAAAAGTAGTGCTTTGGATGTGTTCAAAGTCTTTGTGGTTGAAGTTGAAATAAAAACAAGGAAGAAGGTAAAAACACTAAGGATTGAAAATGGAGGTGAGTATTGCTCCAAGGAGTTTGATGCATTTTGTAGGTTGCATGGTATTACAAGGAAAAAAACTACACCATAATCCCCACAACAAAATGGTGTTGCAGAAAGGTTAAGTAGAAACTTAGTGGAGAAGGTAAGGAGCATGAAAGAGGATGCACATTTAAGCAAAATGTTTTGGGTTGAATCTTACATACAACAAATTATGTGAACAATTTATCGTTTAGCTCTGTTTCGGTCAAAAGACACTAGAGGAGGCTTGGAGAGGCAAGAATCCCACAGTAGCACATTTAAGATTCTTTGCATGTGAAGCTTGCATGCAGGTTCCTAAGGAGAATAGAAGAAAACTTGATAACAATTCAGTAAAATGCATTTTCATTGGGTATGGTGAAGGAATCAATGGATACAAGCTATGGATCCTATCAGGACACCACCATGCATATATATGAGATGTTATTTTCAAGGAAGAGTTTACTGGTGGAAAGTAATAAAATCTAGATACTCAAGGAAATGAGAAACAATGAGGAATAACTTTTGAAATAAAAAATTACTAGATTGGAAATTATTAGCAGATGTTGTCAAATACAAGTGTCACTCATGTTTCAACTCCATTACGTGAGGTGCAACCGCTTGTAAGTAGGTCTAATGATGAAATTCAAGTAAATAGGAATAAGATACTACTATAGAGAGTAATCATGACAGTATTCAGCCTTATTCATGATGAAGTACAACCAAGAAATGAGATAAAACTCAAAGGATCAAAAATTGAACAAAGTGATCAAGCAACAAGGAGAATTCTTTGGCAAAGAAGAGCACCTGATAGGTTTAGCTATGAACCAAGTGATTTTAGTTATTTTTCATTGTCTTACATGTGTGATGAGTCATGAAGTGTGAAAGAGGCTCTTAACATTGATGAAAAAATTCATTGGATAAAGGCTATCGAATAAGAAATAAGGTCACTTGAACAAAATCAAACTTGGTATTTACAACCATTTTCGAAGGATAGGAAATCAGTTAGTTGTAAATGGATTTTTAAGAGGAAGTACAAATTTGATGGTTGAATATAAATATATAAGTCAAGGCAGGTGGTAAAAGAATATACTGAAGTAGAGGGTATAGAATTTCATGAAACCTTCTTTCCTATGGTAAAACTTCCTTCAATTAGATCACTATTTTCAATGGCAACAACTTACAATTGAAAAATTGAGCAAATGGATGTGAGGATAGCTTTTCTTCATGGAGATATCAATGAGGATATTTATACGTAATAATCAAAAGGATTTGTAACAAGTGGGAGTAGCAATTTTGTGTGCATATTGAAGAAAGCGCTCAATGGCTTGATGTAATCCCCAAGACAATGGTACCACAAGTTTGATATGCATGTGATTGAGCATGGTTTCACAAGAAGTGATGGAGATCATTGCATCTACTTTATCTAAAAGGTATATTAATTCATTATTTTAGTCTTTTATATTGATAATATTTTTTTTCTTAGTAACTCAAAGGAGTTTGTAAAAAGGACAAGGTTTGAATTGTCAAGGAAAATGGACATGCAAGACTTGGGTCCATTGCACTATTTTTTAGGTATTGAAGGCAAGAGATATTGCATGACAAAAAGGCTTTGGATAAACCAAATAAATTACATATTAGATCTCCTTGAACTCTTTAGAATAGATAAGAGCACTCCTATGAATACTCCATATAAATTGGGAGTTACATTGTCAAATAAAATGAGTCCAAAGAAAAAGCAAGAAAAGAAATAAATTACACATGTACCATACACAAGTGTAGCTAGCAAGTTCATGTATGTAATGGTTTGTACAAGACATTCTTTGGCCCATGTAGTGGGTGTTGTAAGTAGACTCATGTATAATCTAGGTAAGAAACATTGGGTTGTTTTTAAGAGGATAATGAGGTATCTACAAGGGAAAAAAATCTATGCAACATGTTATGGTGCATTCATTTAAAAAATAATTACAAGGTTTTTTGTTGATTCAAACATTGGAGAAGATGTGGATAAGGGTAAGTCCACGAGTGCATATATATTCATATTTTTTGGTGGTGCAATTATCTGGAGAAGTAATAATTAAGAAGTGATTGATCAATATACAACAAAATATGAGTACATTGCTACTGCAAAGGCATCCAAAGAAGCTATATGGCTGCATTTATTATATGAGGATGTGGAATTTGAGCAAGGACTAATACCACTTTGGTGTGACAACCAAAGTGTAATTGATCTTGCAATGAATCCCAAGTTTCACTCTAGGACTAAATACATTAGAGCAAGGTTTCACTTCATTAGAGAAGTGGTAGGGTTTGGAGAGGTGGAGCTACTTAAGGTTAAAATAGAAAGGAATGTGGCACATGCATTGACCAAGCCATTGCTTGCATAAAAAATTACTTGGTTTCAAGGCAAGGTAGGCTTACATCCTTATATGAGTAGTCATAAAGTGGGAGATTGTTCGGTCAGTGGCCACTACACCGTCCAATTTGTGGCTTATGTAGGAATGCAATTGTAGAGGTCAGAGACCACATTTTTTGGCTGCAATTGTAGAGTTCAGAGCTCATATTTTAGGCTACTATGGTAGATATTAGAACCCATATTTTATATCTACATTTTGTAAAGGATTTGGGCAAACTGATCCATATTTATTGTTTTTGTTCATGTTTGAATTTGTGTGTTTTGTTGATGGTCTAAGATAGGGAGGGAGAAAACCTTTGTAACCTGCAGTTTCATTAAGCCTATGGTAATATTGAGCATAGGGCTACTACTCTACTATGTAATAGATTGAGAGCCTAACTTTTTGCCATTGGGTTGTAACATAAATTGGATGGGTGGTGTATTGTGTAACAACCATGTATTGAATGCCCAGATTTGGGCATCACATTGTAATAGTCATGCAAATGTAACAAACTTGTTATGAGACTGCACATATTATAAAGAGCTAAGCATATATTTTTTAAATTTATCAATATTTTAGATATATGTATTTCCATTTATTTTTTTCAACTATTATTGTTATCTAACATTACCCAATCAAATAGACTCTTTATTTTGAAAAATAGATAAGCACTTGCCCTCTAATAGGCCCACAATAGAGGCCCCCAATAGACCCACAACATACCCACAATAGGCCCATAATAGGCCCACAATAAACCCACAATAGGCCCAAAAAGGCTCCTAGTAGGTCCAAAAATATCCAAAAAAAGCCCCTAGAGCCCCCTAGCAAGCCCACAATAGGCCCAACTTCTTTATTTCTTTGTATAAAGGTGAATTTTTGACAGATTCCAACACCTTCTAGACAAGTTTCACCCTGAGGGGGATCATATTCATTAGACCAGAGTGAAAATCATAGTTGATTTTTTAATTTGTGTTAGGTTTATTACATCATTTGGGATGTTGACTTATTTTTGTATTTAGGAAAGTGCCCAAGTTCATTTATTACATCTATCTTATTTTCCCCAAGTTTTTTAATAACATCGTGAGTCAAACCATGTAAACCAACACTAGCATTGTTAGTGAAACCATGCAAACCAAATTTCTCTTCTTTGATCAGTCATATTCATTAGACTAGAGTGAAACTCATAGTTGTTTTTTAATTTGTGTTAGGTTTATTAAATTATTTGATATGTTGACTTATTTTTGTATTTAGAAAAGTGCACATTAAGGGGTTATGCTAGAATATTAATGTGCACTTTACCTATTAGGGTTAGGGTTAGGGTTTTCCTTTCTTCAAACCCTAACACCTCTTTCTATATGTATGTACTCATCCTTCAATAATAAAACATCTATTTTATAAATCCAACATTTGGTATCAGAGCAAGACTCTTTCCTACATGAACGCTTAAGGGGGGAATTGATATTTGGTAACTCTTCCCTTTCTCATTTGTCTTATCCAAAGCTTAGGAAGTATGCTCTCCACCTTCTAAGTGGGTCGAAAACCAAAAATCTAATGGAGAAAAATTCATGGTTATCCTTAAATCCTAAATGCTTGGGATCATGAATACAACCATTTTATTGGTTGATATTTGCATATATCAAATTCATTATGAGTTGTTATAGCCATGAAGAAGATCTAATTGTAAGCACCTAAATGAAGTGTTAGAAGTTTCCAAGTGCACAAAATACAACATTGTTGGGTGACTTTCCATAGAAATAAGGCCATTGACTATGTGGCATACAGTAGCCATGGCCATGGTTGGCCAAAAATGGTACATATTTACCTATGTTGAGAACTGCCAAAATGTAGTAGCCCACAATCACTAACAATCATAGGATATGTCATGATGGAGGATATGCTTCTTTGTCAATGATGCACAATCTACCCAAACTATGCCATCCATGATTTGTCATCTTGCATATCATGCCACCCTTGTCATGGCTCCATCACTGAACCAAAGGAGTAAAAATATTATTTTAAAATACAAGTCATGGTCATTTGGCCCTCTTATGGAGAAATTAGGGTTTCTTGTTATGGAGAAATTAGGTTTTATTATTCAAAATTGAGAAAAAAATAAGTTTCCACATGATAAAAGGGGGAACATGATTGTCATCAAATGATAAAATCTCCACATAACCATGGATTTATTTTCTATGTTAGTTTTTTAGATATTTGTATCAAAATATAGACAAATTATTTACATTTTTGAGTCTTAAATCATCTTTGATTTAGTTTTCTTATGATAATGGTGGTGGATTTAGTTTTTTCCTCCCATATTAATCCCCCAAATCTGCCCATTGATGGTTTCCTTTAAGTTATTAGATTTTGCATGTAAGGAATTTATCTTTTGCATATCCTTGGAGACTAAAAAAGGTATTGTTGTTAGTTTTTTTGCACCCATTTTTTTAAGACCTAGTTAAGTGGTGCAATTTGTGTTGTTTTGGTTCAATATGTGTTGTTTTGGTATGGTTTTTGTTGTTGTTGTCATTTTAGCAAGGGGGTAGTCATAGTAACCCCCGATCCTTAGTGTGGAGCTTGAAGAGGTGTAACCCTATTCTCCATAAGATCCAACATAGAGACACCCACAATCTCTCACAACCACTCCATAGGTGGAGAAAATATGGGATTTGTCATTTCATATCATCCTAGGGAATCCTCCTTATTTTCTATCACCCTTCATCCTACCACAATAAATATTTTACCCAAATTCAAAAATTTGGCGAGTAATAAATGTGCTCATGATCTACACAACTACACTAGAGTACACTCACAATAGGCCCATGGAGGCCCCCAACAAGACCATAAAGGCCAAAAATAGGTCAATTGAAGCCCATAGAGTCCTCTAGAAAAACCCCAATATGCCCACATAGGCCCACAACATGCCCATAAAGGCCCATAGAGAACCCTAGTATACCCACAATAGGCCCAAAAAGACCCCCAAAAAGCCCATAGAGACCCCCAATAGGCCCATAAAGACCCCCAAAAGACCCACAAAGTCTTCGAGATGCCCCTAATTGGCCCACATTAGGCCCACAATAGACCCATAAAGGCCTACAAAGGTACCCCGACCACCACATAGGTATGGTCACCACTTTTATAGCCTATATGAGTTGTCATACTATTCTCCACCAGACATACCCATGATAGATATTCGTTGACCATTGGAAAAAAATAGGCATGTAGCAGTAATATCTCTGGTGGATCCACTTTCAACTACCACTTTCACCCATCATCATGTTTGACCAATTTGAGTGGTACTAGGATCATAGGGATCCTTAGCTCTAGTTTTGTGCACTACTTTCAACACTCTAGTTTAGAACCTGTCAACTATTATTATTATGTAACAATAGTTTAGAACCATATAATAAATACCCATATTTTGGTATTGTATTGTAACAGTCATGTAACTGTAACAACCCTATTGTGAGACTGCACATTAATAAAGAGCTAGGCACATGTGTTTTTAAGTTCATCAAATTTTTAGCAGTTTGTATTTCCATTTATTTTGTTCAACTATTATTATTATGTAACAACTAGTATCAGAGCTTAGGGTAGCATTAGAAGTGTTGCTTTGTTGAGGAAACTTTGCAAGTGTGAGAAAACTTACCTTGATATTATGTGGCAACCTATTGGAGCAGATAATGAATCACAAGTCTACCATTTAAAAGTTCAATTGGTAGAATTTCAATTTATGGAAGCTAAAAATTAAATCTCCTTGTAGAAAGAAATCTGAAGGAAATTATCATCAAGGATGCAAAGTTATTACCTTGCATAAATAACAAAGCTATTGCATTAGTCAATAAGACTGGAATATAATGAATGAAAAATCTATTGCCTTGATTGGTTTGAACCTCGTAGATTTAATCTTAATAAATTTTATTGGAGTGAAGTTAGAAAAAGAGCTTTGGGATAATATTGGTAAGCTCTATGAATCAAAGTCACTCATGAATTTAATATTTTTTAGAAAAAAACTGTATGCATTAAAAATGATTGATGGAGAAAATGTGGCTGAATATTTAAACACCTTCAACACTCTAGTAAATCAGTTGAAATCAGCTGGTGATGAGAACAAAGAAGAGGAACAATTTATTTGTTTATTTTGTAGATTACCAAACTCATGGGATAATCTAATTATAGCAATTAGTGGGAGCAAAAAATTGGAAAATCTCAAGAAGTATGAGATCATTATTCAACTACTCCAAAAAGAAACCAAAAGGACCCCTGAATCTACTAAGAACTCAGAAGTGTTGGTTGTTAGGGATAGAGGATGAAGTAGAGAAAGAAGAGATGATAGATTCTATGACAATGGCTATAGGTCCAAATCAAGTGAATATTCCTAAGAAAAATGAAGAAGAAAGAGATTGTTTGATGGAAATCCACATAAAAGGGATACAAGAAAAGTGAGTGCAAGGTTGATATTTTCAAGGAAAAATAAGAATATTTAACAACTCCATCAACCCATGAAGGAGGGTTTTATACTACATGCTTGATAATAAATTTCCAAGATAAAACATGGTTAATTGACTCTGGAGCATCCTTTCACATGACACCACATAGAGAGTGGTTCAAATACTATGAACCAAGGCACTATGGATAAGTATTCATTGGTGATAAGTATTAGTATGAAGTTGTTGGCAAATATAGTGTAAGATTCAAGCGTAGTGATGGAAGGATCAATAAAGTACCAGATGTAAGACATGTTTCAGGCTTGACATAAAATTTACTCTTAGTAAGTCAACTTGTAGAGGCTGGTATTGAGACTCTTTTTGACAAATATGGTTGTAAGTGAATATACTCAATGGAATCTAGAACCTTGGCTAGAGGTATAAGATATGGAACCTTGTACAGGTTAGATGCAATTCTTATTGATGTTGGTAGTGCACATACAAGCTCAATAGAGAGTGGTAAACCCTATACAACAATAAATATGTTAGAAATGATGTTGTTGTATAGGAGGATGGCACATCTTGGAGAGAAGATCCTACATAAGATGTGCAATAAGTAAACTATTCAAGGTTTGGAATGTATGAAGTTTGACTCATTTGGTATTTGTGAAGCATGTGTAATGGGAAAACAAAAAAAAAATCTTTTAATTCAAGTGAATATAGAAGGAAATAAATTCTTGAATTAATACATTATGATATATGTGGATCAATGGAAGTGGCTTCCATGGGGGAGTCCAAATATTTTACAACTTTCATTGATGACTTCATAAGGAAGTCATGGATATACATGAAAAAGAAAAGTAGTGCTTTGGATATGTTCAAAGTATTTGTGGTTGAAGTTGAAATAAAAACAAGGAATAAGGTAAAAACACTAAGGATTTAAAATGGACGTGAGTATTGCTCCAAGGAGTTTGATGCATTTTGTAGGTTGCATGGCATTACAAGGCAAAAAACTACACCATACTTCCCACAACAAAAATGGTGTTGCAGAAAGGTTAAGTAGAAAATTAGTGGAGAAGGTAAGGATCATGAAAGAGGATGCACATTTAAGAATTTTTTTTTGGGTTGAATCTTACATGCAACAAATTATGTGAACAATTTATCATTTAGCTCTGTTTCGGTCAAAAGACACTAGAGGAGGCTTGGAGTGGCAAGAATCCCATGATAGCACATGTAAGATTCTTTGCATGTGAAGCTTGCATGCAGGTTCCCAAGGAGAATAGAAGAAAACTTGATAACAATTCAGTAAAATGCATTTTCATTGGGTATGGTGAAGGAATCAATGGATACAAGCTATGGATCCTATCAGGACACCACCATGCATATATCTAAGATGTTTTCAAGGAAGAGTTTACTGGTGGAAAGTAATAAAATATAGATACTCAAGGAAATGAGAAACAATGAGGAATAAATTTTGAAATAAAAAATTAGTAGATTGGAAATTATTAGCAGATGTTGTCAAATACAAGTGTCACTCATGTTTCAACTCCATTACGTGAGGTGCAACCGCTTGTAAGTAGGTCTAATGATGAAATTCAAGTAAATAGGAATAAGATACTACTATGGAGAGTAATCATGATAGTATTCAGCCTTATTCATGATGAAGTACAACCAAGAAATGAGATAAAACTCAAAGGATCAAAAATTGAACAAAGTGATCAAGCAACAAGGAGAATTCTTTGGCAAAGAAGAGCACCTGATAGGTTTAGCTATGAACCAAGTGATTTTAGTTATTTTTCATTGTCTTACATGTGTGATGAGTCAAGAAGTGTGAAAGAGGCTCTTAACATTGATGAAAAAATTCATTGGAAAAAGGCTATAGAAGAAGAAATGAGGTCACTTGAACAAAATCAAACTTGGTATTTGCAACCATTTTCGAAGGATAGGAAATCAGTTAGTTGTAAATGGATTTTTAAGAGGAAGTACAAATCTTATGGTTGAATAGAAATATATAAGTCAAAGCAGGTGGACAAATAATATACTCAAGTAGAGGGTATAGAATTTAATGAAACCTTCTCTCCTATGGTAAAACTTCCTTCAATTTGATTACTATTTTCAATGGCAACAACTTACAATTGAAAATTTGAGCAAATGGATGTGAGGATAGCTGTTCTTCATGGAGAGCTCAATGAGGATATTTATACGTAATAATCAGAAGGATTTGTAGCAAGTGGGAGTAGCAATTTTGTGTGCATATTGAAGAAAGCACTCAATGGCTTGAAGTAATCCCCAAGACAATGGTACCACAAGTTTGATAAGCATGTGATTGAGCATGGTTTCACAATAAGTGATGGAGATCATTGCATCTACTTGATGTAAAAGGTATATTATTTCATTATTTTAGTCTTTTATATTTATTATATACTTTTTCTTAGTAACTCAAAGGAGTTGGTAAAAAGGACAAGGTTTGAATTGTCAAGGAAATTTGACATGCAAGACTTGGGTCCATTGCGCTATTTTTTAGGTATTGAAGGCAAGAGATATTGCATGACAAAAAGGATTTGGATAAAACAAATAAATTACATAGTAGATATCTTTTAACTCTTTAGAATAGATAAAATCACTCCTATGAATACTCCATATAAAGTGGGAGTGACATTATCAAATAAAATGAGTCCAAAGAAAAAGCAAGAAAAGATATAAATTACACATGTACCATACACAAGTGTAGCTGGAAAGTTCATGTATGTAATGGTTTTTACAAGACCTTATTCGACCCATGTAGTGGGTGTTGTAAGTAGACTCATGTCTAATCTAGGTAAGAAACATTGGGTTGTTGTTAAGAGGATAATGAGGTATCTACAAGGGACAAAAATCTATGCAACATGTTATGGTGCAGTCATTAAAAAATAATTACAAGGTTTTTTGTTGATTCAAATATTGGAGAAGATGTGGATAAGGGTAAGTCCATGAGTGCATATATATATTCATATTGTTTGGTGGTGCAATTATTTGTAGAAGTAAGAAGCAAGAAGTGGTTGCTCAATCTACAACAAAATATGAGTACATTGTTACTGCAAAGGCATCCAAAGAAGCTATATGGCTGCATTTATTATATGAGGATGTGGAATTTGAGCAAGGACTAATACCTCTTTGGTGTGACAACCAAAGTGTAATTGATCTTGCAATGAATCCCAAGTTTCAATCTAGGACTAAATACATTAGAGTGAGGTTTCACTTCATTAGAGAAGTGGTAGAGTTTGGAGAGGCGGAGCTACTTAAGGTAAAAATAGAAAGGAATGTGGCACATGCATTGAACAAGCCATTGCTTGCATAAAAAATGACTCGGTTCCAAGGCAAGGTAGGCTTACATCCTTATATGAGTGGTCACAAAGTGGGAGATTGTTCGGTCAGTGGCCACTACACCATCCAATTGGTGGCTTATGTAGGACTGCAATTGTAGAGGTCAGAGCCCACATTTTTGGGCTACAATTGTAGAGTTCAGAGCCCATATTTTTGGCTACAGTGGTAGAGGTTAGAACCCATATTTTATATCTACAATTTGTAAAGGATTTAGATAAACTGATCCATATTTATTGTTTTTGTTCATGTTTGACTTTGTGTGTTTTGTTGATGGTCTAAGATAGGGAGGGAGAAAACCTTTGTAACCTGTAGTTTCATTAAGCCTATGGTAATTTTGAACATAGGGCTACTACTCTACTATGTAATAGATTGAGAGCCTCACTTTTTGGCATTGGGTTGTAACAGAAATTGGATGGGTGGTGTATTGTGTAACAACCATGTATTGAATGCCCATATTTGGGCTTCACATTGTAATAGTTATGCAAATGTAACAACCTTGTTATGAGACTACACATATTATAAAGAGCTAAGCATATATTTTTTATCTTTATCAATATTTTAGATATATGTATTTCCATTTATTTTGTTCAACTATTATTGTTATCTAAATTTACCCAATCAAATAGACTCTTTATTTTGAAAAATAGATAAGCACTTGCCCTCTAACAGGCCCACAATTGAGGCCCCCAATAGACCCACAACATACCTACAATAGGCCCATAATAGGCCCACAATAATCCCACAGTAGGCCCAAAAAGGCTTCTGGTAGGTCCAAAAATGACCAAAACAAGCCCCTATAGCCTCCTAGCAAGCCCACAATAGGCCCAACTTTTTTATTTGTATAAAGGTGAATTTTTGATAGATTCCAACACCTTCTAGAAAAGTTTCATCCTAAGGGGGATCATATTCATTAGACTAGAGTGAAACTCATAGTTTATTTTTTAATTTGTGTTAGTTTTACTACATCATTTGGGATGTTGATTTATTTTTGTATTTAGGAAAGTGCCCAAGTTGATTTATTACATCTATCTTATTTTTCCGAAGTTTTCCAAGTTTTTTAATAACATCGTGAGTCAAACCATGTAAACCAACACTAGCATTGTTAGTGAAACCATGCAAATCAACTTTCTCTTCTTTGATCTGGCATATTCATTAGACTAGAGTGAAACTCATAGTTGTTTTTTAATTTGTGTTGGGTTTATTAAATCATTTGAGATGTTGAATTATTTTTGTATTTATAAAAGTGCACATTAAGGAGGGATGTTAGAATATTAATGTGCACTTTACCTATTAGGGTTAGGGTTAGGGTTTTCCTTCAAACCCTAACACCTCTTTCTATATGTATGTACTCATCCTTAAATAATAAAACATCTAATTTATAAATCTTACATTTGGTATCAGAGCAAGACTCTTTCCTGCCTGAAAGCTTGAGGGTGGAATTGCTCTTTTGTAACTCTCCACTTTCTCATTTGTATTATCCAAAGCTTAGGAGGTATGCTCTCCACCTTCTAAGTGGGTCGAAAACCAAAAATATAATGGAGAAAAATTCATGGTTATCCCTAAAGCTTAAATTCTTGGGACCATGAATACAACCATTTTATTGGTTGATATTTGCATATATCAAATTCATTATGAGTTGGTCTATCCATGAAGGATATCTAATTTTAAGCATCTAAATGAAGTGGTAGAAGTTTCCAAGTGCACAAAATACAACACTATTGGGTGACTTTCCATAGAAATAATGCCATTGACTATGTGGCATACAGTAGCCATGGCCATGGTTGGCCAAAAATGGTACATATTTACCTATTTTGAGAACTACAAAAATGTAGTAGCCCACAATCACTAACAATCATAGGATATGTCATGATGGAGGATATGCTTCTTTGTCAACGATGCACAATCTACCCAAACTATGCCATCCATGATTTGTCATCTTGCATATCGAGCCACCCTTGTCATGGCTCCATCACTGAACCAAAGGAGTAAAAATATTATTTTAAAATACAATTCATGGTCATTTGGCCCTCTTATGGAGAAATTAGGGTTTCTTGTTATGGAGAAATTAGATTTTATTGTTCAAAATTGAGAAAAAAATAATTTTCCACATGATAAAATGGGGAACATGATTGTCATCAAACGATAAAATCTCCACATAACCATGGATTTATTTTCTATGTTAGTTTTTTAGATATCTGTATCAAAATATAGACATTATATTTACCTTTTTGAGTCTTAAATCATCTTGGATTTAGTTTTCTTATGATAATGGTGGTGGATTTAGTTTTTCCTCCCATATTAATCCCCCAAATCTGCCCATTGATGGTTTCCTTGAAGTTATTAGATTCTGCATGTAAGTAATTTATCTTTTGCATATCCTTGGAGACTAAAAAATGTATTGTTGTTAGTTTTTTTACACCTATTTTTTTTAGATCTAGTTAAGTGGTGCAATTTGTGTTGTTTTGGTTCAATATGTGTTGTTTTGGTATAGTTTTTATTGTTGTTGTCATTCTAGCAAGGGGGGTAGTCATAGTAACCCTCGATCCTTAGTGTGGAGCTTGAAGAGGTGTAACCCTATTCTCCATAAGATCCAACATAGAGACACCCACAATATCTCAAAAACACTCCATAGGTGGAGAAAATATGGGGTTTGTCATTTCAAATCATCCTAGGGAATCCTCCTTATTTTCTATCACCCTTCATCCTAACATAATAAATATTTTACCTAAATTCAAAAATTTGGCGAGTAATAAATGTGCTCATGATCTACACAACTACACTAGAGTACACTCACAATAGGCCCATGGAGGCCCCCAACAAGACCATAAAGGCCAAAAATAGGTTGATTGAAGCCCATAGAGTCCTCTAGAAAGATCCCAATATGCCCACATGCCCATAATAGTCCCATAAAGGCCCATAGAGATCCCTAGTAGACCCATAATAGGCCCACAAAGACCCCCAACAAGCCCATAGAGACCCCCACTAGGCCCACAAAGACCCCCAAAAGACCCACAAAGTCTTCGAGATGCCCCTAATTGGCCCACATTAGGCCCACAATAGACCCATAAAGGCCCACAAAGGTACCCCGACCACCACATAGGTATGGTCACCACTTTTATAGCCTATATGAGTTGTCATACTATTCTCCACCAGGCATACCCATGATAGATATTCGTTGACCATTGGAAAAAAATAGGCATGTAGCAGTAATATCTCTGGTGGATCCACTTTCAACTACCACTTTCACCCATCATCATGTTTGACCAATTTGAGTGGTACTAGGATCATAGTGATCCTTAGCTCTAGTTTTGTGCACTACTTTTAACACTCTAGTTTAGAACCGTCAACTATTATTATTATGTAACAATAGTTTAGAACCATATATTAAATACCCAAATTTGGGTATTGTATTGTAACATTCATGTAACTGTAACAACCCTATTATGAGACTGCACATTAATAAAGAGCTAAGCATATGTGTTTTTAAGTTCATCAAATTTTTAGCAGTTTGTCTTTTCATTTCTTTTGTTCAACTATTGTTATTATGTAACAACTAGTATCAGAGCTTGGGATAACATTAGAAGTGTTGCTTTTTTGAGGAAACTCTACAAGTGTGAGAAACCTTACCTTGATATTATGTGGCAACTTGTTGGAGCAGAGAATGAATCATAAGTCTACCATTTAAAAGTTCAATGGGTAGAATTTCAACTTATAGAAGCTAAAAATAAAATCTCCTTGTAGAAAGAAATCTGAAGGAGACTATCATCAAGGATGCAAAGTTATTACCTTGCATAAATAACAAAGCTATTGCCTTAGTCAATAATACTGGAATAAGATGAATGACAAATCTATTGCCTTGATTGCTTTGAACCTTGTAGATTTAATATTAATAAATGTTATTGGAGTGAAGTTAGGAAAAGATATTTGGGATAATATTGGTAAGATCTATGAATCAAAGTCACTCATGAATTTAATATTTCTTAGAAAAAAATTGTATGCATTAAAAATGATTGATGGAGAAAATGTGGCTGAATATTTAAACACCTTCAACACTCTAGTAAATCAGTTGAAATCAGCTGGTGATGAGAACAAAGAAGATGAACAATTTATTTTTTTATTTTGTAGCTTACCAAACTCATGGGATAATCTAATTATAGCAATTAGTGGGAGCAAAAAATTGGAAAATCTCAAGAAGGATGAGATCATTATTCAACTACTCCAAAAAGAAACCAAAATAAGGACCTTTGAATCTACTAAGAACTCAAAAGCATTGGTTTTTAGGGATAGAGGATGAAGTAGAGAAAGAAGGGATGATAGATTCTATGACAATGGCTATAGGTACAAATCAAGAAGAAGATTCCCAAGAAAAAGGAAGAAGCAAGATATTGTTTGATGGAAATCCACCCAAAGGGGTACAAGAAAAGTGAGTGCAAGGTTGATATTTTCAAGGAAAAATAAGAATATTTAACAACTCCATAAACCCGTGAAGGGGGGTTTTATACTACATGCTTGATAATAAATTTCCAATATGAAACATGGTTAATTGACTCTGGAGCATCCTTTCACATGACACCACATAGAGAGTGGTTCAAAGACTATGAACCAAGTCACTATGGATAAGTATTCATTGGTGACAATTATTACTATGAAGTTGTTGGCAAAGATAGTGTAAGAGTTAAGCCTAGTGATGGAAGGATCAATAATGTACCAGATATAAGACATGTTTCAGGCTTGACATAATATTTACTATTAGTAAGTCAACTTGTAGAGGCTGGTATTGAGACTCTCTTTGAAAAATATGGTTGTAAGTGAATATACTCAATGGAATCTGGAACCTTGGCTAGAGGTATAAGATATGGAACCTTGTACAGGTTATATGCAATTCTTATTGATGTTGGTAGTGCATATGCAAGCTCAATAGAGAGTGGTAAACCCTATACAACAATAAATATGTTAGAAATGATGTTGTGGTATAGGAGGATGGCACATCTTGGAGAGAAGAGCCTACATAAGATGTGCAATAAGTAAACTATTCAAGGTTTGGAATGTATGAAGTTTGACTCATTTGGCTTTTGTGAAGCATGTGTAATGGGAAAACAAAAAAAATAATCTTTTAATTCAAGTGAATATAGGAGGAAAGAAATTATTGAATTAATACATTATGATATATGTGGACCAATGGAAGTGGCTTCCATGGGAGGGTCGAAATATTTTACCACTTTCATTGATGACTTCACAAGGAAGTCATGGGTAGTGCTTTGGATATGTTCAAAGTCTTTGTGGTTGAAGTTGAAATAAAAACAATTAAGAAGGTAAAAGCACTAAGGATTGAAAATGGAGGTGAGTATTGCTCCAAGGAGTTTGATGCATTTTGTAGGTTGCATGGCATTACAAGGCAAAAAACTACACCATACTCCCCACAATAAAATGGTGTTGCAGAAAGGTTAAGTAGAAACGTAGTGGAGAAGGTAAGGAGCATGAACGAGGATGCACATTTAATAAAAATGTTTTGGGTTGAAGCTTACATACAACAAATTATGTGAATAATTTATTGTTTAGCTCTGTTTCGGTCAAGAGACACTAGAGGAGGCTTGGAGTGGCAAGAATACCACAATAGAACATTTAATATTCTTTGCATGTGAAGCTTGCATTCAGGTTCCCAAGGAGAATAGAAGAAAACTTGATAACAATTCAGTAAAATGCATTTTCATTGGGTATGGTGAAGGAATCAAAAGATACATGCTATGGATCCTATCAGGACACCACCATGCATATATCCAAGATGTTTTTTTCAAGGAAGAGTTTACTGGTGGAAAGTAATAAAATCTAGATACTCAAGGAAATGAGAAAAAATGAGGAATAACTTTTGAAATAAAAAATTAGTAGATTGGAAATTATTAGCATATGTTGTCAAATACAAGTGTCACTCATGTTTCAACTCCATTACGTGAGGTGCAACTGCTTGTAAGTAGGTCTAATGATGAAATTAAATTAAATAGGAATAAGATACTACTCTGGAGAGTAATCATGATAGTATTCAGACTTATTCATGATGAAGTACAACCAAGAAATGAGATAAAAATCAAAGGATCGAAATTTGAACAAAGGGATCAAGCAACAAAGAGAATTCTTTGGCAAAGAAGAGCGCCTGATAGGTTTAGCTATGAACCATGTGATTTTAGTTATTTTTCATTGTCTTACATGTGTGATGAGTCAAGAAGTGTGAAAGAGGCTCTTAACATTGATGAAAAAAATCATTGGAAAAAGGCTATAGAAGAAGAAATGAGGTCACTTGAACAAAATCAAACTTGGTATTTGCAACCATTTTCGAAGGATAGGAAATCAGTTAGTTGTAAATGGATTTTTAAGAGGAAGTACAAATATGATGTTTGAATAGAAATATATAATTCAATGCAGGTGGCAAAATAATATACTCAAGTAGAGGGTATAGACTTTAATCAAACCTTCTCTCCTATGGTAAAACTTCCTTCAATTAGATTACTATTTTCAATGGCAACAACTTACAATTGAAAAATTGAGCAAATGGATGTGAGGATAGATTTTATTCATGGATAGCTCAATGATGATATTTATACGTACTAATCAAAAGGATTTGTAACAAGTGGGAGTAGCAATTTGGTGTGCATATTGAAGAAAAAACTCTATGGATTGAAGTAATCCCCAAGAAAATGGTACCACAAGTTTGATAAGCATGTGATTGAGCATGGTTTCACAAGAAGTGATGGATATAATTGCATCTACTTGATCTAAAAGGTATATTACTTCATTATTTTAGTCTTTTATATTGATAATATTCTTTTTCTTAGTAACTCAAAGGAGTTGGTAAAAAGGACAAGGTTTGAATTGTCAAGGAAATTTGACATGCAAGACTTGGGTCCATTGCACTATTTTTTAGGTATTGAAGGCAAGAGATATTGCGTGACAAAAAGTATTTGGATAAACCAAATAAATTACATAGTAGATCTCCTTGAAATATTTAGAATAGATAAGAGCACTCCTATGAATACTCCATATAAATTGTGAGTGACATTGTCAAATAAAATGAGCCCAAAGAAAAAGCAAGAAAATAAATAAATTACATAGGTACCATACACAAGTGTATGTGGAGAGTTCATGTATGTAATGGTTTGTACAATACATTCTTTGGCCCATGTAGTGGGTGTTGTAAGTAGACTCATGTCTAATCTAGGTAAGAAACATTGGGTTGTTGTTAAGAGGATAATGAGGTATCTACAAGGGACAAAAATCTATGCAACATGTTATGGTGCAGTCATTAAAAAAATAATTACAAGTTTTTTTTTTTTATTCAAACATTGGAGAAGATGTGGATAAGGGTAAGTCCATGAGTGCATATATATTCATATTGTTTGGTGGTGCAATTATATGTAGAAGTAAGAAGCAATAAGTGGTTGCTCAATCTACAACAAAATATGAGTACATTGCAACTGCAAAGGCATCCAAAGAAGCTATATGGATGCATTTATTATATGAGGATGTGGAATTTGAGCAAGGACTAATACCTCTTTGGTGTGACAACCAAAGTGTAATTGATATTGCAATGAATCCCAAGTTTCACTCTAAGACTAAATACATTAGAGTGAGGTTTCACTTCATTAGAGAAGTGGTAGAGTTTGGAGATGTGGAGCTACTTAAGGTGAAAATAGAAAGGAATGTGGCACATGCATTGACCAAGCCATTGCTTGCATAAAAAATTACTTGGTTCCAAGGCAAGGTAGGCTTACATCCTTATATGAGTAGTCATAAAGTGGGATATTGTTCAGTTAGTTGCCACTACACCATCCAATTGGTGGCTTATGAAGAACTACAATTATAGAGGTCAGAGCCCATATTATTGGGCTGCAATTGTAGAGTTCAGAGCCCATATTTTAGGCTACAGTGGTAGAGGTTAGAACCCATATTTTATATCTAAATTTTGTAAAGGATTTGGGTAAACTTATCCATATTTATTTTTTTTGTTCATGTTTGACTTTGTGTGTTTTGTTGATGGTCTAAGATAGGGAGGGAGAAAACCTTTGTAACCTGCAGTTTCATTAAGCCTATGGTAGTGTTGAGCATAGGGCTACTACTCTACTATGTAATAGATTGAGAGCCTAACTTTTTGGCATTGGGTTGTAAAATAAATTGGATGGGTGGTGTATTGTGTAACAACCATGTATTGAATGCCCAGATTTGGGCATCACATTGTAATAGTCATGCAAATGTAACAACCTTGTTATGATACTGCACATATTATAAATAGCTAAGCATATATTTTTTAACTTTATCAATATTTTAGATATATGTATTTCCATTTCTTTTGTTCAACTATTATTGTTATCTAACTTTACCCAATCAAATATTCTCTTCATTTTGAAAAAATAGATAAGCACTTGCTCTCTAATATGCCCACAAAGGAGGCCACCAATAGACCCACAACATACCCACAATAGGCCCACAATAGGCCCACAATAAGCCCTCAATACACCCAAAAATGCTCCTAGTAGGTCCAAAAATGCCCAAAACAAGCCCCTAGAGCCCCCTAGCAAGCCCACAATAGGCCCAAATTCTTTATTTCTTTGTATAAAGGTGAATTTTTGATAGATTCCAACACCTTCTAGACAATTTTCACCCTGAGGGGGATCATATTCATTAGACTAAAGTGAAACTCATAGTTGATTTATTTTTGTATTTAGGAATGTGCCCAAGTTCATTTACTACATCTATCTTATTTTCCCCAAGTTTTCCAAAATTTTCAATAACATCGTGAGTCAAACCATGTAAACAAACACTATAATTATTAGTGAAACCATGCAAACCAAATTTCTCTTCTTTGATCAGTCATATTCATTAGACTAGAGTGAAACTCATAGTTGTTTTTTAATTTGTGTTAGGTTTATTACATCATTTGGGATGTTGACTTATTTTTGTATTTAGAAAAGTGCACATTAAGGGGGGATGTTAGAATATTAATGTGCACTTTACCTATTAGGGTTAGGGTTAGGGTTTTCCTTTCTTCAAACCCTAACACCTCTTGCTATATATATGTACTCATCCTTCAATAATAAAACATCTATTTCATAAATCCAATATTTTGTATTAGAGCAAGACTCTTTCCTGCCTGAAATATTGAGGGGGGAATTGCCATTTGGTAACTCTCCCCTTTCTCATTTATCTTATCCAAAGCTTAGGAAGTATGCTATCCACATTCTAAGTGGGTCGAAAACCACAAATCTAATGGTGAAAAATTCATGGCTATCTCTAAAGCTTAAATGCTTGGGACCATGAATACAACCATTTTATTGGTTGATATTTTTATATATCAACTTCATTATGAGTTGGTCTATCCATGAAGGAGATATAATTGTAAGCACCTAAATGAAGTGGTAGAAGTTGCCAAGTGCACAAAATACAACACTGTTGGGTGACTTTCCATAGAAATGAGGCCATTGACTATGTGGCATACAGTAGCCATGGCCATGGTTGGCTAAAAATGGTACATATTTACCTATGTTGAGAAATGAAAAAATGTAGTAGCCCACAATCATTAACAATCATAGGATATGGCATGATGGAGGATATGCTTCTTTTTCAATGATGCACAATCTATCCAAACTATGCCATCCATGATTTGTCATCTTGCATATCGAGCCACCCTTGTCATGGCTCCATCATTGAACCAAAGGAGTAAAAATATTATTTTAAAATACAAGTCATGGTCATTTGACCCTCTTATGGAGAAATTAGGGTTTATTGTTATGGAGAAATTAGGTTTTATTATTCAAAACCGAGAAAAAAATAAGTTTCCACATGATAAAATGGGGAACATGATTGTCACCAAATTATAAAATCTCCACATAACCATGGATGTATTTTCTATGTTAGTTTTTTAGATATCTGTATCAAAATATAGACATTATATTTACCTTTTTTAGTCTTAAATCATCTTGGATTTAGTTTTCTTATGATAATGGTGGTGGATTTAGTTTTTTCTTCCCATATTAATCCTCTTTGCCCATTTATGGTTTCCTTGAAGTTATTAGATTTCACATGTAATGAATTTATCTTTTGCATATCCTTGGATACTAAAAAAGGTATTGTTGTTCGATTTTTGCACCTATTTTTTTAAGACATGGTTAAGTGGTGCAATTTGTGTTGTTTTGGTTCAATATGTGTTGTTTAGTATAGTTTTTGTTGTTGTTGTCATTCTAGCAAGTGGGGTAGTCATAGTAACACCTGATCCTTAGTGTGGAGATTGAAGAGGTGTAACCCTATTCTCCATAAGAACCAACATAGAGACACCCACAATCTCTCACAACCACTCCATAGGTGGAGAAAATATGGGGTTTGTCATTTCATATCATCCTAGGGAATCCTCCTTATTTTCTATCACCCTTCATCCTACCACAATAAATATTTTACCCAAATTCAAAAATTTGGCGAGTAATAAATGTGCTCATGATCTACACAACTACACTAGAGTACACTCACAATAGGCCCATGGTGGCCCCCAACAAGACCATAAAAGCCAAAAATAGGTCGATTGAAGCCCATAGAGTCCTCTAGAAATACCCCAATATGCCCACATAGGCCCACAATAGGCCCATAAAGGCCCATAGAGATCCTTAGTAGACCCACAATAGGCGCACAAAGACCCCCAACAAGCCCATAGAGACCCCAAATAGGCCCACAAAGATCCCCAAAAGACCCACAAAGTCTTAGAGAGGCCCATAATTGGCCCACATTAAGCCCACAATAGACCCATAAAAGCCCACAAAGGTACCCGACCACCACATAGATATGGTCACCACTTTTATAGCCTATATGAGTTGTCATACTATTCTCCACCAAGCATACCCATGATAGATATTCGTTGACCATTGGAAAAAAATAGGCATGTAGCAGTAATAGCTCTGGTGGATCCACTTTCAACTACCACTTTCACCCATCATCATGTTTGACCAATTTGAGTGGTACTAGGATCATATGGATCCTTAGCTCTAGTTTTGTGCACTACTTTCAACACTCTAGTTTAGAACCTCTCAACTATTTATATCGATTGGTATCAAGCCTTGTGATATCATAGATTGGTGATTTGAGACTCCCTCCCACTACTATGGTAGCTTTGGTATGATGTGCAAAGCCTGTATCCTACAAGTTGGGCCTAGTTTAACACACTAGTTTTGGAATATTATTTCCCTTAGTTTAGTGCTCCATTGTAGGAAAATAATTTCCTTGCTCGTAATCAGAGGAAATGTTTTTCTTATATAATTAATGTGGTTGAAAAAATATGTGGTCAACAAACCAACAACACCCACTTGCAATTCATGATAAATTTTACCTGGACCTCCACAATAGATAAGTGGCATTTGGTCACCAATGTAGGCTAATTTCAGCCTTCAATTACTTGTTGTATTGCATGTAATTCAAACACAATGGTTGGAAGGGTAAAACAAAAATATAAATGACAAATAGTTTTAAAAATCATGTAATTATTCTGAAGAAAAATATTCTCCTATGAGGAAAATTTAAAAATTATGGAATATTGTCAATTTAATTCATCTTGCATCCAACAAAGTACCATTTGTGCTTTCTATTTTTTTATTAGAGACTATAGAACTTAAGACACTCTGAATCAACAAATTCTTCTATGTACTTTAGAATCTAGACACCCTAGAATCTATTCAAAGACTACAAAGTTTCCTCGATACTTCGAACTAGGGTTATGCGTAAGGGGTTGGCCCCAAAATGCATTTATGAAAATTTGGCGAGTCAATTTTGAAATCTATGTGAATAGTGTCCAAACACATGTAGAAGGTTCACTATTATTAGGGGCAATGTTGGAAATTTAAACATAAAATGGTCAAATTATTATAAAATTGGGGTGAATCAACCCAAAAAAAAAATTGCACCCAAAAAGTTTTGCCTAATTGGCCCTGGTCAAGGGTCCCAAATATTAGAAAATTCTAAATTTTAAAAATCCTAATTTTAGCCAGTTTGACGATAAATAGCCACCATGCATAACCCTACTTCGGACATCATTGACTTCTAAAGACTAAAAATATGGTGACACTTTAGAAGCTCTTTCCTTTCTATCCTCTATTTTTTTATTCTACTTTAAGACTCAAATTTTCAATTTTTTTGGTATGGAGTGCATTCTCAGTTGTATCTAACATTTCCAAATAAGAGTCAACATTAAGGGGGGACATATCTATTGTATTGTTGACTTTTTTTTTTTTTTTTTTTAGGAAAGTGCACATTAAGGGGGGGTTTTAGAATATTAATGTACACTTTACCTAATAGGGTTAGGGTTAGGGTTTTATTTTCTTTAAACCCTAATACCTATTTCTATATATGTACTTATACTTCAATAATAACACAACATCTCTTTTACTTCCAACAAAATATTTGTAAAATTTTTGTGTAAAATATTTTTCTAGAACATTATGTTTTTCTTCCTTCATTTCCAAAAATTGTTACACCAATTCAACTTTTATTTCTTTTATATTAAGTAAATATAGGTTAATAAAATGATATAATGCTCACAACATGATGACTCCTATGTTTTTTCATAGTTTTTTTTGTGTCACCACTTTATTATACACTATCTAGAATATTAGCTAGATAGAAAGACTTCCATATTTGGTAAAAATGGACATTCACTCTCATCCATATACTTGGTATTATAGGTCCGAGGTGTAGATCAATTTGTTTGACCAAATCCCGTAAGGGGGCGAAGGTCCAAGGTTCAAATCTCGGGCCTCACCGGACTAAATTCTTGTCCCTTTCCTGGTGCTTTCAATGGTGTAAAAGGTTTAAAATTATTGTGGCATGGTGGTTATAGGGGTGGACTGTGCGAAGATCTATGTGGCGGCTTATGGGATGGACAAAGCATAATACTATGGTGGCCATAAAATCTGGACAACCTACCCAGATTCGTGATGGCTACCGATTCCACCATGTAAATTCAAAAAAAAAAACTTGGTATTATAATTATTCTTCATGGAAAATAATACTTTTAAATTTTTAATACTAAAAATTGAAGTCAAGATTATAGATCTTTATAGATAAATCAATATTTCACATGGATTTCTTGATGAGGCTTCAAAATCGCCTCATTATCAATAGCCAAGAAATACCTTTTTGCTCATTTTTGTATGATCAATATAAATATATGTCATGGATTAATTTGTAATTTATGATAGTATTAATGATGAATGTAGTAAATAAATTAAATATTTTATTTTATTTAATTACATGTTTGGTTTATTTTTAAAGAGTGGATTAGACCATTAGTAAACCTATAGGATTTCATGATTGAAAAACTTTTTTTGGAACACCCTAAAGACCAAAAAATATATATTGAATGATTTCTCTAAGAAATTTGGACAATATAGAGTATTAGTACACCAAATGAATTTTACACCAAGCTTAACACTAGGATTACTAAACAATATTAACACTAGAATTTGGTTTATTGACCATACATAATGTTGATGATGTTGAACAAGGGAAACAGTAAGATTATGGACCCTACATTGAGTCAGAGTAGTCCATTACACACACAATGAGGAACAAGATGAGCACCAGCTAGAATGAAGAAATAAACTTAAGTAGTTTTAAGATTATTACAACCAATCAATATGAAGAATATAGCAAAAGATGATTTATATTTCAATTGAATGAATAAACATGTGTGCATATTATCCAATTAGATACACTAATGTTGTCTATTGGATAGTTAATCCATGTAGGATTATATTATTGATCTCATATATTTACCCTTGTTAGATTTGTTAATAAACTAGATGCCTGATAATGAGTTGTATAGTTTGACATATTTCTATAACTAATAACGTATACCAAAAGGGCAAATGGTTGGTTAATGTAAATGAGAAAATAACATTTTAGTCTCTATTTTAAACTATAAATACTCTATTCTATTCTATGCTTGAATTCAACCATTTAGAGTAGCTTCTACTATTGGGCCATGAAGAAAAGGGCCCACTCTACTAGAATAGTGTAAGGGATTTTTAGGCGTATTTTTAGGTTTTATCTTATGTTTTAATTTTCATATTTATTTCAGCACAAAGTGAGATTTAATTGTTCTAGTTATTTAATTCTATTTAATGCAATTATGAATTTTAATTTCTACAAGTGTGAACCTTGTTTCTTGGAAGTGTGAATTCTTTTCTTTTAATTTACTACAAGCATGAAGTTTGTCTATTTCATTTTATTCTATGTTCCTAATTTAATTTAATTTATTGCATGGTTTGGATTTCAATTGCAAGGATTACTTTACAACAAAATGTTTGTCTTTATATATATATATATATATATATAGGGCTTGTAATTTACCTTTAAGTAAAAGTTTTTATTTGTAGGATGTATAAATAGACCTAGGGATGAAAGGGGTAGGTTTATTAACAAATCCCCCAATCAACCATAAGAAAAATCTATCTACAATGTGAGATTGCACCAATACCAACTCTTGAACCATCCATTATTGAATTTAGTCAAGGAACCAAAAGGTTTTACGAAGCACAATAATTATCCACTTTTGGAACTTTAGAACCCGTTCAACTAGGAAAATAGGAGGGTCTAATAAGTAGTTCATCACCTACTCTAGGTTATTCTATACCTCTATAAGTTTTTAAAAATATCTATAATTTATATTGGGAAAACCTAATTGTAGGGACACAAGAAGATGGGGATAGGCTTATTAATCTGCATCATCATGGAGAAACCAATAATAATACCAAAAAAATTCAATTTTCTATCCATTTAGATCTTGGAACAAACACTCCAATAAAGAATATTTCTCTCCTCAATACCAATATTTAGAGGAATTGTGTCAGAATATTCTGATAAATTCTTGTTTGAGTTCAAGGCTTTACATCAAACAAATAATTATATACATGACAACCAAAAACTAAATTTATTTTCTTCCATAATGAAAGACTTTGCAATGTGATGGTTCATGGGTTTGGAACTATACTAAATTTTTACCTAGGTAAAAATGGATAGAGCATTCTTGGATAAATATTAAGAGTACTATAGGGTAAATAATAACCATAGAGTGATTTATTCAATTTGCACACCAAATTACTACTCCCATTTGCTATAAACCCTTTTGATTGTTGCATATAAATGTCCTCATTGATATCTCCATGAAGAAAATCTATCTTCACATCCATTTTCTCAATTTCCCAATCGTAAGTTGTTGCCATTGATAATAGTAATTTGATTGAAGCAATTTTTACCAGAGGAGAGAATTTTTCATTAAATTTTATACCCTCTACTTGAGTATTTGCCACTAGCCTTACCTTATATATTTCTATTGAACCATCAGCTTTGTACTTCCTCTTAAAAATCCATTTACAACCAATTACTTTCCTATCCTTAGACAACAATTGCAAATCCTAGGTTTGATTTTGTTCAAGTGACCTCATTTCTTATTCCATATGCTTTTTCCAATGATTTTTTTCATCACTATTAAGAGCCACTTTCACACGTCTTAACTCATCACACGTGGAAGAAAATGTAAAATAACTAAATCACTTGAGCCTATCACGTGCTCTTGTTTGTTGGACTCCTCCTTGTCAGTTGATCACTTTGTTCAATTTTTGATCCCTTGATTTGTATATCATTTATCGATTCTACTTCATCATGAATAGGCTGAATACTCTCTGGATTAATCTCATAGTAGTATATCCTTTATGATTTACTTGACTATCATAATTAGACCCATTTACAACCGATTGCACCTCACGTAATGGAGTTTAAACATGAGTGAAACTTGTATTTGATAAAACTTACTGATAATTTCTAGCCTAATGATTTTTTATTTTAGAATTTATTCCTTATTGTTTCTCATTTCCTTGAGTATCTAGATCTTATTGCTTTCCACCAACCAAAATATTCCTTTAATATGACATCTTTGCTATATGCATGGTGGTGTTGTGATAGGATCCATAGCTTATATCCTTTGATTCCTTCACCATACCCAATGAAAATGCATTTCATTGACTTGTTATCAAATTTTCTTCTAATATCCTGAAGAACAAAAGCTTATACTGAGAGGGGGGTGAACAATATAAGACCACTTTTTACTTTATTTCCAAATAAATATCAATTAATGTCCTTAATTGCAATAACCAAATATAGCAGTGTGCATTAATAACTTATATAGCAGTAGTAAGCAAGAGCACAAGTCATCACACACAATTGAGACACAAGATTTAATGTGGTTCCCCCAATGTCAGGTACTACACCAAATAATATCCTTATAATATTTCACACAGAAATAAAGATCCTTATCCAATACAATGATTTCTTTGATCTGCTCAAAGCTAGGAAATAACAATTTCACACAGAACTTGTCCAAATATGAATAACAAGCTCACACAAAACTTGTACAAAACTAAAAAAAATGTTCACACAGAACTTCTCCAAATTTTAATAACAAGCTCACATAGAACTTGTTCAAAATTGAATAACAAACTCACATAGAACTTGTTCAAAATTGAATAACAAGCTCACACAAAACTTGTCCAAAACTGAATAACAAGCTCACACAAAACTTGTCCAAATCTGCTCCAACAAGCTCACCAAGAACTTGTCCAAATATACTCTAGAAAGCTCACCAAGAACTTGCCCAAAATCTGCTCCAACAAGCTCACCAAGAACTTGTTCAAATATGCTCTAGCAAGCTCACCAAGAACTTGCCCAAATATGCTCTAGCAAGCTCACCAAGAACTTTCTCAAATCTGTCCACAAATCTGTCCCAAAACTGTCCACAAATCTGTCCCAAAACTATCCACAAAGCTATCCACAAAGATGTCCCAAAAGTGCCCACAAAGCTGTCCCAAAATTGTCCACAAATTTTTCCCAAAACTATCCACAAAGTTCTCCCAAAACTGTCCACAAGGGCCTTCTCAAAGGCTCAATCAATAATGCTCAAGTAGTACTCAAATCTCATCCACAAATCTATCAAGGTAAAGCTCAAAGATGAAATCAACAATAAATGGCAATGTACTCTTTAATGGATGACAACAATGATCCACAATGATATCAACTCAACTCAACTCAAATCAACTCATAGAAGCATAAAGAGAATTGTTAGAGACTCAATATGTTCTAATTTCACTCTCAACTCAACTCAAATCAAATCAATCTCAACTCAACTCAAGTCAACTCATAGAAGCATAAAGAGAATTGTTAGAGACTCAATATGTTCTAATCTCACTCTCAACTCAAATCAGAATTATGGAATAGTTTGTTTCATGGAACTTGACCAATCACCTCACACAATCACTTTACTAGGCTCAATCAACTAAACTCAACCAATCACCGCAAGGGACTACTCTTTCTCACAAAAACCCTAGTCCAAGCTTGTATCAACGAACTCAAATGTTTCCAACAATTCTTAACCACAAATCTCACATAACAATGATACTCATGTTATTTTCAAGTTCTTTCACAACCAATTGGCTTCAACAACTATGATTATAAAACAAGGTTTAAACACAACTCTCAAGCCAAAAAACCTTGAAGCATTCAACCAACCACTTTCGAAAAGGAAACCACAATCAATCCTTTTCACTCCAATGTTATTTCAGAAATAAACCACCATAAACAATCAATAGGAGAATGCGCCCATACCTTTTTTATGCCAAGAAGTTATCCACAAAGTCTGCCACACTAAACACAAATTTCCTTTCCAATATCAATAAGGGTTAGTGGACTTCAAATAATAATCACAAGATAAGCATAACTCAATTTACACATTTTTACTTCAACTTAATAAACACATCCACCAAATTCCTTTTTAATAAAAATCCTTATCAAAAATAATAATCAATAAGGCTCTCAAAAATATTTTATAACAACTCCTTATTTCTCCTAAATCTTAATTTTCAATTTCATGAATATCAAAATAAATCAACAACTCATCCACCTCTGAAATAATAATCACAACCCCTATAAAAATAAAGTTTAATTAAAAACTTTAGTTATTCCTTAACCACCTTATAACTCCTATCCTAGGGCATCGACGAAATTAATTAGAGCAAAACATAATTACCTCCTCAAGGGGATTCAAACCCCCAACTTGCACACACCGTGAGCACCTTAGCTATAAATAAGGTTGCCACACGAGCTACCCGATCGTTTGAAAGGAAAAGGCATGATGTGCCTTAAGTCCTTCCTCCCTTCCACGCAAACCAAAAGCGCTTTGAGCACTTTCCTTCCATTGCCTTCCAATGTAGTCAAGGAGATTCGAACCTTGATGTAAAGTGCTACCATACACTTTAACAAAAATCCAATTGCCAATGCACCACTCTGCCCACAACGTCTTGGGATTTCAACCAACCTTGGATTTATTCGCTATCTCCCTTTTCAAAAATGATTTTCGCATGAGCTATCTTCGGATGCTTAACCAACGATTAACATGAGCAAGGATTAATTTCAAATGAATCTTAGGATCCCCCTTTATATAGTATTCTCCTCATTTTCGATGACAACGGTGCATTATTGATTTTCCCTCTTTCTTTAGATATCGACGCTAACTTTAATTTTTATTTTAAAATTAAAATTTAAATTTTAAATAATTAAAATTTAAAATAAATATTTAAAATTAAATATCTCCATCACCTGGGTATATTTTTCGATGAAAAAAATACCAACCTGGGTTTTAAGAAAAACCCATTTCAAAAATACCATCCATGGTTTTAAATAAAACCTTTTATTTTTCCTGCCTTGGTTTTCACAAAAACCCTGATTTTATCCATGCTTTCCAAGATATCATTTCCCCATAAAAAATCAATGTGATCCATATGACATCAATGATTCATGTGACATAAATGAAAACATAAAATAAATCAAATTACTAACAATCTCCCCCTTTTTCATTGATGGAAACACCTCTAAAGAAAAAACCACAATCACTAAAAAAACCATCTCCGAGAATCAAAGTTGCTCCCCCTGACTCAATAATCTCTATGGAGGCTGCTCCCCCTAACTTAATACTCTCTTTGGAGGCTGATTACCCTAACTCAATGCTCTCCCATTACTCAAATCTCTCCCCCTTTGACATCAATGGCAAAAGGGACACCTATGGGGCTAAAGGATATGACTCTTAAACTTAGCCTCCTCACCACCTTCTCTCTTGAGGTGATTAATTTTGGGGTGGGAGTACTTTTAATTCCATATAAAATTGTTTATTTCCTCTATCAACTTCCTTTCATGTTATTCTTATATCCTTCTCTTGATGAATTACTTGATCTTCTTGTCTTGAACCTGTTTGACCTTCTTGCCTTGAACCTGTTTGAAATTGAGTCCTACACCATTTTGCAATATGCCCAAAGTTATTATGATTAAAACACTTGATATTGTAGCCTTTGGATGGTTCCCATATCCTGAATTCATTCTTAAAATAATTTCCATATCCATTCCTTTCCTGAACCCTGTATTGTGAAGCTCTATTTTCATGACCATTATGACCATGAATTCTGAATTGTGAAGCTCTAAAACCAAAACCATGTTGCTTATTTTCTTTGCACTAAAAATATCTATGACCAATCTTGTTGCATGAGAAGCAATGTCCTTGAAAACCATACCTTCTTACTTTGAAGTTTCTTCTAGCAAAATCAAACTTCTTTTATCCATGGATCCTGCAATGTATAGCCCTGTGTCCAAATCCATTACAAGAAAAACAATGTCCTTGAAAATCCCTTTGTTCATGCTTTGGTTCCTCATATATTTCTTGACCATTATCCTTATGATAATTTTCAACTTGTGCATTGCATATTTGAACCTTCTTTGTAGCATCTAAAACCACTTCCTTAGTTTCTTCCTTGCTTTCCTCTTCAAGATTTTTTTTTCTTTTGAACTTGATTCACCTATCTCAAAACAAGATCCAAACTGAATATTTGGAGCCATAGGAACTTTGAAAATTTCCTCACAAATCTTAGGTGCTTCCTTGCTTTCATATTTTAGAAATTCCTTTCATTTTGAGTGTGATTCCTTAAACCTGAAATATGAGACCTTTGGTGCTTTGAAATCTACCTCTTCTTTTTCTTTATTTGTGTCAAGTAGCAACTTGGCATCCATATCTACTTTGAAACACATGTTTCCTTCTTAGTTAAAATATCTTGACCTTTTGTGTCATGTGATGGATCAAATTTCTCAAGTAAGGAACATTTCAATTCTTTCAGATTCTCTTTAACCTCTTGTAGTTGCTCATGGATAGCATTAAAGTCTTCCTTTAGATCAACTGAGACATTGTCCTCTTGCTTAACTTCTTCTATTTGGAGTGAATGTTCTTCTACTTCTCTTATTCCATAGAAAAAACCTTCTTCATATTCACTATCACTAAGATCATTATAATCTTCTATAGCAAACAAACTCTCAAGATTTCTTTGACCATACCTATTTCCTTGATGTGTCATATCATCTTCACTATCACTAAAACCATTACAATATCTTGATTTGTGATCTCTTTGACCACACACAAAGCACTGTTCTCTTTAACCTTTTATTCCTAGGAATAGATGTTCTTCCTTTTCATCATCTGACTTGTATCTATCAATGTGATGTGAGCTATCACTTGCTTCTACAATGTAGTAAGATTTCTTTGCCTTACGAAAAATTTTCTTCTTCTCATACCTATTTTGCTTGTATATGTCATATTTGTCATGCTTATGCTTTCTATCTTCTTTTCTTCTTTGACCATATTTTTCATCATCACTATTTTCTTCATGTGGACACTTTTATGCATAGTGACCAATATCACCACACTTGTAGCATCTGACTTTCCTTATATCTCTAAAATTCCTTGAGTCATTATTCCTTTTGATGAAGTTATCTTCCTCATAATTATCTAAAAAACTATCTATCTCTAGAATTTTCTCTTTCTCTTTCTCTGAATCCTTGAATGCAATCTCTTTTATTGGAACTTGATACTTGCCCTCATCTCATAAGTTGTAAGAGTTTCTTGCAATTCTTCAATTGTTAGCTTGTTGATATTAATTGTTTCTTCTATTGTTGAAACCTTAGCATCATATTTCATGGGAAGTCATCTCAAAACATTTTGAGTTACTTTTTATTATTTCATATCAAAACCTAGGCCTCTCATGGTGTTAGTTATATCATAAAATTGAATTACAAACTTTGCAATATCTTTAGAATCTTCCATTTTCAATTCCTCAAATATTTTTCTATGAGTTTGTAGTTTTTCCAACTTTACCTTGGAATCTCCTTCATAAGTATTCTACAACTTGGTCCACATTTCATCAGCTAAATTACATACCACGACCTTTTCAAAAATTGTCTCACGAATCCCACTCAAAATATAATTCATTTCTCTTGAATTGATCTCAATCAATTTCCTAATAGTCTTATTTGCCTCAGGATCACCTTTAACCCTATACTCTTTTTCAACCATTTTCCATACCTCATATCCTTGTGTATCAAGTAGTTATTCATCCTCATTCTCTAGAAAACATAATTGTTACCATCAAACAATGGAGCCTTATTTGTACATAATCCATTCTGTGAAGCCATTTGTGTTCTTGGAGAATCTTCCCTCAAGATGTTAGTCTTTACGATGGAACCCACTTTGATACCAATTGAAGAACATAAGCTTATAATGAGATGGGGGATGAACAATATAAGATCACTTTTTACTTTCTTTCCAAATCAATATCAATTAATGTCCTTAATTGCAATAACCAAATATAGTAGTGTGCATTAATAACTCATATAGCAGTAGTAAGAAAGAGCACAAGTCACCACGTAAAATTGAGATACAAGATTTAACATGGTTCTCCCAATGTGGGGTACTCCACTAGATAATATCCTTATCCAATACAATGATTTATTTGTTCTGATTAAAGGTAGGCAATAACAAGTTCACACAGAACTTGTCTAAATATGAATAACAAGCTCACATAGAACTTATCCAAAAATGAATAACAAGTTCACACATAACTTGTCCAAATATGAATAACAAGATCACACAGAACTTGCCCAAAATTGAATAACAAGCTCACATAGAACTTGTCCAAAATTGAATAACAATCTTACACATAACTTATCCAAATATGCTCCAAAAATCTCACTAAGAACTTGTCCAAATATGCTCTAGAAAGCTCACCAAGAACTTGCCCAAAATATACTCCAACAAGATCACCAAGAACTTGTTCAAATATGCTCTTGAAATATCACCAAGAACTCGCCCAAATTTTCTCTAGAAAGCTCACCAAGAGCATGCTCAAATATGTCCATAAATCTGTCCCAAAACTTTCCATAAATCTATCCACAAAGCTGTCCCAAAGTTTTCCACAAAGTTATCCCAAAACTATCCACAAATCTGTTCACAAAGCTATCCCAAAACTGTCTACAAAGCTATCCCAAAACTATCCACAAATCTATCTCAAAATTATCTACAAAGGCCTTCTCAAAGGTTCAATCAATCATGCTCAAGTAGTACTCAAATATCATCCACAAATCTATCAAGGAAAAGCTCAAAGATGAACTCAACAATGAATGACAACATACTCTTCAATGGATGACAACAATGATCCACAATGATTTCAACTCAAATCAACTCATAGAAGCATAAAGAGAATTTTTAGGGACTCAATATGTTCTAATCTCACTATGAACTCAACTCAACTCAAATAATTCTTAAATTAACTCAAGTAAACTCATAGAAGAATAAAGAGAATTGTTAGAGACTCAATATATTCTAATCTCACTCTCAACTCAAATCAGAATTATAGAATAGTTTGTTTCATGGAACTTGACCAATAACATCACACAATCACTTGACTAGGCTCAATAAACTCAACTCAACCAATCACCACAAGGGACTACTCTTTCTCACAAAAATCCTAGTCCAAGCATGTATCAACCAACTCAAATGTTTCCAACAATGCTCAACCACAAATCTCACATAACAATGATACTCATGTTATTTTCAAGTTCTTTCACAATCAATGGGCTTCAACAACTATGCTTATAAAACAATGTTTAAACACAACTCTCAAACCATAAAACTTTGAAGCATTCAACCAACCACTTTCGAAAAGGAAACCACAATTAATCCTTTTCAATCCAATGATATTTCAAAAATCAACCACCATAAACAATCAATAGAAGAATGTGCCCATACCTTTTTGATGCCAAGAAGTTATCCACAAAGTCTGCCACACTAAACACAACTTTCCTTTACAATATCAATAATGATTACTAGACTTCAAATAATAATCACAAGATAAGCATAAATCAATTTACACATTTTTACTCCAACTTAATAAACACATCCACCAAATTCCTTTTTAATAAAAATCCATATAAAAAATAATAATCAATAAGGCTCTCAAAAATATTTTATAACAACTTCTTATTTCTCCTAAATCTTAATTTTCAATTTCATGAATATCAAAATAAATCAACAACTCATCCACCTCTAAAATAATAATCACAACCCTTATAAAAATAAATTTTAATTAAAAATTTAATTATTCCTTAACCACCTTATAACTCCTATCCTAGGGCATCAATGAAATTAATTAGAGCAAAACGTAATTACCTCCTCAAAGGGATTCAAATCCCCAACTTGCACACACCGTAAGTGCCTTAGTCGTGGCTAAGGTTACCACATGAGCTAGCCGCTCGTTCAAAAGGAAAAGGTATGACATGCCTTAAGTCCTTCCTCCCTTCCACACAAACCAAAAGTGCTTTGAGAGCTTTCCTTCCAATGCCTTCGAATGCAGTAAAGGAGATTTGAACCTTGACGTAAAGCTCTGCCACACACTTTAAAAAAAGCCAATTGTCAATGCGCCACTATGCTCACAATATCTTGGGCTTTCGACCAAACTTGGATTTATTCATTGTCTCTCTTTTCAAAAATGATTTTCGCACGAGCTCTCTTCGTATGCTTAACCAATGATTAACACAAGCAAGGATTAATTTCAAATGAACCTTAGGATCCCCCTTTATATAGTCTTATCCTCATTTTCTATGATGTTGGTGCATTATTTATTTTCGCTCTTTCTTTAGATGTCAGCACTAACTTTAATTTTAATTTTAAAATTAAAATTAAAATTTTAAATAATTAAAATTTAAACTAAATATTTAAAATTAAATATCTCCATCATCGGGGTACCTTTTTCGATGAAAGGCCAACCTGGGTTTTAAGAAAAATCCATTTCAAATTTGCCATCCATGGTTTTAAATACAATATTTTATTTTACCTGCCTTGGTTTTCACAAAAACCTTAATTTTATCCATGCTTTCCAAGATATCATTTCCCCATCAAAACTCAATGTGATCCATACGACATCAATGATTCATGTGCCATCAATAACAACATAAAATAACTCAAATTGCCAATATATCCTCGGGAACATGCATATAGGCTTCACATCCAAAGTCTCTTAGAAGTGTTATTATGGGCTTCTTGCCCACTCCAAGCCTCGTATGGTGTCTTTCCACTCAAAACAAAGCTAGAAGACAAATTGTTCACATAATGTATTGTATACTAAGCTTCAACCCAAAATATTTTTCTTAAGTGTGCATCCTCTCTCATGCTCCTTACCTTCTTCACTAAGGTTCTATTTAAACTTTTTGCAACACATTTTTTTTTTGGGGAGCATGGTGTAGTTTTTTTCCTTTAATTTCATGCAACCTACAAAATGAAGAACATAATCTTATACTGAGAGTGGGGGTGAACAATATAAGATAAATTTTTACTTTTCTTTCCAAATCAATATTATGAAATGTATAGATGACAATATCAACAATAGTAATTAAAGCAATACACAAATCACCACACACAATAGAGACACTAATTTAACATGGTTCACCCAATGTGGGCTACTCCATGGAGAAAATATTTCACTAAAATTTTCTCAATCAATCTCTTGGGAATCCTTTATCTATTACAATATTTATGGTCCTCTATCCAAAGGAGAAACCAATACCCTAATAAAATTTGTGGATCTCTATCCATAGGAGAATTCCTTTCTCTTTAGATCTGGTTGGTGATCTTCTAGAAGAACTGCTACCTCCACTACACTATCTAATGGATATCTATCCATCGAAGACTCTTGTCCTCACTCAAAAAACCTATCCTCACTACCCTAGCTAATGGATCTCTATCCAGTAGAAAATGCCATCCTCTATACTCTATCACCTTCAAAGCTTACTCTTTTCTTGGTCTCAAATCTACACTAAACACAGTCCTCGATATAGAACAAATTTTCTCAATCTCTATCTCTAGTATAGCACAAAACTTGTCCTCAAATTTGTACCAAAATATGTCCTTAAATATGCACTAAACACAGTCCTTCAGTATAGCACAAATGTTTTCTCAATATATATCCTCTAATATGTACTAAACACAGTCTTTCGGTCTAGCACAAATATATCCGCAATCTTTTTCGTCAAGCCTTAACATACAACTTAACTCAATCACAAATCAACTCTACTGGATTTTCCCCAAACCTTAACTCAAGGTTTGAACAAATCAATCAATCAATTTTTCTCACAAGTCTTCTCAAAGACTTATCTCAAATATACCTTATAAGATTTCAAAAAAGCTCACACTAATCTATACACAAGTCCTCTCTATAAATTGTCTCAAATATGCTCAACAAGTCCACCCTAGAACTTGTCTGCTATGATCTCAATATCTGTTCTCAAATATGTATTCTAAGCTTCCACAAAATCTCACACAAATATGTCCACAAGTCCTCCCTAGAAACTATATCAAATCTGCTCAAAAAGTCCACACTAGAACTTGTCCACTCTTCTCTCAATCTCTATCCTCAAATCTATATTGTAAGCTTGCACAAAAGCTCATAAAAATCTATCCACAAGTCTTTTCTAAGACTTACCTCAAATCTTCTTAACAAGTCCTCACTAGAACTTGTGCAATATCACATAAACATATGGAGAATTATTAGAGACTCAATATGCTTTACATTCACCACAATTCTCAATCACTTTCAATCTCTCTTTTTACCACAGAAACATATAGAGAATTATTAGAGACTCAATATGCTTCACATTCACAACAATGCTTAAACACTTTCAATATTCATTTTTACAAAAGAACATATAGATAATTGTTAGAGACTCAATATTTTTCACAAACATTCAACCTTTTTCTCAAATCATATTAGAATATAGAACAATTTATTTCATAAAACTTGAACTATCACATCCACTTGACTAGGCTCAACAACCTCTACTCAACCAATCACTCAATGAAATAATCCTTGTACCCAAACCCTAGTCCAAGAATATGAAAACCCACTCACTTATTTCCAATAATGCTTATCAAGCAATCTCACATAACAATGATACTCATGATCTTTGCAAATCCTAGATCAAGTTCTTCACTCAATCAATCACTTCAATAACAATGCTTATCAACCAAGGTTTTATCAACAACTCTTATTCCAAAAAAAACCTTTTCACTCCAACTAAACATTCACAACATTCAACAATCACTCACTAGGAAGATGTGCCCTTACCTTTTGTTTGATGTAGAAGTACCCTTAAAAAAATCCTGTCTCAATCACAATTTTCTTATTTGCCAATTTCAATGGTTAGATGACAAAATTTCACACTAACACTCTTTCAAAATATTTCTCAATTAAAAAATAATCAATCTCAAATACACCTTATTAATCCTTATTGCAATTGGCAATCATCAAATCACACATAAAAATAATCACTCAAATTGCTTCTTATAATCTCCAATTTAATAAATCAATCTTCAAAAATTAAACCTTCAAAAATAAAATTTGCCTACCCTTTTATATCCCTCAAAAATACTTAATAACCAAATTAATTCAAGAAAAATTAAATCTCATAAACCATCAAATCATTTTATTTTTCAACCTTAGGCACCTAAAAATATTTTTATTTTCCTTCAGCCTTAGCACATCCAAAATTAAGCGATCAACACAAATGATATCAATGCATACCTTTGTCTCAACAAGAGACCTTTCCACACGGGGAAGACAAGGCACAAGCCTACCTTTATCCCTATGTTAGGCATTGCAATAAAAAATGAATGCCCTCTCTTATTAGCCAAAAATGGACCCAAAGGGATTCAAAACTGCATGCTTTGCTTGCCACACACCCTAGCACCTTCATCATTTTCTAACTATGCTACCAGCACCTTTGGTGCTTAATATTTGTGCTCCCCTCAATTTGTTCCTTTGTTTTCAGATATATTTTTAAAAAACATGAGAACCTTTCTCTTTTTGCACATGAAACTATGGGGCATAGGAGATTCGATCGATAACTTGGGGGATGTAAGGTAAAGAACTTTGCTACCTTTTATACACAATGTTCCATGCTATGTGACGTCGGAGCATCAAATTGAATTTCCAATTCAATTTATTACTTAGCCTTATAACCCTCTTTAGGTTTTATTAAATTAATAAAAATTAATTTATAATTAAATTAAAATTAACTTATAATTAACTTAAATAACATTGAAGTTAATTAAATTAATTAATAAATTAATTTATAATGAAATTATATTAATTATTTTAAAATGTAATTTAAATTTCCTTCTTTAATATTATAATAAAATATTATAATATTATTTTCTTGGGCCTCTTCTTTGCAATTTAGACCATATTTAACTTCTTGAAACTGGGTCTTGACCAAGTGAATACAGGCTCTTATTTTTACACGGATTTAGCCACTGCTTCCTTTTGCACTACTTACTAAAACTGACATTCGACATTAATGACCATTTATTCTTGACATCAACAACAACTCATCTACACAAAATGTCCAAAAATCTCCCCCTTTATCATTTATGGCAACCCAATTATCTTTTTTAATTTCCTTAACCCGTTTTTTTTCTGCTCCCCCTCGAAAACTGCTCTACCTAATTCAATACTCTCTTCTTAAATCAAATCTCTCCCCCTTTGAAATCAATGGCAAAGGGTTACCTTTGGGGCTCAGGTATAAGAATGAGTCTCTTAACTTTGCCCCTCCCCCACCTCCTCTTGAGGTGGTTAATTCTGGGGTGAGAATATTTCTACTACTAGAAAACATTGATCTTTACCTTTGTCCACTTTCCTTCTCATATGATTCTTATGATTTCTCTGACTATTCCTGTTCATATCCATGTTCCTATTCCTATTTATTCTTGATTTTGGAATATCTTCTCTACAACACTTTGTTGTATGTCCATAATAATTGCACTTATAACACTTAATGTTATTATTCCTTGGAGGTGCAAATATCTTGGGATTTCTCCTGGTGAAGCCATATCTATTCCTATCATGAATCTTGCAATTCATTGCCTTGTGACCAAACTGATTACATGAGTAGCAATACCCATGAAAAGGCTACATGTTTTTAAAGTTCCCATTTTTTTATTTTTTGTGTCCTACACTGTGAAGCCTTATGCTCAAATCTGTGAAATGAGAAACATCATCTATTGAAATTTCCTTGCCTTGACCTCATTGATCTCGTAGTCTCTTTTTCTCTATGTTGATTCATGTTCCATCTATTTATTCTTTGTGCATTTTTCCTTTCCTTTTTGAACATTCTATTGTCCAACTCATCCTTAGAAGTCTCACTTTCTCTCACACTATCTTCTTCTAAAGTTTCTTCTTCTTCCGAACTTGAGGTTGACTCTCCTTCTTGCTTCTTTTATACCTATTCAAAACAAAGATTTGTTTTGCTTGATGTACGATTTTGTGACTTGATAATCTTATCCAAATTCTTTGATCTTCTTCCAAACTTGTATAGCTTATCTTTAGACTTATGTACTTCCCTTAGTAGAGCTACTTCTTGTTCTAATATTTCACATTCCAAGACATTTGATTCTGACTTATCCTTGAACTTCTCTGTCTTATCTATTGAATTATTTAGATCTTCTATAAGCTTTCCTCTCTCTTCATCACATTCTTTAAATTGAAGCTCAAGTTGGGCGTTTTGCTTTCTTACCTTCTTTAAAGTTTTAAGAGCATAAATAAGCTCTCCCCTAAGATCAACTTCTCATTTTTTTTATTCTTCCTCTATTTGTTTGTCTTTGAAAATATCTTCATTATTTTATGACTTGTATTATATAGGATCACCTCCTTCTTCTTCTAGTGCTATTAGAATATTCTCTTTTGGTCCTTCAAGTGTATCCTAATATTTATCATCACTGAAACTGAAACCATTCTTTGTACAAATATCTTCAAGATGTTTAAAATTACCACATCTAAAACACTTGAAAATTATTGGTGATCTTTTCTTAACTTCTTCTATTCCTTCTATCATAAATAGGACTTAATTTTTACCATTATCTGAGAAACTATTATCACTATCACTTGAATACTTGCCTTATCTGGATACTAATTTTTCTTTTGTCTTTGAAAGAAATTATTTCCTTGTCTACTTTTTCCATCCTTACCTTTCTTTTGGTACCTGTATTTTTTTATTCTTTGTTCTTGTAGACACCAAAATAGCACCAATCCGATTATGTGACTACAAGCACTGATCGAATTGGCATACATACCCCCTAGGGCAGCCTCTAGAGGTTAAACAATGGTCCTAACCACTCCCAAATCATTTTTGGAAGGTCAAAGGTCAATTTGGTACCTTTTAAGAACTCTGATCCCTATTCGTCCCACCCTAGGATGATTAGAATCTTATTCGCCCCACCTCGAGATGATTAGAAGCAATCGCTCCAGGATGGGATGAATAGCAGGTTTGACTAGAAAAAATTTAAGCCTTGACAAATGGCATCCTAGATCTGCCACTCAAATTCACATTCAAGGCATGCAATTATGAGTAACGGTTTCAAATATGAGAGAGGGACTTTAGTCAAGCATGCCTTAATCATAGAGGCCCTAAATCAAGGAGGAATATTCTCTCCCCCAAGAAAGGCATGGTGAGCCAAGTGGCGCCCTCACATGCATATTCAAAGGAGACCCTCAGGTCTATAAAATGGTGAGCCTTCTTACCTCCCAAAAAAAAAAAGATCTGGAGCATTTGGAGCAACGAAGTGCTACCAAATTATACCCACATTTCCCCCTTGTGCTTCTTATATCCCTAATTTCTATTTTGGAAGAGAGGTTATCGGGTGGACACTAAGAATGTAATCCCAACCCAAAACCCAAGAAATTGGCCACAATCCCACACCAAACTCATCGACACAACCCCCTAGGAGGTTTTGGACCCATCCCACCTAGATTGGTGTCAAAACAAAGCCCCAAACGGTGGGCGTCCTGCCCTCTGGCGCCCATCATACTATTGTAGTCCTAATCGCCCCACCCCAAAGTGATTAGAAATATATGCATGATTTATATACTATTATTTTTGTATTATGTTTTATTTGATTCACTTATGCTTTTGTTCAAGTTTCATTGCATTCTGACTTGATTTGACTTTGTTTTTATCATTTTATGCATTTACTAACATATAGGGAGTGCCTTTGAATATAGGATAATCTGGTAAGAATTTGCCAAATATGAAATTTTGGGTCATCCCAAAATTCTCCTTTTAGCCTAACCCCAAGTTTTTAAGAGTTTTTAAGGCATATGTGCAAGATATTTGCAAGGTCGCTCTTGCACATTTTGTGACAATCCTAATCGTCCCACCTCGAAGTGATTAGTAATATGTCCATTATTTCCTGATTGTTATTTTTGCAATGGGTCCTTGATGATGTCTAGATGCTTCTATCAAAGTTTAGATTCATTATGACATGTTTTGACCATATTTTTGTTATTTTATATACTAACTAGTCGGAGGCTTTGGGGATTGCATGCTTTCCTTATATCCACACATGCTATTAACAGTTTGTTGTTTCTTTGTACATAGGATATCAATACAAATAACACCATAGGATCAAAAAGGAATGATGAACACATGGACATAAGCGGTGGAAACCTTTGGCTCTCCCATTTTGAATGTGGGCATGCGAAAGACACTAGAAGCGTACCATCCGTTGATGTAACGAATTGTATCAAACGTTCTGAGCCCTAGAGGGGGTGATGTATTGTAACCATATTGAAAGTAACATTAATAAAAGAAGCCCTAATTTTATTTTTTTGCTAACATCTCGTCTATGCATCATTTCCTTCATGCATTGCTTTCTCACATTCGTAGGACTTAGCATTTGCATTCCATTTTGTTTGCATCATATCTACCACGCCGTCCTTCTGCATTCAGCTTTCAGTGGTGACCATAGTGGGAATTTATCCCCTGCTATTAAGATCAAGTTTTTTTATCCAAATTTTATGGTTTCTTTATAGGTGTTACTCATTCGGGTGTTGGACCGCTACTCGTGCTACCTTATGACGAATACAGACTTGGCATTTGTGCCACCCTAGAATGAATACAAATTTGTCCCACCCTATAATGAGTGCAAAAATGCTATTCATCCCACCCCAGGATGATTAGAGATCTATGCATTTTTTGAGTAGAAACTCAGAGGCATCTGGTTTGGACAGAGAAGAGGTAGGCCTTCTGCTCATTCTCTATGTTTTTCTGCTTCTTGTTTCTGCAATTTTCTGTTTTCTTTGCTTGCATAGAAAATTTAAGTTGTTTTTTTTCCTTCTTGCAATAAGAAAAAGAAAAAAAAACATAGAGTAAATTAAATGGAAGGAACCTGATTAGGAATGCATTTTTCTTTGGTTTGCTTGCATGGCACTTGCACGAATGGCAAGTCTTCATTCTAGGTTTTAGTTCTAGTTAGGTTTTGAGATTTCATTTTTGCTACTAATTGTCTCTGAAATATTAAACATACTTTAAAGCATTGCAATAGTGAAAACCATCTTTTGTTGTATGTTTTATTTCTTTATACGATTAAAAGGAACCAAGCACACCACCTAATGAGATTAACATCAAGGAGTTGGTCTTAATACCCCAACACTTGATCAAGACCAATGGTGAATTTCATCACCACCTTGGATTAGATTTTGCATACATAGACCTCGATCGCGACTGTTGCTAGACATAAATCTTGATGAAAGTTGACCAAGTGTAATGGGGGTGATTCCCTGTGCATGAGGATAAGTCTTCTATGGTAGGTGTCAAAAATAGAGTGATCCCCCTTCCATACCGCCTATGTTCCATGTACTGTTCTGCTCTCACGTACCAATACTTTCCCTCACATAAGAGTGGGTATATTGAGAGGTTCGATATAATGGCCTGGCAATGGTATATTGAAGGGGCGATCATTTTGGGAGATATAAGAGCCCTCATTATGCATGGATAACAAAGTTTTCTTTACAAGGTTTACATAACAAAAATCAAACAAAATGAACCATATTTGGGGCACACATTTAATATGTAAACAAGATAATCATTTCTTTACTTGTGTGGTCCTCTTTTGTTTGGTGTATCATAAAGAATTGTAAAGGAGATAAAAATATACGTATCCTTTTAGAGAAACCACCACCATGGTGTATATCTATAGCCAAGCCCAATCATAGGTAGAAGCTACAAAGAGTATACAAGGAGGCACAAGTCACCTTCATTATAGCCCCAAGGACTTGGTTATACCACCTTTGCAGCTTGACCCACAACATAGTCCACACTATGCCACTACATAAAAGGAATATAGAGGCACCCCTTTGAGGGGCACTCCCATTCAACACAAATCCTCTCAGGAGGAGTACACACATGGCAAGGCTCCCTTAGACACTCATTATGAGTGGCCACTGTGCAATGAAGCACTAGAGCAACATAGGGTTCATAAGGAGGGGCCACATGATTATATCATTCCCCCTCCATCCCTCATTATTGTTAGAACTAATAGACCAAATCTACAACGTAGGGATCTTCAGATAGGACGAGCCAACTCTGCCCGCCCCTTTCACATGTACAAAAGGGGGCATGAGGAAAACCAATATATTCCTCAAGAGAAATACATCGTATGGGAGTAATGTGCCTCCGCACCTACAAATTATCAAGATCACCTATTGAGGTCAGAGCCTCAGGTGAATGCTGCTAACCTCGATAGAGGAAAGAAACCTATAGAGATCTCAAATCACCATGACTGAGATAGATATGTAGGGGAGGCATCTAGGCCTCCTAGACCTAATATGGCAAAACAAATTGACTTGGCATTCACCAAACATACCGCCCACCAAGCGCAAATCACACATCTTAGGTAAGATCAGCAGTAGTTAGAACAATTGTATCATCTTAAAAAAGAGTGCATTTAGTGCAAGACATATGAGTTGATCCATAACACTATGCATGAGAGGATTCCAACCCCTCACACGTATAGGACAAAAATTTATGAGAGGCACAACCTCTTAGTGCGAGACAGGTCTCCACGACCTTATCAAGTGTTACCTCCAAGATCTCCTAGACCTGAGCGGGAGGCCACCCCTAGAACCAATGATGGGCATCTTCCGCAGGCACCCATCTATGTTTATAGGACATGCCCAAAAACTCCTCAAGAAGCCTATGAGGAATTTGAGTGAGAATAAGAGCAGGTCGAAATGCCCTACCAAGGCAGGGGGCGCTACCCAGCTACCCCTCCATAGGCCTCAAGTTCCTTGTAATTCATAATAGGAACAAACTAAATAATAGGAGATAAAATCCTCTGATACATACAAAGCACTACTAGAGTGCTTAGAGTCTGTGGAGACTAATACTTCAGGGCCCCAAAAGTCCACCTTATGCCAGCTCCGCAATCACCCTGTGCATCCTTCAGTTTTGGCACCCCCATACCCCGACCACTTCAAAATGCCTCAATTGGTGATTTTTAGAGGGGATGAGGATGCCCAAGAGCACATAATGAGGTTCTTGAGTCAATGCTTTCACATTCAGGACAATGATGCATTGCTTCTAAGAACATTTATAACCACGTTCGCAGGCCCTTCCTCGGATTGGTTTACCCAGTTGCCAAAGCATAACATCAACAATATAGACCAGCTAGTAGACGATTTACTTGAATGTTTGCCATCAAAACAAAGAAGAAGGTATCCTTAAGTGATATAGCTAGCCTTAAGTAGTATGATAATGAGACCATACCCACTTATGGGAATTGGTGGAGGACATTGCTTTCAAAGCTACCTTACCTCCCTCCCATGGCCGACATGACTCAGATGTTTTCAAAGAGTTGCATAAGGTCGATCTCCATGCTATTATAGCTATAGAAATATGCCACCCTCAAAGAAGCCTTGGTGCAATCCTGGATAATTGAGGAGATCAAAATACAAGACAGTGAGATTGGCAAGCCATGCAAGAAAGAGTGGATCAAAAATGCCAAAACTAGGCCCACGCAATCGAAACCCACCGTGGTCAATCAGGTTGCCATAACTATACCAAAGCCTACACAAATGACACAACACCCAAAGGCTAATTATCAGTCAGTTCCTCTTGATAATGATGAAAATGAAAATCATAAACAAGAGCAAAATTAGCAGCATCGCCCTAAGCAACAATTCACACAATTCACGGAGTCTAGAGACTCCTTATTTGACCTCCTGTTCATGAAAAATCTAATAAACTTATCAAAAATTCAACCCATAGACCCTAATGTTCCAAAAACCAAGGGCTATAGGGAAGACTTATATTGTAGATTTCATCTGCAAAAAGGACACGACATATTCTCTTGTTAGAAATTCAAAAACTTAGTCCAGTACTTGATAGACAAAAAAATGCTCATGATAGATAATCTCGTAGTGCTGAGCAACCAACAGATGGAAGTATTCAAAGACCCCTTGCTTGCCCATGACACGTAGGCAAATATTTTACAAGTAAACGAGGTAACACAAGATTACCCCATGCAAGGATACGTAGGGATGATAAGCATCATGACACAGAACAAAAGATACCCAAACATGGCTACACCCGCTGCAGCTACAGGAAATGTTCCATCAATGTCACAACACCCTACACAACCTCCCCCACCTAGACTAGTGGCCATGATTTAGACTAAGCTTACTCAAAGTTTAAGGACCACATCGTCTAGGCTCTCCATTTACGAGCTCATCCAACAACCACCGCCCCATCGGGAAGCTCTGATGGAGATACTCAAAGCCATTGAGCTACAGCCTCATGAACCCAATTCTTTCAACAACTTTGTGGGGCATGTGAGACAATGCATAGAACCAATCATAACCTTCATGGAAGATAAACTAAAATTGGTAATTGGTGATATGGTGGATCCACCCCTACACATCATCGTGCGGGTCAACAGGATTCCATTCAAGAGGGTGTTGGTGGACACTGGATCGTCCAACAACATAATCATGACAGCGGCATTAAAACATCTTAAGTTGCTAGCATCCCACATTGTGGTGTCCAATTACAATCTTTGAGCATTCAACGACGCATTATGCTCAATGGTTGGCACAATTTTCTACCCATCCAAGTAGGACATAAGACCATTCCTACGTTGTGTCACATCCTTGAGGGTGATATGGCTTACAATATCTTGCTAGGTCGGCCTTGGATCAAGGACATGAAGTGTGTCCCTTCGATAGCCCATAAATGTATAAAATACACATATGAAGGGCAAGTACATGTAGTCCTAGTAGACATAGAGCCCTTTAAGTTTTTTAATGCGGTGCAACTAATGCCATAATCGACCCTCCCATTGACACATTTGGACTTTCAATTGAATCCATCCACACAGGGTCCAATTTTGCCTACATCCCCGCTGTTGAATCCCTCAACTAACCGACCTAGCCCATATTTGTCATATGTTCCTTCACCAAAAATGCCACCTATTGTGGCCACACTGAAGGACAATGGGAAGAAGCCCCTAGAGGAGGCACCACCATTAGTCTCAACCATCTCTACTAAAGAGGTGCCCAACCAAATGGAAGTCGAGACACCTGATTCACCCAATATGGAGTGGACTCAGGGAGAAATCCCATTCCCTCCCCCTCAAAAATTGATTATTACCATTAAGATGGCCAATATAGGCCTAGGGGAGTACCTAGTGTAGAAAATTGTGGCAACACCTACACTCAAATCCATGCAAGAAATGGGGAGACCTCACCTCCCCATAGACACTATCATCCCTTTAGGCTACCCACCAAATAAGACCAACTTTGTGATACAAGAGGAACCCTACCTACAAGAGGAAGAGGACGAAGAGCCATTTGCTAAGAATCTTGATTATCTATCCAACCCAAAATTTGCTTTGAAATACATTAACCAATGTAATTGGCATGGATATGGATTGAGCATATATGAACAAGGAATGCGCGTTCTTTGTCAACCAAGATACCAGATGCCATATGATAAATCAGGAGTAGGGTTCAACCACCCTTTGCTCCTCGACATCTTGGTAGAAACCATGCAAGGCTTAGGTCTAGGCAACAGGGATGGGTTGGCACAAGATCCATATGCCAATCCCAACACTACATACACATTGGGGAATTATTTCCCATTATTAAAAACAAACCTTGTTGACCTCAACAACCCCTCCCATTTGATCAAGGAAGGGGAAAGTTCAAATAATAACCCCCAAGAGGGATATGAACAAGATCAAGGGGGGTCTTTTGAAGATGAGTCAGATTATGAGGTAGCACCTTAGGATCCTTTTGAGTCTGATAGCAATCACTCGCAAGTGACACCCACTGACGACTATCAGGAGAACTTCATGGTAATGTTCCCCTTTAATGTTCCAATCAAGCAATTGCCACCTCAAGAGAATCTAGCCCTCCCATAGAGAGTGGAACAACCCATATGGGACCAAATAAACTTGCTCGACCAAAATGAGCCTCACATACTGCACATGGTTGTTGGAGCCAATGAATGCCTATGGATCTTCAATAGCGACTATGATGATGAGACTAAGATGGCATATCTCAACCATATGATGCAATAGTATTACCCCATAGACATCGATGGTATGTTTGAACATTTAAATATGGTACCAAGGCATAGGTGGCACTTTAACCAAGAATAATTAAACCAAGTGCTTCATCCACCACTTTAGGCATACAGAGAGCACCTCCCACCTAGAGACCCTATAGGGCCACTAGTACTAAGGGTAGACCCTATCCTTCTATCCACACATAAGGCTGATCATTTTGTGCCAATACACACAGAGCCAGATCTGAGGCACGAGGATCAACAAGAATGTCCGAATCAACACCCACATGGTAATGGAGACTAAATTTATTCCATCAACATGATCTCTATTGATTTAACCACCCCCATCCACAACCCAACCGATCCAACATGACCATTGTATCTAGAACTAGATACCATAGACTAGGATCACGCTGAATCATCACCATCCCCATCAGAGTACTGGCCTTGTGATGAGATGTTTCATTTCACCCCAAGATAGACGTAGGATATGTTCCATGCTGAAGAGGAACCCAACGTTCCCAACGTAGATCTAAATTCAAAGAATGATATCCATCTAATCCCAACTCCACACCAGTTGGAAGATGGATCCCACATGTCAATCGAAGAGATGATTGACGTAGACATTGGTTTTAATCCAATGAATCTGCAAATCATTAAGCTGGGGGTAAGTTTATCCCCCTAAGATCAAGCCAAGTATATTGCCCTTCTCAAAGAGAAGAAGGAGGTTTTTGCATGGTCCTACAAAGACATGTCGAGGTTGGACCCGCAACTAGTCACACATAATTGAACACTTGATCCGATAGTCAAGACAGCTAAGCAAAAGCTACGTAAGATGCACCCAATAGTGGCCTTAATGGTCAAAGATGAGCTACAAAAGCTGTTGGATGCACAATTTTTCAAACATGGTACCCATCAAAGAGCTGGATGGGAGGATTCACATATGCACAAATTTTTGAGATTTAAACAAAGCGAGTCCCAAGGATGATTTCCCCTTGCCTAGCATCGACACATTGGTAGATGCTACAACAGGCCATGAAATTATTTCCCTCATGGATGGTTTCTTAGGAGACAACCAGATTCGTATCAATCCTGATGATCAACTAAAAATGACATTCACGATGCCCTGGGGGACATTTTGTTATAAGATCATGCCCTTTGGCATTAAAAATGTTGGCACCACCTACCAACGTGCTATGAAATACATCTTCCATGATCACATGCATAAAAATTTGGAAGATTATATAGATGATTTTTTGGCCAAATCTCTTTTGTGCCAAAACCATCTTGATGACTTACGCAAGATCCTTGATCACCTCATCAAACACAAGGTTAGGCTAAACCCCAAGAAGTGCGTATTTGGCATCACATCTAGAAAACTCTTAGGTTTCATAGTCTCAAAATGAGGCATCGAGGTAGATCCAAATAAAATCAAGGAAATCCTTGAAATGCTTTCCCCAACCACCATCAGGCAGCTCAGAAGCTTGCATGGTAAGGTCACATCGATCAAGCGCTTCATAGCATAGTTATCTGACAAGTGTTGACCCATGAATAAATTATTACACAAGGGGGTAGCATTTCATTGGAATGATGAGTGCCAGTCAGCCTTCAACAACATCAAACAATACTTGGATTTGCCATCGATATTGGCACCACCTAGACTAGGAGTGTCATTCTATTTATACATCTCAGCTACTAAGGTGGCACTGGGTGCCATGCTAGCCCAAAAAAATGAACTACATAAATAATAGGCTAATTATTATCTTAGCTGCACCCTGGTCAGTTATGAACTTAACTATGCATACGTTGAGAAGTTATGCTTGGTAGTGGTATTTGCCACCAAAAAGCTATGCCATTACATGCTGAGCAATACAACGTATGTTGTGTCTAAGGAGAATCCATTATGGTACATGATGAGTCATACTTATCACAGTAGTCGCATGGTGAAATGGATCATGTTGCTGACAGAATTTGACATCGAATTCATTGGACAAAAGTCCATCAAAGGTCATGTCATTGCTGATAAACTAGAAGAGGCTCCTCTTGAATACGATCAGCCTTTGACCGTAGAGCTACCCGATGATGGGGTCTTCCATGTTTTAGAATTGCCAGATTTTGATGATCCTAAGTCATAGACCAAAATAACCCTATTTTTTGATGGTTCTAAATGTGAGCAAGGGGATGGCATGGGAATCATGTTTTTCATACCGCAAGGGGCTCCAATGCCTCTATAATTTAAGCTTGATTTCTTGTGCACCAATAACAATACTAAATACTAATCCTTGCTCATAGGTCTTCAGACAACCATCACCATGAACATCAAACACTTGAATATCTTTGGTGATTCGATGTTAATTATCAACCAAGTAAAAGGGGTATTCCAATGCAAATGCCTAGTTCTATAGGCCTATAAAGCCCTTGTGGATAAATTCCTAGTAAATCTTGAATGGTATGACATCAAGGCACTCCCTCAATCATTGAATCATTTTGCAGACACTATGGCCTCCTTGGGGTCACTAATCCCATAAGACCCTTCTGGTGAAATGACAACCATTCAAGTCAAAACATTATTGCAATCTACGATGGAGCATGCAAGCTCTGACATAGCACCAGGAATCCACCTGATCTAGATTGAACCATCTTAGGATAGGTTCTCTTGAATCCATGATAGTATGAATCATGCCAACTGGAGGTCTTTGTTATCCCCAACCCCTCTTAATAGCAACACAATGCTATTTATACAAGTTCTTTCCCACTTAGATAGGGATGAACTTCAAGAGGGATCAATTGTTCATACCATCGAGGTTTCAGATCAGTAGGATTGGTACACACCCATAAGAGACTATCTCAAGTTAGGTAGCCTCCCACTTGGATTGTCGCATGCCACAAAAATATCATTCAAATAGAAAGTGGCAAAACATGTCTTTCTAGGAGACATTTTGTACCGTCAAAGCTACAAAGGGATCCTCCTCCATTTCTTGGACCAGTAGGATTCCACTTGGGTGATCACCCAAGTGCACGATGGTACGTGTGATGGCCACTTTAGTGCTATGGCCATCGCCAACCGCATTATTTGCATGGGCTATTATTGGCCATATTTAGAGTGAGATTGTTGCACGTATGTGCAAAAGTGCATGAAGTGTCAACACCATGCTAACTTGACACACGTACCTTCATAGGCCTTGCAACCGATCTAATTGACTTGGTCATTCTCGTAGTGGGGCTTAGATCTCATTGGAAAGATCTCCCCTGCATCGTCAGGTTGTCACACGTTTATCATAACGACCACAAAGTACTTCACTAAATGGGTGAAAGCAATTTTTCTTACCTCTACGACTGGGCCCCGCATTATGGAGTTCATTTTACATAACATCATATGTCATTTTGGTATTCCATCCAAGATCATCTCGGATAATGGGATGTCATTTAAAAACAAAGATGTGTGTGCTTTGACAACAAAGTACAAAATTTAGGATAGTTTTTTGACACCTTATTATCTTTAGGCAAATGGGCAAGCAGAGGCATCAAACAAAATGCTAGTTTCCATCCTTAAAAATATGGTCACAGATAATCATAAGGATTGGCACATCCAAATACCACTTGCCCTATGGGCTTATCGGACTAGCATTCGGATGCCCACTGGGGAAACTCCATTTTTGCTAGTGTATGGCTCCGAGGAATTCATGCCTCTCGAGTTGGAAATACCCTCCTTGCGCATATCAATGCAAGAGTTCATCGATGATAACACAACGCGGTAGGCCCGGTTAGACCAGCTTACGTTACTTGAAAAACGATGCATCAATGCGCTCAAAAATTTACGTATCTATCAAGAGCGACTTAATAAATCATACAACATGAAAGTTCACTTAAGGGACTTTCAGGTTGGTGACCTGGACTTAAAAGAGAACCAACAAAATTCTAACTTGTCATCCCATTTAAGGGACAAGTTTCTAGAAAATTGGTTATGTCCTTATGTAATTGATAGTAAAATAGGACCTGGAACATACCGGCTCACCTCTCTTGAAGGAATCAAGGAACTAGAACCCTTGAACATCAGTCATTTGAGGCCATTCAACATTTAGAGAGCCATAGCCCACCCCCAAATTCCCCAAAGGTATCCATAATCCATTTGGACATACCAAAATATCCAAGGTTTCCTACAATCGCTTGGTAAACCAAATGCTCCAAGGATTCCTGCAATCGCTTGGTCAACCAAACGCCCCAAAGGTATCCATAATCCCTTTGGTCAAACCAAAAGCTCCAAGGGTTCCCACAATCACTTAGTCAAACAAATGCCCCAAAGGTATCTATAATCCCTTTGGTCAAACCAAAAGCTCCAAGGGTTCCCATAATCGCTTGGTCAACCAAATGCCCCAACGGTATCTATAATCCCTTTGGTCAAACCATAAGCTCCAAGGATTTCCACAATCACTTGGTCAACCTAAAATACCCCAAAGGTATCCATAATCCCTTTGGTCAAACCAAAATCTCCAAGGATTTCCCACAATCACTTGGTCAACCAAAAATTCCCCAAAGGTATCCATAATCCCTTTGGTCAAACCAAACACTCCAAGGGTTCTCACAACCGCTTGGTCACCTAAAATGCCCCAAAGGTATTCATAATCCCTTTGGTCAATCCAAAAGCTCCAAGGATTCCCAAAATTGGTTGGTCAAAAACAAATATACAAAAAAACAACAGATAATAAAAAATAACCAAAAAATTTGCATCTCACTTTCATACATATTTGCTGGTCATACATGTCAAACGCACCATAGACTATAATTACTCGGCAATTCCATCATTTTCCACATTTAGCCATTTTGTAAATGATCCAAAAAAATAACACCATTCGCATCTTCGCCATGTCATAGTTAGTTGTCTTCTCATGTCTTTAGGGTTTTCATCATTCAGTTGTATTTATATTCCTAGCCAAATGTTGTACAAAGTCAGACCAATTTTTTCAAAGTAGAGTTTTTCTTGGAACATGCCTTGTTACATAGCATCCCAATACAAGCTTAAAAAACATAAAAATTCCCAAGTTGTGTGAACGAAAGATGAAACTTGCAAAGTGGTCCAAGATACCATATAGTGAAATGGTTATCTTGCTCATCCCCCTGTGCGAATGACCCTAATAATGTTGAGAGTTGGCAAAAGGACAAGCATCTTCCCTACACAATTCCCCAAAATAAATAGTGGTTTTCACCACTATTAGAAATCCCAAATTCTCAATAGGTTGCAAACATCAAAAAATTGCAAAAATCAAAATACAAACTCCAAATTTTGCATCAAAACCCTCAAAGTGCACACATCAAAAAGCATAATTCAAATCCCTTGCTCAAAAATGAAAAATAAACAATGATTTTTATCACTATATATGAGAAGCAAGTATCCCAATAAAATTGAAGAAAATAAGGGAGTCAAACTTGAATCCCTAGAAATCTCAGCATTCGAAATGTCATGAGGTGATCCTCAATACCGGTTTGGTGGATAGCCTGCTGGTCACTGGTGGCAAACCTCCCACATGATGATATATCTATCACATTAAATTATGTACAAATCAATGTTTGCATGTGGATGAGCTAGCTTATGGTATCCTAGATTGCCCCATAGATTAATCTTACTAAATACAACAAAGGAGTTAGTGGAACTAATTAGGTGATCCTCAATATAGGTTTGGTTGATAGCCTATCTGGCACTGGCGGTATCCTGATGAATACCACATAAACAAACTCAATTGCACACAAGGATGTGAAATAACTTGGTCAAACTTAAGTCTGATTCGTACCTTGTTCGAAAGTCTTCTAAGATAATGTATAGTCTTGGGTAGTTAGTTAAAGCATCTAAGTCTTAGAAAAACCATAGCTAAATTCTAAAACAATTGTGGTAGATTTCATTACTTACATCACCATTAGAAATACAAAACAAAAATTACAAATGCAAAGTTATTTCATAAAGCAATCACATAGTACATAAAGCCAGTAAATTCTATACAGTCTATGGTTCCACCGTCTACATACTAGTAAATCATTTCATCCATTCCATATGCATACATCCATATCATATAGCTAACATCATCCACAATCATAATAGCATATGCATACATCAACATAAGTAAACGGGCATAAAAAAAATAAAAAACCATGAAAAGCATATCGTCAAACCAAAAATGAGTCATGTATATCTATCAAATAAAAATGCCCTCATGCTACAATAAGAAGGTCCTCTGACCTCACAAAAAACTAAAAACTCAAAATCCCCAAAGCCTAGGGAGTTGGCCACCATGATCATGCAAGATCAATGTGACTAGAGCTACCCCCAGTAGTATGGGTCCTATGGGACATATGAGGGCGACTGCTACCAGCCCGTGCACCCTGCCCACCAATGCTACCCTCATACAACCGCCTACAATGAGAGGATGGAGACTGCTTAGTCTCACTACCTCTCGTACGATGCAATGAATCGCCTCCATCGAGCTCAGGTAACTATCCATCAAGGCAGACAACATCTGTCTCTAACTCTACACGATACCACCCCCACTCCATATCTCATCGATGATACACAACTAATGCACTATCCTGCTATGCCAAATGAGCCTGCAAGAAATCCCTCTTCTGCAAAACATCTCTATGCTCCTCCTCTCATCTTCATAAGAGATCCTCCAATCATTCTATCTTAGCACGAAACCCAGCCTCCACATCCCCTGAGATAGCTTGAGGCATGGGCACCTTCAGGATGGATTGCTACTCCAGCACCCACTACTCCAGGATGTCATGTACATATGGCTGCTCTGAAACCCCCACATCATCTCCATCACCAGTGAAGTCATCGACCTCCACCATGTTTGCATCATCAAGCGAAGCCCCCCAACCCTCCACCAGTGCCTCTACACCCCCACCTCCTACTGCACCTCCTAAAGGGCCCTCACCCCGCCATCGTCGCATAGTCCTCCATCGGTCGTACTCTGCATTTACCCTGACATCGTCCACATCGGGTACATAAAACACTATGTCAAACCCCTCATCTAACAGCTCAATTATCTGCCAGAATAGGGTCCTCTCATCACTGCACCATTGATATATCAAGGGATCACCAAGAAATCCTTGGTGCACCCCAAATTGCCACATCACCCAAACATATGGGAAGTACTTCTACTCTATCCCATGCTTCCCAATCAACCACCTACCCCTATGCACCTGTCAAAGCCACTCTCCAACCTCAGGCTAGGCCAAAAAGTCCTGATACGATCACCAAAACACTTGCCCTGGAATTAGATGAGAGAAGGCATCAGTATAGTGACCTACGTCATCTGCCCATCGTCGACTCTGTCCATGCTCCTTTGATCGCCACCATAGATTGGCATACCCAATCTATGGATCCACCATCTCACCTCGGGTAGTCCAATGCAAACCCTACGTCTGCTCCACAACTATGTGCTACCACCCCCAGCACTACAAAATATAGTTGCACCCGATCCCCTTTCACATCCGATAGTGGACCTTGTACAACTCATCGTATAGTTATGCCAGCAATATCTGGCCCCACCTCATAATAAGTGGAGCTAATGTTAGACACTCCATCAAAGTGAAAACCAACTCTAGTAGATTCCAAGGGAACCTCACATCTGAGGAGTCAGGAAGTAGCATATTGGAAATGAGGACCATGAGCAAATAATGCCTCACCCCTAATACGCCCTTCTCTAGCCACCACCGCACCAAAATACCACCTATCTGGAAGTTAGCCTAAGCCCTCTCCACCCCCATATCCACCACCCGACCAAAACACCATGTAAGTACTGCTATCCATTGGTCTCGGTGGGTCGTCCGGATAGGAAGCCCATCTATCAAAATTCATAAAATCCGATACACATCCTCTAGAGTCACCGTCATATCCCCTATTGGAAGATGAAAAGTGTTGGTACGGGGATCCCACAAATTGATCAAGGCAGTCAAATATGTCTTATCCCCCACCATCAGCTCCAAACGCATCACCTGCTTGAGCCCAAGGGCATCAAGCCACTCCCAATACGTAACTTTCAAGGCATCCCGAGCATCAGTGAAAATAGTCGGCTGGTGGTACCAACTCTTCACAACCTGAAAAATAATAAAAAGCAAAAGATATTAAGTCCATACATAATATAAACATAAACATTACAATAAAACTGTACAAAAGTATAGCAAAAATACAAAAAAAAAAGTACAACAAAAGTATAGAAAAACAAAGTATAGCAAAAGTATAGATACATTCAAAACAAACTATACAACAACGACCACGTAGATAAAAATAAGTTTACAAAAACAAAAAAATAATATAAAACAAAATAAAACAAAAAAAATATATCATCTTAGGGTTTCAACCTTAGCGTGAACACAAAAAAACACAATAAAACAAAAAAATTAATACTAGGGTTTCAACCTTAATATTAATGCAAAACAAAATACCGCAAACAAGCATTTATATGCAAGCTTTTAACTTCTTATGAAACACAAAAAAATAACAGGAACGGAGAAAGAACATCATACCGATCTTGCCTCAGCTCCGCCACTCGAAGATCTAATTATTGCACTCATGTTGTTCATGAAATTTTAGCAGCGCTCCGCTATACACACTCACGCTCCTCCTAACTGCTCCAAATCGCCAAGAAAAAATTGTTGCAAATGAGCCCAAACACTAGTTTTGGTCCTTATATAGGATTTTAGGCCTATAATAATTCCACCATGGGATGAGCGCTCTAGTTAGCGCTCATCCCACCCTGGGAAGATTACCAAATTGCTATTCGTCCCATCCTGGGATGATTACAAAGCAAGAAATAAAGCAACAAAAATTGTAAAAAAAAAATGCACCAAAAACAACATTAAACCTACCGAACAAAGGTGCCTTTGCACCTAACATTCATGGCATGAAAAACCAACGTCGGGGACACAAATACTCACTATCCTACTTCCTAAGAAGGCTACCATAGCTGGAACACTCCACAGGAAGGAGGATTTTCTACAATTTCAACCCTAATAGGCATCACAAAACAGGGTCAAAACCCACCAAAAATAAGTTCGATTGTTGGAAAACTGCAATGCGCATTCAATGAAAACAATTGAAGGCACCCTTACAATTTTCATCTTGGGTAAAGAAACTCATCACTTTTCTGATTTTGGTCATTCTCTCATCAATTCGTCGCTTGAGGGGGTAGTCACACTTAGTCACCAATCAACAAATACACACCCAATCAAGGAAAGGATATGCATTCAAAGAATCATTGACAAAGACAATCATGCTCTTGCTTGGGGCAGCAAACAAGCAATAATAACAATCTGACCAAACAATTGGCATTCTAGAAGTATGAAGACAAGGTTCCCTAGAAAAAATGTTGTGCCCTTTGCCTATTCATGACTAAACAATGTCCAAGATCAAGTACACCTCATCGAAAAAGGTTACACTTGAGTTAAGCTCCTTAGCTCATCAGAAGCAAGGATTCAAGAATAAGTGCCCTTTCCATACTTAGGGCATCAAAATTTGGTTAGGTTACTAAGGAACCATAATCATTAAGTGCTTTGGTCATCTATTTTTGCTCAGCACTATGCCACACACAGTGCATCCCAACAAGGGGCATCTATAGACACCAAAATAGCACCAATCCGATTATGCGACTACAAGCACTGATCGAATTGGCATACATACCCCATAGGGTAGCCTCCAAAGATTAAACGATGGTCCTAACCACTCCCAAATCAAGTTTTGGAAGGTCAAAGGTCAATTTGGCACATTTTAAGCACTCTACTCCCTATTCATCCCACCCTAGGACGATTAGAATCCTATTCGCCCCACCCCGAGATGATTAGCAACAATCGCTCTAGGGTGGGACGAATAGCAGGTTTGACTAGCAAAAATTCAAGCCTTGACAAATGGCATCCCATATCCGCCACTCAACTTTACCTTTAAGGCATGAAATTGTGAGGAACAATTTCAAATCTGAGAGAGGGACTTCATTCAAGAATGCCTTGATCATAGAGGCCCTAAATTAGGGAGGAATATTCTCTCCCCCAAGAAAGGCATGGTGAGCCAAGTGGAGCCCTTGCATACGCATTCAAAGGAGACCATCAGGTCTTTAAAATGGTGAGCCTTCTCACCCCCCAAAAAAAATAGAGCTGGTGTATTTGGAGCAACAGAGTGCTACCAAATTATACCCACATTCCCCCTTTGTGCTTCTTCCATCCCTAATTTCTCTTTTGGAAGAGGTGTTATTGGGTGGACACTAAGAATGCAATCCTGACCCAAAACCCAAGAAATCGGCCACAATCCCACACCAAATTCATCAAAACAACCCCCTAGGAGGTTTTGGACCCATCCCACCTGGATTGGTGTCAAAACTAGGCCCCAAACGGTGGGCATCCTACCCCTAGGTGCCCCCCTACACTATTGCAGTCCTAATCACCCCACCCCGGAGTGATTATAAATCTATGCATGATTTCTCTACTGTTCTTTTTGCATTATGTTGCATCTGATTCACTTATGCTGTTGTTCAAGTTTCATTGCATTCTGACTTGATTTGACCTTATTTTTATCATTTTATATGTTTACTAACATACAGGGAGTGCCTTCGGATACAGGATAATATAAGAAGAATATTCCAAATATGACCTTATGGGTCATCCCAAAATGCCCATTTTAGCCTAACCCCAAGTTTTTATGAGTTTTGGAGGCCTCTGGATGGGACATTTGCAAGGTCGCTCTTGCACGTTTTATGACAGTCCTAATCGTCCCACCCTGGAGCGATTAGAAATCCATGAATGATTTCATGACTATTATTTTTGCAATGGGTCCCTTATGATGTATATATGCTTCTGTCAAAGTTTGGGTTCATTATGACATGTTTTGACCATCGTTTTGCTATTTTATATACTAACTAGCCGGAGGCTTTGGGGATTGCATGCTTTCCTTCTATCCGCACATGCTATTAATGGTTTGCAATTTCTCTATGCATAGGATCTCACTACTAGGAACATTGGAGGAGCAGAAAGGAATTATGAACACGTGGACATAAGAGGTGACAACCTTTGGCCCGCCCATTTAGAATGTGGGCATGCGAAAGACACTAGAAGTGTACCATCCGTTGATGTAATGAACTGTATCAAACATTCTGAGACCTAAATGGGGGGCATGTATTATAACTATATTGAAAGAAAAATTAATAAAAGAGGACCCACTTTTCTTTGTTTGCTAACATCTCGTCTATGTGTCATTTCCTTCATGCATTGCTTTCTCACATTCGTAGGACTTAGCATTTGCATTCCATTTTTTTTGCATCATATCTGGCATGCCGTCCTTCTGTGTTCAGCTTTTAGTTCTTATGATCCTATTTTTCTTCATCATTACTATTTTTTGCTTCTTGAAAATTAGTTGCATAGTGACCATACTTTCCACAATTGAAACATCTAACATATTTCACATCTTTAAATATTCTTAAATCCTTATTCTTTCTACCATAATTTGCTTCTTCATCACTAGATGACTCATTACTTGAATATGACTTCTTGCTCTTTGTCTTCTTAGTAGCTTTGAAGACTGCTTCCTTCTAGAAATTAGGTTCCTCTTTTGTTCTTATATCAAAAATTTTAAGAATACTAAGTAACATATCTCTTGTCAAAGAATCACTATCTTGTGATTCCTCTATAGCAAAGATATTTTCACTAAACAATTTTTGAAGAGATCTTAAGATCTTATCACAAACATCAGGTTCTTCAATATCAAGTCCAAGTCCATACATAGTGTTAAAAACCTCATCTACACAAAGTAGATAGGTACTAATATTTTCCTCATTCTTAATTTTTAAATATTCAAATTGTCCTTTGAGATTTTGTATCTTTATATTTTTGACACTTTTATCTCCTTCATAAACTCTTTGCAACTTATCCCAAATTACTTTTTCATATTTGCAATTCATAAATTTTATGGACTTTGTTCTATGCAAACCTCTCAAAATTATATTTATTGCTTTTGAATTGTAATGTTATAGAATATTACCATCTTTATCTATAGGTGAAGTAGCTGGTGGTATGTATCCATTTTCAACTGCTTCCCAAATTTCATTACCAAGTGCCATCAGGTGGATTTTCATTCTCATACTCTAAAATATATAATCGCTTCCATCAAATACTGGTGTTGACTTATATGAGGACCCAATATTAGAATCCATTATGTTCTTGTAGGTTTTTCCTTCAATATGTTAAAATCTTACGAAGGAACCTACTCTAATACCAATTGAATAACACAAGATTATATTGAGAGGGGGCGTGAACAATAAAAGACCACTTTTTACTTTTCTTTACCAATCAATATTATGTAATGTATAGATATCAATATCAATAGTAGTAATCAAATTAATGCACAAATCACTATACACAATAGAGACACCAATTTAATGTGGTTCACCCAATGTGGGCTACTCCACGAAGAAAATATTTCATTAAAATTTTCTCAATCAATCTCTTGGGAATCCTTTCCCTATTATACTGTTTATGAACCTCTATCCAAAGGAGACACCAATTCCCTAATCAAGTTCGTGGATCTCTATCCATAGGAGAACTCCTTTCTCCTTACCTTTGGTTGGTGATCTTCTAGAAGAACTGTTGCCTCCACTACACTGGCTAATGGATCTCTATACTCTTAAGACTCTTATTCTCACTCAAAAGACCTATTCTAATTGCCCTGGCTAATGGATATCTATCCACTAGATATTATCATCCTCTATACTCTGTCACCTTCAAATATTACTCTTTGATCTGTCTCAAATCTACTCTAAACACAATATTTTAGTCTAGCACAAGTTTACCCAATCTCTATCTCTGGTCTAGCACAAAACTTGTCCTCAAGTATGCACCAAAATATGTCCTCAAATATGCACTAAACATAGTCCTTCGGTCTAGCACAAATATGTCCTCAATCTTTGTCCCCTCATATGTACTAAATACAATCATTTTGTCTAGCACAAATTTTTCCTCAATCTCTATCCTCAAGTCTTAACACAAAGCTTGAATAAATCACAAATAAACTTTATTAGATCTACCCCAAACCTTAACTCAAGGTTTGAACAAATCATCAATCAACATTTATCACAAGTCTTCTCAAAGACTTGTCTCAAATATGCTTTATAAGTTTTCACAAAAGCTCACAATAATCTATCCATAAGTCCTCTCTAGTACTTGTCTCAAATCTGCTCAACAAGTCCACACTAGAACTTGTCTACTCTGATCTCAATATTTGTCCTCAAATATGTATTGTAAGCTTCCACAAAATCTCACACTAATCTATCCACAACTTCTCTCTAGAACTTGTCTCAATCTACTCAAAAAGCCCACACTAGAACTTGTCTACTCTTCTCTCAATATTTATCCTCAAATCTGTATTGTAAGATTCCACACAAGCTTACACAAATTTATCCACAAGTCTTCTCTAAGACTTACCTAAAATCTACTCAACAAGTCCTCACTAGAACTTTTTCAATCTCAGAGAAACATATAGCGAGTTTTTAGAGACTCAATATGCTTTACATTCACCACAATGCTCAATCACTTTCAATCTCTCTTATTACCACAAAAATATATAGAAAATTATTAGAGACTCAATATGCTTCATATTCACAATAATGCTTAAACACTTTCAATTTTTATTTTTACCACAAAAACATATAGAGAATTTTTAGAGACTCAATATGTTTCACAAACACTCAACCTCTTTCTCAAATCATATCAAAATATAGAATAATTTATTTCACATAACTTGAGCTATAACATTCACTTGACTAGGCTCAACCAACTCTACTCGACCAATCACTCAATGAAATAATCCTTGCTCACAAATCCTAGTCCAATCATATGAACACTCACTCACTTATTTCCAATAATGCTTATCAAGCAATCTCACTTAACAATGATACTCATGATATTTGCAAATCCTAGCTCAATTTCTTCACTCAATCAATCACTTCAACAACAATGCTTATCAAACAAGGTTTTATCAACTCTTATTCCAAAAGCAAAACCCTTTTTCACTCCAACTTAACATTCACAACATTCAACAATCACTCACTAGGAAGATGCGACCATACCTTTTGTTTGATGTAGAAGTGCCCTTAAAAAATGTCTCAATCACAATTTTCTTCTTTTCCAATTTCAATGGCTAGATGATAAAATTTTACACTAACACTCTTTCAAAATATTTCTCAATTACAAAAATAATCAATCTCAAATACACCTTATTACTCCTTGAAATTAGCAATCATCAAATCACACATAAACATATTCACTCAAATTGCTTCTTATAATCTCCAATTTAATAAATCAATCTTCAAAAATTAACCCTTCAGAAATAATATTTGCCTACCATTTTATCTCCCTCAAAAATACTTAATAACCAATTAATTCAAGCAAAAATTAAATCTCATAAACCATCAAATCATTTTATTTTTCAACCTTAGGCACATAAAAACATTTTTAGTTTCCTTCAACCTTAGCACATCCGAAATTAAGCAACCAAGACTAATTATATCAATGCATACCTTTGTCTCAACCAAAAAGGCCTCGATGGATTTTGAACAAGAGACCTTTCCACCGATCACCTTACCAAGGCGCTAGCCCACCACATGGGCTAGGTGCTCCCATAGGAAAAGGAAGGTGCAAGCCTCCCTTTATCCCTGTGTTAGGCGCTGCACAAAAAAATGAATGCCCTCTCTTCTTAGCCAAAAACAAACCTAAAGGGATTTGAACCTACATGCTTTGATTACCACACACCCTAGCACCTCCGTTGTTTGCCAACTATGCTACCAGCACCTTTGGTAGTTAATATTTATGCTCCCCTCGATTTGTTCCTTCACCATCGGATATATTTTTGAAAAATGTGATAACCTTTCTCTTTTTACACACAAAACAATGGAGCATAGGAGATTCAATCGATAGCTTGGGGGATGTAAGGTAAAGAACTTTACCACCTTTTATACACAATATTCCATGCTATGTGGCATCGACACATCAAATCGAATTTCCATTTAGATTTATTACTTGGCCTTATAACCCTCTTTAGGGTTTATTAAATTAATAAAAATTAATTTATGATTAAATTTAAATTAACTTATAATTAACTTAAATAACATTGAAGTTAATTAAATTAATTTAAATTTCCCTCTTTAATAATATAATAAAATATTATAATATTATTTGCTTGGGCCTCTTCTTTGCGCTTTGGACCATATCTGACTTCTTGAAATCGGGTCTTGACCAACTAAAGGCAGACTCTTCTTTTTGCATTGATTGTAGAACTGATTCCTTTTGAACTGCTTACTGAAATTGACATTCAACATTAATGACCATTCATTGTTGACATCAATGACAACTCATCCACATAAAATTTCCAATACAAAATGCATCAAACTCCTTGGAGCAATACTCACCTCTATTGTCAATCCTTAGTTCTTTTAACTTCTTCCTTGTTTGTCTTTCAACTTCAGCCACAAAGACTTTGAAAATATCCAAAGCACAACTTTTTTATTTCATGATGTATACCCATGACTTCCTTGAGAAGTCATCAACAAAAGTGATAAAATATTTGGACCCTCCCATTGAAGACACTTCCATTGGTCCACATATATAATAATGTATTACTTCAAGAATTTTTGTACTCCTATATTCACTTGAATTAAATGAAACTCTTTTTTATTTTTCCATCACACATGCTTCACAAAAGTTAAATGATCCAAACTTCATACCTTCCAAACCTCGAATAGTTTATTTGTTGCACATCTCACGCACACTCTTCTCTGCAAGATGCACCATACTCCTATACCACAACATCATTTCTAACATAATTATTATTGTATGATATTTACCACTCTCCACTGAGCTTGTATTTGCACTAACAACATCAATAGGTATTGCATTCAACTTGTACAAGATTCTATGTCTTATACCTCTAGCCAAGGTTCTATATTCCATTGAGTATATTCACTTACACCCATATTTGTCAAATATAGTCTTAACGTCATCCTATATAAGTTGAATTACTAAGAGCAAATTTTGTGTCAAACTCAGAATATATCTTACATATTGTACGGTCTTGATCCTTCCATTACTAGGATTGATTCTTACACTATCTTTACCAACAACTTCATAGCAATAATTATCACCAAGGAATACTTTTTCATAGTGACTTGGTTCATAGTCCTTGAACCACTCTTTATGTGGTGTCATGTGAAATGATGCTCCAAAGGCAATTAACCATGCTTCATATTGGAAATTCATTGTCAAGCATGTAGCAAATATACAACCCCCCATTCACTGGTTGTTGGAGCTACTAAATATTATTATTTTTCCTTGAAAATTTCAGCCTTGCACTCAATTTTCTTGTGCCCCATTTGCTCGTATTTCCAACAAACAATCTCTTGTTCCTTTTATTTTCTTGAGAATTTTCTTCTTGATTTGGACCTATAGGTATTTTTGTAGAATCTATCATCCCTTATTTCTCTGCTTCATCCTATATCCTAACAACCAAGGCTTCTAAGCTCTTAGTAGATTTAGAGGTCCTTCTTATAGTTTATTTTTGGAGTAGCTGACTAATAATCTCATCCACTTTTTTTCTCCCACTAATTGCTATAATCAGATTGTCCAATCAGTCTAGTAAGCTACAAAACAAACAAAAACATTGTTCCTCTTCTTTGATCTCATCACCAAGTGATTTCAACTAATTTACTAGAGTGTTGAAGGTGTTTAAATATTCAACCAAATTTCCTTCATCTACCATTTTTAATGCATACAATTTCTTTCTAAGAAATATTTAATTCATTAGTGACTTTTATTCAAAGATCTTACCAATATTTTTCCAAATCTCGTTTGTTGAATTGACTCCAATAACATTCATTAAGATTAATTTTTTCGGGATCAAACCAATCAAGGTAATATATTTTTAATTCATATTTTCCTAGTATTCTTGACTAATTACTACCGGCTTTGCATCCTTAATTATAGTCTCATTTAGATTTCTTTCTATAAGGAGATTCCATTTTCAACTTCCATAAGTTGAAATTCTGCCCAGTAAACCTTTCAATGATAGACTTGTTGTAATCCATTCTCTGCTCCAATAGGTTACCATAGAATACTAAGGTAAGTTTTATTACACTTGTAGAGTTTTATCAACAAAGCCACACTTCTAATGTTACTCCAAGCTCTGATACTAGTTGTTAGATAACAATAATAGTTGAACAAAAGAAATGGAAAGACAGATAGTTGAAAATTTGATAAAATTAGAAAACATATATGGTTAACTCTTTATTAATATGTTGTCTCACAGTAGGGCTATTATAGTTGCATTACTATTACAATGCAATACCCAAATTTGGGTATCCAATACATGGTTATTACATAACACACCATCCACCAATGGTTGTTATAACCTAATGGTCAAAAGCTAGGCTCTCAACCTATTACACAATAGAGTAGCATCTCTCTGCTCATTATTACCATAGGCTCAATGAAACTATAACTTATAGAGGGTTTTTTCCTCCTTATCTTAGACTAGAAATAAAACACACAAAGTATAACATGAATAAAAATAATAAACATGGACCAGCCTATGCAGATATTTTAAAAATTACAAACAGAAAAGGTGGGCTCTGACATCTGCAAATGTAACCTTGCATGAGCCACCAATTAGATGGTGTAGTGGCCATTGACCCAACATATTTGATTGTGCAATAGAGGAGATAAATTAGAAGAGAAGAAATTTTAAGAATATTTTGTATATGTTGAATTAAATCCCAACTATGAATGGAAATTGTAGGCATCTACACTACACCCCTTTGTTTTCTTTTTTAAGCTAGAAATAAAAAAAATGTTGAAAGGATAATACTTTATTTATCTTATGAGCTCTATGAAATTGACTATAAACTTAAAAAACAATTGCATATGATGTTTATATGCCTCTATAGCTTTTTACTTTTAAATGCATACAACATCATTCATATTCCTTCAGGATAGAGTAGGTTTCTCTTCGGAATTCATACTTCAAACCTAACTATTGGGTTAATCCTATGATGTAGAAGGTATTTTTCCCTTTATATAAGTAGTCTCACCAATGCTGAAAAAAGCAAAACTAAAATCGTCGGCTGCTACAAGAGTTTCTTCCTAATTATTGCTCACAGGCATAACATATGGGATACCTTACTCTATGCCTTGATGTTAAACTTATAAATTCCATAGTGGCTCCCACAACAACAAAGGATTTTTATCTTCTAATATAGGATCTTCAATTTGTTGAAGTGTTGTCTATAGCACAAAAAATATCAAGATTATCGTCATGAGATCTAGTGGGAAACAAGGATAAAAGCTTTCCTTTATCTAGACGTATCATCTCTAGTTGTACTCATGTGGCTACCAACTACAATTCCAGATCAATAATTTGCTTATTGAGTTGATCAATTTGTTAAAAATAAGACTTAATGTAAAATAAAAAAGTATTATTCTAAAAATAGACCTTTCTTAGAGAAGAAGAAAAGGTATTCATAAATAAAAATACTTTTCTTAAAGAAGAGGAAAATTTATTTATAAATAAAAATGGGGCTAGTAATAAAAATTAGGACAACCAAATATAGACAAATGTGTTTATATTTTTAGTTTTGTAATTATTTTACATAAAATTTTATATTCTCTATTTGTAATCAAAGCATTCAATTCCTACAATTGGTATCAGAGCGAGGTTTGTTTGTGAGAAGAAGAAATGGAAGGTTGTGATAAGGAGAGCCACAACAGAGGCAAAAGAAAAAAGTAACAATTTATATATGGCTACTAGCATTAGTAGTCTAAATATTGGTCAGCCTTAGATTCCTTTATTCAAGGGAGAGAACTATGATTTTTGGAGCATTAAGATGAAGACATTGTTTATTTCTCAAGATTTATGGGATTTAGTTGAGAATGGTTACATAAAACTTGCAGATGCAAAAGCTTTTGCTACTTGGTCTCAAATACGATGAGATCAGTTAAATTAGAACACAAAGAATGACTTAAAAACCCTTTGTTTACTTCCAATATGTATGGGATCTACTACAAATTAAATTAAAGTATAACATAAAGGATTCAAAATTTGTACATAAGTTAATTTTTTAAAGAATTACTACAACAAAATCAAAAGAAGCATGCGATCTACTACAAATTAAATATCAAGGAAAAAAAAGGATACTAAGAAACAAAATAAAGTTAAATAATTACAAAGGCAAATATGCAAAAACCTTCAATAAACCAATATTTTTTGTTGTGTTGCATGAGGAATGCTTCAATAATGACTAGGGAGAAATTAGCGGTACAAATTAATGTTGAAGATGTAAACAATGACAACATTGGCAATGAAGATAAGATAACCAATTTGTAGAGGCTCAACTAGGTTTTGGTTAAAGAAATTAAGAGCCTAAGAGAAGAGGTTAAAGAAATTAAGATCCTAAGAGAAGAAAATAGTGCTCTTTTGAAGAAAGAAAAAGAGCTCCAAGATTATGAAACAAAGTTGAAGGAAGAGATGAAAATATTGAAAGAAGTTGTAAAACAAGTAGAGGTAAAGGCAAAAATAAGCAAGAAAATAAGAATGGAGAAGACAAAGTTGGCCCAAGTCATCAACAGTAGTGAGAATGAAGATGGTACAGTAATTATTTCTTCTGTTTTAAAAGGCACTATAGATTAATAGAAAGATAAAAATAAGAATAAAGAGACAAGAGATGAAGATGAACATAATGAAGTAATTAATTATTGTAATGGTTGTGACAAAGACCATGTTGTTGAAGAACATAGTAGTGATGAAGAGATTGGGTGCTTTGAAAGACACACCAAAGGTATTGGCTAGAAGTTGATGAAAAGAATGAGATATAATAACAAAGGATTAAGAAGGAATAAACAAGGTATAAGAGAACCCATAAAGCCAAAAATAAGGTCAAAGAATGAAGGCCTTGGTTATATTGGTCAAAAAAGAAGTGGAAACACCAGTTTTTTGAAATAAGTTTATGTAGAGGATGAATCATTTTATTGCAATCATTGTGGAGTCATTGTGGATGATCAGGATATGTGACAACTAAGTGTTGGAATTTTCATCCATGTTAACCTTAGGAAATATTGTTGGCACAAAGATAAAATGGCCAACAAAATACATATTGATTGTGGTTGGATCGATGTAATGAAATGGGATAAAGTGAAAAAAATGTTGAGCCATTTTTACAAGAGAATGTTTTGTTCTCACAAGAAAGAAAGTATAAGACATAAAAAGTGGCATTGTGAATAGAAAAAGGATAAAATTACAATAACCCTACAATTGCTATAGCAAAGAATCCAACGTTGTGGTAGAAGGATAAATTGAACTGCAGTTTTGCAAAAATATGACTAGCTTATTGATGTGTTTACAAAAACATTATCAAAAAAATTATAAGAATAAGGGAGATGCTAGGAGTTACTACATACACATTAAGGGGGGTTTTAAAAATAAAGTTTAATGTAAAATTAAAAAACATTATGCTAAAAATAAACTTTTCTTAGAGAAAGAAAATGTATTTATAAATAGAAAGGAGTAGAATATTTTTCGGTGCACTTTTCAAAAAAAAAAATTTTTTTTTGCACCAATAAGGGCCGAAAGGAGTAGAATAAGAGAAAGTCTCCTTTTATTATTATTAACAAAAAATAGTAATAATAATAGTTTGGAGACTCTAGGGCTGCCTCTCGCTAGTTATAATTTGTAGTCGCATTCGTAGGACAACACCGAAATTATAAAATCAAGGTGGGAATATGGTAAGCTGTCCAAGATTTGGACGGTTCCGACAATGTAGGCACTTGAAAGAGATGGGACGACTAGACGATGGGAATATGGTTAGCGCCTATTATTTGAAAAATGGAAGAGAGACGATATGGGTGGTTTAGATGGACCGAGTGGGAATTTAAAAAAATCCGTATGCTGGAAGCTGTGCCAATGATCCTCTTGATCATGTGGTTGGTGGGAAAAGCAACAAAATCACCTGCTGTTGAGAGCCAGTTAATATTATATTTATGAAGTGAAATTGTCTGATTCGACATAATAGATGTTAAGAGTGAAAACGACCAAATTAGCAAAGCGAAAATTTAGGAACCATGGTTAGTGTGCTATTTTTTAAGAGGACGGAAGCGACCAAATTAGCGAGGCGAAAATTTAGGAACCCCATTGTTAGTTTGGCATCCATGACAATAATGATGATAACAGCGTAGTAGTGCACTATGTCTTTAGTGTCTAAAGAAGACGTACCATAATTTGAGTGGCAAAATCGATGACAATGACTGATCCGGTACGCGCAGCAAACGCTGGACTCTATCAAGATTTTTCTTGGAATTTGAAAGGAACACTTGTTTTTTATAATCCCAGTGCTTTAATCCTGCAAATTTTAAGAGTTTAAATAAAAGTTGAAGATTTTAAATTTATAAAATTTAAAGTTGTATATCATATTTTATAAAAATTGTCTTATATAAAGACCTCACTTTTATCAAAATTTACCTTAGTTTAGTTCTTCGGTTGTACTATTGGAGACCTTCTCGATGGATGCTTTTTTAAAGGTAAGGATGACTAAAGCGCTATAGAATCTAGTGGTTGAGCGATTAACAAGAAGACTTTTAAGATGGAGGTTTTTTTTTTTTTTTTTTGCTTAAATAAAGTCCAACTAATAAAGTTATTGTAAAACATTTCAATCTATTTTATGTTTGTATTCGAAATGTCGGCTAAGATGTGTGAAAAAATAGAGTAGATTTAAAGAAATTTTCTTTGGTTTAAGGCAGAGAATAAAAAAAGAATGGTGTTGGTTGCATGGGATAAAGTTTGTAGAAAAAAGGAAGTAGGAGGTATTGGTTTTAGGAAGCTAAGGAGAATAAGCAAAGCCTTGATGGGTAAATTATGATGGAAACTTGTAACTAATGAAAATTTCATCTGGGTCCATATACTAAACGCCAAATACTTTAGGCATGCCTCTATATTTATTGAAGAAGAGGACCATTTGAGAGGGTCAAAATTTTGGAATAATCTTCAGCTTATCAAACCATTACTTAGACAAGGTAAATGTTGGCAGATTGGTAATGGCTCCCAAATCCGCTTTTGAACTGATAAATGGCTGAAAAACACTCCTCTTTATGAGAATCCAATGTTTGTTGGGTTATAACAAGTTGTGTCTACTCAATATAGAAACTTGATGCAACACTATATAAATTTTGATGAGTTTGACAAACATTGGAGAGGCCTCCATGTGGATGGGCTAGATTTAAGGAGCTAGTAGAGATTGAGGAAGCTTAACAAGCTTCTAAAGGTCTACCTTCTTAATAGCACAAGATATTCTGATTCCCTCATCTAGAAGAACTGGAAAGAAGGTGTGTGTTCAGTTAAGTCGAGTTGCTACTTGTTGGAAGGGGAGGGCCTAGGATGGATGCCAGTCTCAAGAGTATAGACCAAATATGTAATTCCTAATATTGTGTACATTTACTAGCTCTCAGTCCAAAACAAGATCGTAGCTATGCACAATATTTGCAAAAGGGGAATGATACTTCCAAATTGATGTGTTTTGTGTGAAAGAATGAGGATACAAATCACCTTTTTTCAAAGTGTCCCTTCAATATTGATCTCCTAAACAAAGTCCTCAACAAGTTATAGGTTGTCTGGGTTCTCCCCAAGTCACTCACAAACCCTTATATCCAATGGGAATCCCCATTCAGTAGTAAGAGACTAAAAGTATTGTGGAAGTTAAGCCTTTCCTATGTTTTATGGGAAATTTGGAGAGAATGTAACCATACAATCTTCAAGGATAGAAAAATAGAGTGTCCCTCAGTAGACATCAAATCTACCAATCTCAAAATAATTAAGTTTAAATATGCTTGAGAGTTTAATTGAGAGAAAAATATAGTGTGTGGCTAGGGCTTGGAGTTTAGAGCTCATAGTCTGGTGCCACCCCAAATCCTTCAAGGGCTCAATCAATATGGAAGTCACCTCACCATGGCTAGTTAAAGTTAAACTTTGATGGTTAAAGTCACCTCCCCTTGGCTAGTTCTGGAAGGTCCTCTAATCAATTTTTTTGGGATGCTACTGAATCTAGGGAATTTTCTGTCAAATATGCTTATAATATTATCCTACATCTTGAGGCATCAACAATTCTTTTTAATCTTGTCTGGCTTAAGCTATTGATGCCTAAAATTTCTTCCGTTGCTTGGCTAGCCATTCATGAAAAAAAATCACCATTGATAACCTACTGAAATGAGGATTACCCATTCTCAATAGATGCTCTCTTTGTTTCTCTGATTGGGAATCCCCCCACCATATTTTCCTTGGATGCTCCTTTGCTTTGTTCATTCTCAACAGGATTTTTGAGTGTTTCCATATTTCTTGGGTTCCCCTGCTCTATTCCTGATCATTTCTCTCAATGGCTCAATCTCTTTAGGAACCTATGCCTCAAGACATTATGTAGTCTGCCTTCATCACTTCTTATGAAATATTAGGTTAGAAAGAAACTGTAGAGTGTTTTCCAACTTCTGTCAGAGCTCTAATTTTGTTTTTGATAAAATTATTTCCTTTGCTATTGAAAATGATGCCCTTTGCCCCTTACCTTCCAAGCCTCCTTCCTCCTTTGAATTTTTTATTGGGAAGTCCCTTAACTTCCCCATTGTGACTAACTCTTGCTCACATCCTACTTCCAATAGAGCTCATTCTTCTTGGATACCTCCTCCACAAGGTTGGCTCAAACTGAACTTTGATGGTGCTGCTAAGGGTAACCTTGGCTGTTCGGGAGCAGCTGGAGTCCTCAGAGACAATCAAGGTAAGGTTATCCTTGCATTTGTAGATTTTCTTGGAATCTAGTCAAATTAAATAGCTAAGGCTTGGGCTCTTTGGTGTGGCTTGGTGTTGGCTAAATGTTTGACCAATAGAATTTTGTTTGAAGGTGATTTGTTGACCAACATTAATTACCTTAAAAATACCAAAATCCCTTTGTGGAAAGTGATAAATTGCATAGAAGAAGCCAAAATTCTAAGTAGACAGTTTCAATACATAATCTTCCAGCACACTTTTAGAGACAACAATAAACGTGTCAATGCCTTAGCCAATTTCGACATTTCAATCAATGAGTTGATGACCTGGACTATTGATTCTTAGTTTTTAGCCCACATAATTGACAAATATGCTTTGTCTTCTGGTGCTACTACTGCTGACGTGGAGCAAGTTAGCCTCGTTTATGGAGTTTCTCATGCTAGAGTGTCCTAATTTCTTTGTCTCTAATCCCCACATTTGCTTGAGTCTTGGGCTTCGTGTATTTTCTTGTCGTGTCAACCTTGAAGGTTGATTTTTCCCCTTTCAAGACAAATTTTTAGTGCTTTTTGCTTGATTTGTCTTTGAGTGTTGGTTTCCCACCTTGCCTAAATTTTTTATTATCATCCACACTCTTTCCATTATTTCCATGTTTCCCATGCTTCATTTCTCATCCTGTCTCCACTGTTCCACCTCATCATTCTATGTCACCTCCCTACCATGTGGCTCACCTCGTGTTCCAGTTTCCCCCTCTATTTTTTCCATTTTCAGAGATTTGTTTTTGGATTTCCTCATGATTCATCCAGGTGATCAAAATTTTCTTGTCATCCAAGTTTGCATTGGAATGTGTTGGGATTTTTTGTGGCATGAGTATCAAATTCACTGGAAGAGAGTTGTTATAACCACTTTCCTCGCCATTGTTGCTCATAATGCCCAGTTCTTAATTTACCATCAAATCCTTCTTCTCTAAAGTTTATCCAAAGGCTGTATTCCATCTGCATTGGTATCATGAATACTTTCGTTGAGTCATCAAAACTTTGCATGGATTCCATTACTAAAGGAATCCTTGATGGTAGAAAGTTCCTTTTATTTTTCCAAAAATTCTAAGGGGAGGACCCTGAGATTACTTTAGCTTTCATGGAGTTGTGGAATGATGGGAAGGTCACCATTCACAATAAGACCTACATTCTCGACATCAAAATGCTTGTTGAGTTGACCAGGCAACAACCTAAAGGTAGATCCATTAAGAGGGAGAAGCACAATTGGGATGCTGAGCTAAAGGACATCACTGATAAAGAACTTGACTGAAGAGTTCATTTAGGCATGCAACCCGATGAGCTTCCTTTTTTATGGGGGAGTGTCCTCAAACCTATCATGGAATATGTTACAGTTGATGACCCAGATAAGCCTCTGCAAAGTTTTAATTTTGCTTTTTTTAATCATTTTTGTGATGTTAGAGATGTAAATATTCTTCAGTTTCTTTTCAATTCTATTACACATACTATTGAGGATTCCAGAGAGAAAAATGGGTCTGAGCTACCTTCACATCATGGCCTCTTCAATATCCTTTATAAACATTGGCTAATTCACTACCCTAAAGGTGTTGTTTTGACCCCTCTCCCAAATCCTAATAAGATCCCTCTAAAGCCCATCTCTTCCCAAACCATGCCCCAATATTCCATAATTTCGATGTTGTCTGCCAAAAAATAGCAAATTATTGAAAATGTCAAGACATTAATGAAACAACCTAGAAGTGATTCTCCTGCTCCTGACAGTGAGCCTGAGCCTGAGCCTGAGCCTAAACAAAAGCCACTTTGTACCTCTGTGCATCTAAAAAACAAATCAAAGCAGAAAGAATATTTGGCTATTGATTATGATGAGGAGACTAAGGATGTCCCTGACCTCTATTTTTAGGAGTATATCATCAAATCTACCACAAAAAGCATTGCTCAACTAATGGATCTGCGTAATGCCCTTAATATTTGTTTTTTCAGGAAATATTTCACTGAATGCGTAGGAAGTATGCCCGTTGCAAATTCACAAAAAGTGACAGTCAAGTACAATAACATCCATACCAAAGACAATGGGTTAGATATGGATGTTTTTACTGGTAGCCTCCAAGATCTTGCTGCCAAACCTACTTCTAAGAACTAAGTGTTCTCTTTCTTGTGGAAATTTTTTGTTGTTCAATTTTTGGGTGTTTTTTCTATACCTTTTTTTGTTTGTAGGTCCTTTGACGTTGTTCCTATTTTCCTTAAGTAGGCTAAGGATAGCCTTACCATTTGTAATTCTGGTATTTTATAAGAGTAGGCTGAGGATAGCTATGGTTTTTTTTATCTTTCCTTTAATTTTTGTTTCTTATCCTTTCTGACATTTGATGCCATTTTGTATTTAATTTTTGGGACCATGATTAAACCTACCTATTGTATAATTATTAATATCTTCAACCGACTAATAAAAAAAGTTAAAATCTGACAGAACAGTGAAATGGAATCCTGGTTAGGTTGGGGTAGGTGAGATATTTCATGACCATAATGGCATGTCAGTCCTGGCATATGTTGAACCCTTGGGATATCAAACAAACCATCTTACTGAAACCACGAAAAAAAATTTGGAACTATTTCTCATTGAAAGACTTAATTTCAAAAAAATTATTTTTGAAGGGGATTCACAAAATATTATCAATATTCTAAAAGGTAATCAACCTCCTAGCTAGAATATTACAGATATGATCTCAAATACCAAACATAAAACCATCCCCTTGGATAATGTTTAATTCAACAATGTATATAAGAAATCAAATGAGATAGTTGATTGTATGGAAAACCTACGGGTGTTCTTGGAAGGATATCAAAGATGAAAAAGGAATTTTTTTGGTTAGGTCCATGAGTTAGTTAAGGCAAAAGCCTATATCTATGAATATCACAATGAGAACAAGGGTTAGGTGGTTTGTGGGGTTCATCAAGTTTTTGTTGATAAGGCAACATTGTATACTTAGAGGGAGGATGCCGAGATTGTCAACTCAAAATATCCACCATCCCGGAGGGGGACACTTTGGAAATAGATATAAAAAAGGTAGGACTTTACTTGGAAAATTCATGTTGGAAGATCAGATCCAGTCACGAGGAATATTAAGATTCTAGTTAGGGGGAAGAGACATGTGTTTCTCCTATGGTGCTTATCAACCTGGTGGGACCAACTTCCTTCCCAACCATTTCAATCATTAGAGGATATCACAAAGGCTCACATATTTAAATTATTCATTTTGTTTATTGCCTTATTTTACTAATGATTTTATTGCTAGGTTTAAATCTAGCATGTAGTAAATAAGCTAGGGATATTTGACTTGTAAGCCTCACCCTAGTTGTGATTTGATGTTGTATGTAAAAACTTGGAAGGATGGCAATGTAGTTTAGATAGACTTATAGGTGTAAATAATATAGGTGATACCAATAATATCTAGGAGAACCATGATCTATGTTCATATGATTCTCATGAATCCTCTACATGTTATTTATTATATCCAAATATGAGCACATTCACAAGATACAAAATGGAGTATAGATGGAATCATTACCAAAGCCTTAGGATTTGATACTAGTGCCTATTATAAAATATTTTACCTTGTATGCTAGGCTTACAATAATTCTAAGCTTTTATATGGTTTTTTTGAATCATCTTCATCAAGGAAAAATGATGAACATCCCAACCTTCTTATTCCAATCAATGGAGAAAATTATGGGGGATGTATAGAAGGGGAGAGCCTTAGTATTGCTCCACCAAGGATTGATGAAGCTTATATTCTTGCATGTCATTATGAAGAGTGGGAGACCAAGTTCAAAGTACCTAGACTCTACTAGTAAGAAACCAAAGAAATCAAGAAAGAAAGCAAAAGTTATGGAATAAAAGCAATGTGGAGTCAAGGAATATGAGATATCAACTGATGATTCTTCTAAGCATACACCATCAAAGAAAAAGCTCATGTTATCATAGGGATCAAATAAAAAGCCTGAAATATCTATCTTGCAAGAAATAACCATACATTGTGAGACCTCGAAGATCAACCACTCTGAGCTTTAATGCAAGTCTAAATGCTTGAGTAAGATTCCCAATACTGCAAAAAAATTCTCTACATTTTTTACCGAAAAACACAAAAATAAGGATCACAATATCCTAGTTAAGATAGACATAGCCTTGAACCACCAATGTGGCCACATCTCTAGTAAAAGGTGATTGTGTTAATGAGGATATCAAGCCTTTTGAAGCTTACATGGATAGGGGTATAGATGATAATCCTCCAAATCTATATGTCCTTGCATGTCTTAAACATAACTATGTAGTCTTTAAGGATTTGAATGACTTTATGATAATTTAGTAAGATGCTTACCAACAATGTCGATGAATTAAAAATTCACCTTGTTGATCTACATAGAGAGATTATTGCTTCTGACTCAAGTGAAGCCATGGAGAAGGTGGAGTTGATTACCTAAGACCATGACTGATTTTCTCTTTGATGGATGACTCTTGTGTTTATTTTTTTATATTTTGGGTTTTTGTATCACGTAATGGTTGTTATTATTGTTAGTTCCTTCCATTTGTGAGCTCTTTCTATTTTTTCTAGTAGTTTTAGATCTTGTTTGTATTGCTTGTGTTTCATTTGCAAAGCTTAATGGCAAAATATTGAAAAGGTTGTAAAAGGTTTAAGAAACCTTTCAAAATCCCTTCCTTCCAACATAATAATAAAAAATATACATCCTATATAATATATATTTTTTTTTTTTAGCAAAAAACCCCTTGTGGGGCCACCTTGGTCTGAGAGACCATGAACAGGGGTTTCTACACTGTCAAAGTCACCTGGAAGTCACACCCGATCCTGCCCGTACCAACATTATCAATTGGATTTTGGATACCCAATTCAATTTTTTGGTAGGATGGAGATTTGAACGTGGGAGCTCTCTTGGAGGATTTCCATCTCCTCTCCAACTCACCTACAACACCTGGGTGTAATATATAATTTTAAATACCTTAAAAATTGCTTTATTTTTAACCTTAAATGTTTTTAGTTAATAATATTCAATAAAAGTACCCCCAAGGGCTATGTGGATTGGTAAGTACTAGTCTAGCTCGGCACTTACCAAGAAGACCTAGGTTCAAACCTTAGGGAAAGCTTGTTGTAAATGTAGTAGTCTGATCCAAATCCTCTGAGTGTACACCTAACCAATGATGATGGTACAAATCCTAACCACCCGGTGGTCCATTTCATGTCAGGCTATAAAACAATGAGGTGGACTAGGTTTGGTGAATGTAATCTGTGTGGTTTGAACCTTGTTATTATTAGCTACTAAAATAGTGTGGTTGTTACCAACTGTCCTTTCAAGCAAAAAAAAAACTATATAATAAAGGTTTTGGAAAAAAACATGTGGAATTCAGTCAATACACTCAACATCTATTAACTTAGGGCAATAAATCAAAGGTTCATTTTCCCTTACCAAATTGGTTGGTAAAGAGTATTATATGTTTAATTATTGGATATTTTTATCATGTTTTATAGTAAAATAAAGTACATATAATTTTAAATGTAAAAATAAATTTTAGTTATTTAGTGCTTCTTGGATACATAGGGGAGTTGGTTACATCCACACTATTTTTAGTAATTGCCAAGTGCACAGTTCAAACCATAAGGGCTACTTCCAACAACTAATCACTTAAGATTCGTATAATTATCGTTCGTCCGATGAACACTCAAAATATTTGAAGTAGACTACTACCTTTACAAATAGGCATGCCCCTAATGTTTGAACCAAGGTATCTTCTAGGTAAGTGCCTGACAAGACAAGCAATTACCCATCCACCTAGCCCTTGGGGGCTTTATTTATTTAGTTTTAGTGATGATGGTAATTATTTACAATATATTATTAAAATATTTATTTATTTGAGACCTTGGTGTAGCAGGTTGAGAGGATGATATTTTCTAGCATTAGGTTGTTCTGACAGTGCCCATAGTAGGGCTCAGTATCCTCTTGGAGTGGCTTCCTTTGTTTAGTTACTTTTTTATTCACTCTTTTAGGTTTTGGTTTTATTTTTTACCTCAGGTCTTTATGATGTTGATTGTTTGGGTTGCCTTGCATCCCGAGCTATAATTTTTTCAACTTCCTTTTTATTGTAACCTCTTATTTTTTATTGATTTAGTTGTTGGTTCCAATAAAAATATATATTAATTATATTTAATTAAAATTTTAAATATTATTTTAATAATTTTAAACATGTTCCTTCGTGTATGTGTATGTGTATGTGTCTCTATATATATATAATTGTGGTTTGAGCTTGTATTTTTTTGAAATAGAGTCCAAAGCCAACCAACTATAATACTCGCATGAATTATTTATTTTATGCATATGTTACTATAATAATAATAGAGGTGACCTATATTTTGAGGGTCAAAAAAGACAAGCTATAAAAAAATGTATAACTTGAGTTTATATATATATATCATTGTGGTTTGAGTTTGTGTTTTTTTTGAAATAGAGTCTGAAGCCAACCCACTATAATACTTGTATGAATTATTTATTTTATGCATATGTTACTATAATAATAATAGAGGTGACCTATATTTTGAGCCTGGTCAAAAAAGACAAGCTATAAAAAAATGTATAACTTGAGTTTATATATATATATATATATATATATATATATCATTGTGGTTTGAGTTTGTATTTTTTTTGAAATAGAGTCCAAAGCCAACCCACTATAATACCTACATGAATTATTTATTTTATGCATATGTTACTATAATAATAATAGAGGTGACCTATATTTTGAGCCTGGTCAAGAAAGACAAACTATAAAAAAAAAATGTATCACTTGAGTTTTTTAAAATAAAATTATTAATTTTTTTTAATATATATTAATATTGTTTTGTGGATGATATTAATTATACATAGACTATGAGACACCCACATACGCACCTTATTCTAATTTGAATATGGGTCTATGGTAAGAGAGCCCAAAGCCAAACCACTATGAAATATTTTTTAATGCAATTTTATTGTATAAAATGATAACATTATATTTAATTCAATATTACACATCTTATAAATTTAATATCACCCAAACCTTGGAGGTAAAGGATGCTACATGCCATAATATAAGGTACAAAACTATATTACCTTAAAAAAATTATTATCATTGACTTGATTTATTAATCTAATCATCAAAACACTCAGTGAACTTCCTTACAATTAAACAGGCTAAGGAGAGCCTTACCATTTGTAATTCTAGTATTTCTAAGAGTAGGTTGAGGATAGCCTTGATTGTGGTTTTTTTATATTTCCTTTAATTTTTGTTTCTTGTCCTTTCTAACATATGATGCCATTTTGTGTTCAGGTTTTGGAATCCTGATTAAACCTACATGTTATATAATTGTTAATATCTTTCACTGACCAATAAAAATAAAAGTTAAACTATGATGAAACAGTGAAATGGAATCCTAGTTAGGTTGGGGCAGGTGGGATATTTCATGACCATAATGGCATGTCAGTCCTGGCATATGTTGAAACCTTGGGAGAGCAAGCAAACCATCTTACTAAAACTAGAGTAACTTTTTTGGAATTATTTCTCATTAAGAGACCTAATGTCAAAAATTTGATTATTGAGGGGGATTCACAAAATATTATCAATATTCTAAAATGTAATCAACATCCTAGCTAGAATATTACAGATATTATCTCAAAGACCAAATATAAAACCATCCCCTTGGATAAATTCAACAATGTATATAGGAAATCAAAGGAGATAGTTGATTGTATGGCAAACCTATGGGTGTTATTGGATGCATATCAAAGGTGAAAAAGGAATTTTTTTTGGTTAGGTCCATGAGTTAGTGAAGGCAAAATCCTGTATCTATGAATATCACAATGAGAAAAAGGGTTAGGTGGTTTGTGGTTCTTATCAAGTTTTTGTTGATAAAGCAACATTGTATACCTAGAGGGAGTATGCCAGGATTTTCAACTCAAAATATTCACCACCTCGGAGGGGGAAACTTTTGAAAGAGACATCAAAAAGGTGGGACCTTACTTGGAAATTTTGTGTTAGAAGATCAAATCCAGTTAAGATGAATATTAAGATTTCAGTTAGGGGGAAGAGACATGCATTTCTCTTGTGGTGCTTGTAAACTTGGTGGGACCAACTTCCTTTCCAACCATTTCAATCATAAGAGGATATCACAGAGGCTCACATATTTAAAGTATTCATTTGGTCTATTGCATTATTTTACTAATGATTTTCTTGCTAGGTTTAAATCTAGCATGTAGTGAATAAGCTAGGGATATTTGACTTGTGAGCCTCACCCTAGTTGTGAGTTGATGTTGTATGTAAAAAATTGGAAGGATGGCATTGTAGTTTAGATAGACTTATAGGTGCAAAGCATATAGGTGATACCAATAATATCTAGGAGAACCATGACCTATGTTCATATGATTCTCATGAATCCTTTACATGTTACTTATTATATCCAAATATGAGCACATCGACAAGATACAAAATAGAGTATAGATCGAATCATTACCAAAGCCTTGGGATTGGATACTAGTGCCAATTATAAAATATTTTACCTTGGATTCTAGGTTTACAATTGTTCAAAGCTTTTATATGGTTTTTTTGAACCATCTTCATCAAGAAAAAATTATGAACATCCCAACCTTCTTATTCTAATCAATGGAGAAAATTATGGGGAATGTACATAATGGGAGAGCCTTAATATTGCTCCACCAAGGATTGATGAAGCTTATATTATTGCATGTAATTGTGAAGATTGGGAGACCAAGCTCGAAGTACCTAGAATCTACCAGTAAGAAACCAAAGAAATCAAGAAAGAAAGCAAAATTTATTGAAGAAAAGCAAGGTGGAGTAAAGGAAGATGAGATATCAAATGATGATGCTTCTGAGCATACACCATCAAAGAAAAATCCCAAGGTATCATAGGGATCAAAGAAAAAGCCTAAAATATCTATCTTGCAGGAAACAACCATGCATTGTGAGATGTCAATGGTCAACCACTCTAGGAGGTTTAATGCAAGTCTAAATGCTTGAGGAAGATGCCTAAGATTGCAAAAAAATCTAAATGGTCCTCTATATTTTTTACCAAGAAATACAAAAATAAGGATCAAACTCTCCTAGTTAAGATAGACATAGATTTGAACCACCAATTGGCCACATATTTAGTAAAATGTGATTGTGTTAACGAGGATATAAATACTTTTGAAGCTTACATGGATAGGGGTATAGATGATAATCCTCCAAATCTATATGTCCTTGCAGGGCTCAAACATAGCTATGTAATATTTCAGGATTTGAATGACTTTATGACAAGTTAGGAAGATGCTTACCAATAATTTCAATGAATTAATAATTCACCTTGTTGAGCTACATAGAGAGATTATTGCTTCAGACTCAAGTGAAGCCATGGAGAAGGTGGAGTTGATTACTAGCGACCATGACTGATTTTATCTTTTATGGATGGCTATTGTGTTTATTTTTTTATTTGTTGGAGTTTTGTATCATGTAATTGTTCTTCTTATTGTTAGTTCCTTCCGTTTGTGATATCTTTCTATTTTTCTAGTAGGTTTAGATCTTGTTTGCTTTGCTTGTGTTTCAGTTGCAAATCTTAATGGCAAAATCCTGAATAGGTTGTAAGACGTTTATGAAACCTTTCAAAATATCTTCCTTCTAACATAATAATAAAAAATATACATCCTATATAATATATAATTTTAAATACCTTAAACATTGCTTTATTTTTAACCTTAAAAGTTTTAAGGTAATAATATACAATAAAAGTACCCCTAAGGGCTAGGTGTATTATTGGCAAGTGCTAGTCTAGTTGGGCACTTACCAAGAAGACCTAGGTTCAAACCTTAGGGGAAGCCTATTGTAAAGGTAGTAGTCTGATCCAAATCCTTTCGAGTGCACACCAAACTAATGATGATGGTATAAATACTGAGCACTTAGTGGTCCATTTCACGTTGGGCTATAAAACAATGAGGTGGACTAGGTTTGGTGAATGTAATCCGTGTGGTTTGAACCTTGTTTTTATTAGCTACTAAAAATAGTGTGGTTGTTAACAAATCTTATTTCAAGCAAAAAAAAAAACTATATAATAAAGGTTTTGGGATAAAACATGTGGAATTCAATCAATACACTCGACATCTATTAGCTTAGGGTAATAAATCAAAGGTTCTCTTTCCCTTACCAAATTGGTTGGTAAAGGTTATTATATGTTTAATTTTTGAATATTTTTATCATGTTTTATAGTAAAATAAAGTACATATAATTTTAAATATAAAAATTCAATTTTAGTTATTTAGTGCTTTTTGGATACATAGGGGAGTTGGTTACATCCACACTATTTTTAGTAATTACCAAGTGCAGGGTACAAACCATAAGGGCTACCCCCAACAAGACTATATAACCTAGCATGAAGAGGACCATTGATCGCTTAAGATTCGTACCATTATCGTTTTTCTGGTGCACACTAAAATATTTCGAGTAGACTACTACCTTTACAAATAGGCATGCCCCCAAGGTTTTAACCAAGGTCTCTTCTAGGTAAGTGCCTGACGAGACAAGCAAATACCAATCCACCTAGTCCTTGGGGGCTTTATTTATTTAGTGTTAGTGATGATGGTAATTATTTATAATATATTATAGATATAAAATTTAAAATATATATTTCTTTAACACCTTGGTGTAGCAGGTTGAGGGGATGATATTTTCTAGCATCAAGTTGTTTTGAAAGTGCCCATGGTAGGGCTCAGTATCCTCTTGTAGTGGCTCCATTTGTTTAATTATTATTTTTATTCACTCTTTTAGGGTCTGGTTTTATTTTTGACCTCAGGTCTTTACGATGTTGATTGTTTGGATGGCCTTGCACCTCGAGCTATGATTTTTCTAGCTTCCTTTTTATTGTAACCTCTTATTTTTAATTGAATATAATTGTTGGTTCCAATAAAAATATATATTAATTGTATTTAATTAAAATTTTAAATATTATTTTAATAATTTATATAAATTTTAAACATGTTCCTTCATGTATCTCTCTCTATATATATCATTGTGGTTTGAACTTGTATTTTTTGGAATAGAGTCCAAAGCCAACCCACTACAATAGCCACATAAATTATTTATTTTATGTATATGTTACTATAATAATAACAAAGGTTACCTGTATTTTGAGCCTCGTCAAGAAAGACAAGCTATCAAAAATGTATAACTTGAGTTTTTTTAAATAAAATTATTACATTTTTATTGAAAAATCATTTTTTCAATAATAAATTATAATTTTAATGTATATTAATATTTTTTTGTGGATGATATTAATCATACATAATGAGACATTCCTTTGTTTCAAGAAAATCATATTTTAAAATTTTTCATCACACACATACACACCTTATTCTAATTTGAATATGGGTCCATGATAAGAGAGCCCAAAGCCAAACCACTATGAAATATTTTTTAATGCAATTTTATTGTATAAAATTATAACATTATATTTAAATCAATATTACACATCTTATAAATTTAATATCTCCTAGAACTAAAGGATGCTACATGCCATAATATAAGGTACAAAACTATATTACATTAAATATTTTATTATCATTGACTTGATTTATTAATCTAATAATCAAAACACTCGTTGAACTTCCTTATACGTTTTTTCAAGTTAATATTAACAATTTGAAATTTTAGTAAAAATATTTTTATATGTTAACACCCTCCTTAACCTTAGATTAGCTTGGAATAAAGTAGACATTATAAATCTATCAACAAAAGGTGTAGTTATATATCATGCCTTGTAATTTTGAATGGTTTCACATAAAAAGAAATACAAACAAATTACACAAGGCATATTCTAGATATCTAAAATTAAATAACACAAAATGCATGCTAGATGATAATAATATATATTATAGATATTGCAAAGGTTGTGGAAAGTACATTGACGAGTGTCATCATACTCACACATTAATATTTGTCAATATAAGGTGGTGACCTAAGGTTGTATGCATTAGAGGTTCAAGAATCGTATTTTTGGGTATTGGTTTTCCTAAAGTATTCTAACCTAAAAATGAGATTAAAAAATTCATCAAATAAAGATAGAATTTTAATAAAATAAACTATATCTACTTTTTTTTGTAGTAAAATAATTCTTGCAACTAAAATCCAAACCATGTGATAAAGTAAATTAAAAAAGAAACTTAAACAGAAATAAAATAGGTAAACTTCATGCTTGTAGTAAATAAAATGAAAGGAATTCACACATGTAGGAATCAAAAATCACACTTGGAGAATTCTATAAACATATTCATAATTGTAGTAAATTGAATTAAATAGTTGGAGATATTTAAATCTCACTCTCTATTGAAATAAAAGATAAAAATTAAAACATAATAAAAAACTTGCAACTACGTCTAAAACTCCCTTCCATTTTTCTAGTAGAGGAGGCTCTTGATCCAAGGTCCAATGAGAGGTAGAAAAATTTAATAATAGAATCTAGTCTAAATAGCTGAACTCATACACAAAATAAAATAAAGTATTTCTAGTTTATTATCAAGCATCTAACTTGTTAATGAATCTAGCAAGGATAAATATGCTAGCTTAGAAATATAATCCTACATGTATTGACTATCCAATATACTGCATCATTTTATCTAATTGGATAAGACTCATAGGTGTTTATTCATTCAATTAAAATAAAAACCATCCTTTACTATGTTCTTTATGCTCATTGGTTGCAACAATCTTGAAACTATCAACTTCTCTATCTCTATTTTGGTTGGTGCTTGTCTTGTTCTTTGTTATGTGTGTAACATACTATTTTGATTCTATGTAGGATCAATAATCTAGTTTTTCTCTTTGTTAACATCCTCAACATTGTGAATGATCACCAAACCAAATACTAGTGCTAAGCTTGGTCATCAATTCTAGAAATCTATGTGGCTCACATGAAGTAGTTTGGTTGTCATGTTTTTGTTATATGTTACACATAAATATTCTAGAGCAAACCTTATCACAAAAAATTATATCGTGATTTCGCAACAGGTTGTGGAGAAAGCGTACGGATGCAAAAAGTGTCACGATTTCGTGACAGGATGAAGGGAAAGCATACAAATGCAGGAAGTGTCATGATTTCGTGACAGGTTGTAGAGAAAGCATACGGATGCAGAAAGTGTCGCAATTTCACGATAGAAATAGAATGCAAGACTTCAAAGGCAGAAGTGTCGTGATTTCATGACAAAAGTTAAGTTGAAGACTTCGAAGGTTGAAGTGTCGTGATTTCATGACAAAAGCAAAAGGCTAGGTACGAAAACAAAAAGTGTCACGATTTCATGACAAAAGCGAAGACAAAGTCTATGAAGGCAAAAGTGTCGTGATATCGCAACAAAAGAACAGATGAAGTCTACGAAGGCTGAAAGTGTCGCGATATCATGACAAAAGAAAAAGGCAAAGTCTACGAAGAGAGAAGTGTCGCGATATCGTGACAAAAGCCAAGACGAAGCGTATGGAGGCGAAAGTGTCGCAATATCATGACATGTTGTGTTTTCATGGCAACAGTAACAGAAGAAGCTGCAGAGTTAGATGATGAGACTGACGAAGACCGATGATAGCCGATGAAGTTTAGGATTTACAGTCGATGATAATTAGGGTTTACAGTCGACGAAGATTAGGGTTTACAGCCAACTAAGATGAGGGTTTTCATCATGAAAATTCTTGTATAAAAGGAGGGTTGTTTGGAGAATTGAGGAATCGATCTGTGGGTGTATCGAAGTGGGTGATATGAGGCCATAAGAGCATAGATAGCATAGAAGCGATGATAGATGGCGAAGAGTGTAGAGTGAATGCAGAGGCAGTGAAGTGCACAGAGTGAGCAAAGAGTCATGTCGAATTATTCTAAGTGTGGCTACGAATGCACATAGATAGCAGAGTGTGAAAAGAGCAAAGATGACAGTTCAGCTGGAATGACACAAAGTGTGTGAAGCGTGTGCACAAATAAAGTAGAGTGTGCAGAGAGTGTGAGGGACAAATTTAATTACTGAGTTTGGCAATAGCGATGCAGTAGACGCCTATGTCTTGCAAACAGTGAGAGAAATCGAGTAAGTTTTAGACCAGTCAGGGTCTTGTGAAAATGAAGGTATTTTTCTATCAAACATTTACATTCAGAATTGAAGTCTGGGTTGCAGCTTGACATCAGGGGTTGGTGTTCCTTCCAGTAGGTGTTGGTAAATCAAGGGTTGGTGCTCCTTTTTGTTGATGCAGATAAATAAGGGGTTGTTGCTCCTTCCAGTGGGTGCTGGTAAATGATTGCAAAGTTGGTGCTTTACAAGGGGCTGGATTTGGATGGTAGTCCAAGCAACCATTCTTTTTGAGGAGTAGCCATATTGGTGAACCTCATTAAAATCCTATGTTGTGTGATTTTCTCTTGTTATGCTTGTTGTTTCTGGTTTTAAGTTTTCATTATTTCAAAATTAAGAGTTGTAGATTTAAGTTTTAAAATGCTTAACTGATTCACCCCCCCTCTCAGTGTCGTACTAAGTATAACAATTGGTATCAGAGCCAAGTTCCCTTCAAAGGCTAAATCAGCTAGGGTTGATCTTGGATTAGTATGCAATGGGTAAGAAGAATAGATCTTCCTCCAAAAGGGCATCTCAGTCAGTTTCAATTCCTGTAGAAGAGAAAATTGAACCAGAAGAGTTTGAAGGTTGTTTATCAAACAAAGCACCTTTGTTTGATGGAACAAATTACATGACCTGGAGAATCAGGATGTAGGCATATCTTTGTGCTTTGGGTTACTATGTCTAGGATTCAGTAATCAATGAATGCACAATACCCATCACTCCTCCAACCGATGCTGCAGATAAGAATATGGTTTAAAATGACTCAAAGGCAAGGAATGCTATCAGATGTAGATTAGTAGACAGTGAGCTGATAAAGGTCAAGAGTTATAGAACGACAAAAGAAATATGGGACAAACTGAGGAGTACTCATGAAGGAGACGATGAGATCAAGGATGTCAAGTTACAAACACATCAAGCTCAGGTCGAAGCTGTAAAGTTGAATAACGATGAGAACATAGAGATATATATGCTGAAAGTTAATGAAGTCCTAGAGGATGATTCTAAAAGAAAAATAGAAAAAGAACATAAATGTGATGAAGAAGAAATTGATGCAGAAATAAATTTGAAAGAGGAACTAACTGCAACTCTGGATGAATTGAAGATAGAAAGAAAAAGGAATAAGGAAATCTCAAGAAAGCTTGAGGATGCAAATGAAATAATAACTAGTTTGAAAGTATAGGTGGAAGAATTCAAAAGGATTGAAGAAACTCTCAAGTCACAGATCAATGAGAAAGAGATTGGTTGCTGCAAACAAGAGGAAGAGATTGTTTTATTGAAGAAACAACTAGAAGAGGCCAATACAAATCTCAAATTTGAGAAGAGCACAGAGTTGTTAGATAAAATGATAAGCCATCAAAGAAGCTCCATGGATAAGCATGGTCTTGGATATAAAGCTTAACAACCTTCATCTTCCAATTCTGTAGAGAAGAAGAAGTTCATTGTTGAAGGATCGAAGCAAGAAAAGTTTGAAGCTAAATCTTCAAAAGGAAGAAAATATCAAAGGAGATCTACAACAAAGTAGCCCCAACAAAAGAGGTTCTATCACTCTCACTCTATTCATACTAATACTTTTAATGGCTATTGTTTCAGATGCAACCAGTATGGTCACAAGACAAATTATTGTGGATTGAATAATAAATCAAAGAGTTATGTTGGTAGAAATACATCTGTGTATCTGAGTGAACACTATGTACAATTTTTTCAATGCAATGGTCATGGGCACATAGCAAGGTTTTGTCCAAGCACTTTTGTATCTAATCTAAGACAAAACAGTAGATTTTATTAGATGCAAAGAACGCAACATAGACAGGGAATAAATCATGTACATAAAAGAAAGGAAAATAATCATTCATCATGGATGCATAAGAGACAACCACACAAGAGAAATGTTCGAGTTCACAAAAAGGTGCAAAATAGGGATGCAGTTGAAAAACCCAAGCCCGTGGTCAAGAAAGTCTGGAGAAAGAAAGAAGAGAGGAAATCATGTCTCCTTGGACTGAAGGAGATTGCTCCGATATTGCACTAAGCAACTCCAGGTAGCACATCCTCAGGGGGAGCAATCTTGAAAGTTTCATTTTAATGCTCCTATGTATTTATCTGAGTTATCTGAGGATGAAAGGCAAGTAGTAAGGGGGAGTTGCAATATAGGTGTCAAAGTGTGTTTTTTTGTTCATGTAATTTTTGAAAGTGCCATGAAGGGTGGTGATTAAATTGAGAGTTGTCATTATTGGCAGTATTGCTATATGTCATTGTTGTTCTGGTGATGATTCTTACTACCACTATCCAAAGTTAAGGATCATAACAGTTCAGATAAGTTGATGAGTGAAATATTGTTGCTCTAGCCGTATATATGTGTTTCGATAAAAGAAGTGGGTATTTGAACTACACTTTGATGTGAAGATTGTTAGATCTATTTTGATGTTCTGATGAAAAATATTGAAGTTTGATCATTGATTCATGTTTAGCTCATCAAGTTGAGCAACTTTGCTTTGTGAATCATACCTATCCGAGGTCCAGAAGTATGAGTTTGAGTAAGGTGCACTATAGTTGGCCGTGAAGTGGTTAACAAAATATTGTTTTTTGATTCGAACAATTGACAGTAAGGTGTGACCCGTGGTGACTGCAAAAAACATAGACCAAGCTGAAAATGTAAAAAAGGGATTTGGTTGATGTTGTGGTACTGTGTTTGATGCTTGCACAGAGTTGACAGTAAAACTACAGTGTTGGTACAGTGTTGGACAAAAGTTGGTACAAGTGTGAGTCACTTGTCAACTTTGTTGACAAAATGTGAAATTAATGTTTTTTATGAAAAACTTGAGCGAGGGTTTGATAAGAACATGAGTATTATTTTTATGTGAAGAATATTTTATAAGCATTGTTGTTGAAGCCCATTGCTTGTGCAAAGAACTTGAACTTGAGTTAAAGAAAAACATTTTGAGTTGGTTGATACATGCTTCGACTAGGGTTTGTGATAAAGAGTTGCTCTTTGAGGTGATTGGTTGAGTATAGTTTTTTGAGCTTAGTCAAGTGATCGGATGCATGTAGTTGTTCAAGTTCCATACAATAAACTTTTCTTGATTTGAGATTGATATTTGAGAATAGAAGATATTAAGTCTCTAACAATTCTCTTTATGCTTCTATAAAGTGGATTTGGTTTGAGACTGTCATTCATTATTGAGTTCATTTTGAGTATTACTTGAGCATGATTGATTGAGCCTTTGAAGAAGGCCTTTGGGAAATATTTGAGGACAATGCTGGGACAGATTTGAGGACAGTGTTGGGACAGGTTTCTAGAGCATATTTGGGCAAGTTCTTGGTGAGATTGTTGGAGAAGATTTGGGCAAGTTCTTGGTGAGCTTGTTAGACCAGATTTGGATAGGTTCTATGTGAGCCTACTGAGTAGGTTCTTAGTGAGCCCATTAACAGAGATTTGGAGGTGACAAAGTATAGAGGACAGAGTCTCAATGGATAGAGATTCAACAACCAACATAGTTGAAGATAGATCTAAGTGAGGATTCTTCAAGTGGAGAGAGGTCCACCAGTCAATGTAGCAGAGAGACAAAGTCTTCTATAATATCAAGGGTACTATGGAGTATGGGTTATGATATCCGAAAGGTAGATAATTCACCCTTATATCATATTCAGATGCAGATTGGGCTGGATGTGTCGATGACAGAAAGAGTACCAGTGGAGGTGCATTCTATCTTGGAGACAGATTGGTCGAGTGGTTAAACTTCCCAAGAATTGGCTAGCCATAGGGATCATATTCTCAGGGGGAGCATTTGTGATTTTGTCTATCTTTTGCTCATGTTTTTAATTTTTACTAAGTGTAAAATTTTCTGCCTGAGAATGTTGTGCATGGACTCAGGGGGAGTCTGCAGCAGCCCTTTGGTATTATTGTCAAAGGGGGAGAAGAGTTACAGGTAATTGCATGTGTGTTGACAATAATTCCAAAGGGGGAGATTGTTGAGCAAGGTGCAGTAACAGTATTCTCATTGTTGTCAACACAAACAGTTAGATCAGTTGATACAATGGACAGGAATTTTAGATGCTCAGAAGTTATTCAGATGCAGTGGATAGGAAATTTAGAAGCAATTCAAAGTATGTACAGTGCTTTTCCAAGAAGATTGAAGTGACCCATATGCAAAAATTCAAAGAAAAAGACAAGTAAGAAAAGTGTCGCGATATCGCGACATATTGGAAGAGAGAAAAAGTAGGAAAAAGTGTCACGATTTCGTGACATATTGGAGGAGAGAGAAATTGCAAGAAAAAATGTCACGATATCGTGACATATTGGAAGAGAGAGAAGCAACAGGTAAAAGTGTCACGATTTCATGACATATTGGAGGAGAGAGAAATAGAAAAGAAAACTATCACGATTTAGTGACATGTTGGAAGAAAAGAAAGCAAGTGGAAAAACTATCATGATTTCGTGACATGTTCAAAGCAGATGCGCAAGCAGAGAAAACTATCATGATTTTGCAACATGTTCGAAGCAGAGGCGCAAGCAGGGAAAACTGTCACGATTTTGTGACATGTTGGAAGAAAAGAAAGCAAGTGAAAAAACTATCATGATTTCGTGACATGTTCGAAGCAGAGGCGCAAGTAGGGAAAACTGTCATGATTTCACGACATGTTCAAAGCAGAGGTGCAAGCAGGGAAAACTGTCATGATTTTGTGACATGTTACAAGAGAAAAATGCAAGTTGAAAAAATGTCGTGATTTCGTGACATGTTATAAGAGAAAAATGCAAGTTGAAAAACTATAGCGATTTTGCAACATGTTGAAAGAAAAAGTGCAAGGAAGGAAAACTGTCACGATTTCACGACATGTTCGAAGAGAAAGCACAAGCAGGAATAACTGTCGTGATTTCGTGACATGTTAGAAGGGGAAGAGAAAGTAGGTTAAAGTGTCACGATTTCAAAACAAGTCAGAAGAGAAAGTGAAAGCAAGATAAAGTGTCATGATTTCACGACGTGTTGCAGAAGAGAGAGTCCGAAGTGAGAACTATTGCAATTTTGTGACAAGTTCAAGGAGAGAGAAAGTAAAATGAAAAATATCATGATTTCATGACATGCTACAGAGTTCAAAGTGAGAACTGTCATGATTTCGTGACATGCTGTAGAGTTCGAAGTGAGAACTATCACGATTTCACGACATGCTACAGAGTTCGAAGTGAGAACTGTCATGATTTCGTGACATGCTACAGATGAAAATGTTCCAAGTGAGAACTGTCACGATTTTGTGACATGCAACAAAGGAAAGAGTTCGAAGTGAGAACTGTCATGATTTTGTGACATGCTGCAGACGAAAGTGTTTGAAATAAGATATGTCATGATTTCATGACAGGTTGTGGAGAAAGCGTACGGATGCAGAAAGTGTCATGATTTTGTGACAGGATGAAGGGAAAGCATATGAATGCAGGAAGTGTCACAATTTCATGATAGGTTGTAGAGAAAGTGTACGGATGCAAAAAGTGTCATGATTTCATGACAGAAATAGAATGCAAGACTTCAAAGGCAGAACTATCATGATTTCGTGACAAAAGTTAAGTTGAAGACTTCGAAGGTTGAAGTGTCACGATTTCACGACAAAAGCAAAAGGCTAGGTATGGAAACAAAAAGTGTCATGATTTTGTGACAAAAGTGAAGATGAAGTCTATGAAGGCAGAAGTGTCATGATATCACGACAAAAGAACAGATGAAGTCTACGAAGGCTGAAAGTGTCGCGATATTACGACAAAAGAAAAAGGTGAAGTCTACGAAGAGAGAAGTGTCACGATATCACGACAAAAGCCAAGACAAAGCGTACGAAGGTGGAAGTGTCGCAATATCGTGACATGTTGTGTTTTCACGGCAACAGTAACAGAAGAAGCTAGAGATTCAGATGATGAAGCCGACGAAGACCGATGACAATGAACAAATTTTAGGGTTTACAGTCGATGATAATTAGGGTTTATAGTCGACGAAGATTAGGGTTTATAGCCAACTAAGATGAGGGTTTTCATCATGAAAATTCTTGTATAAAAGGAGGGTTTTTTGGAGAATTGAGGAATCGATTTGTGGGTGTATCGAAGTGGGTGATATGTAGCCGTAAGAGCGCAGATAGCAGAGAAGTGGTGATATATGGTGAAGAGTGCAGAGTGAATGTAGAGGTGATGAAGTGCATAGAGTGAGCAAAGAGTCATGTCAAATTATTCTAAGTGTGGCTATGAATGCACATAGAAAGCAGAGTACAAAAAGAGCGGAGACGACAGTTTGGTTGGAATGATGTAGAGTGTGTGAAGCATGTGTGCAAAGAAAGCAGAGTGTGTAAAGAGTGTGAGGGGCAAAGTCAATTGTTGAGTTTGGCTGTAGCAATGCAGCAGATGCCTGTGTCTTACGAACAGTGAGAGAGATTGAGTAAGCTTTAGACCAGTCAGGGTCTTGTGAAAATGAAGGTATTTTCCTGTCAAACATTTACATTCAGAATTGAAGTCTAGGTTGTAGCTTGGCATCAGGGGTTGGTGCTCCTTCCAGTAGGTGCTAGTAAATCAGGGGTTGGTGCTCCTTTCTATTGATGCAAATAAATAAGGGGTTGTTGCTCCTTCCAGTGGGTGTTGGTAAATGATTGTAAAGTTGGTGCTTTGCAAGGGGATGGATTTGGATGGTAGTCCAAGTAGCCGTTATTTTTGAGGAGTAGCCATATTGGTGAACCTCGTTAAAATCTTGTGTTGTGTGATGCTCTATTGTTATGCTTGTTGTTTCTGGTTTTAAGTTTTCATTATTTCAAAATTAAGAGTTGCAGATTTAAGTTTTAAAATGCTTAACTAATTCACCCCCCCTCTCAGTGTCGTACTAAGTATAACAAAGACTCATAGGTGTTTGTTCATTCAATTAAAAGAAAAACCATCCTTTACTATGTTCTTTGTACTCATTGGTTGCAACAATCTTGAAACTATCAACTTCTCTCTCTCTATTTTGGTTGGTGCTTGTCTTGTTCTTTGTTATGTGTGTAACATACTATTTTGATTCTATGTAGGATCAATAATCTAGTTTTTATCTTCGTTAACATCCTCAACATTGTGCATGATCACCAAACCAAATACTAGTGCTAACCTTGGTCATCAATTCTAGAAATCTATGTGGCTCACATGAAGTAGTTTGGTTGTCATGTTTTTGTTATATGTTACACATAAATATTCTAGAGAAAACCTTATCACAAAAAATTATGGCATATGGATTTATTCTAGCACATATATGGCACTCATATTATTTTGGTGCACAATTGCTGCTTAGATTGCTCTAGCACACAACCATTCTAACACACAGATAATCTGATATACAACTATTTTGGTGTAAAAGTTATTTGGTGTACAGATACTCTAGATCATTCAAATTCCTTGGAAGACTCATTCAACAAATATTTTTTGTTCTTCATGATGTTTTAGAACCAATTTCTCAATCATAAAATATTGCAGGTTTATTAAAGGTCAAACCCACTCTTTAAAAAGAAACCAAACATGCAATTAGTCCCTTAAAAATTAAAAAATATATATTTCAAATAGTTAAATAAAAAAATCTCGTTATTTACTATATTCATCATTAATATTATCATAAATTACGGATTAGTCCATGATACGTATTTTTATTTATCATATAAATTAAACAAAAAAGGCATTTCTTGCTTGTTGATAATGAAACAATTATAAAGTGTCATCACTCCTCCTACTTATTATAATGCATATCCTCAATAATTATGCACAACCAAATTCATATTCATATCAAGATCCTTATCTAAATTGGTCCAAAAATTCTTGAATGAAGGATGATATCCTCTATTATTTCTTATTTGGAGTAATCACTGCCTAAATTGAGCTTCACTATATGGTCCAATATGATCATATTGCATAACAAGGGTCAAAATGGTGGATGACCGAAATCTGAGGCATGTTTATTCATGTTTTAGTAGCAAAATAATCTCCATCACTACAAAGACACATTTGTAAGACGACATTAAATTCACAAGTAAAATTGGTTCTCTTTTCTTTAGTCTGATAAACATTTCATCCCACCTTTGTTTACATGCACTTCTTACCCCGTCCAAGTATTCCCTCCAACATTATCTAAAATCTCTCAAAAAATAATTCATTTTGCAACCATATTGATAACTTCATTCCCTAAAAAATCATAATAAGTGTTAATAATGACTCTAGAATTAGGTTATTCATTTTGTAATAGTAAACCCATTTCTATTTTGTTGTTGTATTGACTCATTTTATCTTGTTGATAAATTTGGTTGTGAAGGAGGGAAGCAAATTCCCTTAATTGCACATCTCAAATATAAATATGGGGGATGAATCTTACATCATAATGGAGTGCATCCTCATGCAAATAAATTTTTTATTATAAATATTTTTGCTCCACAAGACTATGCAAAAAAGCTTCAAGGAAATTATCAATGGAATCTAACTCATAAAATAAGTTAGAACTAATTTATATTACCTTCCATTTATAAAATTGTTTCCTCAAGAATAAAATAAAATTTCTAGGTTGTACTCTATATTCCACCAACCCTTCTACGATGTGACAATATTCTCTCAACTTAGTCTGAAGACTAATTATATCCTCAACTTATTCCTTATTTTCTTTTCAAGATCCTTGAATGATTGGATTCTCTCCTTCAAGTAATGACATCTTCTCATCCATCTTGAAACTATTTCATTATAGTTATCAATTGTAACCATACCTAGAGGAGTGATGACTATTCTCCTTAGAATTTTAAATACCTCAATTTTAGTCCCATATTCAATTGTGTTAGAAATAGCTTATATTATATTATTTGGGTCATGTAAATGTACCTTCCTTGGCACATACTTAGAAAATTAAATTTTATCTAGTTACTTCATGCAATGTAATAAATGCACAAGTGTCAATGTGCAAGTTGTAATATTCAAGGCGTCCACTTGTACAACTAGGTAGAGTGTTAAAGAGATAACACAATAGTGTAGCACTATAGTAGTGTATGATAGACAATAGTGTAGTGTGTATTATCTATAAGCTCAGAGCTCATTCATTGAGAAGTAGCTTGTATCATGGAGTGTTCATTTCCTCCATAGCTACTATTGTACTCATTTCTATCATTTTTATTTATAGCATATTTTAGTCATCTTACAGATTTACTTTTTTTCTTATTATTCTGTATCTTGTGAATTCTATCTCCCATTTCATGTTTTATCAAAATCTAATAGTGGTTTCAAAGATATGGTATATAAATAGGAAAATCACCATTATCATTGACCCTAAGTTTTTTGTCAACCTAATGCGCCATTGGACCAATCATTGTCAACATTTCTTAAAATAATATATGTGATAGAATTAGAGAGAGTTGCAAGTGAGGACTAAATGAAATATCAATTTCAGGAATACTAAGATTGTATAAGGCTAGAGTCTTTCCATAGAGTTATAGAAAAACTCGTTAAGACTAGGACTCAGAATTTTATCCACTAGTTTTATGAAAAAACTAGTGAAGATCATCTAAGAGATCTAGAAATATTTACCTGAAGTTATTTATTGTAGGGAATTAATTCTCATTGATTGGGAAACATCCTAAAATAGAAATCTATGAGACCTCAACTTCATTTCCTGAAGGTTGGAGTGCCTTCATAGTGTAGATATTAGTTATTGCAAAAAGGAAAATACTTCAAAAGAAACTTATGGAAAATAATTATGGTGAAGTCAGGAGACAAGAGATATCCATTTCTAGATTGAATAACTTCACAAAAATAAAAAGTCCATAGAATCCCTATTTCATAATAAAAGGCCATAGAAGCCTTGATCTAGAAGAAAAGATCACATAAGCCTAGGAAAGACCATAAAAGTCTTGGTCTAGAAGTAAGGGCCACAAAAGCCTAGAAAATACCATAGAAACCTTAATATTGAAGAAAAGGCCATAGAAGCCTTGATATTAAATAAAATACCATAGAAGCCTTGAAAAGGTCATAGAAGCCCTGATACTAAAATAGGCCACATATGCCTTTATCCTAAATAATACTCTAGAAGAGAGTACTTAATTCAAAAGTAGATTTTAGTACTAATATTTTTGTTGTAGGTAAAGGAGATCTAGTAAGTCAAGAAATATTCCTACAAGAAATTTATAAAGATTAGCCTCTTTAGAATTACTCCAACACCTGGTGCAAAAGATATCAGGAGGATATCTCATTGAAGAACTTCCATACAAGGAAAAATAAGGACTAGGAGAGTCTTTCTCGAATCTAGAAGTAGTAGAATCAAAGATCTAGGATAAGATCTCACCACCAATACTTCTAGTAATAGAAGGTTGAATATAAATTCTCAAGGAAGACCATGAGAAACTATAATATCAAAGACCTTGGTGAGGTCTGGACGAGCATCCAGTAAAAGGCTAGGAGAGCCTTGCTGAATAAATCATCAAAGAAGAACTCATTGGAAAAATCCACTACCAAGAATAAGCCCCTAATATGAAGGACTTGGGATAATTGTTGTCATTCAAAAACAAGCCCAAGAGGAGGATAATTTGACAAGGAGTGACAAATTTGAGTTGAATAAGAATCCAATGAAGACCTCAATACATTCAAAATCTTAAGAAGAAGATCTTGCTTGATGTTAAAATTTGACAAGAAGACTTGAAGACATAAGAAGCTAGTCAGAACCAAAAGATTGAATATTATCTCCCATAGAAAGATGACATTGCTTCATAGACACCAATTTCTCCAAATCTACAGTAGAAGGAGGAGACTACAATAGGAGAACAAAGTCACCAAATCTTAGGTTCATGAAAGAAATTTTGAGACTACTTTTTGGTGAAGAACGAGTTGTTCGAAATAGTCTATAAAGAGCTGTAAAATCTTACTCAAGGCAACAATTTGGTGATCTAAGACACCAATATCTACATCCTCTACATAATAAAAAATGAAGCTACAAAATATTTTAGAAAAATATAAGCAACTATTGGTGCAAGTAGATTCATTAATTGGATTACTTTTCAGATTTATTAAAGCACCTTAATCCAGATTAAAGTTGCAACCTAAATTACAGTATTCAAAATTCCAAAATAAAAAGGTTTCTTTTAGAGGTTCATTTACACACTAGTAGTTGATTATATTTCAAATAATAATTATTATCAACTACCTATTATCTACTTTGGAAAGTGAAAATACGACTGAATCCTACAATACTAATTGTAGTGAATTTGTAGAATATTTGAAGGTTCATTTCAAATTATTCTTGATTAGTTGCAGTGAATTGATTAAGTGCATTTTTTTAGAGTATATTGCAGTGATAAGGTGTAATGTTTTAGTGCATTAAAAAGTAGAATTTGTTAGATTCATTTGCAATATTGTTACTCTCAAAATAAATTAGTTTTATGCCTTGAAAAAAAGGTACAAAATATAGTTTGCATCAAGTGTCTAAAGACACTCTTAAAGAATAAAAACTTGTAACTCTTAGTGGCCAATAGAAGCCACCATAATTGGTTAGTACAAGAAAATGAAAACTAACCAAAAAGAAGCTTCAAAAAGTGATACTTGTTGAGTCTCAAATCCAAAGCACTAAAATATTTAGTGCAACTAAAAGAAAGATTCTATTTTACAACATTTACAAGGATTGGATTCACCATAAAATATCCAATAAAAGAGGGTAAGTACTCTAGCTAAAGAGAGATCCTAAAAGCCCTCATAATGCACTCATAAAATTTACTACAAAATCAAAATCTCAGGCTTGCAAAAGAGGGCAAGAAAATATGCAATAAAATATTTTTATATACGTGTAAAGGTTACCTGGTAATGCACTTATACAATACATCATATGTGGGGAAAGGAACAGATTTGAAGGTGCCTCAAAAGGCACAATAGGTATAGGAAAATCCAGCCAAATAAGAGTCAAAATATTAGCACTCTTCAACCATCGAAATGTCATACTCTCCGTGAATGAACCTGCAAGACAAAGGAAGCTCTTAAAAGTGATTTACGTAAACCAAATTAAGCTTATCAATTACATCTAAAAATACATAAACAATAAGATTATTTATGTAGATAGAAGAGAGCTCATCCATGAATAAAAATCATCAAGCTTCCACTCCTACCAAGGTGAATAGGAAAAATAACAAGGAGCACATTAAAGGCAAGAAGAAAAAAGAGAAGGACAAATGCTATGCTAAGAGTAACATCCACAAAAGGAAGTAGTATCATACACAATTGAAGCTCCAATATGCCTCACAAAGCCACTTACAAAATAATAGGTTGCTTATTGCCTAAGAAAACAAAGCAAGCTAAGGAGAAAGATAATAGCAGTTACAATCTCCTTCTTGAAGACATTACATCAAAAGTCTCATGCAAGAATACTAAATACCACTTGGTATAATATTATCTAGCATATTTCATTTCCTAATGCTCAAGAGACCATAAAAGAGGAGTTACAAGTACCACAACATATTCTCATATGTTTCAAAAGTGTAACATGCACCATAAAAGTGTTACAAGAAGATATTGATGTTACACAAGTGATAGCACTATCTAGAAATAGAAAAGACACTTGGCCACCCTTGATTCCATTAAATGCAATTTAATTTTGAAGAAATAATAGGATGAAGAGGAGAGAAAATTACAGTCAAGAAAGGAGGAAATATCGTAGTCAAACCAGTTCTAGCGCAACATGGAAGAAATTGAGCAAGGAGTATTTAAATATCCATAGAATAAGGATAGATTACCAACATCATACTCTCAAAAATTGAATAATAAGCCTGACTATTTCTCACTCAACCATACCACACTTGGCCCATTCAAATTTGTCAACTCAAGCGCCACAAAAAGGGTACTTAAAAGGATTTTTATACTTAGTCAAAACTAGGGCTATTCAAGTGTGAAGGCAAGGAGCTAAGGTAAGTAAATTATCTCATTAATATTACTTTCAAACATAGGAAATATAAGGCTATAAAATCAAGGATAAATTTTAAGGTTGTGAAAGAAAAAGATATAGGAGATAAATTACAAAAAATTAAAATAATATTTGTAAGATAACCTAGGAGATATAAGGTCTTCTACTTAGGTTGAACTATTTAATACGTTGTAAATATTATTATATTTTCTAATGTTCAAAATTTGAGATTCATAAGGTCTACTACATCAAATTGATTTATTGGAAATTAGAAAAAATAAAATCAAATTTCAAAGGGCCATTATTAGAGGTTTATTAAAGTTTTTTAAAGGTTGGAAATTTATAATATTTACTTGTCTCAAATCTTCTCAAATTGAGACAAAGGGTCCAACATTGAAACCTCTTTAAATTTGAGAAAAGTGATTAGTTCAATAGGAGAAATAAGGATAATAGAAGTAAAGTTTGTTATTTACCAAACTTTATAAAATTAATCAATTGAACTAAAAATTACAAAAGCACTTTATATATTTTCCAAAGCATACTAGGGAGTCATAAGGAAGCCTACAATATTAGCATTTATCAAAATTATCAAGTTGCAATATATAAGCTTTCTAAAAAACCTAAAAATACTCAAGATTATATACTCTCATTACTAGGGAGACATAAGGAAGCCTGCAAAACCAAGGATTAATAAAGGTTTTATCAAATCAAGCTTATATACTTCTATCAGGGATCATATATCTGAATAGGGAGCCATAAGGTAAGTCTATTCTATCCCAAAGAATTTAGGTAATACAAATGGCTACTAGCATGCTAAGAAACACTCTTAGAAGTGGAATAAGGACAATACCAATATGGATTAAAAACCTAGTAGATTACAATGATGAAAAGGGCAAAGAAAAGGAACCAATACAATGCAAAATAAGGTCTAAAATTGATAGCCATATAAAGGTAAGATTCATCTAGTGAATATAATACCAAAGGAGACCCAAAGCAAGAAAAAAAGGATCAACCAGATTTTATACAAAAAGGAAAATATGGAATAGCTTCAATTGTGCATATATGGTTAGAAGGTCTTATTAAAGAGATAGACAAACATGATATCCCTAAATTAGACTTCAAATCCATCAAATTTTCTCTATTATGCACCTATTGCAATCAATATGGTCATGAAAAGACAAATTGTTGGAGTTTCCATCCTTGCAAATATTGTGATGGGACAAACCACTCATATTTTTCCTATTATTTCAAATATAGGTACTATAAGGGTCATGAAAGAAGATTGTTACAAAAATTAAAAAAAATTATCTTCAAGAAATCATTTTTGATGGATCTACTAACTTTGAGCTCAAGGTTGATACATATGAAGAGTAGAGAAATGGATCTTTCATAGGTACAAAATAAATAAGAATAATGTATTCAGATACACTCATGACATGCAAAATTATGAGAACAATTGTTCATCAAAAGCACTTGACATCAAGGAACAATGAACTAGAAAATATCAGAAGCCATGACATGGAGAACGAAGCAACTGAAGATGAAGAAGCCAAAGATCATTTTCAAGAGGAAGATCCACATTGAAGACTAAAGTCTTCAATACCCAAATATTGTAATACATGGGGGTGTTAGAAATAGCTTATATTACATTATTTGGCTCATGTAAATGTATCTTCCTTGGTACATTGTTTAGGAGAATTTATCTAGTTACTTAAAGCAATGTAATGTATGCACAAGTGTCAATGTGCAAGTTGTAATGTGCAAGATGTCCACTTGTACAACTAGGTAGAGTGTTGGCCAAGGAACTTATCTTCCTATATAAAGGGATATAAATATAGAAGAGATAACATAGTAGTGTAGGATTACAATAGTGTAGGATAAATAGTAGTGTAGTGTGTGTGAGCTATAATCTCAGAGCTAATTCATTGAGCAATAGCTTGTATCATGGAGTGTTCATTTTCTCCATAGCTACTATTGTACTCATTTTCATCATTTCTATTTATAGCATATTTCAGTCATCTCATAGATTTACTTTTTTTCTTATTATTCTGCATCTTGTGAATGTTATCTCCCATTTCATGTTGTATCAAACGCTAACAAATTTTTGGCTCTATATCCATTGTTTCTAATATCACCTACTTAATGACCAATTCTAGATCTAGTTATAATTTTGGTGATTCTAGAGATTTTTTTGTATTCTGACACTCTCAACAAGGTAGATCTTTATTTTGTCACCCATTTTGGAACATATTAGTCTAGTGCCCATTTTGGCACACTAGATTTTGGCACCCATTCTGGAGTATTTTATTATTGATCCTATTGTGGTGCCTTCTCTAGTGCTTTATGTTTTGGCACTTGATTTGGCACCTTAAATCATTATGTGGAAGTTTTCCCAACTTCCATAGACTCTTTTCCTTTTCTTCATGGAACATTCTACTCTACTAAAAATATTTGTAAATCTAGGGCCACATGATATTCGACCTTGTTCCTAGGATTCTTGTTAATTACTAAGCCTAACAGTTATTTATAGCAAAATATCAGTAGTTCCAAACCTAGGATTTGGTTCAAAAAAAGCATTCCCCTTAGATTGGTTATATCTACTTTTTAAATTATTCAATTCTTGAAAATTTTGGGAAATGTACCTTTCCTTCTCTTACAACTCTAATTGAGCCTTATGCAATCATTATTGTTGTGATATGATGATTTTTCTAGCATGTGCTATTGATAATATATCAAAGACCTCAACTTATTTTTCTAAAAAATTAGTTTCCTTATCTTCATATAAACATATAGACCCTTGTGTTACATCACATTTAGTGATGTCTAGTTGTTGCGCCATTAGTAGTGGTTGTTGATTTGTAGAGATACAAATATTATCTTATGGAGACTTGAAAGGTTTTATGCTTCAATAGAAGCACAAATATCTATTTGTGGCAACTCCTTTGACTCAGTGGGGACATCACGAACTCTTTCGTCATTGCTATCACTTATTACCAATGTTTTGCTTTTTATTTTAGTGATAGATATCTCTAGCACTTGCACCAAAGTAGGTATCTTTTTGGGTATAACTAAGGGTTTATTTTCCCTTCATCTCCTCCTAAACTAGCACTATTACCTTGCAACCTCTCTTATGTTAGGTACAAAATGTTATTATTCCTCCTTGCTAATAGGAATAATCTCTAGGAATTTCAATATTTCTATTTGTGTGTTAGAATGCTCTAGAATGCTATCTCCTTGATTCATCACCTAGTTGAAATATTTGGTTTTTCTACTAACCCTTTTTCTTTATGAATTGGATGTCATCCCAAACTAGTCATATTTTATTTCCTACATGGTTTGGTTGTGTGTTATCCTAATTCCAACAGGACTAGAAATTATAGATGTGAAATCCTCTATGTAGGAGTTTCTACATATTCAAAAAACTCATAATCTTAGGTTGATTTTTCTTGTTTCCACTAGATCTCCATTTTGTAGGTGTGGGTTATTCTAGCATAGGGTTTTCCATGTCTTCTAATTTTCCACATCCCTAGGTTACCTTCTCCTATTGCCAAAATTGTCACTAGTCTCTTGATCTTGCTATTTATCTATGGTGGAAGTTATCTAATAGCCAAGAAACTAGTGCCTGGAGTATTCATTTCCCATATTATACACATTTTTACATAGCAGTTGAATAAAACCATGATGTCTTGTAGGGTCATGGTGCTCTTGTACCCTTTTATCCATTATATATATAATAGTATGCAAATAAATAGGTAGATTAATTATGGCATTGGGTGTGTTAGCACCATACCTAAGATGCATTAGTTTTCTTGTATACAACCCTAAAAGTATGCTAAACTAACCATAACAAATCAAGTACTGCATAGCCCATAGTTTGAGGTGTTATTAAACCTAAGATTTTGAGCCCTTTACACTAGATACTTTTTTTATTTTAAATTTGAAATCTAGGTCATATTTTTCCTTAAATTCCTTAAAATAATTGACAAGAGTGGGCTTAGAATTTCAAACATCCTCTCCCTCACATGAAATTTTAAAAACAATACTTGGAATTTTAGGGGTTACCTTTATGGTGACTCTTGTAACTATTGTAGAGTCATTTTGTAGAAAGACTAAGAATGTCATGGCCAACAACTCAACATGATCTTCAAACTTGTGTGAGAATTCCAACTAGCCTATGTGCCAAAATATAACCACCACCTTTGGTTGCTATTTGAACTCAACAATGTTATCTATCTCAACATTCCCTTTCTATACACCCATGATATTGTTGTTTTCCTTTCGTCTATAGAGAGATCTATGAAACCTATTTCTATTGGTTCTCTACTACAACTAGCAAGATTGTATTGTAACTCTTTCAATCTTCATGAATCAAGTGATAAAGGTGACAAAAATTTCCTCTTTAAATATTATAACATGTAGAATTATTTCCTCAAATATGTATTTAATGTGTTGGTACTTGTTCCATACCCTTACATCAATACTATCTTTCACATTATTTGAAGATGTCTTAGCTCTATCACATGATTCAAACTTTGCATGGTTCTCATGCAAATTGTAATATAGGTGTCACTTCGTAGTTGATTGTGGTATTCCAATGAAACATGTATTTAACCATTTTAATATGATAATAAATTCTCATGATTATGTGTCATATATCATGTCATTTTATGGTTAAGGTATTTTTCCCATACAACATGTTTTTTATAGTTTGTTGACATTTCTCACTATCATGTCAATTCACCGTGTAATTTTTGTTATTGGGGATAGAAAATCATTAACATGCATGTCCATTGTAATCCACATGACATGTGTCCATCATGGTCATCCATAATAATATGCCACCATTGATAGTAAAAACTTGTTCACACATACTAAAAATAACTATCATTTTTTGGCAAGTGTCCACCATACATCATGGCTTTGACCTATTATGCTACCACCAATATATTCCAAATACCTATTATTTTGGAATAAGCAAAGAAAAAAATTAAAGGTAAATCCCATCTTTGCATCAAAACTTTTATTGAAAAGGAAGCCAAAGTATTTTGGCAAAAATAAAACTAAACATTATGGAATAACAAAGTTGAATGTTCTAGCACAATGAAGCTAAGAACTCTACCATATTGAAGCTAAGCACTTTAGTGCAACCAAAGATGTTTATTTCGAAAATGCTAAAAATTCTCCAAATTGATTTATCTCTTGCCAAATTTTATTTGTATTTTGATGTACTAAATAAAATCTATGCAATATTAAATCTCAAAGGTAGTAAAATTTTAGGAAATGCACACCTCACTATATAATATTCCATGCATCTTTGGGACTATTGCTTAATTTGCACCAAGAATTCTAAAATTTGAAACATAAATTAGATATAATTACCAAAAATATTGTTATACCTATTTTTTATATTTGTTCAATGTAAAACATATTAGAATTTGGTTTTCATATAAAACCCTAATTCAATAGAGCCTCACAGAGGTTTTGACTATTTATATTAGTTTTCTATTATTCTTTTTCTCTTTTTTTATCCTCAAAAAATACAATCATTGCAATTTTTTTCTAGAAGAGGAAACCTCTTCCACAACACAAAGATATGACTATAAAAGTAAATATTATAATAAGTTCTCCTTAGTGAGTGGCCTATGGTATAATTGCAAGAAATATCAATTCACTAGAAATATTCACCTGTAGTCATTGATAGGAAAAAGTTATACAACACCATTACCTAACACTTATTCAATATCATATATTCCTAGCCACTAAGTCTATAAATTACCAAGAAATATAGCATAGCGAGAATAAAAAAGTAATGTACAATATCCATGTTTATACTTTCTTCTCTTAATGTGACTATTATGCCATATATTTCTCTACTATTGAATGATATCTATTTGATGAAGTGTCTCTATTCATAGCTCGTCCAATACATTTAGTTGTAGAATTCTCTCTTGATGAATCTACAACAACTCAATACCTACTTTTAAAGTTGTATGAAATGTTAGTAGTTCAAACTCAATAGGAAGAATAAGTTTCTTAACATAGATCACTTCATATGATGTGAATCCCATGGTAGATTTCCATGTGGTGTTATAGACCTATACAACTTTTTGTAACATGTTCATCCAATGTTTCCTATGTGAAGCCACTATTTTCATTATTATATTTTTGAATTCTCTATTAGTGACCCCTACTTGACCCATTTCTTAGGGATGGTATGGTGATGATTTCTTAAGTTTAATTTGATAAAATTCAATATTTTTTTGTATTATCTTGGACATGAATTATGGTCCTTGGTCTAAAACAATAGAGAGAGGGACACCAAATAATTAAAAATTTTAAGTATACAATAAATTAGCTACCTTCTCTTCGTGAGCATGTTTAAAAGCATGTACCTTATCCTACTTTGTTACATAATATGTACACACTAAAATGTGTTGTTTTCCTTGGGAAGGTGGATCAATGGATCCAATAAAGTCTAACCCCCATCTTTAAAATGGTTCTAAAACCACTTGAGGTTGTTAGGAAATCTCATTTCTTATGGTTGGTTTTCCCATCCATTGGCATAGATTGCAATGATGCACATACTTTTTTACATCATGATGAAGTGATGGCCAATAATATCCTGCACTGGTTTATCGTGACATACACAAAGGATGTAATACACTGTATCTTGTTGAATGCACCTATGTAAAACATGGTCAGGTCCATATTTAAATGGTTTACCATTGATCCATTCAAAATATGAACTTTGTTTGATTAATTATAATTTCTCTTTGTAGTTAAAATAGGTAGGAACCTTCCCTATTGCCAGATAATTGATAATATTAGGAAACCATGGTGATTGTGCTAGTATTTTAAATCAACTCTCATCTAGAAAGGAATCCTCCATTGATTCTTTTTCACTTGTAATGTTTAATCTTGAAAAGAAGTAAACTACCATGATAACTTTACGTAGTTTATCAATAATAGAAATGTCAAACTCTTGTAGTAGTAATAAGAATTGTATGATTTAAGGAGAGTGAGAAAGGTAGTGATCGAGCTACATATGGAGAGCGATCAGGAGGATATGATAGAAAGGAGGTAGGATGGTCAGGTGAGAGTCCAAGAGGGACAAGTCATGGCATGGTTGACTGGGTAGTGGCTGATGCATCAGGGACCCAGGCGGATGGGTCATATAGGCATGGTAAAGACCCTCTTGACAAGGAGGGACAAAAGGGTGGGCTAAACATAAACAAAAAATGGTCCTACACTCAGGTCCTAAGGCCAAGATCCTCAAAAAAGCAACCCTCCCAAGAACTGCTTTCTTATGGAATAGAATTGGTAATCCCTGAAGACCTAATGGATAGCTACATGGAGCTTGAGCATTTCGCTCTGATTGGCAAGTTTCTAGGAGGGATACCAGACATGGAGACCATCCGAAAATGGGTATTTTACAAGTGGAAAACCAGCAAAAACATGGAAATTGTTGCTCTCTCTCGAGGTTTCTTCACCATCAGACTCAATACTCAGGAGGACTACTGCAACATCTTAGCTGGGGACCCTGGTTCCTCGGACGAAGGAGCATATTTCTTCAAAAGTGGGGGGATGATTTTAACCCTAAAACTCAAAACATAAACATAGCTCCTCTGTGGTTTTGGTTGCCAAACCTCCCTTTCTAGTTCTAGCATGAGGATGCCATTCAAGGGATAGCTCGCTCCATAGGTGATCTCATTGCCATCGATACTTCCAAAAAATTTCGATCCAGGATGGTCCATGCCCGCTTCTATGTCTTTGCTAACTTGGAAATAGAGCTACCCTCCTTCATTAATTTGTACAGAGGATCCCATATATTTAGGAGGTAGCCCATCGAGTATGAAAACAAACTTACCTTTTGTACTCACTGTTGCATCCAAGGTCATCTACCGATTCAGTGCTCTGGTTTGAGGACCCATAACCAAAAGGTGGCAGGTCTAACCAAGGGCATGCTAAGGAACCAGTGTATCACCCCTCTCAACAAGGAATTGTAGGTAGGACCAAAACACATCTTGTGTAATCCTTCTCATCGAGCACCTTAGGAGGTTGGCCAGAGTGCCACTATAGAACAAGGAAAGAAAACCAGTGAGAAAGGAGAAGGATCCCTGTCAAGCCAAAAGGAGAAAAAGATAATCCCAAAATCTTCGGTTCTCACCAGTCCTAACATAGAGGATCCAACGGCCTAGGTACAAACCCCTCCCAAAATTGTTTTTCCAAATTCTTATATGGATAAGTACCAGGTGAGCAATAGAAAATCCCAAAATTGCTCGAATAGGGGAGATGCACCCCCTTCTCCTTCATCTAAAAAAGAAGGCCCATATCTCTCAAGAAGGATCAGCCCCACGAACACCAAGAGTAGGAAACAGGCAATAGACTATGGCAGTGAAAGGAAAAGATGGAGACACATTGAAAATGAGAAAAAAAACAAGGAAACAATGGAGGATATCACAAATGGGACCTAGACAATGCTTTTTTCTGATGAGTCCGACAATGACAAGAAAGAAACCAAACCCTCCTTCCAGTTGGTGAAGGGAGGCAGGAAAAACCCTAAATCCTTGAGATGAAGGTCCTATCATGGAATGTGAGAGGGCTAAACGAGGCATCCAAGCAGAGGTTGGTGGCTGGCCTAAGGAAAAGGATCAATCCTTCCATATTCTTTATGCAAAAAACCAAGATTGACGAATTCTATTCTTGAAAGGCTGCCAAGGCAATTTGGGCCAATGGAGATTGCCTTATTAGTCCTGCTCAAGGCATGTTGGTGGGGCTTATGTGTCTTGGGACCCTAATCTGGTCGAAGGAATGCTTCTGTCATCCTTGAATAGGATCCTAAACATTTTTTTTATTCCAATACCAGTAATCAGTCTTGGATTCTATTAAATATTTATGCCACAAACTCACCCATTGAGCATGTCATGATGTGGGAAACAGTAACTCAAATGAAGACCACCTTTAACACTTTTCCTTGGATCTTAGCAGGGCACTTCAATAGTCCTTTGCATCCACCTACAAAGAGAGGAGGCAACAACTACTATAGTAGAAAAATGGAGGATTTCAGAGGTTTTTTCAACACCAATGAGCTCATGGATGTTCATCTCAAAGGATCCTCTTTTACTTAGAGCAACAGGAGGATTGATAGTAGACTCATCCAAATGAAGTTGGATAGGTTCCTAATTTCTCAAGAAGTTATCCCATGGTTTGGTGATGCCATTATTTTGGCCTTACCTCAGATCAGATCAGACCACAATCCCATCCTCCTTGAATCTAGTAGGCCTCCCTCCTTCAAAACACCTTTTCATTTTGAATCCATGTGGACCTAACACAAGGATTTCAAAAATAAAGTGTCCTCTTGGTGGCATCAAAATTTCAGAGGGTCTGCCACTTCTTAGTTGGCTCAGAAGCTAAATATCAAAGAAAACCTAAAAATCTGGAATAGGGAGGTCTTTGGCAACATTTTTACCAATAAGAACCAATTACTAAGAAACTTTAGGAGATAGAAAGGGGAATCGAATTAGGGGATCATAACAGCCCCACTAGGGATGAGGAAAGGAACCTCCTAGTAGAATTCCATAATATCTTAGCCAGAGAGGAAACCTTCTGGAGGTAGAAATCAAGAGACCTATGGGTCAAAGAAGGTGATGCCAATACAAGGTTCTTTCATGCCTCCACCATGCGACATAGATCATCCAACAAGATTAGGGAGATCATGTGTAGAAAGGGATCATCTTCCACTGACATTATGGAGATCAGGACTGAAGCAGTGTCTTTCTTCTAGAACCTCTTGGGAAGTGCCTCGAAGGGTGATAGTCAATCTCATGATACTCTTCTTTCTAATATCCCCTGCATCGTTCCTTAGGACTTGAACTCTAGATTGGTGTATCCCTTCAACCATGATGAAGTTAAAGAGGCCTTGTTTTCAATGCAACCCGATAAAGCCCCTGGACTGGATGGTTTCTCTCCAAGGTTCTTCCAAAATATGTGGTATGTGGTGGGGAATGATGTATGTAAGGCTATTAAAGAAATTCAGGAAACCAAAGTCATCCCTCATAGTTTCAATTCTACTTTCTTGGCCCTCATTCCAAAATTATATGCTTGAAAATCCATCTCTAATTATAGGCCCATCAGCCTATGCAATTTCATCTGCAAAATTTTGACCAAGGTTATGGCCAAAAAGCTTAAGGCCATACTTCATCTCATAATTAATCAATCCCAATGCAGCATGATAAAAGGGAGGAACATGCTGGATAGGGTCATCTCAATCCATGAAACCTTGCATTCGGCCTCAATGTCTAAGAAGGCTGCCCTATTTCTTAAGCTGGATATGAACAAAGACTTCGATAGGGTTGACAGATGTTTCCTCCAGAATATCCTTCTCAAGTTCGGCTTCCACCTCCTATGGTTTGATCTCATCTAGGGCTGCATTTCCTCTCCTTGGTTCTTAGTTCTATTCAATGGCTCTCCCACTGATTTCTTTCAAAGCTCAAGAGGTTTACACCAAGAGGATCCTCTGTCCCCCATCCTTTTCATTATCCTTACAGAAGCACTGGGAAAAGCTCTCAAGGATTGCCAAAATTGAAATAAGGTGATAGGTATCTTCTCTGCCTCATAGATTGATGTGATCACCATCAAAATTTTGTGGATGACATACTTCTATCCACCATTTTTTTCGTAGCTCAAGCAAACTCTATCAAACGAATTCTTCGACTCTTTGAGAAGGCTTCTGACAAAAAATTAAATTACATCAAAAGCAAGATTTTTTTCATCAACACCCTAGCCAGGCATCAAGTTCAGATTGCAAGGATCTTGGGCTACTCTATTGACTACCTTCCCACCACCTATATTGGCCTCCCTCTTTTTCCTGGGCATGCAAAGGAAGGGATGTGGAATATGGTTATTGAGAGGATCCACAAAAAATTAGTGTTGTGGAAATGCAAGATCCTATCCCAAGCTACCAAGGCAAACCTTACCATGGCATGCCTCCAAGGGATTTCAACCTTCTTCATGTCTATTTTTAGATTTCTTGCCTTAGTTCTTCTCAATATCAAGCAGGCTCAACAGAATTTCCTTTGGTCAGGCAATGAAAATAAGTCCAAGATTCCTCTGGTAGCCTGGGACAAAGTGTGCAAAAGCAAAAATCAAGGTGGATTAGGGCTTAGAAGAATGGCCATGATGAACCTATCACTCATCGTCAAACACACTTGGAGAATTGTATCGAAGAACCGGTTGAATGGGCTAGGATTGTTAGGAGGAAATACCTCAACAACACTCCCATTTTTAAGGGCGGAATACCCATCGGGGGTTCGCATTTTTTGAAAGCCATTAGACAATCTAGACATTTGATCCAAAATGGCATCAGGTGGATCCTTGGGGATGGTCAAAGTATAGAATTTTGGAAGGACAGGTGGGCCCTAGAGGCTCCTCTATCATAACAGATCGGGCTGGTTCAACTTAAATGTTTCCTGGATAACAATGTTGGGTAGAAAGTGGTAGATTTCATTGAATGGATAAATGGCTCCCTATAGTGGAAATTCATCAAGGCAAAAGGGCTAGAGATGGAGGCCAGCTTCTTGTCCTTTATCGTCAAGGACATCATCATCCCCACTAGCAGAGGACTAGACAAATTGATTTGGAGGGGGACCGATGACAGGGGTTTCTATACCAAAACTGCCTATGGTTTTTAGTGCAAAGGGATAAATTTAGACTTTCCTTTCAACGTGGTCTGGAGTAAAAGGAGTGATCCCAAAGGTAAATTTCTTTTCTTGGATTAATTTTCAGAACAAAGCCCTCACTATTGATAATATTCATAATAGGGTTTTTCCTTTGGCCAATAGATTCTACTTGTGTGAGTCTGCTTGTGAGTTCTATGACCATCTCTTCCTACACTGTGACTACACTGGGTCAGTCCTTGCCACCATCCTCTCCACCTTCTAGATCCAATGGGTCTCCCCCAAGACCATCAAGGAGGCTTTCTTCCAATGGGTAAATCATTTTAAAAACCCTAAGCTTTTTTTCCTATGGAATGCAATGGTCGAGTTTTTGGTAACCCCCCCAGGGATCCTATCTCAATCGCTCATAGGGCCATCACCTTTGCCATTGAGAATGCCCAACTTATCTCCATCCCTTGGCCCAAACATGTGTTCGAAGAAGGATTGTTCAAATCCTTGAAGCTATATGGGGAGAGTAAGGAGGAGGAGGATCCACAAGTCTCCAGGAAGAACTTCAGGTGGGTCAAGCCTCCTCACGGGTGGTTGAAGCTAAATTTTTATGGGGCGTCTCATGGGAACCCAGGGGTAGCCGTGATGGAGGGGTCAGTTTGATATCACAATGGAAAGCTTATTATGGATTTCTATGAAAACTTAGGGCATCAAACCAATCATGTCATAGAGGCTAGAGGACTATGGAGAGGACTCGAGCTCATGACGAAGGATCCCCGTCCCTTGGTTGTTGAAGGGGACTCTTTGAACATCATCAAATACATGACGACTTCCAAGGATCTAGTGTGAAAGGTTTACAATATCGTCATTGAGGCCAGGAGCATCCTACATCGGAGGAACTAGGTCTAGATCAAGCATACCTATAGGGAGGGTAATGGTATAGCTGATCACTTAGCGAACAAAGGTTTCAAGTCCACATGTCTTGTTGTGTGGTGTCAGTGTTTCCCAACAGACATTGAGAAGATCGCCAGCCAAGACATTATTAGTGTCTCCACATAAGAGTGATGAAAGGATCAGGCCTAGGTGGACGAGATTTGGGAGAGCCATGATACCTGTACCACCAAGTCTAATTGGAACTTTTTTCATGATGGTTCATGGCAAGCATAACAAGAACGCTCCTTTCCCAAAGGGCCTCGAAAGGTGGTCCAACAGGAGGATCAGGAGGATCTAGACGTGTAATGGAGGTTCCTGGAACTTGATCCTTTTTGTCATCTGGTGGCTACGATCTATATAATGGATGCTTATGTGGTTTTTTTATGGTTTTTTCAATTATTTTGGCCCCCATTGGGAGGGTTTGATGTAGCCCTCATGGGCATCACTTTGGGAATTTTTTGTAAAGTTTTCATATGGTACCTAATGTATTAGCCCAAGGGGCTTCTTCTATTGGTAAAGGCTTCGGCCTCTCATGTTATAAGGTTTTGGGATCCTCTTAAAAAACCCATTTTGTATATAAATTAATCTACTTACCAAAAAAAAATAACCATTGTATGATTCAATCACTAACCAATGTTTCATTCATGATATACTTTATTGTTGCATGATTAGTGTAAACAAAAACCTAATAACCAATAATATAGTGGCAAAACTTATTGATGCCATACACCACCACCAAGAATTATTTTTCAGTGGTAGTGTAATTTCATTTAGCTTCGATCAAGTTTTTACTAATATAATATTTAGCATAATGTTTATCATCTTCTACTTGATCCAAGGCTACTCCCACTTTAGTATTAGATGTACCAATTTGGATATGAAATAGAAGTTTTCAATTGGGACCTCATAGAACACATGAAGTGGTAAGGTTTTCTTTCAATTTGTCAAGTGCAATATGGAATTTATTTATCCATTTAAATTTAGAGTCTTTAGCCAAAAAAACATGCATACGATCCATAATTGTGCTAAAGTATTTAACAAAATTATGATAAAAACCAATATATCCTAGAAAAATCTTGATATTTGTTTAAGTTTTTGATGGAGGTAAAATCTTAATAATCTCAATCATCTTTGGATCTACTTGTATTCCTATAGATGTGATATGATATCCAAGTAAAGTACCTTCATCCATCATCATTAAACCTTTTTTTGTATTTAAGAATAAACTATAATTTTCATAATGGGTTGACACTTTATCAAGATTTTCAAGAGTTTCCTAAAACATCTCACCACATACTATGAAATCATACATATAGATTTCAACACACTCATTTGCCAAGTCCAAAAAAATCACAAGGACTACTTGTTTAAAAGTTTTTATGGCATTACAAAGTCCAAAATATAGAACTCGATATGAAAAAATACCCCATAGACAAGTGAAAGTTTTTTTTTATTAGTCCTATGGTGCTATCTGAGTTTGGTTGTATCTAATAAATCCATCAATAAAAAAAATATTTCTTCCCAATAAGTGTGTCCAATACTTGATCAATAAATGTTAATAGGAAGTGGCCTTTTCATGTAGATTTATTTAGCTCATGGTAATAAACACACACATGCATCTTCCTATTCTTCTTATGAACAATGAATAGTGGAGAATCACACTAACTATCTAAGATAGGATAAGTGAATCCTCATTTTAATAATTTCTCAAATTTATCTTTGATAATATTGCATAAGGTAGTTTTCAATATCCTTTTGGGTTGTCGCACAAGCTTAACATCCTTAGTATAAATACAATGAGTGCATATATAAGGATGGATTCCTATCATATCTCAATAATTATATGTAAAGGCATTGGGATGTTTGCTCAACACATTAAACAAATTTTTTTCTTTTGCATTAAACAACAAACTATTGATGTTAAAAAAATAAAACTGGTTGTATTTCAATCTACTTGGTGCCAGGATGCAAAAAATTAATTCCTTCAATTTTGCTAACTAATAAATTTAAAGGATAATGATGAGGCAATGAAGAATTAAATATTTTGGTGTTATGATCAAATGTAATTCCCAAAGAAATAAGACTTGTTATAGGGCATTGAAAGAATGAAATAAGTTGTTGATGCCATGCATGTGATCAATTAAATGAGCTATCTTGTATTGAAATAGATATTAAATACTCATGTTCTTTGTCCTTTTCCTTCCATAATAGTCGATGGATGGTAATTTTTTTGTCTACAAATCTTGATTCATACATGATAATAATTATGATAGTACCATATTCAAAAATAACTATTTTTAATAGATCCAAATCATCTACATGTTCTTTTACAATGATTGTAGCTAAAGTTGAGATATTCTCCTCATTTTTCTCATCCAATTTGAGAAACCATAATTTACTAGAAAATTTGATTAAATGTTTTTCTAGAGGATACAATAAAAACTTATATAAATCTATTCCATTTGAAATTTTCATATCCCCTTACTTACTATTGATAAAAGTGATTGTCATAGTAGGCCAAGGTCTTCCAATAATTAATGAATATTTGTTTACTATAGTTTAGGGTTATAATACCAGAAAATTAACTAGATATTCCTATGCCACTACTGTCATGAGGATGTTTTATATTATCCCTTATAGATTTACAACCAACTGATCAACCATTTCAATTATTGTAGATGATGGATATAGATTTGTTAAATTTAATTTCTTCATAGTATCCTTTGTCATGACATTAATGGTAGACCCACAATAAATTACAACATTAGGTATTTAAATTGATCCTATTGAAATTATATCTACTAGGCTTCTTGGATCTCCATAGTTGGGTGGAATAAACTTTCCAACAAGAACTTCTACAAATTTTCCATCCACCTATATGGTTTTTGAATACACTTTATTCTTTCTTCTTGGCCTCTAAATACACAATTCTTGAATTTTTTTATTGAGTGTGAAAGAATATTTAATTGCTTGTAATAAGGGAATCATGATGTTTAATCATTTCAACCCCTTATCAAATCAAACATTATGGAGAATTACTCATTGTATCCATTTTTTTAGGATTAGATAATTTTTTGAGATGAAAAAGAAGAATTATATTCATGGAAGCATAATTTATCTTGTTGTTGTGGCTTAAGAGAAGATGAATCTTGTTGATTATTCTCATAATTTCCTATATCTATGATAATAGGTGGAGTGGGATTATGAAGTGTTTTACTTGAGTGCAATTGGATATTGTCCTAGTAAATAACTTTTAGTGTGGTTGTATATTCTAATTCAATCATATAGATAGGTGTTGTCTATCTAGTATTATCAAGATTTACAATAGGTTGAGCTGGAAATGGACATTACTTAAGTTGTTGTGGTTATCCTTGAGAAGGAATATGGGCGAGTATAGACAAAAAAATATTGTTGCTAATTTGGATGTCGATATTTCCCTTGATAATTTTGATGTGGTTGGTATTGTTGTGTCTATTTTTGACCTTGCATTAGTGGAGGTAACTATTATTGGTTTTATGATGTTTAATGTTGATTCTTCCATCATGTATGGGACCATTATTGAGGTCATGTCCATGGTTGTTGATCCAAAGGTTGTGTGGGTAATGGGATGGAATATGGCATAGACCAAATATTTGATCCCCAATTCATAGGTATTCAAAGAGCATTTTGATATGGATTTTGAGTAAATTTACTCCCGTATATTTATCCTACAAAATTGATTTCTTCCATAGGATGATTTTATTATTCCATGGCATTTTTCTAATCTAGGTAAAAAGTGATATTGATAGCAATGTTTTCAAGGGACATTCAAAAAATATTACATATAGCAATTGTGTTCAAGGGACATTCATGAAGGGCATGCTCTTCTACATCTTAGGCAATAAAAAATTTAAGGTTCAATGGACCTATTTTTTGCATTTATTTTGTCCAATGTAGTATTGAGGTGCGCTAGATATATTTTTTTAGATTATCAATATCCTCAATTAACTCTTTCATGTCATTGTTATTGTTACCATATTTATTTCTTCGATTACCTACTCTTATAAGGGAAAAAATTTTGTAGAGCTCCATGATTTCTAATAATTCAATTTTATTTGCATCTCCTTTTCCCATAAGATCTAATGCTTCCCTTAACTCTTCTTTAAATCCTCATAAGAATATTGTCTTACTTAAATTTGGATCCATGACAAATACACATATTTTGGGAATGAACACATACCTATCCAAGTCATCCTCTAAGTTTTTATTCTTCTATTGTTTCATTATGAATAATTCATCCTTAGTAATCCCCAAGACAATGGTACCACAAATATTATAAGAATGTGATTGAGTATGGTTTCACAAGAAGTGATGGAGATAATTGCATATACTTAATGCAAAAGATAAGTTACTTCATTATTTTGGTCTTGTATGTTAATGATATTCTTTTGCTTAGTGACACAAAGGAGTTGGTAAAAAGGACAAAGTTTAAAATGTCAATAAAAATTGTTCTGCAAGACTTGGGTCCATTGCATTATTTTTTGGGTATTGAAGTCAAGATAGACCGTATAAAAAATAGTCATTGGATCAACCAAATAAAGTACATAGTAGATCTCCTTGAACTCTTTAGAATAGATAAGAGAACTTCTATGAACACTCCATCTCAAGTAGGATTGGCATTGTAAAATGAAATGATTCTAGAGAACAATAAATAAGAGAAGGAAATGACACATATACCACATGCAAGTGTAGTTGGAAAGTTCATGTATGCAATGGTGTGTACAAGACCTGATTTGGTCCAATTAGTGGGTGTTGTAAGTAGATTCATGTTTAATGTAGATAAGCAACATTGGGTTGTTGCTAAGAGGATAATGAGGTATCTACAAGGGATAAAATACTATGCAATATGTTATGTTGCATTCAAAAACAAATAATTATAGGATTTTATTGATTCAAAATTTTAAGGAGATGTGGATGAAGGCAAGTCCACAAGTGAATATATCTTCATATTGTTTGCTGGTGTAGTTAGCTATAGAAGTAAGACATAGGAAGTGGTTGCTCAATCTACAATAGAATGTGAGTACATTGCTACTAGAGAGGCATCCAAAGAATAATTATGATTGTACTTGTTATGTGAGGATGTGGTATTTGAGCAAGGACCAATACCTCTTTGGTGAGACAACCAAAGTGCAATTGATCTTGTAGTGAATTCCAAGTTTCACTCTAAGAATAAACACATTAGAGTCAGGTTTCACTTAGATAAGTGGTAGAATTTGGAGAGGTAAAGCTACTTAAGGTGGAAATATAAAGGAATGCAACAGGTGCATCGACCAAGCCATTGGTTGCATAAAACATTTCTTGGTTCCAAGGCAAGGTAGGCTTACAACCTTGGTCGAAGTAGTCACCAAGTGGAAGATTGTTCGGTAAGTGTCCACTACACCATCCAATTGGTGGCATATGCAAGGCTACAAGGGCAAAGGTTAGATCCCATATTTTTAGGTTGTAGTGGTAAAGTCCAGAGCCCACATTTTTAGGTTGCACTATTATAGGTTAGAGCCCACATTTTCTATTTGTAGTTTTTAAAATATTTGGGTATGCTGGTCCATGTTTATTATTTTTTCATGTTTTAGGTTATGCGTTATGTTGTTGGTCTAATATAGGGAGGAAGAAAACCTTTGTAAGTTATAGATTAATTGAGCCTATGGTAACGCTAAGTAGAGGGCTACTACTCTATTATGTAACTCATTGAGAGCCTAACTTTTCAATATTGTGTTGTAATAGCCATTGTCTAGGTGGTGTACTATGCAACAACCATATACTGAATGCCCAGATTTAGGCATCATATTGTAACAATCATGCAACTATAACAACCCTACTATGAGACTGCACATATTAATAAAGAGCTAAGCATCTATGTTTTTTGAATTTATCAAAATTTTAGCTATCTGTCTTTCTATTTCTTTTGTTCAACTATTGTTGTTATCTAAATTTGCCCAATAAAATATACTCTTTATTCTAACAAACTAGACAAGCACTTACCATATTTTTAATGACTTGTTTGCCTATCAATATTTTTACCTTTCTTTTATATAGTCAAGCATCTATGAGGGATTAGCATTTCTCTATTGGAATATACATAAGATTTCTTTGGTACAATTTTAAGCATTTTTCCATGGCATTGCTTGATAATGAAGCGTACCACTCTACTGTAATTAATGGAAGATTTGTGATATTATTATATTTATTAAGAAGGATATAATATGATTAAAACATCTTTAAAAACCATCAAAATCATTGATAAATTTTCTAACAAATAAAGGCACGCGTGTGTCATACATCTTCCCATGCTCATTAATAGAAAATGATTAAAATAACTATTTTCATGGAAAACTATGGTTAAGGATACATTCATCAATCAATCTAAGCTTTAACAACACAAAATGCCATGTTCAAGGGTCCTCTATCTTCCAAATCTAGACGTTGATACAAAATATTTATTGCATTATTGTTATTATTCCCATATGACCTAGGAAACAAATAAATTTTCAATTAATCAACTATAAATAAATATATATATGACTTGAACATATAAAATTTTTGAAGTGAAAAACATATTTTATAATTATAAGAAATAAAATTAATTAATAAAATATTTATGTGAAATCCGATAAGTGGAAAAATAAAAAATAATTGTATTATATTAAATATAATTTAAAAAAAAAAATCTTAATAGTGATAACCTTGATTGAAATTATATAAGCATATAATAACATTTTAATCAGAACAAAATAAAGTTAGATATTATAATATTTTTCTTTTGAAAAAATTAGATAAATAAATAAAATTAATAATTTAAAATTTCACTATTGAGGCTAGTCAACATCAATCATGTATGCAATATTTATAAATGGACCTAAAAGTAATTTGGATGGCTCCATTAACTCAACACACTTCACAACTATAACATTTTTTATATTAGAATAGTGAATCTTCAAAGAAAAACAATTTAGATTTTTTTATCATATTAGAGTTCTCAACACCTATGAAGCTCCATCATGGTGATGGCGAAGAGGGAATCTCTAATTTTGGGAGAATCCCTCGCCCAAAATTAGAGAAAGAGATGAGTGGAAGACTATATTTAAGGCTAAAGAGTGATTCTATGAGTTGCTAGTTACGTTTTTTTGGTTGACAAATACACCAAGTACTTTTATGCGATTGATGAATGAAGTATTTTAGCCTTTTTTTGTAAGTTTGTGGTGGTTTATTTAGAAGATATTTTTTCAATTTTAAATACAAATGAAAAACATCTAATGTACTTAAGGATATTTTTTCAAAAGTTGAAGGAGGATTAATTGCTGATAATTTAAATAAATGTATTTTTATGAAGAAGGAACCTATATATTTGGGCTTTGTCATTTTCAAGTATGGTTTATATATGGATCCAACAAATTCAAAGCCTATTGGTGATTTTATATCACCAATACATATTTTTAAAGAAATAATATTCCATGGTTTGGCAAGTATTTATAAGATTTTTTGCTCCAATTATGAAAACAATTAAGAGCAATATGTATGATTTCAAATGGATGAGTGCAATAGAAAAATCTTTCAAATATTGAAGGAGAAAGTCACAAAGCATTAATTTTATACATTAAAAGACTTTAACAAAGTTTTCCAAGTAGATTATGATGCAAGTGAAACCACCGCATAGAGGATTTTTGAGCTAAGAAGGTATACCCATTGCTTATTTTGGTGAGAAGTTAAATAAAGAAACATATATATTTAGTTATGACCAAGAGTTTTATTCTATTATGCAAGCACTTAAAAAATGAAGGCACACTTGTTACCAAAAGAATTTGTGTTGTTTATGGCTCATAATGATTTGCAATTCATTAGTAGTTAGGGAAAATTAAAGCATAGACATATGAAATCAGTGGAATATCTTCAAAATTACTCATTTATTTTGAAGCATAGGAGTGATAGTTCAAATAGGGTGGTTGATGCATTGAGTTGAAGAAATTTTTTAATGAATGAAATGAGAATTGAAGTTATATTTTTTGATGCCATGAAATAAATTTATATTAATGATTTGGATTTCAAATAATCTTGGACAATGTGCAATAAACCTAATATAAGAGATAGTACACCATGTCTAGATTATTTTATTCAATAGAAATTATTATTCAAGGGATAATTATTATGTAGGGTTATGCATAAGGGGGAGGCCCCAAAATGTATTTATAAGAAATTGGTGAATCAATTTCAAAAACTAGGTGAATAGTGTCCAAATGCATGTAGAAGTTTCACTATTATTAGGGGTAATGTTGGAACTTTAAAATTAAAATGGTCAAACTTTTATAAAATTGGGGTGAATCAACCCAAAAAAAAATTGCACCCAGAAATTTTTGGCTAATGGGTCCTGGTCAAAGGCCCCAAATATTAACCAATTCCAAATTTTTAAAATCCTAATTTTAGCCAATTTAGCAATAAATAGCCGCTATGCATAACCTTGTGATTATGCATACTTTAAATATCAATGATAGAGATCCTGATAAAAGAAAAACATAATCAAGGACATATTGGATGTTTCAAAGTAGATAAAACCATGAAATAAATATTCAATAGTTTTTATGAACGAGGAATAAGTGTAGATATAAGAAGATTTGTATAGGGTTGTCAACTTTATCAATATAGAAAGGGAGGAAGCTAGAATACTAGATTGTATAAGCCATTACCAATACCAAAAAGGCCATGGAAAAACATAAGCATGGATTTTTTTATTGGATTACCTCAAACACAAAGAGGTAATAATTCAATTTTTTTGCTGATAGATTTTTGAAGATGGCATATTCCATACCCTATAGGAAAATAAAATATGTGACTCATATGGTTGATTTGTTTTTCATAGAAGTTGAAAGTCTGCATGGTTTTCCTAGAAGAATTGTATCAAATAGATATATTACTTTTATAGATAACTTTTCACACACTTTATAGAAGAATTTGGGCAAACAATTGAGTTTTAGTTTGGCTTATCATCCAAAAAAAGGGTGGATAAACCAAAGTTGTGAACAAAAGCCTTGGAAATTTGTTAAGGTAATTAGTTGGCAAGAAGCCAAATTTATGGTATACCATGTTGATACAAGTATAATTTTCATATAATAACACTATATATAAAAATGTACAACCAAACGTCCATTCAAAAGTATGTATGAAATCTATCCAAGAGGAATGAATGAGTTCTAGTGTACAAATAATTTACATAGACCATGTGTCCTAGTAGAGAACTTTGCTAATTACATGCATGATTTACATTGGGAAGTGAAATCTAGGCTGGATAAAAGTGCTCTAAGATACAAGTAACATGTTGATCTCAAATTTCATACGCTAATTTTAGGTTGATGACTTGGTTTTAGAATATTTGTGGAAGGAAAGATTCCCAAAAACACTTACAATAAGCTAAATTGAAAAAATATTGGATCATGTAATGTCTTAAACAATTATATAGCTAATTCCTATGAAGTTGAACTTTTGGAAGGATTAGACATGTCCCTAATATTTAATGTGGTTGATTTGTACCCATATTATGGAAAATTGATGAATAGTAGTAAAGAAAATACTTCTAACTTTCTAATGGAAGGATGGACATAGTAGATGAAATAGAAGGAATGGGATGAGATTAATTCAATAAAAAAACTCTAGAGTAGCCAAAATGACAAGAGGTAAATAATACTATGAGTATCTGGTCAAGTGGAAACATCAAGTAGCTAAAGAAGCAACATGAATGAATGCATTGCTAAATATGGAGTCTCAATTATAGATATTTGAAAATGTTCATAAGTTTTCACTAATGAATCATTTCCTCTAATCCAAAATAGATGATATGGGATCATCTAAGCAAGAAAATACTTATGAGTAAGGTAACCATCCACCTATTTATAACTACCAATCTTGGGTATAAAAAGTAATGAGAATAGGAAGATGAATGAGAGTGTTTATAGGGAGATAAGATAAGAGGAAGATGAATGACATGTAAAGAAAAGAAGAGGAGAGGAGTGAGAAAGAGGAACAGAAAAGAGTGGAAGGATGGCCTACATGGATTTATTGAATGTAGGAATTGTTAAAAAAATCTAGAGTAATGTTGGACATTGCATTGTGTAACTAATTAAAAAAATAATACAAGTTATATTTCATTCACTATGTATTATCTTTGAATTATGAGTACATGGCACAATTGAATTACGTCTTGTAGATAACTTAAGTTGGTGAATGTAGAATTTGTGGGAGAGAATATTTTTGTAGCCCAAGAGAAAATATCATTTGAGACCAATTATCACTAATCCAAGAGTTTTCATGTAGTGTCATCATATGGAGAACAATCTAAGTAAGAGAAAATGGTCATGAAATGTGTTATCATAAAGGGAGTTGTTAGAAGAAAGTCATCAAAGCAAGGAGTCATATAGTATCATAGACAAGACAAAAGACTTGTCATTTTCATATTAAGCTTGTTTTCATATGATTGTCATCACCTAGACTATTGTCTAAGTTCCCTAGCATAGGAAGATGCCTAGCAATGACATCTTGGAGAAAATCGTTTATAAATATTGAATTTTGAATCCTTTTTCTTGAGCATTATGTTAGATTTTTATGGTGTATGCCAAGGGAGAATGCAATCATAGGATTCACAGAAATATAAGATACTAAAATATGTTATTAATGGAATGTGATAAAATGATGCAATGCAGTATGGAGGAAATGAACACTCCAATATTGATGCTAAAGAAATACATTGTACTTCATTGCCAATATATATGGTGATCTACCCATTATAACTACTACTACCTATAATGATATCTTATAACTCACTATGAGGCCCTACAAGGGAACACCTTGCACATTTACAAATTGCACATAGACAATTGTGAATTTATTATATTACTTGAAGTAACTAGGTAAATACCCACTAAAGTAATCTACTAGTATAATTATGTACCAAGGGTGGTACATTTACATGATCCAAATGATATAATATACTCTAACACCCCCCTTAATTACATTATTTGGGTATTGAAGACTTCAGTATTCAATATAGATCTTCTTCTCTTGAATAGTCAAAATTGTATTCTTCTTCTCTGTTTACAAGAATCTATCCAAGTAAGTAGTTTGTATCTTCACACAAGACCAAGAATGCTTTGGCTGAAGACTCCTCCAATGCTTGAGTCTGAGTATGTCTATCTGGTTCTATATTTGTGGTTTCTTCTCTGTTCATGTCTTATTTACTATGTTCTCTCTTAGTGTACATTTTCTTCCTCTTCCTCTTTTTTCTCTTGCAATTTTGTATTGACACTTGCAGAATTTTTGTTTTATAAGGATTTAGTTTATCATCAAAATAAAATTGATTTGTATTGCTAGTTTGTTTCATGTTTTAGGAAAGTATAAAAACAATTAATGATAGGTAAATCATAAAACATTCCTCTGATGTCAAAATGACCAGTTTTTGTGAATTCTATAATATGCTGCAAAGCTACTCTCTTTTACCTCCTTAAGGAATAATGAGAATATCAATTTATTGATAGTAGATAGATAATCATATCCTTAAAGAGTATCTATTAGGTAATAAGAGTATAATTCTATTTCATGTAATATTTATTCATTATTAAAGGCATTTCTTGGTATTCTAAGTAGTCTACCTTAGAACTCCCTAGTTAAGAGATATGAAGTAATTTGATAAAAAAATTCTTAGAATTAGGTTTTGTAGGCTTTCTTATATCCCTCTAATAATTAGAATATGCTTAATTCACCTTCTACATTAATTTTTTTATGTTTTGAGAATAATCAACCCTTTAATTTTACCTTATCTTTCCCAATGAAGTATGCTTTAATGGTTGGTTTTATTTTTGTCTCCATTGAATGAGTATGAGACAATTTTTACACAATTGATTTGTTTCTTTATTCAATAATTACTTAATCAAGGTTGATAACCTTATATCTTATACTTGATTATTGAAAATATTATATTATGTGTATGCACCTCAATAATTAATTTTATGAAATATAAACTTGCTTTACTATCTACTAATGCTTGGTTGATTTGTATTATCCAATGCAATAGTAAATCTTATAAAAATTACCTTATAGCTCCTTTTAGACTTTAATAAAATTAAGGAAATAACCTTATTAATATTGATGCATGATATAACTTAGTATAGGCTTCTTTAAATGTACCTTTTGCAGTGTTGTATTCTTTATCCAACACTACTTGAATGGACGTTGTTATTGCTTGATGTCATTGAGTATTTGATGCTCATTCATTAATGGATTTTTTGTTTGAATTTTCCACCTTCTTGTGTGGAATTTTTACCTTGCTATGTGTCTAATTATGGCACTGAATATTTGTATCTTGAATACACTATTACACAATGCTTGCTATGAACACGCTTCCACATCTTACATGATTGACCGTGTGCCTTAAAATTTGTTTTTGTTCTACAAGAATAGCCACTATTAAATAGTGAATATGCCTTCCTCCTTATGACAAGTGGTGCGAGTTACACTAAGGTGAGCGTTTAAGATATGAGTTATTCTAATGTTAATTTTCCTATGTAATGATGGTTGGGCATTCGTAACCTCCCAATTTGTAACCAAATATGTCTTTATTAAACATTATTAATTGAATGTACATTGTGTAATATGAAGGCACTAAGAAGCAATGTGTCAAGTGGAACTTAGGTTTTTTGCATATAAACCTTCTCCAATGTATTACTTCTTACCTCTTCTTTTGCCATCCAATGCTTTTGATATCATATCTCCAATGCCTTCTTCTACCATAATGTATATCCTATATAGGTGGCTCTAGCTAAGATGATGAACAATGCTATGATGGAGGTTCTATTGCACTCCAATGGTTGATTCAACTAGGATTATGAGCAATGATTTGATGGAGGTTTTGAGACACTCAAATGATGGCTTTCAATGCTCCTTTTGGATGAAATCTATCTCTTGGGTGTTGTTCCCTTGGTTTATCCTTATGCTTTAATCTTTTTATTTTTAAATAAAGGGGTAAAAATTTATTTATAAAAAGTCTGGGTTACAGAGTACAACTGATATTCCAAACAGGACTCAAATAAATAGCCAAATAGGCTAAAACCACTAGACTAGAATGACACCCAAAAAAGACAACAAGAACAAACCACATTAAGTATGTACATCCTTGTGGGTCAACTCCCATAGGCTTTGAGAGTACCCAGATGGGAGACTCTCCTAATTATCAATGCTCCAAGGATCCAGCAGCTCAAAAGACCTTTTGGCCAGGTAATCAGCAACCACATTCCATTCCCTTGGAATGTGCACAAAGGATATGAATTCAAACTCTTCACTCATTTTGAGAATTTGAACGCCTATAGATGCAAAATTCCAATTAACTTCCTCCACAATTTTACTATTTAAAATATTAACCACAATTTGAGAGTCAGACTCACAGATAATCCTATGCTAGCCAAGAGAAAACCCCTTTCACAATGCCTCAAGAATTGCAAGAGCTTCTATAAATTTTTTGGATTGAACACCTTTATAAATGGAAAAGAAAAAAGTGACACCACTAGTAGAATATCTCCCAACACCACCAATGCCAGCATGTCTAGGATTACCCCTGGACGATCCATCAGTATTAATTTTTAAAACTCCTCTAAGGAGTGGCCTCCACCTACCATCTCTCCTAACCTTCTTGCTGAGCTGAGGAACCCTACTAGGGCTAGAAGAGTTCACACCATCCCCAAAGATACCAAGAGCTTGTTGTACCTTCTCCTCACTATAATCCAAAATAGGGTCCACATCACATTTGCTATGGATGGTTTCTTGAACCATATACAAGATCCTTTGCCAGATCTGTTGAACAACCAAATAATTGCCCTAAAATATACGCTAGTTCTGTTCAAGCCAAAATTTCCATATGATGCAAGAAGGGCCTAAATTCCAATCCATCCAAAGGAAGGGGGCCTTAGCTTGAGGTCTTCCCAGACTACTCCAAAACTTTGCCAGGGCACATGAAAACATGGATGGTTCCAAGCACTCCATAAACGGTGCCAAATGTCTTTGGAAAAGGAGCATTGGAAAAATAAATGAGAAGAGTCATCCTCATTCTTATCGTAAAGGACATAAAAAGAGGGACCCTAAAATCCCATCTTCCTCATATTATCCCAAGTGAGGCATTTATTATGAGCTACCAACCAGAGAAAGAAGTTACATTTTTTCCAGGCAAATTTGTTCCACACATTTTTCCACCAAGTTACAGGAATACTTCCATACTTTTGCTTATCAAGAACCTGATAATCATAGGCTACCAAGTAGGTTCCCTTAGGATAAGGATTCCAATCTAGAATATATTTACCCCTTAATTAATAACAAGGCCTCCCCATAATAATAAGAGCAAGTACCTCTCTGTCCAAAAAAAGAGTATTTGATCCCAGATTGCAAATCTAGAACAAACCCTACTTGATTAAATTAGCTCCTCTTTTCAGAGTGTCCCAGATATCTGAAGCTTTCCCAACCAAGATGACTCTAGGGATATCAGCCTCAGAAATACCTCTCAATTATTTACAAGATAATATTTTAGCCCAAATATTATCTTGAGATATACACCATCTCCAATAAAGCTTTGTAGCCAAAGCCTGCCCAAAAATAGTTGTCTGTCGCAACCCAAGGCCTCCCTATTGCATTGGCCTACATATAGAATCCAACCTAACCAAAATCCATTTATATTTATCAAGTTTTCTAGACCATAAAAATTGTCTTGACAAAGCATAAATATCCTTGATGAAGTGAGAGGGAGCTATTTGTACAAAAAATCTATAAATGGTTAAATCTTGAACAACATATTTTAAAAGTAACACTCTACCTGCAGTGGATAGCAATCTAAAATTCTAGTGATTCATCTTCCTTCTAAACTTATTAAGCATAGACTGCAAAGAAGATCTAGGTAGAGTATGAGATGAAATTAGAATACCAAGATAAATGAAGGGGGGAGTCCCAACCTGGAAACTTAGAATGCGAGCAATCCTGGCTTGAATAAGAGGAGGGGTATTGAAGAAGAAAATAGAAGAATTTTCCTCATTAATCAATTGTCCAGAAGCACCAAGATATATGTCAAGAGAGTTTCTAATATTTCTAGCTTCCTTGATAATGGCAACTCCCAACAAAGCAGTATCATCAACAAATTGAAGGTGGGAAATAGGTGGCAAACTACTATCCCACTTCCACCCCTGAATGAGACCCTACATGACTTGAGACTTGAGAAATATTCCCAAACCTTTCACCATAATGATAAACAAATAAGGAGATAAAGGATCTCATTGCCTTAATCCCCTTGAGGCCTCAAACAACTCTGATGGCTCATTATTAACAAGAACATAGAATGAGGAAGAAGAAAAACAACTCATCACCCATATAATCCATTCCTCCTCAAATCCAAAAGCAACAAGAACTTTCTGAATAAAGGACCATCTGACCCGATCATAGGCTTTGGCCATGTCCAACTTAATGAACATAGTTTTATCCTTATAAGTTTCCATCGATTGAATAGCTTCTATAGCAATAACAACCCCATCCAAGATTTTTTGGCCAACAACAAACCTTCCTTGCTCCTTAGAGATGATTTTTCTCAACCATATCTTCAGCCTCTCAGCAATAGTTTTTGTGATGATCTTATACACAACATTATAGAGAGCAATAGGCCTGAACATATCCAAGGAATTTTCTCCATATTTTTTGGGTATAAGCACCACAAAGGTAACATTTAGGGCCCTTAGCATCTGTTTGTTCTTTTGGGACTCATGGACCATATCCAAAATATCAAATTTTATTAAATCCCAAAACTCCTGATAAAACTCAATCGGGAATCCATCTAGGCCTGGGGCTTTTCCTTTTTTCATCTTGAATACAACATTTTCTAACTCCTCAAGGGAAATTGGACCCATCAAGTGCTCATTCATATCTCTAGAAACAATTGCTGGAATATAGTTTAGAATAAACTTTTTAGTCTCATCATCTTATAGGGAGTCCTCTTTGAAGAGAGAGAAAAAATACCTCTTAGTCTCTTCTGAAATATCCCTAAAAGAAGAGATTAGGGCACCCTAAGAATTCACAAGAGAGGTAATTAGGTTACCATTACGGTGAGTCTTAACTGAGTTATTAAATAAGGTTGTGTTCCTATCCCCTTCTTGAAGCCAAGCTACTCGAGCTTTTTGTTTCCAAAAAATTTCTTCCCTCAGTTCCCATTCAACAAGGTCTTTCACAGCCTCAGATTTCTCAAGAAGAAGCTCCTTCATGAATCCTTGATCTCTAATATTCCTTGAAGCTTCTTCCATCCTCCTAAGAGCTACCAACTTATCCAACGAAAGCTTCCAAAAATTTAGTCTATTCCATCTCTTCAATTTATGTTTTACAAATTGTAGTCACTTCATAAAGGAATACATAGCAGTGCCATGAGGAGGTTTTCCAGTGGTCCACTAGCCTTGCATAAAATCATGAAGCTTAGGATCACGAAGCCACATAAGTTGAAACTTAAAGGAGGGATTCATTTTTAGCCCTAACTCCAAAGCAGAGAGTTTGATAGGCCAATGATCAAATCCTCTACCCTCCATAATCATAGAACTAGCACTTTTGTTATTACCCATCCAATAACTAGATATCAAAAACCTATCCAGTCTCTCTGAGATGGAAGCTTCCCCACACCTTCTATTATGCCAAGTATAGATCCCATTATCTAGCTTAATGTCAACAAATTTTAGGGATTGGATATGAGCACTGAAGACAGAAGAAAAAGGGTCGAGATGGTCCATCCCACTACATTTTTCCTTTAGACAAGTGATATATTTGAAGTTTCCAGCCAAAATCCATGGGTACAAGGGACTCAAACTTCTCACAAAGCAAATGTGCTCCCACAAATTCACTTTACCATTGTAATCAATAGGAGCATACACATTTGTAAGTAGTATAGTTTCACTAGATTCATTATCATGCCCGACCATCGAAATAGACCATCTACTGGAAATCTAAGTAACAGGGAATATCTTAATCGGATCCCATAAACAAGCGATGCCACAAACATATCCACATGCACCAATACATTGACATTGCCCCCTTCTCCACAAATTGGGAGGAATATTAAACATACTATCAATAACCAATTTAGTCTCCTGAATAAACACCACATCTAGAGAATGCACACAAACCAAATCACGAATAACTTTTTGTCTAGGGATGTTGTTCAACCCCCTTATATTTCATGAGAGGATAATAAATTTTTTGGGTTATAAAAATGGGATTCCAATGTTCTCACCAAGCCTGAATCTACCAAAGTCTCCCCCATTAACTTAATTATATCCTAGTCCTTCTGACCCACCTTCATATTATTATCCGAAAAACTTTTTTAATTATTTTCTGCTACAATCCCAACATCATAGGAATTTTGCAGTCCAAGGATGACTACATCAGTTCCTAAGTAGGAGAGGGCATAACTAAATCTATACCACTTTCCAAAATAGTTTCCCTTATAGGGCTAGACCCATCCATGTCCCCTATACTCAGATCCAAAGCCCTTTGTTCTTCATTTAAACCCCCTAGATCTGATTCCTTAAGTTCCCCCTCAAGAAATTACATCTGATCCGGCCTTGTTATATTTGCATCAGGTAGCGACATTTCAGGTATCTCCATGCACTGATCAAGATCATCTAATATTTCAAAATGGTTGAGTAGAGCATCTGTCTGGCTATCCTTAAGGTCTTTTTCTGCCCTTCATCCTTTGTTTTGGGATTTTACCAGAGCAAAACCTTCCTTATACCATTTCCATTCCTTTATCGAGGCTTTTCCTTTATCCAAAATTTGCCTAGATCGAGAGGGCCTAGGATTTGAAACCACGGGCGAGACAAAATTATAGCATTTTATTTGCAGGTGGCCATATTCATGAAAAATCTGGCGACAAAATGGAAGAGCTTCATAGTCAAGTTTTTGAACCCATGTAGTTGATCCAAATTGTATTTCAATAGAATATGGAATAGGATTATTTAAGTCAATTTCAACACAAATACGAGCAATAGAGATTACATTTTTATCCATTGTTTGTTGTGATGGTCCAATTGGCTTCCAAAGTAGAAGGACAATATTATGCAAGATATCAGTTCTCCAGAATTTCAATGGGAGCCATGGAAGCCACATCTATACTGGAACCTGCGATGGTCGCTCCTCTGATGGGTTGAAACCCACATTCCAGGGTTTAAGAAAGAGTCCCACTTGGTTATATAAATAAGTACCCCCCTCAAATTCTTTGTTATGATCTATAATACAAGATAAAATCACCATAAAATAGTTGTTTGTACTCAGCATCACCTTCACATCACCTTCATGATTCCAAGTCTTCCTGACCCAAGCCTCCAAAAATGGGAGAGAAATTTGGATGCCCAAAAATTTACCAATAAGGGCATGTTTTGTTAGATACTCCACATCTTTTGCCATTGAGTTTGGTTGAACCACTAGAACTGGCCTGGATTCACATCGTTCCAAACATCCATTGTTCTTTAACAAGTGGTTCCCGACATGCACTGGAAAATCCTGTTCCTTCTAGTCATTTTCAGATGAAAAAACATCACGAGCATGCACTCTCTATGCTAGACCCGATGCCATCACAACATTCCTCCAATTTTTTAGACCTCCTTCAAAAGTTGTTGCCATCCCTCGTAGAGCAGTTTTTCTTCATCAAACCCTAGCAGAGTAGATTTTCCTCATCAAACCCTAGCAGAGCTCCACAAATATCAATTTTCAACTAGCAAAATTTTTATTTTTATCATCCTTATGCTTTAATCTTATCCCACTTTCAAGATTCCATTTTTTTGTCTTTGTAGATGATATCTTATTCCTTATGCTATTCTATGTATGCTTAAATTTTGCTCATTGTGACTGCCCAAAACCATAGGTGATGTGAGCTTCTTGAAGGTTCTTTTAACCTTGCTTGGAAAGTGCTCCTATACTATTGCTTATGATATGATCCTTGCTTGTGAAGGATGTGTCTTTATGACACTTAGAATCTATACTTTTTTCTATGTAGGAGAGGATATTATGGTATAAAATAATTTAAATATACTTATAATAGAATACCTTACTTTTGTAGCTTCTTTTGCAAGCTTCTCCTACTCATTTTGGTGGCATTTTTTCTATACTAATCCTTGTTGGAAAGGTCTTATTTGACATTGTATTATTTTATAGATAAATATATCCTTTTCTTGGTCAATTTTGTAATAAATCCAAGATAATAATAACATAGATAGTATACTTTTGAAGGAGTAATTTTTGCACTAACATTTTACCTGTAAATAACTCTTAGTGCACCTCAAATCTGAGACTCACCAAGTCTTGATTTGTAGCTTCTATCACTAATTTAATGGCTTCCTTCTTCTTCTCCACTCTGTTGAGGAATTTTTATCTACTTGGTGGCTTCTATAGGCCATAATACCTTACATGTACTGAGTTTTGAATAGTGTCTTTAGACACTTCGATTATTTGCAAATTTTTATGCCATTTTGATTAAAAATCAACACATAAAATAACTCTTTAAGAGTAAGTAGTTTAATGAACAACTAGTATAGTGCAATGAACCAATAATATTTCCAACTTAATGCACTTTAATAATATAACCTTATTGCTCCTATTAATAAGAAATCAAAGTAGTTTCAAATGAACTAATGATCACTGTAATGTAGTCCTATTCTCAATAATTAGATAATAGGAAGAATGTATTTAACGCCTACTAATGTACAATTAATGAACCTTAATAGAAATTATATTTTGCACTTTATTTTAGGACTTAAAATGTAGCCTTCTATTTGCAACTTTCAAATTCTAATAAGGTGCTTAATGAAGCTAGGTAGTAATCTAAATTAAGTGTTCAAGTAATGAAACTTTTGCACCTAAGTTTATTACCTTTTATGATGAATGTCTTGATGATTTAATTTACCAATTTTATTTTTTGGAATGGTGGTTGCTCGCAGTTTTGAATGCTTCTAGTCTACTGCTCTAAAATTGTAGTAGATGATTTTAATTTCTCCTTTAGTATCTAGCCTGGAACTTTGAAGTTTTATGGCTAGTAATGTTATCTTGATTGATACCCTTTAGTAGTCAATCTATTCATTAAAATATTATCCTTCAAGAATCCTTTTAGTATTTTTTTGTGAATCCAAAAAATCCCTATCTCTAAAATGTGCCTTCTTTAGATATGAATGACAATCTCTAAATATTCTTGGATTTGGTAGGTTTCTTATATCTGAGTTCTTATTCAACCTCCTTTTCATGTTCTGACTTCAAACAAGACTTTATTATCAAGAATTTGAAGATGTTGAGGTCTTCATGAATATTCTTTCTGAAGTTTACCAAATATTTATTCTTTGGGCTTGTTGTTCGATGGTGATAATTACCCCAAGTTATTCCACTATTCCTAGTGACCTATTGTATCTCTTTCTATTCCTATTGATCTATCGTAGCTCTGATACCAATTTTAGATTTTGATGGTGTATGCCAAGCGAGAATGCAATCATAGGATGTAAAATATATAGAAATGTAAGATGCTAAAATATGCTATTAATAGAAAATGACAAAAATAATACAATGTCATATGGAGGAAATGAACACTTCATAATTGATGTTAAAGAACTACATTATACTTCATCACCAATATATGGTGATCTACCCAATATATATACTACTTCCTACAACAATATCTTATCACTCACTATGAGGCCATTTATATAGAAATATGGATTGCTTGGCCAACACTCTATCTAGTTGTACAAGGGGACACCTTGTACATTTACAACTTGCACATAAACACTTGTGCATTTATTATATTACTTGAAGTAACTAGCTAACTAACCCCTAAAGTAATCTACTACTCTAGTTATGTACCAAGGGTGGTACATTTACATTATCTAAATGATGTAATATACTCTAACACGTTGTTGATGGTGATCTCATTGTCTAAATAATATGATTGAAGTATTGCATTGCCATTTGTAGGAATACTTGTCATTATAAAGTAATAAAAAATATTGTTAATGCTTGTCGAGGCCATTATTTAGTTGACCCCTTCTTCCTAGACTGCATTATAAATATTCATTAGTTAAATATCTCCATGATCGATATCCAAAGTAATATGATCTAGCATTGTTGTTGTTATATTTCATGGTTGAAATAACTCTAATTTAATAATAGTAGTAAAAATTAGATATTCTTACATCAACATGACTAACACACTCAAATACTATATAATTTGTTAAATAAGATATAGAAAGAGAGGTATCTATTGGACAATAAATATGATTTTCTTGTGTAATTTAGAAAATTAAATAATAATTTTATTTTATTTTTTTGTAAGAGGAATGACTCCTTTTACTATATATCTATTTTTTCTATACAATGTGAACTTGAATTAAGTTCAACCTAAAACCTAAGATAACACCGACTATGATTAATCAATGATTTTAGGATCTAATATACCCATTAAAATATTGTCATGTAAAAAGAACATATACAATATCTATACATATATCTAGTAGGATATTCCATTGTATTATGAGGATTTATGCATATACACGATTTTTTAAGTTAAAGATACCAACTGGTAGAAAGAAATATTAATGCAAAAACAATTGCCATACATCCACTCACATATATATTCACATAAATACCTTGACAAATTACTCATGAGCCTACACGTAAGGTTGATATAAATATATTATAGAGAGCTTATAAGGATTCCATTGTTAAAATATCTATAGTATTTTTCTATTTCTAGCTTTAGTATTTTAAAGTAAAAATAATTTTTAAATAAAATAGATAATCAAGTATCATTCATGCATAATATCTTTGGGAAATGTGAGTAAGAAATACTAAAGAGTCCTACACTTTTGGCATTGTTTTAAAAATGCTCATCTTTGTATTATTAACATCTATAGTATTAGACTAACAATATATACTCCATACAATATAAAAAATGATACAACATGTTTCATCATAAGAGCTGGAAATTACATATGTATTCCAATGATTTATCTATCACTACTCTTATTTTAAGCCACCATATTTTGGCTAACATTGTGGCCCTTTAATAAGCTTTTATAAAATACGACCATCATTTTAGCCTTTATGAGGTTCATCAAATATAATAAATAAATAAGAATATAAGAAAACATATTTCAAATTCTCAATGAATAATCTATAAGGTTAATTATTATTATTATTCATTTTTATTATGGTTTCTCTCATTTCTAAGTCTCGACCTTCCATTTTCCTAAATAATTTCTTATGAATCCAATCAATGCTTGCTTATTTTAATTCTTTTTCTTCTCTATATCTATGATCTTATGAAATAATTATTTAGGTCTTTGGATGTACTCATAATATTTGTTCCACTATTATATTTCTCTTACATAAGGACTAATTCTTAGATTCTGTTAGTGCACGAACCTTTCATCCATGTACTATCTTCTCCCTGCATAGTTTTATCTTTGTCCAAAGATGGAGAAGAGGTAGTGCACCATCTGTTATTATTATTATTCTCTTTATTTATATAGAAGAATCTAGTGAAGCATGTATTTTTAAGTTCTTATTTTCTTTATCCTTATTTCCATCACTTACACCTCTATGAATTTTAGCCTATTCCATGACTTATTTCTTAATATCCCTTCTCTAATTTGTTATATATAATGACTTCATCATTGATGATGGTATTCTATTTTTGGTAATCCTTGTGACCCCTAGATACACGTTCCTTGTCTTATAAAAAGGTATTAATCATGGTAAATGTTTTAAGGATTCAAAAAAATGGAAAATCCATCTTCAAAAAAGTTTATTGAGTAGCAACATTAAGACATATTTCCTTTATAAATAGATAAAATCCATATTTCATTACAAAATAGAAAAGTATTACAATATGAATATATAAGGCATGTGAGGGAAGATAATTGATAAACCATTTACATTATAGGGTTTCTAATTTTTCCTACATTTAGACCATACCTTTGAGAATTAATTAATTTTAATATCATTACAAGTTACAAAAAAACAAGGGCACATAACATTTGTAATCAAGATAGGTAAACATACAGGTCTTCCTACCCATAAAAGAGGTAAACCATAGATAAATTTTTGTTTATACAATATATATTAGGGAAATATAATAAAATGTGGGCTTACACAAGGGTATTTCATACCTATATAAGAGACCATAGTTATCCAATTTTGTAATGTGAAACCATTGGAAATGATGATAGGCATGGACACATGTGTACCAAAAGTCAAGGATGATGATCAAAATCTTGTGCATATAGTAGGAGCACTTATGCAATTTTGAGAATTTGAGTTGTAGAATACAAATCATTACTCACGCTTCAATAAATCATCTTGCATCTAGTTTCCTTATACTTACAAAGGGACCAATGCTTAGGTGATTTTGAGGAGATATTAGGTCTATGCAAGTTGTGGGCATGAGGTTGCTTATAAAAATTATTTTACCACTTATAAAAATTACTTCAAGGATGTATGTTTCTATAGAGGATAAATTAACATTCTGAGAAGAGCATATTATTGTGGGAACAAACCAATGAGACATGATATAGAATTGATGTAACAAAGAATGATTATAAGGGATTTGATTCATAAAAAATAATAATTTAATCATTTTATGTGGACTAACAAGGACATGGTCAAGGTACGAGATGTAGATCAATTGGTTCTTACAAAACCCATAAGGGGCCTGAAGTTCCAAGCTTCAAATATTAGGCCTCATCAGATGAAATGCTTGTCCCTCTTCCTAGTGCTTTTTGTTGAGGATACTTAGGCTTATTCATTAAGCCTAAGTTAATATTTATTATTATTATTGTTATGTCTTATTATTGCACTTTGTTTGCATGTGAGGCATAGTATGCCCACATAAGACAAAGTTGTTAGGTGTTAGTTAACTGCTAGAGATCTTGTTTGTCTCCTAGAAAGTTAGTTGCATCCTAGGTTAGCAATTAGTTAACCATTAGTTAAGTGGTTGGCCATTTGAGGCAAATTGTTGCAATCACTTAACCTATGTAATATCTCATTGTATTCCTATATATACTTGCATATTTCATGAATAAAATAGATTCATACTTTGATCCTACATCATTGGTAATCAGAGCCGAGGATGTTTTTTTGCAGGAGAGAAGGCAAACTGCCACTTCACTGCTAGGTGCCTAGTGAGAAGTGCTAGTGCATCAGATCCTAGGAAGGTGTTGAGTGGGAGTTGGCTTGAAGTCACCCAAAAGAGTTGAATTTATCTTGAAATAAGTTATTTTTAAAAGAATTTTTCTTATAAAATATTAATATTTTATTAAAAAAAAACTTGTCGCGAGATGGCTCGCGGTGGTGAAATTTTTTGAGTGATAGATCAAAAGAAAAAAAAAGGCTGCATAGGCCTTGATCTTGGCCTAACTGCCACTTGACAGTAGCAGCCAAGTTGGGGGTCCCACCGGCCACCCAAGCAGCCAGTGATCGACAACAGTCATCGGCCACCCAACCAACAGCTAGCACCTACCATCGACGACCACCCTTGACGACCACCCTCGATGACCATCGATAGCCCTCCCGAAAGCCACCAACATCTGGCCATCCTACTAGTGGTTATCCAAGGCACCACTACTTCTGATGGCTATCGATAATAGTCAACCATCATGCCACTTATGGCCAAGCACAGATGTAGTCTATTCGCGGTGAATTTTTCATGATCTGTCTGTACGAACATCCTCGATCAAAGGTGTTTTTTTAAATATTTAAACCTATCCCTAATGACGTGTGACCATTAGAAGAATTTGATGATGTTCAAAGGACTTCTCGACGAAGAAGTGGCGAGTTGTCTGTGATTTTTTAGATGAAACCCCGATGCACAGTTTTCCTGATGAATATTCGACATCCTAATTGCATTTTCTGGTGATGGACAGCGTGAAAATTCACATAAGAAGATTCCAGTGAGATCCTAGTATTCTCAGTGACGTTCGATGCTATGACAGAGCTGAGCAGTTTTTCGGTGAAGGTTGAGTTTCATGGTGAAAATAATTTATTGTTTCTAAGGTTAAAAAATTTAATTGCATTTTTCGGTAATTACAAATTTTTTTTGGTAGTTGATGATATTTTTCTCGATGAGGAGTGAAATTTTGTTGGGGACAATAGTCCCACATCGTCCCTGTAAGGGAAAATTAGCTGTTTAAAAGTGCAGAGATGCGGTTAAGCATTTTTGACCACTCATGATGTTCACGTAAACTGCTTTCGCACGTGGGAGAGCCCAGTGGAGGGGCTCGTGGATGCTGATTTGGTTGGTTGGCCTCTAATGCAGTTAGTGGCCTTAATTTTCATGGTTGATTGGTCGCTCGCTTTTCCATGTGGCAATTTTTGGTTTGTGGAATTTTGAGTTGCATTGCTCGGCAATTTGAGGCAAATACCTATGGTCATGGATTGTTCGGCCTTGGGTGGGAGTTGACCGCCTGACCCAAAATTAAAACCAATTTTTTTATTTGGCACCAAAGAAAATTGGCGGGAAAACTGGCAGGAAATCCAACTCGAAGGGAAATTCAAATTGAATTTTCAAAATTTCAAATTCTACTTTCAAAAGGAGAGCAACTTCAAGAGGTGATATCTTCCTCATTATTGGTCTGTTTTTTATCAAATATTTTGCCTTCTTTTGCAAATGTTTTGAAGATTGCTAATTTTTCCTCCTAACCCAATTTGCGGCATTGTAAAAGGGCTAAATTTTATCATTTTTAAGTGCTTACATTTTTGTAAATTTGAGTTAATTTTTGTAAAAGCACTTTAAAATAGCCCTAATTTTGTAATTGGAGAGCAAAATTTGTAAAATCTAGGAAATTTGTCTGCATAGGAAACTAAAATTGTTCCTAAATCCTAAATTAAGTTTTTGCAAGACCATTTTGTAATCCTCCTAGTTTGGCATATACTCAAAAAAATATGGCTCATGACCTTAGAACAAACATGGAAAACCTCACCAAAGCAGTTTACATTTTGGCTAAAAAAGTAAGAGATATTATTATGCAATTTAATCTCGGTGAACTCAAAATCCACCATAATCATGTAAACAAAGCCAAATGTGAGGTTAAGATGTATGATGGATCTAGGGATCCCGATGTCTTATCTGCATGGATTTTGGATATGCAAACTTGGTTTGCTTATGCTGAAATTCTAGAGGATGAACAAGCTACATTTGCTACACTAAAACTCACAGGTTTAGCAAAAGTTCTCATTGTAGAAAGATAAAGCCATAATGCCACTATGACTTGGAAATAATTAAATCAAATTCTAAAAAACACCTTCTTTCCACAAAACTACCAAAGTGACCTCACTACCAAGTGGTTTAGATTGAGGCAAACCTATGAGATGTCAGTTTCTAATTTCATATTCCAATTCAATAGGTTAAGGGTATTTCTTCCTGTGAAATATTTAGAAGAGAAGTTGATTAATAAATTCACTCATGGCTTGCAAGATCATATTTTTAGGGAGATAAAATTCAATGTCTTTCTAACCTTGGATGTGGCATTCAATCATGTCATTCTTGTAGAGGAGAAAGTTGGTGCATACCAAAAGTCTCGTTCATCACAGAAGGGCTCTTCCAAAGGCGAGAATCAACATCAACATAAGGTGAAGAACAATTCTCCAATATTCCCCTCATTCTTCTTGTCCTCCCACTTCTCCTAAAGCACATTCTCTTTCTTTTCATGCCAAAGATTCTTCTTCTTCATTGTATTGTGAATTTTGTAAAAATCATGGTCATGTAAAATCCAAATGCTATACTTTTGAGAAGTTTAAGAAGAAGAAATCCCTAATTGTATAGCCTACACATGAGGAACCATAATATGGTCCCATTTTGGCTATAGGGATAGAAGAAGAATATCCTACTTTAAAGGGTAAACTGAACAAAGTTACCCTAATGTCCAATGTATTTTCTCAAGGGGGGCGTGATCATTTGTTTGTCACTAGAGCCCACTTGACGCATGATTTATATGTTGATTGTATCATTGATAATGGATCACAAAAGAACCTCATTGTGAAGTATGTTGTGGAGAAGTTGAAACTTATCATAAAATCACATCACCAACCTTATGCACTTGGGTGGAAAGATGTAGACTCCACATACAACATCACCCATACTTGCACCTTGAATTTTGCTTTTGATGACAAGTTTGTGGACAAAGTTAGGTGTGATGTCACATATATGGATTATTGTAGACTCTTGCTAGGTAAACCCTATCAATTTGATAGGAATTCTATTTATCATGCTAAAAATAACACCTACACATTGGAGTTGCATGGTAAAAACTACTTGATACAAAGCACTACCCCTACTTCCAATTTGATGTTGAGTTGTAGGCAATTAAGGACACCATTAATTCAAGCACTCATTTTGGCTCCTTCTAGCAATTGTCCCCCACATGAATAAAAAGCACCACCTAAGGAACATGCAAAGGAAGAAGTTTCACTCCCACATAATGAACAGTCACAAGAGCAAGTGGTTAAGGAACTCACCATTCTCACTCATGAGAAATATGTCATTTATTCCATTGGTATAATTTTGGGTACACCTATAACTACTAAACCACTTGTTTCATAGAAGTTACCTTTGGCTTTGCCCACTCCCACCATTGCGCAAATGGAGGAGCAATCTAAGGTTACTTCCATTACTGATCACTGACAGAGCCTTCTAGGAAAGGTACCACAGGACTTGTAGGAGACTCTACATGGAGTGGTGCAAAAGCATCAAAATCCTCACTCACCACAGGTTGGAGGTAGATTTTGGGTTCCTTTGGATGAGTGCCACTTTTCAGAGACACCATTTAAAGACCCTCTTTTGGTACCTGATCCTATTTTCAATCCTAAATTAGTAGTGGTACCTGATCGTCACCTTTCGCTTATTTCATATAGATTTTTTCAGATGAAGACTCATCACACTAGCCAGGGTTCTTCCACTACTTACCTTGTTGCCCATTGCAGTCACTTTTCACACATGGCTTACTGGATTTCTCACCATGAGATGGCCCATGAATTTCCACATTTGTTGAGAGCATTGGGGTCCAATGCTTATATGGTTGGGAGGAGTGTTGAGGATACTTAGGCTTATTCATTAAGCCTAAGTTAATATTTATTATTATTGTTATGTCTTATTATTGCACTTTTTTTGCATGTGAGGCATAGTATGCCCACATACGATGGAGTTTTTAAGTGTTAGTTAATTGCTAGAAATTTTGTTTGTCTCCTAGCAAGCTAGTTGCATCCTAGGTTAGCAAGTAGTTAACTATTAGTTAAGTGGTTGGCCATTTGAGGAAACTTGTTGCAACCACTTAGCCTACGTAACATCTCATTGTATTCCTATATATACTTGCATATTTCTTGAATAAAACAACTTCATATTTTGATCCTGCATTACTTTTAGTGGTGTAAAATGTTTAAAATTATTGTGGCATGGTTGTTATAGGGGCGTACTAGATGAATACTATGTGGTGGATTTCAAGGAAAACAAAATAGAATACTATGTCATCCATGAAAACATGGATAGTGTTCCTGAATCATCATGGAGGCTACTAATTCTACCATGTAAACTCAAAAAAATGACAAGATCAAGGACACATAATGGCTAAAAAACTAAAAAATCATATGAATTGATAAATGAATGATATGTTAGATCAAAAACACAAACAAACATAGTTCATGTGAAAGACACTAAAAAAATACAATCATAGATAGGTGTCATTTCATGATGGCATAGGTAAACAAAACATTTAAAAAGAAGTATTATAGAACTAATTAAAGCACTACAAAGCAAAATTATGTAGACACTTGGTTATATTTTAGGAATGATTCATGTAGTCAATAACAACTTAAAACTGTTAACAAGAAGCAATTTATACTACCTAGACCAATAAACCAATAAAAAAATCATCTAGTCTTCACCAATCACTATATGTTTCAAATATTCTTAGAGTGAGGAGAGAAACAATTTAAATCTATTGTCATAAAATTTATTTCCAAACACACAAAGCAAAAAAGACTTTTACACCAAAATTAGGAAAAATACCATAGATAAATTAGAGATTCAGAGATCCTACCTAATTACTTAAATAATTACTAAGATGACTACCACTAGAAATTTAGCCATAGAAATCCCACAATTTAACTACAAATAGCTAAAGTATGTCATGCTAATAAATGTATAGGATTCAAATTTGAAAATTGATATTAAAGAAATTCAATGGGGACAATGAAGTAGAACTAGTTATAAAGGAAAACATTGATGATACAATGGATAAATTGTGGTAAAAATTAAATTTATAAGTTTTAATATTAGTAATTATAATAACTAATAAGGTATAATATTACCATTAATGGCTCACATAACACCTATTTTGTCTACCTCTTCTTTAGTTTTGCAGTTCTAACATTGGATGATGTTTACTATTAACAAATAATTAGTGTGATCGGATACTCAAAGAATGTGCAATACAAATAAAGACACATGACATTGTTAGAATGGAGGATGGTTAAGTGATAACATAATATCCATTTATATAAGTCAATATTGGGTCAACAAGGTCTTAAATTCATGGATTTTATAGCAAGGCTTGGAAGGTAGGCTAGTATTTCAGCCTCTTTGATAGAGAGTTTGAAACACCTACAAGATAAATGGCTTCTTTACATGTTTATGAGGTTGCAACTAGAGAGGAATGAGATGATGACCTCCACCCATCAAAGGGAAGTTAAAAAATAAAATGAAACAAGATCTTTAGTAGAATAATGATATCATGGACATAGTTGTCTACAAGATCATCCTTCTAAATAAAACACTCTTTGATCAGATTTTATCTAGTAGAGGGGTTCATAGAAAAATTTATACTTGAATGTAACTTAAAACTAATTTTGATTCTCTTAAAAATTCAACTTCAAGGGAGGAGTTTGAATGATTAATTGCTAATGCTTTAGAAAACATAAATTTCTAAATTTCTAAAACATTAGATGTTAAATGGTAGAAAGGAAAATGTTAAATTTTTCGACGATGACTATCTAAATTAAACATTTATTTGTATTATTAAATTTAAAATGTGCTTATTGATATCTATAAATAAATATTTAAAATAACCTAATTGTAAATGCAATATCCAAATTTTTATTCAAAATTCTTATCAAATTTTCTATTAAAGATATGATCAATTTGTTAGAATAAGAGAATATTCTCTTAAGTTCCACTAGGATAGATAGTTGACTTTCCACTCCTCCATGTGTCAGGAGAACTCGCAGTTGTGTCTTCATAAATTCTGATGAGTTGTTGTAATCCAATGACTCTCAATGATCAACTCTACTATTTATATAGAGTTGATCCTTGGAATAAAACAATCCGTTCTACTCTTCTCTTCATCTCTTGTAATTCTTTGAACATCTATTATGAAATTCTAACACAATTTTTGGAGCGTATTAAAAAATATGCTACCTTAAATCACAATGAACATATATATATTTTGAAATTTTCATATTAAATAGAGTTATGATTAATTCATGATAATACATTTCATGAGAATTAACGATATCATACTATGTTATATTGAAACTTGAATTTGAAGAAAATAATGCAACATCCATACATCTATTACTTGAAAATTTTAATACAATTAAAATTTAGTTTTTTAACTAAAAATAATAGTTATAAAGGTTTTGAACATAAATCCATACCATGATTAATTTCTATTTATGAATATTACCTACCACATATTCAATATAACTATATTTCAAGATAAACATATTTGGTAAAGCCATTAATAATTTAAAAAAAAAAGTATAGTTGTTATACTAGATTAAAATTTGTATACCAATATGTTTTTTCTTTGGGAGTTTCATTATGAAAGCTTACAACATAAGATGCATTTATGGGATATTAGAAATATTTATTTCTAATGGTCCTCCAAATCTACATCTTCAATTACATCCATGAGCGAAATTGAAATAAAATGAAATCCTAACTTTGCAAAGTAAATTTATTTAATATATTTCAATATTATGCATAAATAAAATACACTGAAGGTATTATATTACTCAATATGGAAATACTTCCACATACATTTGCAACTTAGAATAATTTGCAAGATAAATCAAACCAGAAGATTTTTGAAGATTGTAGCTTCAATCTTCGACTTTTTGGCATTGACCTTCTTCATTCGTATTTTCTCCAACTTCAATCTCTCTCAAAATGATACAAATGGATCATATTTATAGCTGAGAATGAGGAAAGACCTAACCTGCATTATGACATGCATTAAATTTAAAAATATGATGTCTATTCAATCATCGAATAATTCCAACTACCAGTAATAACTTTGAACACTTTAAAGTACGATTATCAGATTCGAAAGATAAGTTCTATCAGAGATCTATTAGGTGAAATCTGATATAATTTTTAAAATATTCCTTTAAATAAAATTTCACAAAAAATTTGACACCAAGCATTTTCCTCAACTTCTTAAAGTCTTTGTCCTTCAAAGGTTTTATGAAAATATCTACAATCTAGTCTTTGGACTTGCAAAATAATAACTCAATCTCATTTTCTTTTACTAGTTCTTTGTTGATGTGGTAGTGGATATCGATATGCTTGGTCCTCCCATGAAACATCAAATCGTTTGATAGTTATATGGCAGAATTATTATCACAAAATATGGTTGTTGTCCTTACCGGTTGATGATTCATCTTGCCTAAAAGTTTTTGAGCCAAACTTCTTGGTATGCGGCTAAAGTGATAGTAACATACTCAACCTCAATGATTGATAATGCAAAAAATGATTGCTTCTTTGATGACCATAAAACTACTCTTGATCCATGATGGAAAGCATAACCGAAAGAGCTCTTCCTATCATCTATACTGCTAGCCCAATCACTATTTGTGTAGCCAACAAGTTAAAGTTGGTCTTTTATTACATAATAAATTCCATGGTTCCTGGTCCCATTAACATATCATAGAATTATTTTTCTTGCATACAAGTGATTATTATTTGGTGACTCTATAAACTTGCTAATCAATCTCACTGTAAACATTAAATCTATCCTAGTTGTTTTCAGATGCATGAGACTTCCAACTAACATTTTGTAGAAAGTTAGATCAACATTGATGTAGCAATCATCCTTACTAAATTTTAGGCTTGTTGCAACTAGTGTAATTGTTGGTTTGCTATTATCCATTTTAGACCTCTTTAAGACATCATAGGTATAATTTACTTGAGAGATAAATATACTATCCACAAATTGGGTAACTTAAATACCAAGAAAATATTTCATCAGGCCTAAGTTCATCATCTCAAACACCTACTTCATGGCATTTGTAAACTACTCAAATAGCATATTGCTATTTTTAGTATAAATCATATCGTCTACATACAAGAAGACTATTATCATATCATCTTATTCATTTTTCTTCATGTAGAGAGTGTACTCATATGGGCATTTGATGAACCCATTATCCTAAAAATAAGCATCTATGAGGCTATACCAAGCCCTAGGTGCTTGCTTCAACCCATACAAGGCTATCTTGCACTTTAGGACCTTGCCTTCATGCCCCTCCAGCTCATAGTTGGGTGGCTGGTCTATGTAGAACTCTTCTTCCAACACTCCATTTAAGAAAACATATTTGACATCCATCTGATACACATTCCATACCTTTTCGTATGCTAAGCCTAAAATCAATCTGACTATGTCAAGTATTGCTATAGGTGCATATACCTCATGATAGTCAATCCCTAACTTTTTTTTGTAGTATTTTGCAACCACTATGGATTTATACCTTTCAACTTAACCATGGTCATTAAACTTAGTTTTATATACCCATTTCACTCCAATGGTCTTCTTACTTGTTTGAAGATCCATTAATTCCTAGCTTTGATTTTTATTTGTGGCTTCTATCTCCTCATGCATAGCTTTCATCCATGTTCTATTATGAATTTCTTCCTCAAATGAAATTTGAACAGACTCAAAAAATAAATCAAAATCAGAATGTTCTTCATCTATTTCAGTTCTACTTACCTCATATTTTTCTTGCAAGATCCTTATATTTGATGGTGTCTTCAAGTTAGAGATCCTTATTGCAAGTGGAGGTGATTGTGATGATGGCGTAGTGCTGCTTCTAGCATTGATAGTATTATTTGAAGCTATAGGTGGATGCACTTTATCTCCTTATAAGTAATTAGACTCAATAATCACTGGTTCTTGTTGATCAGTCTTGGATTTCAAGTTCCATGCTTCATATTCCAAGAAATTCACATCTCGGCTTATAATAAATTTATTTGTGAGAGGGTTATACAACATATAATACTTTGATTATTTACTATACCCAGTGAAGACATATTTTTCTACTTTGTCATCCAAATTCTTTATCTTATCATCTAGAACATGTGCATATGCTATGCACCCAAAAACTCTTAAGTGAGAAATGATCAACTTCTAGTTTATCCAAGCTTCTTGAGGAATCTTATCCTTCACACTCTTTGTAGGACACCTATTTAGCAGATAAACTACACAACATACAACTTATACCAAGAACTCATGTGGCGATCCCTTTAACTTCAACATACTTTGTTCCATCTCCATTATGGTTATGTTCTTCCTCTTTGCAACACCATTATCCTATGGTGTATATTTAGTTGTGAACTACCTTCTAATTCTATTTTATTTACAAATATTATGGAATTCATTGGATATGTACTCACCTTTACCATATATTCTGAGAGTCTTCACGTAATAACTGCTTTGTTTTTCAACCAAATCTTTGAAATCCATGAATTTACTAAAAAAAATTTATTTTTGTCTTAGGGGATATACCCATGTTCTCTGACTAAAATCATCTATAAAAGTCAAGAAGTATTTATTGTTGGTAAATGATATGGTTTGCATAGGCCCATAAATATCTGAACACACCAGTTATAATGGTTGTGAAGCTCTCCATAACTATCCCATAGGGAATACATCCCTGTATTGCTTACTGACTAGGCAAACTTCACATACTTGATTAGGTTATTCTATGAGGGGTAATCCCTTCACCATTTTCTTCTTGTACAGTAGGTCAGGCCATTGAAACTCAGGTGATTGAATTTGAAATATCACAACCATGTAAAATATTTCAAAACTACACTAAATGAAAGCAACGGTTCATTTTGAATTTACAGGTGAAATATGTCATTCTTTGTCATGGACACATTTTCTATGAGCCCATTCTCTTTGTCCCTGATTATACAGACTCAATTTTTAAATTGCATAGTGTATCCCTTCTACACAAGCTATCCAATGCTTAACAAATTATGCTTAAATGCAAGCACATAATACACATCAGGGTTGTGCATTATTTCACCTTGATTGGTGCAGATTATAATCTTTCCTTTTTCCATGATAGGTACCTTATTGTTGTTGCCCATATTCACCCAATATTTGATATTTTCATACAACTGTGAGAACATTTATCTATTCCCAGACATGTGATTACTACAACCACTATCAAGATACCAGGTATTCTTCTAGCTTTCTTCATCAGTGTTGCATGTTAGCATCATGGACCCACATACATCTCTACTTTCTTGATTATCATTTTCATTTGTATAGTGGGCTTGTTGTCTATTTTCTTTGGCCAACTTCTTTCTACACTCATTACTATAATGACAAAATTTCTTGCAATAATAACATTGGATATTTGATTTATCATACCTCTTATTTGATCCTCCTTGCTGATCTCTATAATTACCTATTCCTTCTGCTTAATGGAAATTTTATTTAGTCTCTCCTTCATTTGGATTTGATCTTCTTCCTCTCTTATGGAATATTTCACGCCTACCTCTGTTATTTTGTCCTCTTCCTCATTGGGAGCCATGTTGGACATTTTGAGTAGATAAGTTGTCATTTACGTCAAGAGTGAGTGGCATTGATGTCAAGATTTCAGCACCAGTTAGTGGCAGTTTCAGTGGGCAACATCAGTTTCAGGTTCTCTAGTTTCAGTTGATCAAGACTCAATTTCAGGAAGTCAGATGAGGTCTAAAGTGCAAAAAGCCCAAGTGAATAATATTATAATATTTTTTATAATATTATAAAGGGAAGTTTTAAATTAATTATAAATTAATTAATACATTTTTTATTATAAATTAATTTATAATTTAATTTACTTAAGTTATTTAAATTAATTATTAATTAATTTTGATATTAGTTATAAATATTAATTTATATTAATTTTTAACTAACCCTAAGGAGGGTTATCAAATTATAATTCAAATTTTTGAAATTTGAATTCCAAGTGCCGATGTGGGAGAAAATTTCCAAATGTGTATAAAAGGGGGGATCATCCCACCTTGGCAAATTACCATGCCTTTGATTTTTAATTAACTGTGAACTTTACGAATTGTGTTGCATCTAAGTGGAAAGAATTGTGTTTTTCATGGGAAGTCAACAACGCACTAAGGCATAAGGTGAAGGAAGTGTTTCTTCCTTCATGTGGGCACCATTAGCCCATGCGGTGGACTCCCAAGCGCTAAGGCACTTAGGCTTGGGGAGACGGTGGATCGAATCATGCCAAAACCCCTTTTGGGGGAAGCAAAAGGTATGCATTGAAATTGAGTGCCAAAAATTTCAGAAGGGTTAGTTGAGTATTTAAAAATTAATTTTAGCATTTTTATTTGGTTTGTAAGGTAGTAAGGGGAGTTATAAGGGTTATGCAAAATTAAATTTTTGGTGTTATTTGATTTAGTGTTTGGAAAGGGTAGTAATATGTTTTAGGAAGATTTTTTGAAGTATTGTGGTGTTGGATATTATTTTAAGTTGGAGTTTATAAGGTGTATCCAAGGAATTATTACTTTTCATGTATGATTTGATGGTTGTTAATTTCAAAATGGAGCATTAAGGCATAATTGATCTTTGACTATTTTTGTGTCCAAGGAATATTTGCGAAAGTGTTAAAAGTGAGATTTTTTCATCTAACCATTGAAATTAGAAAGAAGGAAATTATGATTTAGATAGGTTTTCCAAGGGCAATTATACATAAAATAAAAGGTATGGGCATATTATTCCTAGTGAGTGATTGTTGAATGTTGTGAATGCAAAGTTGGAGTGAAAAGGATTGTTTGGTAAGCATTGTTGAGTGTGTGTTGAATTAATGCTTTAAGGTTTTCTGGAATAAAGAGTTGTTGATAAAACCTTTTTATAAGCATTGTTGTTGAAGTGATTAAGTTGAGTGAACTTGAACTAGGATTTACAAATATCATGCGTATCATTGTTATGTGAAGATTGTTTATAAGCATTTTTGTTGAAGTGATTATTAAGTTGAGTTAACTTGAACTAGGATTTGCAAAGATCATGAGTATCATTGTTATGTGAAGATTATTTATAAGCATTGTTGTTGAAGTGATTGGTTGAGTAGAGTTGATTGAGCCTAGTCAAGTCAATGTGTTAAGGTGATAGTTCAAGTTCTATGAAACAAATTGTTCTATATTCTGAATTGATATGAAAAAGAGGTTGGGTGTTGATGAGTATGAAATATATTGAGTCTCTAACAATTCTCTATATGTTTCTATGATAAAAGAGATATTGAAATTGATTGAGAGTTTGTGAGTGTGAAGCATATTGAGTCTCTAAAAATTCTCTATATGTTTCTAAAATAAGGATTGAAGGCGATTGAGAATTGAGGTAAATGTGAAGCATATTGAGTCTCTAACAATTATCTATACATTTATAAAAGAGTTATTGAAATTTATTGAGCATTGTGATGAATGTGAAGCATATTGAGTCCCTAAAAATTATCTTTATGTTTCCATGAGATTGGACAAGTTCTAGTGTGGACTTATTTAATATATTTGAGGTAAGTATTTGAGAATAATTGTGGGCATATTTGTGTGAACTTTTATGGAAGCTTACAATACAAATTGAAAGCATATTTGGATAAGTTCTAGTGAGGAATTTTTGAGCAGATTTGTACATGCTCCAGTGAGGACTTGTTGAGAAGAATTGAATAAGTTCTAGTGAGGACTTGTTGAGTAGAATTGGACAAGTTCTAGAGAGGACTTGTGGATAGATTAGTGTGAGCTTTTGTGGAATATTACAAGGATAGATTTGTGCTACATTGAGGGACTGTGTTTAGTGCATATCAGATAACAGATATTAAGGATAGATTTATACTACACCAAAAGACTATGTTTAGTGTAGATCAGACGACAAATATCGAGGATAGATTTGTACGAGACCAAAGGACTATGTTTAGTGTAGATCAAAGGATAGATATTGAGGATATATTTGTACTATATTGAAGAATTATTTTTAGTACAAATTTGAGGATAAATTTTGTTGCATATTTAAGTACAAGTTTGTGCCAGACTAGAGATAAAGATTGAGCAAATTTGTGCTAGATCGAAGGACTGTTTTTAGTTTAGATTTGAGATAGAGCTTTGAGTATGATAGAGTATAGAGGATGATAGCATCCAGTGGATAGATATCCATTAGCCAGGGTAGTGAGGACAGGTGTCTTCAATGGATAGGTATACATTAGCCAATGTAGTGGGGGCAACAGGTCTTCTAGAAGATCTTCAATTAGAGCTAAGGATAAAGGAGTTCTCCTATGGATAGATATCCATGAACTTGATTAGTATTTTGGTGTCTCCTTTGGTTAGAGTTCCATAAATATTGTAATAGGGAAAGGATTCCCAAGATATTTATTGAGAAAATTTTACTAAAAGTTTTTCTTCGTGGAGTAGCCTACATTAGGTGAACCACATTAAATTGTGTGTGATGATTTATGTATTGCTTTGATTATTGCTATTGATATTATCATTTATTATATTGAATAATACTATTTAGAAAAGAAAAGTAAAAAGTTATCTTATATTGCTCACCCCCCTCTTAGTATAAGCTTGTGTTCTTCAATTGGTATCATAGTTGGTTCCTTTGAAAAAGGTTTAACAGCTTTAAGGAAGATATTACAAGAACACAAATGGAAAATAAAGGTAAGAGTAGAACCATGAGACACAAGAAGAAAATAACACACATGGTCATCAACGAAAAGGAAGATGAATTCAATGTTGTTATTTTGGGAGTAAGAATGAAAATAGATTCAAGAGATGAATCAAGCTATGGAGAGATAACTAGATTGATAAAGTTTTGTATTAGATGTAGGAATACAGGTGACCTTGCATCTCATTGTTCACAATAAGATGAAGAATATTTTTTTTATTGTCAACTCGGTCATGATGTAGGTTATTGCAATGGTTTTAGTAGCGGTGAAGATGAAGATGATACTTTTAGAATTGAAGTCCTAAAGGATGGTTCAGAAAAAGATAACAAGGATAGTAAAAATAGGCATGAAGAAGAAACACTACTTTGGACAACAGAATAAATTAAAGATCAAATAAAAGAGAAAATTTCAGAAAAATAAAATGAGGAATCCACACTTAAGGAACTTGTTAAGTTGAAAAATGAGAACTTAGAATTAAAGGCTCAAATACAAGAGGATGATAAATGTAAAACAAAGCTTCTACAAGATCTCTTCGACTTGAAAGATAAGGTTGAAAAGGCAAGAAGAATTGAAAAAGGTATGGTTTAACAATCAAAGGTAAAAGAGCTAGAATGTGAAAGACTTATTGTTGATCTTGAATAATTAAAAATGGAGAACTCATGATTAAGGGTTCAAGCTCATGAAGATAAGAAAGAAAAAGTAAAGTTTCTACAAGAGCTTACTAAGTTTAAAATTAAGGTTGAATAAGCAAGGAAAATGGAATAAAGTATGACTGAATAATTAAAGACAAAAGATCTAGAGTGTGAAAAACTAGAACATGAGATAGTTTCACTAAGGATGGAAGTAAAAGGCTCTAAGGACAAACTACACAAGTTTGAGAAAAAATCAAAGACTTTGGATAGGATTATCAATGCACAAAGATCATTAGTCACCAAAACAGGACTTAGTTTTGAAGAAGAACAAGGGAAAAAAGAAGCATGGTTTAACAATGTAGGACACATGAAAGACAAGAATATGAGAACTTCATGAACAAGCAACTTTTCCATGGGTATTGCTACTCATGTAATCATTTTGGTCAAAAGACAATGAATTGTAAGGTACATGACAGGAACAGAGATGACTTCACTAGGAGAAATCCCAAGATTTTTGCACCTCCAAGGAATAATAACATTAAGTGTTATAAGTGCAATAATGATGGACATACAACAAAGTCATGTAGAACATACATTCCAGAATCAAACATGAATAGGAATAGGAATATGGACAAGAATAGGAATATGAACATGAATAAGAACAATAAAAGGAATCAAAAGGATCAAATAAAAAGGAAAGAGGAAAAACCTAAATATCAGTGCTTACTATGAGGTGAAATACTCCCACCCTAGAATTAGCCATATCAAGAGGAGGTGGGGGAGGGGCTAAGGTAAGAGACTCACTCTTAGCCCCGAGCCCCAAAGTTGACCCTTTGCCATTGATGTCAAAGGGGGAGATATTTGAGTGAGGGGGAGAGATTTATTTTAAGAAGAGAGTATTAAGTCAGGGGGAGTAATGTCCTAGGGGAGAAGAATAGAAAAAAGGTCAATTTATTGATAAAAAGAATTTGGGTTGCCATCAATGACAAAGGGGGATATTGTTGGACATTTTGATTAGATAAGTTGTCATTGATTTCAAGAGTGAGTAGTCATTGATGTCAAGCTTCCAGCACCAGTAAGTGGTAGTTTCAGTGGGTAGCATTAGTTTTAGGATCTCCAGTTTTAGTTGATCAAGACCCAGTTTTAGGAAGTCAGATGAGGTCTAAAGTGCAAAAAGCCCAAGTGAATAATATTATAATATTTTTTATAATATTATAAAGGGAAGTTTTAAATTTTTTTTTTAAAGTGAAAAACCCCTTGCAGATCCGCCTTGGTCTAAGAGACCATGAACAAGGGGTTCTACACCATCAAAGTCACCCGAGAGTCGCACTCGACCCTGCTCACACCAAAATTATCAATTGGATTTTGGATACCCAATTCAACTTTTTGGTAGGGTTGAGATTTGAACCCTGGGACCTCCCTTGGAGGATTGCCCTCTCCTCTCCAACTCACCTACAACACCTAGGTAAGGGAAGTTTTAAATTATTTATAAATTAATTAATATAATTTTTATTATAAATTAATTTATAATTTAATTTACTTAACTTAAAGTTATTTAAATTAATTATTAATTAATTTTGATATTAGTTATAAATATTAATTTATATTAATTTTTAACTAACCCTAAGGAGGGTTATCAAATTATAATTCAAATTTTTGAAATTCGAATTCCAAGCATCGATGTGGGAGAAAATTTCCAAATGTGTTTAAAAGGGGGGATCATACCACCTTAGCAAATGACAATGTATTTGATTTTTAATTAACTGCAAACTTTGTGAATCATGCTACATCTAAGTGGAAAGCATTGTGGTTTTCATGGGAATTCAATGGTGCACGAAGGCATAAGGTGAAGGAAGTATTTCTTCCTTCACGTGGGCACCATTAGCCCATGCGGTGGACTCCCAAGCGCTAAGGCGCTTAGGCTTGGGGAGAGGGTGGATCGAATCACATTGAAACCCCTTTTGGAGGAAGCAAAAGGTATGCATTGAAATTGAGCATCAAAAAAATCTGAAGGGTTAGTTGAGTATTTAAAAATTATTTTTTGCATTTTTATTTGGTTTGTAAGGTAGTAAGGGGAGTTATAAGGGTTAAGAAAAATTAAATTTTTTGTGTTATTTGATTTAGCGTTTGGAAAGGGTAATAAGGTATTTTAGGAAGATTTATTGAAGTATTGTAGCGGTGGATATTATTTTAAGCTATGATTTGATGGTTGTTAATTTCAAAAGGGAGAAATAAAGCATAATTGAGCTTTGAGTATTTTTGTACCCAAGGAATATTTGAGAAAGTGTTAAGAGTGATATTTTTCCATCTAACCATTGAAATTAGAAAGAATAAAATTATGATTTAGATAGGTTTTCCAAGGGCACTTCTACATCAAACAAAAGGTATGGGTATGTTATTCCTAGTGAGTGATTATTGCATGTTGTGAATGCAAATTTGGAGTGAAAAGGATTGTTTGGTAAGCATTGTTGAGTGTGTGTTAAATTAATGCTTTAAGATTTTCTAGAATAATGAGTTGTTTTTTAAACCCTTTTATAAGAATTGTTGTTGAAGTGATTAAGTTGAGTGAACTTGAACTAGGATTTGCAAAGACCATGAGTATCATTGTTATGTGAAGATTATTTATAAGCATTTTTGTTGAAGTTGAGTGAACTTGAACTAGGGTTTATAAAGATCATGAGTATCATTATTATGTGAAGATTATTTATAAGCATTATTGTTGAAGTGATTTATTGAGTAGAGTTGATTGAGCCTAGTCAAGTGAATGTGTTAAGGTGGTAGTTCAAATTCTATGAAAAAAATTATTCTATATTCTGAATTGATTTGATAAATAGGTTGAGTTTTGATGAGTGTGAAACATATCGAGTCTCTAACAATTCTCTATATGTTTTTGTGATAAAAGATAGATTGAAATTGATTGAGATTTTGTGAGTGTGAAGCATATTGAGTCTCTAATAATTCTTTGTATGTTTCTAAAAGAGTGATTGAAAGTGATTAAGCATTGAGGTAAATGTGAAGCATATTGAGTCTCTAACAATTCTCTATATGTTTATAAAAGAGTGATTGAAAGTGATTTAGCATTATGATGAATGTGAAGCATATTGAGTCTCTAAAAATTCTCTTTATGTTTCTATGATATTTGACAAGTTCTAGTGTGGACTTATTGAGCATATTTGAGGTAAGTCTTTGAGAAGACTTGTGGATAGATTTGAGTGAGCTTTAATGAAAGCTTACAATACATATTGAGAGGATATTTAGATAAGTTATAGTGAGAACTTTTTGAGTAGATTTTGATAAGTTCTAGTGAGGACTTGTTGAGAAGAATTGAATAAGTTCTAGTGAGGACTTATTGAGAAGATTTGGATAAGTTCTAAAGAGGACTTGTGGACATATTAGTGTGAGCTTTTGTGGATGCTTACAAGGACAAATTTGTGCTAGACTAAAGGATTGTGTTTAGTGCAGATCAGAGAATAGATATTGAGGACAAATTTGTGCTAGAACAAAGGACTATGTTTAGTGCAAATCAAAGGACAAATATTGAGGATATATTTATGCTAGACCGAAGGAATTTTTTTAGTATAGATTTGAGGATAGATTTTTGTGTAGATTTAAGGGAAGGTTTGTGCTAGACCAGAGACAAAGATTGATCAGATTTGTGCTAGACCGAAGGACTATGTTTAGTGCAGATTTGAGACAGATATTTGAAGGTGATAGAGTATAGAGGATGATAGTCTCCATAGGATAGAGATCCATTAGCCAGGGTATTAAGGACAAGTGTCTTCAGTGGATAGAGATCCATTAGCCAGTGAAGTGGAGGCAATAGTTCTTCTAGAAGATCACCAGTCAGAGCTAAGCATAAAGGAGTTTGCCTATGGATAGATATCCATGAACTTGATTAGGGGATTGGTCCCTTATTTGGACAGAGGTCCATAAAAACTGTAATATGGAAAGGATTGAGAAAATTTTAGTAAAATATTTTCTTCGTGGAGTAGCCCACATTGGGTGAACCACGTTAAATTTGTGTCTCTATTGTGTGTGATGATTTATACAATGATTTGGTTACCACTATTGATATTGACATTGATTATATTAAATAATATTATTTGAGAAAGAAAAGTAAAAAGTTATCTTATAATGTTCATCCCCCCCTCTCAGTATAAGCTTGTGTTCTTCAAGCTAGAGTTTGCTTTGTGGGATTCTTCTCTTCTGCCATTGTCTCAAAATGAGACCTGTGTCTTAAATGCTTTCTCCAATGAAAACCTAGATGACTAGATCAATATTTTCTCATGTGTTTGTAGAGAACCCATGAGCTCATATACTGAGAGAGTTGTTAAATCCCTCGATTCTTCAATTACTATCAAAACTAAATTAAACCTTGTTGGTAGGCTCCTCAATATTTCTCCAGTATCTTTTGATTCTAAATATTATCACCATTCAATCGCATCTGGTTGATGATACACATATTATGGGTAAAGAAGTCACTCATGGACTCTGATTCACTCATTTGAAAATTTTTGAACTTCCTTCTCAGCATATGCAACCTTACCAACTTCACTTTGTTGGTTCCCTAGAAGGAGATAGATAAAATTTTCCATGCCTCATTTGATTTAGTTACTGCTATAATTTTTGAGAAAATAGTCTCCTCAACTGCTTGCATTATGTAAAATAATGCCTTCTAGCCCTTCTTATCATTCTTCTTCAACAAGTATGACTCAGCTTGGAAGAGAGCACTCAATGCTACTACATCTGTAAGTTATGTATAACCATTCTCTACCAAGTCCAATATCTCTTGAGTCCCAAACAATATTTTCTTTTGGATGCTCCAATAATAATAGTTCTTGCCATTGAATCATGGGATTTGCAACTGCAAATAATTAAATTTGAAAGTCATTGCATCTTCAACCTTCCACTAATAACATTAGCTCTGATACCAATATGAAGGAATGCACACAGTGGAATAAATATAGCAATGAGAAAAGGGGAATAAATACAGAGTAAAGGGAGTGCAATAAAAATTACTTTAGAAAATTTGATAGAATTTAAAATTTGTCATTTGAAATTCTGCAAATGCCCTTTTTGAAATTCGAGGAGTGAAATTTGAACAAAGTAAAAATTAATAAGGTAATATATAAGTGGAAATTAATTATTTTTTTTCCAATGGAAATTAACCAAGATGCGAAATCCACCCTAAAACTAATTCCTCAAGTAAAAAATAAAAAATTCTCAAGAAGAATTTTCTACGAGCGAATTTTAAAAAAGTAGACGATTTTCCAAAATTAAACAAAGGAGAGTGTTTTCGAAAATTTACTCGAGCAAATTTTAATAAGGAATTGGATTCCAAAATTTTAACAAAGGAAAATATATTTCAGAACTTAACTTATCCAACCCTAAAAGAACAAATCCACTCACCGAAATAGATAGAGTATGAGCGAAATAAATTTTAGGGGAATAAAATTCCAATGAAATATTTCAAAGGACATGCATGAGCGAAATTGAAATAAAATGAAATCCTAACTTTGCAAAGTAAATTTATTCAATATATTTCAATATCACATAGAAATAAAATACACTGGAGGTATTATACTGTTCAATATGGAAATACATCCACATACATCTTCAACATAGAATAAATTGTAGGATAAATAAAACTAGAATATTTCTAAAGACTACAACTTCAATCTTTGACTTTCTAGCATTCACCTTCTTCATCTATGTTTTCTCCAACTTCAATATCTCTCAAAATGATACCCATAGATCATATTTATAGTTGGAAATGGGGAAAAATCTCACCATAATTCTTTGACATGCATTTAATTGAAAAATATGGTGTTTATCGAATTGTTGAATAATTCCAACCACAAATAATAACTTTGAACACTTTAAAGTACGACGATTAGATCATAAATATAAGTTCTGTGAGGTGAAATATGATTTAATTTCTAACAATACTTTTAATATTATTTTTAATGCATGACATCTACACTACTTTCTTGCTATTTAGAATAAGAAATGGTATAGATTATTCAATCAATAGAAAACTTGATTGTAATGTGACTAATTCATTCTATCAAAATATTTTCATCATATAAAATATGTGCACAAAAAAAATAGTTTGTGGGTATATAATTTTACTTATATATATACATATTATAGGTGTGGAATACTATTTACAATTATGTAAAACTAACTTTATCTTTTGTCTCTATTCAAAAATATATATTCTCTTATATTTTTTATTATCTTATAGGAACAAAAATTATTCACTTATTCAATGATTTTCATGATTAAAATTAATATAAACAATAGTAAAACGAGAGTATTAGATGTTCAATGCATTGAATTGATAAATATTAAATAGCTTATTAAGATTAGCAATCGTTGATATTTTAAAATTTTATTTTTATTTTTTAGTAAATAAAGTATCCCTATAAAGATGAAATTTTATAACCTTTCATAACATAAATATCAATAAAAGAGTCATTTTGATATGCTAAATTATATAGCAAAGCATATTAATTGTAACGGGTTTTAGAATATTCAAATAAAATTATTGGATGCTCAAAAGGGTTATTGATATTATAAGAGAAATATAATAAAAAATCCATGTTAGGTATCATGCTTTGCATAACATGAGAGCCAATAATTTATTCTTTTAGTGAAGATTTTTATATTGTACACATAAAACCTATTATATGTAGATTGTTTGATACAAATAAATCCCACTATATATCTTTATAACATGTGCCATTTTTTCTTAATTGACTTTTCAAACTAACCACCAATTCAATACTTACAAAGAATAAGAAAAAGACAATTTACATGCTAGAATGGTGCATATTACCTCCTCTCAAGGTGACATCATACTAAATGGTGCATATTACCCGCTCTCGAGGTGACATCATACTAAATATGCTAGTAATGAAGGTAAATGATCTTTTATGTCTCTTATCCACATGACTATATGATAAGGAGGCCCACAATTTTCAATAAGGATACATTATCCCTTAGAAAAACGTGTGAGCGATAAAGTAAAGATTCATGAATTACCCCAATTATTCTTAAATTTTACATTCATTGAGATATATTTTATGATTTTAATTGTATTTTATGGTTTATATTTTACCATGTAGATATTCGTTAACATTCTTAGAAAATACAAACCCATCATATTTACTTATAACTTTTCAGTGGTATTATAAAGTATATAAGAAAACAAGATGTTTTTAATCCAATTATATTAATTTCGATGGTGGTCATGAAAAACTAAACCTATGGATTCCATCAAAAATTTTACTTATGAGACCAATACTATTCAAAACTATTCCAAAATTTATATCCTATCTATAAAGTTAGGATCCTATAAATACCCTAAATTTATTAGTTAAATAGTGCACAAATGTAAAATGTAAGAAAACCTTTTACTCAACAAAAACAACTTGTGGATCTAATCTTGGCATGTATGTGGTTAAAAGCATTTATTTTACGAAGAATTAACAATAAAGTAAAATACACTCAAGAAATTAGTTTATTCTCAAAATTTTATCACTATTAAAATCCTTAATAATAACATATATGAAGATATTTTTCATATCAACAATGAAATCCTTAATAAAATTGTACTTTATATCATCAAATTTGTAATCTTCCAACAAAAAATTTTGCATATAAATAGATCTAAAAATCACAAACAATTTTTTTGATTGAATGACACATAACTACATATCTAAAAATTATCTTATTAAATACTTAACAAAAAAAATCATAATAATAGATCTTAAAATACTTATATCCTCCTCAACGAAAGCACTTATCATTACCTTATTGAAATTATGATGGAGATTTTAATTTTAAAACATGTGTTTGTTTATGGCATCTATTCTCCAGATAGAATATCCCAACATAAATAAATATAAAATAGGATAAAATAATTTTAAGAAGGAGAAAACTTGAATATGAAGAAAAGAGAAAATTGTATTAGGATGAGGGAATCCAAGAAGCATGAAAGGTAGGAGAATAGGGATTTTTTTTTTCCTTTCTTCCTTATTTAACTTAATTCATATTTAATTAAGGATTGATAGGTGTTTTTCTTAGAATAATTATTAGGAAAGGGCATTAATGATAATATCTCTCATTTGACATTAAAGTTAAGTTTTAATTAAACATATAATATTTAATATTATATATTTAATTATATAATTAAATATATAATATTTAATGTTCTAGGGGACAGTGCAACAATTCAGGATTTGGCTCTTCTTAGGGAGGTCCAAGATTCAAACCTTGGCATGGGTGAGTGTGTGAGGGGGTGATTGTGTGCTAAATTCCTTATTGATAAGCATAGATCTAGAATTTATGAGGGGTCATGGTTGGGGGGAGCCTGCCCACTTGTGTGTTGGTCATAGGGGTTTCTCACACTAACCAAATCAATATATATATATATATATATATATATATATATATATATATATATATATATATATATATATATATATATATATATATATATATATATATATATATATATAATCACTATTTAGTTGTTTTATTTAGTAATTTATACCAATAGATATTCAAGTTTGAAGGGTAAAATATCTTAGTTGACCTTAAATCACTACATAAAATAATTCAAATCCACTTTCTAGCAAATCGAATATACTATAGTAAATTTCCAAATTCAAATCAATGTAAATCCTTAGCCACTTAGAGAGGGTGAAATATCATATGCACAAAAGATGTGAGATATATTCAAATATGAAAGATGATTCCAACTAGCACATAACTCTTCCTAGTTATAAATTAAAAAACACTAACCCTAACCTTAATGCTCAAGGTTTGACTATCCAAATCTAGTGCTTGAGCTAATAGAAATAAAAATAGTCGACATGGTTATATTGGAACCATTGTATGGTTCACCTCCTTAGTGTACTTTATCCTGAATATTGAAAAATACTAGAAAATACTCTTAGGTTCCTGTATAGCATCTTCTTTGAGAAGGTATTACCACTTGATGACAAACTCCTAAATTTGTCAGTATTGAAGATGATGAACTATACATTTGAATACTACAAGAGGATGGAGAGTGACTTTACCTTCTTCATCAAGAACTAGAAGACCTATTTGGGACTACACATTTTGTCTAATAACCTACTTGAGATATGATACCTAAAAAAATTGATGGATTTTGGATATTGGTAGGATCTTAAACTAATATACCACTTCACCAATGCAACAAACCACCTTGTAGGAACCATAAAATTGAGGAGTCAACTTTTGACTAGACTTGGTCTTTAAGGATAATTGATTGTAAGGTTGTAGGCACAAATAGATAATATTTCCTACATTGAATTATCACTCAATACTATGTACATTATATTTTTTATTCATGCTCATTGACAAAGCCCAAAGCAGTTTTGTTGTTGGTATGAAAATTTTGGATGGTGTTCTAGCAGTTAATGAAATTAATCATTCCATTCAAGATAATGGTAGCCTTGGTATTCTCCTCAAGATTGATATGAACGCCTATGAATCCTCAACCTTGATATGAACAAGGCCTATGACTCCTCAAGATTGATATGAAAAAGTTCTATGATAGGGTTTCCTTGGAGTTCTTGGTAGAAGTCTTGTTGAAATTTGGATTTAGCAAGGCTTGGATTAATATCATAAAAGCCTGCCTTTCTACAATCAAGTTTTTGATGCTTATAAATAACTCTATGGTAGGATAATTTTGGAGCTCCAGAGGTTTAAATCAAGGATATACAAATTCTCCCTTTATTTTTATTCTATTGGCGGAGGCGTTGGGAATATCTATATACGAAGATCACTGTCTTGTAGGTCTCACTTCTACCATCCCGATGAATCCAATCACCCACCATCAATTCGTTGATGACACTCTCATTTCCATCATCACGTCAATGATCCAAGCTAGAAAGATTGAAAATATTCTCTTCTTAATTTAGAAAGAATATGGGCAAAGTGTTAACTACATGAAGAGCTTGTTATATTTTCTTAACACTCCACCCTCTTGTCAGAGAAATATGGTAAATATTATTGGTTATGGGGTGGCAGATTTTCCAACAACCTATTTGGGCTTACCTCTCTTTGTTGGTGGAATGCATGACAAGTTATGGGATATGGTGGTTGAAATATTGCAAAGGAAATTGACTAGCTAAAAAGGTGTCTTATTAAGTCAAGCAAGAAAGCTGATGTTGGTAAAGTCAGTCCTTCAAAGTATTCCAAACTATTTTATGTCAATATTTAAACTTTCAACAAAAATTCTTACAAAATTAGAAAGAATCCAAAAGAAATTTTCTCTGGGCTAGTGTTGATGATCATAGGAAATTTCATCTAGTGTCTTGGAATCAAGTCTGATTGAGGAAGGAATGTGGGATTTTGGGTCTTAGGAATTTTTGAAGGATGAATGAAGTGCTAATCATGAAATAAGGATGGAAGCTTATGATAAAATAAGATTTAGAATGGGTTATATTATGCTTGCAAGTAAGAAGAAGGCCAAAAAATGTTCTCCTTCAGTAAGAGGAATGAGTGAGCTGAGTTTTAGCGGGTGCGATGGGAGTAAGGGTTTGAATTTTCTGGGCAGGAATCTTAGCCAAGGTGGTAGAGGTAGAGAAATTACGAAAGGTGCAGGTGGGAACCTCGAGCATGGATCAAGGGAGGATTTAGAGGAAGGCGGTCAGGCTATGGTAAATTTGGAGGTGGGCATCACACGGGGTCCCAACCCTCCTCATAAATACCCTAACAAAAAAGATACAAAGGACAATGCGGGGCCCAAGAAGTGGTTGTATTTTGCTAAGACTCTTAGAGGAAAAATAAAGGAGGTTCTCTCTCTTCCACCCCTAGTTATAGTAAATAATAAAATTTTAGCCCCAAAAAGTTCCATGAGCCCTTTTATTTTAATGGAATAATTCTCCCTGGTAGGCAAGTTTTTGGGAGGTAGGCCAAACATAGAGACTATCAGGTCTTGGGCGACAGGTAAATGGTGACTGGTAGGCAGATTGGAGTTGGTAGGTCTAACTCAAGGGTTCTTCATTATCCATTTTAACAATATGGAGGATGCTAACCGCATTTTAATAGGAGGTCCTTGGTTTCTAGGCAAAAGGAGCCTTTTTCTCAGACAATGGGGTGAAAATTTCAACCCTAAAAAGCAAAATATTAACATTACCCCTATTTGGGTTCGTCTCCCAAGTCTACCTACCTAGTTATTCAATGAATATTGGTTGCAGGGCATAGCCAAAACTATAGGGGACCTGATCTCCATTGACCATGCGACCTTGGCCAGGACAAGGATGACTCATGCATGAATCTACGTAAATGATAATTTGAAAGATGAATTGCCAAGGTTTTTGGAGCTAGAGTATGGATAATACTATAGAAAACAATCAGTATAATACAATAATAGACCAAAATTCTATGCAGAATGTAAAAATCAAGGACATATATGCAATCAGTGCCCTAACCTGGCAATGAATAGAGAAAATTAGAAGTAGGGAATGCTAAACAAAGGAATTTTTAGGAGTTTCCCTGGCAGAGGTGATTTCAATCAGGCAAACTATATCTACCAAAAAAAATAAAATAGAGGGTACAGGGTCCTAGCAAGACAAAGGAAAACAATAGGTTGTTGGTAACCAAAATACTCAGGTAAGTTCCAATCCTCTAGTTTCAAATAAATTTTCAATTCTATCCAATATGGGAGTAGGAGTATTATCAAAATACATGGAAGCCCATCACCTTCAGGCTAACCTTTCTAACTCTCTCGAATCTCCATTCAATTTAGGATCCTCAAACCCTAATGCTAAAATTATTGTAAGCCCCGTGGGCATCACAAATCCAAACCCTAATGCACAATCTCTATAATCCACACCCAAGTCAGGATCCTTAAACCCTAATGTTGGAAATACTTCAATCCTAGTGGGCATCCCAAATACAAACCCTAATGCTAAAGAAATTAGGTAGAAATTTGAGGCATTGGAAAATAAAAAATCTCATATCCCTAACATCATCACTAGGAAACAAGTGAATCCTACTGAGGGGCCATCCTGCAGACCAAGGGAATACAAGAAAAAAGGAGAATATTTGGATGTAAGGGTGGAGATATGTGAAACTCTTTAGACTGAGGAATATGGCAGTCCGATTCTACAACAAATTACCTCCCCTCAGTTTAGTCCTAAACAAACCAGGAGCACTGTGAAGTCTCCTATATATTTTGGTAGTGAAAAAAGAAGAGGGAGAATATCAAATGTTGAGCATAAAAAAATTAAAACTGATAATGACATTGCCAATGGAAAATAGAGAACCTTGTTTCAACAAGTTATTTTGAGTTCTAAAGACAACAAATTAAGAAAACCCCCTCAAGGGAGGGGGAGAGGAAGAAATCCTAAATAACCTAAATGAAGTTCCTCTCATGGAATGTGAGAGGCCTCAATGGCTACCCAAACATAGGGAAGTCAGTGCAATAAGAAATAAAGTGAATCCAACTATTATCATGTTGCAAGAAACAAAAACTGATGAGATTCAGTAAAAAAATAGCAAAACAAATATGGAATCAAGGGGATATGGTTTGCAAATCAGCTAGAGGAGCATCTAGAGGCCTTATGACTTTGTAGGATCCTCGGATAGTAGAAGACACCATTATTCAAAAATATGATAGGGTTTTTAGTGTTTTATTTGAGGAAATAAACATCAGGTCATGGATCCTTTCAAATATTTATGCCCTGACTTCAATTCAAGGGAGAGCTCTACTATGGGAGTACTTAGGCAATCTGAGTGAAATCTTACATAATGTCCCCTAGATTCTATCTGGGGATTTTAACACTCTTTACCCTTCAGATAAAATGGGTGGAAATGGACCAGAGCATGGATGAGTTCAATGACTTTGTGAAATCCAACATGTTTATGGATGTAAAACTTAGAGGAGCAAATTATACTTGGAGCAATTGGTGGATAGGGTGTCATCTCATTCAAGAAAGGCTTGATAGGTTTTTTCTATCAAAGGAGGCTGTAATTTTGTTCGATGATTCTACACTGCAAGCCCTTCCTAAAATTGCCTCTAATTATAATCCTATTTTTTTGGAAATCCCTAACTCTTTGTCCTTCAATAAACATTTTTTATTTCAATCTATGTGGATCAAAAATTCCAGTTTCAGAGATAACTTAAGTCAGTGGTGGTAGCAGCCTATCAGGGGTAGTGCAACTTTTAAACTTGCTAGCAAATTAAATTTTGTTAAGAAAAAGATTTGAACTTGGAACAAAGAGGTCCTTGGGAACCTCTTTGAAAATAAAAAATAGGTTGTTGAAATTTTGAAGATAATTGATCAGAGGATCCAACATGGTGATGCTGATGAAACTACCAGGCAGGAGGAACGAAAAAAACTAGAAGAGTTTCATAACATTTTGGCCTGTGAGGAAATCTCTTAGAGGAAAAAATAAAGGTCTCTTTGGTTGAAATATGGAGATTCAAATTCCAAGTATTTTCATGTCACCACACTTAGAAGCAAAAGCAATAACAAGATAAAATTTAAAAAAAAAATGGATGGTTCTATTACTCAAGACTTAACAAAAATCAGAAAGGAGGCAATAACTTATTTCAATTCTATCCTTGGTCAAGAATCGCAATGCAATGAGGATGCCAAAGATATTATCTTGCAATCCATTCCTAGAATAATAAATGAGGATATAAACCTTAAGGTTCTAGCTCCTTTTTCTGATGAGGAAATTAAGGAATCCTTGTTTAGCATGGAGCCAGACAAAGCCCCAGAACCCGACGGTTTTCCCCCTCATTTCTATCAAGATTTTTGGGACATCGTAAGTGAGGATGTAATTTTTTTTGCCATAGAATTCCAAGCGAGCAATCATATCCCAAAATGTATCAACTCTACTTTTATTTCTCTAATTCCTAAGAAGCAAACCATTGAATCTATGGCTGACTTCAGGCCAATCAGTCTATGCAATGTTTCTTACAAGATCCTAACTAAAGCCATTGCAAATAGAATGAGAGATATTCAGCCCCGCATCATAGATCCATGCCAAGGAAGCTCTGTCCGTAGGCAGGTCAATCTTGGATGGAGTTATCATAGTTCATGAAGCTCTGCACTCTGCTCATAAGACTAACAAGTCTGTTTTTTTCTCAATCTTGATATGAACAAAGCATTTGATAGGCTAAATTGGGAATTTCTAATTTTTGTCCTCCTTAAGTTTGGTTTTCACCACCAATGGGTTAATTTGATCAAAGAATGTATTTCTAAAGCATGGTTCTCGATTCTAGTTAATGGAACAACTACTGGTTACTTTCAAAGTCATAGAGGAATTCGATAGGGGGACCCTATTAGCCCCATGTTATTCATCATTGTGGCAGAAGCTTTAGGCAGAACCATAAAAAATGCTTGTAGTTCAAGGCTAATATCGGGAATCAAGGCAACATCTCTCACTAGGGTTGTTTCTCACCAACAATTCATCGATGATACCCTTATATTGACTAAGGCATCAATGGTTGAAGGCAAAATAATTAAATACATCTTGTAACTCTATGAGGATGCTACTGGTCAGAAAGTTAATTTTAGTAAAAGCAAGTTATATTTCTTGAAAATCCCCATTCAGAGGCAAGGAAGGATTGCAAGAATTTTAGGGTGTGATATAGAAAACCTCCCCACTTTGTATCTTGGTCTCCCTATTTTCATTGGTTCTTCGAGAGAGTAAATGTGGGACGGGTTATTGAAAGAATTCAAAAAAAATTGCTAGATGGAAAGGTCATCTTCTATCTAAAGCAGGAAATCTGACCCTCACTAAGGCCTCTCTTCAAAGCATTCCAGTCTATTTCCTCTCATTTTTCAAAGCCCCTGTGAAGGTTTTCCAAAAAATTGAGAAACTCCAAAAATAATTTTGATGGGCTGGATCAGAGGAGAAAAAAAGGATACACCTTGTAGGATGGACCAAAGTGTGCAGACCTAGGAAAAATGGGGGCTTAGGTTTGAGGAGAATTGCTCATATAAATTTAGCTTTACTAGCTAAGCAGGCATGATGTCTCATTTATGGTGAAGAAAATGAATGGACAACTATCATAAAATGAAAGTATCTTCAAAATATGGAATTTCTAAGTGACTCAGTTCCAATCAGAGGTTCTGATTTTTGGAAAGCAATTCTTAATTGTAAGGAAATCATCAAAAAAGGTTTAAGATGGGTTTTAGGAAATGGTGAGAGGATAAATTACTATAATGATAGGTGGTATAAGGATGAACCAATGATGCAATATCCTAACATAGCCTGAATCAGAGATATCAAAGAACTCATTAGCAAAAAATTCTTCGATTATATGGTTGAGGAAAAAGGTAGAATGAAGTGGAAACAAATAATAATTCAAGGATTTCAAGTAGAATCAAATGATTTTTGTAACATTTTTGGGCAATATTTTATCCCCATGAGACGCAAGGAAGATCAAGTGACCTAGGTTCCTACAAAAAACGGGCAGTTCACTATTAAATCAACTTACAAGATTCTGCTTGATGACGAAGATTTTGTCCTCCAAAAGGACTTAGTTTGGATAAAAAATTTAATTCCAAAAATTGCAGTCTTTTCATGGCTGGTTATCCAAGGAAGAATTCTAAAGATTGATAATATGATGTGTAAAGGTATTTGTATCACTAATCATTGTTATCTATGCAAGGCTAATTGGGAGACCATTTATCACATTTTCCTTGAGTGCCCTTTTTCCTTGATTGTCCTAAGTGGGGTTTTTTAGGCCTTCAATATTTCATGGGTTAAACCAACCATCGTACTTGATTTTTTTGTCCAGTGGCCTTGCCCATTTTTAAGCCAAAGACTTAGATACATGTGGAAAATTTGTCTCAATCACTATCTTTGGCAAGTGTGGTTATAAAAGAACCATAGAGTCTTTAATGAGTCTATCCATGATCATCAAACTATCATTGCCAGGATTCTATCCTTTGCCAATGAGAATGTGAACCTTATCTCTTTTGATAGTTGTAAAACTCATCTATAGGAGACCACGATTGCTCAATATTTAAGCTTAACCTTGTTAGATGAGTTTGTGCCTAGGGTAGTCAACCCCAGAGCCAATGTTAAATGGTATCCACCTACTACAGGTTGGTTTAAGATTAATTTTGATGGAGCAGCTAAGGAAAATCCTAGTAGAGAAGGCACTGGTGGCATTGTGTGATATTATAATGGGAATATGATGCTTGCATTTTTTAAATTTTTGGGAACAAGGATGAACAATGAAGCTAAAGCTAGAGCTATGTGTAGAGGCCTTCAAATGACTCAAGACTTAGAAGGTAATTTGATCATAGAGGGAGACTCTATGCATGTTATAAATCTCCTCAATAATTTTAAAACACCTCCTTGGAGGATTAAAACAATTGTTGAAGAGGCTAGGATCATTTTCCAGGGAAGACAGGATAGAAAATCCCAACATTTCTTTCAGGAAGCTAACAAAATTGCTGATAAGCTGGCCAATTTGGGTGTCGATGGTGATGGACTTTTCAAATGGGAACATAGTGTCCCGAGTGAAGTAGAGGAGATTATTAAACAAGAATACAAAGAATGATAGTCAAATTTACCAACATAGAAGGCACTGTAATTTCGAAGGCTAGGAGTATTCCCATCTCTTTTTTGAATTGGACTCACAATAAAAATTATCTGAGTTGTCAGTCTTCATGGATGCTACTTGGAAATACCACAAAGACTAATGGGGACAGTCACATGTCATATAACATGGCTCCTAGTCATCTTAGTAATTTTAGGTTGGTTAATAATCATAGGGAAGGAAAGAAATGACAATATAAGACTTCGAACCAAAGCCACGTGGACCACCAGATAGCCACCGCCATAAATCTAGCCAGTAGGTTGACTTCTCCAAGGCTCATTGGCCAAGATAGTATGTGGTGCCAAAGCATGTCATATAAGGAAGAAATCAATTACCAAATAATTATTAAGAGTAAATATCAATATAGAGCTTGTGGGAGTTTTTTCAGCACTCTACTATGTGTGTCTGCAACTTTTTGTTTCTCCATTTTCTCAAGGAAGAGATTCGTGTTTGTTCCTTTTTTGTAATTATGATGCATGTGTGTTTTCTTGGGGTATACCCAAAATGTTGTATGGGAAGTTTATTTTTGATAATAGGCTATGTGCCTTACCGGATGTAATGGATTTGGTGGTATGTAGATTTTACATATATAGGATCCTTAGTAAGGATATGTTCATAAACAACCCTGGGCTGATTTTTGTAAAAGGTTTTGGGTCAACTTGTAAAACCAGGTATTAATGATATAGTATCTTATCTACCAAAAAAAATATATTGTGCTTGCAAAATACCTTTCACAATATGGGTGCTTCAATGTAGAGGCCCTTCTTGAGAGAGGGTCAATATTCTAGCATATTCTTCATAGTTCTAGATACTCCCTTGTGAAATGCTATAGGTGGATTTTGGGTAATGAGAGATCTATTAGCTTCTTGAGGGATTTGTATCTATAATCCACACCTTTCTCTAATTAAAAATATAACCTAGTGGATGGGGTGATCCTCAGTGGTTCATTTTATCCATGAAGGTTAGGGATAAATATCATGGAAGCAAATCACAACAGCCAACCTTAGTAGAGATGAATTGATGGCTTGGAGGGTAATCCAAAATTTGGTAAGATTGTAGGTTCTGAATTCTCAATATGTGGGGGACCACATCGCTTGGAAAATGGATAGTAGTGACTCTTTTTTAGAAAAGTTGGTGTAAAACCTCCTAGATACCTACTCTCATCTATGGCTTCCTCCCTTTAAGGTTTGGCTCAAGAATTTAATGCCAAAGGTTAATATTTTTTTTTGGTTGGCAATTCAAAACAAATGCCTTACCATAGAAATTTTACGTAAGAGAGGTATGATCCTGATAAGCAAATGTTATCTTTGTGGCATAGTATAGGAATTGATAGCACACATTTTTGCTCAATATCAATTTTTTAGGTTAGTATTGTATATGATTTCTCATGCAATGGATGTTCAGTGGGTTTGCCTCTAGTCTATTCCAGATATTTGTTCACAATGGATTTCTACATTTAGGTCCTCTAGAAAAACTTGGCTCTGGAAATTTTTACTCCAACATACCTTCTAGAGTGTTTGGTGAGAATAAAATTAGAGAGTCTTCAAGAATTATAAAAGACATATGGAATCAATGTGCTTGAAAATTATTTCCAGTATGTTAGAGAATATTATCCCTAGCATTCCAGGATTAGAGGTAGGCAAGGGAAGTGAAGTTAAGCTGGAATGCAAGCTTGGTTTCCCTAATATTTAGGTGTCTATGAAAGTCTCTCTGAGGAGGCAGAGAGCCTCTATGAAATGGTCCCCATCCCCACCCAGGTGGTTCAAACTCAATTTTTATGGGGCATCAAAATGGAATTTGAGCCCAAGTGTTGGTGGGATCATTAGAAATGAGAAGGGGATCCTTGTAGGTACTTATGTAGGGAATCTATTATATCTTTGCAATTTTCTAAAGCTAGAGTCGTATTATAATGACTAATTTTTGTTGAGAGGATGGGCTTCCAAAAAATGGTTTTCAAAGAAGATTTATTAAACATAATTTTCTTACTATATTTCACATCTTCCTTGAGATGGTTAATAGATAATATTATATCTGAAGCAAAAATAATTTTTGCTTCTAGAGAAGAGGTGTGAATTCAACATATTTTCCATGAAGGTAATTATGTGATAGACTAGATGACTAACCTTGGCATTAATGAACAAAACTTAAATGTTTGGGCTACAATTTTTTCTCTTAGTCTCCAAATACTGGTTCATGATGACAATGGTTGATCTCAGTCTCTTTTGGTACTATTTGTAAGCTGGTCACTGTATTGATGGGGTTGCTCATGTAGTGGTTTATGCTTCTTTTGAGGATTTGGATGAATTCTTTGTTTCTTGGTCCAAAGGGTTGAGGTCCAGGATTTGGTACTTTTCAAACCCTCTTCCTCAATGTTCTATTTGGGTGCCCCTCTATCAGTATTATTGGACTTAGTTTTCTTTCTTGGGGCTCACCTACTCTTTTTGGTCCTTGGGTGGTCATGTTGGCACTAAGACAACTAATATGTATTTTGGATATTCTTGCTCATTAGGCCTTATGTGGTTTTGGTATACATTTTTCCACCTCAACTCTTGTGGCGTATTTGTTTGTAAATTTTAGTTTTGGTTTGAGTGGCAAGGGCTTGTGTGGTTGGTTTTTTGATGTTTTTCTTTGTCTTCCTCATTGTTTTTTTTGGTGTTATTGTATTTGGGTATCCTTACATAAGACACCCTTGCTTTTTATGCAAACTTTACTCTTTGTTGTTAATATCATGTTGCTCATTTTATTGGGTGTCTACAGAAGAAATTCAAGTAAGCTCCATTTTATTAGATGGTATTTTTTTCTTATAGAATTTATTCCCCTTGCAAACTATTCAAACTATCATTGAATACATTAGTCAGGGGCCTGAGTCATTATATTCACTCTTCAGGGAGATGGTTCTATACTGTGTTTGTTGTGGAAGTGTTTCAGATTATGCCTAGTAACCTGGAGCTTAATTTGTCCATTATGGATTAGAAATATACCCAAAATATTGGTAAGACCTTAATAGATCCTTGCTTTCTAGATGTTGATGATGAGGTGAAGATAATTTTAGAAAAGAAGATCTATTGAATTATGTACTATATTTCCATGGACACCATAGATATTTGTCCAGAGTATTGGATCACTTATGGAGGAGAGGCTGGGTTAAGGTGGGGGATATTGAGTTTAAATTCTTTACTGAACTGATTGGTGAAGTAATAGGATTTCCTATTATTGGAACGAATCACAATCGAAAGAAACATTCCCTTAAATAGGAATTGAATAATTTTAGGGGTAAGGGGAAGGATATCTAGAAGCATGAAAATGATTATGATATCAAAGCTCTCAAGGATCCTTGGTACCATGTAATTGTGATTATCATGTATTACATTACCTTGTATGTGAAGAGAGATGTGCTCCATAGTTACCATCTAACGTTTTTGAACTAGATTTGAAGGAAAAGGTTGATGAATGTCACCTTATTTCTTTTTTACTCACTGGTGAAATCCATTATAGATGTAAGGGGAGGGAGATTTCTTGATCCTATCAATAAAGGACTTATCTTACTAATGTTCTAGTAGGTGGCAAAGGCAAAAGGGGTGGACGTGGCATAGGTGTTAGCTAAAATAGAGTTTATTAAAATTCCTCTAGTTCTAGACACCAACATCACTTTATCGAAGGTGAATGGTGGTATTTCTATATTGGTTTATAAAGGCTCGAGGAACTTAGCACCTTTATATTATTTGGGGTGGAGTACTTGGCTTCCCCAAATGTTGGGTTGGGTGGTAGTACTTGGGGTTCTAAATAAATTTCATCAAAGCATGGAAATTCTCAATAGTCATGGGAATTAGTCAAGGTCTCAGATTCGAGGAGTCTATTCCGGTAAAAAAAAGTGAAATCTCTTGAGGCTTCAGCTAGTGGTGATGAGTCTTCCTTAGTTTTAGATCTTGAGCCTCCAGCCCCTTTTTCTTTCATGGATATTTTAGACTTAAAACATTAGTCCCTGTTGGGATCTCTTGAGGTGGCTCTTTCCTTAAAACATGATATTCACTGTTTGGTGCTTGAGGAGTGTTTTGGAGAGTAACCTTACTATCACAGGTTTCCTTAATGTTTTCATCAAGTTTTTATTTAGCTTTGGGTGTGGGGCCTGATCTTAGTCTAGTTTCTATTTTATTTAATGTTTTGGTTGTGTTACCCCTTTGGGTTGTTTGATCTTCGGATATTGGTTCTCACCAGAGATTCAAGATTTCATTTTCTATAGTATCTTAATTTTGTAAAAAAGGGTGGGGTCCCTTTCAAAACTCCATTTTTTATCTAATAAAAAATAGATATTGTTCCTTCATGCAACTCTAATCCTAGATCAAATTATATTTAAGAAGTTGAAGAACAATCCATAATTGCTATAACAAATCATCTAATTGGATAACCCTAGAGGATCCTTGAACATAGTCTATTATTTACGAAGATTTCTGACCATACAATATTTTAAATGGGGATATCCTGAGTGATGAATGGTAAGAAGTATTGTACCACCATTAGGCAAATGGGAGCCACTAGACCTAGTGGTACTACTTTTCTTGAGGAAAATAATAAAAGTAAGTACCCAAGCATTTATTAATAATCTCTATTTTTCCATTCAACTAAGGGTGGTAAGAAGAGGGCATACTCAACTTGCTACCACTACGATGAAATAATTATTTTAAAAAGTTATTGGTGAATACAAGGCCATGGTCACATACAATGATTTTGAAAATACAATGTAATTTCAAATCATAATGAAGAAATGGATTGGCCACCTTGGTGAATAAGGATGTTGTAATGCATAGAAATGATCATCCATGAAAATATTATCTACTACCACAAATATCACCATTTTTCCCTCTAGCATGGGAATTCTCTCAATGAAATTCATAGATATGTGCTCCCATTGGTAGTTAGGGATAGACAAGGGTTACAACAATCTAGAAGATTTAGTTGTTTCCCCTTTGTTACATTGGCCTCACACTCAACCATAAACATTTTTATATATACATTTAAAACCTTTCTAAGAAAATGATTACTTCACCTGTTGATATATTCTAAAAAATCCTAAATATCCATACAATGGAGATGCATGTAATCATTGAATAAAAATTGACTTAATAGTCAAAACCTTAGGAAGATAAATGCAACTTGTTTTGAAAATAATTCTATCTGTATATGAGAAACAATAATGCAATGTTTATCTTGCACTCATTTCCTAAATGGTTCAAGTAGTCTTCAGATTAAAAAACCAATCTTCTCAAAGTTGAAAAAACTATTATGTAATAGGCCTAAGGATGTCACTGGTAGCAATAATATCCTCATATTTTTGAGAGAAGGTATCATCCATAACATTAACCTTTCCTTTATTGTATTCAATCACAAAATCATAACCTAAGAGCTTGGTCATCCATCTATTTTGTTCAAGGTATAAGAGATTCTACTTTAAGAAACACTTAAGGCTTATTTGTTAAATTTTGATGATGAAAAAATACCCCAAAAAATAAGGCATTCATTTATCTATGACATTCAAAACGAATAGCATTTCCTTAGTGGATTTTCCCAAATGCTTTCTCAAAATTTTCTTACTTTCAAATGCTAATGGCTAACCATATTGCATTAAAATAGCTCCAATACTTATGTTGGAAGCATCACACTCAATGATGAAAGGTTTGGTAAAGTTAAAAGTATCCAAAATAGGATTGGTACACATAGCGTAGTTGAGGGGATGAAAGGCTTAGGAAGTGGCTTTAGACCAAACAAAGGAATCATTTTTTGTGAGAGTAGTGAGGGGACTAGTAAGCTTACCATAGTTGTGAATAATGTTTTTGTAATATCTTGTGAGACCTAAAAATACATGAAGTTGTTTAAAGGATTTATGTAAGATTCAATATTGTATAGATTTGATCTTGTTGGGATCTACCTTGAATCCTTCCTTAGTTAGTATACATCCCAAGTATTCTACGTCTTGGACACTTATATATACAAAATTTAAGACTAAGCACTCATATGTTGGAAATTTGAGCAAGTTTTGTTGTCATTTATGTCAAGATATTGTTGTTTCAGTTTTGCCATCATTAATGTCATCAAATGGTTTTTCCAAGGGAAAGGAAGGTTTTAAAAGGAATAAGGATATACTATTTATTTTTAATATTATATGCCTAAAAAGGCCTAAAAGGTTGAAGACCCAAGGAAGGAGAAGCAGGTTTAAATTAAAATAATAATATTATTATTGGGTAAAATGATGAGGTGAAGAAAACAGAGGTCCAAGGAATTATTAAAATAATCTATCCTTGAAAAGACCCATTAAGCAACTTGCAAAATATTTAATTTAATTTATTTAAATTAAAATATTTTAACCCATGGTTAAAATTTTAATTTAAATAAATAATGGGCGCTAAAGGTTTTAAATTTAATTTTTAATATTTAAATTTAAATTCAAATATCAAAATTTGAATATTGGGTCGAAGTGTAAGGACAAGAAGAAAATATATTTATAGGGGAAAGAATATTCATTATTTTCCCCCAATCATATGATATTTGAATGCTATGTTATGCTATGAAAAAGACTTTGTGCGCTGCCTTGCTATGAAATAAGAAGGATTGCATATTTTAACATTGAAAAAACACAAGGGTTTAACTGCAAGCACGTGGGAGACAAGTTCCACTAGCGTCGTTAGCATAGGTGGCAGTTGAGGCCAAGCTAGAGTGTTATGAGGGAAAGAATATGAGTTCAATTCACATCGTTGTGCTTTGTAAGGGAAATCATTTTTTATTTGTGCTAAAGGTGAGAGAATATAACAAGTAAAAAAAAAACTCACGTCCTCTTGATTTTCATGTGGGTACATAGCCCAACCAGTGGCTTAGATTTGGGTTAGCGTGTTGAGAAGGTAAGGTTGTGTGTTTGGTTTTCACTCGAAACACTTTTTGGGCAGAATTAAAATAAAAGGTATGTAATTCATGATTTGATTTTTCAAAGGTTTTTGATATTCGGAAATCTGCATTAAAAGGTTGCGTAAAATTTAAAAGATAGTGTGTGAGTTTGTTAAGGGAGATATACGGTATAAGAAAATTAAAATATTTTATTTAAATTTTGAAGGTTAGAATTTATTTTATAAGATAGGAGTGATAAGGTATGCAAAAAAATATATATTTTATATTTTGAGATAAATCTATATTGTGTTAATTATTTTTAGAGGAGAAATTAGGTGCATAAAGGATATTATTGTGTATGTTTTCCTTATATTTTGACTTATATTTTGAAATTTTGGATATTAAAAGGTGTATTTGAGACTTGTTATTTTTGTATGGTAAAATAATTATTGGAAAAATATTTGCAAGGAGATTTTGAGAAAGTTGTTTTTATCTAACATTAAACTTGGCAAAGAAGATTTGATTGTGGTTAAGACAGGTTTTGAAGAGATATCTCCATGAAAACAAAATGTATGGGCAAATCATCCTTATGAGTGAAATATTGTTGGATTGAATGTTGTGAAATGCAAAGTTGGAGTGAAAAGGATTGTTTGATCGACATTGTTGGAAATGTTGAGTAGGTTTTCATGTGCATGATTTGTGGATGTTGAAATATCATGAGTATCTTTGTTATGTGATATTGAGAATTATCTTTATCTATGGTTTGTGAAAGATCATGAGTATCATTGTTATGCGAAATTGAGAACTATCTTGAACTAAGATTTGTGAAAGAACATGAGTATCATTGTTATGTTAAAACTGGAATCATATTGAGTCAAGGTTTGAGTTTCATAGTGTGAGTTATTGGAAGTATACTGAAACACTTGGTTAGGGTTTATATTCAAGTTGTGTTTCATTGAGTGAATGGTTGAATGAAGTTGATTGAGATTATTGGAGTGATAGGTCAAGATTTGTGAAACAAATTATTCTTTATTTTTGAATTGATTTAAAAGTGATTTTGAAAGTGAGAGTGTTTTGTGAGTGTGAAACATATTGAGTCTCTTACCATTCTCTATATGTTTCTATGGTTAAACAATAGTATGAGTGAAACTTGTTTGTGTTTTGCATTTAATTTGAATAAGATTTTGTGAAACCTAGTGGACTGTGTTGAGCAAACCCTAGAGGGGCTTAAAGATAGAGTTAGGTATTATTTTGCAAAATATTATGAAAAGAATTGTGTAAGTCCTAGACAGGACTTAAGGACAAATTTGTGTGAGCTTTTGTGGAAGTTTAAAAGATATTTGAGGTAAGTCTTGGTGAAGACTTGTTGAGTAGATTGGACAAATTCTAAAGAGGACTTTTTGAGCATATTTGATGTAAGTCCTGGTGAAGACTTGTTGAGCAGATTGGACAAGTTCTAGAGAGGAGTTGTTGAGCAAATTTGAGGTAAGTCTTGGTGAAGAAGTGTTGAGCAGATTGGAAAATTTCTAGAGAGGACTTATTGAGAAAATTTGAGGTAAGTCTTGGTGAATAATTATTGAGAAGATTGGACAAGTTTTAGAGAGGACTTATTGAGAAAATTTGAGGTAAGTCTTGGTGAATGCTTGTTGAGCAGATTGGAAAAGTTCTAGAGAGGACTTGTTGAGAAGATTTGAGGTAAGTATTTATGAAGACTTGTTGAGAATATTAGACAAGTTCTAGAGAGGAATTTTTGAGCATATTTGAGGTAAGTCTTGGTGAAGACTTTTTGAGCAGATTGGACAATTTCTAGAGAGGACTTGTTGAGAATATTTGAGGTAAGTCTTGATGAAGACTTGATGAGAAGTTTAAGCAAGTTCTTGAGAGGACTTGTGGATAGGTTTGAGACAGATATTGAGTAGATTTATGCTAGACCAAAGGACAATATTTAGTGCAGATTTGAGATGGAGATTGAAAATATTTGTTCTAGACCAAAGGATAGATTTTAGTGCAGATTTGAGATAGATATTGAGAAAATTTATGCTAGACCAAAGGACAGTGTTTAATGTAGATTTGTGCTAGACCGAAGGATAATTTTTAGTGCAAATTTGAGACAAAGATTAAGCATATTTGTACTAGATTGAAGGATAGCATTTAGTGCAGATTTGAGACAGATATTTAGCAAAGTTGAGAGCAATATTTGGAGGTGATAGAGCAAAGGATAGTAGTCTCTAGTGGATAATGATCCATAATCCAAGGTAGTTAGGAAAAAAGTATTCTTAGTGATTACATAGTCTTCTGTGGTTGGAGATCCACAAGCTAGACCAGTGGAAGTAGTAGTCTTTTAAGAGATCACAAACTAGAGTAGAGGATAAGGAGTTCTCCTATGGATAGAGATCCACAAACTAGCAGAGGGGAAAGAGTTCTCTTGTGGATATAGATCCACGAACTTGATTAAGGAATTTATGTATCCTTTGGACAAAGGTCTATAAATATTGTAATAGGGAGGGATTCCTAAGAGATTTTTTGAGAAATTTTTAGTGAAATATTTTCTCCGTGGAGTAGCCCACATTGGATGAACCACACTAAATTGGTGTCTATATTGTGTGTGATGATTTATGAATTTCTTTGATTACATTTATTGATATTTCCATTGATATATTGGATATTATTTTTTGGAAAATAAATGTAAAAGGTGATCTTATACTGTTCACCCCCTCTTAGTATAATATTGTGTTATTTAATTGGTATCAAAGCGGTTTCTTTCAAAATAGTCTAACAACTTGGAGGAAACGTTTATAGGAAGTTATACATTGCACATCAATAAAAAATATTTGGGATAAGTTCAAAGGTATATATGAGGGAGACAAAAATTTCAAGATGGCAAAATTGCTAAATCACAAGAAAACATTTGAAGGCCTAAAAATTAAGGATGTGGAAGACATTGCTTCATACTTAATTCATGTGGATGAGGTTGTTAACTCCATGCAAGGACTTGGGTTTAAAGTTGAAGAAATAAATTTTTGTCACAATATTTTAAGGTCACTCCCTAAAAGGAATAGTGAAAACATTTTAGTCATAGAAGAGTCAAAAGACATTGAACTTTTGACAAGGTATGAGTTACATGGAATTCTCACAACTTTTGATATGAGAATAAAAGAGGAGGTTATTAATTAGAAAGAAGCAACCTTCAAAGTGATAAGAAATTCAAAGGGTAAGAAGTCAGATTCAAGTAATGAGTTATCCAATGATGAAGAAGCAAAATATGGTAGAAGGAAAAAGGACACAAGAAATTATAAATGTATAAAATTAGTTTGTTTTTTTAATTATGGTAAATATGGTCACTATGCATATGATTTTACAGAAGCTGGAAGTAGCAATGATGAAGAGAAATAGGTAAATACAGGTATCAAAATAAAAGCAATAATGGACAAGGCAAGTAAGGAAAGAAGTTTTTCCAAAGGCATAAGAAGAGTTTTTATGTAGATAAGGTAGGTAAGATTTCAAGTGATAGTGATGAAACATCCTTATATAATAAAGAACAAGAAAATATATTTCTGGCAGAAGAAAAAGAAGATGTTAAGAAAATGCTAAAAAGGACACCAATAATTCTTAAGTGTTTTAGGTGTGGTAACTTTGGTCATCTTGAATATCATTGTACAAGAAGTGGGTTCAATTTCAATGAATATAAATATGAAGATGCTCTTAAAATTCTAGAAGAATAAGTTCTTCTTATGGTAATAGAAGAAGAAGAAAGTGCTCCTATTGAAGATGAATCAGAAAGGAATGGAGATGATCTAAAAGACAAAGAATCAAAAAATGAAGAGGAAGGAGAAGTTGATCTTGAGGGTGAGATTATTTCTGCTCTTAAGGAATTAAGGAAGGTAAGAAAGCAAAACTCAAAACTCAAGCTTCAATTTCAATAATGTGATGAAGAGAAAGGAAATATTATAGAAGATCTAACCAACTCAATAGATAATACAAGGAGATTTAAAGAGAAGTTAGAGGTAAAAGTATTAGAATATGAAAGGTTAGAGCATGAGGTAGCTTCACTAAGAAATGAAGTAAAAGAGTCTAAATACAAGCTACAAAGTTCTGGGAGAAGCTCAAAGAACTTGGATAATATTATCAAGGTACAAAGATCTTCATCAAACAAGATAAGACTTGGTTTTGAAGAAGAGTATAGAGGATGAGAAGAGGAGTCAATCTAAAGCTTCAAAGAAGAAGCTTCAGAAGAAGAGAGTGAAATATAGAGTGAGAATTCTAAGGATAAGATAGAAAATAAAAAATTCAATAAGGAAATGAACAATACACAAATGAGGAATATATGGCATAGGAAACAACATAGGGTAGAAGAGACAAAGAGTCGAATGAGGTCAAGGTAAGGTTTATTTAATGGATGATGCTTCTCATGTTACATGTTTGGTTACAAGGCTATGCAACACAAGACTCATGAAAGATAGGGTTATGGTTTCACCAATAGAAATTTTAGAAATGGGTATCTCTTTCAAGGGTATTGTCACTCTTGTAATCAGTTTGGTCATATGGTATTTAATTGTAGGGTTCATATCAGGAATGGATATGGCTTCACCAGGAGTAACTACAAGACATTTACACCTTAAAGGAATCACAACATTAAGTGTTTTAAGTGTAATAATTTTAGACATACAACTAAGTGGTGTAGAGTAGAATTTCTAGAAACAAGCAGGAACAAGAATATTCAGAGGAATCAGAAGGATTAGTTGAGGAAGGTGGAAAAAGATAAAGATCAGTGTATGTTGGGAGTAGAGATACTCCCACCCCAAAATTAACGACCTCAAATAGAGGAGGTGGGGGATGGGTTGAGGAAAGAGTCTTATATTTAGTCCCAATCCCCATAGGTGACCCTTTGCCATTGATGTCAAAGGGGGAGAAATTTGAGTTAAGGGGAGATCATTCAGTCAGGGGGAGCAGTTTATGGGGGAGCAATTTTCAAAAAGGAAAAAGTCATGGTCAAAGAAAAAGGGTTGTCGTAATAAAAAGGGTTTCCATCAATGAAAAAGGGGGATATTATTGGAAATTTAAGCAAGGTTTGTTGCCATTGATGTCAAGATATTATTGTTTCAGTTTTGTCATCATTAATGTCATCAGGTGGTTTTTCCAAAGGCAAGGAAGGTTTTAAAAGGAATAGGATATAATATTTATTTTTAATATTATATGCCTAAAAAGGCCTAAAAGGTTGAAGACCCAAGGAAGGAGAAACATATTTTAATTAAAATAATAATAATATTATTGGGAAAAATGATGAGGTGAAGAAAATGGGATCCAAGGAATTATTAAAATAATCTATCCTTGAAAAGACTCATTAATCAACTTGCAAAATATTTAATTTAATTTATTTAAATTAAAATATTTTAACCTATGGTTAAAATTTTAATTTAAATAAATAATGGGTGCCAAAGGTTTTGAATTTGATATTTAAATTTAAATTTGAATTTCAAAATTTGAATATTGGGCCGATGTGTAAGGATAAGAAGCAAATATATTTATAGGAGAAAGAATATTCATTATTTTCCCCTGATCATATGATATTCGAATGCTATGTTATGCTATGAAAAAGAGTTTGTGTGCTACCTTGATATGAACACAGGTGGTAGTTGAGGCCAAGCTATAGTGTTGTGGGAGAAATAACATGGGTTCGATTCGTGTCGTTGTGCTTTGCAAGGGAATAATTTTTTGTTTGCACTAAAGGTGAGAGAAGATAAGAAGTAAAATGAAACTTGTGCACTCTTGATTTTCATGTGGAGACATAGCCCAACCGGTGGCTTAGCTTTGGGCTAGGGTGTTGAGAAGGCAAGGTTGATTGTTTGATTTTTGCTGGAAACACTTTTTGGGCAGAATTAAAATAAAAGGTATGCAATTCATGATTTTATTTTTCAAAGGTTTTTGATATTCGAAAATCTGCATTAAAGGGTTACGTGAAATTTAAATGATATTTTGTGAGTTTGTTAAGGGAGATATAAGGTATAAGAAAATTAACATATATTTTTAAATTTTGGTGGTTAGAATGTAATCTATAAGATAGGAGTGATAAGGTATGCAAAGAAAATTATATTTTATATTTTGATATAAAGTTAAATTGTGTTAATTATTTTGAGAGTAGAAATAAGGTACATAAAGGAGATTATTGTGTATGTTTTCATTTAATAAATTTTTTGACTTATATTATAAAAGTTTGGATATTATAAGGTGTATTTGAGACTTGTTATTTTTGCATGGTAAAATAATTATTGGGAAAATATTTGTAAGGATATTTTGAGAAAGATTGTTGTTACCTAACCTTAAACTTGATAAAGAAGATTTTATTGTGGTAAAGACATGGTTTGAAGACATATCTCCATCAAAACAAAAGGTATCAATACATATTTCTTATGATTGAAACATTGTTGGATTGAATGTTGTGAAATGCTAACTTGGAGTGAAAAGGATTGTTTGATAGGAATTGTTGGAAATATTTGAGTGAGTGTTCATGTGCATGATTTGTGGATGTTGAAAGAACATGAGTATCATTGTTATGTGAGATTGAGAACTATCTTGAGCTAGGGTTTATGAAAAAACATGAGTATCATTGTTATGTGAAATTGAGAACTATCTTGAACTAGGGTTTGTGAAAGAACATGAGTATCATTGTTATGTGAAAACTGGAATCATATTGAGTCAAGGTTTGAGTTTCATAGTGTGAGTTATTGGAATTATAGTGAAACACTTGGTTAGGGTTTGTATGCAAGTTGTGTTTCATTGATTGAATGGTTGAATGAAGTTGATTGAGAGAATTGGAGTGATAGTTCAAGATTTGTAAAATAAATTATATTTTTATTTTTGAATTGATTTGAAAGTGAGTTTGAAAGAGATAGAGTGTTTTTTGAGTGTGAAATATATTGAGTCTCTTACCAATATCTATATGTTTCTATGGTTAAACAAGATTCTGAATGAAACTTGTTTGTGTTATTGAAGAGATTTTTTGAAAGAGATTGAGTTGAGTTGTGTATGCAAGTTTTGCAATTTATTTGAACAAGCTTTTGTGAAAGCTAGTGGATTGTGTTGAGTAAGTCCTAGAGGGGCTTAAAGATAGATTTAGGAAATATTTAGTGAAATATTATGATCAGAATTGTGTAAGTCCTAGAGGGGACTTAAGGATAAATTTGTGTGATATTTTATGAAATCTTACAAGTAGACTTAAGGTAAGTTTTGGTGAATACTTGTTGAGAAGATTAGACAAATTCTAGAGAGGACTTGTTGAGAAAATTTGAGGTAAGTCTTGGTGAAGAATTTTTAAGCATATTGGATAAGTTCTAGAGAGGAATTGTTGAGCATATTTGAGGTAAGTCTTGGTGAAGACTTGTTGAGTAGACTAGACAAGTTCTAGAGAGGACTTGTTGAGAAAATTTTAGGTAAGTCTTTGTGAAGACCTGTTGAGTAGATTGGATGATTTCTATAGAGGACTTTATGAGAAGATTTGAGGTACATCTTGGTGAATAATTGTTGAGTATATTGGACAAGTTTTAGAGAGGACTTGTTGAGAAGATTTGAGGTAAGTCTTGGTGAAGACTTGTCGAGCAGATTGGACAAGTTCTAGAGAGGACTTGTTGAGAAGATTTGAGATAAGTCTTGGTGAAGACTTGTTCAGTAGATTGGATAAGTTCTAAAGAGGACTTTTTGAGCATATTTGAGGTAATTCTTGGTGAAGACTTGTTGAGTAGTTTAAGCAAGTTCTTAAGAGGACTTATGGACAGATCTGAGATAGATATTGAGAAAATTTGTGCTAGACCGAAGGATGATGTTTAGTGCATATTTGAGATAGATATTGAGTATATTTGTGCTATACCGAAGGACAAATTTTATTATAGATTTGAGATGGAGATTGAGTAGATTTGTGCTATACCGAAGGACAATTTTTAGTGCAAATTTGAGATATATGTTGAGCAGATTTGTGCTAGACCGAAGGAAAGTGTTTAGTACATATTTCAGATAGATATTGAGCATATTTGTACAATACTGATGGACAATGTTTAGTGCATATTTGAGATAGATATTGAGTAGATATGAGAGAAATATTTGGAGGTGACAGAGTAGAGGATAGTAGTCTCCAGTGGATAGATATCCATTAGCGAGGGAAATGAGGATAGAGGTATTCTGAGTGAGGACAAAGTCTTCTATGGAGAGATATCCACAATCCAGAGTAGTGGAGGTAGTAGTCTTCTAAGAGATCACCAACTAGAGTAGAGGAGAAGGATTTATCCTATGGATAGAGATCCACAAACTAGTAGAGGGTAAAGATTTCTCCTATGGATAGAGATCCATAAAATTGATTAGGGTATTGGTGTATCCTTTGGATAGAGGTCCATAAACATTGTAATAGGGAAGGATTCCCAAGATATTTTTTGAGAAAATATTAGTGAAATATTTTCTTCGTGGAGTAGCCCACATTGGGTGAACCACGTTAAATTGGTGTCTCTATTGTATGTGATTATTTGTGCATTGCTTTGATTACTACTATTGATATTTCCATTGATATATTGGATATTATTATTTAGGAAAGAAAAGTAAAAAGTGGTCTTATATTGTTCACCCCTCTCTCAGTATAAGCTTGTGTTCTTCAATTGGTATCATAGTGGGTTCCTTCGAAAGAGTTTAACAGCTTGAAGGAAAAGCTTACAGGAACATAGATGGATTCTCAAAGTGGATCCTTAAGGAATAAGGCACCATTTTTCAATGGAAACAATTATGCATTTTGGAGTGTGAGAATGAATATATGGCAAGAAGTTGAGGATGGGTACATACTGCCAACTACACCTACAAATAAAGATGGTAAAATTGTATAACTAAATAATTCAAAGGCAATGAATGGCATTTTAAATGGTTTTTATGAAATAGAGTTTATAAAATTTATGCATTGCAGAGTGGAAAAATAAATTTGGGATAATATATATGAGGGAGACAAAAATGTCAAAATGGAAAAATTGTTAAATTACAAGAAAATACTTGAAGACCTAAAAATGAAGGATGAGGAAGACATTGATTCATACTTACTTCGTGTGGATGAGGTTGTTAACTCCATGCAAGGACTTGGGTTTAAAGTTGAAGAAATATATGGTTGTCACAAGATTTCAACGTCACTCCCTAAAAGGTAAAGTGAAAATATTTAAACCATAGAAGAGTCAAAAGATATTGAACTTTTGACAAGGGATGAGTTACATGGAACTATCACAACTTTTGAGATGAGAATAAAAGAGGAGGTTATTCCCTAGAAATAAGCAGCCTTCAAAGTTACAATAAATTCAAAGGGTAACGAGTAAAATTCAAGTAATGAGTTATCTAGTGATGAAGAATCAAACTATGGTAGAAGGAACAAGGACATAAGAAAGTATAAAGGTACAAAATTAGTCAAGTGTCTTATATTTGTTAAATATGGTCACTATGCATCTGATTGTCTAGAGGGTGGAAGTAGCAATGATGAAGAGAAACAACATCATAAGAATAGGAAAATAAGTAAACACAAGTATCAAAAGAAAAGTAGGTATGGGCAAGACAAGCAAGGAAGAAGTTTTTCCAAAGGCATAAGAAGATTTTTTTTGCAGATAAGGTAGGTAAGAGTTCAAAGGATAGTGATGAAAGGTCCTCAGATAATGAAGAAGAAGAAATTCTATTTCTGGTAGAAGAAAATAGATGTTAAGAAAAAGGTAAAAAGGACACAAATAATTCTCAATTGTTTTAGGTGTGGTAACTTTGGTCATCTTAAAGTTCATTGTACAAAAAATGGATTCAGTTTTAGAGAAGATGAATATGAGGATGCTCTTGAAGGTCTAGAAGAAGAAAGTCTTCTTATGGCAATAGAAGAAGAAGAAAGTGCTCCTATTGAAGATGAATAAGAAAGGAATGGAGATGATCTAAAATACAAAGAATTAGAAAATGAAGAGGAAGGAGAAGTTGATCTTGAGGGTGAGCTTATTTCTACTCTTAAGGAATTAAGGAAGGTAAGAAAGAAGAACTCAAAACTCAAGCTTCAATTTCAAGAATGTGATGAAGAGAAAATGAAGCTTATAGAAGATCTAACCAACTCAATAGCTAAGACAAGGAGATTTAAAAAGAATTTAGAGGCAAAGGTCTTGGAATGTGAAATGTTAGAGCATGAGGTAGCTTCACTAATGAAGGAAGTAAAAGAGTCTAAAGACAAGCTACACAGGTTTGGGAGAAGCTCAAAGAACTTGGATAATATTATCAAGGTACAAAGATCTTCATCAAACAAGACAGGACTTGGTTTTGAAGAATAATATAGAGGATGAGGAGAGGAGTCAATATCAAGATCCAAAGAAGAAGAAGCTTCAGAAGAAGAGAGTGAAAGAGAGAGTGAGACTTCTGAGGATAAGTTGGAAAATAAAAATTTCAACAAGGAAAGGAACAATGCACAAATGAGGAACAAATGGAACAGGAAATAACATAGGATAGAAGAGACCAAGAGACCAATGAGGTCAAGGCAAGGTTTCTTCAATGGATGTTGCTTCTCATGTCACAAGTTTTGTCACAAGGCTACGTAGTTCAGGACTCATGAAACATAGGTTTATGGTTTAACCATTGGAAATTTCATAAATGGGCATCTCTTTCAAGGGTATTATCACTCTTGTAATCAGTTTGGTCATAAGGCAGTTAATTGTAGGGTTCATAATAGGAATGGATATGGCTTCACCAAGAGGAACTACAAGGATTTTATGCCTTCAATGAATCACACCATTAAGTGTTATAAGTGCAATAATGTTGGGCATATAGCTAAGTGGTGTAGAGCAAATTTTCTAGAGACAAGCAAGAACATGAATATTCAAAGGAATCAAAAGGATCAGTTGAGGAAGAAGGTGGACAAAGGTAAATATTAGTGTATAATGGGAGTAGAGATACTCCCACCCCAAAATTAACCACCTCAAAGAGAGGAGGTGGGGGAGGAGCTGAGCTAAGAGTCTTATCTTTAGCCCCAAGCCCCATAGGTGGCCCTTTGCCATTGATGTCAAAGGGGGAGAGATTTGAGTTAAGGGGATAGCATTCAGTCAAGGGGAAAAGTTTCTCAAGGGGAGCAAATTTTGAAAAAGGAAAAAGGAATGGTTAAAGAAAAAGGGTTGCCATAAGAAAAAGGGTTGCCATCAATGAAAAAGGGGGAGATTGTTGGAAATTTGAGCAAGGTTTGTTGTCATTGATGTCAAGAGATTGTTGTTTCAGTTTCGTCATCATTAATGTCATCAGGTGGTTTTTCCAAAGGCAAGGAAGGTTTTAAAAGGAATAGGATATAATATTTATTTTTAATATTATATGCCTAAAAAGCCTAAAAGGTTGAAGACCCAAGGAAGGAGAAGCAGGTTTAAATTAAAATAATAATATTATTATTGGGCAAAATGATGAGGTGAAGAAAACAGGGTCCAAGGAATTATTAAAATAATCTATCCTTGAAAAGACCCATTAAGCAACTTGCAAAAGATTTAATTTAATTTATTTAAATTAAAATATTTTAACCCATGGTTAAAATTTTAATTTAAATAAATAATGGGCATCAAAGGTTTTAAATTTAATATTTAAATTTAAATTCAAATTTCAAAATTTAAATATTGGGCTGACGTGTAAGGATAAGAAGCAAATATATTTATAAGGGAAATAATCTTCATTATTTTCCCATGATCATATGATATTCGAATGCTATGCTATGCTATGAAAAGACTTTGTGCACTGCCTTGCTATGAAAGAAGAAGGATTTTGCATTTTAATATTGAAGGAAAGACAAGGGTTTAAGTGCAAGCGCATGGGAGAGAAGTTCCATCGGTGTCGTTAGCGCAGGTGGCAGTTGAGGCCAAGCTAGAGCGTTGTGAGGGCAAGAACGTGGGTTCGATTCACGCCATTGTGCTTTGCAAGGGAAATCATTTTTTATTTACGCTAAAGGTGAGAGGAGATAAGGAATAAAATGAAACTCGTGTGCTCTTGATTTTTGTGTGGGTGCATAGCCCAACCAGTGGCTTAGATTTGGGCTAGGGTGTTGAGAAGGCAAGGTTGTGTGTTCGATTTTCACTAGAAACACTTTTTGGGCAGAATTAAAATAAAAGGTATGCAATTCATGATTTGATTTTTCAAAGGTTTTTGATATTCGAAAATTTGCATTAAAGGGTTGCATGAAATTTAAAATATAGTTTGTGAGTTTGTTAAGGGAGATATAAGGTATAAGAAAATTAAAATATTTTATTTTAATTTTGGTGGTTAGAATTTATTCTATAAGATAGGAGTGATAAGGTATGCAAAGAAAATTATATTTTATATTTTGAGATAAAGCTATATTGTGTTAATTATTTTGAGAGGAGAAATAAGGTGCATAAAGGAGATTATTGTGTATGTTTTCATTTAATAAAATTGTTGACTTATATTTTGAAAGTTTGGATATTATAAGGTGTATTTGAGACTTGTTATTTTTGTATGGTAAAATAATTATTGGGAAAATATTTGCAAGGAGATTTTGAGAAAGATTGTTGTTACCTAACCTTAAAATTGGTAAAGAAGATTTGATTGTGGTTAAGATAGGTTTTGAAGACATATCTCCATAAAAACAAAAGGTATGGGCACATATTCCTTATGAGTGAAACATTGTTGGATTGAATGTTGTGAAATGCAAAGTTGGAGTGAAAAGGATTGTTTGATAAGCATTGTTGGAAATGTTGAGTAGGTTTTCATGTGCATGATTTGTGGATGTTGAAAGATCATGAGTATCATTGTTATGTGAGATTGAGAACTATCTTGAACTAGGGTTTGTGAAAGATCATGAGTATCATTGTTATGTGAAATTGAGAACTATCTTGAACTAGGGTTTGTGAAAGAACATGAGTATCATTGTTATGTGAAAATTGGAATCATATTGAGTCAAGGTTTGAGTTTCATAGTGTGAGTTGTTGGAAGTATAGTGAAACACTTGGTTAGGGTTTGTATGCAAGTTGTGTTTCATTGAGTGAATGGTTGAATGAAGTTGATTGAGAGCATTGGAGTGATAGTTCAAGATTTGTGAAACAAATTATTCTTTATTTCTGAATTTATTTGAAAGTGAGTTTGAAAGTGATAGAGTGTTTTGTGAGTGTGAAACATATTGAGTCTCTTACCATTCTCTATATGTTTCTATGGTTAAACAAGATTTTGAGTGAAACTTGTTTGTGTGATTGAAGAGGTTTTCTGAAAGAGATTGAGTTGAGTTGTGTATGCAAGTTTTGCAATTGATTTGAATAAGCTTTTGTGAAAGCTAGTGGATTGTGTTGAGTAAGTCCTAGAGGGGCTTAAAGATAGAGTTAGGCAAGATTTTGTGAAAGCTTATGAGAAGAATTGTGTAAGTCCTAGAGGGGACTTAAGGAAAAATTTATGTGAGATTTTGTGGAAGCTTACAAGAAGATTTGAGGTAAGTCTTGGTGAAGACTTGTTGAGAAGATTGGAAAAGTTCTAGAGAGGACTTGTTGAGAAGATTTGAGGTAAGTCTTGGTGAAGACTTATTGAGAATATTGGACAAGTTCTAGAGAGGACTTGTTGGACAAATTTGAGGTAAGTCTTGGTGAAGACTTGTTGAGTAGATTGGACAAGTTCTAGAGATGACTTGTGGATATATTTGAGATAAGTCTTGGTGAAGACTTGTGAAGTAGATTGGAAAGTTTGAGAGGACTTGTAGAGTAGATTTGAGGTAAGTTTGGAGAAGACTTGTTGAGTAGATTGAAGTTCTAGAAGGACTTTTGTAAGATTTAAGTATGGATTATTTAGAGATTATTATTGATCATATTTGAGTAAGTCTTGGTGATATTTGAGTATTAGTTGTATATTAAAAATTTGAGCAGATTTGTGCTAGACTGAAATACAATATTTAGTGTATATTTGAGATAGATATTGAGTAGATTTGTGCTAGATCGAAGGACAATGTTTAGTGTAGATTTGAGATAGAGATTGAGCAAATTTGTGCTAGATCGAAGGATAATGTTTAGTGCAGATTTGAGATAGAGATTGAGTAGATTTGTGCTAGATCGAAGGATAGTATTTAGTGTAGATTTGAGATAGAGATTGAGTAGAGCTGAGAGTAAGATTTGGAGGTGATAGAGTAGAGGATAGTAGTATCCAGTGGATAGAGATCCATTAGCTAGGGTAGTGAGGATAGAGGTATTCTAAGTGAGGATAGAGTCCTTTATGGAGAGAGATCCACAAGCCAGAGTAGTGGAGGTAGTAGTCTTCTAAGAGATCACTAGCCAGAGCATAGGAGAAGGAGTTCTCTTCTGGATAGAGATCCACAAACTAATAGAGGAGAAAGAGTTCTCCTGTGGATAGAGATCCATAAACTTGATTAGGGGATTGGTGTCTCCTTTGGACAAAGGTCCATAAATATTGTAATAGGGAAGGATTCCCAAGAGATTTGTTGAGAAAATTTTAGTGAAATATTTTCTTCGTGGAGTAGCCCACATTGGGTGAACCACGTTAAATTGGTGTCTCTATTGTGTGTGATGATTTGTGCATTGCTTTGATTACTACTATTTATATTTCCATTGATATATTGGATATTATTGTTTGGAAAAGAAAATAAAAAGTGGTCTTATACTATTCACCCCCTCTCAGTATAAGCTTGTGTTCTTCAATTGGTATCGAGTGGGTTCCTTCGGAAGAGTTTAACAGATTGAAGGAAAATCTTACAGGAACACAGATGGATTCTCAAAGTGGATCTTCAGGGAATAAGGCACCATTATTCGATGGGAACAATTATGCATTTTGGAGTGTGAGAATGAATATTTTCCTAATGGCACTAGGAAATGATATATGGCAAGCAGTTGAGGATGGGTACATACCGCCAACTACTCCACCTACAGATAAAGATGGTAAGCTCCTACAACTAAATAATTCAAAGGCAATGAATGGAATTTTAAATGGTTTACATGAAATAGAGTTTGTAAAATTTATGCATTGCACATCAAAAAAAGATATTTGGGATAAGCTGAAAGGTATATATGAGGGAGAAAAAAAGGTCAAGATGGCAAAATTGCAAAATCACAAGAAAATATTTGAAGACCTAAAAATGAAGGATGAGGAAGACATTGCTTCATACTTACTTCATGTGGATGAGGTTGTTAACTCCATGTAAGGACTTGGGTTTAAAGTTGAAGAAACAAATGTTTGTCACAAGATTTTAAGGTCACTCCCTAAAAGGTATAGTGAAAATATTTCAGCCATAGAAGAGTCAAAAGATATTGAAATTTTGACAAGGGATGAGTTACATGGAATTCTCACAACTTTTGAGATGAGAATAAAAGAGGAGGTTATTCCCCAAAAAGAAGCAACCTTCAAAGTTACAAGGAAGTCAAAGGGTAAGAAGTCAGATTCAAGTAATGAGTTATCCAGTGATGAAGAAGCAAACTATGGTAGAAGGAACAAGGACACAAGAAAGTATAAAGGTACGAAATTAGTTAAGTGTTTCAATTGTGGTAAATATGGTCACTATGCATCTGATTGTCCAGAGGCTAGAAGTAGCAATGATGAAGAGAAACAGGATCATAAGAACAGGGAAAGAGGTAAACATAGGTATCAAAAGAAAAGTAGGGATGGACAAGGCATAAGAAGATTTTTTATGCAGATAAGACAGGTAAGAGTTCAAGTGATAGTGATGAAAGGTCCTCAGATAATGAAGAAGAAGAAATTCTATTTTTGGAAGAAGAAAAGAAGATGTTAAGAAAAAGGTAAAAAGAACACCAATAATTCTCAAGTGTTTTAGGTGTGGTAACTTTGGTCATCTTGAATATCATTGTACAAGGAATGGGTTCAATTTTAGTGAAGATGAATATGAAGATGCTCTTGAAGGTCCAGAAGAAGAAAGTCTTCTTATGGCAATAGAAGAAGAAGAAAGTGCTCCTATTGAAGATGAATCAGAAAGGAATGGAGATGATCTAAAAGATAAAGAATCAGAAAATGAAGAGGAAGGAGAAGTTGATCTTGAGGGTGAGCTTATTTATGCTCTTAAGGAATTAAGGAAGGTAAGAAAGAAGAACTCAAAACTCAAGCTTCAATTTCAAGAATGTGATGAAGAGAAAGGAAAGCTTATAGAAGATCTAACCAACTCAATAGCTAAGACAAGGAGATTTAAAGAGAAGTTAGAGGCAAAGGTATTGGAATGTGAAAGGTTAGAGCATGAGGTAGCTTCACTAAGAAAGGAAGTAAAAGAGTCTAAATACAAGCTACACAGGTTTGGGAGAAGCTCAAAGAACTTGGATAAGATTATCAAGGTACAAAGATCTTCATCAAACAAGATAGGACTTGGTTTTGAAGAAGAATATAGAGGACAAGGAGAGGAGTCAATCTCAAGATCCAAAGAAGAAGAAGCTTAAGAAGAGGAAAGAGAGAGTGAGAATTCTGAGGATAAGCTGGAAAATAAAAAGTTCAACAAGGAAAGGAACAATGCACAAATGAGGAACAGATGGAACATGAAACAACACAGGGTAGAAGAGACCAAGAGACCAATGAGGTCAAGGTAAGGTTTCTTCAATGGATGATGCTTCTCATGTCACAGGTTTGGTCACAAGGCTACATAGTGCATGACTCATGAAAGACAGGGTTATGGTTTCACCAATGGAAATTTTAGAAATGGGCATCTCTTTCAAGGGTATTGTCACTCTTGTAATCAGTTTGGTCATAAGGTAGTTAATTGTAGGGTTCATAATAGGAATGGATATGGCTTCACCAAGAGGAACTACAAGATATTTACACCTTCAAGGAATCACAACATTAAGTGTTATAAGTGCAATAATGTTGGGCATATAGCTAAGTGGTGTAGAGCAAAATTTCCAAAGATAAGCAGGAACAAGAATATTCAGAGGAATCAGAAGGATCAGTTGAGGAAGAAGGTGGACAAAGGTAAAGATTAGTGTATGCTAGGAGTAGAGATACTCCCACCCCAAAATTAACCACCTCAAAGAGAGGAGGTGGGGGAGGGGCTGAGCTAAGAGTCTTATCTTTAGCCCCAAGCCCCATAGGTGGCCCTTTGCCATTGATGTCAAAGGGGGAGAGATTTGAGTTAAGGGGAGAGCATTCAGTCAGGGGGAGCAATTTTAGAAGGGGAGAAGCTTTTGAAAAAGGAAAAAGGAATGGTTAAAGAAAAAGGGTTGCCATAAGAAAAAGGGTTGCCATCAATGACAAAGGGGGAGATTGTTGGAAATTTGAGCAAGGTTTGTTGTCATTGATGTCAAGAGATTGTTGTTTCAGTTTCGTCATCATTAATGTCATCAGGTGGTTTTTCCAAAGGCAAGGAAGGTTTTAAAAGGAATAGGATATAATATTTATTTTTAATATTATATGCCTAAAAATGCCTAAAAGGTTGAAGACCCAAGGAAGGAGAAGCAAGTTTAAATTAAAATAATAATATTATATATTTGGGCAAAATGATGAGGTGAAGAAAACGAGGTCCAAGGAATTATTAAAATAATCTATCCTTGAAAAGACCCATTAAGCAACTTGCAAAAGATTTAATTTAATTTATTTAAATTAAAATATTTTAACCCATGGTTAAAATTTTAATTTAAATAAATAATGGGTGCCAAAGGTTTTAAATTTAATATTTAAATTTAAATTCGAATTTCAAAATTTGAATATTGGGCCGACGTGTAAGGACAAGAAGCAAATATATTTATAGGGGAAATAATCTTCATTATTTTCCCCCGATCATATGATATTCGAATGCTATGCTATGAAAAAGACTTCGTGCGTTGCCTTGCTATGAAAGAAGAAGGATTTCACATTTTAATATTGAAGAAAAAGACAAGGGTTTAAGTGCAAGCATGTGGGAGAGAAGTTCCACCGGTGTCATTAGCACAGGTGGCAGTTGAGGCCAAGCTAGAGCATTGTGAGGGCAAGAACGTGGGTTCGATTCATGCCATTGTGCTTTGCAAGGGAAATCATTTTTTGTTTGCGCTAAAGGTGAGAGGAGATAAGGAATAAAATGAAACTCGTGCGCTCTTGATTTTCGTGTGGGCGCATAGCCCAACTGATGGCTTAGCTTTGGGCTAGGGTGTTGAGAAGGCAAGGTTGTGTGTTCGATTTTCGTTGGAAAGCACTTTTTGGGCAGAATTAAAATAAAAGGTATGCAATTCATGATTTGATTTTTCAAAGGTTTTTGATATTCAAAAATCTGCATTAAAGGGTTGCATGAAATTTAAAAGATAGTTTGTGAGTTTGTTAAGGGAGATATAAGGTATAAGAAAATTAAAATATTTTATTTTAATTTTGGTGGTTAGAATTTATTCTATAAGATAGGAGTGATAAGGTATGCAAAGAAAATTATATTTTATATTTTGAGATAAAGCTATATTGTGTTAATTATTTTGAGAGGAGAAATAAGGTGCATAAAGGAGATTATTGTGTATTTTTTCCATTTAATAAAATTGTTGACTTATATTTTGAAAGTTTGGAGATTATAAGGTGTATTTGAGACTTGTTATTTTTGTATGGTAAAATAATTATTGGGAAAATATTTGCAAGGAGATTTTGAGAAAGATTGTTGTTACCTAACCTTAAACTTGGCAAAGAAGATTTGATTGTGGTTAAGACAGGTTTTGAAGACATATCTCCATCAAAACAAAAGGTATGGGCACATATTCCTTATGAGTGAAATATTGTTGGATTGAATGTTGTGAAATGCAAAGTTGGAGTGAAAAGGATTGTTTGATAGGCATTGTTGGAAATGTTGAGTAGGTTTTCATGTGCATGATTTGTGGATGTTGAAATATCATGAGTATCTTTGTTATGTGATATTGAGAACTATCTTGAGCTAGGGTTTGTGAAAGATCATGAGTATCATTGTTATGTGAAATTGAGAACTATCTTGAACTAGGGTTTGTGAAAGAACATGAGTATCATTGTTATGTGAAAACTGGAATCATATTGAGTCAAGGTTTGAGTTCCATAGTGTGAGTTATTGGAAGTATAGTGAAACACTTGGTTAGGGTTTGTATGCAAGTTGTGTTTCATTGAGTGAATGGTTGAATGAAGTTGATTGAGAGCATTGGAGTGATAGTTCAAGATTTGTGAAACAAATTATTCTTTATTTTTGAATTTATTTGAAAGTGAGTTTGAAAGTGATAGAGTGTTTTGTGAGTGTGAAACATATTGAGTCTCTTACCATTCTCTATATGTTTCTATGTTTAAACAAGATTATGAGTGAAACTTGTTTATGTGATTGAAGAGGTTTTCTGAAAGAGATTGAGTTGAGTTGTGTATGCAAGTTTTGCAATTGATTTGAATAAGCTTTTGTGAAAGCTAGTGGACTGTGTTGAGTAAGTCCTAGAGGGGCTTAAAGATAGAGTTAGGCAAGCTTTTGTGAAAGCTTGTGAGCAGAATTGTGTAAGTCCTAGAGGGGACTTAAGGAAAAATTTGTGTGAGCTTTTGTGGAAGCTTACAAGCAGATTTGAGGTAAGTCTTGGTGAAGACTTGTTGAGCAGATTGGACAAGTTCTAGAGAGGACTTGTTGAGCAGATTTGAGGTAAGTCTTGGTGAAGACTTGTTGAGCAGATTGGACAAGTTCTAGAGAGGACTTGTTGAGAAGATTTGAGGCAAGTCTTGGTGAAGACTTGTTGAGCATATTGGACAAGTTCTAGAGAGGACTTGTTGAGCAGATTTGAGGTAAGTCTTGGTGAAGACTTGTTGAGAATATTGGACAAGTTCTAGAGAGGACTTGTTGAGTAGATTTTAGGTAAGTCTTGATGAAGACTTGTTGACTAGATTGGACAAGTTCTAGAGAGGGATTTTTGAGCATATTTAAGGTAAGTCTTGGTGAATACTTGTTGAGAATATTGGACAAGTTCTGGATAGGACTTTTTGAGAAGATTTAAGGTAAGTCTTAGTGAATACTTGTTGAGAATATTGGACAAGTTCTAGAGAGGACTTGTTCAGCATATTTGACATAATTCTTGGTGAAGACTTATTGAGAATTTTAAGCATGTTCTTGAGAGGACTTGTGCATATATTTGAGATAGAGATTGAGTAGATTTGTGCTAGACTGAAGAATAGTATTTAGTGCATATTTGAGAAAGAGATGAAAAAAATTGTGATAGACCAAAGGGCAAAGTTTAGTGTAGATTTGAGATAGAGATTGAGTAGATTTGTGCTAGATCGAAGGACAATGTTTAGTGCAAATTTGAGATAGAGATTGATCATATTTGTGCTATACCGAAGGATAGTGTTTAGTGTAGATTTGAGACAGATATTGAGTAGATTTGTGCTAGACCGAAGGATAGTGTTTAGTGCATATTTGAGATAGAGATTGAGTAGAGCTGAGAGCAAGCTTTGGAGGTGACAAAGCAGAGGATAGTAGTCTCCAGTGGATAGAGATCCATTAGCCAGGGTAGTGAGGATACAGGTCTTCTAAGTGAGGATAGAGTCTTCTGTGGAGAGAGATCCACAAGCCATAGTAGTGGAGGTAGTAGTCTTCTAAGATATCACTACCCAGAGAATAGGAGAAGTTCTCTTGTGGATAGAGATCCACAAACCAAAATAGGGAAAAGAGTTCTCCTATGGATAGAGATCCACAAAATTGATTAGGGGATTGGTGTCTCCTTTGGATAGAGGTCCATAAATATTGTAATAGGGAAGGATTCCCAAGAGATTTTTTGAGAAAATTTTAGTGAAATATTTTCTCTGTGGAGTAGCCCACATTGGGTGAACCACGTTAAATTGGTGTCTCTATTGTGTGTGATGATTTGTGCATTGCTTTGATTACTGTTGTTGATATTGCCATTGATTATATTGGATAATATTGTTTGGAAAATAAAAGTAAAAAGTGGTCTTATACTGTTCACCCCCTCTCAGTATAAGCTTGTGTTCTTCAATTGGTATCAGAGTGGGTTTCTTCGAAAGAGTTTAACAACTTGAAGAAAAATATTATAGGAACATAGATGGATTCTCAGAGTGGATCTTCAGAGAATAAGGAACCATTTTTTTATGGGAATAATTATGCATTTTGGAGTGTGAGAATGAATATTTTGCTAATGGCACTAGGAAATGATATATGGCAAGCAGTTGAGGATGGGTACATACTACCAGCTACTCCACCTATAGATAAATATGGTAAGCTTCTACAACTAAATAATTCAAAGGCAATGAATGAAATTTTAAATGGTTTATGTGAAATAGAGTTTGTAAAATTTATGCATTGCACATCAACAAAAGATATTTAGGATAAGCTAAAAGGTATATATTAGGGAGACAAAAAGGTCAAGATGGTAAAATTGCTAAATCACAATAAAATATTTTAAGACCTAAAAGTGAAGGATGAGGAAGACATTAATTCATACTTAATTCGTGTGGATGATGTTTTTAACTCCATGCAAGGACTTGGGTTTAAAGTTGAAGAAACAAATGTTTGTCACAAGATTTTATGGTCACTCCCTAAAAGGTATAGAGAAAATATTTCAACCATACAAGATTCAAAATATATTTAACTTTTGATAAGGGATGAGTTACATGGAATTCTCACAACTTTTGATATAAGAATAAAAGAGGAGGTTATTCCCTAGAAAGAAGCAACCTTCAAATTTACAATAAAGTCAAAGGATTCAAGTAATGAGTTATCCAGTGATGAAGAAGCAAACTATGGCATAAGGAACAAGGACACAAGAAAGTATAAAGGTACAAAACCAGTTAGGTATTTTGATTGTGGTAAATATGGTCACTATGCATATGATTATCTAGACATTGAAAGTAGCAATGATGAAGAGAAACAAGATCATAAGAATAGGAAAATAGGTAAACACAAGTATCAAAATAAAAGCAGGGATGGTCAAGGAAAGCAAGGAAGAATTTTTTCCAAAGGTATAAGAAGAGTTTTTATGTAGATAAAGTAGGTAAGATTTCAAGTGATAGTGATTAAAGGTCGTCATATAATAAGTAATAAAAAATTCTATTTTTGGAAAAATAAAAAGATGTTAAGAAAAAGGTAAAAGGGACACCAATAATTCTCAAGTGTTTTAGGTGTGGTAACTTTAGTCATATTGAAGATCATTGTACATGGAATGGGTTTATTTTTAGTGAATATGAAGATGAATATGCTTTTGAAGATCTAGAAGAAGAAAGTATTCTTATGGTAATAGAAGAAGAAGAAAGTGCTCCTATTGAAGATGAATAAAAAAGGAATGGATATGATCTAAAAGACAAAGAATAAAAAAATGAAGAGAAAGGAGAAGTTGATCTTGAGGGTGAGCTTATTTCTACTCTTAAGGAATTAAGTAAGGTAATAAATAAAAACTTAAAACTCAAGATTCAATTTCAAGAATGTGATGAAGAGAAAGGAAATCTTATAGAATATCTAACCAACTCAATTGCTAATACAAGGACATTTAAATATAAGTTAGAGGTAAAGGTATTGGAATGTTAAAGTCTATAGCATAAGGTAGCTTCACTAAGAAAGAAAGTAAAAGGGTCTAAATATAAGCTACACAGGTTTAGTAGAAGCTCAAAGAACTCGGATAATATTATCAAGGTATAAAGATCGTCATCAAATAAGACAAGACCTGGTTTTGAATAAGAATATATATGACGAAGAGAGAAGTCAATATCAAGCTCCAAAGAAGAAGAAGATTCAGAAGAAGAGAGTGAAAGAGAGAGTGAGACTTCTACGGATAAGCTAAAAAATAAAAAGTTCAACAAACAAAGGAACAACGTACAAATGAGGAACATATGGAATAGGAAACAACATAGGGTAGAAGATACCAAGAGACCAATGAGGTTAAGGCAAGGTTTCTTCAATGGATGATGCTTTTCATGTCACAGGTTTGGTCACAAGGCTATGCAATGTATTACTCATGAAAGACAAGGTTATGGTTTCACCAATGGACATTTCAGAAATGGGTATCTCTTTCAAGGGTATTGTCACTCTTGTAATAATTTTGGTCATAGGGCAATTAATTGTAGGGTTCATAACAGGAAGGAATATGGCTTCACCAAGAGGAACTACAAGATATTTACACCTTCAAGGAATCACACCATTAAGTGTTATAAGTGCAATAATTTTTGGCATATAGCTAACTTGTGTAGAGCATAATTTCCAAAAATAAGAAGGAACATGAATATTCAGGAGAATTAGAAGGACCAGTTGGGGTATTAGGTAGAAAAATGTAAAGATTAGTGTATGCTGGGAGTAGAGGTACTCCCACCCTAAAATTAACCACATCAAAGAGAGGAGGTTGGGGAGGGGCTAAGCTAAGAGTCTTATCTTTAACCCAAAGTCCCATAGGTGGCACTTTGTCATTGATGTCAAATGGAGAGAGATTTGAGTTAAGGGGAGAGAATTCAGTCAGGAGGAGTAGTTTCTCATGGGGAATAGCTTTTGAAAAAGAAAAAAGGAATGGTTAAAGAAAAAGAGTTTCCATAAGAAAAAGGGTTGCCATCAATGACAAAGGAGGATATTATTGGAAATTTGAGCAAGGTTTGTTGTCATTGATGTCAAGATATTTTTGTTTTAGTTTCTTCATCATTAATGTCATTGGGTGGTTTTTACAAAGGCAAGGAAGGTTGTAAAGGAATAACGAGATACTATTTATTTTTAATATTAAATGCCTAAAAAGACCTAAAATGTTTAAGACCCAAGGAACGAGAAATAGTTTTAAATTAAAATAATAATATTATTACTAGGAAAAATGATGAGGTGAAGAAAACGGGGTCCAAGGAATTATTAAAAAAATATATCCTTGAAAAGACCCACTAAGCAACCTACAAAAGACTTACTTTAACCCATGTTTAAAATTTTAAATTAAATAAATAATGGGTGCCAAAGTTTTTAAATTTAATATTTAAATTTAAATTCGAATTTCAAAACTTGAATATTGGGCCAAAATTTAAGGACAAGAAACAAATATATTTATTTTGGAAAGAATATTCATTATTTTCCTCGATCATATGATATTCGAATGTTATGCTATGCTATGAAAAAGACTTTGTGCGTTGCCTTGCTATCAAAGAAGAAGGATTTCACATTATAATATTGAAGAAAAATATAAGGGTTTAAGTGACAACACATGGGATAGAAGTTACATTGACATCATTAGCGTAGGTGGCAATTGAGGCCAAGCTAGAGAATTGTGAGGGCAAGAACGTGGGTTCGATTCATGTCATTGTGCTTTGCAAGGGAAATCATTTTTTGTTTGCTCTAAAGGTGAGAGAAGATCAGAAGTAAAATGAAACTCGTGCGCTCTTGATTTTCATGTGGGCGCATAGCCCAACCGATGGCTTAGCTTTGGGCTAGGGTGTTGATAAAGTAAGGTTATGTGTTATATTTTCGCTAGAAACACTTTTTGGGTGGAATTAAAATAAAAGGTATGCAATTCATTATTTGATTTTGTAAAGGTTTTTTATATACAGAAATCTGTATTAAAGGGTTGCGCGAAATTTAAAAGATAGTTTGTGAGTTTGTTAAGGAAGATATAAGGTATAAAAAAATTAAAAAATTTTATTTTAATTTTGGTGGTTAGAATTTATTCTATAATATAGGAGTGATAAGGTATGCAAAGAAAATTATATTTTATATTTTGAGATAAAGCTATATTGTGTTAATTATTTTGAGAGAAGAAATAAGGTGCATAAAGGAGATTATTGTGTATGATTTCCTTTAATAAAATTGTTGAATTATATTTTGAAAGTTTGGATATTATAAGGTGTATTTGAGACTTGTTATTTTTTTATGGTAAAATAATTATTGGGAAAATATTTGCAAGGAGATTTTGAGAAAGATTGTTGTTACCTAACCTTAAAATTGAGCAGATTGGAAAAGTTCTAGAGAGGACTTGTTAAGCAGATTTGAGGTAAGTCTAGGTGAAGACTTGGTGAGTAGATTGTACAAGTTCTAGAGAGGACTTGTTGAGCATATTTGAGGTAATTATTGGTGAATACTTGTTGAACAGATTGGACAAGTTCTAGAGAGGACTTGTTGAGCATATTTGAGACAAGTCTTGGTGAAGACATGTTGAGTAGATTGGACAAGTTCAAGAGAGGACTTGTTCAACATATTTGAAGCAAGTCTTGGTGAATAATTTTTGAGAAGTTTAAGCAAGTTCTTGATAAAAATTATGGAAAATTTTGAGACAAATATTGAGACAGATATTGAGTAGATTTGTGCTAGATCGAAGGACAAAGTTTAGTGCATATTTGAGATAGAGATTGAGCATATTTGTGCTAGACTAAAGGACAATGTTTAGTACAAATTTGAGATAGATATTAAGCATATTTGTGCTAGACTAAATGATAGTTTTTAGTGCATATTTGAGAAAAATACTGAGCAAATTTGTGCTAGACCGAAGGATAGTGTTTAGTGCAGATTTGAGATAGAGATTGAGCAAAGATGAGAGTAAGATTTGGATGTGATAGAGCATATGATATTAGTCTCTAGTGGATAAAGATCCATTAGCCAAGAAGATAGGATAGAGGTATTCTAAGTGAGAGATAGTAGTATCTATAGAGAGAGTTCCACAAGCCAAAGTAGTGGAGATAGTAGTCTTATAAGAGATCACCAACCAGAGCAGAGGAGAAGGAGTTCTCTTGTGGATAGAGATTCAAAAAATAGTAGAGGGAAAATAGTTCTCCTATGGATAGAGATCCATGAACTTGGTTAGGGTATTGGTGTCTATTTTGGATAGAGTTCCATAAAAATTGTACTAGGGAAGGATTCTCGAGAGATTTGTTGAGAATTTTTAAGTGAAATATTTTCTCTGTGGAGTAGCCTACATTATATGAACCACATTAAATTGGTATATCTATTGCGTGTGATGATATGTGCATTGATTTGATTACTATTGTTGATATTAAAATTGATATATTGCATATTATTGTTTGTAAAATAAAACTAAAAAGTAGTCTTATACTATTCACACCCCATCTTAGTATAAGCTTGTGTTCTTCAATTGGTATCAGAGTGGGTTCCTTCGAAAGAGTTTAACAACTTGAAAGAAAAGCTTACAGGAAAACATATGGATTATTAGAGTGGATAAGACACCACTATTCGATGGGGAAAATTATGAATTTGGGAGTGTGAGAATGAAGATTTTCCTAATGGCATTAGGAAATGATATATGGCAAGAATTTTAGGATGGGTACATACTCCCAGTTAATCCACTTATAGATAAAGATGGTAAGATTCTACAACTGAATAATTCAAAGGCAATAAATGGAATTTTAAATGGTTTATGTGAAACAAAGTTTGTAAAATTTATGCATTGCACATCAGCAAAAGAGATTTGGGATAAGTTGAAAGGTATATATGAGGGAGACAAAAAGGTTAAGATGGCAAAATTGCTAAATCAAAAGAAAACATTTGAAGACCTAAAAATGAAGGATGAGGAAGGCATGTCTTTATACTTACTTCGTGTGGATGAGGTTGTTAACTCCATGCAAGGAATTGGGTTTAAAGTTTAAGAAATAGATGTTTGTCACAATATTTTAAGGTCACTCCCTAAAATGTATAGTGAAAAGATTTTAGTCATAGAAGAGTTAAAATATTGAACTTTTGACAAAGGTTGATTTACATGGAATTATCTCAGCTTTTGAGATGAGAATAAAAGAGGAGGTTATTTCCTAGAAAGAAGCAACCTTAAAATTTACAACAAAGTCAAAGGGTAAGAATTTAGATACAAGTAATGAGTTATCCAATGGTGAAGAAGCAAAATATGGTAGAATGAACAAGGATACAAGAAAGTATAAAGGTACAAAATCAATTAGGTGTTTTAATTCTAGTAAATATGGTCACTATACATATGATTGTCTAGAGGTTGGAAGTAGCAATAATGAAGAGAAACAAGATCATAAGAACAGGGAAACATGTAAACATAGGTATCAAAATAAAAGTAGGGATGGCCAAATCAAGCAAGGAAATAAGTTTTTCCAAAGGCATAAGAAGAGTTTTTATGCAGATAAGGTAGGTAAGAGTTCAAGTGATAGTGATGAAAGGTCCTCAGATAATGAAGAAGAAGAAATTCTATTTTTGGTAGAAGAAAAGGAAGATGTTAAGAAAAAGGTGAAAAGGACACCAATAATTATCAAGTGTTTTAGGTGTGGTAACTTTGGTCATCTTGAAGATTAGAGTACGAGGAATGGGTTTAGATTTAGTGAAGATGTATATGAAGATGCTCTTGAAGGTCTAGAAGAAGAAATTCTACTTATGGCAATAGAAGAAGAAGAAAGTGCTCCTATTTAAGATGAATCAGAAAGGAATGGAGATGATCTAAAATATAAAGAATCAAAAAATGAAAAATAAGGATAAGTTGATATTGAGGGTGATATTATTTTTTCTCTTAAGGAATTAAGGAAGGTAAGAAAGCATAGCTCAAAAATCAAGGTTCAATTTCAAGAATGTGATGTAGAGAAAGTAAAGCTTATCGAAGATCTAACCAAATCAATAGCTAAGACAAGGATATTTAAAGAGAAGTTAGAGATAAAGGTCTTGGAATGTGAAAGGTTACAGCATGAGGAAGCTTCACTAAGAAAGGAAGTAAAATATTTTAAATAAAAGATATATAGGTTTGGGAGAAGCTCAAATAAATTGGATAAGTATATCAAGGTGTAAATATCTTCATCAAACAAGACAAGAGTTGGTTTTGAAGAAGAATATAGAGGACAATGAGAGGAGTCACTGTCAAGCTCCAAATAAGAAGAAGCCTCAAAATAAGAGAGTTAAAGAGAGAGTGAGACTTATAAGGATAAGATAGAACATAAAAATTTCAAAAAGGAAAGGAACAGTGCACAAATGAGGAATATATGGAATAGAAAACAACATAGGGTAGAAGATACCAAGAGACCAATGAGGTAAAGGTAAGGTTTATTCAATGTATGATGATTTTCATGTCATAGGTTTGGTCACAAGGCTATGCAGTGTAGGACTCATGAAAGACATGGTTATGATTTTACCAATGGAAATTTCAGAAATGGGCATCTCTTTCAAGGGTATTGTCACTCTTGTAATCAGTTTGGTCATAAGGTAGTTAATTGTAGGGTTCATAAGGAACTACAAGACATTTTCACCTTCAAGGAATCACATAATTAAGTGTTATAAGTGCAATAATGTTTGGCATATAGCTAAGTGGTGTAGAGAAATTTTTTTAAAAATAAGAAGCAACAGGAATATTCAGAGAAATCAGAAGGATTAGTTGAGGAAGAAGGTGTATAAATATAAATATCAGTGTATGTTGGGAGTAGAGATACTCCTGCCCCAAAATTAACCACCTCAAAGAGAGGATATGGGGGAGGGGCTGAGCTAAGATTCTTTTCTTTAGCCCCAAACCCCATAGGTGGCCCTTTGCCATTGATGTCAAAGGGGGAGATATTGGAGTGAAGGGAAGAGCATTCAGTCAGGGGGAGTAGTTTCTGAAGAGGTGTAGCTTTTGAAAAAAGGAAAAAGGAATGTTTAAAGAAAAAGGGTTGCCATCAATGACAAAGGGGTAGATTTTTGGAAATTTGAGGAAGGTTTTTTTTCATTTATGTCAAGATATTGTTGTTTCAGTTTCGTCATCATTAATGTTAGAAGGTGGTTTTTCCAAAGGCAATGAAGGTTTTAAAAGGAATAAGGATATAAATATTATTTTTAATATTATATGCCTAAAAAGGCCTAAAATGTTGAAGATCCAAGCAAGGAGAAGCAGTTTTAAGTTAAAATAATAATATTATTATCGATAAAAATGATGAGGTGAAGAAAACAGGGTCCAAGGAATTATTAAAATAATCTATCTTTGAACAGACCCATTAAGCAACTTGCAAAAAAAATTATTTTATTTATTTAAATTAAAATATTTTAACCGATGGTTAAAATTTTAATTTAAATAAATAATGGGTACCAAATCTGCATTAAAGAGTTGCGTGAAATTTAAAAGATAGGTTTTCATGTGCATGATTTGTGGATGTTGAAATATCATGAGTATATTTTTTATGTGATATTTTAAACTGTATTGAGCTAGGGTTTGTGAAATATCATGAGTATCATTGTTATGTGAAATTAAGAACTATCTTGAACTAGGGTTTGTGAAAGAACATAAGAATCATTTGTATGTGAAAATTGGAATCATATTGAGTCAAGGTTTGAGTTTCATAGTGTGAGTTTTTGGAATTATAGTGAAACAATTGGTTAGGGTTTGTATGCAAGTTGTGTTTCATTGAGTGAATGGTTGAATGAAGTTGATTGAGAGCATTGGAGTGATAGTTCAAGATTTTTGAATTGATTTGAAAGTGAGTTTAAAAGTGATAGTGTTTTGTGAGTGTTAAACATATTGAGTCTCTTACCATTATCTATATGTTTCTATGGTTAAAAAATATTCTGAGTGAAACTTGTTTGTGTGATTGAAGAGGTTTTCTGAAAGAGGTTGAGTTGAGTTGCGTATGCAAGTTTTGCAATTGATTTGAATAATATTTTGTGAAAGCTAGTGGACTATGTTGAGTAAGTCCTAGAGGGGCTTAAAGATAGAGTTACTCAAGCTTTTGGAAAAGCTTATGAGCATAATTGTGTAAGTCCTAGAGGGGACTTAAGGACAAATTTGTGTGAGATTTTGTGGAAGCTTACAAGAAGATTTGAGGTAAGTCTTGATGAAGACTTGATGAGCATATTGGACAAGTTCTAGAGAGGACTTGTTGAGTATATTTGAGGTAAGTCTTGGTGAATACTTGTTGAGAATACTGGACAAGTTCTAGAGAGGAATTATTAAGTGAATTTGAGGGAAGTCTTGGTGAAGACTTGTTGAGCAGATTGGAAAAGTTATAGAGAGGACTTGTTGAGAAGATTCGAGGTAAGTCATTGTGAAGACATGTTGAGAAGATCAGACAAGTTCTAGAGGACTTATTGAGCAAATTTAAGGCAAGTCTTGGTGAAGACTTGTTGAGCAAACTGGACAAGTTCTAGAGAGGACTTGTTGAGTATATTTGAGGTAAGTCTTGGTAAATACTAGTTTAGCAAATTGGACAAGTTCTAGAGAGGACTTTTTGAGCATATTTGAGGTAAGTATTGGTGAAGATGTGTTGAGTAGATTGGATAAGTTCTAGAGAAGAATTTTTGAGAATATTTGAGGCATGTATTCATGAGGATTTATTGAGAATTTTAAGCAAGTTCTTGAGAGGACTTGTGGATATATTTGAGATAGATATTGAGCATATTTGAGATAGAGATTGAGCAGATTTGTGCTAGACTAAAGGATAGTTTTTAGTGCATATTTGAGATAGATATTGAGTAGATTTGTGCTAGACTTAAGGATAGTGTTTAGTGTAGATTTGAGATAGGGATCAAGTAGATTTGTGCTATACCAAAGGAAAATATTTAGTGTATATTTGAGATAGATATTAAGCAGATCTGAGATCAATATTTGGAGGTAAAAGAGTAGAGGATAGTAGTCTCCAATGGATAAATATTGGTTAGCCAGGGTAGTGAGGATAGAGGTATTTAGAGTGAGGAAAGAGTCTTCTATGGAAAGAGATCCACAAGGTAGAGCAGTAGAGGTAGTAGTCTTCTAAGAGATCACCAGCCAAATCATAGGAGAAGAATTTCCCTATGGATAGATATCCACAAACCGGTAGAGGGGAAAGAGTTTTCCTATAGATAGAGATCCAAAAACTTGATTAGGGGATTGGTATCTCCTTTGGATAGAGGTCCATAAACATTGTAATAGGGAAGGATTCCTAAGATATTTATTGAGAAAATTTTAGTGAAATATTTTATTCATGAAGTAGCCCACATTAGGTTAATCATGTTAAATTAGTGTCTCTATTGTGTATGATGATTTGCGCATTGCTTTGAAAATTGCTATTGATATTATCATTGATATATTGGATATTATTGTTTGTAAAAGAAAAGTAAAAAATGGTCTTATACTGTTCACCCCCATCTCAGTATAAGCTTGTGTTCTTCATCATAATACCCTCATGTATTCAAAAATTAGTCTTAGGAATACCCTCTTATCTAACCCTAATTTGGTAAATTTAATCCAAAAAATCATATAATAAGGATGGAAAACTTGTCTTGATAGTGATATCATTTTGAGGATGAAAATCATGATGTAGAGCGTAAAAATGATACATCTAGAAAAAGGAAATAAATTGCACCTATTGATTTAAGCATTTAAAAACCAAATTTAATGTAAACATGATAACAATATATATATAAGAAATGGGGTCCTATTTATATTAATCAACTTGTTGAATTCATGGTTATAATTCATCCCCTTGAGGGATCTGAATTGATACAATAATTACAAGGTGTCGAAGGATATAATCCTTTCAACGACTCAGATGTACTTCAAGGCCTTCCTCGCACTCATGAATTTCCCAAGAGCATGTTTTTGGTACCACTGTGATGATCTATCTATATTCAGACTTGTAGCTCCTTACTTGCACACTAAGATACCTAGATCTACACACAAATAACTCAAATTCTTTAATAGCATATGCATATTGATATAAAAGTGAAGAGATGCATGCGATAGTGAATATGAATAGTGAAAGATATAATAGAAGGTGGAAAACTACTCAAAATTGCATCGAAGCTTAGTATAGTGCATATATTATAATATAGAAATTATCTATGCTAAAACAAAGATGAAATCAGATGCAGAACCCATGGCCATACTTGGATGTTGTAATTGTGACTATTAACCACTTCGAGGTGGGGCAGCCACCAAAATTGGTGGTTTCTGCATCCAATTCTTGTAGGATTAGATTCAAACTATTCTTAGGGGTGTTGTCATCGAATTTGGTGTTCCAATTCATTGAAATGGGTGGGTTTTGAAATGAATTTGCATATTTGGGATCACTTGGAAACCTCATTCGATTGATTAGTATTTCAAGGGAAAACATGCAAATAAAGAGGGATTGAATCTCGATAGCACTTAGTGGTGAAATATTGCCAAAGACCTCTCTTTAATTGGGTGGATTGGATCCAATTTATAGCTCAAAAGAGCATAAGGTTAAATGCATAAGTTTTGCCATGCAAGGCAAGTGCTATCATTTATCAAAACCTTGCCATGCATTGGGTGGGAGAAAACTCCAATTTATGCCTCCAATTTATAGGTTTGTGATTGAATTGATGTACCTTCAATCTGTCATAAATCAATGGATGGGATAAATGGTAGAATATGATTGTTGTTTATCCCAACCTTGACTTTTTAAGAGTCTAGGGTCTTGGTCATCCCCCCAAGCATAATTTATAATGGCTGCATCACCTAGAGGTGGTTTTTGATGGCCGCCCTAGGGTGGGATGACCATGAACTTTATGGTCACCCCGACATAGGGTGACCATGGTTGCATGGCCCAAAAATTCCCAAAAATGGGGTAGAACTTACCAAAAGTGGTAAGGATGACTACTTAACCCTTGAGGATTTCCCAAGGAGGCTATATGGTGCTCATAAGAGCAGATCTTGGTAGTCTAATCATATTGATGCAATTTTAGTATTTATAGGTGCCCCTTTTTAGGATGCGTTGTGTGAAAAAAAGCATGGAGCAAAAAATAGATGACTAAATTGTCAACTAATTAAGGTTATTCAGTAGCCTAACCAAATTTAGATGCCCCCATCGTGGAAGGAGCATACATTCTTGGAATCCTTGCTTTTGACATATTTTAAGGATTTGATTTTTGTAAACCTTTCAGCTGCACTGTTGTAACAAGTTTAGGTTTATGGTATACTTGGTCTTGGTTCCTTGTTTCACTTATAAGAATATTACAGGAGTCATCCCAAGGCTTAAAGGAGACCAAGACTTTGTTTTGTGGAATTGGTGCTTAATTATGTGCCCCAACATGGGCTTGAAATTGTCTTTGGAAATAATTCTTTTGAATGTATGCAAGTTGCACTTTTGAGTGTTTGAGTGTTGATTTTGATTATGAATTTGTAATTATGACTACCCCCTCAAGTGACGAGTCGATGAGGGAATGACCAATGATGAAAGTGATGAGTTGCTTGACCAATATGACTTGATTAGAGTTCCTTAATATTTACCCATTGTTAAATTTATCAGTTTTGTTAAGATTTTTGTGGTTTAGACCTCTTTCTTTGTTTTTCTTATGTTTTTTGGTGGTCGTCTGAGGGTGGGATGGTCACAAAATTTGGTGATCATCCTAACCTAGGATGACCATGCTTATTCTAGGGCTATTTAAGCTCAAAATTGGCAAAATGAGTCTTATTTGCACACTTCTAACTTGGCATATTGAGAGGTGAAGAGTAGGAGAGTGATTTTGCAAAGAGGAGTGTTATTGAAACCATACCATAATCACCATGAGCCAGCCTGTAGACTCAACAAGTGATGGAGTCTGAGAGAGATGGGTAAAGTCTGAATTTGCTACTATCCTTTGTTAATTTTATAATTATTTTTTAAATTTCCAATGAAACACACTAAATATTAGTAAATGAACCTCATTAGTTGTAACATTTATTATTTTGTGCTTTACTTTTAGTTTTTCTACTTGTTTTATTTTTTTATTGTATTTTTGTATGGTTATTTGCTTTTTTTGGGTGGTCATCCCTAGGTGGGAAGGCCATTTTTTTGAGCATTTTGGGGCTCAACCTTGGGCGATACGACCACTGGTGGCCACCCCTGGATGGTATGACTACCAATTTGGTGGTCGTACCTAGATGGGACGACCATGATTTTGAAAGAAACATGTGTCTTTTTTTAGTTGTTTTTATTTTAAAGCTTGCTTGTCCCTACCAGGTGATCAAGAACCAATATCAATTTCCAACTCTCTTTTAGACTGCTAGGGACCTACTGATAGAGGATGACTAGAAATGGTTTGATGTCATTGGTCTCAAGCAATTGATATGACTAGAGCCAGTGATAGGAGATAGAGCATACCTGATGACTTTGATAGATCTATGGGACCCTCACACCAACACCTTCCACTTGCCCACCATGGAGATGACAATGATGTTAGAGGACGTCTATAAGATTTTGTGTATTTTTATGGAGGGGCATCCGATAATGTCTACTCATTGAGATCTTAGAGACATGATTCTGCAGAGGTACTTCCAAGATCAACATTATGCATAGCGGCGAAACTTCGCCATTGGGGCAAAAAAACCCATTTTCAAAAATTCAAATTCGCGAAATTTTTGAGACCCGGACGTCGGCCATGTAGCCAAAATTTTTGAGAAAAAATAAATTTTCGGTGTCGGTTAGCCATCCTTTGATGAGAGTATCACGAATATTTTAAAAAATTTGCAAGTAATCCCGCCTAAATAAAGTACCCTTTTAGCCCTAAAATTTTAGAATTTCTAAATTATCCCGCCAAACTCGCCAAGTATACCTCTATATATAATTAAAACCCTAGGGAAAATACCTACACAATTCATCACAACATCGAAACCTTTTTTCTACCGACCACAACAAATTCAACAACCGAATGGAATAGTGTCATGTTATACTATCGAATGAAACTAATTCTGCAACCGATCGAATAGTGTCCTACTCTGCAGCCTGATGAAACTAATTCTAAAATCGACCAAAACTGTGTCCTGCTCTACAGTTGGACGAGACTAATTCTAAAATCGATCAAAACTATGTCCTACTCTACAGTCGAATGAAACTATAACCTACTCTGCAACCGAATGGATCTATGTCCTACTCTACAGTTGGATGAAATCATATTCTCTCTTGTAGCCATATGAAACCTACTATGCAACCGACTAGACACTTTTGTATCCATAACCTTCTATGCAGCCGAACGATGCCTTCCTAGCTTTTGATCACTATCATGCAATCGAGCAGACTTTTTATGCTTTTGGATACAACCATGCAATCGGGCGAGACTTTTATGCAACCGGATGAAACCATTTTTGAATCCATACACTTCAGTGCAACGAGACGAAACCATTTCTGAATCCGGACACTTATGTGCAATCGGACGAAACCATTTTTGAGTCCGGACACTTTCGTGCAATCAGACGGACCTGTGTTTACCAGGATCATTGTCTACATCCGACCGAAACCAATATCTCTGCATACGGACATAATATCTTTTAGCACCAGGTTCTCTGTCACTTCTCTACTTTTCTTTATATTGCCATGTTCTGCTTGTTATTTTTCCAGGTTTTGAATGTCATTGCTCTGTTGAGTGTGTTCCCTTTTTTTCTCTGTTTTGTCATTGCTCTGTTGAGTCTGTTCCCTTGTTTTCTCTATTTTGCTTTGATTCTTAGTTTTAATTAAGATATTTTTTTATTGCTAAGATTATACATAAGTAAATGCTTTGGTTCTCTATTGACATATTGATGCTCTTTTTCTCTGTTAGAGTGCTTTCACCAGAATAATAACTAGTGGCATAAACTGATAAATTCACAATAAAGAATGGCTGGAAAAAAGTATGTATAATTTACTACCCAACAATTGTTTATTCTATTTACAATAATATCTAAAGGCCTCCAGAAAATACACCCTCTTTAACTTTATTTTGTCACTAGTAAATTGTCACCCAGTGATGGAAAGAAGGGCACCAAATCTTCTGCTGAAAAGAGTATCCTCAAATATTTTAGCCAAACTTCGAAATGCGACGAGCCAATGACATCTGTGCAAATTCAAGGTACAAATGATTTTTTACTTCCCAGTATGTGCTTGATTGACGATTTGTATATTTTTTTGTAAATTTTTTCATCCAATAGTGATAAAAAATATTATGGTATCCTACTATGCAGAATACCCTATCGATCCTGATATGCCTCCACTTGAAGATATTCCCCAAGAAGAGATGACTTTCATTGAAAATCCCCTTAGAAATGATATCCAACAAACACCTGATGACAACATGCAAAATGACATCACAATTGAAAATGAAAGTGATAAATCAAAATCATTACAAGCGTCAATTGAATCTTCAACCAAAAATTCCAAAAAAAGAAAAGCATCTCTCTGGATACTTGGAAGGGGATTTAGGAAAGAATGGGCAGAAATATTTCCCTGGCTTGAGCCTGTCATGACTGAGGATAACCAAATTGATGAAAAATAATGTAGATGCAAAATTTGCAGTTGGAGACTTGGTAAGGATCATAGGCTTCAAAACAAGATTGATACAATTGAAAAACATGCTTGGCAAATGTTATGTTAAAGTTATAAAAAGTAATGGTGAAGTTAGTAAAGAAGTTAAGTGGAAGGATGCATCAGAATGTATGCATTTAAGATATGCTATAGAATATGACAATCACTTAAAGCAACAACAATCTCTTGTTGAGAAAGGTGGAACAATTGGAGCCCAATTTGACAAATTACAGAAGACTGTTTTAGCTTCAAAAAGTAAGCAATTTGCCATTGTTTACAATATTCTCAAGAAAGGTAGACCAATGTCCGATTTTATTGATTATAAGCAGCTATTATGCCTTTTTAATGTGCAAAACCTTCCTAGTTCTCATTGGTCAGACCGAAGTGGTTGGGAAATGGTAAAATGTTTATCTTTGGTTGAGAAAGAAGACCTAAGGCAGCAAGTAAAACTTGCCAAATTCATTTCACTTTCTATTGATGAGGTAACAGTTGTGGATAACACTTCTTGGATTTGCATGCATGTGTACACATTTCAAAATCATGTTAGAAGGCCTATTTTGTTGGGAATACATAAGATGTTGGAAAGTTCAAATGCAAAAAATATTTATAATGTTGTTAAAAGTTTAAAGAATATTGTGGGAATGAATGATATAGACATTGCAACAAAGTTAATTTGTGTTGGAGCTGATGGAGCTGCTATTATGCAAGGTCATAGGTCTGGTCTATGTGTTCGACTCCAAACCATAGTTGCACCATATATGATCCCCATTCACTGTATGGCTCATAGAGTAAATCTTGCATATAAAATTGTGAGCACATTTTCAAATGTTGCTAAAGTTGAAAACCTTGTTCGTGATATTCATTCTTATTTCTCATTAAGTCCGAAAATATTTGCAGAGTTTCAACAATTTGCACTAGGAGTTACAGAAGGGAAAAAATTGTTAAAAGATGTGGATACAAGATGGATTTCACTATTTCAACCTGCTCAGAGAGTTTTGGCAGAATATCAATCACTGATAGGGTTTATGCATGCAAATCGCATAATAGTTGATAAGGCAAAAGATATGTTGTTCCATTTGACTGACTTGGAAACACTTTTGACATTATGTGGTATTCTTCCAATGTTAAAAGAAATGAACAGATTAATTAATCTTGCACAAGAGAGATCTATCTATATCATTGATTTTATGAGGATGAGAAAACAAATATGCATGCTTCTTGATTCATTATATGTGTCTAATGCAGATTTTATAGAACCTGTATTTGATAGTTGGAATACATTGATAAACGTGAACAATCCAAAAAGCTTTTTGAAGTTTGACATCAATGATCATCTCTGTATTAATGTTCATGAAAATATGATACCTGTTTATTGTTTTGAAAGGCAATCAAGTATTGTTGTGGAATATTTTGAAGAAGTTCCTGTAACACATAATAGATTTCATGTTGTAATACAGAAAACAAAGAGTAATTTGTCAAATATAGCAAAAAATTTGATAGGTGAGATAAGAGAACGGTTTCAGAGAGATGAGTTGCTTGAGTCCATGGGTGTGGTTAACCCCATGTTTTGGGGGCCTTGTACTGAATACAGTTCTACAAATGAGTTGTTTATTAAATATATGGGTAATCTCATTGACCATTTCAGTAAGAGTGTGGAAGTCAATGGTGTAGCAATTAATGGTCTACTCAACAGTGAACTTTTGAAAGAACAGTCATCGCATTTTGGAAGAACAATGGTTTTGCAAACATCACTTATGATAGATATCCATGAGATTGGTTCCACTACACGTTTGTGGCAAAAATTGTATCCAAGCACAGTCTTAAAAGATACTATAAGTGAATACTTTCATTTATATGAATTATGTGAAACAATGATTTTGGGGTCAGTCGAAGATGAAAGAGTTTTCAGTGCACTTGCTTTTGTTAAATCTAAAATCCGCAACAGACTTGACAAGAATTTAGAAAATTGTTTAAGAATTTATGTGTCCTCATATCAGTTGGATACATTTTCGTATGACAGGGCGTTGGAATACTGGAGTTCCTTGGTAGACAGAAGAGGAACGTTGAATACGATTGATAATGATGATGATGATGCTTTCAGTGATCAGATGGTGGAGACACAGATTTTTGCTATGCTTCATAATGATTCTGGACAAGCTGATATGTTTCAGCTTCCATAGTGATAATTTTCCATGATTTCATTGAAAATAATAAACACGAAGTGATTTGATAGCAAATTTCTCAATATTGTTCCAGATTTATATGATTTCAATGAATTGTTGTTTTAAATCATATTATTGTTTTAAAATTACATGGCTTAAATCATTTTTTGTAGATTGTAAAATTTTATGTTTGGGTCTTAGTGTCTCAACTCTCATTTCATGGAATATGATAATAACGAATTGATTTGATAGCAGATTTCAGAATATTGTTCCAGATTTATATTATTTCAAGGAATTATTTTTTTAAATCATGTTATTGCTTTAAAATTACATGGCTTAAATCATTTTTGTAGATTGTAAAATTTTATGTTTGGGTCTTAGTTTCTGAACTCTCATTTCATTGACAATGATAAACACAAATTGGTTTGATAGCAAGTTTTTGTATATTGTTCCAGATTTATATTATTTAAATGAATTATTTTTTTCATAACTTTCATGTGCATCATAACTTTTTCAAACCGAAATAAGCTATTGCAGTATTTTTAAAACGTTTTCAAACAAAACTAGATATTGCATCATAACTACAAATTAGATATTAGATATTGCAGTCTTTTTCAAACCCAAATTATGTGCATCATATATTTTTCAAACCGACATTAGATATTGCAGTCTTTTTAAAACATTTTCAAACAAAAAATTTCAAATTAACTAGTTCAAAAATATTTATATTACATCGTTCAAAATTAGATATTACAATATTTTTAAATCAAACATAAATTACATGACATTTTCAAACAAAATGTTTCATATCAACTAGTACAAAAAGAAACATAACATTTTCAAACAAAATTAATATATTCATTTTTTAAACATTTTCCAACTCATATCTCAAATACAACAAAAATTCCCAAATATTAGATAACATTTTCAAACTCAAATATTACATAACATTTTCAAACCCAAATTTTGTGCATCATAACTACAAATTAACTATTTCAAAAAGACATATATCACATCTTTCAAACACTTTAAACCCAAATATTACATACCATTTTCTAACTCTACTACATAACATTTTCAAACCAAAAATAAATATTCCAGTATTTTTAATACATTATCAAACAAAAATTACATGACATTTTCAAACAGAATGTTTCATATCAACTAGTTCAAAAAGAAACATATTACATCATTCAAACATTTGTAAACATAAATATAACATAACATTTTCAAACATAAATTAATATATTGCAATCTTTTTTAAACATTTTCCAACTCATATCTCAAATTTTACATACCAATTTCAAACATAAATTCCCAAATATTAGATAACATTTTCAAACTCAAATATTACATAACATTTTCAAACCCAAATTTTGTGCATCATAACTACAAATTAACTATTTCAAAAAGACATATATCACATCTTTCAAACACTTTAAACCCAAATATTACATACCATTTTCTAACTCTACTACATAACATTTTCAAACCGAAAATAAATATTCCAATATTTTTAATACATTATCAAACATAAATTACATGACATTTTCAAACAGAATGTTTCATATCAACTAGTTCAAAAAGAAACATATTACATCATTCAAACATTTGTAAACATAAATATAACATAACATTTTCAAACAATAAATTAATATATTGCAATCTTTTTTTAAACATTTTCCAACTCATATCTCAAATTTTACATACCAATTTCAAACAAAAATTCCCAAATATTAGATAACATTTTCAAACTCAAATATTACATAACATTTTCAAACCCAAATTTTGTGCATCATAACTACAAATTAACTATTTCAAAAAGACATATATTACATCTTTCAAACACTTTAAACCCAAATATTACATACCATTTTCTAACTCTACTACATAACATTTTCAAACAGAAAATAAATATTCCAGTATTTTTAAAACATTATCAAACAGAAATTACATCGTTCAAACATTTGTAAACTCAAATATAACATAAAATTTTCAAAGAGAAATTAATATATTGCAGTATTTTGAAAACATTTTCAAACTCAAGTCTCAAATATCACATACCAAATTCAAATAGAAATAACATATTTCAGTCTTTTAAAAACATTGTCAACATTTTCAAATTTCAATTTTTTGATTGGTGCATGGATGCTTCACTAGTGTTTGGAGTTGTCATTTCTTTTCCTTTATCAGCTTCTGTTTCTTCTGGAAGTGCTCCAACTCTAACAAGGTTGTCACGTACTTTCACAATACTTGACACACATGCAACTTCTTCTTTGTTTGGATCTTCAAGTATTGTTGGAAGTGTTTCTTTCATTTTATCAAGCACCATTTTCGGATCTTCATGCAACTTCTCTCTGATGAATTTTTTTAACTTATTATTTTCTGCAATCTTTGACTGCATTTTCTTTTTCATTTCCATTGATTTCATCAAACATGATTTTGTTGTAAGAATATTGACATCCATGCTCTTAACCTGTGTTTTCAAGTTTTCAAAGTTTGACTGCAAAACAAATTGAAAACTTTATTCAAAAGGGATATATTGAAATTATTACAAATTTTCAAGAAATATAAAAATTTAAATGCAATAGAAAATTGGAATATATATAACTTTTTTACCTCAACCAATTCTTTTGCAGCCTCAACAACTGCAACCCTGTCCTTATCAGAAGCCCATAAGTTGTAAAATGCTTGGGCTTCAACATTAACATTCTCCAATCTACCAACAACAACATTTAAGACATCATCTTCATAAATAAAATCAGATTTAACTATTCCTGAAGTAGCCTGTTTTAGCAAGCCATCAAGTTTTTCAGGTTCATATTTGACTAAAGAATAAATAGAATCTCTTTTTTCATAATTTTTATATCGGGCATTAATTTCCTTAATAAGGACCTTTGCCCGATATTCCCATTCTTTCAACTCTTGCAAATCTTTCAAAACAAACTCCTGAATTGTTGACTCGATACTGGCTGCCAATGAAATATTTTCATTAAAATTGACAACATCATCCTCAGTTTGAGGACCTTGAGGATGAGGGTTGTCTCCTTGGGTGGGTGGTTCTGATGTCTGCTGAGCTATAGGGACTTCTTCTCGTGCTCTATCTTTAAGCACATATGTTGCCCTGAAGCCTTCAATCGGGCCCTGCATCATGTAATCATCATCAAGTGGAATATTTTCCAATCCCTGTCCAGAACATTTAGGTGCCTATGAATTTGAAGAAAATGTAAACTGAGAGAATCCAATTCCCGCCAAACTTGGTGTTGGTCTTTGTGATCTCTATGGTTGTGAAATCCCATGCCCAGAACTTCATGAAGTGGCTTGTGAAAACAAACATTTTCCAACACCGACTTGCCCTCGCATAGGCTGAGGTTGTGACTGTCCCTGTTGTTGATTGCGTGTAAAGGGTGACTATCCCTATTGTTGATTGTGTGTAACCGGTGAGTGTGATGCTTGTGGAGGAGGTGGTGGTGGCATATGCCCTCTAACTTGTGATGTTACTACTTGATCACGAGAATCAACTAAAAATAGTCAAAAAAAAATTGTTACAATTCTGCTTAAAATAAAAATAAATCTAAATTTTAATTAACTACACATAGAATCATAGATTTACCAGATGAAATGTGATGCAATTGTTCTACATTGGGGGAGGGGTTGGCCACACTAGATTCGGCTTGCACATTTTGTGCAAACCTAGGTGTACGAGACACCCCATGAGTAGTTGCTTGCTTGGCACGTTTGTGTGACCTCTGCATAGTAACAGGTGTTGCTTCAGAGCCTGTATCTTCAGAATCACCTGTTTGCTCCAGCTTGTGACCCCTATTGGCAGCAATCTATTTAGTCCTTGAAATTTTTGCCTTCGCCTGCATATAGATGAAAAAATTAAAAAAGAAATATGGTAAACTATAAAATAGTATGTCAAAGACAATGATGTAGTTATTACCCTCAATTCCTCTGGTGTCATGGCAATAGACAATAGTTTTGAATGCATAACAGTTGGTACAGGAGTAGTTGACAAATTATGAAAAGACTCAAAATATAAAGCTAAAAGATAATTTACACTGCCCACAATGGGCTGAGTCTTGGGGGGCTGAGTCTTGGCGGTTGCAAGTTGGACCGCATGCAACTCAGTCCTGACTCGATCAGAAATATAGGTACACCAATCAAACTTTTCATTTTTTTTAGACTGAACAATATAATACAGTGCCCAAAATAGAATTTTTGGTCTTCCCAATAGAATAAGCCTGGCCTAGAAAAACTCGATAATGGCCTTCAGATTTTTATGGTTAACATCGTTAATCGTTAAACCTCTTTTTGTTTTGGCATTAGAAGCTGCATAAAAAAATTTGATGTCAATTTAGAAATTTAAAACATTGAAAATTAATAAAATACATTTAACAAGATTTATACCTGCCAAATTTTCTGATGAAAGACCGTAATTGTTATCGAGGTGTTCTTTGTCATCTGGAGAAAGTTGTGTCCTCGATGACACTTGATTAAAACCAATAAATGGAAGACCTATCAATCTGTGAATATCTATAGGGGTGATGCTGAAAACAATATTTTTAGATCATAGATTAATGCTTACAGTACCCCTATCATGGTCATAACCAGAGATAATATGTTGTAGGAGCACTTTGTCTATTCTAAAATGTGGCATGGAAATGAGGGTTGATAAACCTACGTTATACAACCACTAAAAGTTCATCCCTAGCATTGTCATGAGATCTGATATCAAAGTGCACGTAAAATTCTTGAATTTTGGTTGGATTGTGGAAGGGGTATCCATTGGAAGTAGTTGGAAGTGGAAGAAAAAGGATTGGGAATGGAAACTGAAAGGTCGATCAGAAAGGTTAGCTCTGGTTGTAGCTATCATAGAAAAGAAATGGGAAAATGACTTGTTGATGCCCTTTTATAGACTTAAAACATATTTGACATGTGGCAACATCGTATTAGACATGCAGGATGGGACATGCAGTATTAGACACGTGGCAGTACGGTGGCGATCAGACTAAACTATGCTACCGGTTCATAATATGCATCCGACCATTAAACATAAGTCGGGCATTATCCCAAATGCATTTTATGTTTTGGGTAATGATCAGATCCATAATATGCATCCGGTTTAACGTCGGAGCATAGTATGCATCCGAGGTACCGAGCGGTTGCATATTATGCAACCGGTTTAATGTTGGAGCATGGTTTGCATCCCCGACACCCGAACGCATAATATGCACCCATCCAACACCGGATGCATAATATGCTCCGATTTTAAACCGGTTGCATAATTTGCAACCGTCCGATACCCAGATGCATAAATGCATCCCCGATGCCCGAATGCATAAATGCATCCGCCCGATGCTCGGATGCATAAATGCACTCTTTCGATGTCTGGGACCATTGTACCATCATGACATTAAATGCATCCATCCATTGCATCCGATCCATGGTCGTAAAAGGCTAAGATCTAGGACAAGACACGTTGGTCTTCTTCCTGATGAGTGTAGTTGATTTCTTGCCTACTACACCCATCAGAAAGAGGCCACCCTTCTTGTCTTGAATCTTCACCTACTTTACTATGAAGGAAGTTTCTTATTTAAGCTTTGAAATTAGAGTACACTAAATCATGTGGGATAAATAGTTATGTGGGATAGATAGTTATGTGGGATCAACTTTGCCAATATTGCATGTGTTTTCCCCCTAACAACGTCAATAGCGATAAGTTGCATCATGCTACAATCCTTATGTTTACTAGATGCCATATCATATCTCTTACTCGAATACCCAAATTTTGAACATTGTCAATCATAAAAATGCATCCAATTCGAGACCGATACTTATTATGCACCCGAATCGAGACCATTTCATGTTTTGCAACCCGTTCGAGGCCAAACTATATTATGCATCCAGTTTGGATCCGGACCATATAATGCATCCGATCCAAAACCGGATCATATTATGCATCCGTTCCATGATCGGACCGTAATTCGCATCCAAGATTTTGCCAAGATTTTAAACGTAGCCGGTATCTTTTTGGCCTGGTCCGACAAAACTTTAAAATTCGCCCTTTTTTGCCAATTTTTTGAGAAAAATTAAAATCATTCGCCATGCCAGCATACATGCAGTTCGACATATTTCATCGTCATTTCGAAATAGTTTCACCATTTTTTTATAAGTACCTTTCGGGTCCTACCTCTTATGCATAACCCTATGCAAGATGTTTGGTGCCAGGTATTATGAGACATTCCTAGTGGAGGCATCCTAGTGGAGCTATGGCATGAGGTAGAGGTCTTGAATAGGAGACATACCTTACTGATGACACTTATTTCCAACATGTTACTACCATGCTCATCAGGATCCAAGTTCCCTTGGAACCTTTTAGAGTTGGCATTTCACGAGTGGAGTGAACCATAGATAGGTCGTTAGTGATGGCATGGGACACTACTTTGCTAGCACAAATTTATGATGAGTTGTTCAAGATTCATTTTTGTGGTTGGAAAGGATTAGGCTACAACTTTCTATTGCAAGTTTGGGGATGGCAACACATTGTCATGGATCGACCATGGGAACTACCTTGGATTATGTAGGCATAACTTATAGATGTATATATAGGATATGGGATCCTATGGTAGTGGGACTAGGAGAGAGGTTAGAAGTCCAAATGAATTGAGAGCATGTTTGACTCGGGGACGTGCTGCATCGAGTTGCAATATTTGAAGGGCTCAAGTTCTGTAGAGACAACATGTATTTTTTCTTTGTGAGTGTACTTCAAACATTTGTGAGCGATGGATGACACACACTTCATATCCCTAATCCAGGGTCTACCCAACAATATATTATAGGCCATTGCACTATCCAAACCTAGTGGTTTTTACCTCCAATTCTTCTATGATCTTGTTCAAACTATTCTTGGGGGTGTTGTCATCGAATTTGGTGACTAATTCACTAAAATGGGTGGGTTTTGAAACGGATTTGCATATTTGGGATAACTTGGAAGCCTCCTTCAATTGATGGATATTTCAAGGGAAAACACATGGTGAAAGAGGGATTGAATCTCGAAAACACTTCATGGTGAAATATTTCCAAAGACCTCTCCTTAATTGGGTGGATTGGCTCCACTTTATAGCTCAAGAGAGGACAAGGTTAAATGGGGAAGTTTGGCCATGAGAGTTAAGTGTCACCATTTATCAAAACCTTGCCATGCATTGGGTGGGAGAAACCTCCAATTCAAGCCCTCAATTTGCAGGTTTGTGACTAAATTGATGCACCCTCAATATGTCATAAATTAGTGGGTGATATAAATGGTAGAATTTGATTATCATTTTTCTCGTCCTTAACTTTTTAAGAGTCTAGGGCCTTGGTTGTCCCCCCAGGGGTGGTTGTTGGTGGCCGTCCCAGCCAAGGGTGACTATTTTGTGGTTGTCACAGGGTGGGGTGGCCATGAAATTTGTGTCCATCCTCGGATGGATTCAGTGCACCTAGCCTAGCATTACTTCCACCAATGCTCTTGCCACTATTCATTGCTTCTACCAATTCTCCTGCCACTTCCATGAACATTATTGTTGCATTAAGTATTGGTTATAAAAATAATATAAAACTCACAAATTGATTATTCCTATGTATTTCATATTTTTTCTATATCACTACTTTCTCCTACACTATCTAGAAATTTGGTATCTAGAGAGACTTCCATCCCTAGTAAATATGGATATTCAGTATCTCATTTATGGACTTGGTATTGCCATTTTTCTTCAAGAAAATTATATTTTTTATATTTTATTACTAAAAATTGATGTCAAGATTATTGATCTTTATTTATATAATCAATACTTTGTGTGGATGTCATTTCCACAATATTGACAATATATTTGATATATATTATTTCCATTTGACATGTACTTCATGTTACTTATTAAGTTTTAGATATCTAGAATATCCCTTATTTAATTTATTTTTATTTCATTTTTTTTGTGAAGCTAATCAAAATTAAGGGGCATGATGTGTAATTCCACCTTCTATTTATTGATTTATAATCTTTGTTTCCTCTCAAGCTAAGGTTAAGGAGGGTCTTAACATATTAATTTTTTTTTACATATATTAGATCTATCAACCATTGTTACAACATCATGATTAAGAAGTTGAAGTTATAAATTTATTTTAACCATACTGGTCATAAGACCAAAAATTTAAGCTATTAATGTTAACATGGAAGAACATGTTTTATATAATTAAGAAATTTCATGAGTGGTTTAGTGATTAGATTAATTAGTCAAGTTAATAGGGGTAAGAAATTAAATATGGTATAGGTTTGTACCCTATATTATGGTATGTAGCATGAGTTAGTTCAAAGGTTTTAGTGATATTGAGTTTATAAGTTATTGTGTAATACTGAAATAAATATAATGTTATGATTTTATACAATAAAATTGCATAAAAAAATATAAATGTATTAATTATCATTAACTATAGGGATTTTTTTCTATAGTCTTGCTTCACTGAAACAAATACCCTAATTAGAAGTGGGACATGTATTAAGAGGAGTTGGAAGGCATAACACACCTTTAGTTAGAATGATAGACATTGGATTCATGGCATAAACGGAAGGTGGACAAGCTCAAGCCACCTAGGTCATTGGATCTCTAATCAATTATAGGTGCTCATTTTAGCCTAAGATACGTGACGTTTAGGTGCTCAGAATTATAGGTCATCAATTTTCCATCTGGCATCCCATGTTAATCCTTTCGAAAAATAAAAACATAAAGAAGAGAAAGGACTAGACCATGTTTAGGACATAATACATGGTAGTTGCTCAAAATTTAGGGTAGCCCAAAAGACACACTAGTGGCTGAAAGGGAGTCCATTTTAGTCAAGACATGTGGTAACTACTCATGAACAAATGGGGTAGCCCAAAATATAATAAAGAGAGTGTCTACCATTGGTTTCTAAAATTGAACTTCATGGCCTGGCTTGTTATAATCATTCATGTGATAGCCACAATGAATATCCACCACACTAATAAGACTACCCTACCAAACTATGACAATCAAGGAGATCACATGAATAACATCAACAAGAAGGATATCAAAAAATGTAGAAGAGGTCTAAAGTAAAATCTGAGGTCACATTCTCAATATTGGCTAAAATTTATGGTGCAACCAACTCAAGAACTATAGTAGCAAGAAATGGAAGTGGCAAATTGCCATCCAAGGACCCAAAAATATCCTATATTAATGGCCCTAGATCTAGATACCACATGATTTCCAACTATACAATAATTTTGGTTCTAGAGTATAGAGTAACTCATAGATAGTCTACACAGAAGGGAAGGTCCCTTGACCCCAACTTGCAAATAGAATTATAAATATCATTGTAATTCATTGGGATTTACCTATGTGTACCTCATATCTTGCTTGTAAGCTCTTCCTTTCACTTCTTTCTTGGTTATATGAGGATGAACTAAACCTTGAGTTGTTGTCTAAGTTTCATCAAGCATTTTCTTACCACATGCCTTGTAATTATTGAGCACATGAACAGAAGCTATGACTAAATTTTTTATCCTACATCTTTAGTGTGTTTTCAATTCTAGATAATGTCTAATGAAGTGTGTTCAAATTCTAACTATGAGATTGTGTTGAATGTATTCACTTCTATTTTATCCATGCAATTGGAAGGGAAAATTTAATCTTGGTGCATCACCCCCATAGCTTAGGTTTTATTTTATTACAAATTTAATTATTTTTTTTACGCTTTATTTTATTTCCTTCTCTTTATTTATTTCGTTACACTACAAGAAACATAGTCTTCAGCCCATGAGGTCTAAAAAGCACTTCAACATCAAATCCAACAAGAATCCTACCTTAGCTAAATATCGTAGAGGTTACTCCACAATCATTCCCTTTGTTCATGGAGGTTCCCATTGTATCACTCTACAAGAGGCATAGGTTTTCAAGGTATGTCATACCACTACCCCAATAGACCAAGACATTCAAAGATGATAAAATTAACATTATAGAAATAACCATATAAATTTTTATATAAGAAATTGATTCAAAGTATATGATATTAAAAATATTATTTCTAAACACAAGGAACATCTCTCATTATCCATATCCTATTATATATATATATATCAACCATACTTTTTTTTTTTATAATATATAAATTTTGAATTGTAATTTATTATTGTAAAGATGATATAAACAAATTATATATAAAAATGATTAACTCACAAAATATATAAATTTATAAAATATATATACTAAAATTATAAAAATGGCAAACATTAAATGAATAAATTATATTTTCATATTTACAAAATTATAATTATCTATCTATATCTATAAATATATATAAATAAAAGACAAAAAGAATATATGGTAACCCGACATTGTGATCTCCTCTACCAACCAAATAGTTGTAAGGGTAAGGAAACCTTTGATTTATTACCATCAAAAGGAGGTAGCTAATATATGCCAAAGTGTACTAAATGTACTGTCCATGCTTTTTTTTTCAAAATTTATAATGTAAAAAAACTAAAGTAATATTGTATTATAGTATTATCTTAAAAGAAGAGAGTATTGAGAAAATAGTATTTTTTTTTTTTTCAAAAATACTAATATATATATATTGATCGGTAAGAAAGAAAATTACAATTAGTGTAAAGGTTTAGATAGGTTCCCCAAAACCTTAATACATCAAAAATGGAACTGTATTACCTCAGGATTTTTAGACATCTTAACATAGTCTGTTGCAATAGTTAGAGATTTCAAAAAACCAAAAATATAGGGCCACAAAAATAGGAGGGATGGTCCCATCCCAGAGGCCAAAGGTTGATCCCATCCCACGGGAGGTCCCTATAGGTCGGGCTAATCCTTCAATTGTTTTTTTGGGTGGTGCAAGTATCCACTGCATCATTGAAGATAGTGTTGAGCTATTACGCAACCTCCAAATTGTTCACCACTTTATAGATAACAGTCCACTGGGACTTGACTACTTCAACAAGCATAATGAGGGTAGTTGTAGAGCTATTCAGGTGGTTGAGGATTGTAGAACAGAGGGTACTATTGTCAGATGAAACCATCACTAGTCCTAGAGGATTAATTCTATCAATCTTCATGTTCATCTACTTTGGATTTTTGTCAGGGGATGAATCATGGATTTTGTGTAGTTCAGTGGATTTAGCTAGGGAAACTGACTCAGCTTTGAGTTTCTTGAGCTATGGAGAGGATTTCCTGATGGAAAGAAACTAGTTCAAGAGTTTGGAAGAAGAGTGTTTGACCACTCTTGATTTAGGCTTAGAACCCTTCAAGGCTTCAATTTTGACCACAGGAGCAATAGGGGTGTGAAAATCAGGGTCTGATTCATCACTGGGGACCTCTTGAATATCATTTTTAGTGCTAGAGCTACTAGCATACTTGGTAGGGGTTGGGTAAAGGAGGGATGGGAAGGTGAAGGGTCAGACTACAGAGGGGCTTGAGATTAGGGGCTAGGGGGAGTTGGATGGGAGGGACCAAGGGCAGAGGGTTCCAGTGTGTAAGATCCAAGGGAAGTGTGGGGGGAGAGCCAGGGGGAGGGGGAGCATGCGGGCCAGGGGTTATGGGTGGGTGGCGAGGGGTAGATGGACAACGATAATGAGGGTATTTATACCAAAGGTATCTAAAGCATGCTTGTAAAGAATATAATGGAGGCCCTAGTGAATGGCATAATAGGATTTACCAGATTGAACATTAGAAACATATAATTTAATGGAGTACAACAAATAGTCAAGGATATTTATTTTGTGGTTGCCATGGAAATGGTTGAGGAATACAATGTGAAAGCTTTTGAGGGTGCAATCAATTTTATCTACTATAAAAAATTGGAGACTCAAGATCATAACACAATCCTAGAGAGTAGAGATTTTGGTTCTCTCTACACCCCCATCAGTAGTAAGAAGGTCTTTACCTCTATCAAGGAAAAAATTGTTAGGGTAAAATAAGGTAGTGTATTGCATTACACTACATGGGGTTATTACATTTACTTTTCTATGTAATTATATAATTACCATGAGATATTTTCCTCATGGTTAAACTAGGTATGTACCTAAATATCCTATGTTAGATATTTAGGTTAGTGTTATGGTTAGAACTCTCTACCTAGGTTAGTGGTTAGCTACACGTCTCTCCTACCGTGTTGGTTAGCGAGATAGACGATGTTAGTTGATTAGAATGTTATATATATTCATTTAATCAAATGCAATACCTAATGTTCATTTTATAATTAATCTGGACTTACCTCGGACCTACATTGGCATCAGAGCCTCGCTCCACCCATCGCTACAGTTTCAGAATCCCATGGAGCACTAGGGGCACTCAATGTGGTTTTTTTTTCCTCATACAGGAGGCCTACAGACCTGGTCCTGCACATTTGGCCACAAATCTGGCTGCTCCAACCCACAGCATAGGCTATCGATGACGTAGTCACCAATCGGCTTGTATACTGGTCATCGTAGTTAGCTTACGGACGCTCCAACTGACCTAGCACACAGGTCGAGCATAGCACCCGTGAACCCCTAGACCAGTGTAGTCAATGAGCCGAGGCTATTCAACCTCGACTCCCACATCGGCCCCTAGGGCCCGTAATGCCATGTAGGCCTCGCAGGCTACGTGGCACACTCTTACGAGATCCAAGAGGGTAGGAACGCCCTCTCTCTCCCCATGTATTGAACCAGATTTTAGGGATCTGAGAGGGCAGGTGACCCTCCAATCCCTGACCAAAACCTATATTGGACTAAGGTGACCTGACATTAGCACACATCTCAAGGGACATGTGGACTGATGTTGATAGGCCTAGGCATGCATCTCAATGGACATGTGGACTGACATCGATTAGCCCTGGCATGCATCTTAAGGGACACGTGGGCATACGTCGACTGGACCCAAGCACACACCTCGAGGTGCTAACTCGATCGAACATGTGGCAGACAGCCACTAATGGACATGTGGTAGACAACCACTAGACAGGGACCAAAAAAGTGGCAGACAGCCACTGGATGTGACTTGAAACATGGCGAACAACCATAGGACAGACTCAACGCTGACTAGACAGACTTAGCCTACCCCTGGTGCCATGTGGTGGCGACCAAAAGGGCTGGCGACAGAGTCGATTACCCACAAGAAATCCATAGATAAGGGGGAAATTTTCCCTTATCAATCCTACAGCATCCCATTGCAGGATGCATGTGGGATAAAAGTCCCGCAAGTTTTTTTTTTTTTTTTTAAACCATTGTGCAGTCGACGTCTTTAACAGGCACCACCAGTGCCTTTGTTCCATCAGGCGTCGTAGCCCGACCGGTTGATTGGGTCGAGCTAAGGCGCATGGCAGGGAGTCCAAGGTTCAACTCCCGCCAGGAACAAAAGGCCATTTTTTTGGCCTTCGACGCCCAAAGATGGTATTTTTTAATTTTTTTTCAATTTTTTTAATTAAATTTTTTTTTATTAATTTTTTTTTTAAAGTTTAAAACTTAAAAATATTTTTTTAAATAAAATAAATTATTGTTTAAACACTTTCAATTGATTTATTTAAGATTTTTTTTTTTAGTTTTTCCTTATTAATTAAAATTGATTTATTAAAACTTTTGTTAAAATTATTGCAAATTTAAAAAAATTAATTAAAGATATATTTTTTGCAACTTTACTATTTAAAAGTGCTAATGTTTTCTCACAAAATGGAGATATAAGACATACCGAAAGCACATTTTTTTTTGTTGCAAATTAGACAAACTCTTCTCAACCCTTGTTCATTTAGCATACAAAGAAAGGATCACACTGATTTTTCTTTTGCAAATTTAGAAAAAAAGGAACCTTATCAAAAGTACTAAGAGTGCATTTGTATTCTCCAAGGAGACATAATACATAAAATTGCACATCTCTTTTTTTTCTACAAAATTGATAAGACTTTGTAACCTTGGGTTCATTAAAACTAAGTCGTGTGTCGACTAGTTCTGGAAGCCTTTCAAAAGCGGGTCGTGTGTTGACTTGTCATGAAAGGAGTGCTCTAAATTCTACATTTTGTAAACATTAAGGGGGGATAGAATTCATTTTTTTTTATTCTATAGTTTGCAAAATTGTAAAGAAAAATGGGGGATATTTCAGTATAAGAAAGGTGCATTCTCGATTTTACTCGACACCTTCTCTTCAAAATTGCTTGTACTAGGTGCATTTTCGATTGCATCCAACACCTAGAGTGATACAAATTTGGGTTGCTCTTATGTTTTGATTATTGCACTAAACACTCATGTTTTTTGTGTGTGCAATTAAAAATTCAAATATAAACATTAAAAGAAGCATTTCAGAAAACCCAAACTTCACTCAAAAACCATGCTAAAAATTTGCATAGGTTTAAAAAAGTAATTACTCCCCAATCAAAAGGTCAAAAATTCAAATCACCTTGATACCCTCTCTTTGTTTGGATTAATTACCTTAAATTTTTCATCCTTATTTCAAGGGTGTTAAAGTAGGTGCCATTAAATATCCTAGAGGGCAAAATCAAAAGTTTTACAAACCTACCCCTATTTCATTTGCTCTATTTTGTTTGGCTTAAAATTCCTCAAACTTTTCATCCCTTGGTAAGGGTGTTAAGGCAGGTGCCATTAAATATCTTCTAGAATTAAATTGAAATAACTTCCATATACTCTTTTAAGGGTATAGTGCAAGATATCAACATCTTAGTCATATCAAATTTGAAACCTAAAATATGGCCATGATACACAAGTATCTCACTAAGAGCCAACTGCTCAAAGGTTCAAATTATTTAGCTTGGAAGACTAAGATGAAAGTTATCTTAACTGTAGAGTAATTGTGGTCCATAATGGATGTAAGTGTCACTAGACCTCAATAACCTGGACAAGATCAAAGAGACTTTGATAAAAAGGATAAGAAACTTTCCTTAATGATCTTGCTTGCTATTACTGATGATATCCAACCTCATATCAGTGAAGCTACCACTGGTAAGGCAGCATGGGATGCCTTAAGTACCATCTTTGAGGGTAAGAATCAATCAATGATTCTTAACCTTCAAACACAGCTCCATACTCTACATATGAAATCAAGAGAAACAATAGAGCTATTCCTCTATAGAGCCACAAAATTAAAAACAAAACTGCAATCCTTAGGAGAGAAAATGGAAGACCAAGTCTTGAACTCAATCATTTTGAGAGCTCTTCCTGACTCCTACCAAATGTTGATCACATTACTACAAGTTTCTGGCAGGACAATAACTTTTTTCGAGTTGGTAAATATGCTTCAAACAGAAGAAGCTAATCAAATACAAAGAGATGAGGCATCTAACAATGCTCTTTTCTCAAAAATACAAGGTGGTAAGAAAAAGTGGAATCAACAGAAAGGTTCTTCTTCTAATAAAGAAAAGGGTAAAGCCAAAGAGATTATGAAGAAGAAGCAATATTGTAAAATTTGTGACAAAGACACTCATGAAACCAAAATATGTTGGTTTAAGAACAAACCACCCAATGAACAAGGAAACAAAAAATGCAAAGGCAAACCTAAGAACAAGAACAAACAATAATAGGGTCACATTGCAGCTGAAGATTCTAGTTCAGATTCTGAAAGAGCACACAAAGTGCTCATGACACATATAGATTCCTCCCACAAGGACTCTTTGTGGTACATAGATTTAGGTTCTAGGAAACATATAACTGTCGATAAATCTTGGTTTGCAACATTTGAGTCTTGAGAAGGTAGACCGATCACCATTGTTGATGATCAGACCTATCGAATTCAGGGAGAAGGAAGTGTTTCAGTCTCTCTCCCAGATGGATAATGTAATATTCAAAAAGTTCTTTATGTTCCAGGATTGAAAAATAATCTCTTGTCAGTTCCACAAATCCTGGACAATAACATGAATATCAATTTTACAGTGGACAAAGAAAAGAAACATTGCTTTATCACTAAAAAGGGAAAAAATATAGCAACAGGTTCATACAAACATGGTTTGTTTGTCTTAGATGCAATTACCTCTACCCATACTACAATGGTAGTCACCACAAAGGAGGCCACTTCTCTTTGGCATAAGATATTTGGGCATTTGAGTTTAGGATATTTACTAGAGTTGAGTAAATATCAAATGGTGAAAGGACTCCCTACTCTTTAATCTACCTTTCCAGTGTGCTCTGATTGCTTGTCGGGAAAGCAACATAGAGTATCTTTTGAACCTAGCTCTTTTCGAGCTAAGGTAACTTTGGAGTTGGTTCACACAGATTTGTGTGGTCCCATGTCTACAAGTTGTGGAGGAAAATGGTATTTTCAATTGTTTGTTGACGATAACTCACAAAATATGTGGGTCTTCTTCTTGCAATTGAAGTTTGAAGAATTTTCCTATTTTTAAAAGTTCAAAACTCTTGTTGAGAAGGAATCAAGATTCTTTATTAAGACCCTTTGTTTAGATCGAGGGGATGAATACACATCAACAAAATTTTCCTCATTTTTATAGACACATGGGATAAAGAGACAGTTAACAACAGCCTACATGCCTCAATCCAATGGGGTTGTTGAGAGAAGAAATCGGTCCATAATGGAAATGGTTCGATGTATGCTTAAGGGGGCCAACCTTTAGCAAACATACTGGGTTGAAGATGTTCAAACTATAATATATCTTATGAATATGGCTCCCACAAGGGCTCTTGAAGGTATGACTCCTCAGGATTCATGGAGTGGTAGGAAACCTTCCATAACTCATCTAAGGGTATTTAGGTGTAAGGCATTTATGCATATACCTAAGGAGAAAAGAAAGAAATTAGATGAGAAATCCCTACCTTCTATATTTATTGTATATGATCAATTTTCAAAAGGGTATCGGTTGATAGACCCATTTACCAAGAAGATACATGTAAGTAGAGATGCAATTTTTGATGAAGCTTTCACATCAAACACTACATCAGTATACCTAGATGATGAGGAGGAACATCAACCTCCTTCTTCACAACAAAATAAGCCACCCAAATGGCATACAAGCATACTAAAAGACTCTAAACTCACTTCTCCACCTGATCTTACTTTCAATTGTCCAAAGACAAGAAGAATATCACAGAAATAAAAGAATGAAGCATCCACTTCAGTTGATGATCTTTATGCAGATTTTCAAGACCTTTATGTTGATAGAGAGTTACCAAGGTAAGATGATATGGAGATAGATGAGGATAGGGTTTACTTATCAACATGTGATGAGAATGAAACTTCTACAGTTGATGAAGCACTTAGATTGCCTCAGTGGAAGGCAACTATGGATGCAAAATATAACTCCCACATAAAGAATAAAACATGGAAGCTAGTGGATTTTCCTAAAGGAAAGAAACCCATAGGTTGCAAATGGGTTTACAAAATAAAATATAAGATAGATGTCACTATAGATAAGCATAAATCCCGTATTGTGGCAAAGGGCTATTCTCAAAATGAAGGACTTGACTATGAGGAAACATTTGCTCCTACAACAAGGATGACCACCATTCGAGTACTTTGTGCTATGGCAGCATAATTCAGATGGAAGTTACATTAGATGGATGTAAAAAGCGCATTTCTTAATGGTGACTTAAAAGAAGTATACATGACTCAACCTCCTGGATTTGCAGAGGAAGGCCATGAGAAACATGTTTGCAAATTGGTCAAATCATTATACGGGCTAAAACAAGCACCAAGAGCATGGTACATAAAAATGGATAGTCACCTACTGCAACATAGATTTAAGAGAAGTCCATCTGATGCAAATCTCTATATCAAGAACATAGGTTCTGAGATAGTGATTCTCGTGGTATATGTAGATGATCTAATCATCACTAGCAATTCAGATAATTTGATTAAAGCCATGAAAGATGACTTGAAAGAGTCATTTTATATGACAGACCTAGGACTTCTCCACTACTATCTTGGCCTTGAGATAGAACAAAAAATAATCATCTAAGGGTGACTCAGACAAAGTAGACTTTAGTAGAAAAATATCGTATGACTGATTGTAAACCCAAAGCAACACCGATGGAATCAGGGTTATAGTTATCACGATATGAAGACTCGCCACAGGTATATGGAAAACTTTATAGAAAGAGGATTGGAAGTATCATCTATCTGACTAATACTAGACCAGATATTACTTTTGCTGTAAACTATCTCTCCCAGTTCATGCAAGAACCAAAGGTATCCCATTGGAAAGCAGCTAAGAGAGTCTTACACTACATTCAGGGTAGTGCCGATTATGATCTAGAGTATAAGAAGAATAACTCATTCTTCTTACAAAGTTACACTGAATCTGATTATGCTGGATCCATAGATGACATAAAATCAACCTCAGGCTATGTTTTTCATATTGGATCTGGTCTTGTCTCATGGCATAGTAGAAAGCAATAGGTTGTTGCTTTATCTTCAATTGAGGCAGAATATCATGCTACACATGGAGCTATGTGTGAAGCAACATGGCTAAGTCACATCTTGGCTACCATGGGCCTACCAAAGAAATTTCCTATTCACATGTTTTGCAACAACTCAGGTGTTTTGAACTTGGTCAAGAATCCAGTACATCATGAACGAACTAAGCATATTGATACAGATTGTCATTTCATTTGTGATGAAGTTCCTAAACACAGAATCCAGCTCCAACACATTCCCATCGACGAACAGGTTGCAAAAATTTTTACAAACACACTTGGATGTGTCAAATTTCAACTATTTCGGAGCAAAATTTGTATATCAAAGTAATGTAATAAAGGGGGGATGTTAGGGTAAAATAAGGTAGTGTGTTGCATTACAATACGTGGGGTTATTACATTTACTTTTCTATGTAATTATGTAATTACCATGAGATATTTTCCTCATGGTTAAACTAGGTAAGTACCTAAATATCCTATGTTAGATATTTAGGTTAGTGGTTAGCTACACGTCTCTCCTACCGTGTTGGTTAGCGAGATAGACGATGTTAGTTGATTAGAATGTTATATATATTCATTTAATCAAATGCAATACCTAATGTTCATTTTCTAATTAATCTGGACTTACCTCGGACCTACAAAAATCTAGCTTTGAGGCCATGGAATACATGTCCCTTTGAAAACTCCTCCCATCCATTGGCAATCCTGTCACCTCAGCAAGTAACTACACATCGATGGTGAACTCAAGGCAATGTACAATGAACTATCCATCATTCCATGTGTTTACAATGGCATGAATGATATCATATTTGTTACCAACAAATTTTTTGAGGAAAGGGATGCAAGGTTGAAGGATATCCTCAACCACAGGGTCGAGGTGCAGAGTGGATGGCTCGAGAATTGCCATGGGTGAATTGGCTATGGGGATTAAGGACTCAAAGTGAAAAATATACTGGTAGGACTCAACGAAATAGAAAGGATTTAGATATCATCTTAAAAAATGATTCAACCATCACACATATCAAGGATATTAGGGTTGGAGGTGCATTGGGACGATGCATGGTGCGGATAGTGGTGTTTTGTGAAATGCAAAACTGTTAGAATCACCCTATAAATGCAAAGGAAAAGAATAATGGTGAGGTAGTGCGGGTCACCAACATGAGGAATAATCATAAAATTGAGATTGGGAACATTCGAGAAAGATTTTCCATGGTGATTTCTTGAGGTGGTGTAGATAAAAATGGTGTTAGGATCATGCGTGCAATTGGAACTATGTGGAAGAAAGGTCATGGTTTGAGTACTATCATGGGGTTGGTTGAAAAATATTTTTTGGTTAAGATTACGATGATAAATTCATGTAATCAAGATAGGATGAGGTACAAAATATCTGACACTTGGGATAAGGTGGATATTGGAGCCCAAATTTGGCATTAAAAAATTTTGAAGGTGGCTAATTAGCAGATAATAAGGGAAATGAGGGTGATGGGAATCAGGGTACACATGGGCTATAGGAAGACAAAGGGTGTCAATGTAGTTAAATGTGGGCCAATGAGAATGAAACTTGGGTGGTGAGGCGGTGAGGGAGCTTTAGGTATGGAGGAAAAGGTATTGATGGGTGAAGCGATTGACTGCGAAGCTGACACAAGGTAGGATTTTGAAGCCCGGATCCATAGGTCTTGTTTTCTATTGTTTCAATATGTTCTAATAATGCTTTATATGCATCAAAGGATTTCATCTCCTCTTATTTACTTTGGCCCCATAGGGGAGGGAGAGGAATGTCAAGCATATGACATGATGGTTAAGTGTCATCAACCATACCTCCATAAGGTGCTTCCAGATATTCCTCTTATGGTTCAAGATCATCGTAGGCTCCATATGGTGTTTCTTGAATTGGCCTACAAGGAGGAACAAATGCCTACGGAAGGCGATCTATGTTTGACCTAGGAATCAAGTCTCGATTAGGCCTAGTAGTTTGAAGAGGTAACGTTTGGTTAGGCCTAGGAAGTCTATTTTTATTAAACAAAGGTTACCTCTGATGAACCCTATGTCTATGAGTAATTAGCGTAGGGACACCATTCCGTAAGGTCTCTTAAAATAGCTCATGGGTTTGTTGTTCAATTATTTTATTTTCTAACTAATTCTAGTGGTCCAAGCATTGTTTATCCAGTTGAAGCTAATTAAATTGAGCTTGGTGGTCAACATATCTTTTAACAACTTGATTTATTTTATCAGTCATGTGAGGTCTATTATCCCTATTAGTATTTGTTAGTCTTACAATGACACCGATAGGGGGGGTGAATTAGTGTAGCTCTATAAACTTAAATTTATAGATCTTAATTCCACAACAATTAAAACTTATTACTAGATACAACAAGTATAACAAACGAGCATCACATAAAACAAGATTTAACGAGGTTCACCAATGTGGCTACTCCTAAAAAATTTATTTCTTGGACTACCATCCAAATCTAGCCTTTGCAAAGCACCAACTTTACAATCAATTTACCAGCACTAACTGGAAGGAGCACCAACCCCTAATTTATTTGCACCAACAGAAAGGAGCACCAACCCATGATTTATTTGCACCAATAGAAAGGAGCACCAACCCATGATTTATCTACACCAAATAAAGGAGCACCAACCCCTGATTTACCAACACCAACTGGAAGGAGCACTAACCCCTGATTTATCTGCACCAACAGAAAGGAGAACCAACCCCTGATGCCAAGCTACAACCTGGAATTCAATTTGAATCTATAAGTTTGATAGTAAGATACCTTTGGTTTTGCAATACCCTGACCGGTCTTCTTCACCATCGTGTTCTCTATGCACTCTACTCTATCTATGCAATCACTTCGCACACTCTGCTTCGTTACAGTCGAACTTCACGATCGTCTTCTCCCTTTTGCACACTCTGCTCTCTTTGCAAATTTTGCACTTAGCATGATTTGACATGACTTGCTCTCTACGCACAACGACCGTATTTCACACACATTCCACCCTCTCATCAATTCTCCAAACAACCCTTCTTTTATAACAATATTTTTTATGATGAAAATCCTAATATTGGTCGACTGTAAATCCTAATCTTAGTCGGCTTTCATAACAACTGTAAACCCTAATTTTAGTCGGCTTTCATCGGTATTCGTCGGCTTCAACTCAAGGAGATGTTCAGTTTATCCATCGCTTGATGATTTCATTCTAGACAGACCCTGTAATTGCCATACTAACTTTTGATCACTCTTCGTATTTTAGTAGTATGAAATCACTTTGTAACTGCCCTTGTAAATTTCGTAGTGTTGTCGGTCCACTATCATACTTCTCATTTCAGTTGGGTTATCCTTATTGACTTACACATTTACGACCTATCATGAAATCACAAAATTTTTGCCTATGTAGCTTCTGTTGTTTCTATTGTCACAAAAATACATGTCGCGATATCGCGACACTTTCACCTCTGTACACTTTCTCTATTCTTTTGTTGCTGTTTCCACGAAAATACAACATGTCACAATATCGCAACACTTTCACATCCGTACACTTTCTCTATTATTTTGTCGTGATATCGCGACATTTTTGCCTCTATAGACTTCATCTTTTCTTTTTTCACGATATCATGACTCTTTTGCCTCCGTATACTTCATCTTTGCTTTTGTTGCGATATCGCGACACTTTTGTTTCCATAGACTTTGACTTTGCTTTTGTCATGATATCGTGACACTTCTGCCTCCGTAGTCTTCAACTTAGCTTTTGTCGTAAAATCATGACACTTATGCTTCTATACTTAGCTTCTTTTCTTTTGTCATAAAATCATGACACTTCTGCCTTCGAAGTCTTCTTCTCTGCTTTTCTTTGTGAAATCGCGACATGTCGCGATATTGTGACACTTTTCAAACTTACTTTCTCTCTCCTATTTTAGTCGCAAAAATGCGACATGTCATGAAATCGTGACACTTTTCAAACTTACTTTCTCTCTCCTATTTTAGTCACGAAAATGTGACATGTCACGAAATCACGACACTTTTCAAACTTACTTTCTCTCTCCTATTTTAGTCGCAAAAATGTGACATGTCACGAAATCGTGACACTTTTCTTACTTGTTCTCTTTCTTTGAACTTGTCGCGAAATCACGACACTTTTTCCTGCTTTCTCTTTCTCTTCCAACATGTCACGAAATCATGACATTTTTTCCACTTGCCTTTTTCTCTTCCAACATGTCACAAAATCGTGATAGTTTTTCCTGCTTTTTCTCTCTCTTCCAACATGTCGAGAAATCACGATAGTTTTTCCTACTTTTTCTCTCTCTTCCAACATTTTCTTGCTTTTTCTCTCTCTTCCAACATGTCGCGAAATCGCGACATTTTTTCCTACTTTTTCTCTCTCTTCCAACACGTCGTGAAATCGCGACAGTTTTCTTGCCTACTGTATATGTCATGATATCATGACACTTTTCTTACTTGTCTTTTTTCTTTGATCTTTTGCATATGGCCACTTTAGTCTTCTTGGAAAATCACTGTACATACTCTGAATAACCTTTGAACTCCTGTCTTCTGCATCTGAATAGCTTTTGAACTTCCTATCCATTGCATCAACCGATCTATCTGACTGTGTTGACAACAATTACAATATTGTTGTTGCACCTTGCTCAACAATCTCCCCCTTTGGAATTGTTGGCAACACATGTGCAATTTCCTGTAACTCTTCTCCCCATTTGAAAATAATACCAAAGGGCTACTGTAGACTCCCCCTGAATCTATGCACAACATTCTCAAGCAAAAATTATTACACTTAGCAAAAATCATGAACATGAGCAAAAATATAATCAAATACTTAAATGCTCTCCCTAAGAATGTGATCCCTATAGCTAGTCAATTCTTGGGAAGTGTGACCACTCCCAATTTATTACGAAGGTACTCAAAAACTTTCTTGGGCAATGGTTTTGTGAAAATATCTGCTACTTGCTCTGTAGTTGGAACAAAATCCAACTTAACCTCACCTTCCACAACTTTCTCCTTCAAAAAGTGATACCTGCGTACAACATGTTGTCACTGCAATATATTCTGCCTTTGTTGTCGATTAAGAAACTGACTCTTGTTTGTTACTGTGCCACACGACCAATCTGTCTCCAAGATAGAATGCACCTCCATTGGTACTCTTTCTGTCATCGACACATCTTGCCCAATTTACATCTAAATATGAAATAAAGGTGAAGTATTTACCTTTCAGATACCATAACCCATACTCCATAGTACACTTGAGGTACCGAATAATCCTCTTCACTGCTATCACATGAGTCTCCTTGGGATTAGCCTAAAATCGTGCTACCATGCATACTGCCTACAAAATATCTAGTCTGGTAGTTATCAGGTACAATAAGCTCCCAATCATAGATATGTACATGGTTTGATCAACAAGTGGAGATTTGTCATCCTTGCTCAACTTGCAACTTGTCATCATAGGAGTGCTAGATGGCTTACAATCCTCCATTGTGAACTTTTTTTAACATCTCTTTCACTAAACTAAATTATCAAAATTGTTATAATCCATAACTTTGAACAATGGTAGTAAGAACCATCAAAAAGTACAACACTAACATATAGCAATACTACCAATGGTGACAACTCTCAATTTAATCACCACCCTTCACGATACCTCCACAAACAACTACATGAACTAAAACACACTTTGACAACTATACGAAAACTCCCCCTGACTACTTGCATTTCATCCTTAGATAAACAAACAAATACATAGGAGCATTAAAATAAAACTTTAAGATTGATCCCCCTGAGGATGTGCTACCTGGAGTTGCTTAGTGCAATAGAGGAGTAGTCTCCTTCAGTCCAAGGAGACACAATTTCCTTTCTTCTTTCTTTCTCCACTCTGGTTTGATTACCATTTTGGGCTCTTGTTTTGCATTTCCCTTATCAATAGCTTGTGCATGTTTTTCGGGAAGTTTTCTATTTTGTCTCATCCTATTTGGTTGAAATTTTCTTCCCTAAAACTGATTTGATGCAAGTGTACTTCTACAGTTTCTTGCAATGTGCCCAAAATTATAATAGTTATAACATTCTATTGTATAATTCATCAGAGAAGAAAAAACATTTCTACTGATGAAATTCCTTGGTCTTACATTATATTTGCAGACTGAGATTTTATGTCCATAGCCATTGCATTTAAAATAGAAACCAGAAAAGGGATAATTGAACCTGGGTGATGGTATTTGCCATGTTTCCATAGGAGCCATAGGTCTTCTTCTTCTTTGATGTGTGACATTGGTGAATCCATCATTGTCAATTCTCCTTTCATGCCTGGCATTATTGCTTTCTTTTGCATGAGACATTTTTCCTTGATCAACTTGTTTCTTATCTTCATTCTTTATGGATTCTACATTTCTGGCCTTTGATCCAATTTATTATTCTCCTTCGACGAAACCCAGACCAAATTTGATGCCTGAAGGCCTTTGGTCATTTATAATCTTATCCAGCTTCATAGAAATTTCTTCGCATTTGTGATAGCAACTAATTTTGTGATTCATCTCTTCTATCTGCGTTCGTAAACCAACATTCTCTTCTTCTAGTTTGCAGCAATAATCTATTTTCATGGTAATTTGTACTTCAAGATCTTTAGATATTTTCTTGTATTCTTTTGTTTGTACTTTCAAACTGGTTATGATTTCGTTTGCATCCTCAAGATTTTTTGAAAATTTCTTATTCTTTTTCCTCTCTATTTTCCACTCTTCAAGTGCAGAGATCAACTCACCTTCTAGATCTACTTTAGCCTCAGGGTTTTCACCACATACTTTAGAGTTCACTCCTTCCTTTTCTGATTTTACTTCTTCAAATGCCATGAAAAGAGCTTCACCTGTTTCCTCTTCAGAATCCTCACCGGAGCTATCTTATGTTGAATTGGCACTCCTGGAGATGAAACTTTTCTTCTTGAAGTTGCCTTTTCTGAAATTCATTTTTTTCTTCCAGTCACTTCTTTCTTGGTGCAATCCTTCATAATTTTTGTTCTTCTCATTAAGTGGACATTTAGTTGCAAAATGCCCAATGCCTCCAGAGTTGAAACATTTAAACGAAATATTTCCTCTGTATTTTTCTTTTCCCCTTTTTAGTTTTCTAACAAAGTTTGCTTCCATTTCATCTGATGTCTCTTCTTCCTCGGACTCTTGTTTTGCATTTTTATTTTTAAGGGCTTTAAAAGCTGCTTCTCTATCTGTGGGTTTAGATATTCCTATCCTCATCTCATATGCAGTCAAAGAACCATACATCTCATCTATACTAAAATAATTTAGATTTTTAGCTTCTTCTATCATTGAGACTTTAGAATCAAACCTTTGAGGAAGAGATCTTAATACCTTTTTCACGACGGTAGAGTCTTTGATATCCTCATCGAGTCCTCTAATCGCATTAATGATTCCATTAACTCTTAGCATATATACCTCAATATTTTCATCATCATTCATATTTAATGCTTCGAACTGAGCTTGATGTGTCTGTAACTTGGCCTCCTTGATCTTATCATCTCCTTCATGAATACTCCTCAGTTTGTCCCATATTTATTTTGCTATTTTATAGCTCATGATCTTTACTAGTTCACTATCTGCTAATCCACACATGATAGCATTCTTTGCTTTTGAGTTATTTTCAAACAGTTTATTTTTGTCAGCCTCTTTTGGAGGAGTGATGGGTATTATGTATCCACTAACTACTAAATCCCAGATGTTTTATCCCAAAGCACAAAGATATGTCTGCATCCTAATTCTCTAGAATGCGTAATTAGATCCGTCAAACAATGGTTCTTTGTTTGATGAGAAGCCTTCACCACCTGCCATTGTGTTACTTCCAAAATCACCCTAGCCGGTTAATCTTATACATGAACTTAGCTTTGATACCAATTGTTAGTCTTACAATGACACTGAGATGGGGGGGTGAATCAATGTAGCTCTATAAACTTAAATTTATAGCTCTTAATTCCACAACAATTAAAAATTATTACTACATACAACAAGTATAACAAACAAGCATCACACAACACAAGATTTAACGAGGTTCACCAATGTGGCTACTCTTTAAAAATTAACTTCTTAGACTACCATCCAAATCCAACCTTTGCAAAGCACCAACTTTACAATCAATTTACCAGCACCAACTGGAAGGAGAACCAACCCCTAATTTATCTACACCAATAGAAAGGAGCACTAACCCCTAATTTATCTGCACCAACAGAAAGGAGCACCAACCCCTGATTTATCTACACCAACAGAAAGGAGTACCAACCCCTGATTTACTAGCATCAACTGGAAGGAGCACTAACCCATGATTTATCTACACCAACAGAAAGGAGCACCAACCCCTAATGCCAAGCTGTAACTTGTACTTCAATTTGAATCTATAATTTTGATAGTAAGATACCTTTGGTTTTACAAGACCCTGACTGGTCTTCTTCACCTTTGCGTTCTCTACGCACTGCTCTCTTTGTGCAATCACTTTGCACACTCTACTTCGTTACAATCAAACTTCATGATCATTTTCTCCCTTTTGCGCACTCTGCTCTCTTTGCAAATTTCACACTTAGCATGATTGGACACGACTTGCTCTCTACGCACAACGACCGTATTTCACACACATTCTACCCTCTCATCAATTCTTCAAACAACCCTCCTTTTATAACAATATTTTTTATGATGAAAACCCTAATCTTGGTCGATTGTAAATCCTAATCTTAGTCATCTTTCATAACAACTGTAAACCCTAATTTTAGTCGATTGTCATCGGTCTTCATCGGCTTCAACTCAAGAAGATGTTTGGTTTATCCATCGCTTGATGATTTCATTCTGGATAGACCCTGTAACTGCCATACTGATTTTTGATCACTCTTCATATTTTAAATGTATGAAATCACTCTATAACTGCCCCTGTAGATGTCGTAGTGATGTTGGTCCACTGTCATACTTCTCATTTCAGTCAGGTTCTACTTCTTGACTTGCGCATTTATGACCTATCATGAAATCATGACATTTTTGCCTCTGTAGCTTCTTTTGTTACTATTTCCACAAAAATACATGTCATGATATCCTGACACTTTTACCTCTGTACGCTTTCTCTATTCTTTTGTTGTTGTTGCCGTGAAAATACAACATGTCGTGATATCGTGACAATTTCATGTCCATACACTTTCTCTATTCTTTTGTCATGATATTGTGACATTTCTACCTTCGTAAACTTCGTATTTTCTTTTGTCGTGATATCACAACATTTCTGCCTCCATATACTTTGTCTTTGCTTTTGTCGTGATATCACGACACTTTTTCTTCCATAGACTTCAAATTTGCTTTTATCGCAATATCACGACACTTCTGCCTCTGTAGTCTTCAACTTAGCTTTTGTCGCAAAATCACGACACTTCTGCTTTTGTACTTAGCTTCTTTGCTTTTGTCACGAAATCGCAACACTTCTACCTTCGAAGTCTTCTTCTATGCTTTTTTCACGAAATCGTGACATGTCGCAATATCATGATACTTTTCAAACTTACTTTCTCTCTCCTATTTTAGTCGTGAAAATGCGACATGTCACAAAATCGCAACACTTTTCAAACTTACTTTATCTCTCCTATTTTAGTCATGAAAATGTGACATGTCATGAAATCGTGACACTTTTCAAACTTAATTTCTCTCTCCTATTTTAGTCACGAAAATGCGACATGTCACGAAATCGTGACACTTTTCTTACTTGTTCTCTTTCTTCGAACTTGTCATGAAATTGCGACACTTTTTCTTGCTTTCTCTTTCTCTTCCAACATGTCACGAAATCGCGACAGTTTTTCCACTTTCCTTTTTCTCTTCCAACATGTCATGAAATCATGACAGTTTTTCCTGCTTTTTCTCTCTCTTCCAACATGTTGCGAAATCGTGACAGTTTTTCCTGCTTTTTCTCTCTCTTCCAACATGTCGCGAAATCGTGACAGTTTTTCCTGCTTTTTCTCTCTCTTCCAACATTTTGGGAAATCGTAATAGTTTTTTCTACTTTTTCTCTCTCTTCCAACATGTCGCAAAATCGTGACAATTTTTCTTGCCTGCTGTATATGTCACGATATCGCGACACTTTTCTTACTTGTCTTTTTTCTTTGATCTTTTGCATATGGGTCACTTCGGTCTTCTTGGAAAATCACTGTACATACTCTAAATAACCTTTGAACTCCTGTCTTCTGCATCTGAATAGCTTTTGAACTTCCTGTCCATTGCATCAACAGATCTATCTAACTGTGTTGACAACAATTACAATACTGTTGTTGCACCTTGCTCAACAATATTTTCATGGGACCTAATATTGTTCAAGAGGATCTGAAATATTGACTACGAGTTTCCCTCTATTGAGAAAGGTCATGTTAACTTGAGGATCAATTGTAAAGAAATGTTATTTATACTTAGTTGGTGTAGATTCACATCATGCTTGCATGGAATAACAAGATTGAGGATAATCAATACTCTCCTCGTGTCTTCCTTCATTAATGAGGAAGGGAAGGGCTGAATTTTCTGACCTAGGGTGATGAGTATTATACTCATTTTAGTACTTATGATGTTGAGGCCTATTACGATGATTTAAAGGCATAGTTTGATCATTTGACCCTGCCCATTATGTGTAATATTGATCTTGCCCATAGGTGGATAAGGTAAATCAAGCAAGCATGTGCATGCATGGTATCACTCTATTTATTTGTACCTTAATGTGTAGTTTCCATTATTGATAGGTGTGAGAAGTATGTTCCCTGATTAGGACCAAGACCTACAGGGGTGTCCCGCGTAGGGGTCCCTTGTAGGTTAGGTTCCTAATTTGAAATTCTAGGGCTTGAGAAATTAGGAGGCCACTAAGGAGGTATAATCATATCCTTAGGGTTAAATCAAATATGGTCTATGTATCCTTGCCTACTCTCCACAACGTTAGTCCTTGAATGGGCTTGGCTGTGAGTGCATAACATAGCTACTTTTTTCTAAACCCTACGTGTTAATGATGCAACATACAATAATGTAAACACATAATAGTATAAGTGTTTATATCTTTTAAATATTTTATATGTGTTCCCTAAATCTGTTTGGTGTGTTTTTGATTTGTTGTTTGCAAAGAGATCTCTTTTCAAGTATTTTTATTTCGTTGGATGATATTATTTTTTTTAAGGGATTTTTCTTGTATACTCGTAGTGAATAAACATAGTGATGAAGTCCAAGTAGCCATACCCACTGAAATATTGAGATGAAACCCATATTCGTTCATGGAGCATAGGTCCTGTTAGATATTTTGAGTCAGATTTGGCATTGATGTCAAGGAACGAAGTTGTCATTGATGTCAAGAAATAAGCTATCGTTGATGTCAAAAGGTCAAAAGGAAAAATGTAAAGGTTAATGGCAAAAAAGCTTCATAATATTTATTTTTAATATTATGTGAAGCATAAGTAAAAGGTTTTTTATTAAAACCATGTGGGAAAAAATAAAGGTGTTTATAAAGACCCAAGGAGGTTTTTTAAAAAAATCCAAGGAAGAAGATTTAAATATTTAAATTCAAATGAATTTAAATTTTATAAAATAAATATTTATTTAATTACTTAGGGTTCAACCCTAAAGTCATAGCATCGATTTTCGAAATTGAACACCACCGTTGACGCATTGGAGGAAACCATAGGCAATATAAATATTGCCTCACCCAAAGCAAAACAAGAAAGTAATTCGAATTCTAAATCATGAGATATTCAATGCAGTTTTGTTGAAGGAAGAAGAGGAGATAGTGTGCTGATGTCATCTAGAATTTTGGATGGTTTCAAAAGGACAAGTGAATAACCATTAACCACTATACGATGGCTAGTGCAGTTGGTAGTGCTTGGTCCTAGTGGTGGAGAGGTCATGGGTTTGAAACCCAGTTGCAGCAGGTGGATAAATGTTTTTACGTTTGTTTTGATGATTCCAATAGGAGGTTATTAAGCACATGAGTGCTTAAGCTCCCACATGAGCACTTAGCTCATGCAGCAGCCAAGGCCGCAGATAAGGTTCTAAGGGGAGGAGACATCTTAGGTTTGAATCCCACAAAGGGGTAAGGTATTATTTTTTATTAATTTGAATTGCCTAAGGTTGTGTGAGAATATTAGGAGGGATTAGGTCATGATTAAAAGTGGATTATTTACTTTTAAGATAAAGTGATTTTTGGGCATGATAAAAGGTAGTTTGTGATAAAGTAAAAATAAGGTAATTAATTTTTATCTTAGATGAATAAATTACATTATTTTATAAAGTATTTTATTTGATAAGTGCAATTTAAGAAAGGAGTTATAAGTAGTAATTGAGTTATATTTTATTAAAGAGATTTTGATGAAAATTATGATGTTAGAATTTATTATTGAGATGGAGCAATAAGTGTATTTGGGATTTGAGTTATCATTGTATTTTGTGAAAAGTGTTAGGGTGATAATTCTGGTCATCTAACCCTTTGTACTTGGTAAATAATGTTGTGATATTTGATCTAGCTTTTGAAGGTCATCCTACATCAAAGAAAAAGGTATGGGCATATTCTTATTTGGTTAAGTTGATTAGTTGGTTTTCTGAAAAACAACTTTGTAATGAAAAGAACTTATTTAGGTTTCCTTGTTGAGTTGTTGAGCTATATGTGAATATTGTTTTATAAGCATTGTTGAGTGTGTTTTAATACTTCAAGGTTTTTTGGAATAAAGAGTTGTTGATAAAACCTTGTTTGATAAGCATTGTTGTTGAAGCCATTGATTGAGTGAAGAACTTGAACTAGGGTTTGTGAATATCATGAGTATCATTTTTATGTGAGGTTGGTAGATAAGCCTTGTTGTAAACATTTTGAGTGAGTGTTCATATTATTGGACTAGGGTTGTGAGTAAGGATCATTTCATTGAGTGATTGATTGAGTAGAGTTGTTTGGGCCAAGTCATGTGGATGTGTGAAGTGATAGCTCAAGCTCTATAAAACAAATTATTCTATATTCTGAATTGAGTTGAGAAAGTGGTTGAGAGTCTTGTGAGTGTGAAGCATATTCAGTCTGTAAAAATTATCTATATGTTTCTAAGAGAGTTATTGAAAGTGATTGAGTATTGAGGTGAATGTGAAGCATACTGAGTCTCTAACAATTCTCTATATGTTTCTAAGAGAGTGATTGAAAGTAATTGAGTATTGAAGTGAATGTGAAGAATATTGAGTCTCTAACAATTTTATTTATATTTCTATGATATTGGACAAGTTATAGTGTGGATTTTTTGAGAAAATTTGAGGTAAGTCTTTGAGAATACTTGTGGACAGATTTGTGTGAGCTTTTATGGAAGCTTACAATACATATTGAGAGCAAATTTGGATAAGTCCTAGTGAGGACTTATTGAGAAGATTTGTACAAGTTCTAGTGAGGACTTGTAGAGAAAATTTGGACAAGTTTTGGTGAGGACTTGTAGAGCATATTTGGACAAGTTCTAGTGACGACTTGTAGAAAAAATTTAGATAAGTTCTAGAGAGAACTTATGGACATATTAGTGTGAACTATTGTGGAAGCTTACAAGGTAGATTTGAGACAAGTCTTTGAGAAGACTTACGAGTAGAGTTGATTGATTTGTTCAAACCTTGAGTTAAGTTTTGGGGTAGATCCAACAGAGTTTATTTGAGATTGAGTTAAGATTTGAGTTAAAACTTGAGGATAGAGATTGAGGACAAATTTGTGCTCGACCGAAGGACTATTTTTACTACAGATTCAAGGACAAAGTTTGGTGCAAATTTGAGTATAGGTTTGTACCTGACCAGAGACAGATATTGAGGATAGATTTGTGCTAGACCAAAGGAATATGTTTAGTACATATTTGAGATAGAGATTTGGAGGTGATAGAGTTGAGGACAGGGATCTCCAGCAGGATCAGGAAGGAAGAGTGTCTTGTGTGTATATATTTCCACTTTCTAAGTGCAATGGAGGTAGAGGTCTTCTAGAGGATCACTAGCCAGAGTAGAGTTAGGATATTGGTGTCTCCTGTGGATAGATATCCACTAAATTTATTAGGGAATTGGCATCTCCTTTGGAAAAAGGTCCATAAATATTATAATAGGGAAAGGATTCCCAAGAGATTGATTAAGAAAATTTTAATGAAATATTTTCTCCGTGGAGTAGCCCACATTGGGTGAACCACATAAAATTTGTGTCTCTATTGTGTGTGGTGATTTGTGCATTGCTTTGATTACTTTTGTTGATATTTCTATCTTTAAACTGCATAATATTGATTGGAAATAAAAGAAAAAGTGGTCTTATACTGTTCACCCCCATCTCAGTATAAGCTTGTGTTCTTTAGGTCCTATTAGTCCTCACTCAGTTCACCGTGGTCAATGATATACCTCTCTGAAGAAAAGTACGTGCTCTATTCCAAATTTGGCCAATAATATAGGGTTCATATCAACAATCATGCGAGCCAATGGCTGGAGATGAAGCCCATCATTTTTGGTCTCGAATAGTGGTTGGAGATGAAGTTTCAAATCACAAATGTTCAAATGTGACGTGGTGTGTGTGGTTTATTTGATACTTTAAAAAGGTAAAAATAAAAGTGCACTCAATGATAACTTCGCTAAAGGTAAAATAATGTTTCACTTTTATAAGTATTGAATAAATTATTGAACCTACAAAATGCATATCGTATATACCAATCTAACTATTAGGTAGGTCACAAGCAATAAAACCACACAAATGCATTCTTAACTTGGTTTTTTTCCTATTTTTCATCTTTTTATTATTTTTGATATTAAGAAAAGTGAATTCTACTTCTCAAAAAATAAATTAAAAGAAATAAAAGCTAAATATAAATTCATCTAAATAACAAGGATGCAAAATAAGATCAAGATACTCATCTTGAAAGCCTAAGTTTATTGCTATTTATGTCAATTTTATTTGAAGGCTCCCTATTTGGTGGCCACCCTCGGGTGTGACGGTTACCAATTTGGGAGCCATCTTGGGATGGGACGGCTACCATGGCCACCCTTGGGTATTCCAATTATGAAATCAAGGGTTGTATCATGCCAGAACGACCAAAACATGCAATATTTCAACAATAAAAACAAATCTAAAACTTGTCTAAATCAAACAAGACAAGGATGCCACTCTGATCGCCATTGTAGAGTGGAAAAATGGTGCATATAGAAAAATAAAAATGAATTGCACCTATTGATTTAAGTCTTCAAAAGTGACATTTAATGTAAACATGATAAAAATATATATAATAAATGGGGTCCTCTTTACATTAATAAACTTGTCAAATTCATGGTTACAATGCATCCCCTTGAGGGCTCTAAATTGATACAATAATTACAAGATGTTGAAATATATAATCCTTTCAATGACTCAGATGCACTTCAAGGCCTTCCTCACACTCATAAATTACCCGAGTGTTTTTTTGGTATCACTACAATGATCTATCTATATTCAAAATTGTAGCTCCTTCCTTACGCACTGAGATACCTAGATCTACACACAAATAACTCAAATTTGTTAATAGCATATGCAAATTGATATGAAATCAAAGAGATGCATGCGATAGTGAATATGAAAAATGACAAGCATAATAGAAGCTACAAAACTACTCAAAATTACACCAAAAATTAGTATAGTGCATATATTCTAATATAGAAATGATATATACTAAAATAGAGATGAAATCAGATGCAAAATCCATGGCAATCCTTGGGTGTTGCAATTGTGACCGTTAACCACCCCAGGGTGGGACGACCACCAAACCTAGTGGTTTTTACCTCAAATTATTTTATGATCTAGTTCAAACTATTCTTGGGGGTATTTTCATCGAATTGGGTGACTAATTCACTATAATGGGTGGGTTTTGAAATAGATTTACGTATTTGGGATCACTTGGAAACATCCTTTGATTTATGAAGATTTCAAGGGAAAACATGTGGTGAAAGAGGGATTGAATATCGATAGCACTTCATGGTGATATATTTCCAAAGACCTCTCCTTAGTTGGGTGTATTAGATCCACTTTATAGCTCAAGAGAGCACAAGGTTAAATGGGCAATTTTGACCATGCGAGGTAAGTACCACCATTTTTCAAAACCTTGCCATGCATTGGGTGGGAGAAACCTCCAATTCGGGCTTCCAATTTGTAGGTTTGTGGTTGAATTGATGTGCCCTCAATTTATCATAAATCAATAGGCAAGATAAATGGTAGAATTTTATTATCATTTATCCTGCCCTTGACTTTTTAAGAGTCCAAGGGCTTAGTCGTCCCCCGTAGGGATGGCTGTTGGTGGCCACCCCATCCAGGGGTGACTATTGGTGGCCATCCCAGGGTGGGACGCCCATGAACTTGGTGGCTGCACTAGGGTGGATTTATTACACCTAGCCTAGCATTGCTTCTACCAGTTATCTTGCCACTATTCATTGCTTCTACCAATGCTTTTGCCACTTCCATGAAGATTATTGTTGCATTAAGTATTGGTTATAAAAGTAATATAAAACTCACAAATTGATTATTCCTATATATTTCATATTTTTTATATAACTACTTTCTCATACACTATATAGAAAATTGGTAGCTAGAGAGACTTCCATCCCTAGTAAATATGGACTTCCATCCCTAGACTATAATTTATGGACTTGGTATTGCCATTTTTCTTCAACAAAATTATATTTTTAATATTTTAATACTAAATATTGATGTCAAGATTATTGGTCTTGCTTTATATAATCAATACTTTGTGTGGATGTCCTTTCCACAATATTGGCAATATCTTTGATATATATTATCACCATATGACATGTACTTCATGTTACTTATTAAGTTTCAGATATCTAGAATATAACTTATTTAATTTATTTGTATTTCATTTTTTGTGTGAAGCTAATCAAAATTAAGGGGCATGATGTGTAATTCCACCTTCTATTTATTGATTTATAATCTTTGCTTCCTCTCAAGCTAAGGTTAAGAAGGATCTTAACATATTAAAACTTTTATGCATATATTAGATCTATCAACCATTGTTACAACCTCATGATTAATAAGTTGAGGATATAAATTTATTTTAACCATACTGGTCATAAGTCCAAAAATTTAAGTTATTAATGTTAACTTGGAAGAACATGTTTTATATAATTAGGAAATTTCATGAGTGGTTTAGTGATTAGATTAATTAGTCAAGTTAATAGGGGTAAAAAATTAAAGGTGGTATAGGTGTGTACCCTATATTATGGTATGTAACATGAGTTAGTTCAAAGGGTTGAGTTATATTGAATTTATAATTTATTGTGTAATATTGAATTAAATATAATGTTATGATTTTATATAGTAAAATTGCATAAAAAAATATAAATCTATTAAGTATCATTAACTATAGGGATTTTTTCTATAGTCTTGCTTCACTAAAAGAAATACCCCAATTAGAAGTGGGACATGTAGTAAGAGGAGTTGGAATGCATAACACAACTTTAGTCAGAATGGTAGACATTGGCTTCATGGAATAAAAGGAAGGTGGACAAGATCAAGCCACATAGGTAATTGGATCTCTAATCAATGATCGGTACTCCTTTTAGCCTAAGATACGTGACTTTTTAGTGCTAAGGATTGTAGGTCATCAATTTTCCAGCTAGCATCCCATGTTAATCCTTTTGACAAATAAAACATAAAGAAGAGAAATGGCTAGACCATGTTTAGGACCTAATACATGGTAGTTGCTCAAAATTTAGGGTAGGAAGTGTTTGGACATAGTTATAAAAGACACATTAGTGGCTAAAAGGGAGTCCATTTTAGTTAGGACATGTGGCAACTACTCATGAACAAATGGGGTAGCCCAAAAGGTAATAAAGGGAGTGTCTACCATTGGCTCCTAAAGTTGAGCTTCATGGCTTGGCTTGTTATAATTATTCATGTGACAACAACAACAAATGTCCATTACACTAATAAGCCTACCCTACCAACCTATGCCAATCAAGAAGACCACATGAATAACATCAAAAAGCAAGATATCAAAATATGTAGAAGAGGGCTAAAGTAAGATTTGAGGTCACATTCTCAATCTTGGCAAAAATTAATGGTGCAACCAACTCAAGAACTATAGTAGCAATAAATGGAAGTGGAAAATTTCCATCCAAGGGCCCAAAAATATCCTACATTAATGGCCCTAGACCTAGATACCACATGATTGCCAGCTATAAAAGAATTTTGGTTCTAGAGTATAAAGTAACTAATAGGGAGTCTACACACAATTATGGAGGGAAAGATACCTTGACCCCAACCTACAAATACAATTATATACATCTTTGTAAGGCATTGGGAGTTACCTATGTATACCTCATATATGGCTTGTAAGCTCTTCCTTTCACTTCTTTATTGGTTGTATAAGGATGAATTGAACCTTGATTTGTTGTATAAGTTTCATTAGGCCTATTCTTGCCACATGCCTTGTAATTATTGAGCACATGAACAAAAGCTATAACTAATTTTGTTGTCCTACATATTTAGTGTGTTTTCAATTCTAGATCATGTATAATTAAGTGTGTTAAAATTCTAATTATTATATTGTGTTGAATGTATTCACTTCTATTTTATCCATGCAATTGGAAGGAAAATTTTGATCTTGGTGCATCACCCCCGTAGCTTAGGTTTTATTTTCTTACAAATTTAATTTTTTGTTTTACACTTTATTTTATTTCCTTTCTCTTTCTTTCTTTCCCTACACTACAAGAAACATAGTCTTGAACCCATGAGGTCTAAAAAGCACATGAACATCATATCCAACGAGAATCCAACCTTAGCTAAATATATTATAGGTTGCTCCACAAGCATTTCCTTTGTTCATGGAGGATTCCATTGTGTCACTCTACATGAGGCATAGCTGTTCAAGGTATGTCGTACCATTGCCCCAATAGACCAAGACATTCAAAGATGAGAACATTAACATTATAAAAATAACCAAATAAATTTTTAAAGAAAAAATTGATTCAAAGTATATGATATTAAAAATATGATTTCTAATAACAAGGAACATCTCTCACTATCCATATCCTTATATATATATATATATATATATATATATATATATATATTTATTTCAAAAATATAATTTTAAAATATACAAGTTTTGAATTGTAATTTATTATTGTAAATATGATATAAACAAATTATAAATAAAAATGATGAACTCACAAAATATATAAAATTAATAAAATAATATATAACATTGTAATCATCTCTATGCTACAATTATAAACATCGCCAACATTAAATGAATAAATTATATTTTCATATTTACATAATTATCTATATATATAAATAAAATACAGAAAGAATATAAGGTAACCACACATTGTGATCTCCTCTACCAACCAAATAACTGTAAGGGTAACGAAACCTTTGATTTATTGTCATCAAAAGGAGCTAGATAATATATTCCAAAGTGTACTAATTGAATTGTACATTTTTTTTTTTCAAAATTTTTAATGTAAAAAGCTAAAGTAATATTGTATTATAGTATTATCTTAAAAGAAGAGAGTAATGATAATATATTTTTAAAGTTTTTTTCCAAAAAATACTAATATATTTTTTTTGATCGGTAAGAAAGAAAATTACTATTAGTGTAAGGGTTTTGATAGGGTCCCCAAAACCTTAATACATCTAAAATAGAACTGGATTACATCAGGATTTTTAGACATATTAACATAGTCTGTTGTGATAGTTAGAGATTTCAAAAAACAAAAAAATATAGGGCCATAAAAATAGAGGGATGGTCCCATTCGAGAGGTTGATCCCATCCTACGAAAGGACCTTGTAGGCTGGGCCAATCCTTCAGTTATTGTCATGGGTGGTGCGAGTCTCCACTACATCATTGAAGACAGTGTTGAGATGTCAGCTAGTAACCTCCAAATTGTTTGCCACTTGCTGGTAACCATTCACTAGGACTTGACTGCTTCAGCAATCGTAGTGAGGGTAGCTATAGAGCTACTCAAGTGGTTGAGGATCATAGAAAAAAGGGTGCTCTTGTAAGATGAAACCATAACCAGTCCCAAAGTATTAATGCTATCGATCTTCATGTTTACCTACTCTAGATTTTTTTCAAGGTATGAATCATAGGTTTTGTGCAGTTTAGTGGATTTAGCTAGATAAATTGAATCATATTTGAGTTTCTTGAGCCATGAAGAGACTCTCGTTATGGAAATTACCTAGTTCAATATTTTTGAATAAGAGTGTTTGACCACTCTTGATTTAGGCTCAGAATCCTTCGAGGCTTCAATTTTGACCACATGATCAATAGGGATGTGAAAATCAGGGTTAGATTCATCACTAGGAACCTCCTGAATATTAGTTTTAGTGCTAGAACTACTAGAAAAATTGGCAAGGATTGGGTAAATGGGGGATGAAAAGGCAAAGTATCAGACTACAAAGGGGCCTAAGACTAGGGGCTAGGGGGAGCTGGATGGGAGGGACCAAGGGCAGAGGGTCCCAGGGCAGAAGATCCAAGGGAAGTGTGGGGGGAGAGCCAGGGGTTGCGAGGGGTTTGGGGGTGAGGGACATAGGGACGATGATGATGAGGGTATTTCTACCAAATGTATCTAAAGCATGTTTGAAAAGAATATAATAGAGGCCCTGGTTAATGACATAATAGGCTTTACCAGATCGAACATTAGAAACATATAATTTAATGGAGTGAAACAAATAATCGGTGATATTGATTTTGTGGTTGCCATGGAAATGGTTGATGAATGCAATGTGAAAGCTTTTGAGGGTGTAATCAATTTTATCTACTGTAAAAAATAGAGAATCGATATCATAACACGATCCTAGGGAGCGGAGAGTTTGGTTCTCTCCACACCCCATAGAAAGAAGGTCTTTACCTTTGCCAGGGAAAAAATCTAGCTCTGATGTGATGGAATACTTGTCCCTTCAAACAATCCTCCCATCCATTGGTAATCATGTCACCTCAGCAAGAAACTACACATCGATGGTGAACTCAAGGCCACACACAGTGACATGTCCATCATTACATGTATTTACAATGATATACGTGATATCATCTTCGTTACCAATAAACTTCTTGAGTAAAGGGATACAAGGTTGAAGGATATCCTCCACCATAGGATCGAGGTGTAGAGTGGATGGCTCAAGAATTACCATGGGTGAATTGGGTCTGGGGATTAAGGACTCAGAGTGAAAAATATGTTGTTAGGACTCAACGAACTAGAAAGGATTTGGGCAACATCTTAAAAAAATGATTTGACCATAACACATGCCAAGGATATTAGGGTTGGAAGTGAATTGGGATGGCACACGATGCAAATAGTGGTGTTTATTGAAATGCAAAACCATTAGCATTGCCCTAGAACTACAAAGGAAAGAATAATGGTGATGCGGTGAGGGTCGCCAGTATGAGGAATAATCATAAAATTGGAATTGGGAATATCTGAGAAAGATTTTCCATAGTGATTTCTTGAGGTGGTGCAGATAAAAATGGTGTTGGGATCATGCGTGCAATTGGAACCCCATGGAAGCAAGGTCATGGTCCGAGTACTATCATGGGGTTTGTTGAAAACAGTGAGTTGGTTAATATTACGAGGATAAGTTTATGTAATCGAGATAGGGTGAGGTACAAAATATCTAGCACTTGGGACAAGGTTGATATTGGAGCTCAATTTAGAATTAAAAAAGGTTGAAGGTGGCTAATTGGTGGATAGCAAAAAATGAGGGTGATGGGAATTAGGGTACACATGGGCTAGTGGAAGACAAAGGGTGCCAATGTAGTTAAAGGTGGGCCAATGAGAATGACACTTGGGCAGTGAGGGAGTGACACGTGAGGAGTGACACCATCCTGGAAGTCCATAACCCTGGACAAATACCGAGTATTAGGGATGTGGAGGACAATCCCTAAAAACAACTTAAATAATTTCTAGAGGGAAATAATTATGCCATACAATGAGGGGTCCCTGTGAGTCGCCAATATTAGCTAGCATATCAGCATCAACATTGGTTTCTTTGTAGATATGTTGCACAATTTTCTTCGGATGGTTGGAGAGGAGACATTGTGCTTCAAAAATGATGTTTCTTACTCTCCAGCTTGGGTTGTTGTTGTTTTGATATAATTTATGATGTTTAGTGAATCTCCTTCAATCACTAACTTGCATTGTAGATGACTTGTGATCAATAGTCCTCTATGGAGAGCTTTAGCTTCCACAACATGGTTAGTGAGGACGCCAAGGTTCTCTGAATAAGATAAAATTAAGTCTCTTGCATGATTTCTTACAATTCCACCATCATTAACGTGTCTAGGGTTACCTCTTGAAGAACCATACAAATCTAGCTTAAGCTAACCAATCGAGAGTGGGGTCCATTTGGAGTTGGCTCTAGGTTTGGGATGAAGGTGCAGGGTGATGGGATCGAAGGAAAGGTAGAGGTATGCGGAAATGGAGGCTTCAATTCTGGTGGTGGGGGGTCTGGAACATGGACATAGGAAAATATTTTTAGTGGCAAAGCTGATTATCCTACTAAATATTGTGAAAGGGTCCTTGGGGAGGCCCAAGAATGCATGATTGTTACATTCAAGCCAAATTTAACATAAGAAGCGGTGGAGGCATATTGACTATAAAAATTTGACTTTGGGGTTCTTGAAGGGGTTAGGCCATTGGTTGAAAAGGTCACATAGGGTATTTGGACGTGACCAGGCGATATGAAAGGTAGTGAATAACAATGTCAAGACTGTTTTAGTGAAAGAACACCTAAGGAGATGTGATTAACAAATTCACACTCACACAAACAAAGATAGCAACGATTAGGAAGCTAAAACCCTCGATTAATGAGATTATCCAAAGCTATTATGGGTGGCTAAATAGCATAAGAAGCTAACTTTTGGGATAAGGTTCTTAAACCATATAAATTTAACTGGGATGGTGCACTCCATAGGTTCATTCAATAGTAAGTAAGCATATTTGATCAAAAATTCTCTGTCATCACACTCTCTCTAGATGGGATAATCAGGGGTAGTGCTAGGGGTGGGTATGATGAAGGAACGAAGAATAGAAGTGAGAAGAGAGGCAACATTATTAAGGTGGAGGAGCAGGGATGTGAAGGATATGGTTTTTTACAAAGGACTACTTGAGGTAAACATTATAAAAGTGGCTAGCTTACTCCCAAAAAGAGTCTTAGTGAATGGTTTAAGGGGAGCAAGGGTGGGGTTGGTAATGAGGGGTTGGTCGAGGATACAAGGATCATGCCAGAGGTTGATGGTTATCCATTAGAGAACTTATTTGGTGCCTTTGAAAATCACATGTCTAGATTTCATGATTGAGCTCCAGAAGGCAGAACCGATAGGCGGAGGATCATCCTCCCAAAAGTTAAATTGTTGCATGTACTTTCTTTTTATGATGGAGACCCATTCTAGGTCAGCATTTATCACTATCTTCCATGCTTGTTTAGAAATGAGAGCAAGGTTCATCCTATTGATTCTTCTTAGGCCAATGCCTCCTTAGGTTTTGGGTCTACAAACAATGTCCCACACTACAAGGTGGAATCCCCTTTTATTTTTTGGTCCTGTCCACAAAATATTTTTTGAATTTGTTCAATTTTAGAATAAATTAGGGATGGGAATTTGAATATAGATGGGAAGTAAATTGGGATGCTTTGAAGACACGCATTGACCAGAGTAGCCTTTGTGGGTTTGCTAAGAAGGGACCCTTTCCATCCTATGAGCTTCTTGAGAAATTTGTCAATTACGTTGTTCCACATGCTATCAGAAGGGTTACTAGCCAAGAGTGGAATGTTGAGATAGTAAGTGGGGAGAGTGCCTATTGGACATTGGAGGACTTGAGAAATCCGATGTTGGTGTGTAGGGGGGTATTGATGAAGAATAGTTTGCTTTGGGTATAGTTGACTTGTTGACCCATCGCATCCTCATACAAATTTAGGATGAATTTAATTATTTTAGCTTCTGCCACTAAGGCTAGGGTGCCAAGTATGGTTTCATCAACAAATTATTGATGAGTGATTGGTTCGAGTTGAATTCCAGTTATAGCTCCATTGGCACATGCAGCTTTGAGTGTTCTTCCCAGAGCCTTGCCAAGAATGATGAATAGGCATGGAGATAGGGGGTCTTTGTGTATGATCCCTTTACTACTTTTGAAGTATCCGACTCGAGACCCATTGACAATAACCGAGAACCAGGATCACGATATACATACCCCAATTAATTTAAGCCACTGCGGATGAAACCCAAACTTGAGAAGGAATCCAATGAAGCACAATGAAAGGCCTTGTTCATATCAAGCTTGAGGAGGAATCCAACTTTTTTACTTTTGGAAATAGAATGGATTACTTCATGGATTGTGATAACACCATCTGTTACATTCCTTGGACAGTGCTGCCTTGATAGGTATCAATGATGCGAGGGAGGATTTCCCTCATTCGAATGGACATGGATTTGGTCAGAATTCTATACAGTGCAGTGCAAAGGCTAATAGGCCGGAACTCCAAAAGAGATCTAGGGAGAAATTGCTTGGATATGAGGGCTATGAATTATAAAAATACTAATATACTATTATTTAATTATATTTGAATTATCTAAATATAACGTATAACTTTAATCGAGCATCTCCACTGTTAAACCACTCAAGTCAACTTTGCAAAATGCCTTGGAAAATCTTGATAGAGTCCAACGTTTACTGAGCTCGTTGTTATCGATTTTGCCACTCAAATTATTGTACTTCTCCTTTAGAAAATACAGACATAATGCAAATGGACTGTACTTTTCAAAATGCCTTCAAAAATCTTGATAGAGTCCAACGTTTACTAAGCTCGTTGTCATCCATTTTGCCACTCAAATTACTGTACTTCTTTAGATAATACAGACATATAGCAGTACTAATGCTATTATGATTGTTATTACGGTGGATGCCACACAACAATGGTTCCTAAATTTTCGCCTTTGCTAATTTGATTGTTTCCGCCCTCTTAAAAACACTACTGTTAACAATTTTGCCACTCAAATTATTGTACTTCTTCTTTAGACAATACAGACATATAGCAGCACTAACGCTGTCATCATCATTATTGGCATGGATGCCACACTAACAATGGGGTTCCTAAATTTTCGCCTTTGCTAATTTGGTCGTTTCCGCCCTTTTAAAAACACTAACACATCCCCGCTCCACTGTCAACATTTCTTCAGCACCCGAAATGAATAGGACAATTTCTCCTATACAATTTCTTCTTAGATAGTCGGATCTTCGTTTATTTTGTTTTTATTTAAGAAATAAGAGTTTATAAATTTTTTTACTAAATAACATTTTTTTAGACCAAATCAAACCAATTTTTAATAGAACATATTCTTTATTTATATATAATTATTTATTATATTTTTATTAAAATGTAATATATAATATATATTTTTTAAATCAGTAAATGTCAATACTGTTAAATTTACTCTCTTTGAAACTCTTGCGGATTCTTTAACATACCTTCTAAGAAACTTCAGTGTTTGTGGGTTGATTTTTAATGTTTTAAAAATATACGTGGAAAAATAGTTAAGCATATGTATCTTCTCCACTACCCCAAAATTATAAATTCGAAGAAGGCCTGACAAAAATCCAACGATCCAACATAAACTAGTATTAGCTGGTTTTCCAAGGCCTGGCAAGAATCCAACGAACCAACATAAACTAGTATTAACTGGTTTTCAAAGATAATTGGAACGAGTGATTTTGTGTCTTTCTCCACCAATCACGTGATCAGAAAATCATTGGCACATGCTCCAACATACCCATTTTTCTTTTAAGGTCCATCTAAACCACACAAATCGTCTAAGTCCAATTTCTCAATATGCGACATTTCACTCTCATGCGTTTCAATTGGTACAGCTTGCTCATTAATGCCAACATAGACTTTGGAAATTTCGTACGTTAATTTTATAATTCTGGTGTTGTCATACAAACTTTGACTATCCAAGCAATTTTACTCGCGCCCACAATCTATAATTATCGCAGGGCATTTCAGAATGGGTTGGTAAGAAATTGGACATTTATAGAAATTGGACATTTACAAGGACCAGATCTAAATTCAAACTTGGCCTGCATGCCTAATCTAGGACAAAGTAGTGTGGGCCATCTTGATGACGGTACCAACACCCAGTCACCGGGGTCTCCCTCACTCCGTGCCATGTTTACCATGATTGGTGGAAGTTATAATAGTAGCACCATGATTTGACCCTTCCCAAATACAACTTAATTCTATAACCAGTTATTCAAAAAACAAAAGTAATTACCAATTCCTTTATATATAAAGGAAATAATAAAGAGGGCCTTCTCTATAATAGCTACTCACCATTTCGGCGCTTTCGTCCTTATGCGACCTATCACGGTCATCCCATCCCTTTCCAGTGCCGTCCCAAGCATCCAAGTCTTGGACGCCTTACAATGTTAGGCGATCCACCTTGACTTTATAGTTGTGATGTTGTCCTACAAATGTTCGATTACAAATTTTAAGTAGCCAGCGGCAACTATTTTTTTTGTTAATAACGGTAGAGGGGGCTTTCTCTTATTCTACCATCCTCTTCATCTTCAGACTCCAAAAATGGCCAGAAGAAACATGGCGACCTCGGCATGTGCTGCTTGCAGAATGCAACGCAAAAAGTGTTTTGAGGAATGCATGCTGGCTTCCTATTTTCCATCGAGCGATCCGAACAAGTTTGAAGTCGTCCAAAAAATCTATGGAACGAGTCATGCCATCAAAATGCTTAAAGTACTAGCAACAAAATTATGTTTATTTGATTTCTCCTAGTTAGTAGAACTCATGCTCCAATGGTTGGCTTTTGTTTCAGGGTGTACCCATCGAACAAAGAGCTGACGTGGTTAATAGTGTGGTTTTCGAGGCAACCGCCAGAGATAAGGATCCCGTTCATGGCCTTGCAAGTGTAATTGATCAACTCAAGAAGGAAATTGTTGATATGGAATCGCAGTTGGCAGCCGCACGAGTACAACTGGAGATGATGCGTTCGCAGCAAGAAAAACTTCTTTCCTTGATTGCCACTGGATCTTCTGATGACCATTCTCATATTTTTTATGCTACAGACAGCACGTCACAACAAAATGAAGATCCTATGTTAGAGGACGAGGATCCTTTGCTGTTGTGGAAGCCGCTATGTGATTTTTAAGTTTAACATCAAGTCGAAGAGTAAGGTCTCCCGTATGTTATACCAGTGGGCAATAACTAGGAGGAAACTTTGAAAATACTTTGTGTTGACCATCATTGGTGAGACTACTTATATGAAGGGATAAATACTTTTGACGTCAAATGGCTAACCCAATACTCGCGTTAGATGTATGAATTCCCTACTCTATCCCAGAGGAATATGAATGGCGTTGTATGTATTTCAAAGTAATTAAACATCATATGCAGTTGTTTTTTAATTATGTAATAAATTTCAATGAATTCACTAAACAAACGAAGTATTGTCCTTTCGGCATTTTTGAGCTCTAGCTTAAAAAAGAAAATAAGGGGGTGGAGTATAGATGCCCATAATTTCCATTTCTTCATCTGCACAACTTTCGTGACCTTTCTTCTCTTCTAACTTATCTCCTTTTTTTCCGAATCAAATGTACTCTTCCTAATAAAAAACCAGACCATCACTTGCCCTCTAGTTCGCCTATCAAGCATCCTTACCTTTCTTTTATATAGTCAAGCATCTATGAGGGGTTAGCATTTTTTATTGGCATATACTTAGGATTTTCTCGGTACTGTTTTAAGTGTTTTTCCTTGACATTACCTGGTAATGGAGTTAGTGTACGACTCTTCTCGAGATTTGTGATATTACTTTATTTTTATGAAGAAGTAAATAAGAAGATTAGGAAAAGCCATTAGAAGCGTTGAGGCACGCATCTTACATTTTCCCATGCTTTTTAATTGAAAATAATTAAGATAACTATTTTCATGGACAGTTATGTTAAGTTTTGTTAAGGATATAGTCATATATCAATCATAAGCTTTAACCAGGAAAAATACGAAGTTCAAGGATCCTGTGTCTTCCAGATGTGGGTGTTGATACAGAGTGCATTATGGTTATTATTCCACATGTCGTAGGAAACAAATAAATTTTCAGTTAATAAGTATAAATAATTTTTTTTAAGTGAAAACACATATTTATAATCATAGTTATTTATAATCATAGTTATAGTTAGATAGTAGGTATTAAGGTGGAACCGAATTCCAATCATGGAATATATAAAATAATTTTATTGTATTAAATGTTATGTTTATAAACACAATTATTATTAACATTGTTATTATTGATTAAAATTATATATCGGAGGTTCCAATCTGGGTGTTGCGCCCCTGCATGTCCAGCTCGAGTGACTACGGGAACCCTATGTGTTGGGGTCCCATCTCTCTCCTGTCATGTGTTGAACCATACTGAACCCTATGCGTCCTAGCTTCCGGGGTCCCCATCTCCCGTAGGGTTACCATCAACGAGAGGGATGGGTTTGTTAGATGCAGTCTCGATAGTCTCTGATAGTTGAGACCCTACCTTAGCAGTTATTATAAATTGCGATTGTAAAATAAATAAATAAATAAAAATAATTATATATATATATATATATTAATTAATTAAACCATTTCGATAAACAAATAAATTAAAACAATATTAATTTGAAATTATGTTATTGACGGTTGCCATAGTAAAATCCAGTGGTGTATGCAAGATTTATAAACGGGTCTAAAATCACTTTGGATGATCTGTTAACTCACCGCAGTTCACAAATAATACTTATGGTGCATTTTTTTTAATTCATTATAATAACATGAATTTAATATAATAATTATATTTTTTATATATTTTATTTATTTTTATATTTAATATTTAAAATGTTTGAGTGTAATAAATTATGTGATATTTGTTTTAGGTAATAAAATTATTTTTATTAGATTAAATTAAAATATGTAACTAATAATAATTTGTCTATAAATTTAATAATAGATATCTTTAAAAACTTAGAAGGTGAAAGATGAAAGTATTTTTGAAAATGATTTTTCATTTTTGGTTAGTTTTACTTAAGAAACATTGATATATAATGTTCTATTAAAGAGGGCCTAGTAGGGTCCAAGTCAATGCAACTTGTATGCAACTGAAGAAACAATAGATCATTTATGAGTTCATTGTGGTTTTTTGAGAGAAGTGTGGAGGTCTATTTTCCTGTGATTATTTGAGAGAATTGTGGAGCTCTATTCTATCCATGGCTAAGGGGAAGGGATATTGACCAACAAGGAATCTATTGGAGAATATATAACAATGTTTCAAAAATAAAGGCTTAAATGAATACAAATGCATTTCATTAATAGTTGCGTGGGGTCTATGATTGATATGAAATCTATGTTGTTTAAAAGTAAAGAAATTCTATGTATACACGTTTAAGGTCAGATCAAATATACATATGAAAGCATAATAAAAACCCCAAAATTATCTGTTGTATGAAAGGTTGAAAGTCTTATAGTGTATATTACAAAGTCTTGGGATTTTTTTATGTATCTTGTCAAGATAGTCTTATATCTAGATGAAAATCACAAATTCACTTTTAAAAGTAGGTCTTGGTGAAGTTACCAATAATGTGGTAGTGTGGAAGGATTTGATATTTTGTTAAGATTGACAATGGAACAATTTGGTAACTCAAAATTGGTGGTGGATTAGATTTTAGGATTAGTGGGAATGCAAAATTTTATATTTAAATCTTGTTACAGGTAGGTGAATTTTCTAGAAGCATCATTCATAGGTATTTCTTATAAACATATATACAAATAACTAAATAAGCAAGTGTATGGGCCATCAAAAGCTTCCTTGGATATTTTAGTTGATACTTGATTTAAAGGAGTAGTGTGTGGGACTATGATTCCACTATAGTCTCACCCTTTTGATAGATGTCATTATTTAGGATAACTTTTATGTTGTTTTTAACATCTTTTCATAATTAAAATAATATCTATAATATGACTAATGGCTCAAGGTATGAAGTACAAAAATGACACTCTATAAGATGATTGAAGGCTTGCAACATGTTGCTCGTTATTTATATTGTAACAGGTTGATATAATTTTTAAAGAATTTTGAGTTATTTTTGGGAGATTCTGGAATACCTATAAATGGGGTTGTCTAGTAAGGTCTATGTGAGGGTATAAAATACCCATCTCAATGTAATTTTTTCAAACTCTAATATTTTTGAGGAAAAAATCTGTTAAAAAATAAATTAAAAACTCTATGAATAAAAAATAGCTAATGATGTTGTTGTCAATATAAAGTTATTTTATATAAATATAAATATGAAAAGAGGGGATGTGGCTAGCAATGCAATATAGTTAATTACAAATAATAATAACATTTTTGGTGAAGGCTAGCCACTGACAAGATCACCAATTTTTGAGTAAATTTTTAATAATGTGAAGTTTCATTCAAATAGTGAGAATGTGCGAACCGATTCGATAGCTGAGAATGTGCGAACCAATTCGATAAATCCTATCACAAATAAAAAAAATGATGTAGACCTAGGATTTTCTACGTTTAAATACTACACAGACCACTATTCTTCCAAATCTACCATGAGTTTTTTTTATGAGTTTGCTTGTTTGATATTGGGTTCATATGGTTGTTGGTGTGAGGGTTTTGATTGAAAAAATGTAGGGTTTGTTTGATTGGATGAAAGTAGGGTTTATTTGATTTTGGGATGGAGGCTTTCAATAAAAATGCATGCATTGAGCCAAAAATAAATTTTAAAGAAGTAATGCATGGAGGACCACATCAAACAGGAGGGAAACACAATCAACTATTGCTAAGGAAACCATTGAAGATGCCAAAGATCAATTCAAGGAAAATAGATATGAGTTGCATGAAAGCAACTAATGGATTCTTATTAGTGAAGTTGAAAATAAATTATGTCCAAGAAGGAATAGATGCGGTGGAGAGGAAAGGTATAATTTGTTGATTCATGGGATTTCGACCAACTCTTGCTACCTTCAAGCAATGGGTTGCCAAAAAGTAGAGCACTAAAGGTAAGTTCCAAATTTATACTTACCCTAATGGCTACTTTATCATTTTTTTTGTTAATAAATAAGATAGGGAGAACATTTTTCAAGGGGACCATGGTTTTTTGGTAGGGCTGGGCTCTTCATGAAGCCCTGACATATCAAGTTCAAAGCTGAGAAATAAATACCATCAATTGCCCCTATTTGGATCTATTTATTTGGTCTTTCGATAGAATAAAACTCAAAGCATATGATTTATGCAAGGATTTGTGTTTTGATTGATTTTTATAAACCTCTTCCTAAGAATATTAATTCACAGTATGGGGAAGAAATATAGGAGAAAGTAGTAGATTATGAAAATATTCCATTTAGATGCAGAATCTTCATGAATATGGCTATCTAGCCAAGGATTATCCACATAAGGTCCTTAAAAAAGAGAAAGAGAATGGGTCTTGGTCGGGTTTCAAATCCCTAAACAAAAAACACAAAGAAAAAATAGCAAAAAAATATAAAATTGTAATTTCACCTAACACATTTAAAATTCTCTCCATGGATGAGCAAGCAGATGATGAGGATGGTCAAATAAAAATAATTATTATGGAAACATAGTTTGATGAAGATAGGGAACATGAAGGATTGCATGATGAAAAATCATTAAAAGAGCTTGCCTTGATGCTAAGAAATAACAGTAAAGGAAAAAAAAGTACAATGTAGAAAACCAATCCAAGTGCAAAACGAAAGGGTAGATTCAAACTACAAACAAAATTGATCCTGAGAAAGAGCAAAGAAATTCCAATAGTAGTGTCATAGTTCTAAGTAACCATCCTATAATCCTAGCTAGAATGAAGCAAGATAAAAATAAAAGGATAAGAATACCATAATCCTAAGGTTTATATTCTGTCTCTTTATGTCAATGTCCGAAGCTTTAGCTATTTTGCTAAGCAATTTTTGATATTTTTGGTATTTTGTTAAGCTTTGGTTTATTTTTAGTGTTACCATATTTTGTTTGATTTGTCAATAGCTCCTTTGGCTTAGTTTTTGTTGTATTTGTTTTTCCTAATTTTGTTTGTGGTGTATTTGAATCATTTTGTTGTTTCTGTTTTGGATTTGTTTTGTTATGTTGTTTTTATGATTTTTTTTGTGTTTTGTATTCTATAGATTTTTGTTTGTGGTGTTTTTGTTTATTTTTGTTTTTTTGTTATGGTAGTGTTTTTTTATGTTGTGTTTGTGTTTTTCTATGTGTTTCATGTTTTGGTGTTGTTTATTTTTATCATTTGTTTTTTATTATTATTATTATTTTTTATTATTTTTTTTATATTTATTGTTATTTTATTATATTTTATTTTTTTGTGTGTTTTATTTTATTATGTTTTGTTATGTTGTGTGTGTTTGTTCTATGTGGTTAGTATTTTTTTTGTAATTTTTTTGTGCATGTGTTTGGTTGTGCTTTTTCTTGTTGACACACTCAAGGAGTATGCTTTATTTGTTTTAGCTTTTTGTGTGTTTGTGTTTGTGTGTTCTTGTTTTTTATTTTTTGAGGTATACTCATTGCATGTTTCAAAGGTGGTAGGCCAGGTATGAGCCGTGGGTAATTTTGGTGGACGAAATACCCATGTCTCCTTGGGTCTTATGCAAAAGTGGCATCCCTTATGTGATATTTTCCACAAAAAAAAAAAATGTATATTTTGATAAATCTTAGTTATGCATGCTATTGCTTGTGGTGACATTTGCCCTTGATTACTATTGCTATCTGAGTTATTAATGCACACTGCTATATTTGGTTATTGAAATTAAGGACATTAATTGATATTGATTTGGAAAGAAACTAAAAAGTGGGTGCTATACTGTTCACCCCCCCTCTTTGTATAAGCTTGTGTTCTTCAATTGGTATCAGAGTGGGTTCCTTCGAAAAGGCTAACAACTTGAGGTTAGATACTACAAGAACATAGATGACTTCATAGAATGGATCATCTACAAATAAGGCACCACTGTTTGATGGTAACAATTATGCTTTCTAGAGCATGAGAATGAAGAACTACATGATATCACAATGATATGAGGTATGGTAGATGGTTGAAAAAGAGTATAAGGTTGAAGGTGATCCTGAGGTAGATAAGACTATCAAGAAATTGGTTGAGATCAATGCAAGGGCAATAAATTGTATTTTGAGTGGGCTACGTGAGACAAGTCATTGTATGTAATTCAAATAATAAAATGTGGACCAAGTTGTGAAATACTTATGAAGGAGATTCCAAGGTAAAGTTGTCAAAACTACAAACTCATAGAAAAATATTTGAGGAATTGAAAAAGGAAGATTCTGAAGATATTGCAAATTTTTTACTTCAAGTTGATGAGATTACTAACACCATGAGAGCCCTAGGATTTGATATGAAAGAATCATAAGTTACTCAAAAATTTTTGAGATCACTTCCCATAAATTATGATGCAAAGGTTTCAATAATAGAAGAAACAATGGATAACAACAAACTAAAAAAGTAAGAACTACACGGAAATCTCATGGCTTATGGGATGAGGGTGAGTAAGCATCAGGTTCCAATAAAAGAGATTGCATTCAAGTCTTTAGAGAAAGAGAAAAGGAAGGTTCTAGAGATAGATAGAGATCCAGTTAATGATGAGGAATCTAAATTCATCAAAAGGAATAAGGACTCAAGGAATTACAAATATATGAGGGAAGTCAAATGCTACAAGTGTGGTGATTTTGGTCACTATGCACACAAGTGCCCACATGAAGAAAAAAATGATGATGAAAAACAAGGTCACAAAAGAAAAGAAGATGGAAATCATAAGCATGACAAAGATGATAGATACAAGCAAAATATGTATGATAAGAAGAAAATTTTTTGTAAGGTAAAGAAATCTTACTACATTGAAGAATCAAGTGATGGTTCAGTTCACAACAATGAAAACCAATCAGATGAAGAAGAATGTACATTCTTTGGAATAAGTGAATAAAGGTAAGAACACCTATTCCTAGGTATTGAAGTTAAAGAAGAGGATATATCTATTGAAAAAAGACATGAAAAGCTTGCCATAGCCATTGAGTAAGCAAATAGATATAAGAAGGGTTTAAGGATACTAAAATGCTTCATATGCAAAGATAATATAGATGATGATTGCACATACTACAACAATTGCAACAAGGAAAGTTTATTTGTTGAAAAAGAAAGTAGCAGTTCTAGTAATAGTTCTTGCAGTAGTTCTATTGACAATTCCAGTAGCAGTGATAATGAAGAAGAGGAATCCATAAAACAAGAAAAAAAAATCAGGTTATTGGAAAGGAAAATCAAGAGGCTTGAAAATAAGGTGCATGAAAATGAAAAGGTCAAAATGATGCTTAATCAACACATTCAAGATTTGGAAAAAGAGCTTCAAGAAACAGTAGAGCTCAACATCACTATTTCTAAGCAATTGAAGGAGAATAAATAAAGGCATAAACAATTATAAGAAGAAGATCAAAAAAGTTTGGGGCCCTACATAAATGAGTTAGCACGATTTCAAAGGAATTCAAAAATTCTGGATATTTTTTTGGATTTACAACGAGATCCATTTATAAAGACAGGTCTTGGTTATAAAGAAGGGAAACAAAAATAAGTACACAAGGAACTATATTTGTATAAGGAGGCTTTATTTCATAAATATATAAGGAAGAACCGGTTCCCAAAGAAAAATAAGCTGCAAAAATGGATACTTGCATTTCAGAGGCTATAGAGATGTGTGCCAATTTGCTACTTGACACAAATGAAGAGAAATAAAATGAATATTCCAAAGAACCAAATGTCTCATATTTCAATTTTGGGGAATCACACTCAAAAGGAAAGTAAGTTCTAAAAGATGAAAGAAAGGAAGCACCTAAGTTTTATGAAGAAAGTTCCAAAGTTTCTATGGATCCAAATATTTAGTTTGGATCTGGTTTTGAGATAGGTGAATCAAGTTCAAAAGGAAAATAAATACTTGAAGAGGAAAGGAAGGAAGAAATTAAGGAAAAGAATTTAGATACTACAAAGAAGGTTCAAGTATGCAATGCACAAGTTTAAAATGATCATAGGGATAACGGTCAAGAAAGGAATGAGGAACTGAGGTATGAACAAAGGGCTTTTCAAGGATATTGTTTTTCTTGTAATGGATTTGGAAATAGGGCTATACACTGCAGGGTCCATGGATCAAAGAAGCTTGATTTTTCTAGAAGAAACTTCAAAGGAAGAATGTATGGTTTTTAGGGACATTGCTTCTTATGCAACAGGATTGGTAATAGAGCTTCTCAGTGCAAATAAAATGAGCAAAATAGTTTGGTTTTAGAGCTACACAATTCAGAAGTCATGGTCATAAATGGTCATGAAAACAAAGCTTCACAATACAGGGTTCAAGAAAGGAATGGATATGGAAATTATTTAAAGAAAAAATTTAGGATTTGGGCACCATCCAAAGGCTACAATATCAACTATTTTAATTGTAATAACTTTGGACATATTACAAAATGGTGTAGGACTCATTTTCAAATAGGTTCAAGGCAAGAAGGTCAAATAGGTTCTAGACAAGAATATTAAGTAATTCATCAAGAGAAGAATATCAAGAAAACATGGAAGGAATTTGATAGAGGAAAAAACCAATGTAATATGGGAGTAAAAGTACTCCCACCCCAAAATTAATCACCTCAAGAGAGAAGGTAGTGAGGGGGCTAAGCTTAAGATTCATATGTTTTAGCCCCATAGGTGTCCCTTTTGCCATTGATGTCAAAGCGGGAGAGATTTGAGTAAGGGAGAGAGATTTGAGTTAGGGGGAGCAGCCTCCAAAGAGAGCATTGAGTTAGGGGGAGCAACCTCCAAAGATATTATTGAGTCAGGGGGAGTAGATTTGATTATTAAAAATGGTTTTTACAGTGACTGTGGTGATTTGCATTAGAGGTGTTGCCATAAATTACAAAGGGGGATATTGTTGAAAATTTGAGGTATTTTATGTTGTCATTGATGTGACATGGATCATTGATGTTACATGGATCACACTGAGTTTTGGTGGTCAAAGTATTTCATAAATAAGCATTTATGATATTTTGGAAAGCATGAATATATACAGGTTTTTTGTGAAAACCAAGGTAGGAAAAATAAAAGGTTTTATTTAAAACTATGGATGTATATTTGAAATGGGTTTTTCTTAAAACCCAAGTTGGATTTTCGTTTCGTCAAAAAAGGTGCCCCGATGATGGAAATATTTAATTTTAAACATTTAAGTTTAAATTTTAATTATTTAAAATTAAAATTAAAATTTAAAATTAGAAGTTAATTTATAGTGCCGATGTCAAAATAAAGGAGGAGACATATAATATTAAAATTTAATTTATAGCACTGACATCAAAATAAAGGAGGAAGGCATATATATATATATATATGCCACCAAATATTTTGATTAATCGCTGATGTTCTCAATGATGGTGATGCATTCGAATTACTAAGGAAGTGAAAGGTGCCATCTTGTTAAATAGTGTGAAAAGGGTGTTCGTTCGAAGAAGGAAGCAAAGGTGTCGCAAATCGTTCAAATCCAGTGGAGGAAGGAGGCAATAAAAGTAAGGGAGGTACATTACCAAGAACCGTAGGTGCTTGTGGCCTAGTGGTAAAAGGAAGGTGTGTTACGTGTTGAAGTGCCAGCAGGTCCGAAGTTCGAATCCCGTAGGCGCTGGTTTTGTAAAGTGAAAGGGAGGACTCTTTTGGTGCACGTGGTTTTTTAGGACACACTTGGGACAAACAAATAGAAGGTTTGCACTCACTATTCTATGTGAGTGGTTGGCTTACGTGGTTTTTGAAATCACAGTTAGAGTGGTGCAGGGGTAGCGATCGGGGATCGAATCCCATTGAGGAAAAAGGTAAGTTTATAATTTTTCCTAATATTTTATTTTTCTAAGGTTTCCCTAGGAGAGATAAGGTTTATGATGCATGTTAATAAAAAGAGAAATTTCTGGTGATTTTCCTTTTAGAAGTATATCATATTATATATCTTTGGAAATATTATTTCAAGGGCTATTTGATTAACTTGCTTAGAGCGAGAAATCAGGTGTATGTAAAAAGATATTTTTGTTTTTGTAAAGGGGTTAAAAAGTGAATTTTATTTTGTTCTTTTTCAAAAGTGATTAATTCTTTCATAAGGGGACATGATGCATTTTGTTGAGGAGTGATAAGGTATTATTTGGATATTGTTGTTATGATATTAATCATGATCTCTAACCCTTGTTGAAAGTTGAAAAAGGAGTTTTTTGAGTGTGGAAAATTTCCAAAGAGGTTTCTTCATCTTCATAAAAGGTATGGGCACATTATCCTATTGATTGATTATGGTGGTTGATTTTTGAAATATCATTCGAGAGAAAAGGAATTATTGTGGTTTCCTTTTCGAAAGTGGTTGGTTGAATACTTCAAGGTTTTATGGTTTGAGAGTTGTGTTTAATCCTTGTTTTATAAGCATATTTGTTGAAGCCCATTGGTTATGCAAATAACTTGAAAAGAACACGAGTATCATTGTTATGTGAGATTTGTGGTTGAGCATTATTGGAAATATTTGATTTGGTTGATACATGCTTGGACTAGGGTTTTGTGAGAAAGAGATGTCTCTTGTGATGATTGGTTGAGTTGAGTTGATTGAGCCTAGTCAAGTGATGTTTAAAGTGATTATTTAAGTTCCATGAAACAAACTATTCTATAAATCTTATTTGAGTTGAGATTGAGCTTAGAACATATTGAGTCTCTAAAAATTCTCTTTATGCTTCTATGAGTTGACTTGAATTGAGTTGAGATTGATTTGATTTGAGATCATTGTGGATCATTGTTGTCATCCATTGTAGAGTTCTTTGCCATTCATTTTTGAGTTTATCATTGAGCCTTGACTTTGTAGATTTGTGGATGAGATTTGAATTCTCCTTGAGCATGATTGGTTGAGCCTTTGAGAAGACCTTTGGGATAGATTTTTGGATAGATTTATGGTAATTTTTATGTATGATTGATTTAGCCTTAAGAAATACTTTGGGATAGTTTTGAGACAAATTTGTGTACAGATTTTGACAACATTTGAGGAAGTTTTGTGTGAGCTTGTTGAGCATATTTGGACAAGTTCTGTGTGAGCTTGTTGAGTAGATTTGGACAAGTTATGTGTGAGATTATTGAGAATATTTGGACAAGTTCTGTGTGAGCTTGTTGAGCAGATTTGGACAAGTTCTATGTGATCTTGTTGAGTAGATTTAGACAAGTTCTGTGTGAGCTTGTTGAGCAGATTTAGACAAGTTCTATGTGAGATTGTTGTGCAAATTTGGACAAGTTCTGTGTGAACTTGTTGAGCATATTTTGACAAGTTCTGTGTGAGCTTGTTGAGAAGATTTGGACAAGTTTTGTGTGAGCTTATTGAGTAGATATGGACAAGTTATGTGTGATCTTGTTGACCAGATTTGGAAAAGTTCTTTGTGAACTTGTTGGGCATATTTGGACAAGTTCTATGTGAGCTTGTTGAGCAGATCAATGGAACATCTACCAGATAAGATAAGTGGATTGCCTACCTGAGTAGATGAGTGTGTTACCTAGCTTAACAGATTAGTGGATTTTCTACTTGAGTAGATCAGTGTTTTGCCTAGCTAAGAAGATCAGTGGATTGCCTACCTGAGTAGATGAGTGTGTTGCCTAGCTAAGCAGATCAATGGATTTCCTACCTGATCAGATCAGTGTGTTGTCTAGCTGAGTAGATCAGTGGATTTCCTACCTATGCAAATCAATGTATTGCTTAGATTTGAGCAGATCAAAGTAATCATTGTATTGGATAAGGATCCTTATTTTTTTATGAAATATTATAAGGATATTATCTTGTGGAGTACCCCACATTGGGGGGAACCACATTAAATCTTGTGTCTCAGTTGTGTGTGGTGACTTCTGCTCTTGCTTACTATTGTTGTATAAGTTATTAATACACACTGCTATATTTGGTTATTGTAATTAAGGACATTAACTGATATTGGTTTGGAAAGAAAATAAAAAGTGGGCACTATACTGTTCACCCCCATATTAGTATAATCTTGTGTTATTCAATTAATATCAGAGTGGATTCCTTTGAAAAGGTTAATATCTTGAGGGCAGATTCTAAAAGAACAAATATGGCTTCATAGAATGGATCATCTACAAATAAGACACCACTATTTTATGATAAAAATTATGCTTTCTACAGCATGATAATGAAGAACCACTTGATATCACAGAGATATGAGGTATGGTAGATGGTTGAAAAAGAGTATAAGGTTGAAGTTCATCCCGAGGTAGATAAGACTATCAAGAAATTGGTTGAGATCAATGCAAGAGCAATAAATTGTATTTTGAGTGGGATACGTGAGACAAATTTTGCAAAGGTTATGGTATGTAATTCAAATAATGAAATGTGGACCAATTTGTGAAATAATTATGAAGAAAATTCTAAGGTAAAGTTGTTAAAACTACAAACTCATAGAAAAATATTTGAGAAATTTAAAATGAAAGATTCTGAAGATATTGCAAAGTTTTTATCTCGAGTTGATGAGATTACTAACACCATGAGAGCCTAATATTTGAGATGAAAGAATCAAAAGTTACTCAAAAGGTTTTGAGATCACTTCCCATTAAGTATGATGCAAATGTTTCAACAATAGAAGAAATAATGAATATCAAAAAACTAACAATGGAAGAACTACAAGAAACTCTCATAGCTTATGAGATGAGGGTGAGTAAGCATTAGGTTCCAATAAAAGAGATTGCATTCAAGGCTTCAGATAAAGAGAAATGGAAGGTTCCAGAGATAGATAGAGATCCAATTAATGATGAGGAATCTAAATTCATCAAAAGGAATAAGGACTCAAGGAATTATAGAGATATGAAAAAAGTCAAATGCTACAAGTGTGGCGATTTTGGTCAGTATGCACACAAGTATCCACATGAAGAAAAGAGTGATGATGAAAAAGAGGGTCACAAAAGATGACAAAGATGACATCTACAAGAAAAACATGTATGAGAAGAAGAAAAAATTTCATAAGGTAAATAAATCTTACTACATTGAAGAAGAAAGTGATGGTTCAGTTCACAACAATGAAAACTAGTCAGATGAAGAAGAATGTACATTCTTTGGAGTAAGTGAAGAAAGGCAAGAACACATTTTCCTATGTATTGAAGTTAAATAAGAGGATATATCTATTGAAGAAATACATGAGGATCTTGCCACAGCCATTGAGTAAGAAAATAGATACAAGAAGGGTCTAAGGATACTAAAATGCTTCATATGTAGAGATTTTGGGCATATAGATGATGATTGCACATACTACAACAATTGCAACAAGGAAAGTTTATTTGTTGAAAAAGAAAGCAACAGTTCTAGTAATAGTTCTAGCAGTAGTTCTAATGACAATTCCAACAATAGTGATGATGAATAAAAGGAATCCACAAAAAAAGAAAAGAAAATTAAGAGATATTGGAAAGGAAAATCAAGAGGCTTGAAAATAAGGTGCACGAAAATGAAAAGGTCCATGGATCAAAGAAGTTTGATTTTTCTAGAAGAAACTTCAAAGGAACAAGGTATGGTTTTTAGGGACATTGCTTCTTATGAAACATGATTGGTCATAGAGATTCTCAGGGCAAATAAAATGAGAAAAATGGTTTTGGTTTTAGAGCTACACAATTTAGAAGTCATTTTCATAATGGTCATGAAAATAGAGCTTCACAATACAAGGTTCAAGAAAGGAATGGATATGGAAATTATTTCAAGAAAACAATCAGGATTTGCACACCATCCAAAGGCTACAATATCAAGTGTTTTAATTGCAATAACTTTGGACATATTGCAAAATGGTGTAGGAATCATTTCCAAATAGGTTCAAGGCAAGAAGGTCAAACAAGTTCTAGAAAAGAAGATCAAGTAATTCATCAAGAGAAGGATATCAAGAAAACATGTAAGGAAGTTGATAGAGGAAATAAACAATGTAATATGGGAGTAAAATTACTCCAACCCCAAAATTTATCACCTCAAGAGAAAATGTGGTTAGGGGGCTAAGCTTAAGATTCATATATTTTAGCCCCATAGGTGTCCCTTTTGCCATTGATGTCAAAGGGGGAGAGATTTGAGTTAGGGGGAGCAGCCTCCAAAGAGAGCATTGAGTTAGGGGGAGCAGCCTCCAAAGAGAGCATTGAGTTAGTAGGAGTAGCCTCCAAAGAGATTATGTAGTCAGGGGGAGTAGATTTGATTATCAAAAATGGCTTTTGCAGTGACTGTGGTGATTTTCATTAGAGGTGTTGCCATCAATGACAAATGGGGAGATTGTTGTAAATTTGAGGTATTTTATGTTGTCATTGATATCACATGGATCATGGATGTTACATGGATCACACTAAGTTTTGGTGGCGAAAGTATTTCATAAATAAGCATTTATGATATTTTGGAAAGCATGAATATATACAGGGTTTTTGTGAAAAACAAGGTAGGAAAAATAAAATATTTTATTTAAAACCATGGATGGCAGATTTGAAATGGGTTTTTCTTAAAACCCAGGTTGGGTTTTTGTTTCATCGAAAAAGGTACCCCGGTGATGGAGATATTTAATTTTAAATATTTAAGTTTAAGTTTTAATTATTTAAAATGTAAATTTAAATTTAAAATTAAAAGTTAATTTATAGTGTTGACGTCAAAAGAAATGAGGAGACATATAATATTAAAATTTAATTTATAGTGTTGACATCAAAAGAAAGGAAGAAGGCATATATAAATATGCCACCAAATGTTTTTATTAATCACTGATGTACTCGATGATGGTGATATGTTTGAATTGCTAAGGAAGCGAAAGGTGCCAAAATGTTAAAGAGTGTGCAAAGGGTGCTCGTTCAAAGAGGGTGCAAATGCATCGTAGCTCGTTCAAATCCAGTGGAGAAAGGAGTCAATAAAAGTAAGGGAGGTCCCTTCCCAAGCATCGTAGGCACTTGTGGCCTAGCGGTAAAAGGAAGGCGTGTAATGCATTGAAGTGCCAACAGATCCAAAGTTCGAATCCCACCAGTGTTGGTATTGCAAAGTGAAAGGGAGGACGCTTTTGGCGCACATGGTTTTTGAGGACACGCTCGAAGCAAAAAAATAGAAGGTTTGCGCTCACTGTTCTATGTGAACCATTGGCTCACATGGTTGTTGGTGCCATAGTTAGAGTGGTATAGGAGGAACGACCGAGGATCGAATCCCATTGAGGACAAATGCATGTTAATAATTTTTCCTAATATTTCATTTTTCTAAGGTTGCCCTAGGAGAGATAAGGGTTGTGATTCATGTTGAGAAAAAGAGAGATTTTTGGTGATTTTCCTTTTAGAAGTATATCATATTATATATCATTGGAAATATTATTTCGAGGGCTATTTGATTAACTTGCTTAGAGGAAGAAATAAGGTGTATGTAAAGAGATATTTCTATTTTTGTAAAGGGGTTCAAAAGTGAAGGTTGTTTTGTTCTTTTTCAAAAGTAATTAATTCTTTTATAAGGGGACATGATGCATTTTGTTTTGTAGGAGTGATAAGGTGTTATATGGATATTGTTTTTATGATATTAATAATGATGTCTAACCCTTTTTGAAAGTTGAAAAGGAAGTTTTTTGAGTGTGGCAAATTTCCAAATACGTTTCTTCATATTCATAAAAGGTATGGGCACATTCTCGTATTTATTAATTATGGTGGTTGATTTCTGAAATATATTTGGAGAGAAAAGGATTGATTGTGGTTTCCTTTTCAAAAGTGGTTGGTTGAATGCTTCAAAATTTTCTGGTTTGAGAGTTGTGTTTAAACCTTGTTTTATAAGCATAGTTTTTGAAGCCCATTGGTTATGCAAAGAACTTGAAAAGAACACGAGTATCATTGTTATGTGATATTTGTGGTTGAGCATTGTTGAAAATGTTTGAGTTGGTTGATACATGCTTGGACTAGGGTTTTTTGAGAAAGAGATGTCTCTTATGATGATTGGTTGAGTTGAGTTGATTGAGCCTAGTCAAGTGATGTGTGAAGTGATTGTTCAAGTTCCATGAAAAAAACTATTCTATAAATCTTATTTGAGTTGAGATTGAGCTTAGAACATATTGAGTCTCTAACAATTCTCTTTATGCTTCTATGAGTTGACTTGAGTTGAGTTTAGATTGATTTGAGTTGAGATCATTGTGGATCATTGTTGTCATCCATTGTAGAGTGCTTTGCCATTCATTGTTGAGTTCATCATTGAGTCTTACCTTTCTAGATTTGTGGATGAGATTTGAATTCTACTTGTGCATGATTGGTTGATCCTTTGAGAAGTCCTTTGGGATAGAATTCTAGACAAATTTGTGGCATTTTTTGTGTATGATTGAATGAGATTTGAGAAGGATTTTGGGACAGTTTTGAGATATATTTGTGGATAAATTTTGACAGCATTTGAGTAAGCTATGTGTGAGCTTGTTGAAAATATTTGGACAAGTTTTGTGGGAGCTTGTTGAGCAGATTTGGACAAGTTATGTGTGAGCTTGTTGAGAATATTTGGACAAGTTATTTGTGAGCTTGTTGAGCAGATTTAGACAAGTTATGTGTGAGCTTGTTGAGCAGATTTAGACAAGTTTCGTGTGAGCTTGTTGAGCATATTTGGACAAGTTCTGTGTGAGCTTGTTGAGCATATTTGGAAAAGTTTTTTATGAAAATTTTGAGAATATTTGGACAAGTTCTGTGTGAGATTATTGAGCAGATTAGTGGATTTCCTAGCTAAGAATATTAGTGGATTGCCTACCTAAGTAGATCAGTGTGTTGCCTAGTTGAGCATATCAATGGATTGCCTACCTTAGTAGATGAGTGTGTTGCCTAGCTGAGGAGATCAATTGATTGCCTACCTGAGTAGATCAGTATGTTACCTAGCTGAGCAGATCAGTAGATTTCCTACCTAATTAGATCAATGTGTTTCCTAGCTAAGCAAATCAGTGGATTGCCTACCTGAGCAGATCAGTGTATTGCTTAGCTTTGAGTAGATCAAAGTAATCATTGTATTGGATAAGGATCCTTATTTTTGTGTGAAATATTATAAGGATATTATCTTGTGGAGTACCCCACATTGGGGGAACCACATTAAATATTGTGTCTAAATTGTGTGTGGTGACTTGTGCTCTTGCTTAATATTGCTATATGAGTTATTAATGCATACTGCTATAAGTTTTTATTACAAATAAGGACATTAATTGATATTGGTTTGGAAAGAAAGTAAAAATTGGGTGTTATACTATTCACCCTCCCCTCTCAATATAAGCTTGTGTTCTTCAATTTGTATCAGAGTGAGTTATTTCAAAAAATTTAGCAACTTGAGGGCATATTCTAAAAGAACATAGATGGCTTCACAAAATGAATCATATAAAAATAAGGCACCACTATTTGACGGTAACAATTATCATAGGGATATGAGGTATTGCAGATGGTTGAAAAAGAGTATAAGGTTGAAGGTGATCCCGAGGTAGATAAGACTATCAAGAAATTGGTTGAGATCAATGCAAGGGCAAATTGTATTTTGAGTGGGCTATGTGAGACAGATTTTATAAAGGTCATGGTATGTAATACAACTAATGAAATGTGGACCAAGTTGCAGAATACTTATGAAGGATATTCCAAGGTAAAGTTGTCAAAACTATAAACTCATAGAAAAATATTTGAAGAATTTAAAATGGAAGATTCTGAAGATATTGCAAAGTTTTTACTTCAAGTTGATGAGATTACTAACACCATGAGAGGCCTAGGATTTGAGATGAAACAATAAAAAGTTACTCAAAAGGTTTTGAGATCACTTCCCATGAAGTATGATGAAAATGTTTCAATAATAGAAGAAACAATGGATACCAACAAAATAATAATGGAAGAAATACAAGGAAATCTCACATATTATGAGATGAGGGTGAGTAAGAATCAGGTTCCAATAAAAGAGATTGCATTCAAGGCTTCAGAGAAAGAGAAATGGAAGGTTCCAGAGATAGATAGAGATCCAATTATTGATGAGGAAGCTAACTTCATCAAAAGGGATAAGGACTCAAGGAATTACAAATATATGAGGAAAATAAAATGCTACAAGTGTGGTGATTTTTGTCACTATGCACACAAGTGCCCACATGAAGAAAATAGTGATGATGAAAAACATGGTCACAAAAGAAAAGAATATGGAAATCATAAGCATGACAAAGATGACAGATACAATCAAAATGGGTATGAGAAGAAGAAAAAAAAAATTAAGGTAAAGAAATCTTACTACATTGAAGAAGCAAGTGATGGTTCAATTCACAACAATGAAAACCAATCAAATGAAGAAGAATGTACATTCTTTGAAAAAAGTGAAGAAAGGCAAGAACACCTATTCTTAGGTATTGAATTCAAATAAGAGGATATATCTATTGAAGAAAGACATGAAAATCTTGTCATAGCCCTTGAGAAAGCAAATAGATACAAGAAGGGTCTAATGATACTAAAAGGCTTCATATACGGACATTTTGGGCATATAGATGATGATTGCACATACTACAATAATTGCAATAAGAAAATTTTATTTGTTGAAAAAGAAAGCAGCAGTTCCAATAATAGTTCTAGCAAAAATTCTAGTGACAATTCCAGCAACAGTGATGATGAAGAAGAGGAATCCACAAAACAAGAAAAGAAAATCAGTATATTGGAAAGGAAAATCAAGAGGCTTGAAAGTAAGGTGCATAAAAATGAAAAGGTCAAAATTATTCTTAATCAACGCATTCAAGATTTGGAAAAAGAGATTCAAGAAACAAAAGAGCTCGGCATCACTATTTTTGAGCAATTGAAGGAGAAGAAAGAAAGGCGTAAATAGTTAGAAGAAGAAGATCATAAAATTTTTGGGACCTACATAAATGAGTTAGCACAATTTCAAAGGAATTCAAAAACTCTGGATAATTTTTTGGATTTACAATGAGATCCATTTATAAAGACAAGGCTTGGTTATGAAGAAGGGAAATAAAAAATAAGTACATAAGGACCTATATTTGTATCAGGAGGCTTTATTTCAAAAATATAAAAGGAAGAACTAGTTTCCAAAGAAAAAGAGGCAGCAAAAATGGATAATTGCATTTCAAAGGCTATGGAGATGTGTGCCAATTTGCTACTTGACACAAATTAAGAAAAAGAAAAGAAATATTCCAAAGCACCAAAGGTCTCATATTTCAAGTTTGGGGAATCACACTCCAAAGGAAAGGAAGTTATAAAATATGAAAGCAAGGAAGTGCCTAAGTTTTATGAAGAAATTTCCAAAGTTCCTATGGATCCAAATATTCATCTTGGATCTTGTTTTGAGATAGGTGAATCAAGTTCAAAAGGAAAATAAATACTTGAAGAGGAAAGCAAGGAATAAATTAAGGAAAATGATTTAGATTCTACAAAGAAGGTTCAAGGATGCAATGCACAAGTTGAAAATTATCATAGAGATAATGGTCAAGAAAGGTATGTGGAACCAAGGCATGAACATAAGGCTTTTCAAGGATATTGTTTTTATTGTAATGGATTTGGACATAGGGCTATACACTGTAGGGTCCATGAATCAAAGAAGTTTGATTTTTCTAGAAGAAACTTCAAAGGAAGGTATGGTTTTCAGGGATAATTGCTTCTTATGCAACAAGATTGGTCATAGAGCTTCTCAGTGCAAAGAAAATGAGCAAAAAGGTTTTGGTTTTAGAGCTACACAATTCAGAAGTCATGGTCATGAAAAAAGAGCTTCACAATATAGGGTTCATGAAAGGAATGGATATGGAAATTATTTCAAGAAAAAAATCAAGATTTGGGCACCATCCAAAGGCTACAATATCAAGTGTTTTAATTGTAATACCTTTGGACATATTGCAAAATGGTGTAGGACTCATTTCCAAACAGGTTCAAGGCAATAAGGTCAAACAGGTTCTAGACAAGAAGATCAAGTAATTCATCAAGAGAAGGATATCAAGAAAACATGGATGGAAGTTGATAAAGGAAATAAACAATGTAATATGGGAGTAAAATTACTCCCACCCCAAAATTAATCACCTCAAGAGATAAGGTGGTGAGGGGGCTAAGCTTAAGAGTCATATATTTTAGCCCCATAGGTGTCCCTTTTGCCATTGATGTCAAAGGGGGAGAGATTTGAGTTAGGGGGAGCAGCCTCCAAAGAGAGCATTGAGTTAAGGGGATCAGCCTCCAAAGAGAGCATTGAGTTAGGAGGAGTAGCCTCCAAATATAGTATTGAGTCAGTGGGAGCAACTTTTATTCTCAGAAATGGATTTTGCATTGACTGTGGTGATTTGCATTAGAGGTGTTGCCATCAATGAAAAAGGGGGATATTGTTGGAAATTTGAGGTATTTTATGTTGTCATTGATGTCACATGGATAATTGATGTTACATGGATCACACTGAGTTTTTGTGGCCAAATTATTTCATACATAAGCATTTATGATATTTTGGAAAGCATGAATATATATAGGGATTTTGTGAAAACCAAGGTAGGCAAAATAAAATGTTTTATTTAAAACCATGAATGACATATTTGAAATGGGTTTTTCTTAAAACCTAGTCTGGATTTTCGTTTCATCTGAAAAGGTGCCTCGGTGATGGAGATATTTAATTTTAAATTTTTAAGTTTAATTTTAATTTATTTAAAATTTAAATTTAAATTTAAAACTAAAAGTTAATTTATAGCGCCGACATCAAAAGAAAGGAGGCATATAATATTAAAGTTTAATTTATAGCACAAACATCAAAATAAATAAGGAAGGCATATATAAATATGCCACCAAATGTTTTGATTAATCATTGATGTCCTCGATGATGGTGATGCGTTTGAATTTCTAAGGAAGCGAAAGGTACCAGCATGTTAGAGTGTGTAAAGGGTGTTCATTCGAAGAGGGAGCAAAGGCGTCGCAACTCATTTGAATCCAAAGGAGAAAACAAGAAATAAAAGTAAGGGAGGTCGCTTACCAAGCACTGTAAGCACTTGTGGCCTAGCGACAAAAGGAAGGTGCATAAGGTGTTGAACCACCAGCAGATCTGAAGTTTGAATCCCACCGATGCTGGTTTTGCAAAGTGAAATGGAGGACTCTTTTTGCGCATGTGGTGTTTGAGGACATACTCGGAGCAAACAAATAGAAGGTTTGCACTCACTATTCCATATGAGCAGTTGGCTCACGTGGTTGTTGGCATCACGATTAGAGTGGTGCAGGGGCAGCGACCAGGGATCGAATCCCGCTGAGGACAAAGGCAAGTTAATAATTTTTCCCAATATTTTATTTTTCTAAGGTTGCCCTAGGAGAGATAAGGGTTGTGATGCATGTTGAGAAAAAGAGATATTTCTAGTGATAAAAGGTGGTAGGCCAGGTACATGAGTCCTTTGTTTCAACACAACCTTGCACAAGTACATGAGTCCTTAAGCATGTATAAGTGTAATAATAGGCAATGAGTGATCATAAATGTGAGCAGGAAGCTAGCCTCACCTTTAGTATTGTTATTCTAATTTTTTAAAGAAATTCAATTTATGAAGTATTATTATGAGGAAACACTAGATATGAAGGAAGGAAAGTTATATGTAGATGCTAAAGTATGAAGTAAAGGGGGCATATGGTACCAATACCAATTTTCAAGAAAATTAATGAAGGCATACAAGAATTAATTTAAAAGTGGCAATGATGTAGACTAAACAAAGGGGATCAATTGAACAACAACCTCCCCTAGTAGCAAACGATTCATAGTTCACTCATACCCATAGTTTAAGATATTATTTTATTTTGAATTACACACTCTAGACTATGTATTCCTAATTAAACCTTTAGTTGGCAAGATTCCTATATGACTTGCCTATAAACGGTTCCTTCTATAATTGTCCTTAGAAAATAGTTTAGATAATGACATGTTAGATGATGGAAAGCATGTGATGACAAACATATCTTAGCAACCACAACTCTTTGATCTTGATTTCACTACTTGATGACTCCTTACTTCAATGGCTTCCTTTAGATGACCCCCTTATAATGTCATCCTTCATGACCATGTCTCACACAATGGTACTTGCCATGTCAACATTTCCAGGAAGGCATGCACTATATGATGACACTTATCAAGATGCCACTTTTGATATGGAACTTCCATGAGATCATGCACTATATGATGATACTTATCATGATGATAATTCCAAGATAGCACTTTGCATGACAATATTTTCTTTTAGATGGTTCTCATGTATTTTTTTGTATCTTCTTGCCACTTTATCGTATCTTCACTTGGACTATTGTAATACCTTGTTCTCACCTACAATTATACACATACTAATACATGAAATCTACAATATACAATTCAAATAGCCAAAGCATTTATCATTAAGATACCCACACAAAAAATTTCAAAATGAATATTAATGGTATTGCCTATATATTAAATAACTATACATCCAATATTTTTGCATCCATATCCTTATCATAGACATCTCTACACTCTTTTATTTCAATTCCTATGTCATTCCTTCTTCCTCTTCTTTTATATTTCTATTCATATCATTATTTCCTCTTTATTTTCTCATTCCTTTCTAAACATGAGGTTTGCAATTACAAATGAATAGGTAATTTATTAAAATGTTTTATCCATAATCATATTCATGCTAGATGCTCCCACATAATACTCATTAGGTAAGAAGAAATATTTAATGAGTTATGCTCATGAACGTTTTTCAAATATATAACTGAGATGCCATACTTAGCAATCTCATAAGCATTCATCCATGTTGTTTTGTCAACTTCTTGGTTCTTCCATTTGGTTAGATATTCATAATATATTTTTCTCCTTGTTCTTTTAACCACCCTAGAGTCTATCACCATTTCTATTTCATCCATTTCTTTTTTTGGTAGTTGTGCTAGCCATTCTTCCATGTAAAAGTTAGGTGTGATATCTTGAGTACTATTCATGCATTTATCACAATATGGATATAAATCCACCATATTAAATATTAGTGATATATCTAATCCTTATAGAAGTTCACTTTCATAGGAATTAATTGTAAATATTTCCAATACCTTACAAGGTTCAATCTTCTCCCAATTGAGTTTTTTGTATGTACCTTTTTGAAATATTTACTTTTTCAAATGTTTCAAAACTAAGTCTTCCACTTAAAATTCTTGTGCTTGATGCTTGAGATCAATATCCTGATTATACTTTACAACACTCTTCTCCAACTTGGATTTCACTCCCTAATGTAAATCTTACTTGTAATTAGTAAAAGACTTTGCTATAACACTAATTCTCTAAAAATTAGTTGTATTCATCAACTTGTTGACCCTTTTTGGATAGACTCCATACACAATCTAAAATGGACTCTTGGTTGTGTTTCTAATTCTTCCATAAAGTCCTCCAAAAGTGACCTGCAAAATTTCCATCTTATTTAACGTAATAATTTTTGGTAAACCATTTAGTCTTACAAGTTATCCGCAAGATATAAAATGTGACATATTTGAAATTCTATCAAACACAACAAAAATTGAATCATTCCCCTTTTGTGTTCAAGGCTGTCAAAGGATAAAGTCCATACTTATGCCTTCATATGGCGTTTTTAGTATTGGTAATGGCCTATATAACCCAATATTGTGGTTATTTCCTTTTGTATGTTGATATATTTAATAACTATACACAAATGTTCACATATCCATACTTATTCCTAGCCAATAATAATTTTCACAAAGCTATTTCAAAGTTTTATCTATTCCAAAATGTCTAGCTAGTCCACTATGTTTCTCTCTTGTCAAGTTCTCCCTAATTGAACTCCATGGTATGCATAACTGATGTCCTTTGAAAATAATTCTTCTTGGATATTCTAGTTGTTCCAGTTTGGTTGTTGTTCAAGGTAATCCCAGGTGGATTACCTATTTCTAATTAGCTTTGTAAAAGGTTTTGGGATCCTTTCAAAACCCCTTTACCAATAAAAAAAGCAGACAAATGGACATGGCTTTTAGCCTTCATAATTTTACCATTTGTTTCCATTGATGGAAAAAGCATAAATTGAATGTACCGATGCATTTTTAAGCTAACCCAAATTTTTAAGCTATATGAATAAAATTTTGGTTAGATTAAAAATGCATCCATACATTCATTTTATGCTTTTTCCATGAATGGAAACAAATGGTAAAATTTTGAAGGCTAAAAGCCATGTCCTTTTGTATTTTTTTTAATTAGTAAAGGGGTTTTGAAAGGATCTCAAAACCTTTTACATCTAATTCGAAATAGGTAATCCACTTGGGATGACCTTGAACAACAACCAAACTGGAGCAACAACTAAACAAAAATCACTTGCAACAAAGAAGAAATAACAACATAGCTAAAGCACCAAATGAAAGGATAAAAGGAAAAGTAGAACAACAAAAACTCAAGAAGACACTGAACATACAAGACACTAAACACACAATACGAGGATCTGCTACTAATACATTTAATCGCACCACAATGTTTCATTTACATCAATTGAAAAGTTTATCCATATGTTGTAAATGGATTGCCATCTACACTTAAAATGATGATTTTTTCACCTAAACACAAGTCCAAAAAATACAACACGAACCTCCACAACTACATCCAACCATAAAAAAAAATCATTAAAAAAAATATTATCCTTTCGGCTTTTTTTAACTCGAACTTAAAAAGAAAAAAAAAGGGGTGTAACGTAGATACCCACAATTTCATTAAAATATTCATTAAAAAAAAGTATTATCCTTTCGGCTTTTTTTTAACTCGAACTTAAAAAGAAAAAAAAGGGGTGTAACGTAGATACCCACAATTTCCATTTCTTAGCTGGGATTTAATTCAACATCTCCACAACTTTCCTGACCTTTCTTCTCTTCTAATTTATCTCCTCCTTTTCCCAATCAAATGTACTCTTCCTACTAAAACACCAGACAAACACTTGCCCTCTATAAATGACTTGTTCGCTTATCAAGCATCTACGAGGGGTTAGCATTGTTCGATTGGCATATACTCGGGATTTTCTCGGTACGGTTTTAAGCGTTTAGAAATGACCTGGTAATTGAGTGACTATACAACTCTTCTGTAATTAATAGGGAATTTGTGATATGACTTTATTTTTATTACCAAGGAAAAATAAGATTAGGAAAAACCATCAGAAACATTGAGGCACGCATCTTACAGTTTTCCTACGCTTGTTACTAGAAAATAATTAAGATATCTATTTTCGTAGACAGTTATGGTTAAGGATATAGTCATAAATCAATCTTAAGCTTTAACGACGAAAAATACGAAGTTCAAGGATCCTGTGTCTTTCAGATGTGGACGTTATACAAAATCTTAAGAGCATTATGGTTATTATTCCACATGGCCTAGGAAACAAATAAATTTCAATTGATAAGTATAAATAAATTAATATGATTTTAACATATAATTTTTTAAGTGAAAACACATATTTATAAATATAGTTATAATTATAAGAAATAAAATTTATTAATAAAATATTTATGAGAAATATGATAAGTAAAAAATATAAAGTAATTTTATTGTATTAAATATTATGGTTAAAAACACCATTATCTTAACATTGTTATTATTGGTTAAAATTATATAGGTTTATATGTATTTTAAACTATTCCATAAATAAACAAAATATATGTAAATTAAAATAATATTAATTTGAAATTATGTTATTGACGCTTGCCACATGTGTATGCAAGATTTATGAATGGGTCTAAAATCACTTTGGATGATCTCTTAAATGACCGCACTTCACAAATAACACTTATGTAGCATATTTTAATTTATTAGAATAACATGAATTTAATATAATAATTTATTTTTTATATTTTATTTGTTTTTACGTTTAATATTTAAAATATTTGAGTGTAATAAATCATGTAATATTTGTTTTAGGTAATAAAAATATTTTTAATAGATTAATTTAAAATTTGTAATTAATAAGAATTTGTCTTTAAACATACAAGGTGAACGGTTGAAATATCCTTGAAATTGATTTTTTATTTTTGGTTAGCTTTATGATTTTTTGAGAGAAGAGTGGAGGACTATTTTACTCGTGGGAAAGGGAAAGTGGCCACTAAGGAATCTATTGGACAATATATAATAATGGTTCAAAAACAAAAGCTTAAATGAATACAAGTGCATTCCATTAATAGTGGCATGGGCTCTATGGTTGGCAAGAAATTCTATGTTGTTTAAAAGCAAAGAAATTCTATCTATACAAGTTGAAGTTCAGATCAAATTTACACATGAAGGCATAATAAAAAAACCTCAAACTTAAAGGTTGTATAACATGCTGAAATTTTAACAGTGGATATTATAAAATCTTGGGATTTTTTTTATGGATCTTGTCAAGAGAGTCTAGATAGATGTGGGGTAGGAGGAGTCTTATACCTAGATGAAAATCCCAAATTCACTTTTAAAGTAGGTCTTGGTGAAGAAACCAATAATGCGGTGGTGTGGAAGGATTTGGTATTTATGTTAGGATTAACAATGAAACAGTCTGGTAACTCAAAATTGATGGTGGATTAGGTTTTAGGATTAGTGGGTCTACGAAATTTGATATTTAAATCTTATTAAAAGTAGCTGAAATTGCTAGATGCATCATTCATAGGTATTTTATATATATATATATATATAGAAAATAAGTGGATGGTCCATCAAAAGCTTCCTTGGATATTTTAGTTGGTACATTATTTAAAGGAGTAGTGTGTGGGACTATAATTCTATCATAGTTAAACCCTTTTGATAGAAGTCATTATTTAGGACAACTTTTATGTTATTTTTAACATCATTCCATTATTAAAATCATATCTATAAGATGACTAATGGCTCAAGGGCTGAAATATCAAACTGGTACTCTATAAAATGATTGAGGGCTTGCAACAAGTTGCTCATTATTTATATTATAATAGGTCAAAAAGATTTTTTAAATAAATTTGAGTTATTGTCAGGAGATTTTAGAATACCTATAAATAAGGCTATCTAGTAAGTTCTATATAAGGGTATAAAATATCCATCTCATTGTAATCTTTTTCAAAATTTGAAATGAATGTTATAAAATATTAAAAAAAAAAATTAAAAAACTCTAAAAAAAATATAGCTAATAATGTTGTTGTGAATGTAAATTTATTTTATATAAAGATGAAAAAACATATAACTATATATTTTTATAAGGATGGGTACTTTACTTTCCAGGGTTTCAAATCCCTAAAAAAAGAACACAAATATAAAAATAGCAACAAAAGAGAAAACAATAATTTCACATAATACCTTTGAAATTTTATCCATGGATGAGCAAGCATATGATGAGGATGGTCGAATGGAAATAGTTATATGGAGACACAATTTTATGAAGAGGGAGAACGGGAAGGATTGCATGATGAGAAATCATTAAAAGAGCTTGCTTTGATGTTGAGAAATAACAATAAGGAAAAAAAAGTACAATGTAGAAAATGAACCCAAGTGCAAAACAAAAGGGTAGATTCAAACTACAAACAAAATGGATTGTCAAAAAGACCATACAGATTCTAATAGTAGTGTCTTGGTACCAATTAACCAGCCTATAATCCCAACTAGAATGAAGCAATATACAAATAAAAGGATAAGGATGCCATAATCCTAAGGTTTATAGTTAGTCTCTTTATGATGATGTTGGAAGCTTTGGCTATTTTTCTAAGCAATTTCTAATATTTTTGTTTGTTTTATCTATAGCTCCTTTGTGCTTAGTTTTTGTTGTATTTGTTTTTTTATTTCATTTGTGGTATATTTGATTCATTTTGTTTTTTTTGTTTTGGATTGGTTTTACTATGTTGTTTTTGGGGATTTTTCATTTTGTTTCTTGTTTTGTGGTTTTTTGGTTTGAGGTGTATTTGTTTTTTTTGTTTTTTTTGTTTTTGTTATGGTAGTGTTTTTTTATGTTGTTTTTGTGGTTTTTCTATGTGTTTTGTGTTTTAGTTTTTTTTATTTTTGTCGTTTTAAAAATTTTATTTAATTATTTATTTTTTTTATTTTTTTTTGTGAGTTTTAATTGATTGTGTTTTTCTATGTTTTTTGTGTGTTTGTTCGTTGTGGTTCGTAATTTTTTTGTGTGCGTATGTTTGATTGTGCTTTTTATTTTCGACACACTCAAGGAGCATCCTTTATTTATTTTAGCTTTTTGTGTGTTTGTGTTTGTGTGTTCTTGTTGTTTGTTGTTTGAGGCATGCTCCTTGCATGTGTCAAATATGGTAGACCAGTATGATCCCTGGGTATTTTTGGTGGAAGAAATACCCTTATCTCCTTGGGTCTTTTCCAAAAGTGGCATCTCTTCTAGGATGTTTTCCACAAACAAAAAAATGTATGTTTTGATAAATCTTAGTTATGCATGCAATTATTGGGTTTGATAAATTTTTTTTAGCAATATCATGTGTATGTTTCATATTTTTCACTAAAATGTTTAATAAATTAATATTGTTAATATCTAACTAGCTGAAATATTTTTTTATTAATATAATATTAAATTGATATGAAAAAAATGCGCAAATTCTATTTTTAAACTTCATGTTATTAATTTTTTTAAGTTGTTAAACTTATAAATTTTAAATAATTGAATTGAAAATAGTCAATTAAATTCATCCATTCAATATTACTATGCTTTTACAATATTTTTGAAATAAATATTATAGTTTATGTAATTATTAAGTACTAGCCATTAAGTAACTATAAACTTTGTTTACTATATCTTTTAAATCACAAATAAAATTTATAATGACTTGCTTAACAAGTATTCTTAGATATTATTTTATAATATTACAAAATATAATGTATTTTATCTTTTAAAATTATTTTTTGAAAGTTGATATTCTATTAAAACTTATCATTTGATCTAATTTATTATTGATACATTATCATAATTAGAGTGTAAAATCTAGTTTCATAAGTTTATTTTAATAAAGTATGTAATAATTTACTTGTAAAATAAAATTGAAAGCTATTATAAATCAATGTAGTTACACTTAGTTCTTTTTACATAGTAAAACAAATATATAAAAATATTTTATTTTATTCTAATGCTATTTCAACACAACCATGCATAATTAATTTAGTTATATTATTTAAATACTAGTACACGAGTCCTTGAGCATGTATAATTTCAATAATGAGCAAGGAGTGATCATAAATGTGAGCAAGAAGCTAACCTCACCTTTAGTATTGTTATTTCAATTTTTTTTTAAATTAAAAAAATTAAGTTTTATTATGAGGAAACACTAGACATGAAGGAAGGGAAGTTATATATAGATGCTAAAGCATGAAGTAAAGGAGGTATATGGTACCAATGACAATTTTTAGAAAATTAATGAAGGCATATAAGAAATACTTTAAAAATGATAATTTTGTAGACTAGATGAAGGGGGTCAATTGAACAACAATCTCCCCTAGTAGCAAAGTGTTCATGGTTCACTCACACCCATAGTATAAGATATTATTTTGTTATTATTTACACACTCTAAAATGTACATTCCTACTTTAGCCTTCATTTGGTAAGGTTCCTATATGACTTACATATAAAAGGTTCCTTCCTCAATTTCCCTTAGATAATAGTTTAGATGATGACATGTTAGGTGGTGGAAAGTGCATGATGTTAAACATATGTTAGCAACCACAAATATTTTTTTTGATTGCACTACTTGAAAAATCCTTAATTTAATGGCTTCCTTTAAATGTCCCCTTATAATACCATCCTTCATGACCATGTCTGACACAATGACACTTGCCATATCAATATTTCCAAGAATTCATGCATTATATTATGATACTTATCAAGATTCCACCTTTGAGATGGAACTTCCATGATATCATGCACTATATAGTGATACTTATCATGATTATACTTCCAGGATAGCACTTTACATGATAATGTTTCCTTTAAGATGGTTCTCATGCATTTGTTTGAATCATGCTTCCACTCGATGGTATCTTCACTTGAACTATTGTAATACCTTATTCTCACCAACAATCCTACACATACTAATCCATACAATCTATAATATACAATTTAAATAGCTAAATCATTTATCATTTAGATACATACACATAAGATATTCAAGGTGAATAACAATGGTACTATCTATATATTAAATAACTATACATCCAATATTTTTACATCTATCCTCTTCTCATAAAAATCTCTATGCTCTTTTATTTCACTTCCAATTTCATTCCCTCTTCCTCTTCTCTTATATTTCTATGCATATCATTATTTCCTCTTTCTATTCTCATTAATTTATATACATGAAGTCTATAGTTACAAACTAATTGGCAATTTATTAAAATGTCTCATCCATAATCATATTCATGGTAGGTGCTCCAACATCATACTCATAAGGTAAGAGGAAATATTTTATGAGTGAAGCTCATGAATATTTTTCAAAATCTATAACTCAGATGCCATACTTAACAATCTCAGAAGCATTCATTCATGTTGTTGTGTAACTACTTGATTCTTCCATTTGATTATATATTCATAATATATTATATCGTTTGTTATTTTAACCACCCTAGAGTCTATCACTATTTCTATTTCATCCCTTTCTTTTTTTTGGTAATTGTGCTATCCATTCTTCCTTTGGAAAGTTAGGTGTGATGTCTTTAATACTATTCATTGATTTATATTAACATGGATATAAATCCACCACATTAAAAATTAGTGATATGTCTAATCCTTCTAGAGCTTCAATTTCATAGGAAATTATTGCAAACATTTCCAAGAACTTATAATTCCAATCGTCTTCAATTTGAGTTTGTTGTATGTACCTTTTGGAAATATTTTATTTTGCAAATGTGCCAAAAGTAAGTATTACAATTGAAATTCTTGTGTTTGATGCTTGAGATCAACATCTTGCTTGTATTTTACAACACTCTTTTCCAACTCATATTTCACTCTCTAATTTAAATCTTACATTTAATTAGCAAAATATTTTTCTATAACACTAAGTCTCTACAAATTAGTTGCATTCCTCAACTTGTCGATCCCTTTGGACAATTCCATACACAATATAAAATGAAATTTTGGTTGTGCTTCTATTTATTAAATTATTATATGTAAACTTTGCTTCTACCAATATGGTATCCCATAATTTATGTTTCTTGCCAACAAAGCACCTCAAAAAAAATTCAAAGATTTTATTCACCACTTCAATTTTTTCATCAATTTAAATGTGATAGGCCAAACTAAAACTCAATTTTATACCCAAATTGTTTCGTAAAGTCCTCAAAAAGTGACCTATAAACTTTACATCTCTAAATTACATAATGCTTTTTGTTAAACTATGTGGTCTTACAAGTTCTCAAAAGAATAAATCAACAACATGAGTAGCATAACCCATTTTCTAGAAGGTATAAAATGTGCCATATTTTAAAGTATATCAACCATAAAAAAATTGAATCATTCCTCTTTTGGGTTCAAGGCATTAAATGAAGAAAGTCAATACTTATGTCTTCACACGACCTTTCTAGTATCAATAACGGCTGATACAACCCAACCTTGTGTCTCTTTCCATTCACATATTGATATATTTGACAACTATAAATACATTTATTCTCACATCCATGTTTATTACTAGCCAATAATAACTTTTACGAAGCTATTTCAAAGTTTTATCTATTTCAAAATGTCTATCTAGTCCACTCTCCCTAATTGAACTCCATGGTACGCATAATTGATATCCCTTGAAAATAATAATTTTTGGATAAAATAATTGAATCATGGTGTTCTATCTGCCATGGTAGGGTCATTGTAAATTTCTTAATATTTCTTAAAGTTCAAATCATCAACATAAAGCTATTTCATAGCATCAAAACCTATCATTTCAATCTTCATTACATTCATCAACAAGATTATTATACTTAAAGTATTAGTGACCTAATTTTGAACTTCCACTTCTATGCTTCAAAATAAATGAGTAACTTTGAAGATTACCCATTTCATATATCTTTTGTTCAACTTGCCTTGATTGTTAATGAACTATAAATTATAATGATATGTGAATAGAACATATTTCTTCAATAATAGATAGCCTCATAAACTAAATATTTATTCTTAGCCTCATTTATCTTCTCACTAAAGTAAGAAACATCAAAAATCCTCTAGTGGTACTTCCATTGGCATCACAATATACTTGGTAAACCTTGTTAAACTTTAGAAATACCATAATTGGCTACTTTGTGACTTTATCTTTCGATATTTGAAAGATCATTTTTTCTACACTCATACATTTGAACTCATGCATACCTCACTTCATTATTTTTGTTATTTTTTTTTTTGAATTTACATGGTGGAATCGGTAGCCGCCACGAATCCGGGTAGGTTGTCCAATTTTTTATGGCCACCACAGTATTTTGTGTTGTCTGCCCCAGAATCTGCCACACATATCTTCACGTATTTCACCTTTATAACCACAATGCCACAATAATTTTAAACCTTTTACATCACTAAAAGCACTAGGAAAGGGACAAGCGTTCAGTATGGTAAGGCTAGAGATTTGAACCTTGGACCTCGACCCCCCTTATGGGGTTTCGACGAACCAATTGTTCTACACCTCAGACCTCATTATTTTTGTTATTGGAGCATAAATTCCACTAAAACTTTCCATGAAATTTTTGTAAAAATTTGCTAAACCATGAAAATTTCTAGCTTCAAATATAGTCCTTGGTGATGAACACTCCACAATATCATTTACCTTTAGTGAATCCATATAGATACCATCCTTGGATATGAAAAAACCTAAATATACCAATCCATTTTTCATAGAATTACACTTCTTCAAATTGATCAACAATTGTTCGTCAAAATTTTTAGAAAAAAACCTCAATTTTATTAGGTGTTCTTCCTTCATATTTCTAAATAATAAAATTTCATCCAAGTAAACCACCATAAACTTTCTAATAAAATATATCAAGACTTTATTCATCAATATCATAAAAGTTCTATGTTCATTTATAACCAAAATGGCATAACTAGCCATTCACACAATCCCTCTTTGATCTTAAACATAGTATTCTACTTATCATTTTCTATGATTTGAATTTGATAATAACCACTCTTAAAATAAATATTTGTGAACTGCATTACTGCATTATTGATTGCTTGCAATTTAGTGCACATATGTCATTTTTCTCCTTTATTTGGTTCTAGTACAACTGGTCGGATCAAGCTTTCCTTGATAATTTGATTGTCCAATAACTCTTGGACTTGTCTCTTCATATCTTCATTTGCTCTAGGTATGAAACCTATCTAATGACTAATGTTCCTTATAGGTGGTAACCTATTGGCTAATTCTTTTGAAAGAATATCAACATATTCTCCCAACAAATATTTACTTCATATGGTATACCAATAATATTTTTTTTTGTTCCAAATTCTATGATTTTAAAAATGAATGCAAACGTGAATTCTTCTTATTCATATCCTTCAAGAATTATTTTTTAAATATTAGATATATTTAAAAACTGTTGCACATCTCTTTTCCTTTTTCTTCAATGGAATTAATACATAAATATTTACATCCTTAACAATTGAATATATTCTCAATATACTATCATATACCACTCTTCTATCAAACTACCCTATTCTCTCCAATTAAATATGGCATGCATCCATTTGCATAATGTCACATAGAATTCCATCCTTATAAGAGCAATTTGAATGTTTACTACACATTGTTTGATTATCAAAAGTTGGTGTCCATTTTGTAACCACAACACTTTCGAAGAATTTGCATGCTCTATCCTCTTCAATCCAAGTTTCTCTACCATATATATTGACACTAAGATTTTTATGCTTTTGCTATCCACAATCACCTTGAAATAATTGCCTCCTAATTTACAAATCATACTAAGCAGGTCCCTTCTTTGCTTAGTTTTATACACCTCCTTTGTCATTTTTAATAATACCCTTTTCATAATAAGATATTATCCTTGTTTTAGTTCCTCTACATGCTTTAGTGATGTTATGCTTTGTTCATCTATTTGTGTAATATGGATAGGAGCTTCATTTCCATGGCTACTGGTTTACTATGCTTGAGGTAATTCATATGTTCAATGGCCAACTTCTCCACATCTATAACAATTTTGGTAAATCCTCTTGCCCTTCCTCTATTCTAATATCCTCTTCCTTTCAATAAATATATGTTTTCTCTATTATTCTAAGAATCACCATATTTTGCCTCCTACTTTTGCTATCCTCTTTTACTATTGGCTTTTGATCTTCCTCTAGACTTATTTTGTTTCATTTACAACATTTTGTATGCCTTGGATGCATACTAATATACCTCTTCAATAGTTCTAGTTTAAATCATACCAATATCATCTTGTATGGATAATTTTAGCCCATTTATATATCTCATAATATTCTCCTCATCATCTCCAATATGACTAGTTATTATGGTTAAAGTCTAGAATTATTCAATATATACTTTCACTCCCAATTATTTTTATGCTAGGTTTTAGAGTCTTGAAAATAACCCAATCTAGTAGCTCGTAGGTTAAAAATTAGATTTAAACTTAAACACAAAATTTTTTCATGTTTGGATTCTATCCTTATCGTCTTAATGTCTCTTCATTTATACATAACTCCACCAAATTGATGGACATCCATTCATTCTCACGCACTTAAATTTTACTTTATTTTGATCCTCCATAGATTCATAATCAATGAGTATATATCAACTCTTCTAGATTTAAAATTCTATTACTATCACGAGTATCCATATTTATTTTTATTTCCATATTTGATATAGATTGAATCAACGATTACTCTAATTCTTCTTCTTGCTCTTCATCTCACTATCACTAATATCCTCAATATTAATGTCTCTCCTTTGGATATTATCAATTACATCTAGCCTTGTAATGATTTATCTTAGCTTTTTTACTATATCTACTAGTCGAGGGCCTATGTAGAAGGTCCATATCATGTGGTCTTCCTCTAATGCTTATCATAAACCTAATCTAATACCAAATGATGTAGAATATATGAAGGGGGTAAGGGTTATGAATAGTGGTAAATATTCACAAATTGGATGAATATTAGGATTTCCAAAATTAGAAATTGGTGAATATGAGGACACTCGACATCGGCCCATTTGCATAAAATTTTGAGGATCAATTTTATCTTAGGGTCAGTTTGCCACAATATATATCCAAACATAGTCATATTTGTACTCGTTGGAAAGCTCTTTTCAAGCCTGATCTAATGGTGGTGTGCTTATTAAGTTATAATATGATTTAATATGTCAAAATTAGACCAAAATATGACATTACATTTTAGGGCTTAAAATACCCCAAATTTTGATGTGAAGATGCTCAATTTGATTTTCTTAGGATTCTCTATGGTTCACCATGATTTTGATTAGGATTCACCATTTTTTTACAAGTACATTTTGAGTCCAACCCCTTATGCATAACCTTGAAGGGTGTCAAATAAAAACATCCTCCATTAGTAGAAAAGGATTCATGGTTCACTCATATAAATAGTATAAGATTTGATTTTGATATAATTTACATGATATAGATGGTTTATTTTGACTTCATCCTTCTATCAACAAGGTTCCTAGATGACTTACCTTTAATATGTTCCTTTCACAATTTCCCTTAGATGATAGTCTAGATGATGGAAACTTAGATGGTGGTAAGCATATGATGATAAACATATATCAACAACCATAAATCTTCAGTCTTGATTGCAATATTAGACAACTCTTTACTATAACAACTCCATTATGATATCACCCTTTATTACTGTATCTTGCACAATGGTAATTGCCATGTTGGCACTTCAAATATGGTATGCACTATATGATGAAACTTCCAAGATGAAACTTTTCATAATTGTGTTCCATTTCAAATAATTCTCATGCTTTTTTTTGAACCATGCTTCCACTCAATGGTATCCTTACTTGGACTACTACACCATCTTATTCTCACCTAAAATTATGTATGCATTAATCCATGTAATCTACAATATACAGTTCAAATAGCCAAAGTATTTATCATTCATATTCATACACAAGACAAATTTAAGGTGAATAACCAATGGTATTATATATATTAAATGATTGTACATCCAATATTATTTCATCTATCCCTTTCTTACAGATTTCTTTACACTATTTTGTTTCACTCCCTATGCTACTCCTTATTTATTTTATCTTTTCATTCTATGCACACTAGTGTTTCCTCTTCTTATTATAATTCCTTTATATGTAGAAGGTTGGTAGTTATAAATTGTTTGGTAGTTTACTAAAATGGCTCATCCATTGCCATCTTCATGATTGGTCCTCTCACATCTTACAATAGGATAAAATTTAGATTGGATTAGTTATGATGGATGTTAAGTTGAAGACTTAGAAATTTTATTGACATAGGAGTCATACAATTAGAAAGTGTTACCTAGAAATGTTTTTAAAAATGTTTACAAATGATTGCGTAGGAGTATTAGTGCCTAAAAAACTTGGCATGTTGAAAAACAAACTAGATATATAATGATATGAAATCCATGAATGACTTATATAAGGTCTAAGGAGTATGAAAGAATGATGTTAGATGATTTTTAATGATATTTTGAGTTAAGAATAATTTATCCATGCACTAATATGGGAGAACAAGGGATAAGAAGAGTGGCTAGAGGATATATCAACTAGGATATCACTAGACAAGGGAATGGATAAGGGAATGAAAAAGATGGTGAACATGCCAAAAGTACCATAACCATAGTTGTAGAGAATCATCAAGACATTGACATCCAAGGTTTTTGACCCTCTTCACATAATATTTAGCATGACCTTATTAGTACCAATCAGATCTACCTAGATAGAGAATGGTATCAACTAGTATGTCTACATCATGCCTATAAAGTTATCATATATTCCTTGTGCTATAAGGTACATAAGATGTGGATTATAAATAGATTTTGATATGAGAACACGTATAGTTTATAGATAAAATAATATTTTTTGACTTATCTAAGATCATAGACCTTTAAAATTTAGGAAAATTGATAACCCTATTGCTTAGATCATACCATAATTATATTTTTGTTGGATAAATTTTACTACATTGGCAAAGATGTGATGAACAAATTTTTGGACCTTTGTATGGACAAGAAGTACCAAAAAATATTGGTAGTACAAGGACAAAAATCAAGATATCATTGTTCTAGAAAGAACATATTCGCTTGGTTGGTTCCTAAGAGTTAACTAAAATGATGAATTGGTTATGTAGTCATTGAAACAATTATTGGTACTATATTTCCCTATTTTACAACTTAAATAATTTGCACTTGGGAAGGTTAACCTAAAATATTAATTATAAGATCATGAATATGTATCCTCAAATGATGAATCCTTCAATTAGGACCATTTTGAATGAGGAATATCAAGAAGTCATAGATTAATTCAAATGGTTTAAAATTTATAAACATATTTTAGATGTACTATAGGAGGTTAGGGATAAAATCAATGCATATGTATAAGAAGATTTTGAATAGAAAAATACATAAAAAATAGATGTAACCACCCCATGAGCAATGTAGGTTCCTTTGAGGATAAATTCTCATATAGTGTTGTTGATAATTTTTGTAACCCCACATAGTGCAAAGAATAAAAGGATTATTAAGTATAATGCCATGATGTCTAGTTCTCTATTGTCTAGGCATCCAAAAGGTGTAGAGGTACTAAAATATTTTTAGTCACCTACACTAAATCATGCCAAGTAGTATGGAGTGAACTAGGTGGTTTCCTCAAATAAAGAGATGGCTACAATGTAGGAGGTACTTGCCTAGGATCAAATAATATAATAGTAGTGTATACTACTAAGGTGAGGCTAATTTATACAAGAGAAAAGTGGACACAGGTGGAAATGAGGAGCCTATAACCCACTAGTCACTAAAGGAGTTAGTTTCATATACATAAATAAATATGAACACCATGGTGTGCATGTCAATGACGACCATGTTCACTCCTACTAGTTTTGAAAAGTGAGTGATGTTGAGTGATACATTAGTCCAATTGCCAACATACACCAACGGTTAGAACATCATTTGTTTTCTATTGAAAGGTAATATTTCTCCCCAAGGTTTGGGTGATAGGGTATGTTATTATCAAATTTTAAATCAAAAGAATAAAAAGGGAAGGCAGATGGATAACTTAGGGTTACATATAACTATTACAAGGGTGAGGGTTCAATTCATTGTCTAGGCATAATTCACCTTAATAACCAAGTCAATTATCACATATATATTCTAATTATCACTGGATTCAAAGTAAATTACATATGAAATCAAGATTCTAGGTTTGTTGCCTTAAAATTTATCAACATATATCATTCATTGCATCATAATCATGATCATTATAATATATAGCAATGATTATTACAAAACTTATAGATATATAGCAAATAAAATGAGCTTTAGAACCTAAAATTCAACTAATCTGCTCCTAATCTAAGCATGTTTCAAAAAATTCAAAAGCAAAGGGTTAGAAAAATAAAGAAAACAAGCAATTGCATCATTGAAGACTTATGTTGAATCTACTGAAGTGAAAATTCTAAAATTAACCAGTCCTAGCACGATCAACATCCCCTTGATCTAAGATCAAGGGGATGTTATCTTCAAAGGAGTAGGGGGTAATGTACTAAAATTAACTTAAATCTAACCATAATAATTATGCACATATTACACCAATAATTCCAATACATTGTATTGATAAATATATTTAGTAATTACATTCATATTTGCTTTCATCAGGTGATTGCAAGGATAACTCTCCAAGTATAGTGAAAAGGTTCAGATATCCACTAACTATAGAAGAAAATAAAATTTTAAATCTCTATTGCTAAAAGTGGAATCTGACCCTTTGAAATGGGGTCTCAATGATTATTTATAACCTTATAATTTTAATTTTTAGTGCTTTACAGTTGTATTTGAGTGCTTTACAATTGTACAAATGAGTTGTATGTTATTGCCTGGATAGATGATGTGTCATCTTGAGGTTCTTATTGATCTAGATATTCATTTTTCAACCATATATCCTTCTAATTTCTTTGGTAGCATATCTTTGAAGCTAAATGGGCTAAGTTTTCATGCATAAAGTAATTAGAATCAAGTGTAGGTTCATTGTATATTTTTTCTACATCTCTCAATATTTATCTTTGGCTTTTGCTATTGGTTGTAAATCAAGAAGAAATTGCATTAATTATTTCAAATTTAATTTATGTCAAATTATATTTCGCAATGGTTCATCATTTTTTTTTTTTTAATAGTTGAGCCATTCATTTTTTATTTTTTGCTTTTGATTTTATCCTTTAATTTTATTTATTAATATACTTTAGGCTTTCATATTAAAACGTCAAATGAATTTCCAAGGTGTGGATCCATTAGTTTTTAAATTCATTAATTATTTTTTATAAATATTTAATCTCTTAAGAAAATTGAATAGCCAACATTTATCCACATTTTTTATCTTTAAGTTTGAGTCATTGGTTAAAATCAAAATTAATTGATTAAGGATTAGGAAACATTGAATAAATTTTTCCTTTTTCAATTTAAATTTATGTTTGCAAAATTAAATCTATAGCTAATGTTCAATGTTTAAAGACTAAGGTTTAGGAAAATAAATTTATTAAATCATTTCACCTTTCACTTTCATCCCATAACTTCTAATTCCAATGCTTATGATTTTCCTTTTTATTTCATGATAAATTAAAGTCTAAGGTTATTTTATTTCATATTTGTAATAAGGGCTAGGGTCTATTTTATTAAAGCTCCCCATGTTAGGGTTAGGTTATCATGGCCTAAAATTTCCATTTCCAATTGAATTTATTGCCCTAAAATATTAGTTTTAATGCTTACAGTGCTCGTCATTTTCTTTTGCAACAACCAAAGCATTTTATTTATTTTTTATTGAAGCCATTTAATTGAGACCAATGTAATTAAAATTCAAGTCTATAAAATATTCAATGAAAATCAATGTAATTGAAATTCAAGTCTTTATAAAATATTCAGTGCAAATAAGTTTAAATATTGATGTAAGCACATTTAGATAAAAATCAAGAAAAACTTAAAGTTGATCCTGAATTGGGATGGGTTGTCTAATGGCAACAACAAATGTTGACTTTTTTGAAAAATTCTTAGAATGATTTTGGATACAAAATCCCAATTAAAATAAATGAAACCTTTTCTAGTAAAATGTAGACCATTTGGTTAGATTCAAAGATGGGATTAAACAAGCTTTGTTTGAAATAAGTATCACATATTACATCAACCTAAAGTGTGTGCTAGTGCATTCATTTCTATTATTAGATTCATCATAATTTCATCACTTAGTTTGAAGTTAGGCTATTAAATTATTTCACTAAAAAAATAATTTATGTTTGCATTGGTCCACTATCAATCAAGTGTTCATATATTTGATGGAGATGAACTTGATCCCCTCTATACATTGCTCTACTACCAACTAGAAATCTATAGACTTGATAGTGATAATATGAATCAGCCAAGCACTTTAGTTTATTGTATTATTAAAATTTTCCTTCTTGATTAAGAAGTATCTTGATTAATTATAAACATTAAATGTTTTTTGGGTTAGATATCTATAAGGCTAAAAGTAGTGTATGTATTTTCACCTAATCATCAAACCAAGATGATTTCATCCTTATGACCTAAAAATTATTAAATATTATTTATAATGTGAAGCTTTAGCTTTATGTTGCACTATTTTGTGATTAATTTATTTTAGCCCCATAATCAAAAAATAAAAGCAAATAATATGATTCACTAATCATTGATATCACCTAATTTTAAAGTAAGTAGTTCATCCTCAATTAATTAAGCATATTTCCCTTTAGAGGAACCAAAATTCAATTTCATTTGCATGAACAAGCCATTATTATGGGAATAGGTATAAATTGGCAAAATGTGAATGAGAACTAAAATATAAGACAAACTGTTAGAAATAGATTATATTACATCATTTGGATCATGTAAATGTACCATCCTAGGTACATCATTAGGACATTATATTACTTTAGGGGGGATTTATCTAGTTACTTTATGCAATGTAATAAATGCACAAGTTTCAATGTGTAAGTTGTAAATGTGCAAGTTGTCCCTTGCACAACTAGGTAGAGTGTTGGCCAAGGAACATATATTACTATATAAAAATGCCTAATTGTAATAGCATAAAGGCATAGGAAAGTATAGCATAGTAGAGATTAGCATAGATAGAGATATAGACACCCATATTGGTGATGGGTGTAATGTAGTTTGTAGCATTATTCATGGAGTATCCATTTCTTCCATAGCTACATTGTCTTCATTTCTATCATTTCTATTTAGAAAATATTTTTAGTCATTTCATAGATTTACTTTCTTTCATATTATTCTAAATCTTGTGATTGTTATATCCCATTGCATACTACACCAAAATCTAATAGTTGTATCAAAGCCATGATATATCTAGCCATAGTATATCAATGTGAAAACCACCATTATCATTGAGCCTAAGTTTATTGTCAACTTGACACGCTACTGGACCAACCACTATCAAAAATTTTAGAAGAATCTAGGTGATAGAATTAGGAAGAGCCACAAGTGAGGACTGAAGGAAATATCAGTTCTAAAAATACTGAGATTATATTTGGCTAGAGTCTTTCCACAAATTTACAAGAAAAACTCGTTAGGACTGGGAATCAACATTCAATCCACTAGATTGACAAATCAATTAGTGAAGATCATTCAGGATGTCTGTAATTTCTTAACTATTACCAAAAAAAAATTGTTGGAAAAAATTTATTCTTAGATGATTGGTACTCCTATAATAGAAATCAATGAGACTTCAACTTCATTACCCGAAGGTCAGCATGCCTTCATAGTTAAGAGATTAGTTATTTGTAAAAGAAAAGAATAGTATGAAAGAAGACTTCTGGAGAAGAGTTGTGGTGAAGTTAGGAGACTGGAGATCTCCATTATTTAATTTAGAACTTAAAAAAAGAAGAAAAGGCCATAGTAGCCTTGATCCAAGTGAAAAGGCCATATAGAAGCCTTGATCCTTATAAAGGCCATACAATACTTGATATTGAATAAAAGGCCATAGAAGACTTGATATTAAACAAGGCCATAAAAGCCTTGATATTGAAGAAAATGCCACAAAAACCTTGATCTTGAAAAATACCATAAAAGCCTTGATATTGAAGAAAAGGCCACAATGACCTTGATACTAAAAAATGCCACAAGAGCATTGATCCTGAAGAAGAATCCAGAAGAAAGTATCTGATACAGAAGGAGATGAATATTTTAGTACTAATACTTTTTTGTATGGAAAGGAGTTTCAGTGAGTTGGAAAACTTCCTACATGAAATTTAGGAAGAGTATCTTCTCTAGAATAAATCCAACATCTAAATCAAAACTGAAGGTAAAGACATCATGAGAATATATCATTGAAGAACTTCCAATCTTGGAAGAAGGACTAGGATATTATTTCTCAAATTAAGTAGTATAATCGAATATCTAAAGGAAGATCTCACCATAGACACTTCTAGGAGCAGAAGGTTTATGAAAAAGTCTCAAGGAAGACCAAAAGAAGCTACAAGATCACATACCTTGGGGATATCTCAACGAACATATAGTAAAAGGCTTGGAGAGCCTTACTAAATAAATATTCAAATAAGAACTCATTGGATAAATCCACTACCAAGAAGAAGACCTTGATAGTGAAGGACTTGGGACAATTATCACCATCTAACAACAAGCCCAAGAGAAAAAGAATTTGGAAAGGAGTGTCAAATCCCAAAAGAAAAATCCAGTGAAGACCTCAATATATTCAAAATATTGATAAGGAGATCTTCCTTGAAGTCAGAATTCAACAAGAAGACTTGAAGATAGGAGAAGCCTGCAAAATCCAAGATATTTGAAGATTACGTCTCACATCAAGAAGGTACAATTTTAGAGAAAAAGCCACCAAATCATAGGATCATGAAAGAAAGTTCAAGACCATATATTGGTGAATAAAGAGCTACTTAGGATAATCTATAATAAACAACAAGATCTACATGCTCTATAGAAGCCATAAAGGAATGACAAAAGCTTTAAAAAATTTAAGAAACTATTGGTGCAAGTATATTCATTAATTGGATTACTTATCAAATTTATTAAAGCACTTTAATTTGGAATAAAATTACAATAAGGAACATTGGATTACAATATTCAAAAATGAAAAAAAGATAAAATTTACTTTTAAGGTTTTAATTGCACATTAGGAGTATATTATATTTCTGCATTATAACTATCTATCAACTACCTATTGTCTAATTTGAAAAACAAAAGAAGACTAGTCCCTACAACCTTTTTTTGTAAGAAAATTGTAGAATAATTCATGAAGATTCATTTTTTATTATTCTTGATTAATTGTAGTAGATTAATTAAGTGAATTAATTTAAGAATTAATTGGAGTGATAAGGTGAAATTGTTAGTGCAAAAAAAATGAAATATTATTAGATTAATTTTCACTATTATATTTATCTCAAAATATCATTGTTTGTGTTCTTGAGAAAGACACAAAATCAGAATTTGATAAAGTCTCTAAAGACACTATTTGTGCACGTAAATCAACAACATTGAGTAGCCAAGACAAACCACTAAATAAGCTCAATACTCTAATTTTTAGAGAACAAAGTAGCCTCCGAATATCAGCAAAGGAAGCCTCAAATAAAGACTTGGTGAGTCTCAAATTAAAAGCACAATAAGGATTTTACAAATAAATAGTGTAGAAATATACAACAAAAATAGAGATTCTATCAAGTGGTTAGAAGCTTGGGTTCATTTGTAAAATATCCAATTAAAAAGGGAAGGTGTCTAATCAAAGGGATAACCTCAATACCCCTACATTAAATTCAAAATTATTCAACAAAAATAGAAATTAAAACCTAAAAAAAGGGGTGCAAAAGAAGGTGCAATGAAGACTATTTTATATATAAACATATTAAATTGTATTGCACTATCCTAATCTGATATATATAAGAAAAAAATATAGATTTGAAGGTGCCTCAAAGGCTCAAAATATCCTAAAAAAACTAGCTGAATACGGTCGAATGCTAGCATATTTCCAAGCATGGTAAAAGGAGCCACTCCAAGGGATCATACTCCTCACATATTGGATGATCGAACCTGCAAAATATTAGGTGCAAAAAATGGGATAAATAGTTTTATATTCAATAGAAACACTATCTACAAAAGGACAATGTGTAACAAGTGAGAAAAGAAGAAGATTACAACACCATTGGAGTGTTTCAAACTCCACATCTACATTGCTCAAATTTGATGCTCAAGCCTCCAAATCGTTGCTCCTCATCCCAGCTAGAAACAACCCACAAGCAAGTACCATTAAATGAAAGAGGATCTAGTAATTTTAGAGGGTTTAAAGAACCTCAAAAGGGTCCATTGAAGAAGTGTTAGAGAAGATTTCCATGCACAAAGATAAAGTGGCATTTATCACTTGAGGTAAAATCATAATGCTCCTCACACGAGCACTCATTTTCATCAAGAAAGGAGTTACAAGCAATAGGTTGGTGCATTGAGTATATGAGATACACTTGTCCATAAAGAGACCAAGTGCTCCTCTAAAGAATGTAATGTCCATACATTACTCAAAGGAAGAAATGAGCATTTTCTAGCACCTTCTACTCCTCAAGGACTCAAGAAGAAAACAAACATGCCACTCGGCACTTAATAGAAGATTCTCCTCCATTTTAAGGGTATCAATGGACAAGAACTCAACAAGAATTTATGTCTCCACATTCAACACTAGTGTCTATGCACATAGGGCTAAGTTGTAGTGTGGGAGCAAGGTGGAAGGGCCTTCAATGCTCTGGTCAAGGAAGGTCAAAGGCAAAACCTAAAAGTACCATATTGGGAACATTATATTCAAGGAAGTTCCACAAAATTCTATTGGAGGGAACAACCAAAGCAACGATGTCAATATTATAGCCCTTGCACACCAAAAATCAACGTTGATTATTACATGATATAAGGTAAGGTTTATTACCATTTTAATGTGCTTTCATTTCTTAGGAGTTATAAGGTTGATAAATCAAGGTTAAAATTAGAGGAATTTAAGGATATTGAAAGCCATATATCAAAGGGAATAATTTATCAAATCAATATAATATTTTTAATATTAAACGTAGGAGCAATAAGGGTTTCTACTCGAAATTATTTAAAAAACAAATATTTGCAAATATTATTGTGGTCTAATTTTTCCACAATTTGGGAGTTATAAGGGTCACTACATCAAATTAATTTATTGGAAATTAGATACACTACAACTAAATCCTAGAGGGATATTTTTTTTGAAAAATTTGAAAAAACTTGTATTAAAACAAAGATCAATTACAAAAGGGAGTAAACACATCCCAGCCGAGAGCAAAGAAGCAAGATTACAACAAGGCGCGAAAACGTGACATGTCGCGAAATCACGACATGTCGCGATATCGCGACAACAACCCAACCGAGGCCGCGCCAGAGCAACAAGTCGCGAAATCGTGACATGTCGCGAAATCGCGACATGTCGCGAAATCGCGACAGCCAATCCCCGAGGCACCTAAACACCAAAAGTGTCACGAAATCGCGACGGCACAACCCCATGGCGCCCAATCACCAAAAGTGTCACGAAATCACGACGAGATTTCCAAATGGCGCCTGTTCACCAGAAGTGTCGCGATATCGCGACGAGTTTTCCCCTTGGCGCCAGTGCTTCAAAAGTGTCGCGATATCGCGACGAGTTTTCCCCATGGCGCCAATTCTCCAAAAGTGTCGCGAAATCGCGACGAGTTTTCCCCTTGGCGCCCAAACTGCAAAAGTGTCGCGATATCGCGACGAGTTATCCCCTTGGCGCCCATTCATCAAAGGTGTCACGATATCGCGACGATTTTTCCCCATGGCGCCTATTCCCCAAAACTGTCGCGAAATCGCGACGAGTTTTCCCCTTGGCGCCCATTCTTCAAAATTGTCGCGATATCGCGACGAGTTTTCTCCTTGGCGCCCAACCTTCAAAAGTGTCGCGATATCGCGACGGTTTTTCCCCTTGGTGCCAGCTCTCCAAAAATGTCGCGAAATCGCGACGATTTTTCCCCTTGGCGCCCATTCTGCAAAAGTGTCGCGATATCGCGACGGCTTTTCCCCTTGGTGCCTATTCTCCAAAAGTGTCGCGATATCGCGACGATTTTCCCCCTTGGCGCCCATTCTCCAAAAGTGTCACGAAATCGCGACAACTTCCAGCCACAGGCCCCGACGGTGCAACAGGTCACGAAATCGCGACAGCTTCCCTCCAAAGGCCGCGACGGCGCAACATGTCACGAAATCGTGACAACTTCCCTCCAAAGGCAGCGACGGTGCAACAGGTCACGAAATCGCTACAACTTCTCTCCAAAGGCCGCGATAGCGCAACATGTCACGAAATCACGACAGCTTTCCACCAAAGGCCGCGACGGCGCAATAGGTCGCGATATCGCGACAAAAACCACCCTTAGCATTTTCTTTGCTCATTGTCTCAAGGATCGTTCCAGACCCTGCCTAATCACTTCATCCTCCAAAGGCATGTCACTGTGCAGCTGCACCCCTACCTCTTTCTCAGCACCCATCTTCGCAAGGAAATCGGCCGCTTTATTTAGATTTCTACTCACATAAACAGGGATCACGTCATCTAATTCTCTCCATAGTTCCTTGATTTGAGAGACCAGAATCCTCAACCTCCATGCTTTCAAAGCAAAGTTCCTCATGCAGTCAAGAGCTCCAACCAGTATTTGAGAGTCAGATTCTAGAATTATCCTCCTGTGGCCCTGATTAACTGCCCAAATAGAAGCAACTTTGATAGCAATGGCTTCAGCTTCGTTATTTGTGGTTCTACCCAAGCCTTGCAGTTCCCAATAGAGCACGGTGCCCTCGTGATTTCGGTAGACCACACCAATGCCAGCACTGCCCGGATTGCCCTTAGCAGCTCCGTCAGTATTGATTTTAATCCAACCGTCGGGAGGAGGTTTCCAGCTAGCTCTGACCTGTTCCTCTTGCTTTTCAACTCCCTCATCCATTGGCCCCGAATCAACCTGAGATTCCTCATTTGCGTGGACGGCAACTGTTTCAGTGACTTTGCTCCAGATGACCTGCCAAACACCATCAAGCGTGGAAAACGTTTCTCAAAAAATTCTAGCATTTCTCTCCAACCACACTTGCCACCAAATGAAGTTTAAGCCGAGCTCCCAACCGATTCGAAGAGCTTTAGATTTAAATCTACCCCTCTTCCATCTTTCCAGAATATTAATCCGATTCAAATCACCATTAAGCTGGATTTTATAGTGAGAGAACCAGTGCTTCCAGATCTGGCGCGTGAAGGGGCATTCAAACATCAGGTGATCAGCTGTTTCCTCGTTCTTATGGCATAGAACACATTGAGATGGACCGATGATACCTCTACACCTGAGATTGTCGAAAGTGAGAATTCCATTGTGCATAACCTGCCAGGAAAAAAGTTCACTTTCGGCCGACCCTTGGATTGCCAAATCTGTCTCCAGTCCTCAACCGGATAAGCAAGGGGGGAGGCTCAGGGAGGAGTTATCATATATGTATTTAACAGTATAAACGCCAAGGCTCCCATAGCCCCAAGCTAATTCATCCTCCTCGTCTCTCCCAGTGAGAAACCTTTCTTTCAAGATTTTGGTCAAGATGGGTGCCAGCTCCGGAGGGATTGAAATTGGCCACTCCTCCAACTTCTTAAACTTCTTAAACTTATACCCCCCCAGCTGAGTAGTATTGAAATAACTTTCAATTTGGACCCAACCCTTGGATTCTATGGCAGATTTTATTGGGAGTAACTCAGGGAATTCAACCATGATGGGTGGAAACTGATCCCATGAATCTGTCCAAAAACGGGCCTTCTCCCCCCTCCCCACTTTCCAAAATAGCTGGTCTTTAATAACCTGAGATCCAAGCTTGAGAGCCTGCCACACTAAGGATCCAGCACCCTCCAAAGAGAAGCGACCCACCTCATTGGGGTTGACATGACCCAAGTATTTACTAGTGAGGATTCTACTGAATAAGGAAGTTGGCTGGGAAATCCACCTCCAGTACAACTTCCCAGCCAAGGCTTTATTATTTAACCTGGATCCTCTCAGTCCCAACCCACCTTTTACCTTGGGCTGGGTAACTTTATCCCAGCTCACTAAGGCCCACTTTCTCTCTCCCTTTGGTCCTTCCCACAAAAACTTTCTAGCCATCCTGTCCAATTCTTTCCAGATTGTAAGCGGGGCAGCCAAGATAGAGAATTTGTAGATAGGCATGGCTTGAATGACTGACTGTAAGAAAGTTACTCTGCCACCATAGCTTAACCACTTGTGAGACCAGTGATTAATTCTTTCCTTGATACCCTCAAGCAAGTGCCTCCAAGTGTCAAGTTTCAGCTTCTTGAAGTGCAAGGGGATCCCCAAGTAAACCACAGGGAGAGCAGTCCTAGTAAATCCCAGGATTTCTAAAATTCTGTTCTGAAGCCTGTGCTCCAGATTGAAAAAGACCACTTTGGATTTCTTGTCATTAATGACCTGTTGAGTAGCCCTGAGATAAACATTAAGAGTATCCCTAATCGATCTTGCTTCCCTGAGGCTGGCAACTCCCATCAGACCAGTGTCATCCACAAACTGCAGATGCGATAAAACTTCGTCCCCCACCCTAACACCCAATAATCTGCCTTGCTGTCTTCTCCTCAAGAAAAGTCTGCCAAGACCTTCAGCCATAATCAAAAATAGATAAGGAGAACAAGGATCCCCCTGGCGGAGACCCCGAGAGGCTCCAAAAGGCTGCGAAGGAAGGCCCTTGATTAGAACAGAGTAGGTCGGGGAAGAGACACAACTCATGACCCACTCAATCCAGTCCTGAGAGAAACCAAAGGCAGCCATCATTTTGGCCAGGAAACTCCATTCAACCCTGTCATAAGCCTTGGACATGTCCAGTTTTATGAACATCCCTTTATTCCCAGAAGTGTGCATTGAATGAATAGCTTCCTGAGCCAGAACCACCCCATCCAGAATCTGCCGACCCTCAACAAAACCCCCTTGCTCAGAGGAGATAATGCTGTGAAGAAGGGGTTTTAGTCGCTCAGCCATTACCTTGGTGATTATTTTATACAGCACATTACATAAGGCAATAGGCCTATAATCTGAAATATGGATCCCCTCCTCCCCTTTTGGAATCAAGGTAATGAAAGTGTGGTTTAAAGCTTTAAGCATTCTCTTATTTTCTCTGGATTCTTCAACCACAACTCTAACATCTTCCTCTACGCAATCCCAGAAGGCCTGAAAAAACTCAATGGGGAAACCGTCAGGACTTGGAGTTTTACCAGTACTCATTCCAAAGACCACAACTGTCAGTTCATCTCTATCAATGGGTTTGAGGAGGGCCTAATTTTCATCCTCAAAAATGAGAGCAGGAATGACAGAAATAACTTCATTTTGGGCCTCAGCATCTTGAACCGCACTTTCCTTAAAAAGCTTTGAGAAATAATCCATAGCATGGGAGTGTATAGCTGGAAGAGTGTCAAAGGAATGACCATTCTCATCTTGAAGGGCCTCCATCTTGTTCATCTGTCTTCGGGCACAAGCAGTCCGATGAAAGAATTTTGTATTTCGGTCCCCTTCCACTAACCAGGTAGTTCTTGCTCTCTGCCTCCAATAGGTCTCCTCCTGGTTGTCAATGTCCTCCACCGCTCTACGCAAGGCATCATCCTCATCCTTGAGCTGGTCTGTAATAACTCCTTCTCTGAACTGTTTCTGGACCTCATCCCAACGGGCCACCAACGGAGCTCTTTGGGCCTGGAAGTCAGATTTATTAGAACGCCTCCAATATTTCAACCAAGTTTTGACATATTGAAGTTGTTTGTGAATTCTGAACATTGCTCTTCCATAAGTTGGCGGCCTTCTTCCCACCATTGTGGGATTTTCTCCCGAAGTTCTTCTTTCTGCAGCCAAAAATTCTCAAATCTGAAAGGTTTGTGATGGTGTCCCCTCCCAGCCCCACCTTCCAACAGAATAGGACAGTGATCAGAAACAGGGCCTGCTAAAATCTAAAAATTAATGTTCCATTTTACAAACGTCTCTTCTGAAAGCAGAAAGCGGTCTAGTTTCACCTTCCTACTATGTGGCTCCCTCATTTTATTAGTCCAAGTGAAGTTATTGCCAGGACATTTGATGTCCACTAGGTGTAAAGCCTGGACTTGAGCAATCATGAAACGGTCCCCTGGATCCAAAAGAGGTGTTCCCCCTTCCTGGTCTCTAGAAGATAATTTAGCATTAAAGTCCCCCGCTACAATCCAGTCTAGATCTTCCCTAGATGCTCTCATATCATGCACAACCTTCCACTGCCGCCTCTGGCCCTCAAGGGTTTGAGATCCATAAAAGTTAGTGATTAGAACGACTTCCGTCGAGACATTATTCCTAAAAAGAGAAGTGAGAACACCCCTCCAGGCAAGGTGATCTATTGCAGACCATTCCAGAGAGTTCCACAGAGTAACAATCCCCCCTGAGGCACCTTGGGCAGCCACATCCATGTGACCAACACCCTTCCAGATTCTGTTGACTGTTTTAGACATAAGATCCAAAGACATCTTAGTCTCTTGTAAAAGCAAGAAATCAGTATTGCTATTTTCTAATAGCCTTTGAACAGCAGATTGATGGGTTCTGCTATTTAAACCCCTCACATTCCAAGATTGTATAATCATGGGTTACCCTGGGAGCAATAAGAATCAATTGTCCTCATCGATCCTCCCATGATCAATTTGTCTCCTTGGGCTGCTAGCAGCTCCTTATTGGATCTTCGACCTGCTCCCTGAGAATTGCTATTTTTTGGTCTTTTTTCGAGCTGGGTTATCCCCAAAGATGGCCTTTCCCTGTTCTTCTCTGCTATCCCCATGTGAACATCCTGAGATACTGACTGCTCCGGATTATGGACTACTAAGGCACCAGAAGACACTGGCTGTGATACTTCACAGGGATCAACTATCTGTTGTATGACAGGAGAAGGTGAGAGGGGGAGCTGCCCAAGAATATTAGAAGTTTCCTTGAAACCCTCCAAGCCCTCCATAGAGTGATCCTCTTCATCAACCAATGACTTAAAAATCTCATACCTATTGGCAGGCCTGAGATTAGATTGCTCCTTTCCCTCCTTTTTCTTTGTCCGTCTTCTTCTTCTGGGCTGTTCAAAACCCTCTCTCGAGCGTTCTGGCCCTGACCAAAGCTATTAGGATCTGTATTAGGAGCAGCCTTATCCTCCTTAGGCAGGTTTGGCATACCTGAAGGGGCCTCCATTTTGGCATTCATATTAATAGGACAGAAACGGGCTAGATGCCCATGCTTATGGCAAACCCGACATCTGAAGGGTAGGGCCTCATAGTCTAGCTGTTGGATCCAGGTGAGACCTGCCAGTTCAATATCCAACTCAGCCGACAGAGGCTGGCTGAGATCCATATCAACACAGATTCGAGCGTACACTGCCATGCTCCCTTCAATAGTGTCTCTGGCAACACCAATATGTCTACCAATCGTATTGCCAATCATGGCCAATACCTGCTCACCCTAGAACTCCATTGGAAGGGCGTATAATCTAATCCACACTGGTACAACAGTAGGTTCAACACGAGGGTCGAAGCCCACCCGCCATGGTTGTACAAAAAGCCCTGCCGGGCCATGGTTCTTCTTTTTCGACTCGAAAGCCTTATTTCTATCGGCCAGAGCCGAAAAGCTGACAATAAAATAACCATTACTAATAAACCACAATGAGTACTCACCGTGGGGTTCCCAGTTTTGATGGATCCATGAATGCAGGAAGTTCAGGGAGGGGCGAATGCCCATGAACTTGCAGATAAGGTCATGGTTCGCTCTGTAGAGAACTGATTCTTCAACCATGCTGGGCTCAATGACGATTTTTGGCCTGGATTCGGCCTGCGACAGACAACCATTCACCCGATGAGCTGACGGTCGATTCCCAGCAGCCGTGAAGATCTTCTTGTATGCCATATTTTGCGCTTCAGCAGTCTTCGGAGAAGAATCGCCTTTAAACAGATCAGCGTAAGAGCTGGTGTTTCCTGAGTAAGGAGCCGGAGAAGTCCCCATTGGACCCTCCTGGGGCACCGATCGGATCTTCAGATCCCCCGTACCCCAAAGGCACTTCAGCAAGTCAGCAGAAACCAGAGATTATTCGAGGATGCAGAAACCCTGGTTCAGAGGAGAAAATCGCCAGAGCTCGTTTTCCCGCCCATACCGTACCATCTAATCCTAGAGGGATATTAAAAGAGGTTATTAAGACTTTTTTCTTAAGGTTGAAAATTTATAATATTCTTGTCTCAAAAATTTCAAAAAAATGACATAAGAAATCCAACATTACAACCTCTTCAAAATTGGAAAAGTGCTTAGTTCAATAGGAGCAATAAGGGCTAATATAATTTGATTTTTGATATATACAAAACTTTGCAAAATCAACCGAAAATTGTACTTTTTACAATAGAACTATATTATATCCCAAAATCACTAGGGAGTCATAAGGAATTCTACAAAACTTGTTAATGTCATTATTTATCAAATATTATCAAGTTACAAATCCATTGAACTCCATTAGGTGTATATACTCTCATTATTAGGGAGACATAAGGAAGTCCATAGAATCTAAGGATTGATGTTAGGGAATTTAAATTGCATCAAATAGATTCTTCCTAGTAGAATATCAATTACTCAAGGGTCCTAATTATTTCTCCTAGAATAATAAAGTGAAAGCAATCTTGGTATATGAAAAACATTGGGATATTGTCAGAGGGAAAACACAGAGACCTACCATAGGTGATACTAAAATCCTAAAGTTTGATAAAAATGATTCAAAGGCTCTAATAATAATAACCGTTACTATCACTGATGAGATACAACCCTATATTAGTTCAGCAAAAATATCTTCAGATGCATGGACAATCCTAGAGAAAATATTTTAAGGAAAGAATAAGGCAACTATTCTTCATCTTCAAACTCAACTTCACTGATTATATATGAATAGTGCAAAAAGCATAGAATTATTCCTAACGAAGGTAGAATATATTAAAGGGAAATTATTGACCTTAGGAAAAATAGTTAAGGATGAACTTATTACTAAAGTAACCATGAGAGCACTTCCATACAACTATAAGAATTTGGTAACATATTTACAAGTCCTAAGTAAATATGCCTGATGGCCTAGTCAATATTCTACAGGAATATGAAGTAAAAAATACAGTTAAATATGAAATGACTAACATTGCATTGTCATCTAAAGATAATCCATAGGTAAATATTATCTCTTTATAAAAAGGATAAAAACCATGGTACAACAGGTATTGTAATCTATAATGTAGTCCTTGATACTTTGATACTTTTATCTATGGTTTTGTAATCTATAAAACAATGTTTGGGCATAATCTTTAGGTAAGAATTTCTCTTCTTTTTTTCCATTTTTTTCCAAACCCTAATATTTTTATTTCCTTTCCTATATATTTATTTCTTTAGATGATCCCACCAAATCAAAGCATACCCTTTCAAATTCGTTCATGTAATATTTAGTTTCCTTTCCTCTAAAATGTCTCTCCACTCAAAGAACTTCTCCATTATCAACTCTTTGGGTTTCAACCCTCCTGCATAATCAGTTTGTCTTTGAAATGTTGTTGCTTTGGATTCCACTCTAGTTCTTCCTCTACATGAAACCTTGATCTGTTGTATTCTTCCATAGTTTTATTATAAAAATCTACATATGTAAAATTTGTGAACTTAACTTCCCTCATATGGGCCATAATTCTAGTCAACTAAGCAACTTGTGCTTGCAGCTCCTAAAAATCACTTTAAGTTGGGTATAATATTATCTTCCTATGTTCATGCTAATCTAATATGAGTTATTCCAAATAGAAAAAATTATATCAAAATAATTGTAATCAATAAAATTACCTTCTATTCCACAAAAAGATCCAACTTTCTCTAATACAAAAAGATGTAAATCGAGCTCTAAGAGGTTAAAACAAAAACCTCTAATCACATTAAAATTATGATAAATAGAAATAAAGTGGTAAAACCCTCCATTCACGTAAAAACTATAATAATTAGAAATAATAAGTAAAACCCTCCATTCACAAAAAAACTATGATAAATAAAAATAACCGAATAAAACCCCATTCTCATAAAAACTGCAATACATGGAAATAAATTGATCAATGCTTTATTTTCTCATTCTTGGATTCACCTCCTCTTACAATGCAATACCAAAGGAATATATATCCCCAAGAAAACCCTAAAATAAAACCATAAACCTTAAATCCCTAATGATAATAAAAAAAATTAGTATTTTTGGAAAAAAAAATTCCATAAAAAATTATCATATTTAGTAATTACTATTTTTGCTAAATTATTATTTCATCAAAAGTTACCATTTTTAGTAATTACAATTTCTGGTACATTCTTTTTTCATCAAAAATTGTTCTTTGTAGTAATTACAATTTCGTAAAATTAGTTTTTCAACAAAATTTACCATTTTTAATAATTACTATTTTTGGAAAATTATTTTTCATCAAAAATTACCATTTTTAGTAATAAAAAAGTATTTAAAAACTTCAAAAAGCTACCCTCTGAAATATAGGCTCCTACATCATTTCTACTTTTATTATTTGTGTATTCTATATCAAACATTTTTCAAAATAAACCATACCTTTGGGAATTGTATTGGTTTTCAATGTTATCTCATTGTCTTCATCAACTTCATCCCATATTTTGTCATCTTCATCTATTACCTGATTTTATAAAATTCTAGTATTAGTAATAAAATATTGTGAATTTTTCTCAACTTCAAACACTTACAAATTATGGATGTTATATGGAATAAATGGACATGCTACTAATTCTACAAAAATCTTTTAAGATTTTTGTTATCCATGGGCTTTTGTGTACTCACTCCTACTGCTAAGGAATCTGCAATTCTATTTTTTTCCTTAAGATCAGTTTTATGTTAATAGTTTTTAATTCACTTATTAGGTATGTTACTCTGTTTCTATAGTGGATTAGGTTTTTTTCATGCCAAGCATATTGAATCTTAATCTACCTAATCACCGACTCTAAATCTCCTACACTTTCATGCATTTAATACTCATATTAAGAGCTAACTGTAATCCATATACTAATGATTAATATTCAATAGTGTTGTAGGTGCAAGAGAACTATAACCTATAATAAACTAAATAAGACTTACCTTTTGGATTGATGAGCTCAATACATGCTCCATTACCTTACCTATATTTGGATCCATTAAACTTAAGAGTCCAAACCTGATTTTCATATTCATTTCTATTTCTTGGTGTAACCTTATTTTTAGGCTTATCTATGATTTGCTTATATTTGAGAGTATATATTCTGAATTCTCATTCATTATAAAGAACTTTATTGGTATTACCATAGTCAGTTATGAGATCTTTAAATATAGGTTCTCTTTCTATTCTAATATAATTTGCAACACCTCCCCATGGCAACCACATGTGAGAAAAATTAGTAGGCATATATCCATTCATATTTCTTGACCAGTCTCTATTTAGTAACATTCCATATCCATCTAGGATGTCTACTACTTGAGTATCTACATATTATTGAATTATTTATTCTAATGATGACTATATATGAATGTTTTTGAGTATGCCAACCACATTTATTTCTATTTTTTCTAGTTGGACTACCACTCGATTAGAGGGATCATGTTTCAAACCTAGATTTTAGCAAAAAATATTTGACATGACATTACTTGAGGCTCCTAAGTCAACAAAACAATTATGTAGGTTTTTGCCAACAATTTTGATGGTCAAGAGGAAAGGAGGGGCATCCGCTTTATCTTTTTGTGATACAATTTGAGCATCAATGACTTTCTTGGATTGATTCTTATTTTGATTAGTTAATGCTTTAACTAATAGCTCTTGTTGTTCAGTTAACTCGACAACCTCAAATAGATATACATTTTCTTTATTTTTCTTTAAATCTTCTACAATATTATATGTAAGTTTTTCTTGCTCTACAATTGTATGTGATTGTTGTGGGACATTAGCCTTAGGTGGATTGGTCTTATTTCTAGCATGTGTATTAGGAGGAATAGAAGTATCATTAGGTGGAGTAGAGGAAGTAGTAAATACCTTAAATTTACTTCTAAGCATATAATTATTCCTTTTCTTGAATCATCTCTAGGCTTGCAATTCTTTTAAAGATCCATCAAGTCCTTCATCATCTTCTTCTAATGATTCAAAGGTTTCTACTACTAAAGTTGTTCCATTACTAGAGCTAGATTTATTTGAAATATCTTCATTAGGCACTATTTCCATATTTTTTATTTATTTTTGGACTATGTTTAAAGTTGTTTTGAATTCATGACAATAAATTTAATTATGTTGTGTAGTAGAATGTACTCTACACCAATGGTTTAAAGCTAAATTTGAAATACTAACTATGGTGTTGAGCTAATTATCATTGGCAATGGGATTAGGTACTCATCCATTGTTTTAACAAGTGTTCCATTAGTAGCTCACTCTTGGAAATTTGATATTTCTATTTTGAGGATGATTATCAAGAGGTGGATTTTTAGGTACTTGTTTTTGTAACTGAATCATATCACTACTAAGCTTATGAACTAATCCTTGTAGGTTATCTAATTGAGAATTAGTATTACTAGTCTAGCATATAGTACATTTTTTATCGTATTATTTGCATATGGAGTGGGGTTTAGGAAATTTGGTATGGTTTGAGTTGGAGTAGTATTGAAAAGGTAGGGATATTTTGATATTGATTAACATTTGGAAATGCTGGCATATTCTAAGTAGGGGTATTATTCAAAAATGTAGGTGTAATTTGAGCATTAGTTTCAATATTCTTTAAGGAAGGGAAATTATTATCTAAGCATGTTGGAATAATAGAATGGGTAGGGGTAGTAATGTCATTAAATGGAAGATTATAATCTGGGTATGGTAAGGTATTCAACATTGGTAACTATTGTAAAATTTCTTGATTGATATTTGGGATCTAATTAAATGCGCTTGGTTGTCCTACGAAAATTAATTTTCCAATTCAAAAAACTTGAAATATTAATAGTTGTTCTGCAGTTAACGTTTCACTCTATGCCATGGTAGAGTGGTGATATGGGGTTCTCTCCTTACAAACATGGATGTGAGAGGATCTAAATATCTATAGTACATTTGTATAGATGCTTTAGAATTAAGGGTCTAAGATGGAGTCATCTTGTTATACAACTTATGGAATCTAGTATTGAATAACCTTAGAGGCTCATTGGACTCTCTTCTACCTAAGGCAAATTTATGGTATATGATAGTAGGATCTATGGGTAATCTAAATAGGCTTATAAATGTTGTTTCCAGCTCAACCTAGAAAATTATGGAATTTTTAAGTAAACTTATGTACCAATCATATGCTAGATCATCCAAAGTAAGAGGAAAAATTCTACAAACCACATATTCATGTTCAACTTGTAACTGGATTAGAACATCTTTATAAGACTATATGTGTTCTTCAGCTATTCTAGCTTCGTCATGTTTATATCTAGGTAAATATATTTCCACATTCTTTGGCATATCATGGGAAGTCCAGCAATATTTAGTGGAATACTTCTACCTAACTAGGATTTAAATACTACCATTGGTGTAATTAATGGAATGAAAAATGGATCAATGTATAGTTTAATAGGTTGGGGTGAGGTATTAATGGGAGGAAGAGTTCTTGAATGAAAATTACTATTTTTGGAACTTCTATGAGGATAAAAACTATGAAATTAAATATCACTTTTAGACACCTTAGACCTAGTGATAATAACCCTAGGTTTTATTTTTAATAGTCAAGTAGTATGATGTATGAGAAAGTGTAACAATGAAAATTCAACAAAGAAATCAAGAATTAAACTCAAGATTTAGGTAATCCATAACAATCAAGATTTAGGTAATCCATAACAATTAAATCATAATTTTTTGGATATTTCAAACCTTAGAGTATAAGTAAATCAAATATTATAGTCTTGGATTATAAAAAAATTTAGAATTAGAACAAAAATGAATCAGAGAATTCATGACATAGTTATTAAGCTATGTAGAACTACAATAATAGTGAATTAATCATTTTAGACCCTCTTTCTAGCATCTTTCCTATTGAGTGATACATCAACCCAATTGTAACATACACCAATGGTTAGAACAATAATTAATCTATCTTAAAAGGAACATTTCTCTCCCAATATTTAGGTGATAGGGTATGTTACTATCAAATATTAAATCAAAAGAATAAAAATGGAAGGCAAATGGATAACTCAAGGTTATATATAACTATTGCAAGGGTGAGGGTTTAATTTATTATCTAGGCATAATTCACCTTAATAACCAAGTCAATTATCACATATATGTCTTAATTCTCATTGAACTCAAATCAAATTACATATGAAATAAATATTGCCTTATAATTTATTAACATACATTGTTCATTGCATCATAATCATGATCATTATAGCATATAATAATAATAATTCTAATAATTATAGAAATATAACACATAAAATGAGTCTTAGAATATGAAACTCAACTAATCTACTCCTAATATAAGTATATTTCAAAAAAAAACAAAAGGAAAGGGTTAGAGAAAGAAAGAAAACAAGCCAGTACATCATTGAAGACTTATGCTAAATATATTGAAGCGGTAATTTTGAAATCAACCAACCTTAGCCCAACCAATATTCACACAATCTAAGACCAATATGGTGTTATCTGCAAAGGAGAAGGGGATGATATGCTAAAATTGATTCAAATGTAACCATTATCATCATGCACATATTACATCAAGAATTCTAATACATTGTATTGATAAAGATATTATGTAATTACACTCAGATTTTCTTTCATTAGGTGACTGCAAAGATATCTCTCTGAGTATAGTGATAAGGTTTAGATATCCACCAACTACAAAAGAAAAGATAATTTTTAATATCTATTGCTAAAAGTGGAATATGACCCTTTTAAATGGGGTCTTAATGGCTATTTCTAGCCTTATCATTTTAAATTTTAGTGTTTTACAATTGTATTTCAGTGCTTTATAGTTGTACACATGAACTATATCTCATTGCCTAGATAGATGTTGTGTCATCTTGAGGTTCTTATTGATCTTGATCTTCAATTTTCAGCCATAGATCCTTCTAACTACTTTTGTAGTATCTCTTTGAAGCTAAATGGGTTGAGTTATAATGCATCGGGTGATTAAAATGAAGTCTAGGTTCATTGTATCATTTTTTGGATCTCTCGACATTCGTCTTAAAGTTTTGTTGTTGCATATAAATTAGGAAAAAAATATTACCTAGATAGATGTTGTGTCATCTTGAGGTTCTTATTGATCTTGATCTTCAATTTTCAGCCATAGATACTTCTAACTAATTTGGTAGTATCTCTTTGAAGCTAAATGGGCTGAGTTATAATGCACCAGGTGATTAAAATGAAGTCTAGGTTTATTGTATCATTTTTTGGATCTCTCAGACTTCGTCTTCAAGTTTCCTTGTTGCATATAAATTAGGAAGAAAGGAAATTAATTATTTTAAATTTAATTTGGTGGTAAATTATCTTTTGCAATGGTTCATTGAATTAATTTTTTCAATATTCGAGCAGTTAATTTTTTATTTTTTATTTTTTTTAATTTTATATTTAATTTTTTTAATTAGTATACTTTAGGCTTTCAGATTCAAACATAAAATGCATTTCCAAGGTGTGCTTCTATAGGTTGTTTAAATTTATTAATTACTTTTTAGAATATTTAATCTCTTAAGAAAAATTAAAAGCCAACGTTTATCCCCATTTTCCATCTTTAAATCTAAGTCATTTATTGAAATCAAAATTAATTTATTAGGATTAGGTAATGTTGAATAAATTTTCCCCTTTTTAATTTAAATTTAAATCTACAACTAATGTTCTATGTATTGACTAAGGTTCAAGTACATAAATTTATTAAGTCGCTCTTCCTTTTGCTTTAACCCATATATGAATTATTATGTCCAATGCTTAGGATTTTCGTTTTTATTTCATAATAAATTAAATTCTAAGGTTATTTTATTTCGTATTCATAATAAAGGCTAAGCTCCATTTTATTAAAGTGCCTCAAGTTAGGATTAGTTTATCATGGCCTAAAATTTTCCTTTCCAGTGTAATTTCTTATCCACAAACATTAGTGTTTATGCTTAAATCTCTCATTATTTATTTTGCTTATTAAAATACCCAAAGTCTAAAATATTAATTCCAAAATTAGGTCAATGCTAAGGTTTAGTATTAATTATTTTAATTAATTTGAATGTCAAAATATTAAACCCAAGGTTTCTTCCCAAAATAAAAAGGTATGGCTTAGATTGCATCGAAAGAGTAAGATAAATGCATCTAATTTGAAGAGAAATGGATGGTGCGGAATGCAGGAGAGAATTTCAAGTGTCTAACTATTATTCATTGGAGAAATGGATGGTAGAGAATGTGATGGAGTATTTTGAGTGTGTAATTCCTACTGGTTGAAGAAATGGATGGTGTAGAGTAACTAGAGAAATACATTGGTTTGAAATTGGATGACTTAGAATTGTTTGTGCTTTTTGCCTTTATATCTAGGTTCTTTATTAAATTCAAAATAGGTCAAAAATTAATCATTAATGATTTATCCCCTTTCACTTAATTACATGAAATTATAAATCAACGCTAAGGCTTTTGCTTGAAATTCATACTAAAAATATTAGATCTAATGTATTAGATTCCCACTATTCACTAAGGTCCAAATTTTTAGTTTTAATTGATTAAATGCTTTTAGATCTAATGTATTAGATTCCCACTATTCACGAAGGTCCAAATTTTTAGTTTTAATTGATTAAATGCTTTCCTTTAAAAAATTATGTGGTATAGAATGCTTCAAAAGGATTCAAGTGAAACCATTCTATTGGTAGAAAATGAATGGAGTGGAACGAGTCGGTTTAAGTTAAGTGAACAATTGCTATTGGTTGGAGAATTAAGTGACCAATAATAAGTCAAATAAATTAGAGCATTAAAGCCCTATTGGCTAGAAATTAATGGATCGGAATGAGTCAGGTGACTACTCATTAAACCTAATCATATCAAACCTTAGTAAATAAAAAGGTATGTATACTCACTAATATTCCTATACAGGGCATGCCTTTAATAAATTATATTTAATGGTGTGAATGAAAGGCGCTTAAACCTTATGATTATTAATTAATAATATTTAGTATGGAGATTAATTTTTTTGCGGTAAAGCATATGAGTAGCTTTTTTCCTATTTTTTAATTTTTAATTTTATTTTTACACCAAATTTAAGAGAATTTTAGCACCAAAAGATATTAAAACACTCATCAAAATGATTGAATGCAACAACCAAGGCATTTCAAAAAAATTAGCAAATCCATTTGAATGATACGAATGCAATTGAAATTCAAGTCTATAAAATATTCAATGCAATTGAAATTCAAGTCTTTACAAAATATTTAGTGCAAACAAGTTTAAAATCTTGATGTAAGCACATTTAGATTAAAATCGGGAAAAATTTCAAGTGGATCCCTAATTGGGGTGGGTTTTGCAATGGAAACAATTGCTGATAGCATAGGCAAGAGAGGGAGAGAATTTGAAGGGCATAATTACCTCAAAAACCACCCATTTGGGAATCTTAACTCCATTATGTAAAACCAGCGAACTAACATTGTATTATTGAAGGGGAGATTAAATACAATGTAGGCATTCCTGGATTAGCCCGGAATGGGCGCATCTCAACAGGATGCCGCTGCAACAACTGCAACAAGTTGCTAAACATAAATAACAACTAACAAATAAGTTAAGTACGCTAACATCCCCCTTTATTACATTATTTTGGTAATGTAATAACTAATAGCTATACTAACATCCCCTTACATTATTTTGCAATACAAAGTGAGCTGTGAAATAATTCAAATTTGACACGTCCAAGTGCCTTAGTGAAAATGTCTGCAACTTGAGCATCGGTGGGAATGTGCTGAAGCTGAATTCGATGCTTTGGAACTTCATCTCAAATGAAATGACATTGTGTGTCAATGTGCTTTGTTCTTTCATGATGGACTGGATTCTTGACGAGGTTCAGAACACCCTGATTGTCGCAAAACAAGTGTATTGGAGATTTTGATGGATGGCCCATACTTGTCAGAATGCGACATAACCATATCACTTCGCACACAGCTTCACGTGCGGCATGATATTCTGCCTCTGTTGATGAAATAGCAACCACCTGTTGCTTCTTATTGTGCCAAGAGACAGGACCGGATCCCAGATGAAAAATGTATCCAGAAGTTGACTTGCGATCATCAAATGATCCGGCATAGTCGGAGTCCGTGTATCCTTGCAAGAAGAATTTGTTGTTCCTCTTGTATTCTAGGCCATATTCCATAGTACCACGGACATAGTGAAGAACACATTTTGCTACTTTCCAATGAGTGGTCTTAGGCTCCTGCATGAACCTCGAAAGATAGTTGACAGCAAATACAAGATCTGGCCTAGTATTGGTCAGATATATGAGACTCCAAATCAACTGTCGATAGAGAGTACCATCTACCTGAGGTGAATCATCATATCATGATAACTGAAGTCTATTCTCCATCAGAGTTGCCATCAGCTTGAAATCAGTCATGCGATATTTTTCCAGCAATGTCTTGGCATATTTTTTCTGAGACACTTTTATGGAGTGCTCCTTCTAGCTGAATTCCAGACCAAGACAGTAATGGAGAAGTTCGAGATCTATCATCTCAAAATATTTTCACAAGTTTCTTTTGATAGTAGAGATCATAGTTTCTAAACTCCCTATAATGAGTAGATCATCCACATAGAGTACAAGCAACACTATCTCAGAACCCTGTTTCTTGAAATAGAGGTTTGCATCTGACGGACATCTCTTAAATCCATGCTACATAAGGTGATTGTCCATTTTTATATACCAAGCTCGAGGAGCTTGTTTCAGACCATACAAGGATTTGACCAATTTGCAAACTTTCTGCTCTTGGCCTTCTGCTTCAAATCCTTCTGGCTGAGTCATATAGACTTCTTCTTGGAGATCACAATTTAGAAAAGCACTTTTGACATCCATTTGGTGAACTTTCCACCCATATTGTGCTGCCATAGCACACATAACCTGAATTGTGGTCATCCGAGCAGTAGGTGCAAAAGTTTCCTCGTAGTCAATGCCTTCCTTTTGAGCATAGCCCTTTGCAACAAGATGGGCCTTATGCTTATCAATTGTTCCATCTGGCTTGTACTTGACTTTGTATACCCATTTGCAGCCAATGGGTTTCTTTCCATGTGGTAGATCAACAAGCTTCCAAGTTTTATTTTTCATCAAAGACTCATACTCTGTATCCATAGGAGCCTTCCACTGAGGCTCACTAAGAGCATCTTGTACTGATGCAGGTTCAAGACCATCTATGGTAGACATGAACGCCCTGTCATCATCAATATCCATATCCTCTACTTTTGTACTTGGAGTTACAGAAAGTTCCTCAAAATATTGACAAATATCATCAACCTCACCAGTTTCTTTGGCTTCTTTCTCCTTTTGAGCCATACTGTGTGTACGAGGTCTATCCAAATTCAAATTGGGAGGACTGGATAAATTTGCATCTCTGATTGTATTTGTACACCATTTAGGATTCTTCTTCGGTGGAGTTGAATAATATGTAGAAGGACCTCCTGTCTGTGTTGATGAAGGAATCTTCTCTTCCTTAGATTCCACAATATCTTGGTGTACTTTAGATGTGCTCTATGATGTGAAAGATTCATCAAAGACAACATCTCTGCTGATATGAATTTTCTTGGTCAAAGGATCTATCAACCGATATCCTTTAGAGTGCTCAGAATAACCAAGAAAAATACATCTCAGTGTTTTCTCATCTAGCTTCTTCCTTTTCTCTTTCGGTATGTGCATGAAAGTGTGACACCCAAAAATACGTAGATGAGATATGGAGGGTTTTCGACCACTCCATGCTTCCTGTGGAGTCATTCATTTTAGGGCCTTTGTGGGTGCCCTATTCAATAGATACACTGCAGTGGTGATAGCTTCTGCCCAATATTGTTGCCCAACAGTATCTCCTGTGAGCATACAACGAACCATTTCCTTGATAGAACGGTTCCTTCTCTCAAGCAACTCCATTTTTCTGAGGAGTATAGGCAGTTGTTAACTGTATCTTGATTCCATGCTTATCTAAGAATGTAGAAAATTCATTAGAGGTAAACTCTCCCCCTCGATCTGAGTGGAGTGTTTTAATAGAAGCTCCTGACTCCTTCTCAACAATGCGAAAGCTTCAGATTTCAGTTGGAGAAAGAAAACCCACATCTTTCGTGAGTAGTCATCTACAAATAACTGAAAGTACCTCTTCCCTCCACAACTGTTGGGTGTGAAAGGACCGCACAGATCGGTGTGAATTAACTCTAGAGGTTTTTGTGCTCTTGTTGAGCTCTTCTCAAATGGTACTCTATGCTGCTTTCCTGCCAAGCGATCGAGCACACTCGGCAATGTGGCGAGAAATGGAAGGAATACCCTTTACCATCTCATACTTACCGAGCTCAAGTAAGTAGCCGAACTAAGATGCCCATATCTATTGTGCCATAGGGAAGTTGCCTCCTTGGTAGAGACAGTCATGGCAACATGTGGAGTAGAGATAGCATCTAGTGCAAATAAGTCGTGCTTATATGAAGCTGTTGCAATCTGCTTACCCTTCCTGGTAATGGTACAACACTTCTTTCCATTCTCAACACAAAATTTGACAACCATATTTCTATCTAGGATTTGTGTCACTGACAACAAATTGTTGGCCAATCCCGAAACATAGAGGACTTTATCAATCTGACACTTGCCATCAGGAAGAGTGACTGAAACTATACCCTCTCCCTGAACCCTGTAGGTTTTATCATCAGCAATGGTGACAGGTTTGCCCTCTTTGGCCACAAATTATTCAAACCACGATCTATCACCAGTCATATGTTTGATATCTCCAGAATCAACATACCAAATAGGATCCCTCTAAGTGGAATATGTGGTAGTCATGAGCACCTTGTGTGCCCATTCAGAATTTGAGTCAGATTCTTCAACAGCAACATTCACCTGGGGTTGCTTGTTTTTATTTTGTGGTTTGTTTTGGCCTTTTTGCTTGTTCTTATGCCAACACCTGTTGGTGTCATGGTTGTATTTCTCACAGATCTTGCACCACCTCTTCTTCTATTGAGGTTGTTTGCCTTTTCCTTTCGTATCCTATTGAGAATTTCCTCCTTTCTGAAAGTTGCCTCCTTTTTTCCCATTACCTTTCTTCCTAGAACCCTGCCTATTGGTGTATAGGGCTGTATTGGAAGAATCATCCTTGTGAAGTTGGCATGCCTCCTATTGTTGAAGCATATTGACCAACTCGATGTAGGTAATTTGTCGTTAAGACACCTGGATGGAGGTTATCAACATATCAAATGAAGAAGGTAAAGCTCTCATCACAAGTGAAATGAGAAGCTTTTCATCCACAGTATCTCCCAAATAATTCAATTTCTCTTTCAATTCAGACACTCTGCACAAAAGAGTTCAACTGTTTCACCCTATCTCAAACTCAGGTTATGAAGTTGTTGAAGATGAAGAATGGTGGATTCATTCTTTCCCTCATAGATGGTTCTAAGGGCATCCCATGCCTCTTTACCACTTTCTTTGTCAGCTATATGAGGTTGCACTTCATCTGAAATAGCAAACAAAATGAGCACCTTTGCTCGACTATCTTTCTTGTCAAAAGCTATCTGATCTGCTGAAGGACCTGTGGATCCTGCTGTTGGTGAAGGCCTAGTTGCTACTCCAGTAACAATATCCCACAAATCTTCCATTTGGAGAATTGCCTTCATCTTATGTTTCCATGGTGTATAATTTGGACCTTTCAATAACTGATGCGGATCAGTCATCAACTTTGCAACAGCGTCCATAGTGAAGGTTCCTTATATCACCAATTGGTCCCCCTTTCGATATACCTTTTGATAGGCCAATATACCGTAAAAAATACCCGCCCTTACATGAGGGAAACTATAGGTATTTAGAAAGATAAAAAAAAATCACCCGCCCTTACGTGAGGGAGACTATAGGTGAGTTTTAGAGATCATACGATACTTGGAACATAAGCGGTACTGAAAGGGAATCGCCTTGTTGATGGCACCTACCATAGAAGATTCTTCTCATGCGTGGGGCATAACTTCCCCTAAAAACTATGAAGAAAACTTCGTTAGGATTTACGCCTAAACACAAGTGCGATAAAGGGTACTGGATGGAGTAAAAAAATGCAAAAAATGGCAAACTTATCTCTCCTCGCGATTTATAGAGAACAATCTCAGACGTCGTTGTAGCAGCTATATTAGGCGACGGATACAGTATCCAAATCACGACAGCTTTACCTGTAAGTGCTAGCCAGAGGTATCGCAAATACCGAACGCTGCAGTGCAATAAATTGCACGGATGGGTTTTAATTATTCTGGGGACTTAGGGAATGAATTGGTTTTTAAGTTTTTAATGTTATAGTGCAAAAATGAAATATGCAACATACAACATAAAAAACTGCCCACAATTATAACCCACAAGGTGTCGGTCACAGCCGAAAATGCACCTTTTACAATTCGCCAAATTGCCTTTTCAAAAAATTACTCACAATCCCCCTTTGATTTTTTGAAAAAAAATATCCCCCCTTAAAAAATTCTCTTTTAACAAAGTATTTTAATAATTACTATACTTTTAAAATTAAAATAAATAATTTTAATTTATATAGTTTTAAAACTTATAAAAAATAAATTAAAATTAAATTTTAATTTATAAATTTTAAAAAACTATAAAAAATAAATTAAAATTAAAAATTTTAATTAAAAAATAATAATTAAAAAAAAACTTTGCAAAAAAAATTATACCTTAGGGGGGAGTCGGCGGGATTTGAACCCCCGACCTACAGGCTCCCTGAGCCTTACCGCATGGCTCACGACCACGTGAGCCAGCGGGCTGATCCGAGAGGATCAGTCAACCTCATCTCCTTTATCAACCTCAGCCTGCCCATCCTCCGCTGCTTCCAGCTTCCCGAGCCTCCTCTGCAACTCGCGGCTACTGTCACATTTAAAAAAAAAAAAAACGTAGTCCCCGTTCGCGTCGGATCTCCGTCGCACCTTTCCAGCAACGCTCGCGTCGCGAGCCTCCAAACCGGGGGGGGGGGGGGTGGTGGAGCGCGACAGCGCGTTTCGCGCTGCGTGTTGTTTTTTTTTTTTTTTTTAAACCAAAAAAAGAAATTCGTCAGGGCTGGGGGGGAGGTCGCGTTTCTTGCACCTGCAGAAACGTAGGGGGGTGGGTTTATACCCCATGCCACAACACGTTGGGCAGGAATTTTAAATTCCCAGCGTCGGCCTTGGGGGGGGGGGGCACCGGGGAATTTTAAATTCCCTGGGCGTCGATCGACCGACCGAGGGGGGGGTGCGCTCCCTCCTCCTTTCCTCTCTGCGTGCATCAGCCCGTGCTGGTTGTACCGCATGCGGCTGCTCCCTCGATGGGGGGGGCCCTCCCTCCTTGCGTAAACTGACACAGTGAATGCATCAGACGTCTACGCATCTGCAGAGACATCACGGACAGCGGACGTCCCCGTCGATGCAGCGCACCGAGCTACGTTGGACGCATCCTCACTTCTGTGAACGTCACGCACCCCCTCCGCCTTCAACCCGGGGGGGTGGACATCGACGCAGTGCGCGGACATATGTCCTGTGCGTGCGCTGCGCGCATTCACCAGGGGCCTCTGCCCTCTCCACAGTCGCACGTGGATGCGCGATGGATGTCGCACGTCTGCGCACGATAAAAAAATTCGCTCGCTTTGGAAAAAAAATCACACGAGGCAATAGCGCACGGGCTGGGAAAAAATCGTGCCTGGATAAAATCACGCTCTACTCCTCGCCTCGCCCAAAAACTTCCGGTAAGCTCTGATACCATGTAAAACCAGTGAACTAGCATTGTATTATTGAAGGGGAGATTAAATACAATGTAGGCATTCCTGGATTAGCCCGGAATGGGCGCATCTCAACAGGATGCCGCTGCAACAACTGCAACAAGTTGCTAAACATAAATAACAACTAACAAATAAGTTAAGTACGCTAACACATTAACACTCAAATCTAATAGCTATATTTTAAAGTGGTACAAAATTCTCATAAAGTCTAAAAAACCGTCTTGTTCCTAGTGAACCTCAATATGATGGTATTAAGTGTGATGATGAAAAATAAAATGTTGTGTGATGTAAACATGAGGAATATGACTAGAGTATGACATAATAGTATCTAAGTGGACTTAAATGGAGATATATTGATGCTACATCTAGTAGATGGTCAAATGAGTTAGATGGCTAACTCTAGGGATCAAATCATCAATGTTAGTAAGTGGTGATCCACTTCTACAAGAATAAGTTCTCTAAACCATCACAAACCTAATATAGTGATACTATGTGTTAACAAAATTCAAAGACCCAAAAATAAGAGCAAATGATAGTAATGATAACAAGTTTTTAGTAATCCCATTAATGATTGGCCATGGTGGTGAACACCTTTGTAAAGTTTCAAAACTATAGAAGAGACTAATTTAGTTTAGGAATTAATAAGAAAGTTTGATAAAAGATATTGTTTAAGAGATCAATACCTTGTAATAAAATTTAAAGTGTAAGATGCTAGTGACTGATTGAGTAGACACACAATAGGATGCCACAATGCTTATTTAGATCATCTATAAGTTGACAAAAGGTAAGGACTATATCCTTAAGGATCTAAAGGAATTCATGGATAGAATGAATCATTGAATTGATGCGATAAATGAGAAAATTTGTAAGTATAGCCAAGATGCTTACTTCTCTAGCGCTCATCATATGAAGTTCCAAGTGTTGAAAAGAATTTCAAGTTTCATGGTTATAATAATTTAAAATATATGCAAAGGGTCATATTTAAAATGAATTTAAGATACTAAACTTATCTCATTTTATTGTAAAAGGGAAAATCCTAGAAATAGGGTTCATAAAAATCAATTTTGATCGTGCTTCAAAGGAAATTTGGGGAATATATTAGAGGTTATGTTTTCTTAGAATAACTAAGGGAAACTTATCCTCAGCTACCTAGAATAATATGGGAATTAAACTTAAAGGTATAAATATTATCATTTCATATAGGGATCAATAATGCTATTGAAAAATCATTAATTCCTTACAAGGGATTCACAAATTATTATTAATATTATCATGAAAATTAATGTGGATATTGCATTAGAAATAAAATTATATTTCATGTCAATCAATTATTAAACAAGATAGTATCATGTAAATGTAAATGTATATTTAGAGAAGAGAACAAGATAGAATATTATTTAATCAATCACACTTTATAAAACAAGATAGAATACAATTTAATCAATCACACTTTATAAAACAATATAGAATATAATTTAATCAATCACACTTTTGATTTTTTAAGTCAATAAAATTTAAATTTAAAAGACACCTAACTAATAAAGATGCTATCCCTTAATAAAGTGAAGTTAGGGAGTTCATTATAGAAACATAGTATTTTGAGAATGAAAAAAATATCTTTAATACAAATAGACATTAAATATAGTCTAATCAACTTTATAAAGAATATTTTTTTATTATTTTGATGAAATTATTATCCAATAAAATCACATATAATAATTTACTAGTATAATTTGCTAATATAAAATGATAGTAATGGAATCTGAATTAATTATTAAAATATTATTTTTTTATATAAAAATATTTAAACCTTTAATATCATTATAATAACCATACCTAGAATGGGTCTGAGGGTTTGGTTCAATGGTCAAATTGCTTCTATAGGAGTGCGGAGACCAGGGTTCCCTCTTCATGGGGGGATTGCTAAGAAACTATCCTTTAATTCTTATCAATGAAGGTGTGTTTGTGGAATATTAGAGGACTGAATAGTGCCTCTAAAAAGCATATCTCGACCTCTATTAGAAGATACAAGTCCCTAGATTTTTTGTTTATTCAGGAATTAAACTTGGAGAAGTTTTGTTGGAACTCAGTTCATTTAACTGTTTGGAAAGAAGTTGGCTTTACAACTAGTGAATTCACTAGCTCATCAGGAGGATTATTGTATTTTTGGAACAAAACTAGGTATGAGGGCAATGTTATTTCTTCTTCTAATAGGGTTATAAATATATTTTTTTTCTATAAAGAGTTAGGGATAAGGTGGGCATCTTTTGGTATTTATGCTCCCAATTCTACTATTAGACACCATTTTTTTTTTATGGAATTGCTTGAAATGATGAAAGTATTTCAGAATGAACCTTGGGTCTTGGCGAAGATTTTAATTCTAGGCTTCCCATTAAAAAAAAGAGGTGGCAACTATGAAGATGTATTTATTATGGATGACTTTTTAGATTTTATTGGGGTATCAAGAGGAACTTCAAAATATTGATCTTAAAGGTATAAAATTTAACTCGAGTAATTGGAGAACCAGATTGAATCTCATTTTATGCAGATTAGATAGGGTCTTAATATCCAATTTGAAAATTCCCTTTTTTGGGGATGCTTATTTTTCCTCTCTTCCTTGGGTTGGATCTGATCACAACCCTCTTTGGATAGAGTTGTCGACTCCCTCTCCCTTCAATTTGAGATTGCTTAGATTTGAAGTAATGTGGTGCACTCATTTAGAATTTGATGATCATGTTAAGGAATGGTTGAGTAAAGAATCTTTGGGTGTGGGAATGGATTTGCTTATCAATAATCTCAGAAAGATCAGATCTTATCTCAAAGGTTAGAATAATTTCATCTTCGATGATATCTTTAGAGCCAAATAAATAGTGAAATCCTAGCTCTAGGAATTGGAGGTCAATGTAGAAACTCATGGTTTATCGGTGGAAATTGTTGAAGACAAAAAAATATTTTGTCTAATATTCATCATAAGTTGGCGAAAGAGGATATTTTCTGGAAGGAAAAATCTTGATATCTCTAGCTGAGGGAAGGAGATCAGAATTCAAAAAAATTTCATGCTTCCACACTCCGCTATCATAGACACAATAGAATCAGGGAAGTATCTAGGTATGACAGTTTGGTTACTAGAGATATCTCATAAATTAGAGAGGAATCTATGGATTTATTTTTCTTCCTCTTGGAAGAGTCTGTAGCTAGATATTGTCATGCCAAGGAGACTTTTCTTGCATCTATTCCCAGGGTTGTTTTGAGTGATATGAATTCTAGTCTTATAGCTCCCTTCTTTGATGATAAAATCAAAGAGGTGTTAGATTCTATGGGCCTCCTCAAATATCTAGGACCTAACGGTTTCCCTCCTTTATTTTTCCATAAATTCTGGTATATTTGTAGGGGAGATGTGTGTTGTGCTTTAAAATCTATGTACAAATCCTTAGAGATTCTGAAAGCTCTTAATTTGACCTTCTTGGTCCTTATTCCCAAGAATGCTAATGTTGTTTCTTTCAATGATTTTAGGTAAATCAATCTTTGTAATACGGTTTACAAGATTCTTTTGAAAGTCTCAGCCAATAGAATTAAACCATTATAATCCATTTTGATTGAAAAGGCTCAAAGTTGTTTCATGGATGGTAGGAAAATCTTGTATGGGCTTATTGTTATGCGTGAATTGATCCACTCAGTACATAAAAGTGGTAGATCCGATTTTTCCTAAAACTTGATATGAACAAGGCCTATGATAGGGTATCTTGGCCCTTTCTGTTCAAAGCTCTTAAAAATTTTATTTTTAGTAAAATTTGGATTAGGTTGATCGAATCTTGTGTTTCTTTTGCTTGGTTCTTCATCCTGGTGAGTGGCTCTCCTACAATATTTTTTAGGTCTACTTGTGGTATCCACCAAGCTGATCCTCTTTCCCTCTTCTTGGTTTATCCTATTGGAAGAAACATTGGGAATATCCCTGGCTCTTAATCCAATTATTGAAGGCTTTTATCACACCCTCCCTTGTCGACCTATATTACATCAATAGTTTGCTGATGACATGCTCATGTCATACTTTACGTTGATAGTTGAGGCTAAATAAATCAAATATCTTCTATCCTATTTTGAGAAATCTAGGGATCAATAGATAAATTATCTTAAGAACAATTTATATTTTTTAAATACCCGTGTAGAGCGTCAAAGGAAGATAGCTAGGATTTCGAATTATATAATCTCCAATCTCCCTAGAATTTTTTTTGGGAAGAATAAAGGATTATTTTAGTATGCCTATTATGGAAAGGTTGTAGTATAAACTCACTACTTGGAAATGATCTCTTTTGAGTCAAGCTAGAAAGCTAGTCCTTGTTCAAATTTCATTACAGAGTATTTCTATTTATTTCTAGTTTCTCCTTTCTCTTCCTGGAAGGATTGCATCCAAGAGTGAAAGCATTTGTGAATATTTTTTTTTGGGTTGGATCTGAATTGAAGGGTAAATTTAATTTAGTTTCTTGGGAGCAAGTGTGTTGGTTGATAAGAAGTAGAGTTTTGGGTCTAAATATAATTTCTCAAATGAATAAGGATCTTTTAGGGAAGTTGGGATTGAAAGTGACATCCAATAGTGAGAACCCTTGGGTTCCTATCCTCAAGTTAAAGTATTTTTTTAGTAATTTCTTGTCTGACCTTCTTCCAGCTGGCGGTTTTGCTTTTTGGAAAAGTCTTATTAATATTAGAATTTTTTATGTTTTAATAGCAAATGAATCATATGGAATTTATCATCTGTGGATTTATGGCATGATCCTTGGCTTAGAGATTCTTCCTTGGTTGAGTATCAACATATTATTATGTTAGAGCCTTTCACTTGTGAAATGAATCATATCAAAGTTGATGATTTTATTGATATTTCTAATGGGCGTAGAGTTTGGTTTCATTTTCCTTTAGGGATTGGTGATTTAGAGGTGTAGTAGACTTGGAGTTTGATAGAAAATGAACTCTGACTTTAGCTTTTATGTAATGAGGACATATAATATAGAATGATTTGGGTGAATTAGAGCGAATGATCTTATTATGTTATATCGGCTTACTCATTATTAGAGTCATAGGAAGAGTGTTCCTTCCCAGCAGGAAAAATCTGGTGATAAAAATTGATCTCCAAAATTAGTATTTTCTATTGGTTAGATGTGTAGAATAAGATTCTCTCCATTGAGAATTTGCATAAGAGAGGGTTTAAAGTTGTTAACATATATTTTCTTTGTGATTCTCATTGGAAATCTACTAAGAATATGATTTTTTGTTTCTCATTTTTTCAAGAGGTTTGTTCTATTATTTTTGATAAGCTTGGGATCCAGTGGGTCCTTCCTGAGTCCATGGAAGACTGTGTTCATCAATGGGCTTCTCCCTTTCCACCCAGATCAGGTACCTTTGGATTTTCTTACTTTTGCACTTATTGTGGGGTGTTTGGAAGGAAAGTAATGCTTAGGCATTTAAGAGATTCAAGAGAAACTTCATCAGTGTCAAATTAAAAATTCTTTGGGGTGTTGTTGAAATTATATCCTCAGTGTTCATGATCCTAGAAAAATCCATGTGGGTAGGACTCCAAGTGAAGTGCTTTTGGAATATGCCTTAGGATTTCCTCGTATTGATTATGGTTCTTCCTTGCCCAATTCGAGGAGTGCAGTTAGGTGGTCCTCCTCTTACAGAGGATGGATCAAAATAAATTTTGATGGTGCATCAAAATGTAATCCAAGGGTTGCGAGAGTAGGTGGGATTATCAAAGACTTTAATGGAGAGTTGGTGGTAGCATTTTTTGAACATATTTTTTTCCAATCATCCAAGTTTGTAGAGGCCAAGGCTGCATTCTAGTGCATAATATTGCTAAAATATTTGGGGGTTCCACATGTAGTAACTGAAGGAGATTGATTTAATATTATAAATATTCTCAATGGCATAGTTTCACCCAGTTGGAAGGTGGACAATATGTTGTGGGAATCGAGGAGAACCATCCAATTTTTTATAAAATTTGAAGTTAAGCATATTTGGAGAGGCAAATTTTGTGGTAGATTTTATGGCCAACCTTGAATCCAGTCAGTCATGCTTCATGGTCTGGATATGTGAATTTTTGGAGGATCTCATTATTTAATCCCTATCATATGGTAGGTTTTTTTTTAAATTTGAATTGGGTGAGTACTATGCTAGGTCCCTTTTAAATTTTAGAGACTTTTTAGGTACTATCCTCCCTACTTCTTAGGTGTGTGGCAATGGGTTTTGGCTTATTGTATTTTTAATTTAAATCCTAAGTGCCTCCTTAGACACGTTGATTAGATGGAGATCATTTCCCTTGGTTTTTGTTCTTGGTGCTTTGTTTTACAGGTTCACTTTGGTTGGATGAGATGACAATTAATTGTCATCTAGGTCATGGGTATTAGTACCCTCATGTGGTTTTTTGCCTTTTCAGATGTAATTGATGCATGGAATACTTAATTTCTAAACTTGTTCTTTGTTGTTCAAGTGAGGTATATATGGTTATTGGATGGATATTCTTCTTGTCTAAGGGTGATCTCTATTTTATACTACCTATCCTAGTTTTTCATAGTTTTGGGAGATTGGCATTCCTCAGTTCACTTGAAGGATGGTCAAAAGAAGAGTTAGCTTATTTTTGCTTTCTTTCAAGGTCAGTTGATTATCCTAATTTGCTTTAGGACCTGAATTATTTGACTAGCTCTCTACTTTTGGTTCATCCTTCACTGGATTCATTTGTAGGGTGATTCAAGATTTTCATAGGTTGGATGTATTGCCTTCTTTTTATCCAGTGTTGTGCTACTGAGATGGCTTAGTCATATTTTTTTTTGTGAAGATGAGGTGGTTTTGTGATGTTTGAGTGGGTGTGTGGTCTATTATTGTTTGTTGTTCTTTATAATTGGTAAAGTGAATATTTCCAGTATTAAAATGAATCCTTTCAAACTATGGTTAGAGCCTACATCTCTGATCATGGATGAGGAGGTCAAGCTAATCCTGAAAGATGGAGGTATTCTAAGTTATCTTAAAAAGTTCCATGGCCACCATTTTTTTATTTCTATATGGATGTCTAATATGTGGAAGGATGGCTAGGTTAAAGTTTGTAATTGGTCCTTTTAGGTCTCGACCGAGTTGATTAGTAGAGCTATTGATTTGTCGTTGGATGGTGCTTGTCATAATAGGGATAAGCACACCCTTCTCAAGGAAATTAGTTTTTTCTGGATGGGGATGAGTTTCTACCAAAAGTTCAAAATGGGATTTGTGCTAAGGCTCTCTCCCTACCTTGGGATCAGGTTGTGAAAGTGATCATGGATTACTTTACCCTTGACTCGACTTATGATGTTTTAAGAAGTTTTCATGCCATGTTTTTGAATCACCTTAGGCATCATTTGTGGATGAATATCCCTTTAATTCTCTTCCATTCCATAAAAATTTGATGTTGGACATTCAATGTAGCAAAGGCTTGAACCCTAATCATTAGGGTCTTGCCATATTGGTGTTCGAATAGTTTACCAGTGATCAAGGATTGGTGGTGAATGATATTTTAAAATCCATTGAAGGCCTTCCAATTCTGAAACCTTACTTTTTAAAGTAGATTCGAGAGGTTCAAGTGATAGTCAGTTGTATGATGATTTCTTTTATTATTCCATGGGGACTGGAGATAATATTTCTCATAAAATTCAAGTTTCTTCTTGTGGCATCAAATGAAATATCTTGTTGATCTATGCAAAGAGAAAATATATTTCGACTATCTTTGAGAAAAAAACACAATATCCTTGTAGCTTGGAGGGTGGTCAAACTCATTTCTTTAGTTTTGGAGGGATATCGGTAAGAAAGTCTAAAATAATTTTGGGTAAGTTGGTCAGTAAGGTTGATCCACAAATTTTTGAGAATCATTTACACTTTGATCCATTTCCCAAAGTTATTCTTAAGGAAGCAGCAGTTAAAGAATTATATTAGTCTGGTGTTTCTAATGAAGGTTTTTCGATTGTTAAGCACAATCTAAAGTTGATGAATTCAAACATATTATAATTTCAGGTTCTCTTAAAATTGTTGTGGATTATACCAAGGAAGTGTCTCGTTTGGTGGGTGAAACTATTCTTGCTCTATTGTAAAATCCCAAAACTAACTCAGTTGAGTTTTTTTTGTTGGGTCTGGTGTTTTCCTCTGGTTTTTTCCTTATCTCTTGTTCGGATGACTTAGTCTCTTATGGTTTGTCCCCGTTGTGTTGAGCTATTTAGTTTTATTTTTGTAGTATATTTTTCTTTTTCTTTGTATCCTTCTCCATGGGTGGAGTTGTTTAAGGTTCAGAGATCCTTTCACAACCCTTATTTTTTAATAATACCAAAAAAAAAAACCTACAACTAAAACATATATTTAAAATAAAACTATTATGTTTATAACACTTAAATTTTATATTACAAATTTTCATAACTACATAAAAAAATTAAAAATATACAAAATATTGTGCAACGTTTTTGCTATTATGTCTTATATAAGTTTCAAAATGATGACTTAGTCTCTTATGGTTTGTCCCCATTGTGTTGAGCTATTTAGTTTTATTTTTGTAGTATATTTTTCTTTTTCTTTGTATCCTTCTCCATGGGTGGAGTTGTTTAAGGTTCAGAGATCCTTTCACAACCCTTATTTTTTAATAATACCAAAAAAAAAAACCTACAACTAAAACATATATTTAAAATAAAACTATTATGTTTATAACACTTAAATTTTATATTACAAATTTTCATAACTACATAAAAAAATTAAAAATATACAAAATATTGTGCAACGTTTTTGCTATTATGTCTTATATAAGTTTCAAAATGTTTATTCAATATAATTTAATGATAGATACGATTTTATTTGAAATTATTTTTATAAACAACTACTTTTGATTATAGCTATATATCCTTGAGCTAGTTGTTGATATATAGAATCTTAATATCACATTTTCAATATTATCATACGATTAAATTCATTCTTCATATCGAATTTCTTTCTTCTTATATACTTGTTCTATTCTATTTTATTCTAAGAACTGTTTTTAGCATTAGGTAACACTTTAACATGAATTCTTCATTGTATAATATAAATTAGATGCATGTATAGACATATATGGTGGAATATAAAAATAGTAATCAAATTTAGGCATTAATAATTTTCTTCCTTCATTTTCTTAGTGTAAATATTTAGTCTTCCTCCACCTTAATGGACTTTTACCTATGCACATTGTAGAAAAATTTGATATTCTATTATGCTTTTTGGTGCTTTCATTTATTTGATACCTAGAATATAAAAATAGTAACCAAATTTAGGTATATATAAATTTTATTTCTTCATTTTATTAATGTAAATTTTTAGTCTTCCTCCACCTTAATGAACCTTTACCTATGTAGATTGTAGATAAAAATGATATTCTAATTATGTGGACATGTAACATAAAATTAATGAACAAATAAAACATTTTACTAATAATGGTTAATGAATAGTTTAATGTAATTACAAGGGAAACAAAGAGGTCAAGAGAAGAAAAGAAAAGGATAAAAGAGAAGAGGAATCGAGACTGATGGAAAGAGACTCCAAGGAAAACAAAATAAAATGGAAGAGATATGGAAGGTAGAAGGGAAGTATGAGACAACCTAGGAGGAGGTTAGGGAAGAAACACCTTAAAAAAATTTGGCTAAATTAGCAGAAGAAAAGATCACAATTTAAAATTTTATGTATAGGAAATTGAATAATTAAAAATTTCTTCTATGTAATGTATGAATGGAAAACTACTTTGCATAAGTTATATTAGAAATTGTCTAGGTTTATGTATGTATTACTAAGGAATAAAATTTTGTGGAGATCCTTAACCTTGTAGGAGAAAGAGGGCATGTGATTAACATCCAAGAGATATTTGATAGAGAATTTTCATTTCTAGAGCAAGCAATGCTTGAATTGAAAACCATAATACATTGAAATTCTTTGAATTGCACTATTCAAAATTGATACAAATTAACTATTATTTGTAGGAGAATTAAATATTAGTTGGAATAAAATAAATATATTACCTAAGTAAAAATGGGACTTTTATGTTTTCATACAAATAAGAATATTCTTATCCAAAGTAATAATATTGTGCCATATGAAAGGATGTTGCATATAAGATCAAGTATCCTATAATAGTGGAAGTATTGTATGAGAGTTGAAGTGTCATATGAGAGTGACAATACCATACGAGAGGAAGTTTCCTACATGAGTGGAAGTGTTGTATGAGATTTGAAGCATCATATGAGAGTGGAAGTGTTGTATGAGAGGAATTATCATACGTGAGAGGAAGTGTCATATAAGGAATCACAAAGAGTTTACATTTGTATTGTCGTCTTAAATATTGTTGATTACACATGTGATTACTATGGATTGGATGACTATAAGAGGGTGTATAAATCACTACTTGAGAAGGCCATCAGGAGGAGGATTCTATTCTTTTGTTTACATTATTTTTGGTATGAGAGAAAAATTTTAAAGGAAGATGGAATAATGAGAAAGAGGAAGACCATATGTATTTTGATCAACATATATAGCAAATATGCTTAGAGGAATTATCAATTCAATAGATGCAATCAAAACTATCCATAGGAGGGGTGTTCAAGTATAATATGTGAGTGATAATGAAGAAGAAAAAGCTAGTCAAGAATATGAGACGAAATACTGGAGGAATTATTCATCTATACAATTCATAACATAGGTACAAAACCAAAGATAGAGACCCCATTACATAATGAAAGTTAGAATACAGAGAAACTCATAGTAGATTATAAATATGGATACATATTTTAAATTTTAAGAAATATATGACTCTGATAGGATGAAGTTTAATTTTACAAAATTGAAGAGGCATGCATCCTTGTTGTGGTATCATTTAGAAACAAAAATGCAAAGAAAATAAAAATAAAATATTAATAAATTGGAGAAAATGATTACCAAATTAAAGGTCAACATCCTCCTATCTTATTACCAATTAGGTCCTTTTAAGAAACTACAAAATTTAAGACAAAATAAAATGAGTGTAAAGGTTTATACTAAGCAATTTTATAGGATCAACATTTGATCCAAACATGTAGAAGATAACAAGGAAGCAAATATCAAGTTAGTATGATGAAAATAAAAGTGATATAAGAAGCCTACCAAAATGCATTAAAGGCAAAATACAAGTTGTCAGGTAGGAAAACATATAATTCAAAATTAAGTGGACAATTCTCTTATCAAACAGGACAATACCACAATGGACAAGGACAATAATGGCAAGAGGGAGAAATTAGTACTTCTCAAATTAATAGGGAAGTTAGAATTTTCCTGAGAGGATGCAGGGATTATGGTAAAGGAAGGAGTAGAGTGTTTCCAAAAAATTATTTTAGATGTGCAAAACCTAGCCACCAAACATATGAATGATCTCAAACATAGAAAACTATCGAGCACAAAAAGGAATCATGTATCCATGTTAAACAAGTAAAATATTGAAGTGTACACTCACCAAATCACATGGATAAACTAGAATAAGGAGAATCCCTTATGATGAAAAGGGTTCTATTGAAACTAGCAAAGCAGATGCATGAACCTGAGCAAAGGAGAAACTTGTTCAAGACAATTTACACTCTAGGAAGAAAGTGGTGTAAGGTTATTATGGATAGTGAAAGCATTATCAAATTAGTGTCAAAAAACATGGTAGAGAAAATTGGGTTGAAGATGATGGAGCATCCAAGCCCATATAAATTATCGTAGTTACAAAATGGACACCAAATATTGATATCTAAATGATGCATGGTAAACTTTCAAATTCATTCTTATAAGGATGTAATTCTATGTGAGATCAGGTTGATGGATGTTTGTCATGTTTTGTAGGGAATACTATGGTAGTGTTATAGAAAGGTAGTGCATGATGGTAGGGTTAACATCTACACTATTGAAAAATATGGTAAGAATTACACATTAAGTCCATTGAAGGAGAAAGAAAAATAGGTGTGTAGTAGTTCAAAAGTTTACTTGATCTTTGAAAAACAATTTTTTAAGGAGATAAAGAAGGGAGAATCATGTCTTGATTTTATTACTAAACCCATGGAAGATGGGAAAATCAATATTATGGATGATATTTCACATGAGGTGAAAATTTTATTGGAATAATATTCTAATATTCTTTTAAAAGAAATACCCAAGGAGTTACCACATATGAGAAACCTTTCTTATCAAATAGATTTCATACATGGCTCAATATTACCAAACAAGGTAGCACATAGGATGATACCTATGAAAAATAAATAATAGAAGAGACAAGTCCAAGAGATATTATACAAGGGGTTGATAAGGGAAATTTTAAGTCCATGTGCAATGCCAATTGTACTAGCACCTAAGAAAGGAGGTGAAAGATGTATGTGCATAGATTCTTGATAAATTAATAATATTACAATTAAATACATGTTTCCATTATCTTGTATGGATGACTTGATGGGTTTTTTAAGTGGAGCAGAGTGTTTCACAATTTTTTTTTTTAAAAGTGATTACCATCAAATTCAAATTAGAAGAAATGAGTGGAAGACTATGTTTAAGACAAATGCACCTAGTACTTTCATGAAATTGATGAATGAGGTTTTAAACCCTTTTCTAGGTAAATTTTTGGTGGTTTAATTAGATGAAATTTTGGTACTGAGCAAGATAAAATAAGAACACCTAATGCAACTGAAATTTATTTTGCAAAATTTGGAGGAGAAATTGTTTATTAATTTGAAGAAATAAAGTTTTTTGAATGAGGAATTAGTATACTTGGTGATTTTTATATCCAAGTATGGTTTGTGGATATATCTAGCCAAGTTGAAGAAAATTGTACAATGGCCATCACCAAGGAGTATGTATAAAGCTAGAAGTTTTCATGGTTTGGCATTTTTTACAAATTGTTCATCAATTTTTCTAATAAAACATGTTCTCTAATCATGTAAATGATTAAAGGAGGCAGACACAATTTTAAATGGATGAGTGTAGTGGAAGAAATATGTAGACACTAAAACATAGGCATTCAAAAAACCTCATTTGCACCACACATCACAAATTATGTATAATAAATTTATATACCTAAGTCTAAACATAGGCATATAAAATCCTCCACGTTAATCTATTTTACAAATTTATTAAATCTAGAAAATCAGCCTAGGATATCCTGCCTAACCACTAGATATGTATGCTAGCCACCTCACTACCCCACCTTGGCACATCTCACACACTCTTGTTCCTTTTGTCCCTTCACATTGGATAACCCTTACACATTACTCCACTTGCAGTCACATCACCCCAGTTAAGTGAGACACCCATTGTGACTCACTGTAACTACCCCCTCTATTTGGCAACCCTGTATTACCACTTGGTAATCCTTGCTTACCACTTGGTAACATTGTCTTACCACTTGGAAATCCTAGCTTGTTACCTCCAATTTCCTTCTAAAATACTAAGGGGACTATAAAGTCACCTTCAACCAATAAAATAGAAATGGGTAAGAATAGGTACCATCAAGATACCAAAATATCATTAGGATTCTACATGCATCCCAAGGAAACTCGAGATCTAAATCCTGGAGCCATATTTTGGAGTATTCTACCACTCTCAAAACTGCCCTTGCATGGTTTCCTCTTCACCCATACATGGTTGTCATTCCAAACCAAGTGTCCATGATTTCTTAGGTTTAGAAAAGCACAACATATTTGATTAGTAATTTTATTTCAGCAAGGCATTTAATTTACATTTCTCTATTTTCTTCATTGCATTACATGTTTTCACAGCTAGGGTTTTGTAGTAGTATGTTATATCTTGATCAAAAGGTGCTACTAACTCTTGTATGGTTTTTATATGTAGGAAATAGTTACTTGGAGAGTTTTTGAAGCTAGAGTGGTCCCCTCATTGGATATTAAAAAGCCCACTCACCCTTTTGAAGTTATAGCTGAATAACAGAGAACACACAGTTCGTTGAAGACTTGGAAGATCCCCCCTCTTTTTCTAATCGTTAAAGCATTGTATTTAGAAGAGATATCATAATAATGTAACATTTCCCCCAACACATTTGGGGAAATTCAAAATTCATTATAAAATTATATTAAATATCAGTACAAAGAGAATTTTTGGCAATTTTCTCTCTTTCATATGCTCATATTTATTTGTGTTCAGTTATTTTAGCTACAAAATATTTTAAATCTTCAAAGAGAAAGTCATGAAGTAACAATGTTTTATATTTATAAACTTTAGTTATGTTTTCCAAGTAAATTGTAATTCTAGTTGGAAAACCATTGGAGTTTGAGTCAAGTAGGTATAACAATTACCTATTTTAGCAATAATTTGAATGATGCTAGGAAGAAGTATTCGGTCTATGATTAGGATTTCTATACCATCATGCAAATACTAAATAAGTAGAGATATTACATACTACCAAATGTATTTGTGTTGTTTATGGATCATCATGCAGTTCATTAATACCTAGGGAAAATTGAACCAAAAGCACATGAAATGGGTGGATTATCTTTAAAGTTACTAATTTATTTTGAAGTAAAAAAGTAGAATTTTAAATTACGTAGTTTATTTTTAGAGTAGAAGAAACTTATTGATGAGTGTAATGTATATTTAAGAGGCAGGTTTTGATACTATGAAAGAGATTTATGTTGATGATGTGGTCTTCAAGGAAGTATGGATAGCTTGCAATAATCCTATTTTGAGAGATAAAATACTATGGTTGGATTAATTTATCCAAGAAGTATTACTATTAAAGGAACACAAATTATGCATACTGAGGTTCTCAATGACAAAATGGAGGACTTGCAAGACATTTTGGAGTAGATAAGACAATGGGATAACTTTGTGCAAGTTATTATTAGTCAAGGATGAGTATGAATGTAAGAAAATTTATGCAACATTAGTGATTTTGTCAACATGTAAAGAGGAGAAGTCTAAAAATTAGGTTGTATCAACCATTACCATTACCAATTAGGCCATGTAAATATATAAGTATAGGTTTTGTTCTTGGATTACCTTGAACATGAAAGGGGCATGATACAATTTTCATTATTGTTGATAGATTTTTAGAGATGACACATTTCATACCTTGAAAGAAAATAAATGATACTATTCATATTGCTATTTTAATAAAAACATTGTGTTAAGTAGAGACGTAAATTTTATTGGTCGCTTTGGTAGAGTTTGTGAAAGAAGTTAGATACCAAATTGAGTTTTAGTTCAATTTATCACCCAAAAATGGATAAATAAATAAAATTCATGAATAGAAACCTTTGAAATTTTCTATGGTGTCTATTTAGTAGGAAGTTGAAGATGTGGGACACCATACTGGCATAAGTAGAATGTCATGACCCTCCGTTGGAAAAAATTTCATAAGATAGGCTCTGATTGGCTATGATATCTTCTTGATAGAATGATTGATTATTCAATGATTAACTTATGCAAGACATATATTTTATTAAAATGTGATGTATCTTATCAGTGGAATAATTGAATATTTCATGTTTAGTTTTTGTAAACATATATTTAACAACGAATATGATGTTGCTAATGGATTTGCACTTTTGTAGAAATTTTTTTTTCTCATAAGTGGAGAAAAAATAACCACTTAGAATGATATGTCATAAGAAATAGAAAATGATATGTTGACTCATTCATCAAATAGCAAGGGCATCCTGGATGGATATCTTTTATGTAGTTGCATGGCATGGATCTGCATGAGGAAAATATATAAAATTAAAGATGACACTTGTATATTGTTTGAAAAACTTAGCTAGGATTAATTTCACTGCTCCTATATTAAAAAAATAAAGGTATAAAGAATTCATCTCTTGGTTTATATAGTTGCTTAAACATAAATTTAAAAAAAAATGATGCTTACAAAATTTAGTAGTGAATAAGGATTTGCATTAAATAAATTTCTAAATAAAACTTGTTTTCTCCACTATGGAGAAGTAGAGTACCCTCTCAAGGAAAGACTCATTTAGGAAAATACATGTAGAACATGTGTTTGGTTGCTTGGTATTGCTTCATTAAAACTAAGTTTGTTGCTATATTGGCTACCATGGAAAATTTAAAAATATATGTAATTCAAACCCCTCCTTTGACCTTGATAGGATACTGGTGAATATATATTATTCTTTTACATTGGGTTTTGGATGATGATGTCTCCATCATGCTTCAAATAAGAAGTGATATGTGCATTATGATGATAGCGATTATGCACTACCACTATAAAATCCCTAGGAAAATGGACAATGAAAGGGATAGAGGTGTTTTCTTCACACTAAAAAATTAAAGAGGAAGGAGGGTCTAGTGAAAAAAGGAGGAACATGTGAAAGAAGGAAAAGAGTGAGAAAAACAGTAAAAATATGGTGAAACTAGATTAACTCATTGAGCCTATCTACAATTCTCAGGTAGAATCTGATAACACTTAAGTTTATTTTATAAAATTTTGAAGTATAAATTTTCTACTAATTATAGCTTACTCTGAAATGTAGTTGTAATTGAATATAATTTATCTATGTTAAGAGTATATGACCCTCTTTGAAGAGAATGTGAATCACTCCTTAATCTTTCATAATTGTAATATACATACACTTAAGTCTTCGTACCTATACCTGGTAGAAAATATGTTTGCTTATTTAAATATTCGTGCTAATTAATTTTACCTCAGATTACATTATTAGGAGCTATAAGACTAAAGGATATATTTCCATTAGAGTTTTTTGCATGTACAATTAGGAGAGTCCAAAAAAAATAAAATAATGATAAAATTGTTGAATGTAGCTTGGAGAAAACCTTTGTGTTTTTGGGGTTGTGTTATTTTAAATACATTATTAATTAAACTAAATTCTAATCAGATGTCGCACTTGAGAACTTAGTGATATGTAAAGGGTGTAGGGATACTAAGCGTTGTTTAGTAAGGGAACCTTGAGCATGTTCTTGGACCAAGTGTTATAAATTTTAAGATTATGATATATGTTCATTTTCTAATAATGAGATCGGTGGTGAAAGATATTACACCGTTGTTCATGGGATTTGAAAGGTTTGAAAATTATGTATATTTGGTATAGTTGGATATTTTACTTCAGAATTTTATTTATTTCTAGCTCCTTTGTAGTATGTCATTCAATAAAGGCTTGACAAAGCTTTTCGGGTAGAAAGTTAACCCTAGAATTTTATATTAATAGATTATTTGAAAATCTTACGTAGACATTTGCCAATTGTTTATGTTTGGAAATGGAGTATTGAAATACCAACTAAGGTTGGATAAATGGGATTTTTATTGTGTTTTATTTGGTTGAAATTAATAGGTTAAGAATGCAAGTCACCTTTGGCTTAAATAAATTTTGATAACAATGAGTGTAGTTGATGCCTTTGTATGTTTACACCTGAACAATGTTGATTATTTGTTTCATTTGTTTAGACCCTTTATGACTATGTGAGGTTTGTGTGTATGCAGTTATGAATGGAAGGACTGTAATAGAAATAATATATTATAATGGAGGAATTTCCTTGTTGGGGTTATATTTTAAATTGATGTTAGTTTCTAAAAAACTAGTAATCCGATGTGTGAATCCCTAAGATAGAAAACTCAGAGTTTATTATGGATTGTAATAACATCGTATGTAGAGAAGGGAACATGATTTTATGCACACATAATAGAGAAATTTTAGTCTTTGCTTTATAAATATTTAGATGAAATGAAATAATGCATGAGGTCTTCTTTCATGAAATATTTCTATGCTAGTATTACTAAATGATAATGTAAGCTTAGATTTGGGACTCGATTGTGATTATGAATTCTAAATTTGAAATCAAATTATGCTTATTAAAGAAGGACATTTTTATAATGTATTACCAAAAGAGATATGGATTTATTTATGTCGTAAATAAAGGCATAATGACCTACCTTTGATTCAAATTATGGATAAATTTTTACACATGAACTAAAGAATAAATTCATGTTGTAAAGTCATAAAGACTATGGAAATCCTTAATTGGATGTAAAGGTATTATGGGGTGTCTTTACCCAATGTAAGGAACCAAATATTTTATGAATAAAATAAAGGATAACATTTCAATATTAGGTTTATTACTCATGAGGGTTTCTAGGAGAAACAAGCTGTGAAATTATGTGTGATGTTTCCTTCTCTATGATGCACCATGATTGTAATGTTAGTATAAATGATTTATTTTTCAAAAATATGGGTATGTCTATATGGATTTATTCTTTTATGATTATACTTTAATTACTCTTCAATGACTTCATGAGATAGATATAGGCTTTGTACTGATTATTTAATATTGGAATTGGAATTATTTGTACATTTGTTTAGAAAGGAACTTGGATTAACCTTATGACTCAATTATGCTAAATATGAAACTTAATTTTTATAAAATATAACTCTTGAAATATGATATCCTTAAGTAATTTTTGGATATGAAGTACCTTAATCATATTGGACCTCATTAGAGGATGAAGGGATCTAGCATAATATTTCCATGAATAAATTTTTGGAAAGAGGCCTATTATTGGTATGCCTAGCTCATCATAAATATGATAAGGATAATCTAATCCCTACATGTTTTCAACACCTACATAGGTAGACTTATGTAGTGTGTGGTGTTTAGTGTGCTCCTTTTGACAAGATGAAAGGGGGTAAACTAGCTCTTTGAGGATAATGAGAGAGATAGCTTGGAAAATTAAGTATTACACCTAGTACACTTACATAGCCAAACATGTGTAAGAGGTAGGGATGGGTGTGCCTCAAGATAGATCAAAGTGGAATAGCAATATAGTGATGAGCATACATCCTAGCTTGAAGATCCTAAAATCTATTGTTGAAGTTTAGGATAATTCCTTAATAAGTTAGGTATAAAATAAAATACTCACAAATAGGATGGAAATTTGGGATGTGATATTTGGTATCAGAGCTCATGGTCATTGGACTATGAGATTCCTAGTACAAAACCTATGTATAAATGGACTAGGTGAAAAATAAATTTTGTGTGTATACAAACATTAGAAGGATTATACCTCATAGGGGTTGGGGTAGCTGATGGTATCCATATATATTGGTTTACCTAGATAACTAGGTATTTAGTTAGTAGTATGAGGAACAATTCAGAGAAGGAATTATGACCTAATACCTACTTTCTCTCTTGTGTGGCCAAGAATAAATACCACCTAAAGGAGGAGAGGAGTGTTTTACTATTAATGAGGTGGACATGATGAACTAATGTTAAGGTTAGGACCCTAGATGTGGGTACAAAAAATCTAATTAACGAGTGGGAAGACCTCATTATAATAAATGCTCTACTTTATGAACAAATGGAAACACAAAAGCAACTGTTAGAAACCATAGTGAATCAGGATTGACAGGGTGGGAACTCTATGGTTGGATAGGCTAATGAACCTCTTATAGAGGTACATAAGGCAAGAAAATAGTTTTTCTAAAAATGGATAAATATTTTAAGCATGTAAAATCCTCCAAGTTTAATGGAGAGGAAGGTGATGATGTAGTTGAATCATAGCTAAAGGAATTGTAAATCTTTTGCAATATGAAGAATTAATCCACTAGAACTCAAACATCCTATGCCACCTTACATTTAGAGGGTGTTGGACTAGATTGGTGGGAGACATTTATTACAAAAAGAGGAATTAAAGTAGTATTTGATCTAAAAAATGAGGAATTTATGGAGCCTTTAAAGAGAGGTTCCTCATATAGAATTTCTATACCAAAATATTTGAATAATTCATGAATATTTGGCATGGAAATAAGATAGTGAAGGCTTATTAGAAAAAAATTGTCTAAGTTGTTGTAGTTTATGCCTATGTATACTAATAATATGAGGATTCATAAATTTATAGTAGGATCTGATCCCATAATAGGGTATGAAGTGAACATGCAAGAGCATAATACTCTTTAGAAGGCCTATGACTTGGCCAAGAAAGTTGAGATATATGTTAGGCCCAATTTTGATTATGAAGGAGCTTTCAAGCAAGATAAACATACAATCAGAAAGAGAAACAATACAAGATTCTTGAAATGGAAGAGAGAATAGACAAACAAAATCTTCCAAGAGTAGGACAAAAGAAATGATAGGAAATAGGGAAATTTTAAGAAGAAATTCATAAGAAACTGAAAGCACGAGGATACGAAAGCAAAAAGGAAACACCAAGTGTGATGCAAGCGAAGCCAAAGATAATGCTAAATCCTATGAATTGAAAATGCATGAAAGAAGAGAAACATAAATGAACTGAAACCAGATAGAAAGAAAATATGGAATATATCCCTAAAAGCATGAGGATACGAAAACAAAAAGGAAATGCCAAGATGCGATGCAAGCGAAGCCAAAGATAACGCTAAATCCTACGAACTAAAATGCATGAAAGGAGAGAAACATAAACGCATTGAAACAAGGTATAAAAGCAAATATGGAGTACAAAACTTTTTATTAATATGCTTTAGAACCCAGTTACAATCTGTCTCCTCCCTTTTCAGGGGCTAGGAGCATTAAATATGTTCTTGTCACATCAACAGATGGTATTCCTTCTTTCGTGTGCCCACATGTACAATGGGCGGATCAAACATCACCACAACTTGCATTGATGAGGCTTGACTCCTTGATGCTCCTATAATTTTGAGATCCTATGTTCAAGGAAATAGAAAACAGTCAATAGCACCTACAGATAAAATGAAACATGGAATCCCCAATCCTACGATTAGTGCATGTGAAAAATAAATAAAATGATAACTAAATAGCATCAGAATGATCTAAAAATTTAACAGAAGCATGAGGACATTACCAAGAGGGCACTTCAAATGGAACAGTCAAAAAATTCACCATGGATTTCTAATCACTCCGGGGTGGGACGATTAGACCTACAACAAAATATCAGAAAGCACTGTCCCAAATGTCACATTTGGGAAGTTCTGAATCACCTGTAAAGTTGGGGGTTAGGTAAAATGGGGTATTTTGGAAAGACCTAGAAGGTCAGATTTTTCCAATTAGTCCTCTTTCACCGGTAATTTGATGATGCTACCTGCATGTTAGCAAAAGCAGGAATGACAAAAACGTGATCAAAACAGCTCACAATGATGTGAAATTTGAATGACAGCCTATCTAAGCAACATAGAATTAGATTCAAAAATAATAGAAAGGAAATATACTACATATTTCTAATTGCTCTGGGGTGGGGCAATTAGGACTGCAACAGTGTGGGGGGTGCCCGGGGGCAGGACGCCCGCCGTTTGGGGCCCGATTTTGGCACCAATCCACTTGGAATGGGTCCAAAACCTCTTGTGGGGTGTTGTCAAAAAATTTGGTAGGATGTTATGGCCAAATGTCAGGTTTTGGTTTTGGATTTGCGCTTCCAATAATCACCCAATGACCTCCATTCCAAAAGAGATCAAGGATGTGAAAGGCACAAATCAAAAGGTGTGAGGATGTAAAATGGCAGCACTTCGTTGCTCAAAATTCTCCTTCTCTATCCCTTTTTGGGGTGAGAAGACTCAACATTTTATAGACCTTACGGTCTCTATGTATGAGCATGCAGAGGTGCCACTTGGCAATCATGCCATTCGAGGGGGGAGAAGATTCCTCCCTGATTAAGGGCTTCATGACTGCCTCTGTAATTGCCTCTAGAACTCAAAAACACTCACTCGCACTCCCATGAAATGAAGGAGGAGTTAAGTGGCAGATCTAAGTTGTCATTTGTCAAGATTTGACCTTTTTCCCATCAAACCTGTTATTCGCCCCACCCTGGAGCAAATACTGCTAATCGTCCCTGGGTGGAACGAATACCAATTTGTAATCATCCTTGGGTGGAACGGATAAGGAGCAGAGTTCTTGAAAGGTGCCGAATTGACCTTTGACCTTCCAAAACTACTGTGAGAGTGGTTAGGACCACTGTTTAACCTCTAGGGGCTGCCCTAGGGGATGTGTGTATCAACTTAATCAGTGTTTGCAGTCACATAATCGGATTGGTGCTATTTTGGTGTCTATAGATGCCCCTTTTTGGGATGTGCTATGCGTGGCAAAGTGCTAAGCAAAAATAGATAACCAAAGAACTAATGATTAGGGTTTCTCAGTAACCTAACCAAATTTTGATGCCCCGAGTATGGAAAATGGGCATGCATTCTTGAATCCTTACTTTTAATGAGCTAAGGAACTTAATTCAATTGTTGACCTTTTTTCGGTGAGGTGTTACTTGAGCTTGGACATTGATCAGTCATGAATAGGCAAAGGGTGCAACCTTTTGTCTGTGGGAACCTTGAGTTCATGATTCATGAATGCCAAGTTGTTTGATCAGCTTGTGATTATTGCTTGTTTGCTGCCCCAAGCAAGGCTGTGATTATATTTGTCAATGATTCTTTGGATGCATGCCATTTCCTTAATTGGGTGTGTATTTGTTGATTGGTGACTAAGTGTGACCACCCCATAAAGCGACGAATCGATGAGGGAATGACCTACATGAGAAAAGCGGTGAGTCACTTGACCCAAGATGATTTAGGTAAGGGTGTCTTTTAGTTGTTTATCTTTGAATGTGTGTGCAGTTTCCCAACATTTAGACCTATTTTTGGTGGGTGTTTAACCCTTTTGGTGATGTCGTTTGGAGATGAAATTCTCGATAATTCGTCCTCCCATGGAGTGGTCCAGCTATGGTAGCCTTATTAGGGAGTAGTATAGTGAGTATTTGTGACCCCAACATTTTTTTTGCATGCCAAGAAGCAGAGGCACAAATGCACCTTGTTCGGCAATGCTATTTTTGGGTGGGTTTGGACCCTTTTTGGGACATCGTTTGGGGATGAAATTCTTTACAATTTGTCCTCCCGTGGAGCAATCCAGCTATGGTAGCCTTCTTAGGAAGTAGGATAGTGAGGATTTGTGACCCCGACTTCTGTTTTGCATGCCCGGAATGTCAAGTGCAAAAGCACTCTTATTGGACAATTTTGTTGTCTGTTTTTGTGCATTTTGTGCAGTTTTTGTTGTTTTTGAAATTTTTGCTCTGTAATCGTCCTTGGGTGGGGTGAATACCAGTTTTTTAATCATCCTAGGGTGGTACAAGCGCTAACCAGAGTGCTCATCCCAGGGTTGAATGATTACAGGCCTAAAGTCCCTAAAGTCCTATTTAAGGGCCAAAAATAGGTTTTGGGCTCATTAGCATTCAATTTTTCTGGCGATTTGGAGCTTTGAGGAGGAGGAGGTCGAGTCTGCGAAGTGAAGCGCTGTCAAATTTTTCCTGACACCATGAGTTCATGAACCAGATTGAGTGGTGGAACCGAAGTAAGACCGGTAAGTTCTCCTCTTCGTTATTTGCTTTTGTTTGATGTTACAGTTTTAAAATCGTAATTTATTTTGAGTTTGTTTTTCCGTTTAAACTAAGGTAAAACCCTAGGTTAAAAAGAAATGTTTTTTTATTTTTTGTTTGAATGTTTGTTAAGGTTACAAGAAACCCTAGGTTGAAAAGCGATGTTTTTATTGTTTTAAAACTAAAACCCTAGGTTAAACTGAGAGCAAAACCCTAGCTTAGAAAAATTGTTTGAATTTAAATTTTTGTATTTTCGTTTAAAAAACCCTAGATTCAAATGCATTCTTTTTGTTGTTTTGTTTTTAAACTAATACCCTAGGTTAAACTTAGAGAAAACCCTAGCTTTAGAAATATTGATTTTATTCTGAGTTTTTATTTGTGAACTTCAGTTATAAACCTGAGGTTAACGAAAAACTGTTATTTTGATATTGACTTTTTTGTTTTTATTTATCAGTTTAAATGTAGAATTAAAAAACCCTAGCTACTGACAAACTATTTTTGAGTTTTTTTTTATTTTGTTTCTATTGATTAGTTTAAATGTAGAGTTAAAAACCCTAGGACTGACAAATGTTGTTGAATTTTTTTTTTGAATTTTGTTTATCGTTATTTGTCTATTTTTAGTTGTACATTGTTTTATGCATTGTTGTATATTCATGTTATTGCTATACAATTTATCATGTTTTTAATATTTTTGTTTTCATTTATTTTGTAGGTTGTGAAGAGCCGGTACCGTGTGCCTACGATTTTCTCTGAAGCATGGGAGGCGCTGAATTTGGATGACTGGGAGTGTCTTGATGCCCTTGGGCTCAAGAAGGTGACTTGGCTAGAGCCTGTGGTGGGGGATCGGGCCTATCTGACGGCCCTGATCAACTTGTGGGATCCCCAGACCAATACCTTTCATATCCTAACAGGGTATATGATGGTGAAGCTTTAGGATATCTATTATATTCTATAGATTCTGATAGGCAAACTTCCTATTTGAACTACTCTGCGTGATCAGCAGATAGCAGTGCTGACACGATGCTTCAATCATGGGGAGGAGTTGGGTGTGGATAGCCCGATGGAGAGGGCAGAGGGCAACTACCAGATTGGAGGTATTTTGGTGCAATGGTGGATAGAGAGGGGCTTGTTGGGAGTGAGGCATGCATTACTGATGACCCTCATTTCCAACATGTTGTTGCTCGACTCATCAGGTGTGAGGTTCCCTTGGAACCTGTTGGAGGTGGTCTTCAGACTGGTCGAGTGTCCAATGGAGGCACCTATAATTATGATATGGGGACAGACTCTACTGGCACAACTCTATGATGAGTTGTACAAGGTCCACTTCCAAATGCGAAAGGGTATTGGATGTAGTTATCTATTGTAGTGCTGGGCTTGGCAGCACATAGCTGTCGAGAGGCTAGTGGGGTTTTCGTGGATGACTCGGGTGGAGATGGTTGATAGAGAGATAGGGTATGCAGCTCTATGGCGGTAGTCTAAGGAGCAAGTACAGAGTTGGTGATGGGCAAGTGCCATAGGGAACTATGTCGATGCCTTTGCTCAGCTTGCTCTAGGGGAGGTTTTTTGGCACCCATATCGGGACTATCTAGTCTGGCCTAAGGCTGGAGAGTGGATTCGATAGGTGCATCAGGGGAGATGGCTGATCGGGTGACATGGGACCGAGTAGGAGCACTTATTGTATGTCCAAGTGGCATGACAATTTGGTGTGTTCCAGGGGTTTCCTGGTGAGCCTTTGATCTATCGATGTTGGGGTGACCAGAGGACTCTGGCCTGGCTGATCATCGCATCGTTGGGTGATGAGTCGGATGTAGTAATTGATGTCCCAGATGTGGATGACATTGGGGTTACTACTGAGTACGAGTAGTGGTGGACATTGCGGTGGTGGTGAGGTGAGGGGTCTCTAGGGGATCCAGAGGTAGCAACAGCAGATGGTGAGGGTGCAGAGGTACCAAGAGAGGGTTTGGGGGCTCCGCTAGAGGATGCAAACATGGTAGAGGTGGATAGCTTTGGGGGAGATGATTTTGGGGTTCCATAGCAGTTGGATATGTAGGATGTCTTGGAGTAGTGGGAACTGGAGCAGGCTACCATTTCATAGATTTTGATGCCTCAAGCAGTCCTGGAGGATACGAAGGAAGGGTTGCATGCTGAGATAGCATGATTGGATGGGCTGCTTTAGAGACATGATGAGGAGCTCAAGGATGCATTGTAGTAGAGGGATCTCCTATGGATGTAGCTAGCAGAGAGGAAGAATGTATTTTCTATGTACCATTGACAGGATGGGGATATAGATGTTGCACGAGAGATGGATCTTCTGTGGACGCAGCTGGCACAGCGCGACAAGAACTTGGCGATGGTTCGTCAGTAGGAGATGGACTTGATTTAGCATTGGTTTGAGCTAGAGGCAAATATTAACTACCTCGATGGGTGGATCCCTACAGTTAGTAGAGGCGAATCATCGTGCCACATGAGAGGGAGTGATACTGAGCAGTCAGCATCCTCTAGGTGCAGGCGACTAGATGAGGGGGGCAATAGTAGGCATGATGTGGGGGCTAGCATTAGACGCCCTAAGGGGTCCCATAGGACCCACACCATGGGGGTAGTTCTCATCGCATCGATCCTGCGTGATCATGGTGGCCGACGCCCTAGGCTTGGGGGTTTTTATGCTTTTGCCTTTTTGCGAGGTCAGAGGACCAGTTTATTGTAGCCTGTGGGCATTTTTGATGATATATATATACAGATGAATTTCTTTTATTTATGCACATGTTGTGATTTGATTTTATGAACAGTGACTGATGTTTGATGGATGCATGTTAATTTACATTATGTACGGATATGTTGTGATGAATGCTAATGTTTCCTAATTTATATGATATGCAAATGGAATGGATGAATTGAATTTATGATTTTTGGAAGTGGCACCATAGACTGTTTAGAACTTATGGCTTGTTGTCCTAGGCGATTGGTGTGGTAAATGACCTTTTTATGTATACATGTTTTTTTGTATTTTCTGATGGCGATGCAAGGATGAAATATATCACAGTTGGTTTAGAATGTAGTTAAGGTTTTCTGAGACTTAGGTGTTTTAACTAACTAGCCAATACTGTACTTTTATTTGACAAGACTTTTGACCAAGGTATGAATCTGACTTGTTTTTGACCAAGTTATTTCACATACCTATGTGTGTAATTGAGTTTGTTTATGTGGCATTTGTCAAGATACCGCCAGTTCCAGATAGGCTGTCAACCAAACCTGTACTAAAGATCACCTAATTAGCTCCACTAATTCCTTTGTTGTATTTAGTCAAATTAATCTGCGGTGCTATCTAGGATACCATAAGCTAGCTCATCCATATGCAAACATTGATTTGCACACAAGTTAATGTGACAGGTATATCGTCATGCATGAGGTTTGCCACTAGTGACCGATAGGTTATTCACCAAACCGATACTGAGGTTTACTTCATGACATTTTGAATGCTGAGAGTTCCAAGGATTCAAGTTTGAATCCCTTATTTTCTTCAATTGTATTGGGATACTTGCTCTTTTGTAGTGATAAAAATCACTGTTTATTTTTATTTTTTCTTTTGAGCAAGGGATTTGAATATTGAGTGATGAGAATCACTATTGTATGTGCCTTTTGATGTATGCACTTTGGTTGTGATGTCAAATTTTTTTGAGTTTTGAATTTTGTAAATTTTTTATGTTTTGCAACTTTTTGAGAACTTGGGATTCTTGGGGAATTGAGTAGGGAAGATGCTTGTCCTTTTGCCAACTCTTAGCATTCTTAGGGTCATTTGCATAGGGGGATGAGCAAGATAACCTTTTCACTATATGGTATCCTGAATTGCTGTGCAATTTTCATCCTTTGTTCACACAACTTGGGAATTTTTATGTGTTTTAACTTATGGTGGGATGCTACGGAACAAGGTGTGATCCAAGTAGAACTCTACCTTTGTAAAATATGTCTAACTTTGTACAGTATTTTTCTAGAAAGCTAATGACAGCTGAATGACAAAAACTCTAGATACATTAGAAGACAACTGACTATGATATGGTGAAAAGATGTGAATGGCATTTATTTTTGATGGACTGTTTATAGAGTGGAGAAATGTGTAAAAATATGGATTTGCCGAATAATTACAGTCTATGGTGCCTTTGACCTGTATGACCAACAAATATGCAATGTATGGATGTGAGCTTAATGCAGCTATTATTTTTGTGTTTTCGATTGATTGAGTTTTCTGAGTATGACAATGAGATGCAAAAGAGTTCTTTATTGTTGTGATGATTTTGAGTATGCATGGAAATGAGATGCAAAGTTTTGTTATTTTTGATGATTTTATTGTTTTGAATTTTTTTTTTTTTACCAAGCGATTGTGGAAACTCTTGGAGATTTTGGGGGTTGACCAAAGGGATTATGGGTACCTTTGGGGCATTTTGGGGTTGACCAAGCGACTACGAGAATCCTTGGAGAATTTGGTTTGACCAAAGGGATTATGGGTACCTTTGGGGTGTTTGGTTTGACCAAAGGGTTTGTAGGCACCTTTGGAATGTTTTTGTGTGACCAAGCGATTGTGAGAATCCTTGGAGATTTTGGTTTGACCAAAGGGATTATGGGTATCTTTGGGGCGTTTAGGGGTTGACCAAGTGATTTTGGGAATCTTTGGAGCTTTTGGTTTGACCAAGTGATTGTGGGAATATTTGGAGCTTTTGGTTTGACCAAAGGGTTGGTGGACACCTTTGGGGTATTTTGGGATTGACCAAGCAACTACAGGAATCCTTGGAGCATTTTGGTTTGACCAAAGGGGTAATGGGCACCTTTGGGGCATTTTGGGGTTGACCAAGAGACTATGGGAATCCTTAGAGCTTTTGGTTTGGGCTATGGCTCTTTTAAATATGGAATGGCTACAAATGATTGATGTTCAAGGGTTTTAGTTCCTTGATTCCATCAAGAGAGGCTAGCTGGTATGTTCCAGGTCCTATTTTACTATCGATGACATAAGGACCTAACCAGTTTTCCGCTAACTTGTCCCTTAGATGGGGTAGCAAGTTAGAATTTTGCTGGTTCTCTTTTAAGACCAAGTCATCGACCTAAAAGTCACTCAGGTGAACCTTCATGCTTTCTTAAGTTGCTCTTGATAGATACATAAATGCTCGAGAGCATTAACGTGTCATACGTCAAGTAACGTAAGATGGTCTAACCGGGCCTTTCGCACAGTGTCATCATCGATGAACTCTTGCATTGATATATGTAGTGAAGGAATTTCCAAATTGAGAGGCATGACAGCCTCGGAGCCATACACGAGCGAAAACTAAGTTGCCCCAGTGGGCGTCCAAATGCTAGTGCATTAAGCCCACAGGGCAAGTGGGATCTGAATGTGCTAATCCTTATGACTATCTGCGACTGTATTTTTGAGGATGGCGACTAGAATTTTGTTTGATGCCTCTACTTTCCCATTTGCCTATGGATAATAGGGTGTCAAAAAATTATGCTAAATTTTGTACTTTGTGGTCAAAGCACGGACGTCTTTGTTCTTGAATGACATCCCATTATCTAAGATTATCTTTGATGGAATACCAAAATGACATATGATGTTATGTAAAATGAACTTCGAAATGTGGGTTCCAATCATAGAGGTAAGCGGAATTGCTTCCACCCACTTGGTGAAGTACTCTGTGGCCATTATGATAAATGTGTGATGACCCGAAGACGCATGGGAGATATTTCCAATTAGATCTAAGCCCCACTATGAGAACGGCCAAGATGACTGGATTAGCTGCAAGGCCTACGAAGGTATGTGTGTCAAATTGGCATGGTGTTGACCTTTCATGCACTTCCTTACATAGGTGCAACAATATCGCTCTAAATATGGCCAATAATAGCCAATGCATAGAATGCACTTTGCGATGGCCATACCACTAAAGTGGCCACCACATGTACCCTCGTTCGCTTGGATGATTTCCCAAGTGGACTCCTACTGGTCCAAGAAATGAAGGATGATTCCTTTGTAGCTGTGACAGTACAAAATGTCTCCTAACAAGACATGCTTTGCTACTTTCTATTTGAATGATATTTTTTTGGCATGCATCAATCCAAGTGGGAGGTTACCTAGCTTGAGGTAATCTCGTATGGGTGTATACCAATCCTACTGATCGAAAACCTTGACAGTATGAACAACCAATCCCTCTTGAAGTTCATCCCTAGAAAAAGCTGAGCAGGAAATAACTTGTAAGAATAGCATTGTGTTTCTATTAAGGGGAGTAGGGGAGAACAAGGACCCCCAGTTGGCATGATTCAGATAATCATGGATTTGAGAGAAATTTTTTGAGGATGGTTCAATCTAGATCAGGTGGATTCCTAGCGTTAATTCAGAGCTTGCACGCTCCATCATGGATTGCGATAGTGTTTTAACTTGAATGGTTGTCATATCACCAAAAATATCTTGCGATATTAGTGATCCCAAGGAGGCCATAGTGTCCGCAAAATGATTCGATGATCGAGGGAGTGCATCGATGTCGTACCATTCAAGATTTTCTAGGAATTTGTTCACAAGGGCTTTGTAGGCCTGCAGAACTAGGCATTTAAATTGGAATATCCCTTTGACTTGGTTGACAATTAACAATGAATCACCAAATATTTTCAATCATTTGATGTTCATGGTGATTGCTATTTGAAGACCTATGAGCAAGGCTTCATATTCTACATTGTTGTTGGTGCACGAGAAATCTAATTTAAAGGATAGAGGCATTAGATCCCCTTGCAGTGTGAAGAATACAATTCCTACGCCACCCCCTTGCTCACATTTAGAACCATCAAGGGTTATGTCAGCCTGTGACTCAGGATCATCATAATATGGCGATTCTGAGACATGGAAGACCCGATCATCGGGTAGTTCTATGGTCAGAGGCTGATCATCTTTGAGAGGAGCCTCTGCTAGTTGATCGGCTATGACTTGACCTTTGATGGATTTTTGTCCAATGAACTCGATGTCAAACTCCGTCAACAACATGATCCATTTCGTTGCACGGCTACTATGATAAGTATGACTCATCATGTACCACAATGGATTCTCCTTAGACACACCATGCGTCATGTTGCTCAGAATGTAATGGCATAGATTTTTGGTAGCAAACACCACTACCAAGTAGATCTTATCAACGTATGCATAGTTAAGTTCATAACTGACCAGGGTACGGCTAAGATACCTTTGGGGCATTTGGTTTGACCAAAGGTATTATGGATACCTTTGGGGCATTTGGTTTGACTAAAGGGATAATGGGCACCTTTGGGGCATTTGTGCGGTTGACTAAGTGATTATGGGAATCCTTGGAGCTTTTGGGTTTGACCAAGCAATTGTGAGAATCCTTGGAGCTTTTGTTTTGACCAAAGAGATAATGGGCACCTTTGGGGCATTTGTGAGGTTGACCAAGTGATTATGGGAATCCTTAGAGATTTTGGTTTGGGCTATGGCTCTTTTAAATATGGAATGTCCTTAAATGATTGATGTTCAAGGGTTCTAGTTTCTTTATTCCATCGGGAGAGGCTAGCCGGTATGTTCTAGGTCCTATTTTATTGTCAATTACATAGGGACCTAACTAATTTGCCGTGAACTTGTTCCTTATATGGGGTGACAAGTTAGAGTTTTGTTGGTTCTCTTTTAAGACCAAGTCACCAACCTAAAAGCCCCTTAGGTGAATCTTCATGTTGTATGCTTTCTTAATTTGCTCTTGATAGATACGCAAATGCTCGAGAGCATTGACATGTCGTTCGACAAGCAACATAAGTTGGTATAACTGGGCCTGCAGCGCAGTGTCATCATCAATGAACTCTTGCATTGATATGTGTAGGGAAGGTATTTCCAACTCTAGAGGCATGACTACCTCAGAGCCATACACTAGTGAAAATAGAGTTACACCAGTGGGTGTCAGAATGCTAGTGTGATAAGCCCACAAGGAAAGTAGTATTTGAATGTGCCAATCCTTATGACTATCTGCAGACGTCTTTTTGAGGATAGCGACTAGCATTTTGTTTGACGCCTCTGATTTCCCATTTTCCTATAGATAATAGGGTGTTGAAAAACTATGCTGAATTTTGTACTTTGTGGTCAAAGCATGCATGTTCAAAAATAATTGGGCATTTACATTGGAATACCACTTTGACTTAGTTGACAATTAACAATTAATCACCAAATATTTTCAAGCATTTGATGTTCATGGTGATGGTTGTCTGAAGACCTATGAGCAAGGCTTCGTACTCCGCATTGTTGTTGGTGCACGAGAAATATAATTTAAATGATAGAGATATTGGAGCCCCTTGTGGTGTGAAGAATACAACTCCCATGCAACCCCCTTGATCACATTTAGATCCATCAAAAAATAAGGTTATGTTGGCCTATGACTCAGGCTCATCAGAATCTAGTGATTCTAAGACATGAAAGACCCCATCATTGGGTAGTTCTATGGTCAGAGGTTGATCATCTTCGAGAGGAGCCTTTGCTAGTTGATCGGCTATGACTTGACCTTTGATGGATTTATGTCCAATGAAATCAATGTCAAACTCCATCAACAACATGATCCATTTCACCGTGCAGCTACTATGATAAGTATGAATCATCATGTACTACAATGGATTCTCATTAGACACAACATACGTCGTGTTGCTCAGCATGTAATGGCAAAAAATTTTGGTGGCAAACACCACTGCCAAGTAGAGCTTCTCAACGTATGCATAGTTAAGTTCATAACTGACCAAGGTGCAACTAAGATAGTAAGTAGCCTATTCTTTGTGTAGTTCATTTTTTGGGCTAGCATGGCACCCAGTGCCACCTCAGTAGCTAAGATGTATAAGTAGAATGACACTCCTGGTCTAGGTGGTGCCAATATTGGCGACGAAGCCAAGTATTGTTTAATATTGTCGAAGGCTGACTGGCACTTGTCATCCTAGTGAAATGCTACCCCCTTGTGCAATAATTTATTCATGGGTTGGCACTTGTCAGATAGCTATGCTATGAAGTGCTTGATTGACGCGACATTTCCTTGCAGCTTCTGATCTTCTTGATGATAGTTGGGGGAAGCATTTCAAGAATTTCCTTGACTTTGTTTGGGTCCACCTTGATGCCTCACTTTGAGACTATGAAAGCCAAGAGATTTCCATATGTGACACCAAATATGCACTTCTTGGGGTTCAGTCTGACTTTATGTTCCATGAGGTGATCGAGGATTTTTCTTAAGTCATCGAAATGATCTAGGCACAAAAGATATTTGGCCAACAAATCATCCATGTAATCTTCCAAATTTTTATGCATGTGATCATGGAAGATGTATGTCATGGCACGTTGGTAGGTGGTGCTAGCATTTTTAAGGCCAAAGGGCATGACCTTATAAAAAAATGTTCCTCAAGGCGTTGTGAACGCCGTTTTTAGTTGGTCCTAAGGATTGATACGAATCTGATTGTATCCCAAGAAACCATCCATGATGGAAAGCATTTCATGGACTGTTGTAGCATCTACAAATGCGTCAATACTTGTCAAGGGAAAATCATCCTTAGGACTTGCTTTGTTTAGATCTCAAAAATTAGTGCATATGTGAATCCTCTTGTCAGGATTTTTTACGGGCACCATGTTGGACAGCCATGGTGGATAATCCACACAGATGACAAAATTTGCATCCAACATCTTTTGTAATTCATCTTTGACCATTAAAGCCACTGTTGGGTGCATCTTACATAGTTTTTTCTTAATTGGCTTGACTTTTAGATCAAGTGTTAGGTTATGCGTGACTAACCACGGATCTAGCCCCGACATGTCTTTGTAGGACCATGCAAAAACCTCCTCTTTGAGAAGTGCAATGTAGTCGACTTGCTCTTCGAGGGATAGACTTACCCCCAGATTGATAATTTGTGGATTCATTGGATTAGATCCGATGTCTATGTCAGTTGTCTCCTCGACCAACATGTGGGATCCGTCCTCCAACTAGTGTGGAGATGGGATCAAGTGGATATCATTTGATAAGTTTAGATCTACATTGGGAACCTCGGGTTCCTCTTTAGCATGGAAGATATCCTGAGTTGGCCTTGGGGTGAAATGAAGCATTTCACTAAAAGGCCAGTACTCTGATGGGGATGGTGGTGAATTGACGCGATCCCAGTCTATGGCATCTATGTCTAGATATAATGACTTTGCTGGATCGATTGGATTGTGGATGGGGGTGGTTAAGTCAATGGAGATCATGTTGATGAAATTATTTTGGTCTCCATTACCATGAGTGTGGTGACTTGGACATTCTTGATGATATTTGTGCTCTGGATCTGGCTGTGGAGGTATTGGCACGAATGGATTGGCCCTATGTGCAGAGAGGAGTACAGGGTCTACCCTCAGCACTAATATCTCTATAGGGTCTCTAGGAAATAGGTGTTATCTATATGCCCAAAGTGGCAAATTCAACACTTGGTCCCACTGCACTAGGATTAGGTGCCACTGATGCCCTGGCCCTATGTTTAGTTGTTCAAATATGTCGTCAATATCCAGGGAGTATTGTTACTGCATCTATCACATGTGATTGAGATATGCCATCTCAATTTCATCTTCATAATCACTGTTGGAGATCCAAAGGCCTTCGTTGGTTCCAACAACTATTTGCGACATTAGAGGCTCGTATTGCTCAAGAAAATTGATCTGGCCCCATCGCGGTTGTTCTGCTCTCTACGAGGGGACCTAATTTTCTTGAGGTGGCACTTGCTCGATTGGAGCATCCAAAGGGAACATTGCCAAGAGGCTTTCTTCATAATCATCCATGGGGGTCACTTGTGAGTGGTTTCTATCCGATTCGAAGGGGTCCCATGGTGCTACTTCATATTCTGACTCGTCTTCTGAAGATCCTTCTTGACCTTGTCTATACCTCTCTTGTAGATGAGTTCTCAACCTTTCTCCTCTCTCGAGAGAAGGGAAAGGGTTGTTGAGGTCAAAAAGGTTGGTTGTCAACAATGGGAGATAATCCCCTAGTGTATATGTCATGTTAGGATTAGCATATGGATCTAATGCCAGTCCACCCTTGTTGCCTATCCCTAGGCCTTGCATGTTCTCTACCAAGATGTCCGAGGGTAGAGGGTGGTTGAACGCTACTCCTGATTTGTCGTATGGAATCTGATATCTTGGTTGGCAAAGAACGTGCACTCCTTGCTCATATATGCCTAACCCATATCCATGCCAATTGCATTGGCCAAGGTATCTCAAAGCAAAGTTTGGATTGGACAAATAGTTGACATCTTCTTCCTCTTACATGTATGGTTCAATACCATGATCAAGGCCCCCATACACAAAGTTTGTCTGATTCGGTGGGTAGCCTAGAGGAACAATAGTACCGATGGGGAGGCGAGGTCTCCCCATGTCCTGCATGGACTCCAGTGTGGGTGTTGCTACAATATTTCACACCAAATACTCCCCCAAGCTTGTATTGGCCATTTCAATGGTGATTTTTGGTGATTGAGGGGGAGGGAACGAAAGTTCTTGAGTACACTCCATGTCGGGTGAACTAGGAGCCTCGAATTCCATTCTGCTAGGCATATCCTCAGTAGAGGTGGTTGAGACTGATGGTGGTGCCTCTTCCAGGGGTTTCTTACCTTTGTCCTTCGATGTGGCCACCGTAGGTGGCATCATTGGTGAAGGACCAGACAATGAAGATGGACCCGACTGGGGATTTGATGGACTTGTCAATGGGGATGCCTACAAAATTGAACCCTGTTTAGATGGATTCAACTAAAAATCCAAATGCATTAATGGAAGGGTCGATTACGGCATTAGTTGCACCGTATTGCAATACTTGAAGGGCTCCAAGTCTGCCAAGACTACATGCACTTGCCCTTCAAATGTATACTTTAAGCATCGATGAGCTATCGAAGGGATACACTTCATGTCCCTGATCCATGGCCGACCCAGCAAGATGTTATAGGCCATCTCACCCTCCAAGATGTGGCACAATGTAGCTATATTCTTTTGTCCCACTTGGATGGGTAGGACAATTGTGCCAACTGTTGAGCATATTGCATCATTGAATGCTCGCAGTGTATAGGTAGAGGCCACTATGTGAGATGCGGGTAAATTTAGGTGCTTCAAGGCCGTTGTTGTAATGATATTACTAGATGATCTAGTGTCCACCAATATCCTCTTGTATGAAATCCCATTGACCCACATGATGACGTGTAGGGGTGGATCTGCCATGTCACCAGCCACTAATTTCAATTCATCCTCTCAAAATGTGATGACTGGCTCAGTGCATCTTTTGACATGTCCGATGAAGTTGTTGAAGGAGTTTGCTTCATGGGGCTATAACTCGATGGCTTTTAGTATCTCCATTAGAGCCTCCCGATGGGGCGATGATTGTTGTATGAGCTCATAGATGGAGAACCTAGCCAATGTGGTCCTCAAACTTTGAGTGACTTTGGTTCAAATCATGGCCACTGGTCTAGGTGGAGCAGGTTGTGTAAGGTGTTGTTGCGGTTGTGACATTGTTGGCATCTCTCCTATAGCTGCCATGGGGGTAGCTATGCTCGGGTACCTATTGTTTTGAGTCACTATACTGATCATCCCTACATATCCCTACATGGGGCAGTTTTGTGTTACCTCATTGACTTGTAGGGTCTTTGCCTATGCATCATGGGTAGGCAAGGGGTCCTTAAAGATATCCATTTGTTGGTTTCTTGGTGCCATGGTATTATCCACCGCTAATGTCTTGTTATCTATTAGGTCTTGCACCAAGCCTTTAAACATCCAACATGCATTAAGGTCATGTCCCTTCCGTCTGTGGAACCTACAGTACAAATCTTCCATGTAGCCCTTAGGTTTTGGTGCATTAGGGTCTATGGGTTGACTCTCAAGAAGGTATCAAGTTTTCCGCTGACAAGTGGTCAAACAGGGAGTCTCTAGACTTTGTGTAAGGTGTGAATTGTCGCCTAGGGTGATGCTGCTGATTTTGTTCTTGCCTCTAATTTTCTCTATCATAACTGTTAAGAGGCACTACCTGATATTTAGCCTTTTGAGGCTGTGTTGCTTGTACAGGCTTAGGGATGTTTATAGCAACTTGATTGACCGCAGTGGGTTTCTATTGCATGGTCCCTATTTTGGTGTTCTTAGACCATTCTTTCTTCTTTGGCTTGGCTATGCCATCCTAAATATTGATCTCCTCAATGATTTTGGCTTGCACCAGAGCTTCCTCTAAAGTGGCATATTGCTGTAGCTGCAATAGCACAGATATCGATCTCAAATAGCTCTTTGAGAACATTTGGGTGAGGTCAGACATAGGAGGGAGGTAGGGCATCTTTGAAAGCAATGTCCTCCACTGGTTCCCATAGGCCACCATGGTCCTTTCTCATACTGCCTGATGCTTGCTAGGTTGCTTAGTGACACCTTCTTCTTGGTGTTGAAGGTGAACCATTCGAGGAACGCATCCACTAGCTAATATAAGTTACTAATGTTGTGCTTTGGTAATTAAGTGAACCAATCTGAGGCAGGGCCTACGAATGTGGTTATAAATGTTCGTAGCAGCAAAGCATCATTGTCCTGAATTCCAAAGCATTGGCTTAGGAATATCATCACGTGCTCTTGGGCATCCTCCTCACCTCTAAATATTGCCAACTGGGGTAGCTTAAAGTGTTCAGGGTAAGGGGGTGCTGGCATTGACGGATGCACTGGGTGACTATGAAGTTGGCATAAAGTGGGATTTTGGGACCCAAAAGTCTTGGTCTCGACAGACTCCAAGCACTCTAGTAGCGCTTTATATGCATCGAAAGATTTAATCTCTTCATCCTTAGTTTATTCCCGTTGTGGGTTACGGGGAACTTGAGGCCTATAAAGGGGTGGCCGAATAGCGCCCCCTCTACCTTGGTAGGGCATTTCTGCCTGCTCTTCTTCTTGTTCATACTCCTCATAAGATTCTTCAAGATTTCTCGGGTGAGACCCATGACCATGGATGGGCACCCACAGATGGTACCCATCATTTTTCCTGGGAGTGGCCTCCTGCTCAGGTCTAGGGGGTCTCGGAGGTAGCACTTGGTAAGGTCTTGGAGACCTGTCTTGCACTAAGGGGTTATGCCTCTCATACCTTTCTGCCCTTTGTGTTTGAGGGGTTGGAACCCTCTTAGGCACAGTGTTGCGGAGCAGCTCATCTATTTAGTGTCGAATGCGCTCTTTGCTAAGCCGATATATATGCTCTAGCTGTTGTTGGTCTTGCTCAAGCTGCATGATCTAGGCTTGGCGGGCGGCATGTCTAAAAAATGCCAGGTCGATATAATCTACCGTATTAGGTCTAAGGGGCCTAGATGCCTCTCCTACGTGTTTATCTCAGTCATGATGATCTAAGATCTCTATGGGTCGCTTTCCTCTATCGAGGTTGGCAGTATTTACTCAAGGTTCTGGCCTTAGTAGGTGATTCTGGTAGATAGCAGGTGTGAAGGCGCATTGCTCCTGTGTCGTTTCTTGCTCTTGAGGAATGTGATAGTATTCCTTGTGCTCCCTTTCATATATGTGAAAGGGGTAGGTGGAGTTGGCTCGCCCTGCCAAAAGATCCTTGTGCTCTGGATTTGTCCTATTTTTTTTATAATAAGAGGGAGTAAATGAGGGATGATGTAATCATGTGGTCCCTCCCAATGGACCCTATGCTATCCTAGCACTTCATCACATGATGGCCACTCATAGCAAGCATCTAAGGGAGCTTTCCCATCTATTTTGAGTGCCACATGTAGAGACTCCTCCTGAAAGGGTCTATGCTGAGTTGGCGTGCCCCTTGAAGGGGTGCCTCTATAGTGTCATTTCGTCAAGGTACGATGTGGACTATCTCATGGGTCAAGCCGCAAAGGTGGAATGACCAAGTCCTTGGGGCTATAGCGGAGGCGACTTGTGCCCCCTTGTACACTCTCCGTAGCTTCCACCCTTGATTGGGTTTGGCTATGGGTGTACACCATGGTGGTGTCTCCCTACAAGATGCGTTGATTTTTATTTATTTTTATGATTTTTATGCTACACTAAATAGAAAATATCACACACACACACGAAGCAATGATAATCTTGTTTAAATATTAAAGGTGTGCCCTAAACCTGGTTTAGTGTGTTTTGATTTTTGTTTTGATAGTTTTGTAAAGAACGTTTTGTAGCAAATGCAATATGATGGCTCTTATGACTCCCAAAAATGGTCGCCCCTTCAATATACTATTTCTAGGCCTTTATACCAAACCTCTCTATATACCCACCCTTACGTGAGGGAAAATATTGGTACGTGAGAGAAGAATGGTATGTGGAACATAGGCGGTACGGAAGGAGGATCACCTTGTTTTTGACACCTACCATAGAAGACTTATCCTCATGCGCTACGAATCACTCCAGATGCACTTGGTCAGCTTTCGTCAAGATTTACGTCTAGCAACAGTAGCGATCAGGGTTATGGATGCAAAAATTCAAGCCAAGGTGGTGATGAAATCCACCGTTGGTCTTGAGCAAGAGATGGGGTCTTACAACCATCTCCTTGGTGTTTAAATTGCCATGTGATGTGTGGGGTTCTTTTTATTTTGCAAAAAATAAAGTAAACATGCAGTAAAAACTTTCCCTAAGAAAGCAAATAACCAGAAAACATAAAATGACAGAAGGTGTTTAGGACCTCTACCTCTTCTCTTCCCAAATAGGATGCCTCTGAGTTTCTATTCTGAAACTGCATAGAGAGCTATTCGTCCCTAGGTGGGATGAATAATAGAACTATTTTTGTCACAGGGTGGGATGAATGCCCATTCGCCCTAGGGTGGCAAGAATTTTAGCTCTGTACTCGTCACAGACTGGAATGAACAACAATCTAGCATTTTAAAACTTGGTACCTGCAAGAAAAAACAAGCAATTTTTGATTATAAGTTTGATCCCAAAAATAGAGGATAGGGTCTCACCGTGATCACCACTAAAAGCACAAGAATATGGAAACAAAAAGGAAATTCCAAGATGCGATGCAAGCGAAGCCAAAGATAATGCTAAATCCTATGAACTGAAATGCATGAAAGGAGAGAAACATAAACGCATTGAAACAAGGTATAAAAGCAAATATGGAGTACAACCCTTTTTATTAATATGCTTTAGAACCCAGTTACAATCCACCTCCTACCTTTTCAGGGGCTAGGAGTGTTAAATATTTTCTTGTCACATCAACAGATGGTATTCCTTCTTTCGTGTGCCCACATGTAGAATGGTCGAACCAAACGTCACCACCGCTTGCATTGATGAGTCTTTACTCCTTGTTGCTCCTCCAATGTCGAGATCCTACATTCAAGGAAACATAAAATAGTCATTAGCACTTGTAGATAAAATGAAACATGCAATCCCCAAGCCTACGATTAGTACAGGCAAAAAATAAATAAAATGATAACTAAATAGCATCAGAATGATCTAAAAATTTAACAGAAGCATGAGGACATTACCAGGAGGGCACTACAAATGGAATAGTCAAAAAATTCACCATGGATTTCTAATAACTTTGGGGTGGACGATTACACCTACAACAAAATGTCAGAAACCTACAACAAAACGTCAGAAACCACTATCCCAAATGTCACATCTGGGAAGCTCCAAATCACCTGCAAAGTTTGGGGTTAGGTAAAATGGGGTATTTTGGAAAGACCCAGAAGGTCAGATTTTTCCAATTCGGCCTCTATCACCGGTAATTTGATGATGCTACCTGCATGTTAGCAAAAGCGAGAAATGACAAAAACATGATCAAAACAACTCACAATGATGTGAAATTTGAATGACAACCTATCTAAGCAACATAGAATCCGATGCAAAAATAGCAGAAAGGAAATCTACTATAGATTTCTAATCGCTTCAGGGTGGAGCGATTAGGACTGTAGTAGTTCGGGGGGTGCCCAAGGGCAGGATGTAAATTTGGGATGGGTCCAAAACCTCTTGTGGGGTGTTTTCAAAAAAATTAGTAGGATGTTATGGCCAAATGTCAGGTTTTGGTTTCATATTTGCACTTCCAATAATCAGCCAATGACCTCCATTCCAAAAGATATCAAGGATGTGAAAGGCACAAATCGAAAGGTGTGAGGATGTAAAATGGTAGCACTTCATTGCTCAAAATGCTCCTTCTCTCTCCATTTTTGGGGTGAGAAGACTCACCATTTCATAGACCTTACGGTCTCTATGTATGAGCATGCAGAGGCGCAACTTGGCAATCATGCCTTCCCAAGGGGGGAGAAGATTCCTCCCTGATTAATGGCTTCATGAATGCCTCTGTAACTACATACAGTGCTCAAAAATTCTCACTCGCACTACCATGCAATGAAGGAGGAGTTAAGTGGTGGATCTGAGCTGCCATTTGTCAAGATTTTACCTTTTTCCTGTCAAACCTGCTATTCGCCCCACCCTAGAGTGAATACTGCTAATCATCCCTGGGTGGAATGAATACTAGTTTGTAATCATCCTTGGGTGGAACGAATAAGGAGAAGAGTGCCTGAAAGGTGCCAAATTGACCTCTGACCTTCAAAAACTGCTATGAGAGTGGTTAGGACCACTGTTTAACCTCTGGAGGCTGCCCTAAGGGCTATGTGTGTCAAATCGATCAATTTTTACAGTCACATAATCGGATTGGTGTTGTTTTGGTGTCTACAAGACCTTTTTATTAATTTTATTTAAAGCTCAGTTACAACACGTCTCCTTCTTTTTCAGGGGCTAGGAGCGTTAAATAAGGTTTCGTTACACCATGGGTGGTATACCTACTTCTGTGTGTCCACATGTAAAATGGGCAGACCAAATGTTGCCGCTGCTTGTGTGAAAGGGTCTTTGATTCTTTGGTGCTCCTCCAATTTTGAGATCCTGCATTCAAGGAAATTGAAAACAATCAGTAGCACTTATGGATGAAATGAAACATGCAATCCCCAAGCCTACGATTAGTGCATGCAAAAAAAAAATGATAACTAAAAGAGATCTAAATAAGCTAAAAACTTGATAGAGGCATGAGAACATCATCGGGAAGGCACTACAAAAAGAACAATCAAAAAATTTGCCATGGATTTCTAATCGCTCCGAGGTGGGACGATTAGACCTACAACAAAATGTCAAAAAGCATTGTCCCAAATGTCCCATTCCGGAGGCTCCAAATCACCTGTAAAGTTGGGGGTTAGGTAAAATGGGGTATTTTGGAAAGACCCAGAAGGTCATATTTTACCAATTCGGTGTCTATCACCAAGAATTTGATGATGCTTCCTGCATGTTAACGAAAGCAAGAAATAACAAAAACATGATCAAAACTGCTTAGAATTACATGAAATTTGAATGCAATCCATATAAGAAACCTAGAATAAAATGCAAAAAGAACAGAACTAAAATCTACTACAGATTTATAATCACTCTGGGGTGGGGCGATTAGGACTGCAACAGTGCGAGGGGTGCCCGGGGGAAGGACGCCCGTTGTTTGGGGCCCGATTTTGGCACCAATCCACTTGGGATGGGTCCAAAACCTCTTATGGGGTGTTTTTGACAAAGTTGGGTGGGATATTGTGGCCAAATTCTGGTTTTGGGGTCCAGATTGCACTTCCAATAACCACCCAATGACCTCCCTTCCAAAAGAGAGATCAAGGATGTGAAAGGCACAATCAAAAGTGAGTATGTAAAACTGCAGCACTTCGTTGCTCAAAATGCTCCTTCTTTGTATATCTTTGGGGTGAGAAGACTCACCATTTTATAGACCTGAAGGTATTTGTGTATGAGCATGCAGAGGCACCACTTGGAAATCATGCCTTTCCAGGGGGGAAGAAGATTCCTCCCTGATTAAGGGCTCCATGACTGCCTCTATAACTGCCTCTAGCACTCCAAAATGCTCACTCGCACTCCCATGCAATGAAGGAGGAGTTAAGTGGCAGATCTGGGCTAAAATTTGTTGATTTTTGATGTTTTTCTTGTAAAACATACTATTCACCCCACCCTGGAGTGAATACTACTAATCGTCCCTGGGTGGAATAGATACTAGTTTGTAATCATCCCTGGGTGGAACGAATAAGGAGCAGAGTGCCTGAGAGGTGCCAAATCGATCTCTAACCTTAAAAAACTATTGTGAGAGTGGTTAGGACCATTGTTTAACCTTTGGGGGCTTCCCTAGGGGTTGTGTGTGTCAATGCGATTAGCTTTTGTAGCCACATAATCGAATTGGTGTTGTTTTGGTGTCTACAGATGCCCCTTTTTGGGATGCGCTGTGCATGGCACAGTTCTAAGCAAAAATAGATAACCAAAGCACTAATGATTAGGGTTTCTCAGTAACCTAACCAAATTTTGATGCCCCAAGTATGGAAAGGGCATGCATTCTTGAATCCTTGCTTTTGATGAGCTAAGGAACTCAATTCAAGTGTTAACCTTTTTCGATGAGGTGTTACTTGATTTTGGACATTGATCAGTCATGAATAGGCAAAGGGTGCAACCTTTTGTTTGTGGGAAACTTGAGTTCATGATTCATGAATGCCAAGTGTTTTATCAGCTTATGATTATTGTTTTTTTCTGCCCCAAGTAGGGGCATGATTGTCTTTGTCAATGATTCTTTGAATGCATGCCATTTCATTAATTGGGTGTGTATTTGTTGATTTGTGACTAAGTGTGACTACCCCCTCAAGCAACGAATTAATGAGGGAATTACCTACATGAGAAAAGTGATGAGTCACTTGATCCAAGGTGAATTGTGTAAGGGTGCCTTTCAGTTGTTTATCTTTGAATGTGTGTGCAGTTTCCCAACATTTAGACCTATTTTTGGTGGGTGTTAACCCTATTGGTGACACTGTTTGGGGTTGAAATTATCAAAAATCCGTCTTCCCGTGGAGCGGTCCGGCTATGGTAGCCTTCTTTGGGAGTAGGATAGTGAAAATTTGTGACCCCGACATCAGTGTTTTAATGCCAAGAATTTCAAGTGCAAAAGCACTCTCTTTCGGTAAATTTATTGTTTTTTGTGTTGCATTTTTTTTGCTATTTTTCATTTTTTGATTTTCTTGCTCTGTAATCGTCCCAGAGTGGGACGAATGCCAGTTAGTAATCATCCTAGGGTGGGAAGAGCGCTAACTAGAGCACTCATTCCAGGGTGGAATAATTATAGGCCTAAGATCCTATTTAAGGGCCAAAACTAGGGTTTGGGGTCATTATCATTCGACTTTTCTGGCAATTTGGAGCTTTAAGGAGGAGGTCGAGTCTGCGAAGCGAAGCGCTGTCGAATTTTTCCTGACACCATGAGTTCATGAATCGGATCGATCAGGGGAGCTGAAGCGAAGCACTGTTGAATTTTTCCTGACACCATGAGTTCATGAACCGGATCGATTGGGGGAGCCGAAGCGAGACTGGTAAGTGCTCCTTCTCGTTTAGTTAGCTTGTGTTTTATTTTATAGTTTTAAAATCACAATTTATTTTGAATTTGTTTTTCCATTTAAATGAAGGTAAAACCCGAGGCTAAAAAGAAATGTTTTTTTATTTTTTGTTTGTATTTTGGTTAAGGTTATAAGAAAACCTAGGTTTAAATGTGATGTTTTTATTGTTTTAAAACAAAAATCCTAGGTTAAAATGAGAGCAAACCCTAGCTTTAGAAAAATTGTTTTTATTCTGATTTTTCATTTGTGAACTTCAATTATAAACCCAAGGGTAACGAACAACTGTTATTTTGATTTTGATTTTTTTTTGTTTTTATGTATCAGTTTGAATGTAGAGTTAAAAACCCTATGTACTGAAAAACTATTTTGAATTTGTTTTGTTTTTGTTTATTATTAGTTAGTTTCAAACTTAAAGTTAAAAACCCTAAGTGCTGACAAACTGTGTTTTTTAAAATTTTTTGTTTGTTATGAACTATTTTTAGCTGTACATTTGTTAGGTGTGATTGTATAGTTTATTGAACTATTTTACTGTACGTTTATGCATTGTTGTATAGTTTGGTTATTTTTTGTTATCATGTTTTTTTTTTAATTGTTTGTTGTTTTTGTTTTACAGGTGGTGAAGAGCTAGTACTTTCAGCCGACGATGTTCTCTGATGCCCAGGAGGCGCTGACTTTGGCAGACTGGGAGTGGCTTGACACCCTTGGGCTTAAGCATGTGACGTGACTAGAGCTTATGGTGGGGGATCGGGCATACCTGACCACATTGATCAACCTATGGGATCCCCGCACCAATACCTTCCATATCCCAACATGGGAGATGACAGTGAATCTCAAGGACATCTATCAGATTCTATGAATTCTGATAGATGGGATTCCTATCAGGACGATGCCATGTGATCAATGGATGATAGAGCTAACACGATGCTTCAGGTATGGGGAAGATTTGGGTGTGGATAGCATGTTGGAGAGGGCAGAGGGCAACTTCCAAATTGGCAACATTTTTGTATGATGGTGGCTAAAGAGGGGCGTGTTGGGAGTGAGTCATGCATTACTGATGAGCCTCATCTCTAACATGTTGTTGCCTGAATCTTTAGGTTGGTGGAGTGTCCGATGGAGGTACCCCTGATTATGAGGTGGGGGTAGACACTACTAGCACAACTCTATGATGAGTTGTACGAGGTCCACTGCTAGAGGTGAAAGGGTATTGGATGTAGTTACCTGTTGTAGTGTTGGGCGTGGCAACACATAGCTGTGGAGAGGCCGATGGGGTTACTGTGGATGACTCAAGCGAAGATGGTTGATAGAGAAATAGGGTATGGGGCACTATGGCATAGGTTGGAGGAGCGAGGGCATAGTCGATGATGGGCAGGTGCCATGGGGCACTACACTGATGCCTTCTCATAGCTTGCTCTTTGGGAGGTAGTCTGGCAGACATACCTATATTGTCCAGCTTGGTCTGCGGCTAGGGAGTGGCTCCGGTGAGTTCATAAGGGGAGTTGGTTGATCAGGTGGTATGAGACCGAGCAGGAATTCTTCTCGTACTATCGAGTGACGTGATAGTTTGGGGTGCACTAGGGATTGCTTGGGGATCCCTTGATCTATCACCATCAGGACGACGAGAGGACACTGGATTGGTCAGTCATTGAGCCGTTGGGTGAGGATTCAAATACAACGATTGACGTCCTAGATGTGGACAATGTCAGGGTTACTGCTGAGTATGAGCAGTGGTGGACGTTGTAGTAGTGACAAGGCGAGGGGCCTCTAGGGGGTCCAGAGGTGGCAGTAGCAAGTGGCGAGGGTGCCAAGGCATCGGGAGAGGGTTGGGGGGCTCTGCTCGAGGATGCAGACATGGTGGAGGTTGACAGCTTTAAGGGGGATGATTTTGGGATTTCAGAGTAGCCAGATACGCAGGACATCCTAGAGCAGTGGGAGCCAGAGTAGCCTGTAGCCCTGAATACGCCTATGCACCAGGATGTACCTAAGGGTGTGGAGGTGAGGGATCACACTAAGATAGCATGATTGGAGGATCTGCTTTAGATATGGGATGCGGATCTCAGAGAGGCTTTGCAAGAGAGGGATCTCCTATGGACTTAGTTGGTTGAGCGAGAGAATGCATTTGTTGCATCCCATCGGTGGGATGGGGACATAGATGCTTTGCAGGAGATGGATCTCCTACGAACTCAATTGGTGGAGCATGATGATGTAGTGGCTACATACCGTCGGTTGGAGGCAAATTGGTTTTGTCATCAGATGGATTTGGAGGCAAAGATTATCTACCTTGATGGGCAGTTACCTGAGCTCCCTGGGGTTGGGTCTTTGTGCCAGATGAGAGACAGTGATACTGAGTAGTCAACATCTTCTCATTGCGGGTAGCGGGATGAGGGGTGTGCTAGTGGGCGTGATGTGAGGGCTAGCAAAAATTGCCTTGAGAGGTCCCATAGGACCCACACCATGGGGGGTAGTTCCTGTCACACCGATCTCACGTGATCATGGTGATTTATGCCCTAGGCTCAGGGGTTTTTGATTTTTTGTTGTTGTTTTGTAGGGTCAGAGGATTGACTCATTGTAGCCCGCTAGAATTTTGATGATATATATACATGAATTTTATTTTTGGCTATACACTTGTCATGATTTATTATTATTATTTTTGTTTATGCACATTTATTTATGATGATGTATGCATGTGTTATCATGAATGCGATGTTTCTAATTTATATGATGTATGCATGTGTTATCATGAATGCGATGTTTCTAATTTATATGATGTATGCATATGGAATGGATGGAATGATTTGTTGGTAACTTGTCGATGGCACCATAGACTGTACAGGCTTTACTGGTGTTCTGGACTATGTGATGGCTTTGTGGATGACTTTACATGGGTGAATTTTATTTTGGTATTTTTTGTATTTTTTGATGTTGATGTAAATAATGAAATGTACCAGTTGTTTTAAAATGTAGTTAAGTTTTTTTGAGATTCAGATGTTTTAACTAACTATCCAAAACTTTACATTTATCTCACAAGACTTTTGAACAAGGTATGAATCAGAATTGAGTTTGACCAAGTTATTTCACATCCCTGTGTGTATAATTGAGGTCGTTTGTAAGTGGTATTTTTCAGGATACAGCCAGTGCCAGTAGGCTATCAACCAAACCTGTACTGAGGATCACCTAATTAGCTCCACTAACTCCATTGTTGTATTTAGTAAGATTAATCCATGGGATAATAAAGGTACCATAAGCTAGCTCATCCACATGCAAACATTGGTCTGATCACATGCAAAGCTAATGTGATAGACATATCATCATGTGTTTAGGATACCGCCATTATCAGGTAGGCTGTCCACCAAACCCGTAATGAGGATCACCTAGATGGTTTTTCGAATGCTAAGAATTCTAGGGGTTCAAGCTCGGGTGTCTTTCGATAGCTCAACTTATTGGGATACTTTCTCGCATATATATTGATGAAAATCACTGTTTATTTTACACTTTTGTTTTTCCTTTTGAGCAAGGGATTTGAATAGTGGTGATAACCACTGTTATTTGATTTTGCATTTTGAGCTTCGTAAGGTTTTGGCTTATGAATGGCCTTGATCCTTTTGGCCTTGGGGATGACTACCCATCCTGTTTAGGGACATGGAGTATGAATCCTTACGACTTTGGGAGCCAAAGGTGATTGCGGATGTTATTATGTAATGGTATTGATCTCTTAGGCCTTGGGGATGACTACCCATCCTTGTCAAGGGTGGGTGGTACGAATCCTTATGACTTTGGAGATCAAAGGTGATTGGGATTTTTGATAGTGGTGAAAACCACTGTTTATTAGGGGGAATTGATGGGGGAAGAGCTTGTCCTTTTTTCAATCTTCAACATTCTTAAACCATTCGCACAGGGGAATAAATAGGCTAACCTTTTGCCTATGGTACCTTAGACTACTTTGTAGGTTTCTCTTGCGTTCACACAACTTAGGAATTATTTTATGTGTGTTAACTTGTGTAGGGATATTACGTAATGAGGTGTGATCCAAGTAAAACTCTACCCTTGTAAAATCTATCTAACTTTGTACAATTTTTGGCTAGAAATTTAAATAAAACTGAATGGCAAAAAAAACCCTAAATTCATTAGGAGACAACTGACTATGCTAAAATGTGGATGATGTTGTTCTAGATGGATGTGTTTATAAAATGGAAAAAAATGTGAAACTGATGGAATTTCCTAGAAATTAAGGTCTACGGTGCTTGTGACATGTATGACCAAAAAATATACAATGCATGGATGCGATGCCTAATGTAGTTTATTATTTTTTGTATTTTATTTTTTATGAGTATTCGTGAAATTGAGATGCAATATTTTTTTTGTTATTTTTGATGATTTTATTTTTTTGTTTGTTTTTTGAATATTTGTTTTTGACCAAGCAATTGTGGGAATACTTGGAGCTTTTGGGTTGACCAAAGGGTTTATGGATGCCTTTGGGGTGTTTTAGGTGGACCAAGCGATTGTGAGAATCCTTGGAGCATTTAGGGTGACCAAAGGGATTATTGATACCTTTGGGGCATTTTTAGGTTTGACCAAGTGATTTGTGAGAATCCTTGGAGCTTTTTGGGTTTGACCAAGTGATTGTGAGAATCCTTGGAGCTTTTGGTTTGACCAAAGGGTTTATGGATACCTTTGGGGTGTTTGGTTTGACCAAAGGGATTATGGATACCTTTGGGGCGTTTGGTTTGACCAAAGGGATTATGGGCACCTTTGGGGCATTTGTGGGGTTGACCAAGCGATTATGGGAATCCTTGGAGCTTTTGGGTTTGACCAAGTGATTGTGAGAATCCTTGGAGCTTTTGTTTTGACCAAAGGGATAATGGGCACCTTTGGGGCGTTTGTGAGGTTGACCAAGCGATTATGGGAATCCTTGGAGCTTTTGGTTTGGGCTATGGCTCTTTTAAATATGGAATGGCATTAAATGACTGATGTTCAAGGGTTCTAGTTCCTTGATTCTGTCAAGAGAGGCCAGCCGGTATGTTGTAGGTCCTATTTTATTGTCAATTACACAGGGACATAACCAATTTGCCGTGAACTTGTCCTAACCAACAAGTTAGAGTTTTGTTGGTTCTATTTTAAGACCAAGTCACCAAACTGAAAGTCCCTTAGGTGAACCTTCATGTTGTATGCTTTCTTAAGTTGCTCTTGATAGATACACAAATGCTTGAGAGCATTGACGCATCGTTCGTCGAGCAACATAAGTTGGTCTAATTGTGCCTGCCGCATAGTGTCATCATCGATGAACTCTTGCATTGATATGTGCAGGGAAGGTATTTCCAACTCTAGAGGCATGACTGCCTCAGATCCATACACCAGTGAAAATGAAGTTACCCCAGTGGGCTTCTGAATGCTAGTGCGATAAGCCCACAGGGCAAGTAGGATTTGAATGTGCAAATCCTTATGACTATCTGTGGCCGTATTTTTGAGGATAGCGACTAGCATTTTTTTTTACGCCTCTGCTTGCCCATTTTCCTGTGGATAATAGGGTGTTGAAAAACTATGCTGAATTTTGTACTTTGTGGCCAAAGCATGCACGCATTTATTCTTGAATGACGTCCCATTATCTAAGATGATCTTGGATGGAATACCAAAATGACATATGATGTTATGTAAAATGAACTCCTAAATGCGGGGTCCAATCATAGAAGTTAGCAGAACTGCTTCCATCCACTTGGTGAAGTACTCTGTGGCCGTTATGATAAATGTGTGACGACCCAACGACATAGGGGAGATATTTTCAATTAGATCTAAGCCCCACTACGAGAATGGCCAAGCCAACTGGATCAAATGCAAGGCCTGAGAAGGTACGTGTGTCAAATTGGCATGGTGTTGATACTTCATGCACTTCCTTACATATGCGCAACAATCTCGCTCTAAATATGGCCAATAATAGCCCATGAAAAGAATGCACTTTATGATGGCCATACTACTAAAGTGGCCATCGCATGTACCATCGTGTGCTTGGGTGATCACCCAAAAGGACTCCTATTGGTCCAACCAATGGATAAGGATCCCTTCGTAGCTCCGATGGTACAAGATGTCTCCTAATAAGACATGTTTGGCCGCTTTCTATTTGAATGATATTTTTGCGGCATGTGTCAATCCAAGTGGGAGGTTGCCTAGCTTGAGGTAATCTCGTATGGGTGTATACCAATCCCTTTGATCAGAAAACTCAACAACATGAATAGCCAATCCCTCTTGAAGTTCATCCCTAGCAAAAGCTGAGCGGGAAAGAACTTGTAAGAATAGCGTTGTGTTGCTATTAAGGGAAGTAGGGGAGAACAAGGACCCCCAATTGGCATGATTTAGAAAATTATGGATTCAGGAGAACTTTTTCAGGGATGGTTCAATCTGGATCAGGTGGATTCCTGGCATTAATTCAGAGCTTGCACTCTCCATCATGGATTGCGATAGTGTTTTGACTTGAATGGTTGTCATATCACCAGAAATGTCTTGCGGGATTAGTGACCCCAAGGAGGCCATAGTGTCCGAAAAATGATTCGATGATCGAGGGAGTGCCTCGATGTCGTACCATTCAAGATTTGCCAAGAATTTATCCACAAGGGCTTTGTAGGCCTGCAAAACTGGGCATTTACATTGGAATACCCCTTTAACTTGGTTGACAATTAACAGTGAATCACCAAAGATGTTCAAGCCTTTGATGTTCATGGTGATGGTTGTCTGAAGACCTATGAGCAAGGCTTCGTACTTTGCATTATTTTTGGTGCACGAGAAATATAATTTAAAGGATAGAGGCATTGGATCCCCTTGCGGTGTGAAGAATACAATTCCTGCACCACCCTCTTGCTCACATTTAGAACCATCAAGGGTTATGTCGGCCTGTGACTCAGGCTCATCAAAATCTGGCGATTCTAAGACATGGAAGACCCCATCATCAGGTAGTTATATGGTTAGAGGCTGATCGTCCTCGAGAGGAGCCTCTGCTAGTTGATCGGCTATGACTTGACATTTGATGGATTTCTATCCAATGAACTCGATGTCAAACTCTATCAACAACATGATTCATTTTTTCGTGCAGGTACTATGATAAGTATGAATCATCATGTACCGTAATGGATTATCCTTAGACACAACATACGTCATGTTGCTCAGCATGTAATGGTGAAGCTTTTTGGTAGAAAACACCACTGCCAAGTAGATCTTCTTAATGTATGCATAGTTAAGTTCATAACTGACCAAGGTGTGGCTAAGATAGAAAGTAGCCTTTTCTTTGTGTAGTTCATTTTTTTGGGTTAGCATGGCACCTATTGCCACCTCAGTAGCTGAGATGTATAAGTAGAATGACACTCCTGGTCTAGGTGGTGCCAATACTGATGGCAAAGCCAAGTATTGTTTAATATCGTCAAAGGCTGACTGGCACTCATCATCCTAGTGAAATGCTACCTCGTTATGCAATAATTTATTCATGGGTCAGAACTTATCAGATAGCTGTGCTATGAAGCGCTTGATTGATGTGACCTTTCCATGCAGGCTTCTGAGCTACTTGATGGTATTTGGGGGAAGCATTTCAAGGATTTCCTTGACTTTGCTTGGGTCTACCTCGTTGCCTCATTTTGAGACTATGAAACCCAAGAGTTTTCCATATGTGACACCAAATACGCACTTCTTGGGATTCAATCTGACTTTATGCTCGATGAGGCGATCGAGGATCTTTCTTAAGTCATTGAGATGATCTGGGCTCAAAAGATATTTGGCCAGCAAATCATCCATGTAATCTTCCAAAGTTTTATGCATGTGATCATGGAAGATGTATGTCATTGCACGTTGGTAGGGCAAGGGCATGACCTTATAACAAAATGTCCCCCAAGGCATGGTGAATGCCATTTTTAGTTGGTCCTCGGGATTGATACAAATTTGATTGTATCCCAAGAAACCATCCATGAGGGAAAGCATTTTGTGGCTCACTGTAGTGTCTACCAATGCGTCAATGCTAGGAAAGGGGAAATCATCCTTAGGACTCACTTTGTTTAGATATCAAAAATCAGTGCATATGTGAATCCTCCCATCAGGATTTTTCTTAGGCACCATGTTGGACAACCATGGTGGGTAATCCACACAGATGACATACTATGCATCCAATAGCTTTTGTAATTTGTCTTTGATAACTAAGGCCACTGTTGGGTGCATCGTACATAGATTTTACTTAACTGGCTTGACTGTCGGATCAAGTGTTAGATTATATGTGACTAGCTGTAGATTTGGCCCTAGCATGTCTTTGTAGGACCATGCAAAAACATCCTACTTTTCTTTGAGAAGTGCAATGTAGTCAGCTTGCTCTTTGAGGGATAGACTTACCCCCAGCTTAATGATCTATGGATTCATTGGATCAGAGCCAATGTCTATGTCAGTCGTATCCTCGACTGACATGTGGGACCTATCCTCAATTGGTGTGGAGTTGGGATCAAGTGGATATCATTCGCTGAATTTAGATCTACATTAGGAACTTCGGGTTCCTCTTCAACATGGAAGATATATTGAGTTGGTCCTAGTGTGAAATGAAGCATCTCACCACAAGGCCAGTACTCTGATGCAGATGGTGGTGAATTGACGCGATCCCAGTCTATGGCATCTATGTCTAGATATAATGACTTTGCTAGATCGGTTGGATTGTGGATGGGGGCGGTTAAGTCAATGGAGATCACATTGATGAAATGATTTTGGTCTCCATTACCGTGGGTGTGGTTACTCGGACATCTTGGATGATTTTTGTGCTCCGGATCGGGCTCTAGAGGTATTGGCATGAATGGATCAGCCCTATGTGTAGAGAGGAGGATAGTGTCTACCCTCGACATTGATATCGCTATAGGGTCTCTGGGTGGAAGGTGCTCTCTATATGCCCAAAGTTGTGGATGCAGCACTTGGTCCAATTGTGTTGGGTTTAGGTTCCACCTATGCCTTGGCCCTATGTTTAGTTGTTCGAACATGTTGTCAATGTCCACGAGGTATTGTTGTTGTCACATATGATTGAGATAGGCCATCTCAATTTCATCTTCATAATCACTATCGGAGATCCAAATGCCTTCGTTGGTTCCAACAACTGTTTGCGATATTTGAGGCTTGTCCTGCTCGAGAAAATTGATATGGTCCTATCGGGGTTGTTCCGCTCTCTATGGGGGGGACATAATTTTCTTGGTGTGGTACTTGCTTTATTGGTGCATCCAAAGAGAACATTGCCAAGAGGATTTCTTGGTAGTCATCCATGGGGGTCACTTGTGAGTGATTGCTATCCGACTTGAAAGGGTCCCATGGTGCTACGTCATATTCTGACTCATCTTCTAAAGATCCTTCTTGACCTTGTATGTTTCCCATTTGTAGGTGAGTTCTCAAACTTTCTCCTTTCTTGGTTAGAGGGAATGGGTTGTTGAGGTCAACAAGGTTGGTCATCAACAATGGGAGGTAATCCCCCAATGTATATGTTGTGTTGGGGTTGGCATATGGATCTAATGCCAACCCATCCTTGTTGTCTATCCCTAGGCCTTACATGTTCTCTACAAATATGTCCAGGGGTAGCGGGTGGTTGAACCCTACTCCTAATTTGTCATATGGCATCTGATATCTTGGTTGGAAAAGAACACACACTTCTTGCTCATATTTTCTGAACCCATATCCATGCCAATTGCATTGGCCAAGATATATTAAACTGAAGTATGGGTTGGAAAAATAGTTGACATCTTCAGCAAAAGGCTCTTCATCTTCCTCTTCTTGCATGTAAGGTTCAATTAAATTATCAAGGTCCTCATATACAAAGTTTATCTGGTTTTACGGGTAGCCTAGAGGAACAATAGCGCCTATGGGGAGGCGAGGTCTCCCCATGTCCTTCATGGACTCAAGTGTGGGCGTTGCTACAATGTTCCACACAAGATACTCCCCCAGGATCATAATGGCCATCTCAACAGTGATTTTTTGCGGTTGAGGGGGAGGGAATGGGAGTTCTTCCTGAGTCCACTCCATCTTAGGTGAACTAGGTGTCTCGACTTCCATTCGGCTAGGCATCTCTTCGATAGAGATGGTTGAGACTAATGGTGGTGCATCTTCTAGGGGTTTCTTCCCATTGTCCTTCAGCGTGGCCATCGTAGGTGGCGTCATTGGTGAAGGACCAAATGATGAAGATGGACTCGACTGGGGATTTGATGGACTTAACAATGGGGATGTATGCATAATCAAACCCTTTTTAGATGGATTCAACAAAAAATCCAAATGTATTTATGGAAGGGTCGATTACGGCATTAACTGCACCGCATTGCAATATTTGAAGGGTTCTACGTCCGTCGGGACTACATGCACCTGCCCTTCAAATGTATACTTTAAGCATTGGTGGGTTATCAAAGGGACACACTTCATGTCCCTGATCCATGGTCGGCCCAACAAAATGTTATAAGCCATCTCACCCTCTAAGATGTGGCACAATGGAGGAATAGTCTTTTGTCCCACTTGGATGGGTAGGACAATTGTGCCAACTGTCGAGCATATCACATCATTGAATGCTCACAGAGTGTAGGTGGAGGCCACAATGTGAGATGCTGGCAACTTCATATGTTTCAATGCCACTATTGTAATTATATTACTGGATGATCCAATGTCCACCAACATCATCTTATACTAAATCCCTTTGACCTATGCAATGATGTGTAGGGGTGGATCTGCCATTTTACTAGTCACTGATTTTAGCTTGTCCTCTCTAAAGGTGATGACTATATTGGTGCATCTTTTGACATGTCCCATAAAGTTGTTGAAAGAGTTTGCTTTGTGGGGCTACAACTCGATGGATTTAAGTATCTCCATTAGAGCCTCCCGATGGGGTGATGATTGTTGTATGAGCTCGTAAATGGAGAGCCTAGCCGACGTGGTCCTCAAACTCTAGGTGAGTTTGGTTCAAATTATGGCCACTGGTCTAGGCAAAAGAGGTTGCGTAGGATGCTATTGCGGTTGTGACGTTGTTGGCACATCTCCTGTAGCTGCTGTGGGGGTAGCTATGCTTGGGTACCTTTTTTTTCGAGTCACTATACTGATCATCCCTACATGGGGTAGTTATGTGTCACCTCATTGACTTGTAGGGTCTTTGCCTGCGCATCGTGGGTCGGTAGGGGTCTTTGAATACCTCCATTTGTTGGTTTTTTGGAACCATTGGATTATCCACCACTAGCGTCTTGTTGTTGATTAGGTCTTGCATGAAGCTTTTGATCTTCCAACATGCATAAAGATCATGTCCCTTCTATCGATGAAACTTATAGTAAAAGTCTTACCTATAACCTTTGGGTTTTGGCACATTGGGATCTACAGGTCGACTCTCTGGAAATTTCATCAAGTTTGCCACTAAAAATCAGTCAAACAAGGAGTCTTTAGACTCTGTAAAGGGTGTAAATTGTCACCTAGGGTGATGCTACTGATTTTGATCTTGCCAATGGTTTTCTCTTTCATAACTATCAAGAGGGACCGCTTAATAGTTAGCATTTGGGGGATATGTTTCTTGTACAGGCTTAGGCATGTTTATAGCAACCTGATTGACCACAGTGGGTTTCAGTTGCATGATCCCTATCTTGGCATTTTTAGACCATTCTTTATTCTTTGGCTTGGCAATCTTGCCATCTTGAATCTTGATCTCCTCAATGATTCTGGCTTGTGCCAGAGCTTCCTCTAAAGTGACATATTGTTACAACTGTAATAGGAAGGAGATCGATCTCAAATAGCTATTTGAGAACATTTGGGTAAGGTCGACCATAGGAGGGAGGTATGGCAGCTTTGAAAGCAATGTCCTCAACCTATTCCCATAGGCTACCATGGTTTCTTCCTCATAATTCTTGAGGTTGGCTAGGTTGCTTAGTGATGCCTTCTTCTTGGTGTTCAAGGTGAAGCATTCAAGGAACACGCCCACTAGTTGATCTAAGTTACTGATGTTGTGCTTTGGCAATTGAGTGAACCAATCTGAGGCAGGGCCTATGAACGTGGTTATAAATTTTCTTAAGATCAAAGCATCATTGTATTGAATGCCAAAGAAATGGCTCAGGAATCTAGTCATGTGCTCTTGGGCATCCTCCTCACCTCTAAATATTGCCAACTAGGGCAGCTTAAAGTGTTTAGGGTATGGGGGTGTTGGCACTGATGGATGCATTGGGTGACTACGAAGTTGGCATAAAGTGGGCTTTTGGGGCCCAAAAGTCTTGGTCTCCATAGACTCTAAGCTTATCTAGCAACACTTTATATGCATCAGAAAATTTGATCTCTTCCTCCTTGGTTAGTTCCTGTTGTGGGTTGTGGGAAACTTGAGGCCTATGGAGGGATGGCCGGATAGCACCCCCTCTACCTTGGTAGGGTGTTTTGGCCCACTCTTCTTCTTTATCATACTCCTCATAGGATTATTGAGGATTTTATGGGTGATACCTATAAACATGGGTGGGTCCCCGTGGAGGGTACCCATCGTTGTTCCTGGGAGTGGCCTCCCGCTCAGGTCTAGGAGGTCTTGGAGGCAACACTTGGTAAGGTCGTGGGGACCTATCTCGCACCAAGGGGTTGTGCCTATCATATAGTTCTTCTCTTTGGGTGCGAGGGGTTGGAAGCCTATTAGGCATAGTGTTATGGAGTAGCTCATCTGTTTGATGCCGAATGCACTCTTTGCTAAGGTGATACAGGTTCTCCAACTATTGTTGGTCTTGCAAGCTGCATGATTTGCACTTGGCAGGTAGTATGTTTGGCAAATGCAAGTCAATTTGTTCTACCGTCATGCATATGGGATAGTGAAAACCTATATTTTATTATGATTTTATTGATAGCCTAAGAGTCTATATGCATATGTCATTTTTCATATTTCTTGGGTGCTAGTACGACTAGTACTTCATATAGGAGTAATATCTCGTTAATCAACCTCTTTTCCAATAACTATCAGACTTATCTCTTCATATCTTTATTTTCAATAGGTGTCATCCTATAGGCTATCTTGTTTGGTAAAATTAATCTAGGTATGAAGTCCATGCTATGAGTAATGGTTATTATAGGTGGTCATTTCATGAGTAATATCATCTATTCCATCCAATTCCCCAACTTCCATGGGTTTGGTAATAAAGGAAAAGTACAAATCTTCATTCTTTAAGCTCTTCATGAATTATATTCCTAATATTAGTCAAGATTTGCAATTGTAGTTCATGTCTACTCCTTTGTCCTTCAAGAAAATAAAAACATACTTTATACAGTCCTTGATAATTTATAGGTGTTCATTCCATCATCATGTACTACTTTCCTATTAAATTTTTAGGGTCTATGATCTATCCGTTAAAATATGACATGCATCCATAGATATAATATCACATAGGACTGCATCCTTATAAGAATCACTTTGGAAATTCACCATCCATGTTTTGGTTACCAAACTTGCATACCTATTTTCAAACAATAACACCTTGCAATGGTTAGAATACTCAATTCTCTTCAATCCAAGTTTCTCCACCATATCTATTGATAGTAAGTTGTCGATGCTCGTATTATCCATAATCATATTGTAAAATTTATCCCCCCATTTAAAATTATCCTAAAAGGGATCCTTCTCTATATTTGTTCATGCACGTCCTTGGTTGGTTTTAAAAATACCATTTTAATCAATAATTACTCTCCTTTTTTTGGTTACTTTATGTGCTCTGGTGAGGCAATAAATTTAGTCAATCCAAGTTTTTCTACCATCTCTATTACTCAATTGTTTAAGATCTTGTTATCTGTAATTATCTTGCAATATTTACCTCCCCATTTAAAGTTTTCCTAATAAGTATCCTTCTCTACATTTGTTAATGCACTTTATTTATTGGTTTTAATAATACCCTTTTCATCAACAATGAATCTCCATGTTTTGGTTCCTATGTGTACTTTTTTGACAAAATATATTTTTCATATCTTGACAAATATGGTGATCAACTTAATTTCCATGCCCATTATTCTACTATATCTAAGGGTACTAATAGGATATATGTTCTTGAAACTATTTATTTATGAGAATATATCTCCTCCATATTGAGCAGTCTACCATAATTTTCTATTGAATTATCCCCTTCCTCTTTAAGATCATCTCCCTCATGCATTATTTTGTTGCTTGCAGGTCAACATCCACTATTGTTGTTTTACCTAGAGTCAATGACCTTGTATCCTATAACATTTTTATTACTATATTTTCACTTTTTATTAGAAAAGGGATTATCCTCCTCCTTCTTGATATTTGATTACCCCTTCTTAATAAGGGTAAATTCTACTTGTTTGGTTAGTTAAAAAACATGTTCAAAAGAAGCTATTATGAACATTTTGAAGGGATATGATATATGCTTATTAAGTTTTATTTTAAAGACAATGATGAGATCCTTTAAAAGGGTTTTATATTCTAAATTTACCACTAATAACCTTTATATTTTAAATAAATTTGATAAATGTTCCTTCGTTCCTTGCTTCAACTCTCATATATCTACTAGTGTTGCAATTCCTTCTATGAAAATAAAGAATGTTGAATGAGTTTCTTGCCTAGTTCTTGAAAGCTCTTAAGATAACAATGATGTAGTTGGTAATACCATTCCAATTATGACCTAAAAAGACTCTGTAAGAATATTTTTACTAATATAAATTCATCATATGTTATAATTACACAAGAAAGTTTGAAGAGTTTTATATGAATCATAGGATGGATTGAATCATCATACCTAGGTAACTTAGGAAATCTAAAATGATGTGGAAAAATATGGTTAGTTACAATTGGGTCTTATATTTGATTGTATATATCATCAAATGTGTATATTTGCTTCAAAAATCCTTGGAGTGAAGATATTTTTTGAGTCATGGGACATAAGGGATTGAACTTCAGGAAAGGGTTGGTTGGTTAGAATTAGCATAATTTTTGATGAAGGAAAATGATTTGATATATTAACCAAGGGAGACATTTGATATTTTTTATTAAAAGAGGAATTTAATTGAGGAGCAAAGAGGTTTGAGAAATTTTTGAAGGGATTAGTTGGAAAATTTTTACAATCAATCATAGGTATCGTACAAAAACTACTAATGTTAAATATGTTAAAGGAAGTGGTGTTAGAGTTAGGGAGGATTGAACTATAGGTATATCCCCCTATTGATTTTAAAAGATATGGTTTTTTAGGAAAAACCAATAAAGACATTGGTTTGCTAGGGGGATTTTATAACTAATTTGCTACTATAGTTGGAGTAAAATGACTAGGAATTATATTCAACAATTCCTATATAGAGGGTAATGGGGGTTGTGGCCCAATATAAATGGTTGGATCAATATTTCCTCTTTTGTAGTGACATTATGAGGTCTAAACCCTAAAGTATTAAGATGCATGTGTAAGATACCATGGGAAATAATTTTTGGTTCAAAAGTAGAAGGATTTGATATAGTTTATTGAATATGTTATGAATAAAACATATCACTAACGAGGTGAGATAATTTTTCTAAATATTTTAGATTATTTGCATTCCTGATATTTAACAAATATTATTTGTTTTTGTGACCTAAAGTAGCAATTTGATCCATAGATCCAAATATTACTTCTCACCTTTCATTGTGGATTTAGGAGATATTTTTAGAGGGGGAAATATGTTCCTCATCTTCTTCATATACAATGTTCTTAAACAATGTCAAATTTTTATAAAAGGGAGATAAAGGTTCTATGTTGTGGGATATTTGACAAACCAGGCTTTTGGTTATGTATGGAGGGTGTTTTTAGTCATACTTAGAAAGAATAATTAATTTTATTTAGTTTTTGTTTAGATATTTGACTGGATAAGAATGAAAATGTGTTTCATGAATCCCTATATCCCCTTTGTTATAGCACTATTACTCCTTATGACTCATGTTATCCAATAATTTTATACATCCAAAGAGAGAAAAAATAAATGTTTGTATGATGGTTTACTCAAGGGGCCATTAGCCTTCCCTTAATAGGACTAACTTATTGTTATGTTAGTGTTATATTTTTTTAGTATAATTTAAGTTTATCAAATATTTCAAGTTGTTCTTGATTAGAGTTTAGAAATTTTTAATTTTGACTAAGACAAAACATTTTGCACCAAATTTTTCAAGACCTATGTGGTGTTAATGTTAGGTTCAATAAATATGTAAACATAGGTTCAAGGATGCTAGTCTTAAAACCCAAAGGTTCAGACACAAATAAGGATTCTTTATTGAATCCCATTGTTAGTTGAATTATTTAGTGGGGAGAAAGGATTCACAAAGAGTGTTTTATGGATTCACTCTAAATCCTATGTTTTAATGTGTGTATTATGCAAGCAAATAAGTTTTTGGAATATAGAAAATAAAATATAGCTAATGAAAGAATATGTAAGTACAATGGAATTTAGAGAAGACAACAATTTAGGAAACAAGAACTAATCCCATATGTTTTTCTTAATGACTTACAAGAACTTTTAAGCTTATAATGGAAGTTACAAGAAACTAAAAATGAATGCCTTTTATATTTTCTAGCAAGGGTTGAAGATGTAAAAATAAATTCTAGCCTATGTGTAGAAACAATATCCACATTTTGATTTAATGCCTAATGAATGCAAAAAGGATTTAGTTAATAAATAAACAAATCTTAAATTATTTAGATTTCCTTTGTTAATGCGTTAGTACAAGTTAAACAAAGAATATACAACAATAAATAACCTACACTAAAGGAAAAAATAGGAAAAAGGTACTTAGGAATTTATAAAGGATAAAATCATAGAATAAATGTAAATTCATTGCCTAAAACAGGTTCATTGTTTGCACATTTATTTATTTACCATGATAGATTTGACACCTATTAACCTATGAATTTGTAAAAAAATAAAAAAATAAAAAAATAAATATAATTTATTTTTAGGGGGTATACTTGATGTTTGGGAAGGTATTAAACTTTATTGTTTGTAGTCAAGCCGTCTATTATTATTTATAATATTGATCTTGAATCTTTGAAAGAATATAAATTGCTTAATACATAAATGTAACTACTATAAAATAAAATTTAACTAGTTGAGAGAGTGCTAGGATGTCCCTAGGATTTAATGATAACTATTTTGATGCTAAATATGCACTTTGAGATATGTCTACTCTCCCTAAGGTTGTATTTTATTCATTATATCAAATTCAATTGATTCTAGTATTTGCATTCCTACTATTAAAAGTGTTTTTTGGTCATGAAGAGAGTGAAAGTACGATGATGCCTTTTAGAGGAGAAGCCATCCTACGGACCATCATATCATTTATGCTTAACATCTTGGATATTAAAATATAAAGTGAGTACCTTCTATTTTCAAAGGGGTTTGATGGAGAGAACTCTACCTACTTCATTTGGATGGCATAAGACCCCAAAAATATTCCACAAGATAATTTGAGACACAAAGAGTCAAATCTAGAAATAATCGATCTTAGGTGGCCCTCTCCATTCTAAGTCATTCTATGCATGTTAGGCAGGTGATATCAAGTACTATAACTAATCCTATTTTATCCATTTCATACCCTCAATAAGTAGCCATATTTGGTAATTTTTGCTTACATAGGTAGATAAAATCCAATCATTGTATTGGATACCTTTACCCAATGATTCCTTGCATTACAATAGCCCCATGAATTACTACTGGTTTGTATTTCAATGCAGGTTTTGGTGAGCTATATCAGTAGTTTATTTCAAAAGTGTAGAGTAGTTTCCTTAATGGGTATGTTAAATGGGCATATTCCCTACTCCTTTTGTGGGTCTATTCCTCAACTGGAACTTAAAAAAGCTATCAAAATAATTGGAAAAATCTCTTAAAATAAGGAAGCAAGGAGCTCATCTCTCTATTTTAAAATCTTAAATTTCCTACCTCTATTTTTGAAGGAGAGTTTGAGAACTTGAGCTTGATCCACCACACCTTATGGAACCTACAAAGAAATACATTTCTTTATGCATAGATGGGGAAGAAGAAGAAGAAGCTTACCTTACTTAGCTTTAACATTCAGTTGGCCAAAATGACTTTTCCCTTTAAAATTAGAGTGAGGGCCCTTTCAATTTCAAAAGCCCCCCTATTTTGAGCTCTTTAAACTGTATATAAAATAACATTATTTAAGATTGAAATAAATTCATTATCTACAATAGGGTTTTGTCCCATAGAGTATAAAAAATGAATTTAATTTTGATGCTAAAATTAAACAGTTTGAAAATAAAAATTTGACAACTTGAATAAAATGATGTCAATAAATCTAGAAATAAAGAAAATTTAAGGAATATGTCTATATAGACAAATCGGTAACTTGTTAATCCTACTGGCCCTAAATTTGTAAAATGCTATTTAGAGGCCAATCCAAGGTAGAATCTAATACAACTTACCATAGAGAGGCAATGAAGAAGTTATGAATTATATTTTTGAAGCCTCCAAGGCATGAAAATCTAAAGTATTTTTTCTAAATCTAATGCATGAAAAATTGACGTGTTGAAATGAGTTAGAAAGAGGTAATAAGATCTTGCAAAAGGGTAAGATAAATAGATATGAAATTCATTGAAAATATAATCAAGTGTTAAATATAATTAAATAAAAGAATCATCAAGAGAGAACTCCCATATTTCTTCACTAGAATAGATCTTATGCATGCAGTGTCATATGATACTTAGAGGTCGAAAAAGTGTCTTGAAGAATAATGGTTGTTTTAACTGCTGGAGAATTTTTACAAAACTTCACTGTTATCCAGTCACTTGTCCTTTTGAAGTGGTAGGTGCCATAATTTATAGATTTTTAGGGCTTCTTGACAAGATAAGGAAGCAATATTGCAAAATTAGCATGTAATTAGAGAGAAATCATTTCCAACTAGGAAAAAAATTAGAGTTGAATAGTTGGCATGAAAAAAAGGTATGTTAATATATAAAAAATCTACAATGCATAAATCTAATTTGTATTGGAAAACCATTAGCATGGATAGGCATGAATTATGGAAATATAAATTTTCATTTTGAATGGGCAAAGATAAATTCATGGCTATGAACTAGTTTGGGATACAAATTCATCCATTTGACTATTATAGGGGTAAGATTTTTTAAATTTGGATCTAGATAAGTTTCATAACCAAGGAGATAGATTCACAACATGTGAAATAATTTGTGAGTAAAAAAATTGTTTTGAGTCTCTAATTTTTGGAATGAAGGCTGAAAACTTACTGAGGCATGTTGTAAAAATTGATTGGAATCCTAGATGTGATGGGATGAGCACAAGTGGGTGTCTACAATAATAATTCACTATGTCATACATCATATCATGGAAACTATATTTCATGGATATTTAATATGATTCACATGCATCTTTGAGGCGAAAGGTCATAACCTGATAATAAGAAGTTATTCAAGGAGTTGTAATGGTCATCTTGGGTTGATCTTTAGGTAGTATTAGAATTTTACTATACCCTAAAAAATCATCCATTAAGAACAATATTTTACATCGTATGGGGAAATCAAATATCATGTCACAGTTTGGAAAAAATAAAACATCTTTGGTACATGCATTGTTGATGTCCCAAAAATTTGTACACACTCTCCCCTTATTTTTAGCCATCAGTATAATGTTAGATATCTAGTCAAAGTAATCAATTGTTCTAAAGAAGTAACTTCTAATAGTTTTTTAAAATCTTCTTTGACGAGGAGAGTGACCTTAGGATGCATCTTCCATAGCTTTTTACATCTAGCCTAATAACCAAATGATGAATATAAAGGAAATCATCAAGTCCTAACATGTTTACATATGACCAAACAAAGACATCACTAAACTCAATGAGCAATTGTGTACATTGTTCATATTTCTCTAAGGTAGCACCCCTATACTTTTAAGGTTAGTTTGGTTCATGAATGATTGCTCTTGATTAAAGTACTATCAAGCATTGGGACTAACTATTGATAAATATGACTCTTTGCTAAAGGAGTTATCCTAAAGTTATTTTTTAGGAAAACCATTTAGTGAAGAAATTTTTAATAGTATCTTCTACCTCACCATTGTTTAGATTAGGACTTGGTTATATATTGTCAATTTTTTGTGAGACAATGAAAATATATTACAAGGAAATATATCCCCTATCATTTATACATTTCTAAACAAGATGGTCCATGGGATCATCCTCTAGGAGAGTATGGAAATTGGTCTTCATCTTACAAGTACTATTATCGATGAAGATCTAGGATGTTTCATAGAGAGTGTTTACAATTTAAAATTGGAACAAGTCAATACCTTGAAAGATCCAAGGACCCTTATCATCTCCCTCATTCTAGTCTAATTTATTTAAGGAGATGGTGTCATCATTGGATTTTTAATGGAAGGGCTTAGGTTCATCCTCACTATTAGATGAGGGGAAAGTTGATATAGGTTTAATTCAATTAGGGAATGGGGCATTGGTCTAAGAGGTAATATGAAATATACTTTTCCTCTATTGTATAGGTATTACTACCTAAAATATGATCCTCATTGGTAGTTTGTAGCATATATAAATAAATAACTATCTATTTCCATAATTTTTCTCTTTCTAGATGGCAATCCTAAGGTTTGAGAGGAAGGAATAAGTATATCTAGGTCCAAAGCTACTAAATTGCTTTCTTGGTTGACTTGATTAATATTGAGATGTTAAATTTAATTATTATCTTAGGATTTACATTGTTCTTGATTATGGAACCTACAAAAAAGTATTATTATTTATCCGTGGGTGGGGAAGAACAAGAAGAACCTTACTTTACTTAGCTTTAATGTTCAATTGGCTAGACTAGATTTTCCCTTTAAAAATAGAGAGAGGTCCCTTTGAATTTTAAAAGCCCCTTTATTTTTAGTTCTTTAAAGAATTTATAAAATAACATTCTTTAAGATAGAAATAAATTCATTGTCTACAATATGTTTACCTCCCATAAAGCCTATAAACTATTAATTTGATTTTGAGATTGAATGAAAGAGTTTGAAATTTTAAAGTTGACAACTTGAATAACAAGATGTCAAGGAATCTAGAAATCAAGAAAATTAAAAAAAAAAAGTCTATATAGACAAATTGGTAAACTGCTAGTCCTACTAGATTTGAAATTGTAAGATGCTATTAGAGAGGCCAATCCAAGGTAGAATCTAATACATATTGCCATGGATTATACTTTAGTTCCTCTACACTAGTCATTAAAGCATAATTGACTACATCTACCTTAGGCTCTTGGGAGTCATCATAATCATACATATGCAGATTTTCAAGTCTTTTCAAAACCGCATTTATTTCACTAGCTTGAATTCTAGTGTATCTTTTCTAGAAATTCTTATCCAAAATTTGAAAATATGGATGGAGTTGAAGTGTTCTTTTACCTCTTTATGGAGAATCAATATCCATTTGTGAAGAACTTACTAATATTTGTGGATAAGGAATTGTAGAAGCATCTATTGTACTTGAAGCAATACTCATACTTGGGCTTAGAGGACTTCCTTTGCTATTTTTGGGCTGCACTTGCTGCACTTGAGATGAACTTGCATCATGAGATCCATCATCAACAAAATCTTTTTTATCATCCCATTCTCCCCCTTCATCAAAAATTAGATCCCTGGAGGGTACAATTTTATGTGTTTTGGTATTGTAGAGCCTATATGCTTTGGAAGATTCACAATAACCAACAAAAATACATGCTTGAATTTTGGGTTCAAGTTTCTTTCTTTGCTCATAAGGAATGTGGGCATATGCAAGACAACAAAAAACCTTAAAGTGTTTTACATTTGTATTTTTTCCATACCATCATTTATAAGGAGTAATACCATCTAAACTAGAAGTAGGAATCCTATTCAAAATGTAAACACTAGTTCTAACAGCATCAACCCAATACATGTTACTTAGATGTTTAGTTAGTAACATTGATCTAGTCATTTCTACTATAGTGTGGTTCTTTCTTTTAGCTACACCATTTTTTTGTGGGGTGTAGGCAGTTCTAAATTGCCTTTTTATTCCATAATATTTACAATATTTTAGAAATGTATTTGAAGAATACTCTCCTCCTCTATCAGTACAGCGAATTTTTACAACAAAATCACTTTGATTCTCTACATTATTTTTGAAATCTATGAAACAATAAAAAGCTTCATATTTATTTTTCAAAAAATAAATCCAACACATCCTAGAGAAATCATCAATGAAAGTGAGAAATTAAGAGTTGTTACCAATGCTTTTGGTTTGCATTGGACCACAAATGTCCGAATACATCAATTGTAGTGGATGGCTTACTCTTCATGCTTGTTCCTTTGTAAACTTTGATCTTGATTGCTTACGCAAAGAACATCCTTCACACACCTCATTGTGTTCTTCAAATCTTGAAATTCCACTCACAAAAGCTTGAGAAGTCAACAACTTCAAGCTTGCAAAATTAAGATGACCAAATATCAAGTGCCAAAGAACACTTGGATTAGCAATAGCTACACTAGAAAGTTGAGCACCCCCTTGTTACCCAAACTTAAGAGGAAATAACTTATTATTTGTCATAGGTACTTGTGTAATAACTCTATTACAATTTTTTTTTATCAAAAATGAAACATTTTCCTTCATCCAAAACAAACCTATAGTTAGTATCCATAATTTTTCCAACACTAAGCAAATTATGTTGGAGTTTGGGGGTGTAATAGATGTCATTTACCTTCTTGGTGCCTTATTTTTTTGGAACCTCCATGGATACAATACCTTCAAATTGTAGTGCCTTGTCATATCCCAATTTGATATTTGATTTGTAGGAGGAATCCATTGTAGCAAAGAGCTCCTCTTTGCCACTCATGTTATTGGAATAACCAGTATCCAAATTCCAAGTTTCATTAATATTTTGATCTGATTTTCCATAGGTGATGAATTTTTTTTAATAAGCTCCTTACTCTTCTCCATATTTTCCATATTGACCTCTCCCATATTGAGAAGTCTTGGACCAACAATCTCTAGCAAAGTGACCAACCTTGCCACAATTGTAACAAGATTCCTTTGATTTTTCACTTCGTATTCCTTTATTCCACCTCTTGATATACCTCATCCTCTTCCTTTGCCTCTCCTTTGGCCTCTTACTTTTCCTTGTCCTCTTCCTTCTGCATGATCAACTTCTTTGTATGATAATGCTTTCTCATCACCTCCATAGCTTGTAGATGTAGCACCCTGCAATATTTCTTCATGAGACATCAAAGAACCAATTAGAGCATCAAAAGTTAGAGTAGAAAAATATTTATACTCTTCAATAATGATAGAAATATGGTTCTATTTATGAGTAAGTTTTATCAACACTTTATTCACCACTACTTCTATTTTTATCTATTCTCCAAGGTTTTGCATTTTGTTTACAATGACTTTCACTCTCACACAATAATCTCCCACTCTTTCATCATCTTGCATCTTGATATTCTCAAAATATATCTTCAAGGTTTGAATCCTAAATTTATTCACTTGATTTATCCCTTGATATCTATATCACAAGGCTTTCCATGCATCTAAGGTTGTTGAACAAGAAGCAATCCTTGGAGATGGTAGAGAGAAAATGAGTTTTTCTTTTGGGAATGTTTTTTATTGGTTTTATCAACTGCACTCAAGGTGGTACAATATGCAGGTTAATTATAGCCTTCTTCTAAAATATACCATAACCCCTTTCCTATTAGTAAGGTCCTCATATTGATGGACCAATACTCATAATCTAACCCATTAAATTCAAGAATGGGAAGATTGTTATTGGCAACCATTGATGCTAATCATTAAAACTTTGGAATAATGTAGATATCTTCTAATATATATTTTTTATAAATAATAGTATAAGATCTTCTTTTACTCAATTGACTCAACTTGTTAAGTCAATCTCTCAGAATTAACCTCTAATTACAAAAATACATGCTTCTTTTTATTTACCAAAGTCTCAAACACCAAATTTATCATAAATCGGCTAATACTGATTGGAACAAACTAAATTTTTTCTTGTATAATTATGATATATGTATATGAAAATCCACTAAATTTCAGAAACAAATTCACACAAATGAGAAATATATGATCAATTTTTTTGCCCTTTCTAGATCTTTGAGTGTTTTTGAGATAACCTCAATTTTTTTCACATAAATCAATCCATACAACTCAAAAATTTCTGAAAATTTAACTCTGTATTAATTAGAAAATAATATGAAAACCCTCTAAGTTTTAGAAGAAAATTTGCAAATGTGAAAAATATGTGATCATTTACTTTTTCCCTTTTTATCACAATTCTTGATCTAGGATTTTTGAAGAAAAAATCAATACTCACACAAATCGATCAATATAGATACAAATGACCTGAATTTTTTTTTCTAAATTATGATTTTAGATAAATAATATTTCTACAAAAAATTTATAAGCAAATGCCCCGTATTCCACCTTATACAACCATTTTACTAAAAAATCAAAATGCTAATAAAATCAGCAAATTAGTTCCTAATCACCTACAATTTTGACTGCATCCTCTTTATACAATTATCTAAAAATATCAAAATTTCATAATCATATACCTTAGGATGCATGAGATATTAATGATTTACTCAAGCTCTTCCTTGCAACTCTACTGAGTTCTGGCCACTTGAGTTTATCTAACAAAGTGCATGCTTCAAATCTCTTCACACCACTCTCCACAAGTTTTGATCCATCTGAGAAAACCTGCTCTGATAGCAAAATGAGAAAATATGCTCATTAGATTCATAATCATAAGAAATTACGATGCTTTTATAGCACTCCAATCATTTTTAAATCTCTACTATTATGGAGATCTTACTTGCTCCTACTATGTTTAGAAACACTCTAAACAATTCCCTATATGCTCTCACAACAAAACTAATTTCCTCTCAAATAGTAAAGTTGGTGCAACTATATTTAAATGAATTTTAAATATTTATAACCTATATAATTTAGGGAATATACTCTAAAGTATGCTCTAGAGTCCAACATTTGGACCATGTAGCCATGGTCGTCCCACCCAGGGATGACTATATTTCATGACCATCCCACCCAGGGATGGCCACTAGTGGTTGTCCCTGGGTGGGATGACCATGAACTAGACCCCAAAAAAAATCAAAGGGGGACAAATGAAAATCAATTTCTACCATTTATCCTATCCAATCACCCAAAATTTATTGGGAGGCTATCATAAACATCAAGATCTACAAATTGAAGGTCCCAAATTGGCAACCTCTCCCACCTTATGCATGGGAAGGGCATTGATAAGTGGTAACACTTGCCCTGCATGCCATAACTTACCCCTTTGCACATTTTACCTATTTAAGCTATAAATTGAGGTACACCTATACAATTTTAAAAGGAGACAATAACAAGAATTGCTTATGAAGTGTTGCTCACATTTGTCTTCACATTTGCACCGGTATTTTCCTTGAAAACTCCTTCATTCAAAGTCACTTTTAAGGGCTTCCCAAAATACGCTAAACCAATCCCAAAACAATCAATTTTTAGAGTTAGTTTCCAAAATTAGATGATCAGACCCCTAGGAGGTTTATTGACCATATCCAAGTGGAATTGGTGGTAAAAACCAACCCAATATGTGGCCATCCCCATAGGAATAGTTAGAAGGTCTTATTGGAACTCCTATGGATGACCATGAAATGGCCCACATTTTGATATAATTCCTATGTAGATCATTTCTATAGAATTATATTAGCATCATATCCAAATTTGGTAAATTTTTGAGTAGATTTGATGGGTTGATTAATGTTTTCATGATTGTAGTCTTAATTTTAACCTATCAGGAATGACCACAATTTTTGCTAACTATCTCATTGTGATTTCTGCTAATATCCTTCTAAAATAACTTATTAGAATAGTTGCAAATTAATTTTATATTCATAGATGCATAGTTTCTATGGTTTTCATAGTTTTCATCACTAAATGTATAAGCTATTAGCATCATTCAATATTGTATGTGTAGGTGCGGGTATTCTAGGCATGATGGAGGAGCTAAGAAGCGGTATAAATGAATCCCAATATTATCTCTCAATTATGGGTTGCGAGAGGAACACTTGATGTGCGCCATTTAAGCTCATGGAGGGATTTGATTCCTCAAGTTTTGTAAATTGAAATGTATCACATTGAAAAGCCCTCAAGGGGATGTATTATAACTGTTCAATTGATAAATTAATGAATATAAGGATAACCCCCATTTTTACTTAACATATTTATCAAGTTTAAAGCTTACTTTAGCATATTTCTTATGCATGCTTTAATTAAATAATCACAAGTAGATTGCATTTCAATTAAAATTATTAAGAACAGACATTTTTCATGCTTATTTAGTGGTGATCATGATGGGATGCTTTGGCCATTTTCCCCTTTCATTTTTGTCATTTTGACATCCTTTTTGTATTTTGTGTGTTGTAGGTTCTGGTCATTATGAACAAGAATAATTGTAGAATTTCTAACTAGAACTACGAGGAAGGACTACTTTAAATGTACCTAGCAGGGACATACCCTAAATTTAAAGCCATCCCACCCAAGGACAACCACAAAAATAGGGGGTTTCTACAAAAAATTCTAGAAACAACAATTTTCAGAACAAAAAAGGTAAACTTTGAAACCTTCAATTTGCATCTAGGTTGTTTAAAAAAGGTTAAATTTTAGTTTTTCTTGTCTTTTGTGTGCAATTTAAAGTTAGATTTCATATTTCTAAATTTTACATTAAAAAATAAAAGAAAAATAGGAAAAAAAACAACCTTCAAAAATGCATTTTTCTGGTTTACCTACATGTGACCTGCCTAAGGGTTAGGTTTTCATTTAGTTTCACAAATTTTGTAATTTCCTTTTATATATATGCATATGATTCTGAAAGTAAAACACAATTGACCAACTACAACATACCCTATATTTTTGGCCAAGTCTAACTCTAAGAACCATATTAGCCATGGAAAATTGCATGCACTCCTCTTCGGAGGGTATATCACTGCCCACGATCAATATGGGTGAGGACTAATAGGACCTATGCTCCCTGATTGGCTATGGATTTCATCTCCATACTTGGTTCATGACAAAAATTTCATTATCTGTTGTCAAACTATGAGTATATAGGTGAAATCCCTTTAAAAATTTGAGTATTACATCAACCATTGCAAAACACGATAAGGATTCAAATTGTATTGAACAACAAATCAAAACACAAAAAACAACTTAGGGATTCACATTTAAAACTTAAAGGAGATAATAACATTGTTTGCTTATGTATTTGTTTTATTGTTTTATTATGTGTTTCTAAAAATCTACTTTTTTATTCTACATCCAATGGATCAAAAATAATGCAAATCGGAGCTATAAAAAAAAAGTTATGTTTGTTTGATGATTACTCTATTTTTGAAGCTGAAAATAGAGATAAACTACACTAAAATAGTCATAGAAAGCTTTGGACAACCCCAAAAATTTGTAAATTTATTTTATTGTCTTAGTTAGCTCCTTGTGCACATCTCACAAAAAAATTAATTCCTTACTCTTTATTTCTCAAAATTTAAAAAAAAATCCTAAAATTGGGCATTTTTCCACGAGCCTCGGTTGGCCAAATATTTCAAAAATACAAATTTTTGAATAGGAAGTCAATTTTTGATTAGCTCGTCATGTTGATCATTTTGGTATATAAAACCCTTAATATTTTTGGAAGTCCAAATTTTCTACTATGGTGGGGGACCCTCGTTTTATGGATTTGATCCAAATGTAGTTAAAAGCAAGACCTCTAATTCAGAGATGGAATTGAGATCCATAACTAGTGAATATCCAAATAAGTCTCGAGGATATGCCCATCCCTAAATGGCATCACAGGTTTTATCATAACAACAATACCATCTCTAGGGGATCAAACCTTAAAGACATCCCTACTAGGGAAGCACCCATAGGTCCTCTAGGAAAAATTCCTAACTTGGATACCTTAATGGAGTTCTATATAGTGAATAATTTATCCAATGAGGGGTTTAGTAAGTACATATCATGGATTCACACCCCAGCTTGCTCTATACATCAATTGAAATATGAACATGAAGTACACCATGGCCTAGCTAGGATGAGCAAACCACCCTGTTTGAATGAGTAAGCCACCCCCATACTCCTCACAAAGAGCATTCTGCATATGCACGTAGTGCTTCTATGCAGTTTGAATATATAGAGCTTACATATAAACCTAAATATGAGTCTTTCCTCATAGATAATGAAGAAGACCTAAGTCATCCTCCTCCTCATTAAGAGTACTTGGTATGACCACATTGTGGCTCTACATCATCAAACTATACAAATCCGATTCATAAACTAGATTATCAAGTTAATGTAACCTTTACGGAGCATGGAAAACAAATAATAGATCCTAGTAGGGGAAAATACATGATAAATCCATTCGTATTTTCAATATGAGGGTACATAACTCCCATACAACTGGACAACAAAGTTACACTCATCAGGAACTAAGGCCATAAATTAATCAACAAAAACATATGGATCAACTCCAGTTGGATCATAAAAAATTAAATCAACAATATGTGGGCTCACAATGAGCACACCTACAAAGGTTGTATCAATGAAAGATACAATAACAACAAAATATATAACAAGAGCAATTGCAAAATACATTACATGAAGTGGTGCTTACACCTAGCACATATAGGATGCAACAACATGCAAGGCGCCCAATACAATATCAAAATGTTCCCCCTCAACCATACCAAAATTGCGTTCAACATAAAAAACCATTATATGGTTATAATCAAAAGCCTCATACTCCTCAAAAACAACAAGATCAAGATGAGGAAGAATCATATGAAGAGTCCCAATAGGAACATCATGATGAAATATATGCTTACCCTAAATTCATTTATTATGAGGTACCTAATAATTATACTTATCATCCACATCAACATCAAAAGCATCCTCCTTTGTCTAATAAAGGGTGACAACAAGTTGATCATATCATTGCATCAGGGCCCTACAAAGCACTAGTTGATCAAATAAATTCATTCAAAAAACAACATCAAAGTTTGGTTTATCAAAAAATTACACTCAAGAAGCTTAGCAATCAGCCTTTGCATCCATCCATGTCATCATTGACATACCCATAAAATTATAATATGCCTAAACTTGAAAATTTCAAATATGATGAGGATACATAAGACCACATGACAAGCTTCATCCATATGTGCTCTCATATTCAAGACAATGACCCTTTGATGTTAATAATTTTCCTTACAACATTAGCTGGGGATGCTTTGGAATGGTATAATCATTTACCACATCATAGCATAAACATATTTGAGCAATTGGCCGATGCATATCTGGGATGTTTTGCCTCTCATGCTAAGAAAATGATAAACTTGACTAACTTGTCTAACCTTTGTCAACTTGATGATGAGCCAATCATAGAATATGGCAATAGATGGAGGAAGCTGATGTTAAAACTACCTTTCACACTACCCACAAAAGAACTCATCTGAATGTTTACTAGAATTTTTTCAAAGCATATTTCACTTCTCCTACCATTACAATGATATCAAACATTTGAGGAGGCCTTAGCACAGGCCATGATCATTAAGGATATCAAGGTCTAGCAGGATGATGTTCAAATCCACAAGGGTGAATTTCCAAGAAAGAATATTAAAGGTGGTAACACACAAAAAAATGTGACCCCAATAAATCAAGTGGTTTTTAGTATCCCTAAATATTCAAGCCAACATCCACCACTATAATTATCCATGCATCCTAATTGTCAGGCTCAACATCCATTGGATAAAAATCATACACAATAAAAAAAGACAATATACTCATTTGTCTGAGCCCTTAGAATCAATCATCAATCGATTGTATGAAGAATGAAAAATAAATCTACTAGAGATATGTCCTTTAAAATATAATAAGTGTAGATCAAATGCACACAGGGAAACCTATACTGTGTGTACCATCGACAAAGGGGTCATAACATCCAGACATGTGATACCTTTAGATATTTAATACAAGATATAATTGAGAGACAATAAATTCATATAAGACCCTTTCAATTCCCCTTGCCTACACATAAAGCAAACATAGCACCTATAAATCAATTCAAACAATCTAATTAGGAGCACATTAATCTACCTCCCCAAGAGTCTGTGGGAATGATCAGTGTTGTAACAGAGAAATAGGAATATCAAAATCTATAGACAGGGGGTCTATAGGTAGGGGGTCCATTAAAAGTCACCTATAATACCTTTGGTCAACCTAAAATACCCATAGGTAGTCTAAGACCATTTAGGTCACCCTAAAATGCTCCTAGGTGGTCTACGACTGTCTAGATCACCCTAAAATGCTCCTAGGTAGTCTATGGCCATCTAGATAAACCAAAAACACCCCTAGGTGGTCTACGATCATCTAGGTCACCCTAAAATGCTCCTAGGTGGTCTACAATGTCTAGGTCAACCTAAAACATCCCTAAGTAATCTACGATCATCTAGGTCAACCTAGAATACTCCTACGTCATCTACGAACATCCAGGTCACCCTATAATGCTCCTAGGTAGTCTATGACTATCTAGGTCAACCTAAAATATCCTAAGGCAATCTACAACTATTTAGGTCAACCTAAAATATTTTGAGGTGGTCTACGATAATCTAGGTAACCCTAAATTTTCCCTATGTGGTCTATGACTATATAGGTCATCCTAAAATGTCCCTAGGTAGTCTACGACCATCTACGACTATATAGGTCACCCTAAAATGCTCTTAGGTGGTCTACGACCATCTAGGTCACCCTAAAATACCTCTAGGCAGTCTTAAACCATCTAGGTCACCCTAAAACACTCCAAGGTGGTCTACAAATCCTTTGGTCACTCTAAAAGGCTCCAAAGACACCTACAAAATTGTTTGGTCACCCAAAAAGCTATGAAGGCACCTACAAAGCCCTTTGGTCACCCAAAAATATCCAAAGGTATCTGTAAACCCTTTGGTCACCTAAAATGCCCCAATGGCATCCACTAAACCCATTGGTCAAATGTATATATTTAATAAAATTCAAAAAAATTAAAAATAATCAAAATTTCAAAAGCAATGGAAAACTCAAATTTTCAAAAACAGTTATAAATCAAAATTTCAAAACAATGGAAAAATCAAATTTTAAAAAACATTTGAAAATAATTCAAAAATTCAAAAACAATTGAAAACATTAAAAACACAAAAACATTTGTATTTACATTTTTGCACATGCATTCATTTATGTGCATTGCATTAGGCATATTCATCCATTGCACTTATATTAGGATAGGTTGTGTTTACACTCTTACAAATGACACCATGTTTGTATGCCAATCATGCATCCACAAAATCATCATCATCCATCACCCTTGTGAGTAATTGTGTTTTTTGTTGGAAATATGAGAAATTTTTGTTGTCATTGATGTCAAGAAATTGATGTTAAGAAATTGATGTTCAAGTTTAGTTATCATTAATGTAATCAGGTGATTTTTCCAAAAGGCAAGGAAGAGGTTAAAGAAAATAGGATATAATATTTATTTTAATATTATATACCTAAAGTGACCTAAAATATTAAAATGAAGGAGAAGCAGGTTTAAAAGGACATACTAATATTATAATATTTAATATTATAATAGTTTGGTCTAAAGGTTGAAGTGGAGAAAAAACGATGTCCCAAGAGTATTTAAAATATAGAGTCTCAAAAAGACCCATTTGGTAGAATGTAAAGATAATTATTTAATTTATTTAAATTAAAATATTTTAACCATAGGTTAAAATTTAATTTAAATAAGTATTAAAGGTGCCATAAGTCTAATTTTAAAATTTGAATTAAAAATTTGAATCGTAAAGTGCCAATGTTTTGGAATACTTTGCAAAGGATATAAAAGGAGGAAATATTTTTTATTTCAAACCATCCATGCATTTTCAAATCCATAAAGAGAAAAAAATTGTTCACCAAAGAGAAGAGAGAAACATTTGCATGTGTTAAAAATAAAAAGGGTAAACATTTTATAATACAAAGTGGAGAATTAAAAATCTCACCAAGCACTTGGTAGCGCAAGTGGCAATTGGTGGTTGGTTATGGCATTTGTGGAAGACAGTTTAGGAGTTTGATTCATGTCCCCTTCATTTTGTGTGTGGCAAAGATTTTTTGTTCATTTTTAGAAGACATCATAGAGCAAGGTAAAAGGTGCATTTTGCACCTTTGGTTTTGTCATGGGCGTTCCAATGGGAACCAAGATGTAAGGCTTAGGCATCATGATGATGGTTGGTCACAGGTTCAAGTCAAGCGTAGTTGTGAGGGAATTATTTTTATTGTGGGCCACTGTCTAAGGTAAGAGGTTATTCTTTTTTTTCCAAGGTGTGATTTGTGATAGGGGGGCATGTGAATTATTTATGGTGCTTTGATTAATTCTTCATAAGATTAGATATAGGGAGTCATAAGGGTGTTCAAATATTTTAAGATTTTACTTAGCATTAAAATAGAAATTAGAGATATAAGGTATTTGAAAGGAACTTAATTGTGTTGAATATTATTGTTTTAATATCGAAGTTAAAAGGATTAACCAAAGGAATGAATTTTATTTTTTATAAGTGTGAAAATTGGATTTATAAAGTGTTTTAAATAAGTTTTGATTGGTCATGATTTGAATACTATTTTTTTGAATTTTGGAGATTATAAGGTGTAATTGAGAGCTAATATTTTTGTATGGTGAGATAATTATTGAAGAAAATATTTGAGTGGAGATTTTGAAATAAATTGTTGCTATCTAACCTTAAGAATAGAAAAGAGAATTTGATTGTGATTGAGATAGGTTTTTGAAGACATATCTCCATCAAAAAAAGGTATGGGCACATCTTCCTTATGAGTGAAATATTGTTGGGTTGGATGTTATGAAATGTAAAGTTGGAGTGAAAACATTTGTTTAATAAGTATTGTTGAGTGAGTTTTCATATACATGATTGGTGAATGGTTGTGAGAACAATTGAGTGTGAAATTGAGAACTATATTGAACTAGGGTTTGTGAAATAACATGAGTATCATTGTTATGTGAGATTTTTTTATAAGCATTGTTGGAAATATTTGAGTAAGATTTCATGTGCATGATTAGGGTTTGTGAAAAGATCATGAGTATTAGTGTTATGTGACATTGGAATTATTTTGATTCAAGGTTTATAGTGTGAGTTGTTGGAAGTAAAGTGAAACACTTGGTTAGGGTTTGTAAATAAATTGTGTTTCATTGAGTGGATGCTTTGAGTGAAGTTGATTGAGCATTAGTGATTGAAAGAATTGGAGTGATAGTTCAATTTTTGTGAAACAAATTATTCTCTATTTCTGAATTGTTTTGAAAGAGAATTTGAAAGTGATTGAGTGATTTGTGAGTGTGAAACATATTGAGTCTCTTACCATTCTCTATATATGTCTATGATTAAACAATATTCTAAGTGAAAAAATTGTGTTATTGAAGAGGTTTTATAAAGAGATTAAGTTGAGTTATGTATGCAAGTTTTGCAATTGATTTGAATAAGATTTTGTGAAAGCTTATGAGGAGATTTGAGTAAGTCCTAGAGTGGACTTAAGGACATATTTGTGTGAGCTTTTGTGGAATATTAAAAGTAGATTTGAGGTAAGTCTTGGTGAAGACTTGAGAGAAGATTGAGCAAGTTCTAGGGTGGACTTGTTGGATATATTTGAGAAAAGTCTTAGTGAAGACTTGAGATTTGATTGAGCAAGTTCTTGAGTGGACTTGTGGATAGATTTGAGGTAAGTCTATGAGAAGACTTTTGAGAAGAGTTGATTGATTGATTTGTTCAAGCTTTGAGTTAAGGCTTGGAGTAGATCTAGCAGAGTTGATTTGTGATTGAGTCAAGCTTTGTGTTAAGGCTTGAGGACTTATTTGAGATAGATATTGAGTAGATTTGTGCTAAATTGAAGGACTATGTTTAGTGCATATTTGAGATAGATATTGAGAAGATTTGTGCTATACCGAAGGACTGTGTTTAGTACAAATTTGAGATAGAGATTGAGCAATATTTGTGCTAGACCAAAGGACTATGTTTAGAGCAAATTTTAGATATATATTAAGTAATATTTGTGCTATACCAAAGGACTATATTTAGTGTAGATTTGATATAGATATTGAGTAGATTTTTTCTAGACCGAAGGATTATTTTTAGTGCAAATTTGAGATAGATATTGAACAGATTTGTGCTAAATTGAAGGACTATGTTTAGTGTAGATTTGAGATAGATATTGAGAAAATTTGTGCAGCTTTTAGTGTAGATTTGAGATCAATATTGAGTAGATCTAAGAGCAACCTTTGGAGGTGACATAGCTGAGTATAGTTTTCCCCAATAGATATAGATTCATTAGCTAGGATAGTGAGGATAGATGTATTATTAGTGAGGATATAGGTCTTATATGAAGATATATCCATAAGCTAGTGTAGTGGATGTAGTAGTCTTCTAGAGGATCACCATCTAGAGCAGAGGAGGAGTTCTCCTATGGATAAAGATCCATGGACCAGAAAAGATGAAAGTGTTCTCTTGTGGATAGGTATCCAAGAACTTAATTAAGGGATTGTTATCTACTTTGGAAGGAGGTCCATAAATATTGTAATAAGGAAGGATTCTGAAAAAAAATATTGAAATTTTTTAGTGAAATATTTTCTCTATGGCGTAGCCCACATTGGGTGAACCACATAAAATTGGTGTCTCTATTGTGTGTGATGATTTTTGTATTATTTTTATTACAGTAGTTGATATTACCATTGATAATATTGGATGATATTATTTGATAAAGAAAAGTAAAAATTAATCTTATACTGTTCACCCCCCTCTCAATATAATATAGTATTCTTCATTTTTCAACATAACCCTTCTTGTTGCTATAAGGAATATAATAGGGTTTTCCTGTCAATTCAACCATACCTAGTGATCTTCTTAGATTTTGTAGAAATATGTCTTCACTTTTAGAATATGAAGTCTATTTTTGATAGCACCTGTCATATATCAAAATCCTAACAAAATTTAAACATTAACAATCCTAGTCTAGAAAAGGAAATATGAACACTACAAAGTGGTCCTAGTTACTTTAAGTGAAAGGTTTTTACTTTGTCATAATTGGGATGTGCATGGTCTAGGGTGTTGGTCATTGACACAAGGACAATCTCCCCCATACCTAAATAAATTCCTTGCTTTCATAAAAATAAGCAAAATCCCAAAAAGCAAAAATAAAAAGCAAAATAAATAGTGATTTTCATCACTAAACAAATCCCTTGCTCAAATAAAACAAAATATAAAATAAATAGTGATTTTAATCACTAAGCATGAGCAAGTATCCCACATAAATGTGAAGAAAATAATGGGGTGAAGATATATAATTCCTAGAATGGTTAGTATTCTAAAATTATCAAGTGATCCCCAAAACAACAATGGGCTGAATGAACCCCACCTAACTTTGGTGTAGTTCTAAGAAATTTACAAAATGAGCTAGCTTTAGGTGTCTTGTATCACCTAGTGGTCTAATCCAACTAAGTCCAAAATTAGGATCATGATGAACATATGGTGATCCTCATTTAGCAATGGTTTAAATGAATCCTGCATGGTAATGAGGTAGTCTTATGTATCATATAATATATTCATTTGCGCACATAGGTATAATGAATATCATGGTCTTCATAACAAAATATTTTATCTTTCAATATTCCTATATAGTCATTATACAAATTTTGATTAATCAACTAGGGTGTTTGAGACTCATGGAAAACCTCAAAAATTCCCTAATAGCAACAGATCATTGCATAAAATCATATAATTTTTTCTTTATGAACATTTATCTATTAGTTGGTGTTCATGAAATAGGATAGATACCGGATAAATATCAGCAATGATATTTAGATGGCCACTAACTATTTTATGCATATATTTTAATTTATAGAAGCTTATAGAGAAATCCTACACATCTCACAATCATCTCATTTCACATATGGATGCTTAAATTATTAATTATTATGATAAGAGTTATCATTATCATTCAATATTTTCATACATTTTGTGGTGTCATCCATTAGATTGTTAAACACATATTACATTGCATTCCTAATTTTTTAAGTGATTAAAGAATATAGGTTCATCTATATTAAATCATCATCATGTATATAATGCATTACATACATTAAATTCACCATATCATATCAACATAAATTAAGTGCATAACAATTGAATCAAATTAACCATGCATTTAACATTCACCATTGCATTCATATATGCATACATAGTAGAGCATCTACACATATAGATCATAAAATCTAATCATACATTTATCATCTAGCTAGTGCATGTCATCAATGCATCACATACATATAGCATATTCACATCATAAATAGGTATTACATCCATTAATGCATCTATAAATCATAGCACATAATGCATCTAATGGTCCAAAATTGCACAATTACAAATCACACAATTTTTTTTATCATCAACTAGGCCATTATTTGTATCATACCTCCCCTAATCAGCAATCAAAAAATTAAGCAATTAACCTCAAAAATCCCCAAAGGTATCCATACACCCTTTGGCCTCCTAAAATTCTCCAATAACATCCACTAATCCCATTGGTCATAATAACAACATGCATAATCCAAATCAACAATTGATAACTCAATCATGGTTAATTCCATTCGTGCACAAATCATTGTCGAAGATAATCATGCACCCTACTTGCTTGGGTAAAATAAGAAAAATATTAAAAGTAGATTCAATAAATTAGAGCATCTTATCTCCTAATTTCCACCAAGGGTAGGATTTGAATTAATCTTATCTCCTAGTCACCATCAAAGCTAGGATTTGACTTAAGCTTATCTCCTAATGGTTGTCAAGGCTAGGATTTGAATTATTCTTATCTCCTAATTTCTACCAAGGCTAGGATTTGATTTAAGCTTATATTATAGTCACCATAAAGGCTAGGATTTGATTTAATCTTATCTCCTAATCACCATCAAGGCTAGGATTTGACTTAAGCTTATCTCCTAATAGCCATCAAGGATAGGAGGTGACTTAATCTTATCTTCTAATTACCATCAAGGCTAGGATTTGACTTAAGCCTATTTTCTTAAGCTTATATCCTAATTTTTATCAAGGCTAGGATTTGAATTAAGCCTATTTTATTAATCTTATCTTCTAATTGTCACCAAGGCTAGGATTAGACTTAAGCTTTTTTGCCAATATTCCAAAGATTAAAAAAAATCAAGTTCCTTAACTTGTCAAAAGAAATGATACTGAGATGCGCACCCTTTCTATAATCAGGGCATCTAGCATTGACTAGATCAATAAAAAAACAAAACAAAAAAACAAAAAAATCACACAAAAATAGTTAAAAAAACATCAAAAAAAGGCCCAAAACCCACCAAAAACAAGTCAAATTTGACAAAATTAACATGGGATCAAGATTGAACTAAAAATATTTATGTATGCTCTAAAAATTCTTGATTCCATTCATCAAGAAGGCCATTATTACTATAACACTTCATGGGAATGAAGTGTTTAGTCTTTTGCTTCCATGAAACACCATCAAAATAATCAAAATCCTAGCAAAATTGGTACATCTTGAAATGGGTAAAACTGATGGTTATCCCAATTAAGTCATATGGGTCAAGTGACTCATCACTTTATCATTGGTCATACCCTCATCAAATCTTCACTTGAGGGGTATTCATAATAATTATTTCATAAATCAAATCAACACTTAAACACTCAAAAGTGTAATTTTCATACATTCAAAAGAATCATTGCCAAAGACAAATTTTCAAGCTCATGCTGGGGCAAACAATTAGCAAATGAAATAAAAAAGGCTTGGCCTCCTTGAAGCCTCAAGAATTCACCAATGAAAAGGCTTACAAGAAAACAAGGGACCAATACCAAGTATACCCTAAGCTCATACAATTACCACAATGTGGTTGAAAGGTATACCAAAATTAATACTTCAAGTATGTTAAAAAAAAGGATTCCAAGAATGTATTCTATTTCCACAAATAGAGGCATCTAAATTTGGTTATTTTAATTAATAACCTCAATTATTTAATGATTTAGTCATCTATTTTTTATCAACGCTCTATTGCACACAACACATCTCAAAAAGGGGCATATGTAGGCATTAAAATCATGTAAATTGGATAAGACTACTATGCACCACTCTTATCAACATCATATGGTCCCATTGGGTAACCCTCAAGGGTTAATTAGGGATCCCAACAACATTTGGTAGGGTTTACCCCATTTTTGGGAGGTTTTATACCATGTAGCGATGGTCGTCCCACCTAGGGGTGATCACAGTTCATGACCATCCCACCTAGGTATGGCCACCAACAGTCATCCCTGAGTGGGATGGCCATGAACCGTACCCCTCAAAAAATCAAAGGGTGGGACAAACGGTAATCAATTCCTACCATTTACCCCTCCCAATAACCTAAAATTGATTGGGAGGCTATTATAAATATCAAGATCTACAAATTGAAGGCCCCAAATGGGTAACCTCTACCACCCTATGCATGGCAAGGGCATTGACAAGTGGCAACACTTGTCCTACATGCCATAACTTTCCCCTTTGCACATTTGCCCTATTTTAGCTATAAATTGAGGTACTCCTACCCAATTTCAAGAGGAGACAATAACAAGCATTGCTCATGAAGTGCTATTCACATTTGTCCTCACAATTGCCCAAGTATTTTCCTTGAAAACCTCTTCATTTGAAGGTTCTTTTAGGGGTATCCCAAAATACGCTAAACCGATTCCAAAACCAATAAATTTGGAGATTTAGTTTCTCAAATTCTATGAAAATATCCCTAGGAGGTTTGTTGACCAGATTCAAGTGGAATTGGTTGTAAAGACCAACCTATTTTGTGGTCGTCCTCCTAGGGACAGTTAGCAAGTCTTATTGGAACTCCTAGGGATGGCCATAAAATGGCCCACAATTTTGATCTAATTTCTATGTAGATCATTTCTATAGCATTAGATTAGCATAATATCCAAATTTGGTAAAGTTTTGAGTAGATTTGATGGGTCAATTAATGTTTTCATGATTGTAGTCTTACTTGTTCTTACTAGGAACAACCACAAGTTCTGCTAACTATCTCACTATGATTTCTACTTAGATACTTCCAAAATCACTAATTAAATATCATACTAGAATTTCAAGTCATTTTGAGTTGTTTAGAATAGTTGCAAATTAATTTTATATTCATAGATGTATACTTTATATGGTTTTCATCATTAAACACATATGCTATTAACATAATTCAATATATTGTATCTAGGTGCATGTTTTCTAGGCATGATGGAAGATCTAAGAAATAGTATAAATGAAGCCCAAGATTAGCTCTCATTTGTGGGTTACAAGAAGAACACTTGATGTACGCCATTTAAGCTCATGGAGGGATTTTATTCCTCAAGTTTTGTAAATTCAAATGTATCACATTGAAAATCCCTCAAGGGGATGTATTGTAACCATTGAATTGATAAATTAATGAATACAAGGAGAACCCCCCTTTTTACTTAACACATTTGTCAATTTCAGAGCTTACTTTATCATCTTTCTTATGCATGCTTTAATTCAATAATTACAAGTAGATTGCATTTCAATTAAACTTGTTAGGCATAGTAATTTTTCATGCTTCTTCATCCATACCATCATTATCATTAGAAACATTAGAAATGCATTTGTCATCATCCAATCCTTCGTAGAGTAACATGTCAAAGATTCCAATCGATGAAATCCCTCCCATAATTTCCATCATTTCTATGGAAGAGATTCCTTGTATAGCAGATGAGGAACCATATCAAGAGGTACACATTGAGTCATACACAACCTTTATCCTATCATTTACACCTCCACCATCCCAGGTTACCATCCATATGTCTATTATATGGATAGGAGAATACTTAGTCAGAAATGTCACAATAGTTACATCCATAGAGATAGTATGATATATGGGATGACATCATCTCCCATAGATAGCATTATGACTCTAGGTATACCACCCAATCAAACCAATTTTATGTATGGGGGTATCGATTATGGAATTTTGCTAGTTCCTCAACAAGAAGAATATGGTGAACCATTCTCTAATGATATAAATTACATGTCAAACCCTGACTACACCATGTGATATCTCCATCACTGTAATTGGCATGATTATGGGCTAGGATTATATGAACAAGGTACTATTGTTCCATGTCAACCATAGTATCAGTTACCATATGATAAATCTAGGTTGGGATACAACAAGCCAGTATATTTAGATTTCATCACATAAGGTCTAGAACACCTATGTATGAATTACAAGGATGAGCTTACACATGATACCTATGGCAAACCACATCATGTCCATTCATTGGGAGATTATTTTCCAATAAACATGGTATATCAAGGGTTATCTAGTGATGTTTCTCAATCTCACGAAATGAGGAAGAGTTCGCACACCCTTTAATATGATAGTGAGGAAGATGATAGTGAGGAAGAGGATCAAGGTCCTCCTCATGAGTGGACAAAAAATGATGAATAAGACTATGGCATAGCACCCATAAATTATCCAAGTTTAGTTGAGGAATATGAGCAATGTTTCCCTTTGGAAAATGATGAAAAATTCTATCTTCACATGTTTCTAATACAACATCCCATCTGATAGTAAATTTTACCACTTGAAGAGCAATATTATCAGTTTACTCATCAACCACCACTGATAAATCCACCTCAACATTACCATTGAGTTAAGAAACAACATTATATCTCTAGATCCACTTTCCCATGGAAGAGAGATCATGTATCCATCAACATGATTTCCATAGATCTAAGTACACCATTAAGAGATCTGAATAATCCATAAGAGCCATTCCACATCAACATTGAGGCAACTAAATTTGATTAGGGAGATTCTCCCTCATCTCCATCAGAGTATTGTCCATGTGATAAAATGTTACAACCATTTAATTTTTCTCCAATAAGTACTCAAAATGTTTGTCAAGTTTAGGTTGAGTAGGAAATGCCAATTGAAGGTGTAAATCCAACTTATGACATTCACTTAATCCGTATTCCACACTAGTTGGAATATGGATCACACATGTCAATTGATCCAATAGTTAATAGGGATATCGGAATAAATACCAATAATTGCCATAACATCAAATTAGGAAAAGGTCTATCCCTTGATGAACAATATGATTATATAAATTTGTTAACAGAGAATATAGAAGATTTTTCTTAGTCTTATAAATATATGCTAAGACTAGATCCTAATCTGGTCACGCATAATCTTACATTGGACCCAAGTGTCAAACCAGGTAAGCAAAAGTTGCATAAGATACATCCAGCAGTTTTCTTGATGGTCAAATATGAATTGCAAAAACTGGTGGACACTAACTTTATTATATCAGTAGATTATCCACCATGGGTTTCCAACATAGTACTAGTTAAGAAACCCAATGGGAGGATTTGTATTTGCACTAATTTTAGATATTTCAACAAAACGAGTACTAAGGATGAGTTACCTTTGCAAAACATTGATGTATTGGTAGACACCACATTAGGACACGAAATGTTATCCCTTATTGATGGTTTCTCTAGATACAATCAATTTTGTATTAATATAGAAGACAAGATCAAAATTATGTTCACAATGCCTTGAGGAACATTGTTACAAGGTGACTTTTGGCCTTAAGAACAATTGTGCCACCTACCAACGAGCCATGACATATATCTTCCATGACTACATGCATAAAATTCTGGAAGATTATAGGGATGACTTATTGGCCAAGTATCTATTATGCCACGAGCATATCAATGTATTGATCATGGTTTTAGATTGCCTTATTGAACATAACATTAGAATAAATCTCAAGATGTGTGTATTCAGTGTCACATCTGGTAAACTCTTGGGATTCATAGTCTCAAAGCAAGGAATAAAACCTAAATAAAGTCAATGCAATTCTATAAATGCCTCCTCCTACAACTATCAAGCGACTACATAGCTTGTAAGGAAAGGTCACATCCATAAATCACTGATAAGTGATTTATCGGATAAGTATCGACCCATGAAAAATTATTGCACAAGTGGGTCTCATTTCATTGGGATGAAGAATGTCAAGATGCCTTTGATGAGATCAAGCATTACCTATATTTTATGCTAGTATTGGCATCTTCGTGACCAAGATTATTGTTCTATTTTTATATCTCATCTACTGAGTTGGTATTGGGCACCATGTTGGTCCAAAATAATGAACTACATAAAGAACATGCTACATATTATATTAGCCACACTCTAGTAAGCTATGAGGTAAAATATGCATACATTGAGAAAATATGCTTATTAGTGGTCCTTACCACTAAAAATATATGCCATTACATACTCAATCATACCATGTATGTAGTATCAAAAGAGAATCCATTGTGATACATGATGAGTCAAACTTATCATAGTAATCACACGATGAAATGGATCATGTTGTTGATGGAATTTGACCTAGAGTTCATTAGACAAAAATCAATTAAGGTTCAGGTCATAGCCGATCAACTAGCAGAGGCTCCTCTCCAGGATGACCAGCCTCTCACTATAGAGCTTCCCGATGATGGAGTTTTTCATGTCTTAGAAGAACTAGATCTTGAAGAGCCTAAGTCACAGGTTGACATAACTCTATTTTTTTATGGTTCTAAGTGCAAGCAAGGGGGTGGCATGAGAATCATGTTTTTCACACCACAATGGGATCTAATACCTCTTTTGTTTAAAATCAATTTCACATGCACCAATAATAATACTGAGTATGAATGTCTTCTCATAGGCCTTCAAATGGCAATCACCATGAAAATAACAAAGCTAAAAAAAAATAGCAATTCCTTGCTCATAGTTAATTAGGTAAAAGGAATATTCTAGTGTAGGTGCCAAATATTGCAATCCTATAAAGCCCTAGTGGATAAAATTTTGGAAAAGTTATAATGGTATAATATTGAGGCACTCCCTCATTCATCTAACTATTTTGCGGATACAATGGCCTCTTTAGGGTCTTTAATCCCGTAAAAACTATCTGATGATATCATGTCTATTTAAGTTAAAATGCAATAACAATATGTAACTAAGCGTGATGAGCTTAAATCCATGCCAGAAGTCCACATGATTTAGATTGAACCTTCACATGAAAGGTTCTCTCAAATACACAATTATTTGAATAATGTTTCTTGGGGGACTTTGTTCCCTAAGAATCCTTTTGATACTAGCACAACACTATATCTACAAGTTCTCTCTCAATCAAAATTTTCGAGGGATGAACGTCAAAAGAATTATGTATTTCATACAATTGATGCTTTTGTAAAACAATATTGGGCCATACAAATCAAAGACTATTTAAAATTGGGAAGTGTTCCTTCTGGATTATCGCTTGTCGCAAAATGAGCATTTAAAAAATAGGTGGTAAAATATGTTCTAATAGGAGACATAAATTATCATCAAAGCTATTAGGTTATCCTCATTCATTGCTAAGACTCTCAAGAGTCAACTTGGAACATTGCCCAAGCACAAAATGGTACATTTGGTTGCCATTTCAATGGTATGGCCATCACAAAGTGCATTCTTCACATGGGCTATTATTGGCCAAATTTAGAGGAATATTGTTGTGCTTATGTCAAAAAGTACATAAAGTATAAATATCATGTAAATTTGACACACATACCTTCATAGGCCTTATAAACGATTCAATAGGTTTGGTCATTTACACAATGGGGGTTTGATTTAATTAGGAAAATCTCACCTATCTCCTCAGGACATCACAAATTTATCATAATGGCTACTGATTACTTCACAAAATTGGTGGAAGCAATTCCTCTTACCACGATGATTGGACCTTGCATTGCAGAGTTCATACTGGATAATATCATATGTTGTTTTGGTATTCCATCCAAGATAATTTCAGACAATGGGAAACCCTTTAAGAATAAGGATGTGTGTGCTTTAACAAAAAAATATAATATACAACACAAATTTTATACACCCTATTATCCACAAGTTAGTGAGAAAGCAAAGGCATCTAATAAAATAGTAGTTGCAATCTTAAAGAAAACCAATCATAAATAATGGCATAATCAATTACCTCTTGCAGTTTGGGCCTATCACACTAGTATTTCGACTCCCATTGATGCTACGTATATCTATGCAAGAGTTCATTGATGATGATACTGCGTAAAAAGTTCATCTAGATCAACTCATTTTGCTTTATGAATTACACGTAAATGTTCTCGAGCATCTACGTGTTTATCAAGAGCACCTTAAGAGATATTACAACATGAAATTCCACCATAGAGACTTTCAGGTTGGTAATTTATTTTTGAAAGAGAACTAGAAAAACTCAAATTTTCCACCCTATTTATGGGATAAATTTATGGTAAACTGGTTAGGTCCATACATCATTACTAGTCAGATTAGACCTAGAACTTATAGCTTAGCATCTATTGAAGGAAGTGAAGAGCTTGAATATTTGAATATCATTCACCTACTACCTTTCCATGCTTAGAGCACCATGCCCATCCTGAAACACCCTTAGGAGGTCTACAACCATATAGGTCAACCTAAAATGCCCCTAGGTAGTCCAGGACCATCTAGGTTAACCTAAAACACCTCTAGGTGGTCTATGATAGTCAAGGTCAACCTAAAATGCTCCTAAATAGTCTACGACCATCTAGGTCAATCTAAAATTCCCCAAAGGCATCTATAAGACCTTTGGTCACCCCAAAACGTCCCTACATGGTCTAAAATCTTCTAGGTCTCCCCAAAATATCCCAAAGGTGTCTATAAGCTCTTTTGTCACCCTAAAATGCTCCTAGGTGGTCTATGACCATCTAGGTCAATCTAAAATAGCCCAAAGGCATCTATAAGCCCTTTGGTCACCCTAAAATTCCCTTAAATGGTCTACGACCATATAGGTCATCCAAAAATGCCCCAAAGGTATTTATAAGTTGTTTGTCACCCCAAAATGATCCTAGGTGCTCTACAATCATCTAGGTCAATCTAAAATTCTTTAAATGCATCTATAAGTCCTTTGGTCACCCTAAAATACTCCTAGGTGGTCTACGACCATCTAGGTCACCCCAAAATGCCCAAAGGTCTCTATAAGCTCTTTTGTCACCCTAAAATTCTCCTAGGTGATATATGACCATCTAAGTCAATCTAAAATGCTCCAAAGGCATTTATAAGACTTTTAGTCACCCTAAAATACTCCTAAGTAGTCTATGACCATCTAGGTTAGTCTAAAAATCCCCAAAGGCATCTATAAGCCCTTTGGTCACCCCAAAATACTCCTACGTGGTCTATGATCATCTAGGTCATCCTAAAATGCCCCAAAGACATTTGTAAGCCCTTTTTTCACCCTAAAATGCTTCTAGGTAGTCTATGACCATCTAGGTCAATCTAAAAAGCCCCAAAGGCATCTATAAGCCCATTGGTCAACCAAAAATCCCCAATGGCATTCATCAAGCCCATTGGTCAAATTGTATATACATATCTACATCAAAAATACAAAAACATCATTAAAAAATCAAAAACACAAAAATGTTGCATTGCATTACAATTCATATCATTACATTACCACATCACTTGCATTAGACATACACATTATTGCATTGTGCATTAATAGAAGTTGATCATACATGTCTAGAACTCAGTACATAAACTAAACATCTGTCATAATCACTATTGTCAAATATCAGTTTATCGCTTATTTCCAATATATCTATCATTTCCATCCACATTCCATATTGTGTGTCTGTTTAACTTCATGTAGCCATTGTTCATAAAGGTGTCTTTAGGGTTTTCGGTCACTCAACTGTCTCTAGTTTTCTTTTCAAATTTTGTAGAAAGCTATCATGACTTTTAGAAGGTAGAATCTTGCTTAGATTGTACCTTTTATATGTCAAAATACCAACACATTTTCACATTAATAAATGCAAGTTGAGCACAAGGAAATATGAAACTACAAAGTGGCCTAGGTTACCTTAAGCAAAAAGTTTATCTTGTTCATCCCTTTATGCGAATGGTTAAAAGATATAGAGAATTGACAAAAGGACAAGTTCCTCCTAACCCAAATAATCAAAATACCTTGTTTCATACCAAACTGGGATAAGTATCCAAAAGAGAAAAATAAACAGTGACTATTATCACTTCACAATATACAAAAAGAAAGAGTGGTTTTTACCATTAGCAAAAGCAAAATAAATAGTTGTTCTCACCACTATCAAAATCCATTGTTCACCATAACAAAAATGAGCAAATCCCTTGAAAAATTAAAAAATTAAAATAAAATAAGGGAGTTTTAAACTTGAATCCCTGTAATTATCAGCATTAGGGAACCATAAGGTGATCCTCATTATAGTTTGGATGGCATCAAGCCCACCTAGAAATGGTAGTATCCTTACGCATGATAATATGTCTGCCATATAAAAAACTTGCTTTTGTATAGACCAATGTTTGCATGCGGATGAGCTAGATTTTGAAAGCCTGTATTACCTAGTGGTCTAATCCAACTAAGTACCAAAACTCAGGATAATGATACTCATAGAGTTATCTCTAGTACATATGGGTTGAATTAATATTGTTTCACACTGGTGTAACTTTATGCGATATCATAGTAATGAACTCACATGCACACATAGGGATATTGAATATCTTGGTTATCTTAGTAGATTTTTACTTTGTTAAAAAGACTTGCATGGTTACTATACAACTTTTGATTAGGTAACTAGAGTGTTTGAGTCTCCTAAAATTACCAAACACATCATAAACCATTATAATATTCATTCCATTTTACATCATGCTGTCACATATTTGTCAAAGGTACATTTGCAAAAACCATTACATAATGTCATAAATAACATGAAAATTATGATATAACTTCTGTATAATCGATGTTGCTAGCATCTAATGTGTCAACTAGTAATCATAATACATCATACAAATTAAAAAAACAAACCATTTCATTAGCATTTACAAATATCCATATCATCAAATTACATCATATTACAAATACTTGCATACATGATAGGCATAAATTAAAGCATAATAAGCAACACATATAAGCATTGCATACATTCCATCAAGTAGTAAAATAACACATGATGATAACAAAAAACTCATATATGTGTGTGTGTGTGTGTGTGTGAAACCAAAATCTACATCATCATCCATATACTGATTGTAGGCTATAATAAAGTGGGTCCTCAAAACACATATGCCCTAAAATATCAAAAAGAAATATCAGAGTATCAAATACCATGGTCACGTAGGATTGGTACTATGACTCTCACCCCCACCCTCAATCAATGTCCACTGAGAACTTCCATATCTTCTACCCCCTACCATGTTTGACCTCCATCCAGATCCAAAAACCTCCATCCATGTAGAAGACTATCATGTACCACTCCTTTGACTTTGGTATGACCCACTAGTAGATGGAAAGGCTCGTAAGTACCCCTTAAGGTGCACTATCTCATCCTCTAACTCATCAACATAGGTTTAATCCTATTGGAAATGATCCTAGAATACTCCCACAAAAGACTTATGTTGTGCAACCTCATCCTGTAGCCTAGCCATATCACCATTGCTAGATCCCTCATGGCTAGGGCTTCATGCTCCAACCTATGCATGAAGGCTAGCTATTAATGTTGTCTGGCTATCCATATCACTCTAGGTACTCTATATATTAACCTAGAAGAGATCCCTCCTATAAAACTCTAATAAAGTCACCCCAAAACTTAGTAATCATATCATATCCTGATACTAGCTACGCATGCATCGCCTAATCATCCAATTTTGCCTCACCAAAATCACCCTGTATATCTCCTAAGTCAAGGATCTTTGTCCACTCATATTCTACTCGATGTTGTACATGTCACTTATCTGTGTCGACCTCGTCATCATGTAGTGACTCATCATGACCCTCCTCCTTTGGAGCATCCTTGGGTGCCTCCTTTTTTGCCTCAACTGCATTCCCTCCTAATGGCCCCTCTCATCACCACTACCGTGTCACCCACCAATATTAATACTCCTTTGTAGTCCCAGCATCATCCATATCAAAGATGTCTACTATAGGATATGACTCCTCCTCCAATGCCGTCACTGTAGGTCAATTAAGAGTTCGTTCATCCCTATGATATCAGTAGATCATCAGATCACTAGGCAAAACCTAACATAGCCCAAAATTTTATAATATTCAAGCATAAGAAAAGTACTCTCACTCAATCCTATATCTCCCAATCAACCATCTACCCCATCTCACTCGTTGTAGCTATGTCTTAGCCTCAGCCAATACTAGACAATCTCTATAAGGTCTCTAGGTAACCTCCTCTACCCTAAGTTATGCTAAGGTCTTTGTGTAATGTTCAAACTCACCTAAAAATTTATAGCCCTGACCTCTCTCCTGCACTCGCTGCCACAAAATCTCATCGCCTATATCTCTATCAATTCACACTCAGGTCATCCATGAAAATCCTCACAATCGATCCACATAAATATGTTTCCATACCCAAAGCTATAGTAGAAAGCTACAACCCAAATCCTTCTACCCATGGGAGTGGATCTCATATAACTCATCATATAGTTTTGCCAATAAGTTAGTACCCCAAGCCACCACTAACAACTATTCTACGATGCACTTTGCCAATGAAAAAACCAACTTTAAAAGGTTGTAGGGGAACCTGTATCCTAATGAGTCTTGGAGCAACATGTTGGAGACCAAATTTATTAGTAAAGCATGTCTAACACCTAATAAATTAGCCCCAAACCATAGTTATACTAATATCCCTTTGTTGGGTAGATCACGCACTACCTCCTCCTAGTTTCCCCTAAAGTATCTCTGCATCACTACATATCTTCAGCCTTGGTGAGTGGATATGATAGGGAAACCCTCTATAAAAATTTGCAATATCTGATAGACATCCTCTAAAGTCACCATCATCTCTCCTATAGGTAAATTGAAAGTGTTGGTACATAGATCCCAAAGGTCTATCAAGGTAGTCAAGTAGGCCCGGTCACCTACCACAGGCTCTAACCGCATCACATGATTAAGTAAAATGGAATTGATCCATTCCTATTCATCCTCTATCAAAAGGTCCCTAGTGACCTGAAAGAGAGTCAAAACTCGATACCGAATTTTCACCACCTGACAGAGCTAACCAAGTGTCAAAGATGCACTCAAAATGCATCAAAAAATTCCAAAGATACCCAAAGAATGACCAAAAATGGGATCCTTTTAACTCAATTCTTTTGTCGTCCCACCTAGGGATGACCCCCAATTTGGAAGCCATCCCACCTAGGGACGGCCCCAAAAAATGGCTAAAATAGGGTCATTTTGACCCCTAAAATAGCCCTAAAAATGTAAAACATTACCAAAATAATGGTAAAATAATGCATCTAAACTACAAATAAAATTTGGCATACCTACATTTCACTAATATTATAGTTTTTTAACCAAGATTTAGTGTGTTTTAGGTAAAAAACACAAGAAATTACAATTTCACATTACATAAACAAAGGAAAATGTAGTATGTACCCATATCGCACTGGCTCCGCTGTTTAATGAGTCCTATTGCTGGCTCATTGTGATTTTTGGATGTTTTTATAGTTTTTCACTTCAAAAATAAGACTCCTACTCGTCACTTCTCAAATTCCTAAGCCAAACATGCACAAATGAGCTCATTTGCCTCATTTTGGGCTTATATAGCTGCAAAAAGGGCATGGTTGCTCATAAGTGGGATGGTCAGCTATTTGGCTTACTATACCATCTAGGTATGGCCATAAAATTTGCAACAATGCCATCGAGGGATGTCCACCAAAAACCCCTACAAAAATAGCTTTCAAAGATAAAAAATAGTGCCAAAACCCAGTAAAAATAGGTAAAAAATGATTCAAATTAACAAGGGATCAAGATTAAATCCAAAGGATTCATGGATGCTCTAAAAAGTATTTATTTCAATCCCTAATAAGTCAATTATGGCTATACTTCTCCACAAGAATGAAGTATTTAGGCTCTTGCTTCCATAAATAATCATTAAAATAATCAAAATCCTAGCAAAATTGATAGGGTTTGCAATGGGAAAAACTGATGGTTATCCCAAGTAATTCATATATGTCAAGAAACTTGTCACTTTCATCATTTTTCATGCCCTCATTTACTCATTGCTTGAAGGGGTGGTCATAACAAAAAATTCATAATCAAATCAACACTTAAACACTCAAAAGTGCTTTTTTCATACATTCAAAATAATCATTGCCAAAGACAAATTTGCAAGCCGATGTTGGGACAAATAGTTAGTAAATACAAAAAAAGGCTTGGCCTCCTTGAAGCCTTGGTAATTAACCCATGTAAATGCTTACAAGGAAACAAGGAACCGAGACCAAATATACCCTAAGCCCAATACAACTGTCACTATAGTGTGACTGAAAGGTATACCACAAGCAATCCTTAAACTATGTCAAAAGCAAGGATTCCAAAAATTTATGCTCTTTCCACAATGGAGGAATCTAAATTTTGTTAGGTTAATGAATAACATCAATTATTTAATGATTTAGTCATCTATTTTTGCTCAGTCCTCTGTTGTACACATCACATCTAAAAAAGGGGTATCTGTAGATACTAAAATCATGTAAATTGGATAAGACTACTATGTGCCACTCTTAAAGAAATCATATGGTCCCATTAGAAAACCCTTAACCACTTTTGGGAGGTTTTGGGACATGTATAAATGGTCGTTCCACCCATGGATGACCACGGTTCATGGTTGTCCCACCCAAGGATGACCACCAACAATCATTCTTGGGTGGGACAACCATGAACTAAACCCCCAAAAGTCAAAGGGCGGGACAAATAGTAATAAATTCCTACCATTTATCCTTCCCAATCACCCAAAATCGATTGGGTGTCTATCATAAATATCAAGGCCTGCAAATTGGAGGCTCCAAATGGGCAAGCTTTTCCACCTTGTGCATGATAAGGGCATTGACAAGTGGCAACACTTGCCCTGCATGCCAGAAATTTCTCCTTTGCACATTTACCCTATTTTAGCTATAAATTGAGGCGTTCCCATCCAATTTCAAGAGGATACAATAACAAGCATTGCTCACGAAGTGCTACTCACATTTTTCCTCATATTTGCCCAAGTATTTTCATTGAAAACCTCTTCATTTGAAGGTGCTTTCACGAGCATCCCAAAATACACTAAATTGATTCCAAAACAAATCAATTTTGAGAGTTAGTTTCCCAAATTTGAAGAAAAGACTCCTAAGAGGTTTATTGACCAGATACAAGTGGAATTGGTGGTAAAAACCATCCCATTTTGTGGTCATCCCCCTAGGGATGGTTAATAGTTCTTATTGTAACTCCTAGGGATGACCATTAAATGGTCCATAATTTTGATCTAATTTCTATGTAGATAATTTCTATAGCATTATATTAGCATCATATCCAAATTTGGTAAAGTTTTGAGTAGATTTGATGGGTCAATTAATATTTTTATGATTATAGTATTAATTTTTCCTACCAGGAACGACCATAAGCTCTGCTAACAATATCACTATTATTTATGCTCAGATCCTTCCAAAATTACCTATTAAAAATCATATTAGAATTTCAAGTCATTTCGAGTTTTTTAGAATAGTCGCAAATTAATTTTATGTTCATAGATGCATACTTTCTATGGTTTTCATAGTTTTCATCACTAAATGCATATGCTATTAACATCATTCAATATCTTGTGTGTAGGTGCAGGTATTCTAGGCATGAGGGAGGATCTAAGGAGTAGTATAAATGAATCCCAATATTATCTCTCAAGTGTGGGTTGCGAGAAGAACATTGGAAGCACACCTTTATGCTCATGGAGGGATTTGATCCCTTGTAATTTGTAATCTGAAATGTATCAAAATGAGAAGCCCTCAAATGGGTATGTATTGTAATCTTTTGAATTTATGAATACAAGGATAAAACCCTCCTTTTTACTTTAAATCATTTTTCATTTCAATAGATTACTTTGTTTACATCTTTTGCATAATTCTTTCACATGCTTTCTTAAAAACCCTAGATTGCATTTTAGTTTTCATCTATTAGACGAGATGTTTTTCGTGCTTCTTCAGAAAATATATGTAATAGATATTTAATATGATTCACATGCATCTTTGAGGCCAAAGTTCATAACCCGATAATAAGCTCTTCAAGGAGATGTAATGGTCATCTTTGGTTGATATTTAGGTGGTATTCGGATTTGGTTATACCCTAAAAATTCATTCATTAAGGATAATATTTCACATCGTATAAAGAAATCAACTATCATGTCAATTTTTGGCAAAAATAATTCATATTTGGGATATGATTTTTGATGTCCCAAATATTGGTAGAAACTCTCATGGTTTCCTTCTTTTTAGCTACCAATACAATGTTAGATATCTAGTCAAAGCAATCAATTGTTCTATAGAAAGTAACTTCTAATAGTTATTGAAGATCTTATTTGATGACGACAGTGATCTTACGATGCATATTCCATAGTTTTTACTTGATGGTTTTTGGATTTGGCCTGATAACCAAATGATGAATGATAAGGAAAGCATCAAGTCCTAGCATGTTTGCATAAGACCAAACAATGATATCACTGAACTCAATGAGCAATTGTGTATGTTGTTCATATTCCTCTAAGGTAGAACCCCCATACTTTTAATGTTAGTTTGGTCCATGAATGATTTCTCTTGATCAAAGGACTATGAAGTATTGGGACTAACTATTGATAAAGAGGACTCTTTGTTGAAGGAGTTATCCTAAAGTGATTTGTTAGGGAAACATTTTTGTGGAGATTTTTTAAGACTATCTTCTACCTCACCATTGTTTAGATTAGGATTTGGTTCTAAATTATCATTTTTTTGTGAGACAATGATAATATCTTACAAGGAAAGAGATCCCCCATCATTTATACATTTCTAAATAAGATGGTCTAGGGGATCATCCTTTAGGAGAGTGTGAAAATTGGTCTTCATATTACAAGTACAATTACCGATGATGAGTTGAGATATTTCATAGTGAGAGTGTATACCTTGAAATAGCCAATGACCCTTATCATATCCCTCATTCTAGTCTAATCTATTTAAGGATATGTTGTCATCATTAGATTTTTAAGGGAAGGGCTTAGGTTCATCCTCACTATTAGATGAGGAGAAAGTTGATATAGATTTAATTAAATTGGAGAGTGGGACGTAGGTTTGAGAGGTAATATGAAACATACTGACACTCTATTGGATAGTGATTACTACCTACAATATGATCCTCATTGGTAGTTATAGCATATATAAATAAATAACTACCTATTTACATCATGTTTTCCTTTCTAGATGGCAGTCCTAAGGTTTGAGGGGAAGGAGGAAGTCTAGCTAGGGCTAAAACTACTAAATTACTTTCTTTATTGTCTTGATTAATGTTGAGATGTTAAATTTGATTATTATCTTAGGATTTACATTGATCTTGATTATATCTATCCATGTTATTTTCCTTAGGGTTTGAGTTAATATCCTGCTCCCTAGGCTACTATATTATGGGTTAAGGGAGAGCGATCTTAATGCACTATGGATGGGGTGTTGATAAAATAAAGCAAAAACAAGGGAAGGGCAATGGCAAAAATTATGATTTTATATTTTTACTACTTGGTAGTAGAAAAATGGTTTGCAATTACTATGAATACTATAAGCCTTGCTTTGATATTTGTACCTAAGGCATCAGCTATAGGTGGATTGAACAACCCAAATAATATGGATCTACGGACTACCAAGGAGAATATTATAGGATAGGTCACATGAAATAACATAAAATAAGGTTTTTAAGATTTGAGGGCCAACCTTCAAAGGTAAGAACACAATACCATTCGCCTTATATTCTTGATTATCAAAGGCTTTGATGATGATGTACAATTCATCCAAGTCATGTTTAGTCATCTTGAAATTACTTGTAAATTTTTGGTTATATATGTTAAGGGTTAACCATTATCGATAATGATGCATTTGATGAAAAAATTACCAATCTTATTCATGATGTAGAGAGGGTGATACTGTGATCAACATTTATGCCCTATGGATGCTAGACTTATTGAATCAATTGACGAATTAGCGAGTCACTGAGAATCCTCCCTAGAAAGTATCCAACCATGGTGTGACTCTCAAGAAAATTGCAGGTTTATCAAAATCCTACATGAACATAACTATGTCTAACACAAAGGAACTACCGCCAAGATAAACTTCTTGACTAGTTTTGCTGATGCCATAACTCTTCCGAACTGCAACTTCACTAATCGGTGAAATGACTGCCTGAAAAGCAGCCATTGGAAGAGAAGGAACCCCCTACCCGAGGTGGAGTAGTTACATATAATACTAGAGTATTTAGATCCCATAAGAATACTAACAGTTTGATGAACAATAAAACAACAACTAGATGATAACAACATACATACGAACATACTTAAATTATTTAATTATAATATATAATTCTAAACCCAATAAAATTCAAACCTTAAACTTCTATTTAAATTTTCAAAAATCCCTTGAAAAATATCAATAGAGTCCAGCGTTTGCTGTGCTTATCCGATCACTCATTCTCAGCGATTTTGCCACTCAAATTATTGTACACCATAATTTTTGTCTTATTATCATCGATGCCACACATCAATGATTCCTAAATGTTCGCATGATTCCTAAATGTTCGCCTTACTAATCGCTCGTTGTCAGCGATTTTGCCACTCAAATTATTGTACAATAAAGACAGAGTGCACTACAATCGCTATTATTATGATTGATGCCACACACCAAAGATTCCTAAATGTTCGCCTTACTAATTCCGCCCTTCTTCAAAACACTAACATATCCCCGCTTCACTGTTAATATTTCTTCGGCCAAACCAAACATAGAATATATTTTTTCAATATTTAATTATATTTATTAAAATATTATATAATATATTTTAAAAAAATATCAATATATAAAAGCCAATATTGTTAAAACCATTTTTGTGTATTCTTTAAGATACCCCCTCAGAAACTTCACTCTTTGTGCACTGATTTTTGATATTTTAAAAATATATGGGGAAAAATAGTTGACATATTTATCTTCTCCACCATCGGAAAACTATAAACTCTACGTTAAGGAGAAGGCCTGACAAGAACCCAACGATCCAACATAAAATAACATTACCTCGTTTTCAAAGATAATTGGAACGGGTGATTTTGTTGCTTCCTCTACCAATAACATGATCAGAGAATCATCCCCACATGCTCCAGCATACCAATTTTATTTTAATTCCGACCATGTTAACCATACAAATCGTCATAGGACCCATTTCTCAAATAATAGGCGCTTCGTCCTTATGCGACACTGCACTGTCATCATGAACAGTTATGGTTAAGGATATATTCATAAATCAATCTTAAGCTATCGTTAAGGATCCTGTGTCTTCCAGATCTGTACCTTGATAAAAAAAATTATGTGCATTATTGTTATTTTTCTTGAATGTCTTAGGAAACAAATAACTTTTCAATTAATTAGTTATAAATGAATTGATTTTATTTTAACATGCGAAATTTTGAAGTGAAAACACACTTTTATAATAATTATTATACGAAATAAAATTTGCTAATAAAATATTTATGTGAAATTCGAGAGAAGTAGAAAAGTAAAAAATAATTTTGTTATATTATATATAAGTTAAAAAGTATATATTAATTGACAACACGACACAGTCTTATAGTGGTATGCTTTTAAGTTTTCATTCATGGACCAAGTTCAAACTTGGTATGAGGGGACTAGATTGGACCTAACACTGGTTTAAACCTATATCTATCAAAAGAGAGCCCAAAGCCCTAGCCACTAAGTTGTTCCACATGGACTTAACTTAACATTTATGTCCAATGGAGAATATAATAGTGGTATGTTTTTGGGTTCTTAGACCCAAGTTCAAACCTCAGTACAAGAGGACCTGGAACCCTTATAAAAACCATTTTTACGTATGTCCTTGGGTTTTCATCTAGAAGACTTAGGTTCATTTCTCGGTATGAAGGGACTAGAACCCCTCATAAAAACATACATTTTCAACTCAAAGTTAAAAGGCTTGTGAGGTATAAAGTAGTGCTACATGAAGGAGTTGTATTCCTCGTCAAAACCCATATTTTTACTCAAAATTGTGACCAAAGAAGCATTAGTTCAATGGCCGAGACATTTGAATGATATAGTCCACATGAAGGTTCAAACCTTGATGGAACCAAATAAGTTGTATAGCTCAACTTAAATTAAAAGTGAAGGAACAACCCTTTCAATACTCCACATAAAAAAATAAATTATATAATATATATTTTAAAACAATCAAGATAATTTGGACAAAATCTAGAAGGAAAAACTAAGGTATCAACTAGGCATATGAAGTACTTTATGTTTACTACGTAATCAAAGACAAATTACTTTCCTAGGAGGGCCCTATGGGGACACCTCCAGATCCTATTTTAAATAGATAGAGTTTATCTGTAGATTTTTTAAATGAAAAATCTTTGACAAAGATAAAAAAACATAAAACATTACACTAAAAATACTCTTTGCAGTTGTTGAAAAAAGATCAACATCTCAAAGAGTCAATGGATGTTTGTCATAGTCAGAATCAAGACCAAAGATTTTCATTGAGTAGAGGATAGTAGAAGAAACAATCTTATATAGAGCCATTCATGATCTAATATATAAACTTTTGAGCATTCACCCTACCCTAAATTTTTTACCTTGATGGGTTTGGTAAAGCTGGGAGTCTCTTGGTGAGTATTCTTCATGATTTACTAGTAATGGATATTTTATAATTAGTTTTTACTCACTTATTGAGAAAAATATGGATTTTGAATTAAAAAAGAGGAATCATGGTCAAACAAGATTATTTATTCAACCTTGGAGAGTGGGATTTGATCCTTGAATTGAATAGATTTTTGTCCCAATTTGGATCCATTTGTATTCACTTCTAATGAAATTCTAGAGTGAGTAGGTATTGGAAATCATCGATAATTCCCTTGGAAGATGTTTGGGTGTTTCTAGAGACGCGATGGAAGGAAACATAATTTTTATACTAAACTATGCATGGAAATGAATCTCAACCAAGCTTTATCAATAAAGGTGAAAGTCAAACTTGCAAGACTATCTTGGATATAGCAATTGGATTATGAGGTATTTCCCTTCAGGTTTAGAGTTTACCACAAATATAAGCATTTGACCCAGTCCTGCCCAAACAATATAACACAAAAATTGAGTCTCCTTTGGGAATGTTTAATCTTCCTATGGATGGTAATTCAATACTTAATTAAAAAGCAATCAACATTCTCGAGGTTGGATAAGCATAAGGATATGCTTTTGAACAACCCAAAAGAAAGAGAAGGCAAAAGAAAAATATGGTAAAGAGAAAAACTAGCTTAAGACCTCAAATAGGTATGACATCCTTAAGATACTAATGGAGAAAAAATAAGAAAAATTCATGGAAGGAGTGAATGGGAATAATTAAAACAATAACAACCATGATCAAACCCCTATTTTGGCTCCTCTTGTCCATAGTGACTTACCATAATCAAATATTGCATGGGAATTTATAGTGCATAACCAAGAGAAACCAATAATAAAGGATATCATAATGGGTGTGGCATAAAAGAATAGTGAAAATACAACTATAGGGATAAGCCATGTGGTGAAGAGATCAAAGAATATTAGCCCTAAAAGAGTAGGAAAAAAATTAAATAAGGAATAAATAGCAATTCAAGGAGACAAACTGATCACTAGGGGATTGGTGAGGCCATAAACCCTTACTAGTCTTAAGGTAACCAATGATTATACCATCATGGAATATTAGGGGTTTCAATAGTAGAACCCATCAATCTGCTATTTGAAGACATAGATAAAGTAAGATAAATATTTTTCTAATGTCACTATATTTTATGTGTAAAACAATAAATAGACTTTGGAGGGTTGTTGGTCATATCAAAGTGGCTACCCAAGGGGTCTTAGGGGGGATAGTTACCTTTTGTAACTCTCTTGAATGGATGATAATAGAACATCTTGGAGGTGTGTCCTCACATCACATTTTAGGAACAATGTGACTATTGAGTAGGTTTTAATCATAGATTTTATATGGAGCTCAAAACCTAGATTGTCAGATTCACCAATGAAATGTGATGCATAATATGAGAGTCTTGAGGGAGGAGTTAGACTATATTGTTGTTGGGTATTTTAATGCTAAATTATCATCTAGATATTAGGAAGGTGAACCCCCAATTTTGGACCCAAGGGATCTACTTATAGTTGCCCAGGTTATGCATTACACTTGGTGGATATTAAATGTCCTAGAACCAACTATACTTGGACTAAAGCAACATAGTAGGAAGGTGAAGTTAGAACATTTTTGGTTTTAATGGAGACATTTGTGAAATGGAATCTAAAATTTTAGATTTTGGAGGGTCTAGTTTCAAATCACTTCCCCATTCTATTGGTAAGGGTATCAAGAAATGACAACATCACAAACCATTCAGATATAAAAAATTCTAGTTACAAAAGGAGGAACTTCAAAAAATTCCCAGAGTGGTGGGAAGAGGGGCACCCGACATATTGGATAAAAATGTTTAGATTCCATAAATAACTTTATTATGTCAAATATAATTTGAAAAAATGGAGGTGAGCTAACAAGATGGACTTCCAGGTCCAAAGAGCTCCATTGGTGGATATATGGGATAAGATGCAAAAATAATTTAGGAAAGGAATAATTATAGAGAATATGAAACAAGAGGATGATGCATTGTGTAAACTAGTTGAGGACATTGACAAACAAAGAGCAAGAACCACTTAGTTATTGGAAGGTTGTAGAAACATCAATTTTTTTCGTTGGGCTACTTATGCTAGGAGACAAAGAAACAAGATGGAAGCTCTTCACGATGAGAATACACTCCTTTGATACAATTCTAGGTATGCATTTCTATTCAATGGATTATTTTGCTATTTTCTTAAAGGAAAGTATGGTGCAAGACAAAGAGGCTTAGAAAGAATTTCTTGATATCATACCCTCTATTACCTTTGAAGAAGAAAATTAGGCACTGCTTATACCCAATGATAGTATGGAACTAAATAAGGTAGTCTTTGGAAAGGGTACAAGAAAAATGCCATGTTTAGATGGCTTCCCAAATTTTTTAAACCTTCTGGGATAACTTGGAAGAAAATATAATGACTATTATAGAGGGATCCAAAGGTAGTAAAACAATTCTTAAAGCATTAAATCATACATGCATTCCCTTAATTTTGAGAGGGGAGGAAGGGGTGTATATTTTAGATTATAGACCTATTTTCTTATACAATATCATATATAAAATTATCATGAAGATAATGGCTAAGTGGCCAAACCCTATCATACATGGCATTATCTCTTTGAAGCAAGGGGGTTTTATAGAGGGTAGATAGATCTTGGATGGTGTTTTTCTAGCTCAGGAGGTAGTCCACTTAATGTAAAAATTTGACAATAGAGGAATATTCATAAAATTTTATATGTCAAAGACTTATGATAGGATGGAGTGGATATTATTATAAAGGATAATGGTAGCCTTTGGTTTCTCTAAATATTGGATAGAATGGGTCATGAACTACATTTCTAATTTGACATACTCAGTGTTAATCAAAATACCTTTCCTCATACCATTTGTAACCACTAAAGGCCTTCCTCAAGGAGATCCTTATTTCCCTTATATTTTTCTCATATTAATTGAAGGTTTGGTAAAACTTATCATGAGGAGAAGATAGCAAGGTTTTCTAATAGGTATCAAGGTGGGTGAAGAGGTTTTGACTCATGTACAGTTTTTGGATGACATAGGATTGGTGGGAGTAGCCAACTTCAGGGAAGAAAAAATGATTAGGGATATTCTTAGTGTTTACCTTAAGGCCACAAACCAAGTCATCAATGATAATAAATCTAAAGTGGTTTTCTTTAATCTTGATCGAAAGCTTTAGGATACAATTTTAGAGATCTTGAGATTCATAAAGACTTATCTCCCAATGGTATATTTGGGCTTCCCTTTGCATTTTAAAAAATTGACAATAGATATATAGAGGAATATTTTGGATCATATCAAAGAAAGAATTAACCATTGGTCTCACAAATGGTTAACATTTTAGGGTAGATTAAATTTTTGTAGTCAATATTTCAGGCCATGAAAATTTAAAATTTTTCTATCCTTGTTGCCCCACATACCATATGGAAATAGTTGGACAGAATGGCTAGAAACCTTTTATGAGGAGTAAAAGGAGAGAGGAAATATGCCTTATTAGGTTGGGAAGAAGTAATCCAGTCTAAAATAAAGAGAGGTTCAGAATTGAGGAGATACGAGTTAAATAATAAAGCTTTAACTGTAAATATTAACTCGAGGTGGATCTCCTAGGTAACTTCTTTATTCAATAGAGTTTTAACTAGTAAATATTTGGGATAGGTGAACCTAAATGAGACGCAAATATTTTCCTTTGGATGGTAATGGATCCTTAGTGTGGAAGGCTCTAAAGTTAGGATCTTAAGTAATAAAAATAAATTATTTTTAAAAGTGGGGATAGGTGAGAAGGAATGATTTTGTATAGATTCATGGGATCAATAACCACCTATCATTACTAAATTTCCAAAATTACAACTAGTAAAAACAACCATGGAAAGTGGAAGTCAGACCTAGATTGAAAGTTATTTCAATACTAGTCAACAAGGAGATTATAGGTTTATGTAATTTAAGATGTTATATGAGTGGCCAATTTCAATCCCTTCAAAATTGACACCCATTATGACTATAATCTTAGAAAAAAAATTTCTTACAAGTAGACATGAGGAGCATAAATTAGCTTGGGGCTATGGGAGCCTTCGATTCTACATAGTAAATATGGATATGGTAAGATCATTCTTAAACCGCCTCCTCATGCATATTAGGTTGAGGATTGGAAAAATATCTGGTAGTCAAAGTGTTGGACAAAAGTAAAATTCTTTGCCTAGCAATTCATGCATAATGAAATTATTATTTTTGATAATCTAAGATGTAGCAAAATTATCAATCCATTCCAATGTGTTTATCCTACATAAGCAAGGAAATATTTGAACACTAGATGTTTGAGTGCTCGTTCATGCTCTAGATATAGAAGTGATGGTTTTTAGCTTATAAAGTCTAAGCCAATGGTGATTTGAATCAAATTAATATTTGGGAAATATGAAAGAGAGATAGTTTTAAATATAAAAATCTTCATATCATGTGGAATCTTGGATAAAATTTATTTGGTGGTAAGTGTGGTTGGAAAGAAATGGTAGAGCTTTTAGAGAAATATTTTAATCCTTGGATGGTGTCTGGTAGGTCATTTGGAACAAAGTCATAGAAATTATGGTAGTGTATGCTAAAGAGAAAACTTAGGCTAATATAAGGATGATGGAGAAGGAAGCTAAAGTTTAATATGGATATGGTAGTGCTAGTTAGAAACCACCCATATAAGGTTGGATTAAAATTAGTACTAATGGAGCTACAAAAGGTAATATGGCTAGAGTTTGAACTATATTGGTCTACAAGAATCATGTTGGGAGAATCCTCTATTTGTAACTCTAGGGTCTAGGTAGGACCACATACAATGAAGCAGAAGCCTTAGCTATCAAATATGATTCTATATGGGTTGTAAGACCATGTTATAAGAGGATCATCATAGAATTAGAATCTCAAATCTTGGTAGGAGCTTTGGATTTCATGAGGAACTTTACTTTGGATACATGGAGGTTGAGGATTCTTGTCACCCAAATTATAGAATTGTGGAGGAAATTAGATGATGTGATTCCAATTTATGTGGGTAGAGCTATGAATAAAGTTGTAAACTTCCTTGATAATATGGATACTGAGAAGGATGTAGGAGTTCATTAGCATAGTGGCATGGCTATTGAGGATCATAGGATTAGGTATACTGGTGAGAAAATCCAGTATTTAGGTAATTTACATAGTCACTGTAAACATATGATTTAGGATATTTGGCTCCAATGCAGATATTCTTTTACTATTGTAAAGATATGCTCTTGCTAGCTAAGGCTGAGAGGAGTCTCATCCCAACTTGGAGATAATTTTATTTTAATATAATTTTTTCAAATTATTTAAAAAATATTGGATAAATAATTAAAATATGTATAAATTAAAATAATATTAACAATTTGAAATTATGTTTTTGAAGTTAGTGAACCCAAGTCTGCATGCATGGTTTATAAATAGGTTTGAAAATATAATTTGGATAGCTATGTTAACTCAACAAATAAATGGGTCTAAAATTAAAGTTTTGAAATCTATGTTAACTCAACACATAAATGGATTTAAAAATATAGTTTTGATAGCTCTCTTAACTCAACACATTTCAAAATAACGTCAACATATTATAACTATTTTATTTTTTATATTTAATTATAACAAATAATTATGTAATATTTTCTTAAGTTATTAATTTTTTTTAATTTTTTTATAGATTAAACTAAAATATATAAGTAACAATAATTTATCTATACACTTAGTAATAGGTATTTTTTAAAAATAACATAAAAATATTTATGAAAAATATAGCTAAGTGTTGTGAATATAAAATATAAGGATGCAAAGGACATAAAACTAATATTCATGCATGTAATTATTGGGTCTGATTATTTTTTTGTTAGAAAAAATATATACATTTCATTAAAATGTGTTATAAATTAATTTTGTAAAAAACTTAATTAACTAAAATTTTATATATTATAAATTTTTAGTTAATATTAATATTAAATCTACATGAAAAATACACAAACTATATGTTTAAGTTTTACCTCATTCTTTAAACTTATTTTTAAATACAAAAAAAATTATAACTAAAAAAATTAATATAATTCACTCATGCAATATTATTATAGTTTTTTCAATGTAGAGACCTATCTTTTAATTAACTTAAAAATACAAGTCTTTACAACCAAAAATGTTTGGTGGATAGGCACACATCAATAGGTAGTCACACTAACTCAGGTTGAGTTAGGAAGCGGTTACTCAAAACAACAAAAAATAGGTTTAAACCCATCACCAACCATAGAACCAAAAAATATGCATTAAATCATGTCAATCATGGGGGGTATGCTCATGAGGTGAATGTCCCTCATCCTCCATATGTTGCCAACCAGTATTAGAAGTAATGGAAATGATCCACCCATCCTCCCCATGTGTGTGAACATTATCACCTGTATTGGAGGCATCAATGCTATTAGATACACCCCAACCCACCACATTAGCTGGAGCGACTGAGCACGTGGGAATGGGATCTCCCCAACCAAAAAATAGGTTTGAATCCACCTAGTTAACCTCCCAACCACTACCATGATGAGATGTACTATTACCAATTTTGCCTTGGGGTCAACCAATAGGAGATGATTGAGACCAATATATTTTTGTAGAACGAGAGAAAAGTCACCAACGAGAGCATAATTGAGAAACTTCGTGAGATAGAGAATTCTCTATAGAAGGCATTCAAATGATCATACATGGGGTATTACCCAAATTATGCATAAGAGCATGAATATGCTTCACCTCCATATGAACTTTCTCCACTTGATCTTAAATCTTGAAGCCAAAAATCAGAATAAATTGTGCACTTATCAACAATTGAAAATTCATCTGAACTATGTTTTTGAGAAAATAGAACTCTATTATGAGTTTTCCAAATATGAAAGAGCACATTGATGCAAATAATGTTCCACACTTTCAACAAGGGTAAGAAAAAATCTAGTGGGTTTCCAAGCAAAGCATTATGCCAGGTGAATGAACCGACTATATAAGGACAAGAAAATGAGTCAAGCCAATCCAAGTCTATTCAATATTTCTTACACTACCAAAAAATATGAAGGGTGTCCTATGGAGCACTGCAAAAATGGTAAAAAGGATTCTCTATTCCAAGGTATTTTAATCATTTTCCAAGAAGAAGACCACAAGATAATAAGCTCTAAGAAAAGAAAGCATGTTTGGGTTCATTATTTCTTACCCAAGCCATACTAAATCTTAGACTCCAACGAGTCTAGGTGGAAAGAAGATCCCACCACTCATTGAATATTTGAACCATAGGGACATTGGGAGTAAGCCAAGCATACCCTAACTTAGATTTACAAGTAAGAAGTGGGGTTTTATTAAACCATACCCAGTAAAACCACCAAGTATTTTGAGAATATCTATAGATCATAGACCAAAGAGAAAAATAGATACAATAAAAAAATGTTTCATAAGTATTCTTATCATCTGGATACATACCAAACAATATCCTAAAATCATCCCATGGGATCCAATCCTTGAAATATTTCTAAAAAAATCTACAACTATTGAAATCCCTTTCATAAATAACTGTTGAGAATTAATACATTACATGAAAGCAAGAGGGGAATATTAAAAAGTAATAAAAGGTGATCACCAAACATTATAAGTGAAAATAGAAGCACCTTTCTAATGCCCATCCCCTAGCCAATACAACTAGGCTTAATTTTCTACCAAGACCTCCATATGATCTGAATAAGAAAAGAGCCTGGAATTTTAATTAGGATAGAAACTAGGAGGGATTGAAAAATCATACCTTTCCAAGCCTTCCTTCCAAGAGGTAAAAATTGGAAATGCATTTTCGAATTAGAAATTTCCAATATTTAGGACCACTTAGGCTCGAATAATCTATTTAGTAGACAAAGAAAAACCTTGTCTTTGAGAATCATGTAGTCCCAAACCTCCTGATATTTTGGGAATACAAGAATTCTCCCAAGGAGATATATGAAACCCTTGTTTATTTGATGAGTTAGCCCAAATAAATCCCTTAAAATATTTTCCAAATTTTTTATAGTAGGCTTGAGAAGGGACCCAACATGATGAATAATACACATGAGTAGTAGCAATAATTTTGGAACACACCTGAAACTTACCAGCTAGAGTATGTTTTTTTGTGATCCAAAAGGAGATTTTTTAATCTAGTTTTTGTAAAAAATAATTCCACAAGACAATAGGAGAAATCTAGAATGCAAATGAGATACCAAGGAATTTAAACATCTCCCTTGGTTGGATCCAGTCCCATTGGAATATTTCAAGACATCATGGAGGGTCCAAAGAGGATTACCTACAACATGAGGTCTTCCTCCATTGAATATTAGATTATGATGATTTGTAAAAAATATCTAGGCAATCTAGTGCCTATTTGATAGAGCGTTGATACTCATGAAGTGTCAAAAAATAATCATGTACAAAATGTCCATTTATGAGTTGAGAATATTCTCTAGGTAAATAAATACCCTTAATATTACCATGACTCACTTGGTTAGAAAGAAGGTTACCTAAAGATTCAATTGATAATATGAAAAGAGAAGGAGCCAAAGGATAACCCTGTTTGACAAATATGAACAACCCAACTGATTCAAACCGAAAAATTTTCAAAGTAAGCATAGTTTAAGCATCTACAAAAAGCATAGTACCGAGCTCAAAAAATGTGACCCAAAACTAAAATCTCAAAGCATGGTAAGGATAAAATTCCATTCAATCCTATCATTCTCAAAATCAATATTGATGAAAAGAGTATTTTAATGAGTGGATGTAGCCCATTCCATGCCCTCCCAAATAGCAATTACATTATCTAGAATGTATCTACTCTACACAAACCAAGTTTGCTCCGGGTAGATAATAAGTGGTAATAGAGGTCTAAGGCATAAGGCCAAAGCCTTAGCAATAATTTTGTAACTCACATTTACTAAAGTAATAGGACTCCAATTGGTGATAAATTCTAGAACTCCCTGCTTAGAAATGAATTTCATATTACCCTTATTAATTATACATCCTAAAGATCCATAAGCCACTACTTCTTGATAAACATACAATAAATCTAGGCCAACCATGTCCTAGTACTCTTTATAAAATTCATAATCAAATCCATCTAATCTTGGAGAATTATAATTAGCCATCCTATATAGTGCTTCAACAATATCATCCAATGACAAAGGATATTCACAAGATCCCTTTTGAAGAGCCAAAAGCTTCTCAGAAACAACTGTACAACAAGCTTGAATTGCAACCTATTGTTAAGGAGTTAACTCTTGAGAAGCAAAAGCACCCATATAATGCTTGATAAAAACATTAGTAATATCAAGTTTTGACGTCCAAAAAATCCCTACATCCTAAATAGCATTGAACTAAATGACTTGTATCAAGGGATTTATTTTCTAAAAAAAAAATTGAAACCCTAGCACCAATTTTCAGCTAATGAATCTGAGCACAAAACTGAGCTCTACTTGCTTCATAAAGCTCAATTTTTTTAAACCCATGCCTAAGACATGCAAATTCGGCTTGAATAATATAGCTTAGAGGGCTCACTTCTAGTTTGACAGAAGCTTGAGCTAGTTAAAATTTAAGGGTTGCATTAAGGATTCATATTTGCTTGGCAACTTCAACTCCTAAATTTCTTAGAAGAATAGTTGTTCTAGAGATAGCTGCATTCCACCAAGAAATTCTACAATAAATTCAAGTTGGTCTGGAAACCAAATTCCAAATTCTACGAATATGAGCAAACATAGTTTGATGTTTCAAAAAAGAAACATTCAGATAGAATTGAGACTTGAATTGATGAGGTGGAGACGAAGAACAAGAAATGGAAAACACAATGGGAGCATGATCAAAAGTACTAGCCACTAAGTAACCCTAACCCTTTTATACATTATCATTTAGTCATGAATAAATTTTCTAATTATTTTTTTAACTAGTATCCTTAGATGCTATTTATAATATCACGTAATATAATATATTTTATCTTTTAAAATTGTTTTCCAAATGTTTAAAATTTTATAAATGTACTTTGTGATCTAATTTATTATTGAGGCGCTATCATGATTAGAGAGTGTAAACTCAATTTTAACTATTTTATTTTAATAAAATATGTAATAAGTTATATGTACAATGAATTTGAAACTTATTATAAATAAACATAGTTATAATTAAACCTCTTTTGTATAGAAAAATATATTTAAATTATTTTATAATTTTATTTTAATATTATTTCAATATAAATTTGGACAACTAGGACAACTAATTTAATTATATTTTTAAGTACTAGTATTTCAGTGTTTGAGCATGTATAAGTGTAATCATGAGCAAGGAGTGATCATGAGTTTGAGTACAAATGTACCCTCACCTTTATTGTTGTTATTCTATTTTTTTGATAAAATTCAATAAATGAAGTAGTCTTATGAAGAGAAACTAGATATGAAGAAATGAAAGTTACATATAGAAGATATATCATGAAGTAGAGATGCAATATACTGTGAATTGTAATTTTCAAGGCAATTAATGAAGGCATATAAGAATTAATCAAAAAGTGATATTAGGATAAAATTAAGATTGAGTTAGTTAGGAGCAACTTTAAGAAAAATACTTAGGAAAAATTCTTGACATGTAAGTCATATAATGAGGAAGTATTATATGGAAAGGTTTTTTTAAGTCTTCACTAAAGATTGCATAGGATTATTAGTACCCCAAAAATACCACATGCTAGAAAAATTAGATCTAGAATCAAATGAAATTTGTGATTTATTTCTATAATGTTTAAGTAATAGAAAATATGGTTTTATGGGTGAGTGCTAAGGCACTTTGGAGCTAAGAATAAATTATCCATTGACCAATATAAAAGAACATGAAAAAAGAAGAATTGGTTGTAGCATATATGAGGTAGGATATCACTAGATAAAGTAATGGATAACAAAAAGCAAAATGTGATGAACATGCCAAATGTGTCATGACCATATTAGTAGAACGGTATCAAGTTATAAAAATCCTAATTTTTAGACCCTATCAACATCATATTTTGCATGAATTTATTAGGAACAAAGAATATCCCACTACTCATTGAGTATTTGAACCATAGGGACATTGGGAGTAAGCCAAGCATACCCTAACTTAGGCTTGTAAGTAAAAATTGGGGTTTTATTAAATCATCCCCAGTTAGAAAAATAAGTCTTTTGACAATTTCTACAAATCATGTGCCAAAGTAAAAAGGGATAGAATCCAAAATAGTGGCATAAGTATTCTTATCATCTTGTTGTAGATCAAACAATCTCTTGAAATCATCCCACGGGATGCAATCCCTATAATATCTTGAAAAAATTCTACCACTATTGAAATCACTTTCCTAAAGAATCATTGAGCATAAATCCATTGCATGAAAGCAAGAGGGGAACCTTGAAAAGTAATAAAAGGTGACCACCAAACATTATAAGTTAAAATAGAAGCACATTTCTTATGCCCATCCCACAGCCAACACAACTAGGGCTTAATTTTCTCCCAATCCCTCCATATAATATGAATGAAAAAAAAGCCTTGAATTTTAATTGGGATAGGAACAACTAGGAGGGATTGAAAATTAATACCTTTCCAAGCCTTCCTACCAAGAGGTAAACTAGTGGAAATGCAGTTCTGAATTAGAAATTTACAAGCTTTAGAAATACTTAATGCTCGAAGAATCCATTTAACAGATAAAGAAAAACCTTATATTTTACAATCATGTAGTCCCACACATCCTGAATTTTTAGTAAGACAAAATATCTACTAAGCAGCTCGATGAAACCCTTGTTTATGTGACAAGTTAGCCCAAAGAAAATCCCTTAAAAGCTTTTCCAATTTTTTATAGCAGGCTTGATAAGGGACCCAACATGATGAATAATATACATGAGTAGTAGCAACAATTTTGGAACACACCTAAAACTTACCAGCTAGAGTAAGTTTTTTTGTGGTCAAAAAGGAGATTTTTTTCTCTACTTTTTGTAAAACATAATTGCAAAAGACAACAAAAGAAATCTGGAATGCAAATTAGATGCCAAGGAATTTAAACATCTCCCTTGGTTGGATCTAATCCCACTGGAATCTTTCAAGCCACATTGGAAAGTCCAAAGAGGATTTCCTATAGCATGAGGTCTTCCTCCATTGAATGTTAGATTATGAGGCTTTGTAAAGAATATCTAGGCAATCTAGTGCCTATTTGATAGAGTGTTGATCCTCATGAAGATTCAAAAAAGAATCATATACAAAATTTCCATTTATGAGTTGATAATATTCTCCAGGTAAATAAATACCCATAATATTACCTTGACTCACTTGGTTAGTAAGAAGATATCCTAAAGCTTCAATTGCCAATATGAAAACACAAGGAGCCAAAGGACAACCCTGTTTGACAAATATAAACAATTCAGTTGATTCAGACCAACAAAATTTCAATGTAAGCACAATTCAATAATCCACAAAAAGCATAGTATCAATCTCAAAAAATGTGACCCAAAACCAAGAGCTCAAAGCATGGTAAGGATCAAATTCCATCCAATTCTACCATAGGCTTTCTTATAATCGATATTGATAAAAAAATGTGTTTTAATGAATGGATGTAGCCCATTCCATGTCCTCCCAAATAGCAATTACATTATCCATAATGTATCTACTCTACACAAACCATGTTTGTTGAGAGCAGATAATAAGTGGTAATAGAGGTCTAAGGCATAAGGCCAAAGACTTAGCAATAATTTTATAACTCATATTGAGTAAAGTAATAGGCATCCAATTGGTGAGCACTTATAGATCCCTCTGGTTAGGAATGAATTTAATATTACCCTTATTAATTATAGAACCTAAAGAGCCAGAAGCCACTACTTCTTGATAAACATACATTAAATCTCAGCCAATCATATCCTAGTACTCTTTATAAAATTCACAATGAAATCCATCTAATCCTAGAGCTTTATCATTAGCCATCCTATATAGTGTTTCAACAATATCATCAAATGACAAATAATATTCACAAGCTCCCTTTTTAAGAGCCAAAAGCTTCTCAGGAAAAACTGCACAACAAGCTTGAATTGCAACCTATTATTCAGGAGTTAACTCTTGAGAAGCAAAAACTTTCATATAATGCTTGATAAAAACTTTAGTAATATCAAGAATCGATGTCCAACAAATACTACATCCTAAATAGCATTGAACTAAATGAATTGTATCAAGGGCTTTATTTTCTGAAAAAAATCTTTTGAAACCCTATCACCAATTTTCAGCCAATGAAGTTGAACACAAAGCTGAGTTCCCCTTGCTTCATAAAGTTCAATTTTTTTAAGCTCATACCTAAGACTTGCAACTTGGGCTTGAATAATAGAGCTTAGAGGGATCACTTCTAGTCTTATAGAAGCTTCATCTAGTTCAACTTTAAGGGTTGCATTAGAGATTCATCTTTGCTTGGAAACTTCAACTCCTAAATTCTTGAGAGGAACATTTGTTCTAGAGATAGCTGCATTCCACCAAGAAATTCTATCATGAATTAAAGTTGATCTAGGAGTCATATTCCAAATCCTAAGAATATGAGAAAACATTGTTTGATGTTTCAAAAAAGAAATATTTTGATAGAATTAAGAATTGAATTGTTGAGGTGGAGATGTAGAACAAGAAATGGAAAACACAATGGGAGCATGATCAAAAGTACTAGCCACTAAGTAACCCTAACCCTTTTATACTTTATCATTTAGTCATGAATACATTTTCTAATTAATTTTTTAACTAGTATCCTTAGATTCTACTTATAATATCATGTAATATAATATATTTTATCTTTTAAAATTGTTTTCCAAAAGTTTAAAGGTTTGTAAATGTACTTTGTGATCTAATTTATTATTGAGGGGCTATCATGATTAGAGAATGTAAACTCAATTTTCTTTATTTTATTTTAATAAAATATGTAATAAGTTATCTGTACAATGAATTTGAAACTTATTATAAATAAACATAGTTATAATTAAATATCTTTTGTATAGAAAACTACATTTAAATTATTTTTAAATTTTATTTTAATATTATTTCAATATAAATATGGACAACTAGGACAACTAATATAATTATATTTTTAAGTACTAGTATTTGAGTGTTTGAGCATGTATAAGTGTAATCATGAGCAAGGACTAATCATGAGTTTTAGTAAAAAGGTACCCTCACCTTTAGTGTTGTTATTCTAAATTTTTAATAAAATTTAATAAATGAAGTAGTCTTATGAAGATAAAATAGATATGAAGAAATAAAAGTTACATATGGAAGATAAAGCATGAAGTAGAGATACAATATAGTGTGAATTGCAATTTTCAAGGCAATTAATGAAGGCATATAAGAATTAATTAAAAAGTTATAGTAGGATGAAATTAAGATTGAGTTAGTTAGGAGTGATTTTAAGAAAAAGAATTAGGAAAAACTCTTAACATATAAGTCATATAAATTGCATTGCATTGGATTATTAGTACCCCAAAAATACCACATGCTAGAAAAATTAGATCTAGAATGAGATGAAATTCATGAATGATTTCTATAATGTCTAAGGAATAGTAAAGAAGGTTTTCAAGGTGAGTGCTACGACACTTTGGAGTTAAGAATAAGTTATCCATGCACCAAGATAAAAGAACAAGAGAAAATAAGATTGGTTGTAGCTTATATGAGCTAGGATATCACTAGATAAGGGAATGGATAACAAAAAGCAAAATGCGGTTAGCATGCCAAATGTGTCATGAACATAGTAGTAGAGCGGTATCAAGTTATAAACATCCTAATTTTTAGAACCTATCCACATCATTTTTTGCATGAATTAATTAAGAACAAATAATATCCCATCGGTCAATGAGTCTTTGAACCATAGGTACATTGGGAGTAAGCTAAGCATACCCTAACTTAGGTTTGTAAGTTAAAAGTGGGGTTTTATTGAACCATTTGTAGGCAGACAACCAAGGCTTTTGAGAATTTATACAGATCATGTTATAAAGAGAAAAATGGATACAATCTAAAATAGTGTCATAACTATTCTTATCATCTGGATCTAGACCAAACAATTTCATGAAATCATACCATGGGATCCAATCCCTAGAATATTTCAAAAAAATCTATCATTGTTGAAATCTCTTTTCTAAATAACCGCTAAGGATGAATCCATTACATGAAAGAAAGAGGGAAACCTTGAAAAGTAATAAAATGTGACCACCAAACATTATAAGAGAAAATAGAAGCACATTTTTGATGCCCATACCATATCTAACACAACCAGGGCTTAACTTTCTCCCAAGCCCTCCATATGATCTAAATGACAAAATAGCCTTGAGTTTTAAATGGGATAGGAGCAACCAAGAGGGATTGAAATTTCATACCTTTCCAAGCCTTCATACCAATAGGTAAACCAGTCAAAATGTAGTACCGAATTAGAAATTTCCAAGCTATAGAACCACTTAAGGCTTGAAGAATCCATCTAGCAAAGAAAGAAAAAACTTTTCTTTGACAATCATGTAGTCTCACACCTCTTGATATTTTGGGAAGACAACAAATCTCCCAATAAGATCGATGAAACCCTTTTTTATGTGACAAGTTAGCCCAAATAAAATCCCTTAAAAACTTTTCCAAATTTTTATAGTAGGCTTGAGAAGGGACCCACCATGATGAATAATACACATAACTAGTAGCAATAATTTTGGAACACACCTAAAAATTACTAGCTAGAGTAAGTTTTTTTGTAGTCCAAAAGGAGATTTTTTTCTCTACTTTTTGTAAAACATAATTCCACAAAATAACAGGAGAACTCTAGAATGAAAATGAGATTCCAAGGAATTTCACTATCTCCCCTAGTTGGATCCAATTCCACTGGAATATTTCAAGCCATCCTAGAAGGTCCAAAGAGGATTACCTATAGCATGAGGTCTTCCTCCATTGAATGTTAGATTATGATGCTTTGTAAAAAATATATAGGTAATCTAGTGCTTGTTTGAAAGAGCGTTGATCATCATAAAGTGTCAAAAAATAATCATCTACAAATTATCCATTTATGATTTGAAAATATTTTTCAGGTAAAGAAATGATCCGGAATTATTTTTCGGATAAATAAAATTTTAATAATCATGGTAAGTAAACATCTGAGTGGAGTTATTTGAAATCATACTTCAATTTTGGGTGTTGTTAGTACCACCAAATCTTGTAAAATTTGGCAACTACATACTCTTTTGCAAAACTGGAATGCACATTTGACAGCTGGAAACAGGGTAAAAATCAGCCTCAGTGGCCATATTCGTGGACATGCTGGGAATGACTCATAATGAATTTGGACCTCAAATTTTAACAAAATGTATTTCTAATTATTGAGAATGCATGGTAAAATTTTCAGGTCGATTGGACAGGTAATCCGAAATCTGTGTGCGTTCCAAAATGACAATCTGGCACTTTTGACAGCTGGAAACATGGTAAAAATCAGCCTCAATGGCCATATTCGTGGACATTCTGGGAGTTACTCATAAGGATTTAGGATCTAAATTTTTAACCATATGTATTTCAAACTATTGGGAACACGTGGTATAAATTTTAGGTCGATTGGATATGCAATCCAGAAGTTGTACATATTCCAAAATGGCAATCTTTTGCGTTTGACAACAGAATACCAAAAAACAGTTGGAGACCAAAAGTCACGCTTGGTAGCCAAAAGGCCAGGAGTTATTGGAATGTTTATTTATGTCATTTTTAGCATCTATGGCAGGGTTAATGAGGGATTGGAGAGTATGTACGTGAGCTTTGTTTATGGTGAACAATTTGCAGACTGTTGGGTAAAATTTCTTGCTTAGTATTGGCTGTTTCAAAAAAGTAGCAATGCTTGGTAGCCCTTCGAAGGTTGCAATGTAATGTTTGTTCAGTAATAAAATAATGAGCTCTCTGGTACAGTGGATGTTTCCCCACATTGGGGTTTTACCACTATAAATTTCTGTGTCAAATTTGTGTGAATGTTTTTGAATTAGATTTTAGCAATTGCATAGAGATTTGGTAATTGTTTTCAATCCTTAAATCTGTAATTGTGAGAATAGTCAGGTTTGGCTACCATTACGGATCAAGTGGTATCAGAGCAAGTTCTTTCGTAAGGCCTGTGTATGCAAGGTAGAAGGTCTCAGAATTCGGAGTTAGTTCCTTATAACCCAGAAATTGGGAGAAGGCAAAGAAATACTTCCATGGCTGAAGAACAACGAGCCCGAATGTCTGATGAGGAATATGAATGCAAATTCCTCAAGATGGAAAACACTCTCGCACAACTCACCAAAATGATGGAGATGATGCAATTACAGCTGAACCAGTCTAGAAATGAGGAGCAAGCGATTTCTGTGGGAGAGGATGAAGGTGCTTCGATTTCTAATAAGGTACCATTGGTATCTGATCCATTTAAGATGGAGGTGAAGCTGGACATACCTGTCTACAGTGGAGAGTTGGATCCTGAGAAGTTGGACGGCTGGTTGAAGCAGTTGGAGGTATACTTCAGTATCAAGCATTATACGGAGCCCCAAAAAGTGAGTTTTGCCAGATTGAAGCTTGGAGGACATGCTCTCACATGGTGGGAGGCATATGTTGTTGGTTTGGCTCGTAATAGGCAACCACCTGTACAAACATGGGCTCAATTTGTGGCTGCACTCAGAGCTCAATTCTATCCGGTTGGATACCAAGAAAGGATGAAGGAGAGGTGGCAATTTTTGAGGCAGAAACAAGGACAAGATGTTCAAGAATACACCACTGAATTCAGGAAGCAAGCGGTGTTATTGAACATAAATTTGCAAGACCCATCAATTCTAAAGAAGTACAAGGGTGGATTGCACTACCATCTCAGAATAGAGTTGGCACTTTTCAATGTCACAAGCATAGATGAGGCATGTGTCAAGGCAATGTACTTGGAGATGAAGAATAGGAAGCCAAATAAAACGCAGCAGACCTCTAATCAGCCCAATGGTAGTAAGAATGTGGCAAAACCACAAAAGCAAAGCAAAAATCAGACCAAAAAGGCTTCTACAGCAGTGCAAAAAGATGAAAAACATTGTGACCATTGCAAGGTTGATGGGCACACTACAGAGAAATGTTGGAAATTGCATCCAGAAAAGAAGCCCAAATGGTTGAACAAAGGTAAAAAGAAAACAGCCAATGTGTGTCAACAAGATGAGGATTGTATTAGCACTGCAGAGGTTGAAGAAAAATTGGCTTGTGTAGCCAAGCAAGGGCAAAAGAAACTATAGACTTTGGAGGCTCATGCAAAAACCCATATTCAAGCTACAAAGGAGGAGATAGTTTCAGAAACCACAAAAGAAGAATTGTTTTGGGTGTATATCCAAATAAAGATGACGAAGGTAGTTGCATTGTATGATTCTGGATCACAAAGAAATCTGATCTCAGAAAAATTAGTACAGCAGTTGGGATTTGAGGTAAAACCTCATCCTCAACCGTATCCATTGGGGTGGCTACACAAAGATGTAGAATTGCAGGTAACTAAGCAGTGCACATTTAAATTTTCTATTGATGAGAAGTTTAAAGATGAGGTAGTTTGTGATATTGTACCTCTGGATATATGCCAAGTTGTCTTTGGTAGCCCATATTTATGGGAAAGAGATGTTGTTTTTTATAGAAGGCTGAACCAGTGGCGCTTAGTGAAAGATGGCAAGGGATTTAGAATTCATGCCTACAAAGGGCAAAAGAAATTTCAGGTTGTTACTGCTCAACAAGCAAAACATATGGTGAATACTAGCAAGAGGTTTGTGCTTCTCATGGTGAGATGTGTGGGTGAAGACTTGCATATTGATGGACCTAAAGTAGAGGCAGCTGATTGTACTCCTATGCAAAGGGGAGAGTTGAAGAAGTTGCTTCAAGAATTCCAAGAAATTATGCAGGCACCTCGGGGCATCCCACCAAAGAGAGATGTAGTACATGAGATTCAGCTATTACCAGATTCACCAGTACCAAACATTGGGTTGTATAGGCAGTCAGTATTGGAATTTGATGAGGTGAAGAGACAAGTCCAAGAATTATTGGAACAAGGGCCTGTGAGGCCTAGCACATCACCAGTAGGTTCTCCCATTGTGTTGGTTCCAAAGAAATATGGGACATGGAGGATGTGCATTGACTACCGGGAACTCAATAAAATCACCATTAAAAATAGATATCCACTTCCTCGCATTGATGATTTACTTGATTAGTTGAAGAATGCCCGATATTTCACCAAGTTGGATTTAAAATCTGGTTATCACCAAATCCGGATGAAGGAGGAAGACATTTGGAAGACAGCTTTCAAGACTAAGCAAGGTCTTTTTGAGTGGCTAGCTATGCCATTCGGTTTAACTAATGCTCCTGCAACATTCATGAGAATGATGAACGATGTACTACGTCCATTTTTGGATAAATGTGCAGTTGTCTTCTTGGATGATATACTTGTGTATAGTGCATCTTGGGAGGAGCATATGCAACACTTGAGAGAGGTATTGGCAGTTTTGCAGTAGTCACAATTGAAATTAAACATCAAGAAATGTGAGTTTGGAAAGACTTCTTTGGTTTATTTGGGCCATGTGATTGGTGGAGGAGAGATTCGAATTGATCCAACGAAAGTTGCAGCCATCTTAGAGTGGGCCCAGCCAAAATCTCAGACTGAATTAAGAAGCTTTATTGGAGCAATTCAGTATTTGAGGAAGTTCATTAAAGATTTCTCACATGTGGCTGCACCACTGCAGAAAGTGTTGCAAAAAAATAGCAGTATAATGTGGGGTAAAGAAGAAGAACAAGCATTTCAGAAGTTGAAGGATAAGGTTTGCAATGCACCAGTTCTTGCCATGCCAGATATGAGATTACCTTTTGAAGTAGAGACTGATGCTTCTGGCCATGCTATGGGAGTAGTTTTACTCCAAGGAGGTAAGCCGGTATGTTATCATTCTGAGTTATTTTCTGGAGTTGTTCTTAATTATCCTACATATGACAGAGAATTGTATGCTTTGGTGCAAGCGGTTAAGAAATGGAGGCACTATTTGATGGGTAAAGAATCAGTTATTCATACTGATCATGAACCCTTAAAATATTTGCAAACTTAGAGTAAATTGCAGCAGTCAAGACATTTTAAATGGATGGGTTTCTTGCAACAATTTAACCTTTTGATCAGGTATAAGAGGGGTAAAGCTAATAAATTGGCTGATCTATTATCCAGACCTCCCATGAAACTTGCTTCAGTTGTTATGGAGTTAGAGCCTTTTGCTTTTGATAGTTATAAAGGTGAATATGAGGAGGATAAGGAATTTAAGGAAGTGTATCTCCGTCTTGGAGCAGGAAAAAATACCTCAGTGGAAGACTATCACTTGGAGGATGGCTTACTGTTCAAGGCTGGCAAGCTTTGTATTCCAGTTGGTAGTAGATTGCAGCTGATTAGAGAATCTCATACTTCATTGATTGCTGGTCACTTTGGGGTGCATAAAACAGTAGCAAATTTGCAGCGTTATGTGCACTGGCCAAATATGCAAAATGATGTTTCCAGATACATCCGTGGGTGTGCCATTTGTAATACAAGTAAGCCAAGTAACCGGAAATTAGGATTGTACACTCCCCTACCAGTTCCTAGCCGGCCTTGGGAGAGCATTTCAATGGATTTTGTGGGTGGACTGCCTACCACTCGCAAGGGGAATGGTTATTTGTATGTGATAGTTGATATATTTAGTAAAATTGCTGTTATGATTCCATGTAAGAAGACTATCACAACTGAAGGAGCAGCTGATTTGTTCTTTCAATAGGTTTTTGTGAATTTTGGTCTACCCAAAAGCATTATTAGTGACCGTGATACCCGGTTCCTTAGCAAGTTTTGGACTGCACTTTGGGGAATGTTGGATACAAAATTGAAAAGATCTACCGCATTTCATCCCCAAACTGATGGTCAAACAAAAGTTGTCAATAGTACCATTTTTCATTTGTTGAGAGGATTTAACCAGCAAAGACCAAAGACTTGGGATGACAATCTGCCTTATGTGCAATATTGCTACAATAGGGCTATTCATTCATCAACTCAGCTATCACCATTTGAGGTATGCTATGGTTTCCTACCACATTCACCTTTTGATGGAGTATTTTCAAGTGGTTCAGATGCAGCAGGGAGTAATGAGCCAGAAGATAGCAAGGCTTTATCCAAAAAATTCAGCTTATCCATGAACGAATTGAGGAGAAGTTGAAGAAGACTCAGCAGCAATACAAAGAGCGCAATGATAAACACAGAGTTGCACATCAATTTCAGATTGGAGATATGGTGTGGTTGCATTTGGGTAAGGAGAGGCTTCAAGGAGCTGGTAAGAAGCTAAAACCCATACGTTATGGACCATTCAAGATTGTGGATCAATATGGGGATAATGCATTCAAACTTGACTTGCCTAGTTATATGCAAATGTATTCTGTTGTTAATGTGGAGAATTTGAAATTGTTTGAGCCTTCATTATTGGATGCCAAAGAAGATACTCCAGTTCTACCACATTGGGATGACCTGACTTCATCAACTTTTGAAGAGGCTGTAGAGGATGTGGTGCTTGAAAAGAAAATTCGTACTTCAAGAAGGGGTGACCAAGAGTTTTGGTTAGTTTGCGGAAAAGGTAAAAGACTGAACAAAGCAATATGGTTACCTTTGGCTCGGGTGAAGGATTTATATCCTCACCTAATGGCTTAAAGCTTTTGAGGGACCAAAAGCTCCCCAAGTAGGGAGGCCTGATCCGGAATTATTTTTCGGATAAATAAAATTTTAATAATCATGGTGAGTAAGTAAACATCTGAGTGGAGTTATTTGACATCATACTTCAATTTTGGGTGTTGTTAGTACCACCAAATCTTGTAAAATTTGGCAACTACATACTCTTTTGCAAAACTGGAATGCACATTTGACAGCTGGAAACAGGGTAAAAATCAGCCTCAATGGCCATATTCGTGGACATGCTGGGAATGACTCATAATGAATTAGGACCTAAAATTTTAACCAAATGTATTTATAATTATTTAGAATGCATGGTAAAATTTTCAGGTCAATTGGACAGGTAATCCGAAATCTGTGCGCGTTCCAAAATGACAATCTGGCACTTTTGACAGCTGGAAACAGGGTAAAAATCAGCCTCAGTGGCCATATTCGTGGACATGCTGGGAGTTACTCATAAGGATTTAGGATCTAAATTTTTAACCATATGTAGTTCAAACTATTGGGAACACGTGGTATAAATTTTAGGTCGATTGGATATGCAATCCAGAAGTTGTACATATTCCAAAATGTCAATCTGATGCGTTTGACAATAGAATACCAAAAAACAGTTGGAGACCAAAAGTCACGCTTGGTAGCCAAAAGGCCAGGAGTTATTGGAATGTTTATTTATGTCATTTTTAGCATCTATGGCAGGGTTAATGAGGGATTGGAGAGTATGTACGTGAGCTTTGTTTATGGTGAACAATTTGCAGACTGTTGGGTAAAATTTCTTGCTTAGTATTGGCTGTTTCAAAACAGTAGCAATGCTTGGTAGCCCTTCGAAGGTTGCAATGTAATGTTTGTTCAGTAATAAAATAATGAGCTCTCTTGTACAGTGGATGTTTCCCCACATTGGGGTTTTACCACTATAAATTTTTGTGTCAAATTTGTGTGAATGTTTTTGAATTAGATTTTAGCAATTGCATAGAGATTTGGTAATTGTTTTCAATCCTTAAATCTGTAATTGTGAGAATAGTCAGGTTTGGCTACCATTACGGATCAAGAAATGTCCTTAATATTACCTTGCTTCACTTGATTAGTAAGAAGGTATCCTAAAGCTTCAATTGCTAATATGAAAATGGAAGGATCCAAAATAAAACCCTATTTGACAAATTTGAACAATCCAATTGATTTAGACCAAAAACTATTCAAACTAAGCATAATTGAAGCATCCACAAAAATTATAGTACCAAGCTCAAAAAATGTGGCTGAAAACCAAGAGCTCAAAGCATGGTAAGGATAAAATTCCATACAATCATATCATAGGCTTTCTCAATATCAATTTTTATGAAAATAGTATTTTAATTAGTGGATGTAACCCATTCCATGCCCTCCCAAATAGCAATTACATTATCCATAATGTATCTACTCTACAGAAACCAAGTTTGCTGAGGGCAAATAATAAGTTGTAATAGAGGTCTAAGGCATAAGGCCAAAGCCTTAGCAATAATTTTGTAACTCAAAATGATTAAAGTAATAGGCCTCCTTTTGGTGAGCACTTCTAGACCCCCTTGCTTAGGAATAAATTTAATATTACCCTTATTAATTATAAAACCTAAAGAGTCAGAAGCCACTATTTCTTGATAAACATACAATAAATTTGGGGCAACCATGTCCCAGTACTGTTTATAAAATTCATGAAGAAATCCATCTAATCATGGACCTTTATCATTAGTCATCATGGATAGGGCTTCAAAAATATCATCCAATGACAAAGGATTTTCACAAGCTTCCTTTTGAAAAGCCAAAAGCTTCTCAGGAACAACTACATAAAACCTTCAAAAGAAAAAACTTTCATATAATGCTTGAAAAAAAAAATTAATAATATCAGGAAGTGATGTCCAATGAATCCCTACATCTTGAATATCATTGAACTAAATGAATTGTATCAAGGGATTTATTTTCTAAAAAAAACTTTTGAAATCCTATCACCAATTTTCAGCCAATGAAGCCAAGTACAAAGTTGAGCTCCCATTGCTTAATAAAGCTCAATTTTTTAAGCTCATGCCTAAGACTTGTATCTTGGGATTAAAAAATAGAGCTTAGAGGGCTCACTTCTAGTCTAATAGAATATCAAGATAGTTTAGCTTTAAGGGCTGCATTAGAGATTCATCTTCACTTGGCAACTTCAACTCCTAAATTCTTAAGAAGAACATGTTGGCAATTTTGGGTACCTTGGGTACATTGCCTTTGCTCAAATGTATAAGTTGTCATTGATGTCAAAAGGCATTTTTGTGTTGATTTCAAAAGAGTGTGATGTCAAGAATAAAGGGTTTTTATTAAAACCATGGTGGCAAGGCTAAAGGTTTTTCTTAAAACCATTTGGACTCATTAAGGGTTTTTATTAAAACCAAGCTTAACTTAATGCAAAGGTCCATGTGTATTATTAATAATTAAATTAACTCAAACCTTTGTCAAAGGTCCAAGTTTAATTTATTATTAATAAAATAATAATTATTATTATTTTAATTATTATTAAAGGGTCTTTCAACCCTTAAGCGACGGAAGAAACAAGAATTCTTTCGCCGATTTGTTGCCATCGTTGGAAGAGCGCCGACATCAAACAGTGAAGGAAAAATTGCTATATAAGGTGGCATGATTTTCAAAAGTGAGCACCTCCGATTAATGTTGACATCTACGATTTGTGGCTACTCTGTTTTCGTTTGATTTGCGCTTGGCATCCGTGATTTGCATTTGCACTGTTTCATTCGATTTGCGCTTGGCATCCATGATTTGCATTTGCACTATTTCGTTCGATTTGCGCTTGGCATCCATGATTTGCATTTGCACTATTTCTTTTGATTTGTGCTTGGCATCCGCAATTTGCATTTGCTCTATTTCCTTCAAACAACGCTTGGTATATTCGAGTTGAGCTTGCTCTGTGTTTTCGATCTTCGTTGACGTCTTTGATATCGTGCTTGTTCTGTGTCTTGGAGACTATGCTTGGCAAACTCAGATTTGAGCTTGGGCTGCATCCTTACCTTTTGGCTTGACGGTAGTGGATTGTTGCATGCGGTTTGTGGAAGACGTTTACGTTTTCCAGGTTCTTGGCGTCAAAGGAAGATAAAAGAGAGGGCAGCGGTGTTTTATTTCGTTGGGCACTTGTGACCCAACGACGGTGGCGTTTAAGTGAAAGCGCTAGACGGCAGAGGTGCCGAGTTCGATTCTCTTCGATTGGGAATTTCCTTTTGGTCGCGGTGTGCAAAGAATGGTGGTTGTGATTGCGCGGGAGGTATAAGGTTAAGGTATCATTTTTTATTTTGATATTGGTTTATTGATGGTTAATGTTTATGTGGAGTAATAAGGTGTAAAGAGATTTTACTTTGTATGTTATTGTACTTTGGTGTTTTTACTAAGTTGGAGAAATAAGGTGTTATATTTGGATCTTTATTATTGTGTATTATTGTATAGTTGCTAACTCTAATTGGTGGCAAATTGAGAGTTAGTGTTGTGACAGATTTTGAGTTCTCCTTCTTCATCAAAGTAAAGGTATGGGCAACTTCTTCCATGTATGTGGTTTATGGTATATTTTCCTGAAATTAAGTTTGGAGTGAAAAGGTTGTCTACTAGGTTTCCTTTGGTTGGGTGTAAATCCTATTTTCTGGTTTGTTGAAGACTGGTTATGCATTATAGTCCTTGATGAGATTTTTGGGTGAATGCATAATTCTGGTTTGAGTAAGTGGAAGCATTTGTGCACTAGGGTTTATGTTTGTAAGTCTTGCTACTTGCATTGAGATAGTGAAACCCTTAGTTGGCTGTTTTGATATTAATGGATGAGTTGCTTCCATAGAGTTTGTTTTGATCAAGTTAGTGCTTTACTTGATACATGATTTGGGCTTACTCCATTGAGTTGATTTGAGCAAGTTTTCTTTGCATTTGGTGATATTGTGTTGGTGGCTGTTTTGTTCAAATATCTTTGGAGGGAAAAGGATTTCTACTTGTTTCCTTTTCTTGTGATGATTGGATGAATGCTTCAAGGTTAATGTTGAGTTGAATGATGTTGGTTAAACCTTGTCTATGAGCATTGTTGTTGAAGCCCTAATTGGTTGAGAAAAGATATTGGTTGTGGAAAGAACATGAGTAGCATTGTTATATGAGATATTGCATGGTTGGCAATTGTTGGGTTGTGTTTCATGTTCTTGAGAAAAGCATACTACATCTATCTTATTCTTTTGAGATTTGAGATTGAGTTGAGATTGATATTGGGAGTTAAGTATAGAACATATTGGGTCTCTAACAATTCTCTTTATGTTTCTATGAGATTTGAGATTGAGATTGGGAGTTAAGTATAGAACATATTGAGTCTCTAACAATTCTCTTTATGCTTCTATGAGGTTTATGAATCACATTGGGTCTCTAACAATTCTCTTTGTGGGTTCATGCTAAGCAAGTTTTTCTTGGTGAGCTTGTTGAGGTTTTGGACAGGTTCCAGTGGGGACTTGTGAGCAGGTTTGTTAGGTTTTGGACAGGTTCCGGTGGGGACTTGTGAGCAGATTTGGGCAGGTCCTAGCAAAGGACTTGTGAGCTGAGATTGAGAGTTCTATCAGAGAACTTGAGGACAGAGGTGTATTGGTTCTTTGAGAAGAACCTGAGGATAGTTTTGGCAAGTCTTTGAGAAGGCTTGTGTGCAAAGGATTGATTTGTTCATAGAGTTGGACAGATCTGACAGACAGAGGAAGACTTGTACTAGACCGACTGACTGTGTTTGGTACAGGTAGCTGAGCTACTGTGGACGTGATCATAGAAGGTAGAGGTCTCTTAGGCTAAGCATTGAGGACAGGAGGTCTTCGGTGGAAAGGAGTTCCACGTGCTAGCAAGAGGTAGAGGTAGTTGATCTTTTGAGGGATCATTTCTAGAGCAGAGGGGAAGGTATCTCCTTTGAGCAGAGGCTCATAAATTCAGATTGGGGGAAGGTGTCTCCTTTGGGCCGAGGCTCATAAACATTGTAATTGGGAAGGTTTCCCAAAGAACTTTGAGATAACTTTTAGAGAAAAGTTTTGTGGACGTAGCCGAGGCATTCTGGGTGAACCACGTTAAAATTGGTGTCACTTTGTGGATGATTTTGTGCATTGTTTTGATATTGCTTTGGGTATATTGCTTTATTGTTTTGAAGTATAAAGGAAAAAGTAAAAAGAGGTCTTATACTTTTCACCCCCCCTCTCAATATAAGCTTGTGTTCTTCAATTGGTATCAGAGCGAGTGCCTTCGAAAAGTTTAACAACTTGAAGGAAAAGCTAGTAAAGAACACAATGGATCATTCAAGTGGCAATGCAACACCTATTCTTGATGGGTCAGATTTTGGTCTTTGGAGTGCAAGGATGAAGGTTCATCTAATGGCACTTGGGAATGAGGTTTGGGAAGTGATTGAAGATGAGTACACTATTCCTGAACTTGGTCCTAATACTAAAGAAGAAAGGCTCCTACATCACAGCAATTCAAAAGCAATGAATGCAATCCTGAAAGGCTTACAGAAAGCAGATCTCACCAAAGTGATTCACTGCAAGACAGCTAGTGAAATGTGGAATCGGTTGAAGGTGGTTCATACAGGTGATACAAATGTCAGGAAGGCCAAGTTGAGACACTTCAAAGGTATGTTTGAACAACTCAAGATGAATGATGATGAAAATATTAGTGACTACATGCTTCGTATGGATGAGGTTGTTAACTCCATGAAAGACTTAGGTCTTGAGCTTGCTGAAAATGATGTTTGTGATAAGATTTTAAGATCTCTTCCTAATAGATTTAGTGAAAATATTTCTGCTATTGAGGAAGCTAAAGATTTGGATAAGTTGAAAAAGGATGAGCTCCATAGTATACTTGCAGCATTTGAGTTAAGAACTCAAGTGAAAGTTGATGTCAAGAAGGAGGCAGCTTTCAAGGCTACCAAGAAATCCAAAGGTAAACAGTTTCAAGAGAGTGATGAGTCTTCTAGTGATGAAGAGGCATATTACAACAAGAAAGGCAAGTTCTCTAGAAAGCACAAAAATATGAAAAACGTAAGATGTTTCAATTGTGGAAAGTTTGGTCATTATGCTACTGACTATACTGTTGCCAAGGATGAAAGTGATGAAGATAAACAAGACTGTAAGAGCAAGGATTCTAAAAAGCACAAGCATCATAGGAAAAACAAATATGAGCACAACAATCAAGGAAAGAGGTATTCTCACAAACACAAGAAGAGTTTCTACCTAGACAAAGCAAGTAAGTGTTCTAGTAGTGATAGTGAAAGTTCTTCAAGTGATAATGAAAATGAGATGTTGTTCATATCGGAAAAAGAGGAAGAACCAAAACATAGATTCATTATCATGAAATGTCTTAGATGTGGAAATTTTGGTCACCTTGAGGATGATTGCACAAATAATGATTTGGTTTCTAGTATGTATGAGGATGCTTCAGAAAACTATAAGGAAGATGCATGTATGGTTTTTGAAAAGGGTAGCACCTCTAGTGATAAGAAATCTGAAAAATGCTTTGATGATTCTAAAAGCAAACATATAGAGGAAGGTGAAGTAGATCTTAAAGGTGAACTTATTAGTGCTCTTAGTGCTTTGAAAAAGGAAAGAAAGAAGAATGCTAGACTCAAGGATAAGTTAGATGAATGTTGTATGGAGAGAGATGATCTTATAGAAAGTCTTGACTTCTCTATAGCTAAGACACAAGAACTCAAGGATGAGTTAGAGTCTAAGGTTCTTGAGTATAGTGAGTTAGAACAGAAAATGGCTTCTTTGAAAGAGGAAACTAAAGGGTACAAGGATAAGCTTCATAGGTTCCAAGATAGCTCCAAAAAGGTTAAGTCTCTCATCAAAGGACAAAGAAAGACAATAGATAAAATAGGCCTTGGTTTTGTTAAACCTCACAAGGAACAAGTAGGAGAGTCTAGTAAGAGACTCCAAAAGGAAGAGAGTTCTGATGAGGAAAGTATTTCAGATCATGAGTCCTTGAATGATAGATGCACAAAAATAGAAAATAGAATTCAGAATGAGAAGAAGAAGTTTTCAGAGCCTAAGAGGTCAAATAAAGGAAAGTTTCAAGGCAGATGTTTTGCTTGTCACAGGTTTGGTCACATAGCTTCACATTGCATGGCTCAAGTGAAGAAGGTAAATGACAGTTTCAGAGGTGGTAATTTCTTTCAAGGGTATTGCTACTCTTGTCAACAGTTTGGGCACAAGGTAGTTTATTGCAAGGCAAATATCAGGAACAGGTTTGATCAAAATAGGTTTGGTCAGAATAGGTTTGGTCAGAACAGGTTTGGTCAGAATAGGTTTGGTCAAAATAGGTTTGGTCAGAATAGGTTTGGTCAAAACTGGTGGATTCAAAGAACAGGTATGCCTAAAAGAAATAACATTGTTACTTGTTATAAGTGCAACAATGAAGGTCACATAGTCAGACAGTGTAGAGCTAAAATTCTAGAATACAGGAACAGGAACAGTGGCATGATCAGGTCCAAGGATCAAGGCATGGATAAGAACAGGGATGAGAACAAGAACAAGAACAGTGACAAGAACAAGAATATGGACAAAGAATTCAAGAGAAGGCCCGACAAGGAAGTTATAGACGCTGATGATGATCAGTGCCTAATGGGAGTTTTACTCCCACCCTAGAATTAATCACCTCATCAGGAGGTGGGGGAGGGACTAAGCTAAGAGGCTAATTCTTAGTCCCGAGCCCCAAAGGTGGCCCTTTGCCATTGATGACAAAGGGGGAGAGATATAAGTAAGGGGGAGAGCTTCAAAGTGAAGAGGAAAGCTTCAAGTCAGGGGGAGCAAAACTTCAAAGGAAGATTCTCAGTTGCTAGCATAGTTGGTTTCAGTTGGTTTCAGTTTTGGCTCTTGAGAAGTGTTTTCAGTAAAGGTTTGCCATCAATGACAAAGGGGGAGATTGTTGGCAATTTTGGGTACCTTGGGTACATTGCCTTTGCTCAAATGTATAAGTTGTCATTGATGTCAAAAGGCATTTTTGTGTTGATTTCAAAAGAGTGTGATGTCAAGAATAAAGGGTTTTTATTAAAACCATGGTGGCAAGGCTAAAGGTTTTTCTTAAAACCATTTGGACTCATTAAGGGTTTTTATTAAAACCAAGCTTAACTTAATGCAAAGGTCCATGTGTATTATTAATAATTAAATTAACTCAAACCTTTGTCAAAGGTCCAAGTTTAATTTATTATTAATAAAATAATAATAATTATTATTTTAATTATTATTAAAGGGTCTTTCAACCCTTAAGCGACGGAAGAAACAAGAATTCTTTTGCCAATTTTTTGCCATCATTGGAAGAGCGCCGACGTCAAACAATGAAGGAAAAATTGCTATATAAGGTGGCATGATTTTCAAAAGTGAGTACCTCCGATTAATGTTGACATCTACGATTTGTGGCTACTCTATTTTCATTTGATTTGCGCTTGGCATCCGTGATTTGCATTTGCACTGTTTCGTTCGATTTGCGCTTGGCATCCGTGATTTGCATTTGCACTGTTTCATTCGATTTGCGCTTGGCATCCATGATTTGCATTTGCACTGTTTCGTTCGATTTGCGCTTGGCGTCCGTAATTTGCATTTGCTCTATTTCCTTCGAACAACGCTTGGTATATTCGAGTTGAGCTTGCTCTATGTTTTTGATCTCCATTGACGTCTTTGATATCGTGCTTGTTTTGTGTCTTGGAGACTGTGCTTGGCAAACTCAGATTTGAGCTTGGGCTGCATCCTTACCTTTTGGCTTGACGGCAGTGGATTGTTGCATGCGGTTTGTGGAAGACGTTTACGTTTTCCAGGTTCTTGGCATCAAAGGAAGATAAAAGAGAGGGCAGCGGTGTTTTATTTCATTGGGCACTTGTGACCCAACGGCGGTGGCATTTAAGCGAAAGCGCTAGACGGCAGAGGTGCCGAGTTCGATTCTCTTCGATTGGGAATTTCCTTTTGGTCACGGTGTGCAAAGAATGGTGGTTGTGATTGCACGGGAGGTATAAGGTTAAGGTATCATTTTTTATTTTGATATTGGTTTATTGATGGTTAATGTTTATGTGGAGTAATAAGGTGTAAAGAGATTTTACTTTGTATGTTATTGTACTTTGGTGTTTTTACTAAGTTGGAGAAATAAGGTGTTATATTTGGATCTTTATTATTGTGTATTATTGTATAGTTGCTAACTCTAATTGGTGGCAAATTGAGAGTTAGTGTTGTGACAGATTTTGAGTTCTCCTTCTTCATCAAAGTAAAGGTATGGGCAACTTCTTCCATGTATGTTGTTTATGGTATATTTTCCTGAAATAAGATTGGAGTGAAAAGGTATTCAACTAGGTTTCCTTTGGTTGGGTGTAATCCTATTTTCTGGGTTATTGAAGATTATTTATGCATTAAAGTCTTTGATGGATTTTTGGGTAAATGCATAATTCTGGTTGAGTAAGAGGAAGCATTTTTGCACTAGGGTTTATGTTTGTAAGTCTTGCTACTTGCATTGAGATAGTGAAACCCTTAGTTGGCTGTTTTGATATTAATGGATGAGTTGCTTCCATAGAGTTTGTTTTGATCAAGTTAGTGCTTTACTTGATACATGATTTGGGCTTACTCCATTGAGTTGATTTGAGCAAGTTTTCTTTGCATTTGGTGATATTGTGTTGGTGGTTGTTTTGTTCAAATATCTTTGGAGGGAAAAGGATTTCTACTTGTTTCCTTTTCTTGTGATGATTGGTTGAATGCTTCAAGGTTAATGTTGAGTTGAATGATGTTGGTTAAACCTTGTCTATGAGCATTGTTGTTGAAGCCCTAATTGGTTGAGAAAATATATTGGTTGTGGAAAGAACATGAGTAGCATTGTTATATGAGATATTGCATGGTTGGCAATTGTTGGGTTGTGTTTCATGTTCTTGAGAAAAGCATACTACATCTATCTTATTCTTTTGAGATTTGAGATTGAGTTGAGATTGATATTGGGAGTTAAGTATAGAACATATTGGGTCTCTAACAATTCTCTTTATGTTTCTATGAGATTTGAGATTGAGATTGGGAGTTAAGTATAGAACATATTGAGTCTCTAACAATTCTCTTTATGCTTCTATGAGGTTTATGAATCACATTGGGTCTCTAACAATTCTCTTTGTGGGTTCATGCTAAGCAAGTTTTTCTTGGTGAGCTTGTTGAGGTTTTGGACAGGTTCCAATGGGGACTTGTGAGCAGATTTGGACAGGTTTCGGTGGGGACTTGTGAGCAGATTTGGGCAGGTCCTAGCAGAGGACTTGTGAGCTGAGATTGAGAGTTCTATCAGAGAACTTGAGGACATAGGTGTATTGGTTCTTTGAGAAGAACCTGAGGACATTTTTGGCAAGTCTTTGAGAAGGCTTGTGTGCAGAGGATTGATTTGTTCATAGAGTTGGACAGATCTGACAGATAGAGGAAGACTTGTACTAGACCGATTGACTGTGTTTGGTACAGGTAGCTGAGCTGTTGTGGACGTGATCATAGAAGGTAGAGGTCTCTTAGGCTAAGCATTGAGGATAGGAGGTCTTCGGTGGAAAGGAGTTCCACGTGCTGGCAAGAGGTAGAGGTAGTTGATCTTCTGAGGGATCATTTCCAGAGAAGAGGGGAAGGTATCTCCTTTGAGCAGAGGCTCATAAATTCAGATTGGGGGAAGGTGTCTCCTTTGGGCCGAGGCTCATAAACATTGTAATTGGGAAGGTTTCCCAAAGAACTTTGAGATAAATTTTAGAGAAAAGTTTTGTGGACGTAGCCCAGGCATTCTGGGTGAACCACGTTAAAATTGGTGTCACTTTGTGGATGATTTTGTGCATTGTTTTGATATTGCTTTGGGTATATTGCTTTATTGTTTTGAAGTATAAAGGAAAAAGTAAAAAGAGGTCTTATACTGTTCACCCCCCTCTCAGTATAAGCTTGTGTTCTTCAAAACATTTATTCTAGAGATAGCTGCATTCCACCAAGAAATTCTACCATGAATTCAAGTTGGTTTGGGAACCATATTCTAAATCCTATGAATATGAGTAAACATAGTTTGATGTTTTTAAAAAGAAACAACATATAGACTTGAATTGATGAGGTAGAGGCAAAGAACAATAAATGGAAAACACAATGAGAGCATGATCAAAAGTATTAGCCACTAAGTAACCCTAACCCTTTTATACTTTATCATTTAGTCATGAATAACTTTTCTAATTACTTTTTTAACTAGTATCCTTAGATGTTATTTATAATATCATATAATATAATGTATTTTATCTTTTAAAATTGTTCTCTAAAAGTTTAAAAGTTTATATTCTATTGAAATGTACTTTGTGATCTAATTTATTATTGAGGTGCTATCATGATTAGATAGTGTAAACTAGATTTTTACTATTTTATTTTAATAAAATATGTAATAATTTATCTGTACAATGAATTTGAAACTTATTATAAATGAACATAGTTATAAAACTATATTTAAATTATTTTTTAATTTTATTTTGATACTATTTCAATATAAATTTGGACAACTAATTTAATAATATTTTAAGTACTAGTATTTGAGTTTTTAAGTATGTATAAGTGTAATCATGAGGAAGGAGAGATCATTAGTTTGAGTACAAAGCTAGAATCACCTTTAGTGTTGTTATTCTATTCTTTCAAATAAATTCAAAAAATAAAGTATTCTTATGAAGAAAAACAAGATATGAAGAAATGTGTACCCAAAAATATCAGTAGTAGAAGGAATAAAAATCAAGAGCTCAATATTCTAGCAAGAGCACATTCCTTTATTTGGTGCCTAAGAGTTCACTAAAAGGTTGAATTGGTTATATAGTCAATGAATTATTGATTATTACTAGATTTTCCTATATGATAGCTTGAATATGTTGCACTTGGAAGGACTAACTTGTAATATTTATTATGGAAACATGGTATTTTGTTCCTGAATGATAAATTCTTAAAATAAGATCATTTAGAATATGGAGTATTAAGAGGTGGTAGATTGGATCAAATGCTTTAAAACTCATAAATATTTATTGGATGTACTAGAGGAGGTTAGGGATATGTGAAATAAATGTGTATAAGAAGATTCTTAATGGGTAAGGACAATAGTGATAAAGGGTTCCACCCCATGAACAATGTAGGTTACCTTGAGCATACCATCCCATATAGTGTTGTTGATATTTTTGGTAACCTCACATAGTAAAAATAATAAAAGACACCTCAAGGATAATTCCATGATATCTAATTCTCTAGTGTCTAGGCATCTAGAAGGGATTATGGTACCAAAAAATACTTCAGGTCACTTACACTAAAGCATGTCAAGTATGACAAAGTGATAGTTTTCTTGAATAGGGATATTGCTATAATGTAAGAGATTCATGCTTTAGGATTAAATAACATACAAGTAGTGTATACTACTAAGGCAAAACTAAATTAAAACAAGAAAAATTGGGCATTAGTGGCACTAAGGAGCCAACAACCCACTAGTCACTAAAGGAGTTAGTTGAACACAAAGAAATATATATGAAGACCATGATGTACATGGTAATTACAATGGTGTTCACTCCTCCCATTAGTTTTGCATAGAGGGTGATAGTGTATGTGGGGTAGGGATAAGATTTGAAGGGTGTGAGTCCCTCAATAACCACCAATAGGGGTATCTCAACTTCAATATAACTAAAATCTACTAATTATCTTTACAAGTGATACATGGTTCTCATGATGTATAGAAATTATCTCCTTCTTCATAATGAATCTCAATTAGATGGCATGAAGGAGGATTATAATAAATGAAAGGGTGTGTGATCTAATCATGACGAGGATTATGAATAAGAAATAAATATTGATTGCTAGGGTATTATTAAATAGTATCTAATTGGAAATAAATAAGGATATATTGATGCTACCAATTGTAGTTGATCAAATGATTTAGATGATGAAAATGATCTAGGGGTTACACCATAAATTTTAGTAGGTAGTAATCCACTTCTAGAATAATGGGTTACCAACACCAACATTAACATAATATAGTGATACTACAAGTTAACAAAATTTAAAGTTATACAAGCAATGATAGATTATGGTAATAAATCCAATCTTGTAGAAATCCTATTGATTATTAGCCATGGTGGTGAACACGTTGGTAAAGTGTTAGAAATATGGGACAACCTGAATTATGTTAAGGGGTATTAAGAGCATTTCATATAAATATTTGTTTAGGAGATTTTTGCCTTGTAATAAAATTTCAAGTGTAAGATGGTGGTGATTGATTGAGTAGACTCAACCATGAAAGACAAATAATAAGATATTACAATGATTATTGAGGCCATCAACTAGTGGAAAAAAATATGGAATAGAACCTTAAGGATGTAAAGGCATTCATGGATAGAATGAATCATATCATTGATGCAATAAAGGAGAAAATTTGTAACCATGGCCAAGATGCTTGCATCTATGTTTGCATCATATGAAGTTCATGTGTTGAAAAAAGGTGCTACCTTCTTGGTTGTAGGAGTTGAACACATATGCAAGGTTCATATTTGACAATGGATTTAATATAGCCAACATGTATAATTTAATTGTGAAAGGGAAAAGCCTAGAAAGTGGGTTTGTAAAAAAATATTGATGGTGTTTTCAAAGGAAATTTGGATAAATTGTTAGAGGTATTATTTTTTTAGAGTAATTAAGGTAAACTTCTCCTCATTTACATTGAATTTTATGGAACTTTAACTTAAATGGACCAAAATTATCACATCATATGGTGATAAATATTACATTGAAAAATAATCTATATATATTTCCATTACAAGGGATTCACAAGTTATTATGAACATTATCAACAAAATTAGATGTGGAAATTAAATAAAAAATAAAATTATTTTTATGTCAATCAATTATTATTGAAGATAATATTTGGTAAATGTAAATGTATCTCTAGAGAAGAATATAGGGTAGAAGATAATTTAATGAATCACACCTAACTACGAAAGATTATATCTCTGAAGAAAATAAAAGTAGGGTTTTGATTTTATAAGCATAGAATTTTGAGAATGAATAAATATATATAGAAAGAAACTGTAATAATATTTATAGCAATTTTTATTATTTTTATTTTTATAAGAGGATTATCCAATAAAAATCACATATCATTTATATACACAATTATATATATTATATAATTTATAAATGATAATAAGGATTTTTATATAAAAAATAATTTAAATTTTAATATTATTATAATAATTATACCTAAAACTAAAACATCTATTTAAAAAAAAAAATACTATTATCTTTATAAAACTTATATTTTATAATAATAATTTTCTTAACTACATAGATACAAAATATTGCACAACCTTTTTGCTAAGTTGTCTTATTAAATTTAAAAAATATTCATTTATTTGAAAATATTTTTATAAACAATTTTTTTTTTTTTCTTATCCCTCAAGTTATATATACTCTTGAGATTGTTATTGATATATAGAATCTTGATATCATTTTGTCAATCTTATGATAGGATTAAATTTGTTATTTCTATTGAACTTATTTCTACTTATATACCTATTTTATTCTAAGATTTTCTTTGGTGTTACATAACACACTAAACTACATTCTTATTTATATAATGCAAACTAGGTACACTTATCTAATACATGGTGGACTATAGTAATAGTAACAAGGGATTTAGTAGATAAAGAATTTTTATGCTTAATTATTTTAATGTAGATATTTTATTCTTCCTCCATCTTAATGAGCTATTACCCATGTCGATTGTAGATAAAAATGATAAACTAATATGCTTTTTGATGGTTTAGTTTATTTAATACCTTAAATCATGTTCAGTATTGGACATATTATATCTATTTTCAGTAAATAATAAGGTATAAAAAAAACTTAATCTTAAAAATGAAGGAGAAAATAGTAGTATCAATATTTGGTATAGTCAAAATGAATGTTGTTGGCAATTTTGGGTTTGAGATCCTAGCTTCTTTTCTATGAGTTCTCATTGATGTCGAAAGGAAATGGCATTAATGTTAAGAAAATGTGTTGTCTTCAAAGGTGGAAGATTCCAAGAGAATATTTTTAAGAGAATCCGGAGAGATTCCATTGGCTAGGGTTTTTATTAAAACCAATGGAGGTTCTCTTTATTAATTATTTAATTAATTAAGGCAGAAATTATTTTTAATTTAATAAAAATACTTAAAGGTTTTTAAAACTTTTTTTATTCTTAATTTATTAAAATTATTTAAGGGTTTTTAAACCCTTTTTGAAAAGACTTTTTGATTTTTTTCGAAATGGTCTTTTTCGCTGACGTCAAGGTGTCTTCAAAGAGACTATTTATTCTCCAACTCCTAAGGTTGGAAGGCTAATTAATTCGAAATTCCCCAAATGCAATTTGCAGTGTTTGTGCTCTGTATTTGCTGCGATCAAAGGAAGACTTAGAAACACGTGTGGTTGAAAAGTCTTCAGGAGTTTTTTTGAGGGTGAAGTGGAGGGAAGTTCACTTGGGAACTTCATAGCCTGCGTGGGCTAGTGGCAGCGAAGACTGTTGTTGGGCGCTATATTGGCGGAGGTCACCGTTTCGAGTCTCGTGGGGGTGCTTTGCTAGAGTAACACACGTTTTTATTAAAATGTCTTTATGCCACGAAATTCAGAGTTTCTTGGACAACGATTTATAAGTTTTTTGACAGGTTCCAATGGGGACTTGTGAGCAGATTTTTGACAGGTTTCGGTGGGGACTTGTGAGCAATTTTTGGACAGGTTTCGGTGGGGATTTGTGAGCAGATTTGGACAGGTCCTAGCAGAGGACTTGTGAGTTGATTTTGATAGTTCTATCAGAGAACTTGAGGACAGAGATGCATTGGTTCTATGAGAAGAACCTGAGGATAGATTTGGCAAGTCTTTGAGAAGGCTTGTATGTAGAGGATTGATTTGTTCAAGAGTTGGATAGATCTGACAGACAGAGGAAGACTTGTACTAGCCCGACTGACTATTTTTGGTACAGGTTGCTGAGCTACTGTGGATGTGATCATAGAAGGCAAAGGTCTCTTAGACTAAGCATTGAGGACAAGAGGTCTTCAGTGGAAAGGAGTTCCACGTGCTGGCAAGAGGTAGAGGCGATTGATCTTCCGAGGGATCATTTCCAGAGCAGAGGGGAAGGTATCTCCTTTGGGCCGAGGCTCATAAACATTGTAATTAGGAAGGATTCCAAAAGAACTTTGAGATAACTTTTAGAGAAATTTTTTTGTGGACGTAGCCCAACCATTTTCGATGAACCACGTTAAAAATGGGTCTTCAATGTGTGATGCTTTCTGTCTTGATTAATGTTGTGTTGATGCCACTGCTATCTAAAGTTAAAATTATTAATTGGTTAAGTCTTATATTGTTCACCCCCCCTCTCAGTATAATTCCATGTTCTTCAATTGGTATCAAAGTAGGTCTCTCCAGAAAGAGCCTAACAGCTTAGAGAAGGATCTATCAGAGGAACATATAGATTCAGAAAGAGATGAAGAGGTTGAGTTCGATCTCAAAGGTGAATTCTTCTTGGCTTTAAGAAATCTTTAGAAATTCAAGGAAGAGAATTATGTTCTCAAGCATCAATGTCAGGAAGAAGAGATAACAAGATCAGAATTGTCTCAAAGTGTTATAGACTTCAAAATTCTAGCTAAAGAAGGGAAGAATGTTGAACAGGTTCTGACAAAGGCTCTCAAAGGAAAGGAAGTTTATTGTGAGAAACTAGAAGAGGTTATGTCTCTTAGAGTGAAGTTGGAACAGTTGGCTCTCAGATAGAATACTTTGTGTGAAAAGCAAAAGAAGTATTGTATCACCATTCATGAAATAGGGTCTTCGAGAAATATCAATCTTCATTCTGAAGAGCGGTGGATTCCAGTTGGTCACAAGAAGAACAATCATCCAAGGCATCAAAACAAGTTACATAATACTTTCCATGGCTATTGTTTTTCTTGCAAGAAATTTGGTCACAAAGCTATGCATTGCAATAAGTCTTTGAATAGCCATAGTAAGGAAAATGTTAACTCTTTTGCACCTCTTATGAATAAAAATTTCATGTGTTACAAGTGCAAGAATTTTGGGCATATAGCAAGGATGTGCAGTTTGGATAGATCTAGCCTTGAGTTCACTAAAAGAGAAATGAGATCAAATCTAAGTCAATGATAGTTCAAACTATTTTTCATGATCAAGAAAAAGTAGAAAAATGGTATCTTGATAGTGGTTGTTCAAAACATATGACTGGTGAAAAGGAAAAGTTTTTGGTCTTAAAAGAAACAAACAGAGGAACAATCAGTTTTGGAGATAACAGGTCAGCTAAAATTTGTGGTAAAGAGACTCTTAGTTTGGATGGGAAATCCAAAACAAAAAATGTGCTTTATGTAGAATGCCTAAGACATAATCTTCTAAGTGTGAGTCAACTTTGTTATAAAGGGCACATAGTATCTTTCTTTTCAGATAGATGTGAGATAAGTAAAAAAAAATGGAAAACTCATTGCTAGTGCTACAAGGACTCCAAACAATCTTTACATGCTAAGTGAGAAAAAAAAGGAAAAGTGTTTTCTAACTCAAGAATATGAGATTTGGTTATGGCATAAAATATTGGGGCATTTGAGCTTTGATAATCTTGTCAATATTAGTAACAAGGAAGCAGTTAGAGATTTGCCCAAAATAAAAAGGCCCCATAACATCATTTGTGGTCCTTGTCAACATGGAAAACAGGACCGGAACCAGTTTCAAATCAAAAGGGTATACTTCTTCAAAACCATTGGATCTTATTCATACCGATTTATGTGGCCCTACCAGAACTCAGAGCATTCAGGGAGAAAGCTACTTCATGCTGTTTATAGATTATTATTCTAGAATGACTTGGGTTACTTTTCTCAAAGAAAAATTTGAAGTTTTTGAAAAATTTAAAGCTTTCAAAGAAATGATTGAAAATGAGACTAACAAGAGAATCAAATGCTTAAGATCATATAGAGGAGGAGAGTTCACTTCAAATGAATTTTTGGAATACTGTGAGCAACAAGGAATCAAAAGAGAATATTCAGCAACAAGAACTCCTCAACAAAATGTAGTAGTTGAAAGGAAAAATAGAACTATTAAAAATATGGCTAGAGCTATGTTAAATGAGTCAAAACTTTTAGATGGTTTTTGGAAAGAGGCAGTCAGTATGGCAGTCTACATTATTACCAACGCCCAACTTAGAGTCAATCATCATAAAACTCCTTATGAGTTGTGGAAAGGAAGACCAACTACAGTAAAATACTTCAAAGTGTTTGGGAGTAAGTGCTTCATCAGAAGGGAAGATCAGAATTTGGTTAAGTTTGATCCTAGGTGTGATGAGGGAATCTTTCTTGGATATTCCAGTAGAAGCAAGGCCTACAGATGCTTCAACAAAATAACTCATATAGTTGTAGAGAGCATAAATGTAATAGTTGATGAAAAGACATGGATAAGAGAACCAGTCAAGGAACTCAGTGATGAAATTTGTCAAGAATAATTCAAAGAGGTTTCAGATGAAGAAGAGGAAAGACAACAACTACTTCCCAAAACTCCTTCACAATATGTTCAGAAACATCATCCCAAATATTTGATCATTGGTGATCCAAATAGCAGACAAACAAGAAGAAGAGTCATTCCTTCACATGATTCTACAAATGTTTCATTATTATCTCAAATTGAGCCAAAATATTTCAATGAAGCATGTGCAGATAAGTTTTGGGTAAAAGCAATGGATGAAGAGCTAAATCAAATAGAGAAAAGTGAAACATGGGAATTGGTTCCAAGACCTAAGGACAAAAATGTCATTGGCACAAAATCGATATTCAGAAATAAACTCAATGAGGATGGAAATATTGTCAGAAACAAAGCTAGGTTAGTCTGCAAAGGTTATGCTCAAGTAGAAGGTGTTGATTTCGAAGAGACATTTGCTCATGTTGCTCATCTTGAAGCTATCCGAATATTTTTGGCCCTTTCAAGCTTCAAATAATTCAAGGTATATCAAATGGATGTAAAGTCAGCTTTTCTAAATGGGGTGTTGGTAGAAGAAGTCTACATAGAACAACCAGAAGGAGTGTCTCTCTCGAACAACCAGACTATGTGTGTAAACTAAAAAAAGCCTTGTATGGGTTAAAGCAAGCACCTAGGGCTTGGTACTTAATACTTGATAGGTATCTTCATGAGCAAGGCTTCAAAAAAGGCGTGGCAGATAGAAATTTGTATATTAAGAATGAAAATGATGATATGTTGATTATGGTTGTCTATTTTGATGATATTATTTTTGGGAGAAATAATACTCAGATGTGCAAAGTTTTTGCTAACACCATGTAGAAGGAATTTGAGATGTCTATGATTGGAGAGTTATCATTCTTTTTAGGTCTTCAGATTGCTCAATCAAAGGATGGTATATTTATTTCTCAAGGAAAGTATATCAAAGAAATGTTGAAGAAATTTGGGATGATGGATAGCAAACCAGTGTGTACTCCAATGATTACAGGGTGCAAGATGAGTAAATATTATGAATCTCCAATGGCAGATCAGAGGTTGTACAGATATATGATTGGTAGTTTATTATATATTATAGCTACCAGACCAGATATCATGCAGGAAGTTGGGTTAGTAGAAAGATTTTAGGCAGCTCCAAAATATTCTCATGCTATAGCAGTTAAGAGGATATTCAGATATCTGAAGGGCACTATGGACTTTGGGCTTTAGTATCCCAAAGGTGATTATTTCACCCTCATAGCTTATACAGATGGAGATTGGGCAGACAGTATTGATGACAGGAAAAGCACTAGTGGTGGAGCATTCTTTCTGGGAAATATTTTGGTTTCTTGGCTAAGTAAGAAACAACCTTCAGTTTCCATATCTACAGCAGAGGCTGAATACATAGCAATGAGTGGTCGGGTGTACACGAAGTTTTATGGATGAAAACCACCTTGGAGGATTTCAAAGTCAAGCATGAACAACCCATCTCCATACTTTGTGATAATACAATTGCCATAAGTATTTCCAAAAATCCAATAATGCACTCAAGGACAAATCATATTTCCATTAAGTATCACTTTCTAAGGGAGAAAGTGTAAGACAAGCAAGTCAAGGTAGAGTATATGTCTACTAAAGAGCAGATTGCAGATATCTTCACCAAACCTCTTCCAAGAGATACGTTTGAGTATCTAAGGGAGAAATTGGGAGTTGTACTCCCACCCCGGAATTAATCACCTCATCAAGAGGTTGGGGAGGGACTAAGCTAAGAGGCTCATTCTTAGTCCCGAGCCCCAAAGGTGACCCTTTGCCATTGATGACAAAGAGGGAGAGATATGAGTAAGGGGGAGAGCTTCAAAGTGAAGAGGAAAGCCTCAAGATAGGAGGAACTGTTTATGTTGAGTTTCTGTTTTGTTGAGAAGCATGGTTTGCCATCAATGACAAAGGGGGAGATTGTTGGCAATTTTGGGTTTGAGATCCTAGCTTCTTGTCTATGAGTTCTCATTGATGTCAAAAGGAAATGACATTAATTTTAAGAGGATGTGTTGGCTTCAAAGGTGGAAGATTCCAAGAGAATCTTTTTAAGAGAATCCAGAGAGATTCCATTGGCTAGGGTTTTTATTAAAACCAATGGAGGTTCTCTTTATTAATTATTTAATTAATTAAGGGAGAAATTATTTTTAATTTATTAAAAATACTTAAAGGTTTTTAAACCTTTTTTTATTCTTAATTTATTAAAATTATTTAAGGGTTTTTAAACCCTTTTTGAAAAGACTTTTTGATTTTTTTTGAAATGGTCTTTTCCAGCGACGTCAAGGTGTCTTCGAAGAGACTATTTATTCTCCAACTTCTAAGGTTGGAAGGCTAATTAATTTGAAATTCCTCGAATGCAATTTGCGGTGTTTGTGCTCTGTATTCGTTGCGATCGAAGGAAGACTTAGAAGCACATGCGGTTGAAAAGTCTTCAGGAGTTTTTTTGAGGGTGAATTGGAGGGAAGTTCACTTGTGAACTTCATAGCCCACATGGGCTAGTGGTAGCGAAGGCTTCTGTTGGGCGCTGCATTGGCAGAGGTCGTCGTTTCGAATCTCGCGAGGGTGCTTTGCTAGAGTAACACATGTTTTTATTAAAACGTCTTTATGCCAAGAAATTCAACGTTTCTTGGACAACAATTTATAAGTTTTTGGACAGGTTCCGGTGGGGACTTGTGAGCAATTTTTGGACAGGTTTCGGTGGGGACTTGTGAGCAGTTTTTGGATAGGTTCCAGTGGGGATTTGTGAGCAGATTTGGATAGGTCCTAGTAGAGGACTTGTGAGCTGAGTTTGATATTTCTATCAAATAACTTGAGGACAGAGGTGCATTGGTTCTATGAGAAGAACCTGAGGATAGATTTGGCAAGTCTTTGAGAAGGCTTGCATGTAGAGGATTGATTTGTTTAAGAGTTGGACAGATCTGATAGACAGAGGAAGACTTGTACTAGACCAATTGACTGTGTTTGGTACAGGTTGTCTGAGCTGTCGTGGACGTGATCATAGAATGCAGAGGTCTCTTAGGCTAAGCATTGAGTACATGAGGTCTTCGGTGGAAAGGAGTTCCACATGCTAGAAAGAGGTAGAGGTAGTTGATCTTCTGAGGGATCATTTCCAGAGCAGAGGGGAAGGTATCTCCTTTGGGCCGAGGCTCATAAACATTGTAATTGGGAAGGATTCCCAAAGAACTTTGAGATAACTTTTAGAGAAAAGTTTTTGTGGACGTAGCCCAACCATTTTGGGTGAACCATGTTAAAAATGGGTCTTCAATGTGTGATGCTTTCTGTCTTGATTAATGTTGTGTTGATGCCACTGCTATCTAAAGTTAAAATTATTAATTGGTTAAGTCTTATACTGTTCACCCCCCCTCTCAGTATAAGTCCATGTTCTTCAAATGTTTTATCTAGTAAGATGATATATTAATCCTATGATTATCTACTAGAAATAGAGTCCACACTGAGATAATGAGTATCTTTCATAAGTAGAGGTTGTACCAAAGTTTACGGTTTTAGTGATATTTTTTAAGATCTAGGTTTTATCCAAAATACCAATCATATGGCATAATCAATTGTACAATATTATAAGAACTTGCTATGGATCTATGAATAAAATTGTAGTTAAGACTATTATATATTATCAAGGTCCTTCAAAATTTTAGGAATAACAATGTGCTTATGAGTGCTAGATCTAATTGAGGTACTATGAAAAGTTGGGGAGCTATGGAGAACAAAGTGGTTGATGCTATTAGATCTATTCAAGATACTATGGAAGGTTTTGGAGCCATGAAGAACAATATGGCTAATAATATTGTATCTAAACAAGGTATTATGGAAAGCTATGAAGCATTGAAGAATAATATGGTTGAGAGTGTTGGATATGATCGAGGTACTATGGAAGCCTATGGATATACGAAAAATATTTTAGTTTTGAGTGTCAAATATTATTGAGATATTTTAAAATGCTTGGAGATATGAAGAATAATGTGCCTCAGAGTTTTAGATCGGATCAAGGTGTTATAGAATGTTGTGGAGATATATAACACAATATGGTTGAGAGTGTTGGATTTGATTAAGGTACTATTGAAAGTTGTGTAGCTATGAAAATAATATGTTTAAGAGTTTTGAATCTGATTGAAGTATTGTGGAATGCTGTAGAGCAATGAGGAACAATGTGGTTGAGATTGCTGGACATGATCGATATTCTATGGAAGGATCTAGAAATATGAAGAATAATATGGCTAAGAGTGGTGGATTTGATCAAGGTACTATGGAAATATATATATCTATATATATATATATATAGAATAATGTGGCTAATAATGCTAGATATGATTGAGGTACTCTAGAGAGCTATGGAGATATGAAGAACAATACAATTAAGAGTATTGGATTATATTTAGGTACTATGGAGAGTTGTGGAAGTATGAAGAGCAATATAGTTGAGAGTGTTGCATCTAATCAGGGTATTGTGGGAGGCTATGGAGCTATGTAGAATAATATGGTCAAGAGTGTTGGATCTAATTGAGGTACTATGTAAAGTTATGGGGCTATAAATAGAAATGTTTCTAAGAGTTATGGACTTGATCTAGTTGCTATGAAAGGTTGTGGAGCTATGAAGAACAATGAGGTTGAGAGTGTTGGATCTTATCGAGGTATGGATCTTATAGAGGTAATATGGAAAGCTATATATATGTGAAAAATAATGTGGTTGAGATGAATAAGTGACCTAATTATTAGGTCATTTTTGAAGTTTTGAAGAAATGGTAGAGAGGCATATAAAAAATATAATTTCATATTTTCTTAGTATAAAATTATATTTTTATTTTTGAGAAAAAATTAAATACTGGATAGATATATTTTTTATGATTTTTTTGTTAATTTTAGATCCATATGGGCTTTTATGACTACTATATTTGAACCCATGCTTTTTTTCCCATGATATTGAAAAAATCCATGCATGTGCCTCTGTTATATATATCATACTTTCATTAGGGTTTGGGGAGATAGAAGGAGAATATTATTGTATTGGAGACGGTCAAGTTAATGCAATAATAATATAATGTTGTGTTGTTTTTTTCCCAATTGAAGGTTTCCAGGATAAATATTATGTAATGTATGAATTTGTGATCTTCTTCTTCTTATTATGTAATTATTGCTTTTCTATTTTAGTTTAGAGGGGCTCTTTATTTCTCTTCATTTTTTATCAGAGCTAGGTTTTAGCTTTGTTCGAGGAGTAAGGGTTTCAATCCTATGATAAATTTATTCTTGAGTGAGATCCATACGTGAAAGGATCCATGAAAATGAGAAATATCAAAATAACACGAATAGATATTGAACATTTTAATGGATAGAATTTTGAATCATGGAAACTCAAGATGGATAATTTGTTGGTTGATAGAGATCAGTAGATTACGGTCTCGAGAATAAAACCAACATCAATGATAGATGAGGATTAGCTAAAAATAGATATGAAGGTAAGGAGCTTTATTAGACTATGCTTATATGATTTGGTATTGTTGAATGTATCTACAAATACCATGACAAAGTTATTATGGAAGAAGCTGGGAATATTGTATTAGAAAAAGTTACTGGCAAATAAACTCTTTCTTTGAAAGAAGTTATATTTACTTTGGATGAATGATGGTCAGGCTATGGCTAAACATTTAAATGCTTTTAACAATATGGTAAGTAATTTAACCTTTGCAGAAGTAAAAGTGGATGAAGAGGAAAAGTGTATTACTTTACTTTGTTCATTACCTGATTCATGGGATAACCTTGTTACGACTATCACCAATACTACATCTACATTGAAAGTAGAGGATACAGTAGGAACTTTGTTGTCTGAGGAGATGAGACAAAAATCTTCTGAGGATGATCATCAAAAGGAAACCTTGATTATGAGAGGTCATTATCAAGAAAGAAGCAAAAATAAATTATGATAAAAGAAATCAAACTCTATGGGTAAATGTGTTCCCTTGAAAAAAATGAGATGTTGGAATTGTGGTAAAGAAGGGAAATATAAAAGATATTGCAAATCTGAAAAGGTTGATAATAATCGATAATATTATGAAATAACTTCTATAGAAATGAAGACCACAAATGAATATTTGGGGGACTTATTCTTAGTTGCAATATAATCAAGTGAATGTGATGACTCGTGGTTGATTGACTCAGGTGCTTATTTTCATACGACTCTTCATAGGGAGGGGTTATTTGAATATGAAAATATAGATGGAGGTAAAATCTTCTTAGGAAATAATTCGACATATAAAATAATAGTTCAATGAAAAGTCACGATGATGATAAAATATGGAAGAATTAAAACCCTTCCTGGTGTGTTGCATATTCTAGGTCTGGCAAGGAATATGATATCTATGAGTAAGATGAATGATGCAGGTTTGAATGTGGTATTCAATAAATATAGTTGCAATATGGTCTATGGATCCTTGGTGTTTGCAAGAGCATTTTGCATAAGAACTTTGTTTAGACTTGATGCTAGCACTATAAGTATTAATTTCAATAACTCTTCAATTGTACACGAAAATAATACAGATGAAATGACTATGAGTATTCCTACAATGAAGACAATATTGTGGCATCAAAGCATGGGGTATATTGGTGAGAAAAGAATTTGAACATTGAAAATGAAAGGTATGGTTGAAGGACTTTTTGATTTCCCATTAAATTTTGATTTTTGTGAGCACTATGTTTTTGGGAAACAAACTAGAGTCAAGTTTCCAAGTAGTGCTACAAGGTTTGAAGGAATTCTACATCTAGTTCATAGTGATGTGTTTGGACCTATAAAAGTGCCATCATTAGGTAAATATATCTATTTTGTTACATTTATAGATGAATTTTCAATAAAGACTTGGGTATATTTTCTAGAGAACAAACTTGAGGTTTTTAATAAATTTAAAGAGTTTAAGGCTCTTGTATAAAATCAGATAGAGAAAAATATAAATGTTTTGAGAATGGATAATGGTGGTGAGTATTTATCTAATTAATTGAGCAGCTTTACAAGGATTGTGGAAAAAAAAGGCATTATACAACTTCCTATACTCCAAAATATAATGGAGTTATAGAATAGATGAATAGGACATTGATGGATAAGGCTAGAAGCATGCTAAGTGGTGTAGGGTTAGAAAATAGATAATGGGTAGAAGTTCTGTTAACAACATATTATATCATCAATAGATATCCTACCTCAAATTTGGTGGATAATATTCCATAGGAAGTATGGGTTGGTAAGAAATCCTCTTTTAGACATCTAAGGCTTTTTGGTTGTGATGCTTATATGTATATCACAAAAGAGAAAAAGGACTAAGATAGAATATAAATCTAAAAAATGTATATTTATGGGTTATAATACTAGTGTTAAAGGATATAAGTTGTGGAACCCAAAAACATAGAAAGTTGTTTACAATCATAATGTGATCTTTAGAGAAAAAAAAGGTGTTTTAAAACAGGAAATGCAACCATGAAAAGAACCAAAAATAGTGAAGGTAAATTTGGAATAAGAGGAAACACCTATGTTAGAACCTAAATTACATAGACAGTTTGAAGAGGAATATTCAATGGAAGAAGGTGAGGAGGAAGTTGAAGATGCAAAACCTAGAACTCCAATTTTGAGGAGATCAGATCAAGAGAGAAGACTTCCAAACAGGTATAGTCCTTCAAATTTTTATTATGCATTTAATTTATCAGTTACTGATGAAGAACCCAAGACTATAAAGGAGGCACTTCAGTCAAGTTACAATAAGTCTTGGAAAAGGGCAAAGGGAGAAGATATGGAGTCCCTGGATAAAAATAAGACATGGGACTTGGTGAAATTACCTCCTAGAAGAAAAATTATTGGATGTAAGTGGTTATTCAAGAAGAAGTGCAATGTAGAAGGAAAGTTTGAGAATTGAATTTGGTGAGATGTTTTCTCTTGTGGTTAAACTAACTTCAATCATATTTTTATTGGCTATTTCTGTTGCTTTTGATTTTTAAATAGAATAGATGGATGTAAAGATAGATTTTCTACATGGTGAACTTGATGAATATATATATATATATATATATATATATATATATATATATATATATATATATATATATATATATATATATATATATATATATATATATATGTCATAACTAGAATAATTTAAGGTAAAAGGTAAGGATAACCTAGTATGCAAGCTAAAGAAGTCTTTTTATGGGTTGAAACAGTCTCCAAGGATGTCGAACCAAAAATTTGACAAGTTTGTCTTGACACTTGGGCTTGAAAATATCAAAGTAGATCCATGTGCATATTTTAAAAAGGAAGGTAAAAATTTTATTATCATTGTACTGCATGTGGATGACATGTTGTTAATTGGTAATATTAAGGAGATGATAATGTTACTAAAATATCAGTTATATTTTGAGTTTGACATGAAGGATTTGGGTGATACAAATTTTATTTTGGGTATGGAAATAATAAGAGATCATACAAATAGAAATTTGTGGTTAAATAAAAGGAAATATATTGATTTGATACTACATAAGTTTAACCTAGGTGTTGTAGGTGATTTGGAGAGGAGAGGGCAATCCTCCAAGGGAGGTCCCAGGTTCAAATATCTATCCTACCAAAAAGCTGAATTGGGTATCCAAAATCCAATTGATAATGTTGGTGCAGGCAGGGTCGAGTGTGACTCCCAGGTGACTTTAATGGTGTAGACCCCCTGTTCATGGTCTCTCAAACCAAGGTGGCCCCATAAGGGGTTTTTCACTTTAAAAAAAATACTACATAAGTTTGGGATGCATGATTGTAAACCAATATGTACTTCATATCCTGTTGGTCAAAAGTTATCTACTGAAGAATGTCCTAAAATAGATTGGGATATTGATGAAAGGTATCATGTTCCTTATGTTGGTGTTGTGGGTATTATGATGTAAGCAATGGTCTATACTAGACCTGAGATTGAACATGTTGTGGGAGTAGTTAGCAGATATATGTCAAATCTAGGAAAGGAACATTGAACTATTGTGAAGAGGATCTTGAGATACTTGCATGGAACTACAAATTATGTTATCTATTACGAAGGAAACTTTGGAGATAATAATATTGTAAATCTACAAGAGTTTGTGGATGTTTACCGGGCTGAAGATCTTGATAAGAGATCCACATGTGATTATGTATTCAGCCTATTTGGAGGGGTAGTAAGTTGTATGAGTAAAAAATAATCAGTTGTTGCTTTATCCACTACAAAAGTAGAGTACATTATAGAGACTCATGCTAGTAAAGAAGTAGTGTGGCTAGAAAGGTTTTGTTAAATAGTTGGCAATAAAAAAAGGCTGTGAGAATTAACAGTGACAATCAAAGTGTAATATTTTTGGCAAAAAAACATGGTTTTCATGATCGATCAAAACATATTGATATAAAGTACCATTTTGTGAGAGAGATGGTTGAAGATAATCAAGTGATATTGGAGAAAGTTTATACAAATAATAATATTGCTAATTTGTTAACAAAGGTTGTACCTACTTAGAAATCTTCTTGGTGTAGAAGATCTATGGGCATGGTTGCCATTGATAGTTGACAATGGCAGTTGTTAGCCCCTATGGAAAGTATTCAACAAGTGAGAGAATGTTGAAAATATATTGAATATTTTCTAGGTGGGGTTAACACTAAAATATATTGGACACTCTACACCTATACTCGTCGGTGTTCAGGTTTATATATTATTTTGAGACCCCTATGGGCTTTTAGGGTAACTATATTTGAACCCATGCTTTTTCACCCATGATATTGTAAAAATCCATGCATGTGCTATTGTTATATATATATCGCACTTACATTAGATTTTGGGGAGACAAAAGGAGAATATTATTGTATTGGAGATTGTCAAGTTAATGCATTAATAAGATAATACTGTGCTATTTTTTTCCCGGTTGAGGGTTTTCAAGATAAATATTGTGTAATGTGTGAATTTATGATCTTCTTCTTTTTATTATGTTATTATTGATTTTTTGTTTTAGTTTATTGGGGCTCTTTATTTCTCTTCAAGGGACACCTACACTTGTCATATTATGAATGTTAGAGATATTACATCATTTGGTCATATTATAGATTAGGGTGCATGTTATTAGTTTAGGTGTATGATTTCTATTTCTTCTAAATTATGTGTTACTATGTAGGATGAGTCCAAGTGTCACGTAGTAAGGCATTGTGCAAGTATAGTGTGTAGGTTTTTGAAATGTGTCATGTGTTTATGTGTCAAGTATTCAAGTTAAGAATTATGTATATTTAGAAATATTTTAATTCAAGAGACAAAAGAGAATAATATTATGTTTGGAATAGAAAAGGTTGCATCTCTTGGATATGTGAGGAGATCAATGCTAAAGTATTGAAGAGTCATATACAAGGGTTATATTATGGAGATAAAGCTTCATGTATTGTAATAAAAAATGTACAAATATTGTATATTTGATCAATATTATTGTGAGTACTATTCTAAAATATAATTATAATTTCATTAATATCTTAGATTTATATTGATAAAATATTTACATGCATTTATATTATTCTATGAATGTGCCTTGATATATTTTATTTGATTTATATTGGATCTTGGATATTTGGACTTGTGATAATTTGGCTCAAAATCCAATAGTGGTATCAGAGCTACTACAAGTAATTTTAATGGAACTACCTTTATTCTATAGAGCTATAATAAATCCAAGTATCTTGGAGAATAGTATTTAGAATTAACATTCAAGCCAAGCAAGAAGCTTGGTAGAACTTTTTAATAGATTGAGATTTAATCCAAGACAAATTTTGGATAATTGTGCTATTAGAATCATAAAGTTGTGGAATAAAAATCTAGCATCAGAGAAATATGGTGTAGTAGAATAGAATAAAATTTACAACAAAGAAAAAGTAAGAAGAGAGGGTTGAGGTTGTCATAATTGTAGTAAAAATTATAAAGACAAATTACCAAGGTAAGACAAAATATATCAGGTCCCAATATAATTAATAGAGAGTATAATTAAATGTAATAACAAAAAAAGTATATACTGGTCAGTATAAATTATAATAGCATTCACAATAACATCAAATATGAATGTAAATGGCCAAAATCATTCATCTAATAACATCAAAAATACTTACAATAAAATTTTTCAAAATATGTATACAAGCTTCAATATTATAAATACTTATTATAATTATCATTTTGTAGACACTAAAATCATGTAAATCGAATAATATTGCCATCATTCCACTCTTATCGAAACCATATTGCCCCATTTCGCAACCCTCAATGGTTGATTAGGGGTCCTAACCACTTTTCAAAAGGTTTACCCCACTCTTGGGAATTTTTGGGTCATGTAGCCATGGCTTTCCCACCCGAGGATGACCATAGTTCATGGCCATCCCACCCAGGGATGACCACAAGAAAATATCCCTGGGTGGGATGGCCATGGTCCATATCCCATAAAAAATCAAGGGTGGAACAAATGGTAATAAATTTATACCATTTATCCTGCCTAATGACTTATGATAGATTAGGAGACTATCTAGGCCATAGCAAATTGCTAATTGGAGTCCTCTTCCACCCAATGTATGGAAAAATCTTTGACAAGTGGTGACACCTACCTTGCATACCCATTTGACCCTTTTGCCCTTTTGGGCTATAAATTGTAGCGATTCCACTCAATTTCAGGGAGAGCTCTTTGCAAGTATTCACCACAAAGTGCTACCGAGATTCCCTCTCATCTTTTACCTCATATTTACCATTGGAAACTTCATCAATCGAAGGTATTTTCAAGGCATCCCCAAATACAAAAATCCCTTCTAAAACCCATCCATTCCTATGAGTGAAGTTACCAAATTTGACAACACCACTAGGAGGATTCTAGACTAGATCCCATTGGAATTGGTGGCAAAAACTACCCTATTTTATGGTCATCCCCACCAAGGATGGTTAATAGTACTAAATGGCTCACCCTAGTACAGCCATGAATTAGGCCATAATTGTGAATTAATTTTAGTATAGATCAATTTTAGAGTAGTATATTAGCATCAAACTTGAATTTGGTAAAGCTTGGAGCAGTTTTGGATTGTCAATTAGGGTTTATGTAATGACAGTCCTAACTGGTCCACCCAAGGATGGCCATATATTTTGCTCATAATATCATTTCAATTTTTATATATATTATTACAAAAGTAGATAATATGCATCATGTTAAGTTTTGGTAGCATTTGGAGTAGTTTAGCCCTATCGATTGCACTTTTTACATTCAATATTGCATGCATTCCTTTGATATTATCATAATCCACATGTGCTATTAACCCTTTTTAATTTCTTGTGTGTAGGTATAGGAATTTTAGTGCATGATTAAGGATATAAATATTTGAATAAGGATAGCTCACAGTAGTGGTAGTGAAAGCTAGCTATTCAATCGTGAGTGTGAAAAGAACATTGAAAGCGCGCCATAATTTTGTGAAAGGATTGGATCCCTCAACCTTGTAACTTGGATATTATCAAATTGAGAGTCCTCAAGGGGATATTTTGTAACCTTACATTTGAAAAATCAATCAATATAAAGAGAACTCCCCATTCCTTTCAAATATTTTTCATATTTATATTTACTTTATTATCACTTTCAAATGCTTGATTAGAACAATAGATGCAGTTCATTTCCCTTTTTTAGGTGCATCATTTTCTCTACTCTACAATGGCAATCATGGTGGGATCCTTGTCCCTTTTCATTTTTGCCATTTTTAACCTTGTTTTTGCAATTTGGATGTTGCAGGTTCTAGTCATTCTGGACTTAAGAAACCCTTGAATTCCTAATTGGACCACCCTAGGATGACCACAAAAACAATACCACCTAAGGATGGCCCCCAAATTTTCATCCATCACACCTTGGGATGGCCACAAAATAAGGGGTTTTCAACCTAAATTTCTAGAAACAACATTCCAAGCTTTCAAGGTAAGTACCTAAACCTTCACTTTGCATTAATTATATTTAGAAAAGGGTAAATTTAAGTTTTTCATGTATTTTCCTAGTTGATTGAAAGGTAGATTTCCCCTTTCCTAAATTTCAAAATAAATAATAGAAGAAAAATAGGAAAAATAATAGTTTAATTATGCATTTGAATGGTTTGCTTGCATGTGATCTACCTAAGGGTTAGGTTTTAATATAGGATAAATATTTTTTAGATTCCTTATTCATGCATATCTTTCTAAAAGTGAAATGTTAATTGTGAATTTAGTGAACTAGCATTAAATTTTATCTTGTTTTATTTTCTTGAAAGATAAAAGGAACCACACACACCACTTCACATTTGAATGTTAGTGAGTCAGAATTTTATCCCCAACCACTAATAGAGACCAATAATGATGGGTTTCATCTCCACCCATTGGTTTAAATCCTATGAATCCTATTTTCAGCCAAAGTTGTCTCTAAGAACTATTTTAGCCATGGAAAATAGCACACACTCCTCTTTGAAGGGTGTATCACTTCCCATAATCATAATGGGTGAGGACAAGTATAACATGTGCTCCCTAATCAAGTATGGGCTTCATATCCATACTTTGGTTGGTTCACATGACATAAATTTCATTTCCAATTGTTGAGATACGAGTATACAGGTGAAATCCTCTAAACAATTAACAATTACATCAACAACATTCAAACATGTGAAAAGATATTCCTTTGCAAATAACAAATCAAAACCACACCAAATAGTTTATGAAACACATATAAATATTTAAAATAGATAAACACTTGAATTATTATGTGTTTCTATTTTTGTGTGTTGAATCATAAAAATTTGTAAAAGAGATAATCACGTAGGATTTCGAAAGAAGTAGTTATGGGTTGCACCCGTAGATAAGCCCACACAAGGGATGAAGCTACAAGGAGTAGGCAAGGAGATGTAGATCATATTTTATTTGACCCTATGGAATTTATTATACCTCCTTGGTATCCTCCTACTTGCCCAAGTCCTAGAATGTCAAATAAGGAACCTAGTCCCCAAGGGACCCCCATGTAGGACACCCCTACAGGTTGTGGTCCTAATCTAGGAAATTATTTTCTGAGTATAGATACTTCACGCGTCTTCTTTAAATAATGGAAACCATGCATTGAGGCACCAACACATAGAGAAATACCACACATTTATGTGCCTACTCGGTCTACTTCTCACACCTTGTTGGACATTTTGAGTCCCTAAGCTAAAATGTTGTCATTGATGTCAAAAGGATCTATGAAGGGTTTTTGTGAAAACCAAGGCATGAAAAATAAAAGGTTTTATTTAAAACCATGGACAAAATATTTCATCTGGGTTTTTCTTAAAACCCAAGTTGGGCTTTCATTTCATCAAAAAATGTGCCTTGATGATGGTGTTATTTGAGTTTTAATATTTGGTTTAAATTTTAATTATTTAAATTTAAATTCAAATTTAAATGTAAATGTAAAGTTTCCTGTGGACGTCATCAAGCAAACATAAATTCATATTTCCGTTGACGTCTTTGAAGTGTTTTAAACACTATATAAAGGGGTGGTAAATGAATCAAAGTTTTATCCTTGCTCTTGTGATAAATGTTTGGCATTCGAATAAGTCTATGAGCTCGTGCAAATTTTGAGAAGAGAAGCAGGAAAGAAAATGACAGTGCTTGGAAAGTCAATTCATGGTGGAAAGCATGGCACATTAGAGAATTTTTTTGGCTAAGGGACAAGGCAGTGGTGATGAGGATTGATGTTAGATCTTTCATATGACCCCTCTAGTAGTTCCTAGCTAGGTTTGCATAGTTTATTTCTAGCAAATTAATATTGTAAGTGAGTCTCTTTCTCACATGCACTTGTGGGCACTAGTTATCTACTAGTTGTCATTTAGAGTGTTAGTTAGTAAGTGTGAACTCAAAGTAGGAAGTGTGTACTTCAAGATAGCTAAAATGGATCTTCTAGTTAGCAATATTCCTGTCTCTTAACTTAGAATTTTACGTGCATTCTCCTTTGCACCTTTGTAGCTTTTGGTTAAGCATATTGGATCAAATCCATGATTTCATGGGTTGGTTATGTATTTTGGGCCATTAGTGCCTATATATTGAATTTTAAATAATAGAACACTTAGTTGGATTTTCAATCCTTTTCATTGGTATCAGAGCCTAGTTCATGTTTGCACTAGGGCTTGTGAGGTGAGAGGATAGGAGATAGTTTTATTATGAGAAATATTTTCTCATTGAGGACTCGGTTTAAGCCCAAAGGGAGCTTGAAAACCATTCAGAGAAGGAAGTTCCTTCGCCAACAAACCCCTCGTTCCAACTTTTTGCTTATGCTTAAGAGGTATAGGAAAAGTTTGCCCCAGAGTTCTTCGTATACTGATCCTTGGAAGGGATTGGATTGTAGCTACAGTCCAATTAGGATTAGGGAGCTATTTGACCTTGCTGCTCCCCCCATTTTTGAGTATTGAAGAGCTCCAAGAGGTCATCAAGCTAGGTCGTGTGTCGACTTAGATCTGGGTGCCTTTCAAACGCTGGTCGTGTGTCGACCGGATCTTGAAAGGAGAGCTACTGGTGGGAGCTGGTTGCTTTCATTTTTGTAATTTAAAGCTTTTCAAATTTTAAGATTAACCCCCCTAGTTAATTTTTAAATTTTTTTTAATTCTTGTTAGAAAAGCCTTTATTTTAATTTAATATATTATTTTAATATATTAATTCTTTTACTGCTGCATTGTAAAAAAAAAAAATTTAGATTTTTTTACAGCAGCCGAACCCTTGCAGCAGGTTCGGCTGCATTCGGCCACATTCGGCAGCCTACGACAGCATTTGGCACTGTAGACGGACTTGCTGTAGCCGGCCGACTGACTGTCGTCGGGCATCAGTCGACGGCAATCGTTGTCTGCTGGACAACGATCGCGGCTATGCGGCTGTCGCCTGACGTATTTTTAGGTCTGACAGTAGATCTGCTACCAGCCTGACAGCACCAAGCACTACCTGCCATGGCTGTCGCTGTCCATCGACAGCACGGCACCCGCGACCGAGCCGGCAGGAGCTAGCGCTGTCTGCCAGCCCGTCATCCTTATAGTTTTTTAGGTTGTGGCCCCAGTGCAACAGGCCCAGCAACTGCAGCGCCTGACAGCATTGTCAGGCATCTACAGGCTTGGCGGCCTACGACGTAGTGCCTAACAAGCTTGTCAAGCGGCTGCACGGCCTGCTGTCCATAGTGCCGAGCCGATAGCGTCTGTCAGACACCTGTCGGGCCTACGACCGGTAGTGCCTAGGGTCAGTCGCAGCTTGGCCAGGGGCAGCTACGGGCTTGGAGCCCAAAATTCTTAAATTTTTGTGCACAAATTTTTTAATTTGCATAGGAGTTTGTGCATGGCTAGGGTGCACGAATGGAAACACCAGGGATCGAATCCCTTGGATGGTGTTTTAGAAGGCGTGTGGAAAGTGCTTTGGTGCTTTGTATTTTGTGTAAGGTTGAGGAAGGTTTAAGGGAATTTGGGCCTTTGCCTTTCCAATGAGCGCCTAGCTCATGTGGAATCTTAGTCGCGGCTAAGATGCTCGTAGTGTGGCAAGTCGGGGGTTCGAATCGCCTTGAGGAGGTAATTATGCTTTGCATTTAAATAATTTTTTATTAGCCCTAGAGTTTGGAGTTATAAGGTCATTAATGGAAATTAAAGTTTGTTATTATGGCTGTGATTATTATTGCAAAGCATAATTGGTTTATGATTTATTTTATGGTTATGGGGAATTAATTTTAGGAGAAATAAGGAGTTGTTTTTTAAAAGCAATTTTGAGAGGTTTATTATTTTTGATAAGGGTTTTAATAAAAGGGACTTTGGTGGATGTGTTTATTAACTTGGAGTAAAGAGGGTGTAATTTGAGTAATGCTTTATTTTGTGATTATTTCAAGTTCATTAACCCTTGTTTATATTGGAAAGGAAAGTTGTGTTTAAGTGTGGTAGATTTTGTGGACAACTTATTTGCATCAAAAAGGTATGGGAATATTCTCCTATTGATTGTTTATGATGGTTGATTTCTAAAATATGATTGGAGAGAAAAGGATTGATTGTGGTTTCCTTTTAGAAAATGATTGGTTGAATGCTTCAAGGTTTTCTGGTTTCTGAGTTGTATTTAAACCTTGTTTTATTAGCATTGTTGTTGAAGCCCATTGATGATGAAATGAACTTGAACTTGATTTAGAAAATAACATGATTATCATTGCTATGTGATACTTGTGCTTGAGCGTTGTTGGAAACCTTTTGAGTTGGTTAATACATGCTTGGACTAGGGTTTATGAAAAAGGATTGTTCCTTGAGGTGATTGGTTGATTTGATTTGGTTAATAAATGCTTGGACTATGGTTTTTTAGAAAGGATTATTCCTTGAGGTGATTGATTGAGTTGACTTGATTAAGCCTAGTCAAGTGGATGCATATGGTTGTTCAAGTTCCTAGAAAAAAACTATTCAATATTCTGATTTGAGTTGAGATTGAGGTTGATTTGATTTGAGATTGAGATCTGAGTATATAACATATAGAGTCTAACAATTTTCTTTATAATTCTATTAAGTTGAGATTGGTATTTGAGTATAGAACACATAGAGTCTCTAACAATTCTCTTTATGCTTCTAAGATATTGATTTGAGATATTGATTTGAGATATTGATTGTACATTGAGCTTAGAACATATTGAGTCTCTAACAATTCTCTTTATGATTCTATGTGATTGAGACAAGTCTTTGAGAAGACTTGTGGACTGTTTTGAGTCAAGCTTTTGTAAAAGCTTTCTATGTAGATTTTAGCAAGTCCTAGAGAGGACTTATTGAGCAGATTTGAGCAAGTCCTAGAGAGGAATTATTGAGAAAATTTGAACAAGTCCTAGAGAGGACTTATTGAACATATTTGAGCAAGTCCTAGAGAGGACTTATTGAGTAGATTTGAACAACTCCTAGAGATGACTTATTGAGAATATTTGAGCAAGTTCTAGAGAGTATTTGTTGAGCATATTTGGACAAGTTCTATGTGAACTTGTTGAGCAGATTTGGACAAGTTTTGTGTGAATTTTTTTTGCATATTTAGGTAGGTTTTGTGTGTACCTGTTGAGAAGATTTGGACAAGTTCTGTGTGAACTTGTTGAGCATATTTGGACAGGTTTTGTGTAAAACTGTTGAGTATATTTGGACAGGTTTTTTGTGAACCTATTGAGCATATTTGAGCAGGTTCTAAGTGAACCTATTCAATAGAATTTTACTAGACCGACTATATTGTGTTTAGTGCAAGATATTGAGCAGAACTATGCTAGACCAACTGAACTGTGTTTGGTATAGTATTGAGATAGAGCTTTGGAGGTGAAAGAGTATAGAGGATAGAGTCTCAGTGGATAGAGATCTAGCAGCTAGAACAATTGAAGACAGATCTGAGTGAGGAGTCTTCAAGTGGAGAGAGATCCACAAGTTAGTGTAGTAGAGAGACATAGTCTTCTAGAAGATCACTAGCTAGAGTAGAAGGGGAAAGAGTTCTCTTGTGGAAGAGATCCATGAACTTGAGATTTAGGGGATCAACATCTCCTTTGGACCGAGGTCCATAAACATTGTAATTTGGGAAATATTCCCAAGATATTATTTGAGAAATATTTAGAAGAAATATTTTCTCTATGGAGGTAGCCCACATTGGGTGAACCATGTTAAAATTTGTGTCTCTATTGTGTGTGATGATTGGTGCATTACTTTGGTTATTGTTATTAATATTGCCATTGATTATATTGATTAATACTATTTGGGAAAGAAAATTAAAAAGTGGCCTTATACTGTTCACCCCCCTCTTAGTATAATATTATGTTCTTCAATTGGTATCAGATTTGGTTCCTTCAAAAAGGGTTTAACATCTTGAAGGAAGATCTTACAAGAACACAAATGGCAAAGAAAGGCAAAAGTAAAAGCATGAGACACAAGAAGAAAATAACACCTATGGTCATGAAAGAAAATGAAGATGAGTTTAATATTGTTGTGTTGGGAGGACACATGGAAATAGATTCAAGAGATGAATCAAGTAATGGAGAAATATCTAGACTGATAAATTTTTGTACCAGTTGTGGAAAGATAGGTCATCATGTAGCTTATTGTTCACAAGAAGGTGAAGAATGTTTTGTCTGTGGTCAACTCGGTCATGATGCAAGTTATTGCAATGGGTTTGATAGTAGTGAAGATGAATATGATTCTCTTATATTTAAATTTCTAAATAATGAGTTAAAAAAGGATAAAAAGAATAGTCAAAGCAGGTATCAATAAGAAACTACACTTTGGACAATATAAGAAATTGAAGAAGAGGAAGATTCAAATAAAGAAAGGGAGGAAGACACTCTTAAGGAACTTGTTGAATTGAAAAAATAAAATTTAGAATTGAAGGCTCAAATACAAGAAGATGAGAAATGTAAGACAAAGCTTCTACAAGATATATCTGACTTAAGAGATAAGGTTGAAAAGGTAAGAAAAGTTGAAAAAGGTATGGTGGAACAGTCAAAGGTAAAAGAGATAGAATGTGAAAGGCTTATGTTTACTCTTGAAGAATTAAAAATGGAGAACTCAATATTAAGGATCCAAACTCAAGAAGATGAAAAAGCAAAAGCAAGGTTTTTACAGGAACTCACCAACTTCAAAATCAAATTTGAAGAGACAAGGAAAATTGAAGAAGGTATGGTTGAAAAATTAAAGACAAAATATCTAGAGTGTGAAATATTAGAGCATGAGATAGTTTCACTAAGGATGGAAGTAAAAGGCTCTAAGGATAAGCTACATAAGTCTGAGGAAAATTCAAGGACATTGGAAAGGAATATCAATGCATAAAGATCATCAGTCACCATAACAGGACTTATTTCTAAAGAAGAACAAGGGATACAAGAAACAAAAAAAGGAGAGCCAAGCTACTATGTGGATAATGCAACTAAGGACTCAATTTATAGTGATGCTAGTTTTTTAGACAATGATAAATATGAAGTGTTGTTTATGGTTGAAGAAAAATATCCAGTTAAGAAAAAGACTACAGTTATTATCAAGTTTTTTAGATGTGGTAAATTTGGACTTCTTGAATATGATTGCACTAGGGATGGCTATAGTTTCAATGATGATTATTTTGAAGATGCACTTGGTAAACTAGATGAGAATATTCTAATGGAATTCGAAGAAGAAAAAGTGAGTGTACCTATAGAATATAAATCAAAAGAAAGGAATGATATGGACAAAGGAAAACAAATAGAGGACTATTCAATAGAGAATGGTTATGATCTCAAGGGATAACTTATTCATGCTCTTGACACAGTAAAGAAGGTAAGAAAGCAAAACTCTAAACTTGAAAGTCAATTTCAAGAATGTGATGAAGAAATATTACTACTCATAGAGGACTTAGAAAATTCAAAGGCTAAGGCAAGCAAGTTCAAAGATAATTTAGAAGCAAATATTCTGGAATGTGAAAAGTTAACACATGAAGTTGCACTACTAAAGGAAGATTTAGAGGATTCCAAGAATAAGCTATACAAGTATGTAACCAGTGAAAATAATGTGGATAAAATAGTCAGGATACAAAGAGGATCATCAAACAAAACAGGTTTAAAAAAAATGGGTAGAAAAGTCTACTTCAGGTCTTGAAGAAGAAGGTACTTCAGAAGAAGGATTCTCAGAGGTAAGCAAAATTGAAAATGAAACTTCTAAGGATGTGTCAGATTGTAGTGAGTCCATCAGGGACAATGGGCAAAGAAGATTCAGATGGAACAATAATTAAAATAGGAGACCAATGAGGTCTAGACAAGGAAGATTCAATCGGAGATGCTTCTCATATCACAGGTTTGGGCACATGGCTTCATAATGCAGGTCACATGAAATATAGGTATATGGAAGAGAATAATTTTTCCAAGGATATTGCTATTCGTGTAATGAGTTTGGTCACAAGGCAATGAATTGTAGAATTCATGATAGAAGAGGATATGGCTTCACTAGGAGAAATCCTAAGACTATTGCACATCCAAGTAATAATAACATTAAGTGTTATAAGTGCAATAATGATGGTAACATAGCAAGATGGTGTAGATAAAATATTCTAGAAACAGGCATGAAAAATAACAAGAACATGAAAATGAACAGGAATAGGAATATGAACAAGAATAGGAACATGAACATGAACATAAACAAGAAGATGAACAAGAACAAAGACTCAAAAAAGAAAAGAGACTCAGAGAAGAATGATAACAAGAACGAGTACAATAATAATAACATGGATGAGAACAAGAACAGGAATAGGAACATGGATGATGACTTGGAAAGAAACAATGAGAGGATTCAACAAAAAGGAAGAGGAAAAGACAAAGGCAGAGAACAGTGCTTTCGGGGAGTAGAAATACTCCCACCCTAGAATTAACCACCTCATGTGGAGGTGGGGGAGGGGCTAAGCTAAGAGGTTTAATTCTTAGACCCGAGCCCCAAAGGTGACCATTTGCCATTGATGTCAAAGGGGGAGAGATTTATGTATTATGGGGAGAGTTTTTGGATATGAGGAGAGATTTGATATCTGAGAGAGCATTGAGCCATGTGGAGCAAAGTCCTAGGGAGAGCATAAAAGAAGGTCAAAATTTAGTAAAAGTATTTGGGATTCCATCAATGACAAAGGAGGATATTGCTGGACATTTTGAGTCCCTAAGCTAAAATGTTTTCATTGATGTCAAACGAGCATTTAATGTCAAAAGGATCTATGAAGGGTTTTTGTGAAAACCAAGGCAGCAAAAATAAAATATTTTATTTAAAACCATGGACAACATATTTGATCTGGGTTTTTATTAAAACCCATGTTGGGATTTCGTTTCATTGAAAAAGGTGCCCCGGTGATGGGGTTATTTGAGTTTTAATATTTGGTTTAAATTTTAATTATTTAAAATTTAAATTCAAATTTAAATTTAAATGTTAATTTTCCTACCGATGTCATCAAGCAAACATAAATTTAAGGTCTTCAAAGTGTTTTAAACACTATATAAATGGGTGATAAATGAATCAAAGTTTTATCCTTGCTCTTGTGATAAATGTTTGGCATTCGAATAAGTCTATGAGCTCGTGCGAATTTTGAGAAGAGAAGCAGGAAAGAAAAAAATAGTGCTTGGAAATTCAAATCATGGTGGGAAGCATGGTGCATTGGAAAATAATTTTGGCTAAGGGAAAAGGCAACACAAACACCATAGATCGAATCCTTTGGACGATGTTTTGAATGGTGTGTGGAAAGCACTTTGGTGCTTTGTCTTTTACGGAAGGTGAATGAAGGTTTAAGGCACTTTGGGCCTTTGCCTTTCCAATGACGGCTTAGATCATGTGGAATCTTAGCTACGGATAAGACTCTCGCGGTGTGACAATTAAGGTAGTTAATGTAAATTAATTTTTGTTATTAGGGCTGTGATTATTATTGCAAAGCATAATTGGTTTATGATTTATTTGATGGTTATGGAGAATTAATTTTAGGAGAAATAAGGAGTTGTTTTTTTAAAAGCAATTTTGAGAGGTTTATTATTTTTTATAAGGGTTTTAATAAAAGGGACTTTGGTGGATATGTTTATTAACTTGGAGTAAAAAGGGTGTAATTTGAGTAATGTTTTATTTTGTGATTATTTGAAGTCCATTAACCCTTGTTTAGATTGGAAAGGAAAGTTGTGTTTAAGTGTGGCAAATTTTGTAGACAACTTATTGGCATCAAAAAGGTATGTGCACATTCTCCTATTGATTATTTATGGTGGTTGATTTATAAAATATCACTGGAGAGAAAATTATTGATAGTGGTTTCATTTGAGAAAATGATTGGTTGAATGCTTCAAGGTTTTCTGGTTTTTGAGTTGTATTTAAACCTTGTTTTATTAGCATTGTTGTTGAAACCCATTGATGATGAAATGAAATTGAACATGAGTTAGAAAAAAACATGAGTATCATTGATATGTGATACTTGTGCTTGAACATTGTTGGAAACATTTTGAGTTGGTTAATACATGCTTGGACTAGGGTTTATGAAAAAGGATTGTTCCTTGAGGTGATTGGTTGATTTGAGTTGGTTTATACATGCTTAGACTAGGGTTTGTCAGAAAGAATTATTCCTTGAGGTGATTTATTAAGTTGAGTTGATTAAGACTAGTCAAGTGGATGAATGTGGTTGTTTAAGTTACTAGAAACAAACTATTCAATATTATTATTTGAGTTGAGATTTAGGTTGATTTGATTTGATATTAAGATCTGAGTATAGAACATGTAGAGTCTCTAACAATTCTCTTGATGTTTATATTGAGTTGAGATTGTGATTTGAGTATAGAACATATAGATTCTCTAACAATTCTCTTTATGCTTCTATGAGATTGATTTGAGATATTGATTGTACATTGAGCTTAGAACATATTGATTCTATAACAATTCTCTTTATGATTCTAGAAGACTTGTGGAATGTTTTGAGTTAAAATTTTGTGAAAGCTTGCTATGCAAATTTGAGCAAGTCCTAGAGAAGACTTATTGAGCAGATTTGAGCAAGTCCTAGAGAGGAATTATTGAGCAGATTTGAGCAAGTCCTAGAGAGGACTTATTGAGCAGGTTTGAGCAAGTCCTAGAGAGGACTTGTTGAAAATATTTGAGCAAGTACTAGAGAGGACTTATTGAGAATATTTGAGCAAGTCCTAGAGAGGACTTATTGAGAATATTTGAGCAAGTCCTAGAGAGGACTTATTGAGTAGATTTGAGCAAGTCCTAGAGAGGATTTGTTGAGCATATTTGGACAAGTTTTGTGTGAACTTGTTGAGAAAATTTGGACAAGTTCTGTGTGAACTTGTTGAGCATATTTGGACAATTTTTGTGTGAACCTGTTGAGCAGATTTGGACAAGTTCTATGTGAACTTTTTGAGCATATTTGGACAAGTTTTTTGTGAACTTGTTGAGCATATTTGGACAGGTTTTGTGTGACCGTATTGAGTATATTTGAGTAGGTTCTAAGTGAACCTATTGAGCATAATTGTACTAGACCGACTATACTATTTTTAGTGCAAGTGATAGAACATAATTATGCTAGACCAATTAAATTGTGTTTGGTACAGTATTGAGATAGAGATTTTGAGGTGACAAAGTATAGAGGACAGAGTCTTAGTGGATAGAGATCCAATAGCCAACACAATTGAAGATAGATCTGAGTGAGGAGTCTTCAAGTGGAGAGAGATACACAAGTCAATGCAGTAGAGAGACAGAGTCTTCTAGAATATCACTAGCCAAATCATAAGGGGAAAGAATTCTCCTATGGAAGAGATCCACAAACTTGATATTTAGGTGATCAACATCTCCTTTGGACTGAGGTCCATAAACATTGTAATTTGGAAAATATTCCCAAGAGATTATTTGAGAAATATTTAGAAGAAATATTTTCTCTGTGGAGGTAGCCCACACTAGGTGAACCACATTAAAATTTATGTCTCTATTGTGTGTGATGGTTGGTGCATTGCTTTGGCTATTGCTATTGATATTGCCATTTATTATATTGATTAATAATATTTGGGAAAGAAAACTAAAAAATTGTCTTATACTATTCACCCCCTCCCTCCTCTTAGTATAAGCTTGTGTTTTTCACACCTATGCACAGGATCAAGACTATTTACCATGGGTGGGGCTAAATGATAACAATATGCCCTCATATCACCTTGATAGGTATTAAAAATATAAATACCAACATGAGTATGATACTCATTGCTTTGGGAAAGACATTTCTACCATACCATTCCTTATTTATGAAGGAAGACCTAAGGAGAATATTTATTATACATGGTCGCTTCATTCGATGCAAGCACAATGTGCTTCTACACCAGTAGAGAATAAATAACACTTGTTTAGGAGTGAGCCTCAAGTAACTGTGATTTATCTCAATCAATGAAAACTCATAGTGGATTTATAAGATCCTTCTAAATAGGATATGTATCATGGCCACAATGCTAGTGCTCATAGTACCCACACAACTAAGAAGATAAACGAAGTTGTCAAAAGGTATGCTGAACGATAAGCCCAATTTGATTAGTTATGGCTAGATAAACAATACTTGGATCTCTTAGATTGTCAAAAAAAACTAGAAAACAAATGGATTGAACAGTATATTCAAGAGACCTTGCGCAATGAGGTTCTTAATCCAAGTATGCATAGGTAGGGGGTGCATGAAAGGGAACCCACATATAATTACAATAGGCTTCCTAGGCCTAATAAAATGTTGCCTCCTTAACCTCCTAGGACAAATAAGGACTTGCTTCTGAGGCCAAACATAGATCACCTTCAGCAAACATTAGTTCCTCCTTGTAGGCCAATCCTAGAAACACCATACGAGGCCTATGATGATTTATAACCAGGAGAGAAATACCTAGAAGCACCTTATGGAGTCATGGTGGATGATAATCAACCACCATGTCATATACTTACAATTCCTCACCCTGCCCTATCGGGCCAAAGTAAAGAAGATGAAATTAAATCTTCATATGTGTATAGAGCATTTCTTGAGCACATGGAAACCATAGAGAGAAAGATAGCTAGGTTTGGGAAATAGAAGCCCACTTTATGCCAGTTGCATAGTCAACCACTAGATCCATATATCCCTTCCCCTCCATATTCGAATCAAATCAAAATACCCAAATTAGATAGATTTAAAGGAGAGGAATATGCATAAGAGTGTGTCACTAGGTTCATGAACCAGTGCTTCAATATTCAAGATGATGATAACTTACTCTTGATAACATTTTAAATCACCCTCTTTGGCCCAACCGTAGAGTGGTATAATCAACTTCCAAAGCACATCGTTGATACTTTTGAACAATTTACATATGCTTTCTTGGAATGTTTTACCTTCAATACTAAGAGAAATGCGACCTTAATAGGCCTCACAAGGTTTAAGCAATATGAATATGAGTTAATCATAGAGTATGGTAATAGTTGGTGAACTCTTCCTACTAAGCTACCATACCTATTACCAGTGTCTGAGCTGACTCAAAAATTTTCTAAGAGTTATTTAAATCCAATATTATTATTGCTACAAATCTACAACTCTTGAAGATGCTCTAGCATAGGATAGAACCATACATGAAATTAAAATTAAAGAGGGGGAAATCACAAAACCCCACAAGAAGGAGTGGACTAATAACCCAAAGGGCAATCTAGTACAATCAATACTGAAAGAAGTCAACCAAGTTGCCATCAATGTACGAGGGCCTGTTCAACCAACACCACCTCAGAAGTCAAATTATTAGGACCAACCTCCTATTGCAACTTATAACAACAACACTTAAGTGAACCAAGGGAAAAATTAGCAACATCATCCTAGGAAACAATTTACACACTTTAACGAGTCAATGGACTCTCTATTCAATCATCTATGTGTGGCCAAGGCAACTACTCTACCTGAGATGTAGCCTATATATATGATTATAGGTAAAAAAAATCCTATGGTATGTTGTAAATACTTATATTATAGATACCATAGACATATTGGACATGAATTAGTAACGTACTACAGTTTCAAAAACCTAGTACAAGATATGATCAAGAGTAATGACCTTTAAGTGGATAACCCTATCATGACAAACAATCAATAAATGGGTGTTTTCAAAGACCTATTACCCACTCATGATGTATAAGAAAATACTACAAAGAAATTAAATGAGGTCCATATATCCCCCCCTCAATAAGTATACTTTGAGATGGTTAGCATTGCGATAATGAATCAATGCTATCCAAATCAAGTTGCACCATCTATAGCTTCAAGCGATATTACTTCAACTTCACAACCACCACCACCTCCACATCCACAATGTCATAACATCCAGGACACTTAGCATCCCATGTTTTTGCATCCACATGCACCCTTTGGAATTCAATAATACAATATGCTCAATAGTTGGCACTATAGTCTTACCTATCCAGGTGGGGTGCAAAACTATACCAAATTTATGTCACGTCTTGGAGGGCACAATGGCCTAAAATATATTTTTGGGAAGACATTGGATTAGGGATATGAAGTGCATCCCTTCCATAACTCACAAATGGTTGAAGTACATTTATAAATTACAAGTACACATGGTCTCTACAAACCTTGATCTTTCAAAATACTGCAACTTGGTGCAGCATATCCCCAATTTAACCTTACCATCGACTTATGTGGACTTCCATCCAAATACATATATTCAGGGTTCAATTCCCTTACCATAACCTTCCATTACTCCATTATCATATTCTTCCATACCATCACCATCATTGGCACCTTTAGAAACACCTTCATCATCGTCCAATCATCTATATAGGAATATATCGAAGAGGCTAATTGATGATATCCCTACCATAATTTCCACCATTTCTATAGAAGAGATTCCTAGTCTAGTAGATGAGGAACCATCTCATGAGGTAAGAATTAAATCATCTCAAGCCTCGTTTTCATCTCCTCCACCTTCACCATCCTAGGTCACAGTCCATTTGGCTAGCACATATTGAGGAGAATATCTAGTGAAGAATGTCACAACTATTCCAGCCATTGAGATAGTGGAGTATATAGGATGACCTCATCTTCCCATATGTACTATGTACCTCTAGGTATACCTCCCAATAAAATGGATTTCATATATGGTGGTATTGAATATGGAACATTACCATCTCCTCAACAAGAGTAATATGAAGAACCTTTCTATGAGGACATCAATTACATGTCTAATCCTGACTATACCTTGTGATATATCCATCGCTGCCATTGGCATGACTATGGTTTGGGCTTATATGAACAAGGCACTCATATTCCTTGGCAACCATAATATCAAATGCCATATGATAAATTTAGCCTAGGACACAACAAGCGTGTTCCCATTGATGTCCTCATAGATATTTTAGAATTCCTATGTTTGAATTATAGGGATGAGCTATCACATGATCCCTATGATAATAGTAATCATGTCCACTCTTTGGGGGATTATTTTCTCGTAAAAATAATAGAATAAGGGATATATTGTGATTTCATCCAATATTTTAAAAAAAGTGAAGGTTCGCATACACTTCCATATGACAAGGAGGAAGAATATCAAGGTCCTCGTAGGGCATGGACAACAAATTATGAATCATATTATGGCATAACACCCATAAACTACCCTAGTTTAGATGAGGAATATGAGCAAGTCATCCCATTGGATGACGAAGAATAATTATACTTGTGTATGTTCCCAATACAACATCCGATTTGGTGATACCTTTTACCACTTTAATAGCATGCTCATCACCTTCCACATCGACCACCACCAGTTATTCCACCTCCATCGCAACCACCCTCACAAGTCTTGCGACAATCTATAGATAAGGGGTCTAGCCAAAAGTATCTATAAAGCCTTTGGTAACCCCAAAATGCTCCAAAGATTTCTATGAACCCTTTCATCACCCCAAAAAGCTCCAAAGGTGTCTAAGAACCCTTTGGTTACCCTAAAAAAATCCATAGGTATATACAAACCCTTTGGTCACTCCAAAATTCTCCAAAGGTGTCTATGAACCCTTTGGTCACCCCAAAACACTCCAAATGTGTCTAAAAACCCTTTGGTCACCCCAAAATGCTCCAAAGGTATCTATAAATTCTTTGGTCACCCTAAAATGCTCTAAATGTGTCTACGAACCCTTTGGTCACCCCAAAATGTTCCAAAAGTATCTACAAATACTTTGGTCATCCCAAATCACTCTAAAGGTGTCTATGAATCCTTTTGTCACCCCAAAACACTCCAAAGGTGTATACAAACCCTTTGGTCACCCTAAAAATACTCCAAATGTGTCTATGAACCCTTTGGTAACCCTAAACAGTCCAAATATATCTATGAATCCTTTGGTCAATGAATGCTCCAAATGTATCTATAAATACTTTGGTCACTCTAAAATGCTCCAAAGGTGTCTATGAACCCTTTGGTCACCCAAAAATTCTCCAAAGGTGTCTATGAACCCTTTGGTCACCCCAAAACACTCCAAATATTTCTATGAACTCTTTAGTCACCCTACAGTGCTCCAAAGGTGTCTACAAACCCTTTGGTCACTTCAAAACACTCCAAAGGTGTCTACAAACCCTTTAGTCGTCCCAAAAATCCGCAAAGATGTCTACTAACCCATTGGTCACCCAAAAATGGTCTAAAGGTATCTATAAACCTTTGGTCAACCCAAAATACTCCCAAGGTATCTACAAACCCTTTGGTCACCCCAAAATGCTCCAAAGGTGTCTACGAACTCTTTGGTCACCCCAAAAGGCTCCAAAGGTGTTGATGAACCCTTTGGTCACCCCAAAATGCTCCAAATAGGTCTACAAACCCTTTGGTCATCCTAAAATGCTGCAAAGGTGTCTATGAACCCTTTGGTCACCATAAAATGGTCCAAAGGTATCTCAAAACCCTTTGGTCATGCTAAAATGCTCCAAAGGTGTCTACAAATGAAGAACACAATCTTATACTAAGAGGGAGAGTGAATAGTATAATACCACTTTTTACTTTTCTTTCCCAATCAATATTATGCAATGTATATATATCAATATCAACAATACTAATCCAATCAATGCACAAATAACCACACACAATAGAGACACAAAATTTATGTGGTTCACCCAATCTGGGCTACTCCACGAAGAAAATATTTCACTAAAATTTTCTCAATCAATATCTTAGGAAACATTTCCCTATTACAATGTTTATGGATATCTATCCAAAGGAGACACCAATCCCCTAATCAAGTCTGTGGATATCTACCCATAGCATAACTCTTTTCTTCTTAACTCTGACTGGTGATATTATAGAAGAACTATTGCCCCCACTGCTCTGGCTAATGGATATCTATCCACTAAAAACTCTTGTCCTCACTACCCTAACTAATGGATCTCTATCCATTGGAGAATGTTATCCTCTATACTTTGTCACCTCCAAAGCTCTATCTCAAATATTTACTAAACACAGTCCTTCGATCCAACATAAGTTTGCTCAATATTTATCTCTATTCTATCATAAAATTATCGTCAAATCTACACCAAAATTTATCCTTGAATCTATACTAAACACAGTCCTTTGGTCTAGCACAAATCTATCCTCAATCCTTAACACAAATCTTGACTCAATCTCAAATCAACTCTACTAGATGTTCCCAAAACCTTAACTCAAGGTTTGAACAAAGCAATCAATCAAATCTTCTCTCAAGTCTTCTCAAAGACTTATCTTAAATCTGCCTTGTAATTTCTACAAAATCTCACACTAATCTATCTACAAGTTCTCCCTAGAACTTGTCCAAATCTGCTCTATAAGTCCTCACTAGAACTTGTCCAATTATTCTCAATATGTCCTCTCTAGGACTTATCCAAATTTGCTCTCAATATGTATTGTAAGCTTACACAAATGATCACACAAATATGTCCACAAGTCTTCTCAAAGACTTACCTCAAATCTTCTCAACAAGTCCACACTAGAACTTTTCCAGTATCATAGAAACATAAAGAGAATTTTTAGAGACTCAATATGGTTCACAGTCACCTCAATACTCAACACTTTCAATCACTCTTTTGAAAACATATGGAGAATTGTTAGAGACTCAATATGCTTCACATTCACAAAATCTCAATTATTTCCAATCTCTCTTTTATCATAGAAACATATAGATAATTTTTAGAGACTCAATATGTTTCACACTCATCAATACTCAACCTCTTTCTCAAATCAATTCAGAATATAGAACAATTTGTTTCATAGAACTTGAGCTATCATTTCACACACCCACTTGACTAGGCTCAACCAAATATACTCAACCAATCACTTCAATTAAATAGTCGTTGATCACAACCCTAGTTCAAGCATATGAACACTCACTCAAAATATTTCCAACAATGCTTATCAACCAATCTCACATAACAATGATACTCATGCTTTTCAAACCCTAGTTCAAGTTCTTCACTCAATCAATGGTTTCAATAAAAATGCTTATTAAAAAAGATTCACATAACAATGATACTCATGATATATTCAAATCCTAATTCAAGTTCCTCACTTAACCAATGGCTTCAACAATAATGCTTATCAAACAAGGTTTTATTAACAACTCTTTATTCCAAAAAACCTTGAAGCATTAATTCAAAACACACTCTACAAGGAAACCTAATTAAGTCCTTTTCACTCCAAAGTTGTTTTCCAGAATACCAACCAATAAAATCAATAAAGGAATAATATGTCCATAGCTTATTATTTGATTTAGAACGACCTTAAAAAGCCTATATCAATTATCACAACTTTCTTTGCCAAGTACAAAGGGTTAGATGACAAGAATTATCACCCAAACACTTTTCACAAAACACAATGATAAATCAAATCCCAAATACACCTTATTGCTCCATCTCAAAAATAAATTTCAACATCATAATTTTCATCAAAAATCCTCTTATAAAATATAACACAACTTCTACTTATAACTCCTTTCTTAAATTACACTTATCAAATAAATCAATTTCTCTTTCCTAAGGTAAAAATAATGTTATCCTAGCAACATTCACTATTTACCACTTAGGTAAATAAAATAATTTATTTACACCTTATCCCTCCACACAACTTTGGAAAAAATAATAATTAAAAATAAAATTATAAAAACCTTTTTTTGCCCTCTCCGTGAATTACATAATTCAAACTTGCACCACTTGCCCTACAGTAGCACCTTGGCCACGACTTCCACACCGTGTGAGCCAAGCACTCACCTTGTGTTGGACATTTTGTGCTCATTTAGTTGTCATTGATGTAAAGGTGAGAAGTTTTCATTGATACCAAAGTGAACACATGAAGTTGTAATTAATACCATGGAGTACACCATCATTGACACCAGGAGCAATGCGAAGAGTTGAAGAAATATTGTCAAAATATTGTTTTATAAAGATTTTTATTAAAACCATGGTGGAAAATTAAAAGGTTTTAATTAAAACCGTTATGAGGATATAAAGGCTTCCTTAAACATTGTAATGGTAGAATTAAGGTTTTTATTAAAACCATGGTGGCGGAATAATTTTCATCAAATTAGTGAAGTACAAATGAAGGTTTAAATTTTATCTCAAGGAGGCTTTCATTTTTAATTAAATTCAAAGGTTTATAAATATAATTTAAAAATTATAAAGGTTATAAAAATAGCAATGTTATCAAAATTAAGGGATCACCAATTTCTAATTCATATGGTGAATTTCGTGTATAAATAGGCCAAAGGGGCATTCAAAACTTACCCTTCTTTGATTAATTTTTCATGCAACCGAGCAAAGAGTATTTTCATGCAATCGTTGAAGAAGAAGATAAAGAATACATTTTGTCTTTTAGCACCAAAAATAAGATGAAAGGATAGGTATTAAGGCCTCATTCACATTGGACAGTGTGGTCCATTGGTAGTGCATATTTTGCGAGAGCATTGGAAGTGGAAGTGACCACGATCGATTCACGTGGAGGTTGTTGGTGTTTTTTTCTAAAATGCTAAGGAGAAAAACTTTTGGCACGCACTCGTTTAGAGTGCCAAACATGGAAGAAAGAGCACAAGGTGCTCTTAGCCTTCCAAGCATGCATCTAGCGCACATGGTGGGCAAGCCCACGACTAGGGCACACAAGGAGGCAGTGATTGGGGGTTCGAATCCCACTAGTGGCAAAGGTAATTTTTATTAAATATTTTATTTACCTAATGTTTTCATAAGGTGTTATTTGGAGTTATAAGGGTATATCAAAGGTTGCTTGTTTGATAATTGATTTATGTTATTGGAGTTATAAGGAAAGTGGATTTGATTATTGCAAAAATTCTTCTTGCCATTAAAATTTAATTAAAGAGGTTTTTGAGTTAAATTTTGGTGGATGTTAAATCTATTTTAGTTGGGAGATTATAAGGTGTTTTTAGAAAAATATTTTGTGTATGTTGATGGTTGTTTTTATAGATGAAGTGATAAGGTGTAATTGAGTTTTTGCATTACATTGTGAGAGAGATTTATCTTGTAACCTCTTTGAGTTTGGCATAGAAGTGGTTGTGATTGTGAAAAATATTTGAGGTTCCTTCATCATAAAGAAAATGTATGAGTACATTATTCCATAATTGATTTGATTGATTGGTTTTCTGAAAATAAGTTTGGAGTGAAAAGAATTTTGTTAGGGCTTCCTTATTGAGTGTGTTTGAGTTAATGCTTCAAGGTTTTATGGAATAAAGATTTGTTATTAAAACCTTGTTTTATAAGCATTATTGTTGAAGCCATTGGTTGAGCAAAGAACTAGGGTTTGAATAGAACATGAGTATCATTGTTATGTGCGAGTTGTTTTATGAGAATTGTTGTTGAAGTGAGTTGTTGAGAAAATAACTTGAACTAGGATTATCATTGTTATGTGAGATTTATTGTTGAGCATTGTTGGAAACATTTTGATTTGGTGTTTCTATACTTGTACTAGGATTTTTATGGAAGGATTTTTTCATTGAGTGATTGGTTAAGTAGATTCGGTTGAGCCTATTCAAGTGGATGTGTAAAGTGATTGTTCAAGTTCCATAAAAAAAACTATTCTATATTCTAAATTGAATTAAAAAAGTGATTGAGTTGAAGCATATTGAGTCTCTAACAATTCTCTGTATGTTTCTGAAAGAGTGATTGTAATTGTTTGAGCATTGTAATGAGTATAAAGCATATTGAGTCTCTAACAATTCTCTTTATTTTTCTATGATATTCGACAAGTTCTAGTGTGGACTTGTTGAGAATATTTGAAGAAAGTCTTTGAGAAGACTTGTGAACATATTTGAGTAAGCTTTTGTGGAATTTTACAATACATATTAAGAGCAAATGTGGTTAAGTTATTGAGAGGATTTATTGAGAAGATTTGGTTAAGTTCTTGAGAGGACTTATTGAGAAGATTTGGTTAAGTTCTTGAGAGGACTTACTGAGAGTAGATTTGGTAAATTTCTTGAGAGGACTTATAGATTAGATTTGATTAAGTTCTTGAGAGGACTTATTGAGAATATTTGGTTAATTTCTTGAGAGTATTTATTGATCAGATTTTATTAATTTATTAAGAGGATTTATTGATAAGATTTGGTTAAGATCTTGAGAGTACTTATTGAGCAGATTGGGAAAGTTCTAGAGAGGACTTGTAAACTGATTGGTATGAGATTTTGTGAAAGCTTACAAGGCAGATTTGAGATAAGTCTTTGAGAAGGCTTGAGAGCAGATTTGATTGATTGATTTGGTCAAACCATGAGTTAAGGATTAGGGAATATCCAATAGAGTTAATTTGAGATTGATTCAAGATTTGAGTTAAGGCTTGATGATAGAGATTGAGGACTTATTTATGCTAGATCGAGGTGCTGTGTTTAGTAAATATTCAAGGATAGAGTTTGGTGCATATTTGAGGATAGATTTGTGCCAGAATAGAGATAGATATTGAGGATATATTTGTGCTAGATCGATGGAATGTGTTTAGTATAGATTTGAGATAGAGTTGAGTGTAATATTTAGAGGTGACAAAGTATAGAGGATGACAGTCTCTAGTGGATAGAGATCCATTATATAGGGTAGTGAGGACAGGTCTTCTAAGTGAGGACAAGAGTCTTCAGTGGATAGAGATCCATTAGCCAGTGTTGTAGAGGCATCAGTTCTTCTAGAAGATCACCAACCAGAGCAAGAGGAGAAATGATTTTTATTATGGATAGAGATCCATGAATTTGATTAAGGAGATTGGTATCTCCTTTGGATAGAGTTCCATAAAAATTGTAATAAGGAAAATATTCCCAAGAGATTTATTAAGAAAATTTTAGTGAAATATTTTCTCCGTGGAGTAGCCCACATTGGGTGAACCATGTAAATTGTGGTATCTCTATTGTGTGTGATGATTTGTGCATTGCTTTGGTTACTGCTATTGATATTTCTATCTTTACATTGCATAATATTGATTGGAAAGAAAATTAAAAAGTGGTATTATACTATTCACCCCCTCTTAGTATAAGCTTGTGTTATTTAATTGGCATCAGAGTTGGTTCCTTCAAAAAGGGTTTAACAGCTTGAAGGAAGATCTTACAAGAACACAAATGGAAAATAAAGACAAAAGTAGAACCATGAGATACAAGAAGAAAAGAACACATATGGTCATGAAAGAAAAGGAAGATGAATTCAAAATGGAAATAGATTCAAGAAACAGAGAAATAACTAGGTTGATAAGATTTTGTTCCTGATGTAGGAATACAGGTCACAATATATCTTATTATCCACAAGAAGGTGAAGAATATTTTGTTTGTGGTCAACTCGATCATGATGCAAGATATTGTCATGGATTCAACAGTAGTGAATATGAAATGGATCTAAATGATAATAGGGATAGTAAAAAAATATTTGAAGAAGAAACTCTACTTTAAATAATAGAATAAAAATAATATGCTCCTATAGAAGATCAAAGAAAGAAAGAAGAGGAAGATTCAGGAAAAGAAAAAGAGGAAGCCACTCTTAAGGAACTTGTTGAATTGAAAAAAGAGAATTTAGAATTGAAGGCTGAAATACAAGAAGATGAGAAATGTAATATAAAGCTTCTACAAGATCTCTCCAACTTGAGAGATAAGGTTGAAAGGTAATAAGATTTAAAAATGTATGGTTGAACAGTAAAAGGTAAAAGATATAGAATGTGAAAGACTTATGGTTACTCATGGATAATTAAAAAGGAAGAACTTAGGATTAAGGGTTTAAGCTGAAGAAGATGAGAAAGCAAAAGCAAATTTTCTGTAGGAACTCACCAACATCAAAATCAAAGCTGAAGAGACAAAAAAAATTGAAGAAGGTATGGCCAAAAAATTAAAGATAAAAGATCTAGAGTGTGAAATATTAGAGCATGAGATAGTTTCATTAAGGATGGAATTAAAAGGTTCTAAGGATAAACTACACAATTTTGAGGAAAATTCAAAAACTTTGGGTAGGATTATCAATGCACAAAGGTCATCAGTCACCAAAACATGACTTAGTTCTAAAGAAGAACAAGGTAAATAGGAAGCAGAAAAAGGAGATTCAATCTCAAACACTAAAAAATAAGAAGTGACAAAAGTAAGTAAAAGAGAGAGTGAGACTTCTAAGGATAAGTTGGACAATAGAAAGTTTAACAAGGAAAGTGTTGTAATCACAATGACACTGAGAGGGGAGGTGAATCAGTGTGTTCTTTAAAATTTCTAAAACATATGATTTTAAAACCAGCAGCAGTTTAAAGTAGATAAAAGAGATACTAAATGCATCAAGAAAGCATCACACATAACACAACATTTTAACAAGGTTCACCAATGTGGCTACCCCTCAAAAATACTGCTTGGACTACCATCCAAATCCAGTCAATGCAAAGCTACAACTTTACATAATCCTTTACTAGCACCAACTGGAAGGAGCACCAACCCCTTAACTTTATCTGCTTCAACAGAATGGAGCACCAACTCCTATTTTACCAGCACCTACTAGAAAGAGGCACCAACCCCTTAATCCAAGAAACAACTTGGAAGACAATAATAAAAATTATAGAATAAAACTTTCACCTCAATTTTCATGGTCTGCTATTTTTTTGCATTCTGCTGCTTCTACGCAAAATGAGTCACACTATTCCACCTCTTCTCTGTACTTCTTTGCACTCTCTGCTGCATTCAGATGCTCAATCACTTCTATAAACTGTGCACTGTCACTTCAGACTTAGAACACAACTTCTGCACATCTCGCTCTTATCTTCACACAAGTCACTCTACTCGCTCTTTGCACATTATCTCATCGCAACGCACACCTTACTGCAACTCCAAAGAACTATCACTTCGCTCTCATTCTGAATCAAAACGACTTGCTCTCTGCTCAACACGAACTTCACTTTCACAAACACTATGCTTGCCTTTGCACTTTATCTTAACACCCCATCCTTCAAACTCGAAGAACCCTTGCTTTTATAGAAGAAATTTTAGAGGCAAACCCTATAAGAATGTTGACTGAGAAACCCTAGAATTTGTCAGCTGCCAAACCCTAAAATTCATCGGCTGTAACCCTAAGAATGTCGGCTGCAAAACCCTAGAAATTGTCGGCTGCCAAACCCTAAAATCCATCGGCCCAGATTTAACTTTGTCGGCCTCAAACTCTTCTCCACCTTCGTCACCTTCCTGTAGCTTATTTTCGTGAAATAGTAACACGTCGGCCCTTTTAATTTAATTTAATATTTTAATTTAAATTTTAAATAAAATAAAATTTAAACTAAATATTTAAAATTAAATATCTTCATCACCGGGGCATCTTTTTCAACAAAACGAAGAGCCAACTTGGGTTTTAAGAAAAACCCATTTCAAATATGTTATCCATGATTTTAAATAAAACTTTTTATTTTGACTGCCTATTTAAATATCTTCATCACCGGGGCATATTTTTCAACGAAACGAAGAGCCAACTTGGGTTTTAAGAAAAACCCATTTCAAATCTATTATCCATGATTTTAAATAAAACTTTTTATTTTTATCGCCTTGGTTTTCACAAAAAACCTTTTCGCTTCTTGACATCTCGGGTTCAAGACTTCTTCTTCTCATTCCGAATTATGTTTTTTGTTTCGTGCATCTATCATTTAAGGACTCATGATCCGACTAACTTTTGAACTTTATCCTCTCGCATCTGAGTGACTTCTGAACTACCTATCCATTGCATCATTAGATCTAACTGACTGTATTGACAACAATGAAAATCCTCCTGCAACACCTTGCTCAACACTAAAATCCTATCCATTGTACTTTGGCTACACCTTGCTGTTCAATAAACTCTTGTCCATTGAATCAATAAATCTGTCTGACTGTGTTGACAACAATGACAATACTGTTTGCTGCACTTTTCTCAACAATATCCCCCTTTGGAATTGTTGGCAACACGTGCAATTTTCCTGTAAATCTTCTCCCCATTTGACAATAATACCAAAGGGCTGCTGCAGACTCCCCCTGAGTCTATGCACAATATTCTTAGACACAAATTATTACAATTAGCAAATATTCCAAGCATGAACAAGAGGAAAAACAAATACACAAATGCTCCCCCTGAGTCCAAGACCACTTCATTTCACTGATTGACAACATCATGATAAGGATAATAGGCATCAATAAAATCAACAATGTGAATAGCAGCAATAACAAGTGAATTACACCATCACCGTCAACTTCACCAATATAACATGTGTAAGAACATGACTGAACCACTGTCTTCTGTGCAACTACCCTCTGTTGCTTTGCAAACTCAAACTTGTCCACTCTTAGTGAAGGCATACAATAATCTTATATAGCCAGCTTTTTGTTCTGCAATGCCAGCAACATCTGCATACAACTTCACCATGCATCTTGGATATATTATCAACAAGCTTGAACCTAATGACATTGCTTGTCTCTCTCTGCAGTGAGAATCCAGCAGGCTACCTCAATCCACTTTCAACTCTATGCAAGTACCAAACACTGTACCACAGCACAACCAACATCTTTTTTTTTTCAACCAATTAGGGCTTTAGCAACAATGCTTATAGACAAGGTTTAACCAACATCATTCAACTCAAGATTAACCTTGAAGCATTCAACCAATCACTACATGAAAAGGAAACTAGTAGACATCCTTTTCCTTCCAAAGGTATTTGAACCAACATAAATCACCGAGGCAAAGAATAACTTGCTCAAATCAAACTCAATGGAGTAAGCCCAAATCATGTATCAAGAAAAGCATTAACTTGATCAAAACAACCACTATGAAAGCAACTCAACTATTCATCACCAGGCTGGAAATCATCTGGGCTGCTCATTATAAAATTTTTCTTCAATCTTCCCATTCAACATGCTGATTTCACTTTTGTCAACATAATTGACAAGTGACTCACATCTCGTACCAATTTTTGTCCAGCACTGCAATTTTACTGCCAACTCTTACTTTCAACTATGCATGTCGGAAGAAGACATTTTGTCAAACACTTTATGGCCAACCATAGTGCACCTTACTCAGCCTCAAGCTTCTTATCCTTGGACTATTAAATCAATAGTTAAAACAAAACTATCTGTGAATTAAATATATTCACCAAGGTGTCATGAAAGATCTGGCAATCTTCACATCAAAGAGTAAAAACAAATACATGCTGCTTGAAACACAAATACATAGCTAGGGAAAGCATTCTTTCATTGAGCAAATTATCTCGACTATTATGATTCATAATTTTGAACAGTGGTATTAAGAATCATCAACAGTACAACAGTGACATATCTCAAAACTACCAATGGTGACAGCTCTCAAATTAAACACCACACTTCACGGCATTTCCACAAACCACTATATAAACTGAAAAACACACTTTAACAACTATACAACATTAACCCGACTACTTACCTTTCATCCTCAGATACCTAGATAAATACATAGGAGCATTAAAATAAAACTTTAATATTGCTCCTCCTGAGGATGTGCCACCTAGAGTTGCTTAGAGCAATGGCAGAGTAACCTTCTTCAGTCCAAGGAGACACAATTTCCTTTCTTCTGTCTTTCTCCAGACATTCTTGAACTTGGACTTGGGTTTTTCAACAACATCCCTATTTTGCTCCTGTTCGTGAACTTGTACATTTCTCTTGTGGGGTTGTCTCTTGTGCATTCTTGATGGATGATTATTTTCTTTTCTTTTATGCACATGATATGTTCCTTGTCGGTGTTGTCCTCTTTGTGTTTGATGAAATCTAGGGTTTTGCCTTAGATTAGATATAGAAGTGCTTGGACAGAACCTTGCTATGTGCCCTTGACCGTTGCATTTAAAACATTGCACATGTTTTATTCCTTGTCTGTATTGCATTCTATGTGTATGATGAAATATATGGTATTGCCTTAGATTGGATACAGAAGTGCTTGAACAAAACCTTGCTATGTGCCCATGGCCATTACATTTAAAACATTGCACAGGGTGTTCACTCAAAAAAACAAAAGTATTTTTATCAGCATAACTCTTTGATCTATTGTTTAGTCCACAATAAATTGCCTTGTGACCAAAGTGGTTGCATTTAGAACAATAGCCATAAAAAGCATTATTATTAAAAGAGTGAGAGTGAGAGAACCTCTTTTGCTGTGGTTGCTTTGCTGTAGGTATTCTTTGATATTTTCTTCCTTTTGAGGATTCAGCTTCAGACTTTTCTTGTTTCAATCCTTCAATCGAGGACTTATTATTCTCTGCATATTTGGAGGATGAAGGTTGTTCAGCTTCATATCCAAGACCAAAATTAGTCATGGGGCTTCTTTGTTGATTTATCATTGTATCTAGCAACTCTGTGCTCTTCTCAAATTTGAGATTTATATTGGCCTCTTTTAGTTGTTTCTTCAATGAAACAATCTCTTCTTCTTGTTGGCAACATACGAGTCTCTTTCTCATTGATCTGAGACCTAAGAATATTTTCAATCCTTTTGTTCTGTTCTACTTGCAACTTTAGATCAACAATAACCTTTTTATATTCCTCTTCACTTATGCTGTGTACATCATTCTTATTATCTAGGTGTGTCTTCAAGGCTTCTTCTGATTTCTTGGCCTTTTGAACTTGTAGGAAGAGATATTCAATATCATCGTCATATTCTTCTAACTTCTTGGACAGTATTTTGTTCTTTTTCTTTTCTATACTCCACTCTTCAAGTGCAGATATCAACTCTCCTTCAAAATCTACTTCAGCCTCAAGATTTTCATCACAGACTTCAGGATTCACTTTTTCTACCTTTTTTGGTTCAAATTTCTCTTCTACAAGAACTGAAACTTACTGGGATGCCTTTTTGGATGAGGATCTATTATTCTTAGACATTGTGTACTAATCCAAAATCAACCCTGACTGATTTAGCCAAAATTGGGAACCTGGCTCTAATACCAATTGTTGTAATCACAATGACACTGAGAGGGGGGGTGAATCAGTGTGTTCTTTAAAATTTCTAAAACATATGATTTTAAAACCAGTAGCAGTTTAAAGCAGATAAAAGAGATTCACCAATGTGGCTACTCCTTAAAAAGACTGCTTCGACTACCATCCAAATCCAGTCAATGCAAAGCTACAACTTTACATAATCCTTTACCAACACCAACTGGAAGGAGCACCAACCCCTTAACTTTATCTGCTTCAATATAATGGAGCACCAACTCCTATTTTACTAGCACCTACTGGAAAGAGGCACCAACCCATTAATCCAAGCAACAACTTGGAAGACAATAATAAAAATTACAGAATAAAAATTTCACCTCAATTTTCATGGTCTGCTGTTTTTTTGCATTCTGTTGCTTCTGCGCAAAATGAGTCACACTATTCCACCTCTTCTCTGTACTTCTTTGCACTCTCTGCTGCATTCAGATGCTCAATCACTTCTATAAACTGTGCACTGTCACTTCAAACTTAGAACACAACTTCTGCACATCTCGCTCTTATCTTTGCACAAGTCACTCTACTCACTCTTTGCACATTATCTCATCGCAACGCACACCTTACTGCAACTCCAAAGAACTATCACTTTGCTCTCATTCTGAATCAAAACGACTTGCTCTTTGCTCAACACGAACTTCACTTTCACAAAAACTATGCTCGCCTTTGCACTTTATCTTAACACCCCATCCTTCAAACTCGAAGAACCCTTACTTTTATAGAAGAAATTTTAGAGGCAAACCCTATAAGAATGTTGACTGAGAAACCCTAGAATTTGTCAGCTGCCAAACCCTAAAATCCGTCGGCTGTAACCCTAAGAATGTCAGCTGCAAAACCCTAGAAATTGTCGACTGCCAAACCCTAAAATCTGTCGACCAAGATTTAACTTTGTTGGCCTCAAACTCTTCTCCACCTTCGTCACCTTCCTGTAGCTTATTGCTGCGAAATAGTAACATGTCGGCCCTTTTAATTTAATTTAATATTTTAATTTAAATTTTAAATAAAATAAAATTTAAACTAAATATTTAAAATTAAATATCTTCATCACCGGGGCATCTTTTTCAACGAAACGAAGAGCCAACTTGGGTTTTAAGAAAAACCCATTTCAAATATGTTATCCATGATTTTAAATAAAACTTTTTATTTTGACTGCCTATTGAGGAAAATTCAAAAACTTTGGGTAGGATTATCAATGCACAAAGGTCATCAGTCACCAAAACATGACTTAGTTCTAAAGAAGAACAAGCGAAATAGGAAGCAGAAAAAGGAGATTCAATCTCAAACACTAAAAAATAAGAAGTGACAAAAGTAAGTAAAAGAGAGAGTGAGACTTCTAAGGATAAGTTGGACAATAGAAAGTTTAACAAGGAAAGGAATAATACATAAAGTAAGGAACATATGGAACTCGAAATAGGACATGGGAGAAGAGACTAAGAGACCAATGGGTTATAGGCAAGGAAATTTCAATGGATGATGTTTTTCATGTCATAGGTTTGGGCACATGGATTCATAGTGTAGGACACATGAAATATAGGAAAATGGGAAGTTCAAAAACAGGCAGTTTTTCCATGGGTATTGCTACTCATGTAATCAGTTTGGTCACAAGGCAATGAATTGTAGGGTTCATGATAGAAAAGGATATGGCTTCACTAGGAGAAATACTAAGACATTTGCACCTTAAAGGAATAATAATATCAAGTGTCATAAGTGTAATAATGATGGACATAAAGCAAAGTGGTATAGAGAATATATTCCAAAATTAATTATGGACATGGATAGGAACAAGAATAGGAACATAAATAGGGACAGGAATGTAGAAATGGACAAGAACATGGACATGGAAAGAAACAGTTAGAGGAATCTGAAGGATCGGATAAGAAGAAAATATGATAAAGGTAAAGAACTGTGCTTTTTGGGAGTAGAAATACTCCCACCCCAAAATTAACCACCTCAAGAGAAGGTGGGGGAGCGGCTAAGCTAAGAGGCTCATTCTTAGCCTTGAGCCCCAAAGGTGACCCTTTGCCATTGATTTCAAATGGGGATATATTTGAGTAAGCGGGAGAGATTTGGTATTTGATAAAAGAGGAGAGAGGAGTAAGCTAGCAGGAGCAATGTCCCAGGGGGAGCATAACAAAGAAAAGTTTAAGTTTTTAGTAAAAAAAAATTGGGTTACCATCAATGACAAAGGGATATATTGTTGGACATTTTGAGCTCATTTAGTTGTCATTGATGTCAAGGTGAGAAGTTGTCATCGATGCCAAAGTGAACACATGAAGATGTCATTAATACCATGGAGTAGACCATCATTGACACCAAGAGCAATGCGAATAGTTGAAGAAAAATTATCAAAATATTATTTTATAAAGGTTTTTGTGAAAACCATGGTGGAAAACTAAAAGGTTTTTATTAAAACCATTATGAGGATATAAAGGCTTCCTTAAACATTGTAATGGCATAATTAAGGTTTTTATTAAAACCATGGTGGAAAAATAATTTTCATCAAATCAGTGAAGTACAAATGAAGGTTTAAATTTTATCTCAAGGAGGCTTTAATTTTTAATTAAAATCAAAGGTTTATAAATATAATTTATAAAATTTAAATTTTTTTAGAATTTAAATAATTTATAAATTATAAAGGTTATAAAAACACCAACGTCATAAAATTAATGGAGCGTCGAAGTCTAAGACATATGGTGAATTTTGTGTATAAATAATATGCCAAAGGGGCATTCAAAACTTACCCTTCTTCAATTAATTTTTCATGTGATCGAGCAAAGAGTATTTTTGTGCAATCATTGAAGAAGAAGACAAAGAATTTGTTTTGTCTTTTAGCACTAGGAAGAAGACGAAAGGAGAGGGCTTAAGGCCTCACTCACATTGGACAGTGTGGTCCATTGGAAGCGCACATTTTACGAGAGCGTTGGGAGTGGAAGTGACCACGATAGATTCATGTGGAGGTTGTTGGTGTGTTTGTATTGAGTGTTGAGGAGAAGTTTTTTTGGCATGCAATCCTTTAGAGCACCAGACTTGGAAGAAAGAGCATGAGGTGATATTATCCTTCCAAGCATACCTCTAGCACACACGGTGGGTAAGCCCATGGCTAGGGCACACGAGGAGGCAGTGATTGGGGGTTCGAATCCCACTAGTGGCAAAGGTAATTTTTATTAAATATTTTATTTTCCTAAAGTTTTCATAAGGTGTTATTTGGAGTTATAAGGGTATATGAAAGGTTGTGTGTTTGGTAATTTATTTATGTTATTGTAGTTATAAGGAAAGTGGATTTGATTATTGCCAAAGTTCTTCTTGCCATTAAAATTTAATTAAAGAGGTTTTTGAGTTAAATTTTGATGGATGTTAAATTTATTTTAGTTGGGAGATCATAAGGTGTTGTTGGAAAAGTATTTTATGTATGTTGATGGTTGTTTTTATATATGGAGTGATAAGGTGTAACTGAGTTTTTGCATTACATTGTGAGAAATATTTTTCTTCTAACCTCTTTGAGTTTTGCATAGATGTGGTTGTGATTGTGATAGATATTTGAGATTCCTTCATCATCAACAAAATGTATGAGCACATTCTTCCATAATCGAGTTGATTGATTGGTTTTCTGAAAATATGTTTGGAGTGAAAAGGATTTTGTTAGGGCTTCCTTATGGAGTGTGTTTGAGTTGATGCTTTAAGGTTTTCTGGAATAAAGAGTTGTTATTAAAACCTTGTTTTATAAGCATCGTTGTTGAAGCCATTGGTTGAGCAAAGAAAATAGGTTTGAAAAGAACATGAGTATCATTGTTATGTGAGAGTTGTTTTATGAGCATTGTTTGAAATATTTTGAGTTGGTGTTTATATACTTGGACTATGGTTTTTATGGAAGGATTGTTTCATTGAGCGATTGGTTGAGTAGATTTGGTTGAGCCTATTCAAGTGGATGTGTGAAGTGATTGTTCAAGTTCCATAAAACAAACTATTCTATATTTTGAATTGAATTGAGAAAGTGATTGAGTTGAATCATTTTGAGTCTCTAATGATTCTTTGTATGTTTCTGGAAGAGTGATTGAAATTGCTTGAGCATTGTAATGAGTATAGAGAATATTGAGTCTCTAACAATTCTATTTATGTTTCTATGAGATTGGACAAGTTCTAGTGTGGACTTGTTGAGCATATTTGAGGTAATTATTTGAGAAGACTTGTGTACAAATTTGAGTAAGCTTTTGTGGATGTTTACAATACAAGTTGAGAGCAGATTTGGTTAAGTTCTTGAGAGGACTTATTGAGAATATTTGGTTAAGTTCTTGAGAGGACTTATTGAGTAGATTTGGTTAAGTTCTTGAGAGGACTTATTGAGCAGATTTGGTTAAGTTCTTGAGAGGACTTATTGAGAATATTTTATTAAGTTTTTGAGAGGACTTATTGAGTAGATTTGGTTAAGTTCTTGAGAGGACTTATTGAGCATATTTTATTAAGTTCTTGAGAGAACTTATTGAGCATATTTGGTTAAGTTATAGAGAGGACTTATTGAGTAGATTATACAAGTTCTAGAGAGGACTTGTAGATTGATTGGTGTGAGCTTTTGTGAAATATTACAAGGAAAATTTAATATAAGTCTTTGAGAATGCTTGAGAGTAGATTTGATTGATTTATTTGTTCAAACATTGAGTTAAGGTTTGGGGTAGATCCAAAAAAGTTGATTATAGATTGAGTCAATATTTGAGTTAAGGCTTGAGGATAGATATTGAGGACAGATTTGTCCTATACTGGGGGACTATGTTTAATACAGATTTTAGGATAGAGTTTGGTGCAGATTTAAGGACAGATTTGTGCCAGACCAATGACATATATTGAGGATAGATTTGTGCTATATCGATGGACTATGTTTAGTACAAATTTGAGACAGAGCTGAGTGCAAGCTTTGGAGGTGATAGAGTATATAGGATGATAGTCTCTAGTGGATAGATATCCATTAGCTAGGGTAGTGAGTATAGGTATTATGAGTGAGGACAAGAGTCTTCAGTGGATAGATATCCATTAACCAGTGCAGTAGAGGCAACAATTCTTTAAAAAATCACCAACCAAAAAAAGAGGAGAAATGAGTTCTCTTGTGGATAGATATCCATAAAATTGATTAATGGGATTGGTATATCCTTTGGACAGAGGTCCATAAACATTGTAATAAGGAAAGGATTCCCAAGATATTGTTTGAGAAAATTTTAGTGAAATATTTTCTTCGTGGAGTAGCCCACATTGGGTGAACCACATAAATTATGGTGTCTCTATTATGTGTAATTATTTGTGCATTGCTTTGGTTACTGCTATAGATATTGTTATCTTTACATTGCATAATATTTATTGAAAATAAAAATAAAAAGTGGTCTTATACTATTCATCGCCCCTCTCCATATAATCTTGTGTTCTTCACCTTGCACACCTAAAGCACAATAAGCGCTTTGTTATCTCCACCTTGCCTTAGATCCTATTGGCTCTCTCTTCACCTTATCCCATGTAGCACTTCGAAGGTGTCTTCACTCATAAAATATTGCATGAGTCTTTGCACAATATATACAAAAATTATGATGCTTCTTTTCATGAAATATTGCACAAGCCTTTTTCACAGAGTTCTTGAAAATTATTCAAAAGCCAATCTTTGTGATTTGGCTAAGGTATAAATAACTTTACCCTTCCATTCCATGCACATCGACAGAGGTGAGTTTATGGAGGTTGGCACTAAGGTTTTTGCATTTAAATATTTTAATTTATAAATCATTTAAATTCTTTAGAATTTAAATTTTATAAATTAATATTTAAATCTCTTAGCCTTCTTAGGTTTTAATCAAAACCTTTTATTTTTGCCCATTATGGTTTTTAATAAAACCTTTTATTTTGACCACCATGGTTTTAATAAAAACCTTTTTTTTGCTTCACATAATATTAAAAATAATATTATGAAGCCCTTTTTTATCAACCTCTAACATTGCTTATTTTGACCTTTTGATATCACTAGTGGTTCACTTCTTGGCATCAATGAAAACTTCATTCCTTGACATCAATGACAACTTTATAGACTTAAAATATCCAACAACCCTTTGATCACCCTAAAATGATCCAAAGGTATCTATGAACCCTTTGGTCACCCTAAAATGCTCTAAATGTGTCAATGAAACCTTTGGTCACCCCAAAACACTCCAAAGGCATCTATAAATCCTTGGGTCATACCAAAACACTTGAAAGGTGTCTATGAGCCCTATGGTCATCCTAAAACACTCCAAAGGTGTCTACAAATCCTTTGGTCACCATAAAAATGCTCCAAAGGTGTCTACAAACCCTTTGGTCACCCCAAAATGCTCCAAAGGTGTCTATGAACCCTTTGGTAAAATGCTCCAAAGTTGTCTACGAACACTTTGGTCATCCTAAAATTCTCCAAAGGTGTCTACAAAACCTTTGGTCGCCCCAAAATGCTCCAAAGGTATCTAAAAATCCTTTGGTCACCCTAAAAATCTCCAAAGGTGTCTACAAACCGTTTGGTCACCCCAAAATAATCCAAAGTTGTCTATAAACCCTTTGGTCACCCTAAAGAACTCCAAAGGTGTCTACGAACCCTTTGGTCACCCCAAAATGCTCCAAAGGTATATATAAACCCTTTAGTCACCCTAAAATTCTCTAAATATGTCTAGGAACCCTTTGGTCATCCAAAAATGTCTAAAGCTATCTATAAAATCTTTGGTCATCCCAAAACACCCCAAAGGTATCTATAAGCCCTTTGGTCACCCAAAAAGCTCCAAAGGTATCTATAAATTCTTTGGTCACCCAAAAAATGCCTAATGACATCCACTAATCCCATTGGTCACATGTATATATATATATATATTTATCAAAATCCAAAAACATCAAAAATACAAAAATATTGCATTGAATTATATTTATTATCATTGCATTATCAAATCACTTGCATTAAGCATACCCATCATTACATTATGTATTTTTAGAGTTTATCATACATGTATAGCATAAGTTTGTACATTAGGCATCCTTCAGAGATCACTTTTATCAAAAGTTAGTGTTAACACCTGTTTACATTATAATTATCACATTTCCCACCTTTCATATGTGTGTCTATTTCCCTTCACATAACCATTGGTTATAAGGCGTATTTAGGGTTTTTTGGTCACTCAGCTATATCTATTTTTCTTTTCATATTTGGTAGAAAGATACCATGACTTTTATAAGGTAGAATCATAATTAGATTGTACCTTGTATATGTCATAATCCCAACATATTTTTGCACTAATAAATCCAAGTTTTGTACAAGGAAAGATGAAACCTACAAAGTGGTCTGTGTTACCCTAAGTGAAAAGTTTACCTCGCTCATACCCCTATATGAATGGTTAAAAAATACTCAGAATTGACAAAAGGAAATGCTCCTCCTTACCCAAAACAATCACAATCCATTGCTTCATGCCACATTGGGCCAAGTATCAAAAGAGAAAAATAAATAATGTTTGTTACCACTTAATATTATTCAAAATAAAAATGATTTTCACCATTAGTAAAAGTAAAAATTAAAATAAGTAGTGGTTCTCACCATTATCAAACTCCCTTGCTCACCAAAACAAAAGTGAGAAAATCCTTGGAGCATTTCAAAATGTAAAAAAAGAAGGGAGTAATGAACTTGAATCCTTGGAATTCTCAGCATTTGACAACCTTAAGGAGATCCTCATTATAGGTTGGGTGGCATCAAGCCTACCTAAAAATGGTGGTATCCTTATGCATGATAATATGTATGTCACATTAGTAACCTGATTTTATACAAACCAATGTTTGCATGTAGATGAGCTAGCTTTTGGTAGCTTGTATTGCCTAGTGATCTAATCCAACTATGTACAAAACTTAGGATAATGATACTCATAGGGTGACATTCAGTATTGAAAGCATGAGGATACAGAAGCAAAAAAGGAAAGTGAAGATGCGATGCAAACCGAACCAAACTTGACGCTAAATCCTAGGAATTTGAAAGAGCATGAAAAGAGGGAAAGCATGAGTGAATCAAAATGAAACAAACACAAATAAAGAAGACAACCCTTTTTATTGATATGTTTCACAACTCGGTTACAATGCACATCCTCCCCTTTCAAGGTCTAGGAGCGTTTAAATGAGCGTTCTAGTTACATCCATGGATGCCCTTCCTTCTTTTGTGTGCCCACATGTAAAATGGGTGGACCAAACATCGCCACCACTCACGATGATGAGTATTGACTCCTTGCCACTCCTCCAATGTCCAGAACCTACGTTCAAAGGAATAATAAATAGTCAATAGCACCTGTAGATAAAGTAAAGCATGAAATCCCCAAGTCTACGATAAGTGAATGAGAAAAATGAATTAAACTATGACTAAAATGAATCCAAATCTTCTAAAAATTTGACAGAGGCATCAAGGCATCCCAAAGAAAATACTGCAAATGAAACAGTTAGGAAATTCCTCGTCTATTTGAATTTGCTCCGGGGTAGGACGAATTCACCTACAACAAAACACCAAAAAGGTATTTTCCCAAATGTCCTGCCTAGGAAGCTCCAAAAGACCTACAAACTTGAGGTTAGCTAATTGGGGGTATTTTTGGAAGACCCAGATGGTCATATTTTCCTAATTTGGCCTCCTTCAATGGGAATTTTATGATGCTACCTGCAAGTTAGTAGAAGCGAGCAAAGATAAAAACATGATCAAAATTGTTCCAAACGAGATGAAATTTAAATGATAACCTATCTAAGAATCATAGGATTGAATGCAAAAATGAAAGAAAGAAAGTTTGCCATAGAATCCCCATCCCTCCAAAGGGGGGATGATTGGGATTGTAGCAGTGTGGGAGGGGGCACCCATGGGGCAGGCCGCCCACTGTATGAGGCTTGATTTCAGCACCAATCCACTTAGGATGGGTCCAAAATCTCTTGTGGGGTATTTTCAAAAAATTGGGTGGGATATCATGGCCAAATGTCAGGTTTGGTTTCAGATTTGTGCTTCCAATAACCACCCTATGACCTCGTCTCTAAAAGAGATCAAGGATGTGAAAGACACAACTCAAAAATGGGTGTTTTGGTGTCTATAGATGCCCTTTTTGGGATGCGCTGTGCATGGCATAGCGCCGAGCAAAAATAGATAACCAAAGCACTAATTATTAGGGTTTCTTAGTAACCTAACCAACTTTGGATGCCCCAAGTATGGAAAGGGCATGCATTCTTGAATCCTTGCTTCTGACGAGCGAAGGAACTTAATTCAAGTGTTAACCTTTTTCGGTGAGGTGTTACTTGATCTTGGACATTGATTAGTCATGAATAGGCAAAGGGCGCAACCTTTTGTCTGTGAGAACCTTGAGTTCATGATTCACGAAATGCCAAGTGATTGATCAACTTGTGATTATTGCTTGTTTACTACCCCAAGCAAGAGCGTGATTGTCTTTGTCAATGATTCTTTGAATGCATGTCATTTTCCTTAATTGGGTGTGTACTTGTTGACTGGTGACTAAGTGTGACTAACCCCTCAAGCAACGAATCGATGAGGGAATGACATTCATGAGAAAATCAATGAGTCACTTGAACCAAAATGACTTGTGCAAGGGTGCCTTCAGATTTTTACCATACAGGTGTGTAGCTTTCTGACATTTAGACCTGTTTTTGGTGGGTGTTAACCCTTTTTGGTGATGCTTTTTTGGGGCTGAGATTGTCAAAAATCCGTTCTCATGTGGAGCGGTCCAGCTATGGTAACCTTCTTAGGGAGTAGGATAGTGAAAATTTGTGACCCCAATGTCTATTTTTGATGCCAAGAATTTTAGGCACCAAGGCACCTTCATTCGGTAATGTTATTGCTATTTTTGATTGGATTTTGACCCGTTTTGACGACGTCGTTTGGGGATGAAATTATTGAAAATTGTTCCTCCAGTGGAGCGGTCCAGCTATGGTAGCCTTCTTAAGGAGGATGATAGTGAGGATTTGTGACCCCGAAATCTCCTTTGCATGCCCAAGATGTCAAGTGCAAAAGCACTTTCATCGGGCAAGTTTATTAGCTATTTTGGTGCATTTTTGTTCAATTTTTGTTGTTTTTGAAATTTTTGCCCTAAATTCATTCTGGGGTGGGATGAATACCAGCTTAGTATTCATCACAAGATGGTATGAGTGCTAACCAGAGTGCTCGTCCCAGGGAGGAATGAATATAAGCTCAAAAAGCCTATTTAAAGGCCAAAACTAGGGTTTGCGCTCATTTGCATTCGAATTTTCTTGCGATTTGGAGCTCTGAGGAGGAAGAGGTTAATTATGTGAAGCGAAGCACTACCAAATTTCTCCTGACATCATTAGTGCATAGACCAAATCAAGCAACGAAGCCGAAGCGAGACCAATAAGTGCTCCTGATTGTTATTGCTTTTGTTTGTTATATGTTTTAAAACTGTAAGTTATTTGTTTATTTTTATTTTTTATGTTGTTCTCCAAATTAGAATTGAAACCCTAAAACTGAGCTAAGCACAAACTAAGACTTAGCTTAAAACTGAATGAAAAACGTAGTTTAAACCTAGGTTGAAATTCAATTTTGTTTTTCTAAAACGGAACAAAAATTTACTTTTTGCTTTACACTAGAGTAAACCCTAGGAAAAGTTTTGATTTTGCTAAACTAAAACCTTAGGATAAACTGAATGCAAACCCTAGTTTTTTAGGCTGAACTTGTCAGTTTTAAAATGTAGGTGAAAACCCTAGGTCAAAAACTGTTATTTTGATTTTGCTTTGTTTGTGCATACTTTGTTAGTTTTAAACTTAGAATACAGGAACCCTAAGACTGACAACTGTAGTTAAAAGGAATGTTTTTGTGTTTTTATGCTATTGTCAGTTTTAAAATTAGAGTACAGAAACCCCAAGACTGACAAACTATTTTTGTCAACTTATTTTTATGTTTTTTTTTTTTTTGAATTTTGTTGTTGAGCTGTATATGCATGTTATTGTTGTATAGTTTTTCATGATGTTAATGTTTTTGTGTTGTTTTTTGTTGCAGGTTGTGAAGAGCTGGTATTGCATACATACTACTTTTGTTGAACCGTGGGAGGCACTAACTATGGCTAACTGAGACTGGCTTGATGCCCTTGGGCTCAAGCAGGTGACTTGACTGGAGCCTGTGGTCAGGGATCAGGCCTATCTGACGGCCCTGATCAACCTGTGGGATCCCTGGACCAACACCTTCCATATCCCAATAGGGGAGATGACAGTGACCTTGGAGGATCTTTGGATTCCAATAGACGGACTATCGATCTAGACAACGCCGCGAGATCAACAGACAATAGTGTTGACACGCTGCTTCGGGCACAAGGAGGAGCTGGGTGTGGAGAGCCCAGTGGAGAGGGCAGAGGCGACTGCCAAATTGGCAGGATTTTGGTCCGATGGTGGTTAGAGAAGCGGGTGTTGGGAGTGAGGCATGCAGTACTTATGGGCCTCATTTCCAACATACTGCTACTTGACTCGTCAGGCACAAGGTTCCCATGGAACCTGCTAGATGTGGTTTGCCGATTGGTTGAGTGCCTGACAAAGACACCGTTGATCATGAGGTGGGGACAGACATTGCTGGCATAGCTCTATGGTGGGATGTACAAGGTTTGCTACCAGAGGTGAAAGGGGATTAGCTCTAGCTATCTATTATAGAGCTAGGCTTGGCAACACATAGCAGTGGAGATGTCGATAGGGTTACTATGGACGACTCGAACGGATATGGTGGATAAGGATATAGGCTATGCTGCTCTATGGTGACGGTCTGAGGAGCAAGGATAGAGTCGACGGTGTGCAGGTGCCATAGGGCACTATGTCAATGCCTTCACTCGAATTACTCTGGGGGAGGTGTCCTAGCACCCTTACCAGGACTGTCTATCCTGGCCTGAGGCTGGAGAGTGGCTTCAGCGGGTACGTAGGGGGCAATGGCTGATTGGGAGGCATGGGACTAAGCATGAGTTCTTACCTTATAGCTAGGTGACATGATAGTTTGGGGTGTGCCAGGGGTTTCCTAGTGAACCCATGGTCTATCGACACCGGGGGAACGAGAGGACTCTGGATCGGCCAGTCATCACACCACTTGGCAAGGATTCTGATGTGATGATTGATGTCCCAAACATGGATGACATCAAGACTACTACAGAGTATGACCAATGGTGGACACTGCAATGATGGTAGGGATAGGGGCCACTGGGAGACGTAGAGGCAGTAGCAGTAGGCGAGGAGGGTGTCAAGGCACCAGGAGATGATTGGGGAGCTCCACTAGATGATGCGTACATGGTGGAGGTAGATGATGCAGATGCAAATCTTGGGATTCTAGATCAACCGGAGATGTAGGACATCACAAAATAGTGGGAGCTAGAGCAGGCTGCTATTCCTTAGATGCCCATGCCTCAGGCAGGTTCAGAGGACACAGAGGCAGGGGTACGCACCAAGAATGCATGATTGGTGGAGCTGTTGTGGAGGCGAGATGAGGAGATACGATAGGCTTTGTAGGAGAGGAATCTCCTACAGACTCAGCTAGCAAAGAAGGTGTAGACATTGGCACAACATGATGATGTAGTAGCTTATTATCGTCGATGTGAGGTAGAGTGGTTACGATGGGAGACAGATTGGTCTCGATGGGAGACAGATTGGTCTCAACATTGGATGGATATGGAGGGAGAGATTATCCACCTCGATGGGCGGTTACTCGAGCCCCTGAGAGGTGGATCATCACGTCGGATGAGGGGCATTGATACTGAGTAGTCAGCATCATCTTATCACAAGTGACTAGATGAGGGAGGGGGTAGTAGGTGTGATGCGGGAGTTAGCAGCAGCCACCCTGAGGGGTCCCATAGGACCCACACCACGGGGGGTAGTTCTCGTTGCATCGATCCTACATGATCATGGTGGTCGATTCCTTAGGCTTGGGGGTTTCTAGGCTTTTGGATTTTTACAGGGTCAGATGACTGGATATTGTAGCCTACGGGTGTTTTTGATGATATATATACAGATGATTTTATTTTTTGTTACACATGTATCGTGATTTGATGTTATGCCTAATGATTGATGAATGTGTATGTTTGCATATTAATTTACATTGATGGATGCATGTGTTATGATGAATGCAAATTTTGCTTAATGAATATGAATGAATTGAATTTGTGATTTTTGGCGATGGCACCATAGACTGTTTAGAACTTATGGCTTTTTGTCTTATGCGATTGTTGTGGTAAATGACTTTTTATGTATGGTATTTTGTATTTTTTGATGGTGAAGTAGGGCGGAAAGATAGTTACAGTTGGTTTATAATGTAGTTAGGTTTTCTAAGACTCAGATGTTTTAACTAACTATCCAAAACTATATTTTATCTTACAAGACTTTTGAACAAGGTATGAATTTGACTTGTCTTTGACCCAGTTATGTCACATCCCTGTGTGTGCAATTGAGTTTGTTTATGTGGTATTTGTCAGGATACCGCCAGTGCCAAATAGGCTATCAACCAAACCTATATTGAGTATCACCTAATTAGCCCCACTAACTCCTTTATTGTATTTAGTCAAATTAATCTACAATACGATCCAGGATACCATAAGATAGCTCATCCACATGCAAACATTGATTTGTACACAAGTTAATGTGATAGATATATCATCATGCAGGAGTTTTGCCATGAGTGATCAATAGGATATCAACCAAACCAGTACTGAGGTTTATCTCATGACCTTCTGAATGCTGAGAGTTCTAGGGATTCAAGTTCGACTCCCTTATTTTCTTCAATTGTATTGGGATACTTGCTCGTTTATAGTGATAAAAATCACTATTTATTTTAGTTATTTTTCTTTTGAGCAAGGGATTTGAATAATGAGTGATGAGAATCACTATTGTATGTACCTTTGGTTGTATGCACTTTGGTTGTGATGTCACATTTTTGGAGTTTTGACCTTTTGCAAATTTGTATGATGTTTGCAACTTCTTTTGAGAACTTGGGATTCTTGGGGAAGTGGGTAGGGAATATTCTTGTCCTTTTGCCAAATCTCAGCATTATTGAGGTCATTTGCACAGGGGGATGAGCAAGATAACCATTTCACTTATGGTGACCTGGATTGCTTTGCAGGTTTCATATTTCGTTCACACAACTTGGGAATTTTTATGTGTTTTAACTTGTGTTGGGATGCTACGTAACAAGGTGTGATCCAAGTAGAACTCTACCTTTGTAAAATATGTCTGACTTTGTACAACATTTGGTTTAAAATCTATTGACAGCTGAATGATGAAAACTCTTGATACATTAAAAGTCAACTAACTATAGTATGGTGAAAAGATGCAAATGGCGTTTATTTGTGATGGACTATTTATAGAGCAAAAAAATATGGAACAAGATGGATTTGCCAAGTAATTACAGTCTATGGCACCCTGACCTAGATGACCACAAATATGCAATGTATGGATGTGATGCTTAATGCAGCTATATATTTTTGTGTTTTTTTTATGGATTTATTTTTGTGCGTATGAAGATGAGATGCAAAAGAGCTTTGTATTGTTGTGATGATTTTGAGTATGCATGGAAATGAGATGCAAATTTTTGTTATTTTTGATTATTTTGTTGTTTTTGAATGTTCTTATTTTTGACCAAGTTATTGTGGGAATCCTTGGAGCTTTTTGGTTGACCAAGCGGTAACGGGTACCTTTGGGGAATTTTGGGATTGACCAAGCGATTGTAGGAATCCTTGGAGAATTTTGGGATTGACCAAGTGATTGTAGGAATCCTTGGAGCATTTTGGGATTGACAAAGTGATTGTAGGAATACTTGGAGCATTTTGGTTGACCAAGCTGTAACGGGTACCTTTGGGGCATTTTGGGATTGACCAAGCGATTGTAGGAATCCTTGGAGCATTTTGGTTGACCAAGCGGTAACGGGTACCTTTGGGGAATTTTGGGATTGACCAAGCGATTGTAGGAATCCTTGGAGCATTTTGGGATTGACCAAGCGATTGTAGGAATCCTTGGAGCATTTTGGGATTGACCAAGCGATTGTAGGAATCCTTGGAGCATTTTTTTTGGGCTATGGCTCTTTTAGATATGGAATGGCCGCAAATGACTAATGTTCAAGGGTTCTAGTTCCTTGATTTCGTCAAGAGAGGCTAGCCGGTATGTTCCATGCCCTATTTTACTATCAATTACATAGGAACCTAACCAATTTGCCATGAACTTGTCCCTTAGATGGAACAACAAACTAGAGTTCTGTTGGTTCTCTTTTAATACCAAGTCACCAACCTGAAAGTCCCTCAGGTGAAATTTCATGTTGTATGCTCTCTTAAGTCGCTCTTGATAGATATGTAAATGCTCGAGAGCATTAACGCGTCATTCGTCAAGCAACGTAAGCTGGTCTAACTGGGCGTGTCATTCAGTGTCATCATCGATGAACTCTTACATTGAAATGCACAGGGAAGGAATCTCCAACTTGAGAGGGATGACAGTCTCAGAGCCATACATGAGCAAAAATAAAGTTATCCCAGTGGGTGTCTGAATTCTAGTGCAGTAAGCCCACAGGGCAAGTGGGATCTGAATGTGCCAATCCTTATGACTGTCCGTGACTATATTTTTAAGGATGGCAAATAGCATTTTGTTTGATGCCTTTGCTTGCCCATTTGCCTGCGGATAATAGGGTGTCAAAAACTGTGCTGAATTTTGTACTTTGTGGTCAAAGCATGCACATATTTGTTCTTGAATGATGTCCCATTATCCGAGATTATCTTGGATGGAATACCAAAATGACATATGATGTTATGTAAAATGAACTCCGTAATGCGGGTTCCAGTTGTAGAGGTAAGAAGAACTACTTCCACCCACTTGGTGAAATACTTTGTGGTCGTTATGATGAACATGATCTATATTGAACCATAAAATATGCAGCCATATGACCACCAAAAAATCCCACAAAAATAACTAAAAAAGATCAATAAAATGGCCTAAAAATAACCAAAAACATGTCAAAATTGATGAAATTCACAAGGTATCAATATTGAAATCAAAGTGTTCATTATGAATTGAAAATTATCTACTTAAATTCCTAATAATTCCATTGTGTCTGGACAACTTCACGTGAATGAGGTATTCAGTTCTTTTTTGAGATGAAATATCAACAAAACCATCAAAATCCTTATAAAATTGATAAATCTTACAATGGATAAAACTAAGGGTAATCCTAATCTAGTTATATGGGTCAAGTGACTCATTTATTTTATCATTGATCATTCCCTAATTGACTCATCACTTTATGGGGTATTCATAATAACGAATTCATAATCAAAATCAACACTTAAAACACTCAAAAGTGCAATCTACATACATCCAAAAGAATCATTGTCAAAGATAAATTTTAAGCCTACGCTGGGATAAATAATTCAGCACCAATTCAAAAAAACAATGTCTTGGTCTCCTTTAAGCCTTGGGACATGTATTCTAGGCTTATAAAATAAGGAACCAAGACCATGGATACCCTAGAGCCCCTAAAATTGTCATTATAGTGTGGCTAAAAAGTATACCAAAATCAATCCTTCAATTATGTGAAAAGCAATGATTCCAATAATGTATGCTCTTTCCATAATAGAGGCATCTAAATCTGGTTATTTTACTAAATAACCTTAATCATTTGATTATTTAGTCATCTATTTTTTCTTCGCACTCTGTTTTGCATAATGGATCTCAACAATCGGTATCTATAGACACTAAAATCATGTAAATAAAATTATATTACCATGATTCCACTCTTATTGACACATTATAGCCCCATTGGGAAATCGGTAGGGAATAATTAGGGTTACTAACCACTTTTGGGAAGATTTATCCCACTTTTAGAAAGTTTTGGGCCATGTACCTATGGACATCCCACCCCAAGATGAGCACGGTTCATGGCCGTTCCACCCAGGGATGGCCACAAGAAAGCTTCCCTGTATGGAATGTCCATGGTCCAAGCCCCTAAAAAATTCAAGGTCAGGAGAAATGATAATAAATTTCTACCATTTATTCCACCTAACGACTTATGATAGATTGGGAGACTGTCTAGGCCATCACAAACTATAAATTTGAGGCTCAAATTGGAGGTCTCTTCCTACCAATGCATGGAAAGGTCTTTGACAAGTGGTGGCACCTACCTTGCATGCCCCAAATTGCCTCTTTCCCTCTTTTTCCCTCTTGGGATATAAATTGGAGTGATTCCACTTCATTTTAGGGAGAGCACTTTGCAAGTATTCGCCATGAAGTGCTATCGAGATTCCCTCTCACCTTTTACCTCGTATTTACCATTGGAAACTTCATGAATTGAAGGTATTTTCAAGGCATCCTCAAATAAGCACATCCCTTCCAAAACTCATCCATTCCTATTAGTGAATTTACCAAATTTAACGACACAACACCTAGGAGGATTCTAGACCATATCCCATTGGAATTGGTGGAAAACACCACCTAGATAGTTAACAATCCTAAATGTATCACCCTATTATGCCCATGAATTCGACCATAATTTTGAATCAATTTTAGTATAGATCATTTTTAGACTATTATATTAGAATCATACTTGAATTTGGTGAAGTTTGGAGCAATTTTGGAGTGTCAATTAGGGTTTTTGTAATGCTAGTACTAATTGGCCCACCCAGGGATGACCATAGATTTTGCTCATAATCTCATTTCAATTTTTACATATATTATTACAAAAGTATATAATATGCATCATGTTAAGTTTTGGTAGCATTTGGAGTAGTTTAGCCATGTTGATTGCACTTTTTACATTCAATATTGCATGCATTCCTTTGATATTATCATAATTTGCACGTGCTATTAACCCCTTTCAATTTCTTGTGTGTAGGTATAGGTATTCTAGTGCATGAGGAATAAGCTAAAGAGCTGAAGAAGGATAGCTCAAATTAGCAGCAATGAAATCCCACTTTTAAATCATGAGTGCGATAAGATCATCGAAAGTGTGCCATAAGTTTGTGAAAGGATTGGATCCTTCAACTTTATACCTTGGATTGTATCAAATTAAGAGTCCTCAGGGGGAAATTTTATAACCTTACATTTGAAAAATTAATCAATATAAATAGAACCCCCCATTACTTTCAAATATTTTCCATATTTATGTTTACTTTATTTTCGCTTTCGAATGTTTGATTATAACAATAGATGCAGTTCATTTCCCTTTGTTAGGTTCACCATTTTTTCCACTCTATACATTTATAGACCATTTTCCCAATACAATGTATGGAGCTTTATCTCCATAATATAGACATAGAAAGGTGACTCTTCAATACTTGACTATTGCACTCCTCACATATCTAGAAATTGCAACCTTTCCTATTCTTTATATAAGATAAGACTCTCATGTCCTTTAGCTTCTCATCTTTCTAGTTGTATACAAGACTATTCACTCTCTTCTTAAATGCACAATTAACTCTATGTCACTTGCACATGTCTATATGACACTTTTTTGCATGCACTCTTAATACATAAATCTTGTGCTTCACATTACATAGTTGCACACTTACATACATGGAACTTGTGCATATCTTGCACATAGAAACTTACATAAATGGAAATATACATCACTCTCCTAATCTATAGACTCTCACCCTTATCTATTATATATTTATATTTGTACCATTAAGGTACCATGGGGGTACATTTGCATGTACCAAATAATGTAATATTCTCCAACACCCCATATATTACATTATTTGGTTATTGAAGACTTTAGTCTTCAATATATATCCTTAAAATTTTTGCCTTGATCTTTAGTTTGAGATTCTACTTCAATTGTTGTTCTATATATTTTGCTCTCATCTCTTTTGTGCTTTCCTCTTATATTATTATTTGAATTTATTATCTTCATATTCATCTATGAAATACCTGGTGATATGACATCTGAATAATGAGATAGCAAGTCATCACAATAGTACAGTCTAAAATTCAAAGATTCTCTATTGAAGCTAACATAAGTTTTATTCAAATCATATGTTTCACAACTAACAACTTTTCTTCATCTCTCATGAGTAAGGACATGTACATCATTAAACAATATTTAGAAGAGAATGTCATGGTTTTCTATGAATTCCACCATATCCTTAAAAGTTTTTCATGAAGATAGCTTACAATTGTTATGAACTTTTCATATTTTGTATTTTTAAGAAATAAAGACAGTTTCCCTTTTAAATCCTTTGACATTTATTTCTTTGAATTTTATGAATAGAATTTTATCTTACTCACCATTTATTCACTATCTTCATTGAATGCATTTTTAATAATTTTTTCCATTTATTAATACAATTATTTTGAAGTTGAAATCTCTTTTACTCCAAATTTTAGTCCTAAATAAAATAATAAATTTCAAAGTTTAATTTTTTAAAATCCTTTCATGTAGCACATCCTTTATCTCCCTGCTAAATTTGTAAATACAAAAATCTACAAATTTTAAGATTTCCCTTAATTTTAAATTTAAAAAAAAAAGAACTTCAAATCTTCTAAAACTCAAATTTCATATTTTCTTCAAATTTCAAATCTACTAACTCTTGAAATTTCAAAAACTAAATTTCAAATTCAAATTTTTCTAAATTCTATTTGAAGTAGAAAACCTTATCACTCAAAAAATTTAAAAACAAAAATAAAAAATTGAAGCATCAATTTCAATATATAATAGAACTCCTTATAACACCCACCTAAATATTCTTCTTCTAAAAAAGATGTATTTATTTTATCTCCATCTAAATTATTAAGGTTTCTAAGATTCAAAACCTTAAATAATCCCTCACTTAGGACTTTAATTATTCAATGAATAGTGGTAACATTACTTACCTTACTTTCCATTGCATAAATAATACTTTTAAATTGATGAACATTGCTAGAGATGAACATTATAATTATAGTGTAAAGCTCCCAAATACATTACTACAATGGCATATGTACAAGGAATATTCTTCCCTTTGCTCTCATAGATTTCCCATGCTCATTAAAATTATATTGACTCTCGTGAGGTATTGGTTTATCTTATGAAGCACACTATTAGATCATTCATATTCAAAATCCTGTATTAGTTGTAAATATATGCATTATTTCAAACCAAATTATTCTTTGATAGATTTTATGACTACTCAAGTTTGATGTTGGCCCTCTAATGGACATTGGATTATCTGGTTACATTGGCTCCTCTAGTTATACATTGGCTATGTTGGCTCAGTTGGGTGTGTTGGATTCTATAGTTAAATGCACTTTATCGTTGCTCTCTTGAGATACACTTCGATATTGTATACTTGGTTGTTGTTCTTCTTATAGACACTTAATGTCTGGCCACTTCTTAATTATTGTTCTCTCAAGTTTACTTGATTGCAACCCCTTTAGGATCATTTAGCCACTTCAGTCAGCTCCAATGTACGTCCAATAGAGATTCTATTGAAATGTTTGTGCTCTTTGGTCTACTATAGATTCCTTAGGCTATTGCTTTACTTTTGCTTACCTAGATGCACTTTGTTTGAACATTTGCTACTCCTACCTTGACCAAAACTTCTACTTAATATAATCTTTCAATATTTTGTAGAAAGCTTCAATACTTTTATTTCTCCTTTCAACTATAGATTATATCCAAGTTCTCTTTTTCTTCTATGCTCTCTCTATCTCAGATTATAATCTAAGTGTATTCATTTTCTTCCCTTCTATCTATATTTTCTTTCTATCATGTTCTAGCCTAAGTGCATTCAATATTCTTATATGATTCTCTTTTCTAGAGAATCCAAATCAATATATAGGTGACTTTGAATATCCCTTCACATCCAACCTTCTTATGTTTTATCTCTTAATATATTCTAGCTGGGTCATTTTTTCATGGATTTTCCTTGAACCAAGTGGATAGACCCTAGCATACAAAATACAGTGACTTTTATTTGTTCCCTCAATATCCACTTCTTTAGACCTTTAAAAGAGATTCCAAGTCTTCACCACTATTAAAGTAGACATACTACAAATATGATGGTGGCTTTGAATATGGCTATATAAAAATAGATAGAGTTTAGCAGTGACTATGACACCAATGTTGACTTTTAAGCCAAACTATGTCATGTCCCAATATAATTAATCAAGAGTAAAATTTAATATAAGAACAATCAAAGTGTATACTGGCCAATATAAATTATAATAACATTCACAATAACATCAAATATGAATGTAAATGGCCAAAATAATTCATGTAATAACATAAAAAATACTTACAATAAAATTGCTCAAAATTTGTATACAATCTTCAATATTATAAATGCTTGCTATGGTGATCATTTACAAACAATTTTACCAATAAAATATTTAGAGCTTTATATAGACATATAAAGGTGACTCTTCAATACTTGGCAATTGCACTCCCCACTATTTGGAAATTGTAACCTTTCCGTTTACATAAGACAAGACTCTCATGTCCTTTGGCTTCTCATCTTGCCACTTGTATACAAGACTCTTCACTCTCTTCTTACATGCACACTTAACTCTATGATCATTGCATATTTCTACATGACACTTTCCTACATGCACTCCTAATACATGACACTTGTGCACATCCTGATATTACATATTTGTACACTTACATACATGAAAGTTGTGCACTTTCTCTCATTAAACACTTGCATACTAACATACATGACATTTATGCATATCTTGCACATAGACACTTACATAAATGGAAATATAAATAACTCTCCTAAACTATATATTTTCACCCTACTCTTTTACATATTTATATTTGTACCATAAAGGTGCCATGGGGTATAATTGCATGTATCAATATAATGCAATATTTTCATAAAGATACCATGGGATATATATACCAAATAATGTAATATTTTCCAATAAATTCAAATAATTTTATTTGAAAAAAATTATTGAAGAGATATTGGAAGAGAATATTATATTTGAACAAAAAATCTAAAAAAACTAAAAAATTAAATAATGTGAAAGAATTTCGAGAATTACTTTTCTTTCAATAGAATTTTTTTAAGGGGAGAAATTATATGAAAGAAGTTAAAAGAATTAATGAAAAAATGATTAAACAAAGTGATATTTAGAGAATTAATTATTGAAGAAAGGTCAATCCATGAGAGTGAGAGAGCTTATTGAAGAAATAAAAAAACCAGTATGTATTTTTGTAATACGTGCAATGTACAAAAAATAAGTTCCATTGCTTCTTATTATTTGGATGGAAAAATACACGAGGAATGCCCTATAAAATATTTAGGGATACTTTTTAGTGCAGCACGCCGGGTTTGAATGAATCCATATCCTTAAAAAACAGAGACACAGGTGAACATGACTATGGTGGCAGCCGATCGTAGGAGCCAAAGCCATAAAACACAGAGCTTTTTTAATTCTAAAAAGGATGATGACATCGATTCACATCGTTACATCATCTGGAATGGAAATGGCAATAGATTGAATAGTTAATTGTGTGCAAAGGTCCACTTTCAAAGGCAAAGGCTAGAGAAATTCGATCTTCTTCTGAATACCATGATTGCAAGCATAGATTTTTGCATGTTGCACAAGGTTATGACATGGAAGGAGGAAAGACTTCATTTATTCAAGCTCATGATCACCTCCTCGACATAGATTTTCACAACCATATGGACGAGATTACTATCAGGATGCTCCTCATTATAATGGAAGGTTTAGGGGAGGCAAAAGTCATGTTGAGGTTTATTTAAGACAATTTGGACCAATACGGGGAGTTTGAATATTGCATGACGAGGCCAATATTAAAGAACCGAGCAGGAAAAACAAAGAGTATGAGCTTTGCTAGGAAGGAGGGTTGAAAGACATGGTATCATAGGATTATGGTGCCTTATAAAGAATCAAGCAAAGACATCTGTCAACTATCAAAACAAGAACATACTATTTGCAAAATTCAATAGGCAAAAGAAATAAGGCAAACATTAATATTTTATGAAAATAAATACGTCACATTGAATGTTTAAGATTCCTGATGGAAAAAGTTATAAATCTATTAACCCTAGCACGTGTTTGGATTGAGATGCTATAGAGGAAGAATTTTTAAACTGGCAATGTTGACGATTATAAGCTTAATATTCTTTTCGAATATCTACCAATTGAATTAAAAGGATAGATAGACCAGATTTGATGTCTGAAATAGTTACTATAAAGAATATCTACCAATTGAATTAAAAGGATAGATAGACCAGATTTGATGTCTGAAATAGTTACTATTCTTATAGACTCAACATTGTTGAAGCTGAGGTGTTGACCCATAACACGTGAATTGCATACATAGTTAACATTATTGAAAATGCTTCAATAGATGATTCAAAAAGTCTAAATAAGATTAAAGCACATCTTTCCAATGTTATGAAACAGACTATAAAAATTGTGATGTCTAAGGGTCTTCCTCACACTACGAAATATTTGCATCAAATGATGTTCGTAGACAGAATGCATAACAATCACCTAGAAATCAAAAATGACAAAGTCAAGCCTTCAGTGATTAATATCAAACGTAAAGAGTGGGTGGATCCCACTAATGCTATCCAAATGTAGACTTAGAGTTTTTATTTCCTTTTCAAATAATTTACCAATAATGTAATATAGGGATGTTAGAGGTATTACATTATTTGGGCATATAGTAATATAGGGATGTTAGAGGTATTACATTATTTGGGCATATATATATATATATATATATATATATATATATGAGTAGGGTATGTTATTAGTATAGGTGTTTGATTTATATTTTCTTAAAAATATTTGTCAATGCATAGGATGAGTCAAATATCATGTAGTAAAGTATGTAAGTAAAGTGTGTAGGTGTGTACAATGTGGCATATGTGTATGTGTCAAGTATACAAGTGAAGAATCACATAGATGTGACAAGGTGTGAATTCAAAAGACATGAGAGGTTTATCTTATATGTGTAATAGGATAGGATGAATCTCTTGAATATGTGAGAAGAACAATATTCAAGTATTGAAGAGTCATATCCAAGGGTTATATTATGGAGATAAAGCTCCATGTATTGTAATGAAAAATGATGTACAAATCTTGTATATTTGATCAATATTATTGTGAGTACTATTTTGAAATATAATTGTAATTTCATGAATGTCTTAGATTTATATTGATCATAGATTTGTATGCATTGATATTATTCTATGAATCTGCCTTCATATATTTTATTTTATTTATATTAGATCCTAATATTGGGATTTATGATAATATGGCTAAAAAGACAATAATAAGAGTAGTCCAAGAAGAAGGTAAATGCAATTATGGTGGTTGTAATCATGAACCTAACAATATATGTGACAAAATATGCATAATTTATTTTCTAGAACCCCTAGGAGAGATAGCTATAATTGTCAAAACAACTTGTAAATTTTAAAAGGAAATTTTCTTTGATTGTAAACTATAAGTATCAATAGTTTAGGCATTGTAAAGTATTGGCAATTTTGTAGAGATTTCCTTTCATTTATCTTTGTATAGTAGTTTATAAAATCTTCAGCGACCTTGTGGGTAATCAAAACCCCACTCCAAGCATAATATTTTGTAATATATTTTGTTGTATATATACTGGAGTTGATACATCTAGTTTAAAGTTCATCTATGAATATCATGCATAGACCCATTTCTCTTATATGTGTATTCATCTTGTGTTTTTGTGATTGTATTTATCATGGAGAGGACAAAATTTACACTAAAACATTGTATTTAGACTTGGTGTGCAAGGAGATATTATATAATATCTAGTGCATCACCACCTTATTTAGATAAGGTTTCTACTTTTTAGTTGAATTTAATTTAATCTATTACTTTTTTCCTCCAAATTTTTAGATTAGAAAGTGTACCAAATATGCCCATGTTATTATGGAGCTAACCCTCATAAAAATATTGGAGACCCCTAACTGAGACAAACTTTGTGCTCTTAAGATTGTCCTTGCTATGTCACTCCATGCAAGCCATGATATGTTCCATCCTCCTACTCCACACCATGTCCAACAATTCAGACAATCATAGAGGATAATAATTTAATGGCATACCTTATGAGACCCTAGTGATAATTCTTTAGTCCTATAATTGAAGCATAAAGTTAGGCTTAAACTCGGTGAGTATCTCTACCTGTTTACTTGTTGAAGTATCTCTCATCACCTAGTGACTCTACTTAAGAATGAATATCCAAAAAAAATACTAAGAAAAACATCAAATTAAGGCTATTTTCAAGGCTTCAGTTTATCCACTTTCAACCAAGAACTTAGATGCACATAAAGAAAAACTTGTTGCAAGATCTTTTGTTGTTACCAATGCTTTATAAAAGATCAAAATATAGACACCTCTCTAATAAAATTTCCCATTAATTGGGATAGTGTAAGTCCATAATGACCTCCTATACTGCCAACTATATGGACGAAGCTTCCAAAATAAATGTCAAAAATATTACAAAAATATATTTATGAAGGTCCAATCACCCTGCTTGAGCACTTGCATAAGTTAGTATTCATATACCAAAAACATAATGTCATAAAATAATATATGGCCTCAAGATTATTAGCGGTATGTATCAAAGGAAAATCCCATAAAGAATATGAATTACTTCCCCTATATTCAATTACAAAATAGGACCAGTTCATTACTATGATCATGGATGGATTTAAAAACATGATTGATAAAAAAATATACTCAATCTGTAAATGACTATCCCACTTCTCAAAATAATAAATCTTTAGAGGGTGTACAAAATGAAAATCAATTTACTTTAAATAAAATAAGAGACAATATTCCCAAAATAAGCCTCATAAAGGATAACATAAAGAAGACATGTACTAGGATACACAAAGAGAATACTAATACATCTACTACATTTAATGACTCCTCAAATTCTATGAGAATACCATGTAGGGGCCTCAAATAAAATAAAAAATAATAGACATGGGTTTAGAGATTGGGATAGGAAGCTTTTGAAATCTTCAAATGATGCTTAATACAAAATAATATGGCAACTTGGAGATATTTTTAAATCACAATGTAATGATGGATGATGGTTTTTCTCATTGTAAGGTTTGTACGCCTAGATCCATGAATGTAGGGGGAAAAAGTACTCTAACTAAATAGGAAAGTATATGTTAGCATGATAAAATACCTTCAAAAAAACTCTGTTTACACATACCCAAAATTATATGGGTAGTCTAATGACCCAATTCCCACTATAAAAGCAATTAGGATAGTGAGAGGCAATATCTACTTATCCTAAATGAATGGAATAAAAAAATAACCAAAGTATGGGACCCAAGCCATTTTTGAAGTTAAATGACCAACATGGGTTGAACATTATCTCCCACATTGGTTCAAATATATATGTATACATATACATGTATATATGTATATGTATAAATAAATAAATATATATGTATATATATATACATAAATAAATAAATAAATATATATATATATATATATATATATATATATATATATATATATAACAATAGAAAAACACTAAACAAAGGTATATGGAGGTTGAGGAATAATATTTCATAGAAAAATTTGGACTAGTTGCCTTTCCCAATACATCCTCCCATAGGTTCGCCCCTATTCTAAGCTAGTGCAAACATTGTAAGACACTATGAGCCAGACTCAAAAATAATTATTGCACCTCATCATTCATGATAATTCCTATCAAATTATTATATCCAAGAAAGTTCTTCAGTGAATGTTGTAATTACCAAGGGTTTTAGGATGAATCTAGAGATCACAAGTCTATATTACTTAAATATTAAACATAAGATAAGGTTTTTGATCTAGGAACACATTAAGGCTAGTGATACAATGGGAAAGTTTACTTTAAGAAGAGAAATATTTTAACCAAAAGCTAGAGATGATCTAAGTCTAGAAGCCTTTATATTAGAAGCCACTAATAATGTCAAAATAATACAAGAGAATTTGACCATTATTCACATGTTAAGAAATAATGGAAAAATAATATTTTTGGCCTTAATTTTAGTGATTTTATAGCTATATAAATTCATGAGCGAAAAGTCAATTTAGGAGGAAATCAAGAATTTAGGTATTGCTTATTATTGATAAACCTTTTTGTATATCAAAATAGTTAGAAATTTGAGAACTTGAATTTAATAAGGGAGAATGAAAAAGGGGAAGCAACCTCTCCCACATTGGTTCAAATATATGTATATACATATATATATATATATATATATATATATATATATATATATATATATATATATATATATATATATATATATATATACACATATATAAATGTATATATGTGTGTGTGTGTGTGTGTGTGTGTGTGTGTGTGTATAACAATAGAAAAACACTAAACAAAGGTATATGGAGGTTGAGGAAGAATATTTCATAGCAAAATTATGGACTAGTTGCCTTTCCCAATACATCCTCCCATAGGTTCGCCCCTATTATAAGCTAGTGCAAACATGTGTAAGACACTATGAGCTTGACTCAAAAATAATTATTGCACCTCATCATTCATGATACTTCCTTTCAAATTATTATATCCAAGAAAGTTCTTCAGTGAATTTTGTAATTACCAAGGGTTTTAGGATGAATCTAGAAATTACAAGTCTATATTACTTAAATATTAAACATAAGATAAGGTGTTTTATCTAGGAACACATTAAGGCTAGTGATACAATGGGAAAGTTTACTTTAATAAGAGAAATATTTTAACCAAAATCTAGAGATGATCTAAGTCTGGAAGCCTTCATATTAGAAGCCACTAATAATGTCAAAATAATAGAAGAGGATTTGACCATAATTCAAATGTTAAGAAATAATGGAAAAGTAATATTTTGGGCCTTAATTTTAGTTATTTTATAGCTATATAAATTTAGGAGTGAAAAGTCAATTTAGGAGGAAATCAAGAATTTAGGTATTGCTTATTATTGATACACCTTTTTGTATATCAAAATAGTTAGAAATTTGAGAACTTGAATTTAATAAGGGAGAATGAAAAATGGGAAGCAACCCCAATATCTTGATTGAAAAAAATCTATATCATAGCTCTTCTTATTGTGATTTTAAAATGAATTTCTAGTTCCTGCATCATTGTAATCAAGGAAGAAATGACTATATGAATATCAAGTAACAATGATTCACACATTTAGTTTTAGTAACCCAATATTTATATTACTTATATATGTCACTAATAGAGTGGTATGCATCAAAATTTTGAGACAAGCAATCCTCATAGATGTAGCCTATGCAAGCAAGAAAAATAAGTTATCATTTTAAAAAACCCCTTATCATCTAGAGACCATAAACTAATATAAGATAAGAGTGGTTGAGGAACTAGAAATAAAGCTAAAGTAGTTAGGGTTTAAAATTTTAGAAATTTATTGTGTTGCTAAAAAGTGATCATATTTCTAGAAAATTTTAACATGACCCCAGGTCTGACCTTGAAAAATATAGAAGCCTACAATAAGGATTTATCCTACCACTAATAAGGGAGATTTTCTTACAGGGAGATCCATAGAAGAAAATATATTAAAAATATATGAGAAGATGAAATAATTTGACCCCATGCTTACAATTGGTATCTCGTGTTAAAGAAGTTAAATTGGAGTGATAAAAATATCAAAGTATGGTGTAGGTTTTATTAAGAAATTGATCATATTGAGGTACTTTTTTGAAGTTTGAATATAGAAGAAGATGGAATATTTAGCATGTATTATGATGAACAACACCCAAAATAAATATTAGTTGAAGATAGTAAGTATGAGCCACATTAATGATATTAGCTCAAAACAATAATTTCATTAGATCATCCAAACAAGGATATAAGGTAGTGAAAATCAACAAGTGAAACCCTATCAAGAAATAAAAAATTAATAATTCAACTAGATTCATAAAAGAGAAAAAAAGTCGTGGGATTACCTCAAAATGGTTTCCCTTGAATCCAAAAACAAGTGGCTATACTTAGAAATCAAGGAGAGGAGGGAGAATTATTATTAGGGGAAGATGCTATGACAATATTGATGACCATTTTATATAAAATAACTAATCCACTAGAAATAAAAAATATTAGAGTAAGTGAATATCCAATAACTTCTCTAGCCAACTTTGAGGATCACCCAGTATCTCTAAATATAGAAAATGTGCCCAAGGAGATCCTAGATATGATAGTAGCAATATTTGATAGCCCTAAGAATTCTTATTTTACCATAAATTCCTAAATGGAGATAGCACACCAACATTTAGGTGGCACATCCTTACTTCTATTAAAGTCCCTATTAACAAGATTTGATAGGCACAAGAATTATTATTTCATCGTGAATTTCCAAATGGAGATAACCCACAAACATTTAGGTGGTACATCCTTACTTCCACTAATGTCCCCATTCATCAAATATCATTTTGTATGGCCTGAAGGACAATTGGACATGCAATAATAAGTAAATCAATTTAATTAATAAAATAAACATTACTTGCATTATTTCCACTTTGTTCATCAAAATGAAACTTTAGTAGTATCAAGAAAATATCCATTTATAATAAATATTTAATACAAGGCGATATAATATAATTGATAATAAAACTAGTTGAGCAAGATATTGAATTATGTCAATAAAATTAAAATATTCAAAAGAAAATGGAAAGTATTAAATGAAGGAATAAAGTAGCGAAGTGATAGAATATTGAAGGCCTAATCGAATGAATTAATGATACATATTCAAATAATAGCATTAGCATGGCCCACCTACTATACTAGATATTTATGTTTGTCAAGAGGGCCATCAAATTGGGAGCACAAATGAAACAAAATATTGAATCTAGCATGGCTAAAATATCTACAAAATTAGTAAAGGTTTTCATTGTCAATTCCAAATTGAAAACCATGAGAATTATTGATATAAAGGTAGTAATGCATAAAATAATATCTTTCGTTCATAAAGAGTAAATCACACATATGTGTGAGCCTTAGTTTTTTACATTGGACAACACTATTATGTGGTTCAAGGGTTAAATTGACGTGTTGTTAGAAAATATAATTTCTTCTCCTTATGATAAAAAAAATAAAATAATGATAGAGAAAGAATATATGCAACTCATAGAAAGTAGCAAGGGAATTAGTTTACCTTAAAAAATTATCTAGAATTTCCAAAAACAAAAAACTCCATGGATTTAATCAAACTAATGCTTGAGCTAAAGGCTTACGCACATCTGATTTCCACCAAAGTAGGAAGCCTCCCTATTAGTGTATGAATTTAATTTGAGGTAATGTATAATCACTTCAATATAGTACAATGCCCAACTAAGGAGAAATGGATGAAAGTCAAGGAAACACTACAAGGCTTGCTAGGCCTATGATTGTATTTTATGTTTTCTTTTCTTTCCTATATTTTATTTTGTAGGATGTATAAATTTTGAATACTCATTCAAGGATGAAGGAAATAATTTTGGGTTCTCCTTCAATAAATATAGAAGTCCCCTATAAGCCACTAAAAATATAGTGATTTATCAATACCAATGCATGCTTCATAAAAAAGGAATAATGTAAACTTGCAAGGGGAACAAAAATCCCAATCAAAGGTTGTCACATTTTGTAGAAGTAATGAACAAGGGATAAGGGATAAATCCTAAAATTTTGTGTGATGTGAATTAGGAGTAGGATATTGAGGAATATTTTGATAATAAAATATTTTGAAAAGGTCAACAAAGTAAGATGAAAAAAGTTTTGAAAAGTAAAACTCTAGGGAAGACTGATGAAGGTTGAAGTTTCCATGCAGTGAATCCCAATAGCAAAGGTTTTGCAAGAATTGAAAAATACCAACAACAAGAAGTTCCATCCAATAGATAGGAGTAAATTAGGATGTAAATAAATAAAATCTGTGATAAAAATTTAATGTTATCAACAACTCAGAGGATAAGATATATTGAGAGGAAGCAAAGATGCACAAGACCTCGAGAAAGTAGGTAAAATGAATTAATGGGCCATTACTAGAAATGTAAGGACCACTTATCAATGTCATCTAGTAAGATAATTCCAAGAAGAAATCAAATGCATGTATGATGGTTGTAACCCTAAACCTAACAATAATTATTATGGAAGGTGCCTCATTCAAATTCAACAATCTTTAGGATAATTGTTATTACAACCAAAAAATTTAAAATAAAATTTTATTTGAATTTAAATTATAAATAGTAGTAGTTTATACATTGTAAATCATAAACAAACTTTTAAAGTTTTCAATTCATTTATTCTCTATCTATAAATTTATAAAATCTTGAGCAATCTTGTGGGAAATAAAACCCCTGGTCCACACATAATTTTTTGTAATACATTTTGTTGCAAATATATATACATATGTATAGGAGGCCATGAATATACTTTAATGTCCATATGTGGATCTCATGCTTGAACCCACTTATATTATGTGTATGTGAATCTTATATTTCTATGCTTTTCAATGTTTTAGGAGATGATAACTTTCACATTGACACATTGTATTTAGATCCATTGTGTAGGGAGATATTATTTAATAATTGGTGTATTACCACTTTTTTATCCTTGGTTTTTACTTTTGGGTTGCATTTGATTTTATCTCTTACTATTTTTATTGCAATTATTTAGATTAGGAAGTGTGTTATACATTTGTATCTTATAAAGGAGTTGACCCTTAACTAAATCTCAAAGGCCAAGACCTTACATTATTTGAATTGGCCCTATTGTATAACTTTGCATGTGGTACAATAGGCCCTATTTTCCTAGTCCACACCATATCCAATTGTAAGGACAGTCAGAGAATAAATGTGTAGAAGCACCATAATACAACTAGCTCATTTCTAACGTCAAGCTCAAACATATCATTTCATAAGCATAACTAGTTCTAGTGGCCCTTTAAAATAATCACGAATGGTGTTCTACCCATTCACATCATGGATATTAATCCATGTTGTGATCCTTATCCATTTAATGGACCTCATCCATGGCCATGGATCCTTGTTAGTGATCATAGAGCTTCTTCTACATTAGGATCCTTTATCCATGATCATGGATCTATATTTACATCATGGACGTCTTATTCATGGTAATCCGATGTTACTGACCATCCATTTGGTAGTCATCCCTATATGCAAATGTATTGGCAAGTGTATGCCACATATTCAATTAGAGGAATCCTACTAAGCATATTGACATTTGTTATGTCAAGCTTTAGTAGTTGGCACATGTTTCGTTTATTTCCCATCGCTCAATCTCAAAATTATCATCAAATGAAGCATAGAAAATATTTAGTTATGATAATTATAATTGATGAACTTTTTTGATATTTACATAGGGTCATGTAGGTGAATACATATTCTAACTATTTTTTCTCCTTGATTTTCAACTATGACTCCCTAGTAATTTCTCAAAACCTAGTAATTATTATGTCACCATTAATTTTTCAATTCTACCTTGGAAATAGACCATGCTTTGACTCACAATTTTATCATTGGCCACTTTCATAGATCCATAGCTAATGTGGAATCTAAGGATATGTTCAATCAATTAGCCATAAATGTGTGACTTTTATCTATTGTAGTAAACTATAACTAGGAATGATTGAAGCCCTCTTCTAGATCATCTATATAAGCATGGATATACCAAGCATTTTGAGATATTGATGTGTATAATAAAAACAACCATATCATATAACAACATTATAAAGAATACAAATTATGCTTGTACAATGATAAGAGAATCGATGGTCACACACAATAATGCATTACATCCGGGTGGTGATTGCTTATTTTAAATTTGAATACTCCTATTCAAGTCATATGTTTGTAACTATCATTTTTTATGAGATCCTCATGTATTCTATGGATCAATCGATTCACTAACACAATTATTAAAGCAACACTCTTCCTCTAAAATACAATCACCTTAGCAATCTAAAGACTTGAAGCTATATCTTTCCTTCAAGTTCTATATTCTTTACAACATACATTTAGTGTAGCTTCTATATGTCCTTACATTACTATTTACTAGTTTTTCATGTACCATAAAAGGGATAGGGGTTTGACTACATGACCAAGGAGACCTCATTGCTTCTTTTGATTTTTTTAGGCCCCCAAATTTGACTACAAGTGATATTCAATATAATTATTACTCATTTTACACATTCACTTGTTCTAGGAAGGCATCAATCCTTTAGATCAAATAAGGTCTTCATTGACTGGACTTGTGAACTTAAATATAATTGTCTTGTATTCCACCTCTTCATAGTAGAATCATTAATACCTTTTAGAATTATTCATTTTTATATTATGTGGTTGGTTTCATTAAGTGATCATATTGATTTTTTTCTAACAAGAAAGTTTTAAGTTATTTAATAAGATCTCTCTTTGTTGTATTTTAATATAAACATTGTTTATTTTAGTCATAAAAGTGTATGCAATATAGATATTGTTTTATTTTTCTTGTCTTCCTTCACGCATACTTTTTAACAAAGTGTATAAATACTAGATAAAATCCATAAAATAATAACTCATTTTTTTAGCTATTCACAAATTACTCTTTAGAGTTAGCACTATGAGCTCCACATACAATGGTATCATGCTCATATTGAGGTAAGGAAGGGGGTCTATTTTTAACCCTTATATTTTGGTGAACCCAACATAAACACCTCCATGGGTTCCTAATATTCTTTTTCATCCTTGTTTATACATTTCAAGTTATATTAAAATATTGTATTGTTAGAATCATTTGGAATCAAATTATCATATTTTAAGTGAGATCACAAAGTTTTGGCTATGGTTGAACACCCTTATTTCCTCCAATGTAATGCATACCTTAGATCCCCTCCTTGGTTAACTTTTAGGAATGATTATGAAGAGGCAACCCCTTTTGTAATCACAATTTTGAAGTTTAAGAGGAGTACACCACTCCCCTTCCAAAAAATATATTAGATAAAATGACATTTAGTTTGATTGATCACTTGATAAATTTTATTAAAACACACTGCTATGTATTTGTGAATATTATCAAAGATAATTTTAATCAATAATTTTTTTAAACCATTTAATACTAGTTCCATTTGATGTAAAAAATATAATCATGTAGCTAATAGTCAAACAAATGTACACATTACTCCATTAATATAAAATTTAGCCAAGCACACGTCTCTAGATTTAATGCATCATAAAACCATTATATGGACTCTATTATGCCCCCACTATTTCTAGGGTTTATGATATCCCATGTTCATTAGGGTATCATGTATCAGCCTCCTCTATATGGGATCTAAATTCTAACACTATTCAACCAATAGTCTTCCTTATTACCTTGACCACACGCTCTTCCCAAATTCATAGTTCTCTTATCTCAAATTTGCTTCCAACTGACCCTTTTCTATAATGTGATCCTAGAATAACTCTTGGGGTACCTTCCATGGTGTCTCTTCCTATACTTTGTCAAAGTAATCCATATATTAATTCTCAACCTTCAACCGGTACTAATCCTAAGGATGAAGATAAGATAGAACTAATTAAATGAATATTGACCTTCCTTTAGGAATATTCCTTTGAAAAGCAGTATGTATTTGAGAAGTTTTATAATTAACCCTTGACCCCTTCCATGGTTAATAACCCATTTGCTCCTACTTTGATATACCCAGGTTTTCCATTCATAAAATGAAGTAGGACTTGAATAGTCATCTTAGTCAATTTTGGATCACTTGCAACAACCTTAGTGGCACTATCACCCTACCTCCCAATAATTAGGGACTTTCATAATCAAGAATGCAGTGTTAGTGGCACTATCACCCTACCTCCCAAGGTAGGACCATGTATTTTTAATAACCTATTTTATTTCATCCCCTATGATGTGAATCAAAATATTATTATAGGTTATCCCAAGATTCATGCTATCATATTTGTCCCTAGTTTCATGCATGATAGTCTATATTCTCGATGACCCTAAGATATTTTCCTATTGTTAAACAAAATATGTAAAATATAATATTTTTCCATATTTTCCATCTACCTTGAAATCCATTTCTATTCATTAGTCCTATAGTTATGAATCAAATTCACTCAATATAAGCAATGATCTATTTAATACAACTAATAAATAATAATCAAATACAACTTATTAATCAAGATAATAATAAGCGAAATAAAACTAGTTATGTATTTTTGGACCTAACCAAATTGTTTATCTCGCCCCAAACCTTTGGGTTTTTCATCTCAAAGGGTACTATAGTGTATATAGGAATATATTATTTTCTCTATGTTGACATTGATAATGAAGATAATATTTATGGAAATAAATTCTTCCTTCTAGATTAATAACATGCATCTTGGTACTTGTCTCTCATGTAATTGTCCATAAATATATACATGTCAACATGGGGTATCAAGATAAAGGCCTTAGCTACCATGAGCAAGGCATCAAGGAACACTTAGAGGTAGAAGTAGTTGGCCAAGTTATTATGGGATTGGATATATCCCAAACAAGAATGAACCTCTATGAGTATCATTGGATTCAAGTGATTCCAATAAGAATGATTATTTTATTCACAATATCTATGATGATATTATTTCATTACATAGATCACATTATGATGAAAAATATGAGAGATATCCCTAGTCTTTTTGGCACTTTCATCATCATTGTTCTATGTGTTGTGCTAGTATTAATCTATTAATAATTTTTCAATCAAAAGTCATAGTGGATAGTCATGAGTATGAAGTGGAATCCCTGACATATGGTCCTTCTAACCAAGATCATTCATGTGTTGGGGGATCTCTTCCATAGTTGTTTACCATAGCCACCTCACTATCCTATGGTAAATAAAAAGTTCCTCTGAGTCTAGCTTACCTGGAAGACTTTAGATCCTTACAAGTCTTCCCTCAGCTTGAGGATGAGTTACATATCTTCATCAAGGAGACAATAGATGTAAATATTGGCTCTAAGGAGGACCCTAGAATATTTAAGCTTGGTAAACTGTTAATTCTTCATGAATGTGAAGAATACACTATTCTTTTAAAATATATTAGTGATATCTTTGTTTGGATATATGCTAATATTCTTGGTCTTGATCCCTCTATTATTATCCATCACCTAGTTTTGTGACTAAATGTAAAGCCTATTAAGAAAAAATTACATAATATGCTTCGAAAGGTTTCTCTTCTAGTAAAAGCAAAATTAAAAAATCTGTTAGAGGTGAATTTTATTAAGGCTATAGATAATTTTTATTGGATTTCTAATATGGTACCTAATATTAATAAAAAATATGTCATCTACATTTGTAATAATTTTTGGAATATAAATAAAACATGCCCTAAGGATGAATTTTCTTTGCCTAATATTAACATTGTTTTTTGTTTGGTATATTTTCACGCATGGATAGTTTTTCAGGATATAACTAGATTAAAATCAATCCCAAAAACCAAAAAAACTTTTACAACTCCGTAATGAACCTTCTTATAGCAAGTCATGCCCTTTAGGTTTAAGAATATTGGTGCTACCTACCAATGAGTCATGATATAGATATTCCATGGCATGATGCATGATATCATGGAGGATTATATAGTTGATTTGCTAGGATATTTCCTCAATAGAGAAGACCATGTTCATGACCTTTGACATATCCTTGAATGGCTAAGAGAATATAAGGTTCTCCTTAAATTATAGAAATAAATGTTTTGAGTCATGTATTGTAATATTTTGAGGTTCATAATTTTATGTTGTGGAATTGAGGTGGATCCTACCGAAGTTTTAACCATTACTAACATGTTCTATCTTAAGAATTTAACTAAGTTGTGTACCTTCCAAGAAAATATTCAATATATTAGGAGGTTCATTTCTTTGTTTTTTGATAAGTTTAAACCCTTCTCTAAGCTCCTACAAAAGGATTTTGAGTGTTAGTGGGATATGTTGAGTGATAATTTTACCCAATTGCAAAACCACACTCATTGTTAGGATTTTTATTATAAAACCCTCTCTTGCAAAGAAATTGATATTTATCCAAGGTTCCTTTTACTTAATGTGTGCATGTATGTTTGTGAATATGTGTCAAGTAAGTGCTAGGAATACCTTAGTAATTTGCAAATAACTGTTAACAAGGGGTCTGTGCTGGTATTATTTTATTGCTATGCTAGTGATTGTTCATGAAACTTAAAATAAAAGGAAATGTGATTGGCCCTCATGTGACCAAGATGTAAATACCTTAGTTACTTTTATCTTGAAGTATTTTAGGTAGATTTTATCTTCTTTTGGTTAAGCATATTTTATTCATATTTTATCTTATTTAAACCCTCCTTTGACCATGAAATAAAATATTAAAATATACCTTAAATGTGAATCTTAAATGATGATTGGATTAATTTTAGCTTACTTTGGTAAATGAAAAGAAAATAATCTACATGACAAACTTTAAAATGTAATAGCCTTGAAATGCCACATAAATTACCCCTCTTTGATGAAATTATAATTTTTATAAAAAAGACATTAATTTATGGCATTAAATACAATGGCCTTTTGAATGCCATATAAATTACCCCTCTTTAATGAAATTGTATTTTTCATAAAGAGAAGTTAATTTATTATTTGAAAATGAAAGTGCAAATCTTGAAGTTGATTTCTTTAAAAAGTGAAAAAATGTAAAATCTGAAATTACAAATACCTTTAAAAATAGTAACTTTGAATAATTTTGTAATTTCATATTTGCTTCAGAATAAAATTGAAAATATTCTAGATGAAGTGTTAAAGCTTATTCTTAATATTCGTGCATTTATTTTTGGATTTTATTTTATTTTTTTATTTATTTTATTTTATTTGCAATGCTTAAAAAAATGGCCATCTAAACTCATTAAGAGCATGTGAAACCAAATATTCTTCATACCTTTTCCAAAAATTGTACTAATGGCCATCTAAACCCATGGAATGAAATTATATTACATCTTTCTCATAAATTTCAAGCTCTTCAAGAAAATTTTCTTCAAATTATTCCTGGTCATTATTTTGAAGATGTTGAAGGTTTTCATCATCAATTTTAGTCACCTCATATAAATTTATGGAAGGTATTGATTTCACATTAGCATTTAGTTTTCTATGATTATTCCAATTCTCACTTGTCAGTAAGGACTCTAAGCATTCTATCTTGTCATAACCTAGCTCATTTTGGCTTTCTTGATCATCATAATGATTGTATTCTAAAAACAAGTGATGAAATTCTATCATACATTCTGCACAATCTTTACATTCATTTCTTGATTCCTCCTCAAATTCTCCTTCAACTACTTTTAGTGAGTCAAGGATTTATTTTAGTGGGATCCATTCTTATATTTTAATTTCTAATATCGTCCCAATTCTCATTTGTGAATAATGGCTCTAAACATTTTATTTCTAACTTGTCATTATTTGAAACATGTTGAAATTCTTGACCAACCTTTTTAATGATTTCATCTGAGTTTCTGGAGAATCCTAAATTAGCATATATTTCAATGCAAGTCTTATCTAGGCCTTCTCCATTATCTAAGAGAGAATCAAATGGAATATCATTGAAATTCGTATCATGAACTTGATTTGTAGGATTATTTGGAAGCATACTTTGAGGTGCTTATTCTTGTAATGGAACCATATCTCTACTTAACTTCTAGGTAAACTTCTTTAGGTTTTTTACTCTTGATACAAGCTCCTTGGGTTGGGTAGTAGAAGAGGTAGGATTATTTTGATTGACATAAGTAAGCAAAACCTGAGCACTTTTTTTCTATGGCTCCATGAGTGGCCAAATGATTCTCTAACCGTAATGGAGTGGTTGGATGGATAGATGTATTCATATAAAAGCATGTCAGAGGATAAGTGGGCATGGTACGGTAAAATTTATTATAGGTAAAAGTGTTTAATATTGGATTATGTTGTGCCCATGCATGGTTTATCAATGGTTTTTAATTGCAATCCCCTAGCTATCCTACCATAGGTAATTGCTCCATCCCAACACCTTCTGGCCTTAGTTGTTGCTCTACAATCATGGCCTTAGTGTAGCCCAAGATAAGAGAAGTGACCAAAGAATTTGTCCTAATGAAGATAGCGAGCAATGAATCCAGAGCCCTAAGGTATATATGAAGAGAAACATTTTCTAAAATAACAAAGGGAGCAGTCAAATTTACATAAAGCTTTTGAAACCTCATGTTGAACATTCTCAATGGATCATTAGGTTCCCTCCTACAAGAAGCAAATTGATGATAGATCATGGCAAGATCTATGGGCAACCTAAACTGATTGATAAAAGTAGTTTTTAACTGGGTCTATGACATAATAGAGCCAATGGGTAGATTGATGTACCAATCATATGTCATGTCATCTAGGCTCAAAGGAAACAATCTACAAGCCACATCCTCATGTTTGAATTTCTATCTAATTAAGGTATCCACATAGGACTAAATGTGCTCCTCTGCTAATCTTGTGCCATTGTGTTTAAAATTGGAAAAAAAAACTCTATGTTCTTGGGTGGATCATGAATATCTCTAGCAATGTTTAAAGGACTGTTGTGCACCCCATACCACTTTCTAGCATTTTCAACCATTGAATTAGGCAATGGTGTGATCAATAATGACAACAAAAAATGCTTGTTAACAATGCATCAACTAAACATCATAATAAGAAATGTTCTCAAAAATAGTTAGCATCAATGCATTATCAATTAAAGCAATTTCTAATCCATGAACACCATCACCTATCAATAAAACCTTGTTAGTCCAAACCAATGCCTTCAAATAACCTTCTAAGTAATAATGAGCAATTTAGCATTTAAGCAGCAATGATATAAACTAATTCATGCCCTCATTCTAGCGCTAAAATATTCAATGGTAATTTTATCTAATTGCAAAACCACACTCACAATTAAGTTTTCTATTAGAAAACCCTCTCTTGCAAAAAAATTGAGATTTCTCCAGGGTTTATTTTACTTAATGTGTGTATGTATGTTTGTGAAGATGTGTTAATTAAGTGCTAGGAATACCTTAGTGATTTACAAATAAGTATTAACAAAGGACCTATGTTGGTATTATTTTATTTCTATGCTAATGATTATTCATGAAACTTAAAAGAAAAGGAAATGTGATTGGCCCTCATATGACCATGATGTAAATGCCTTAGTTCCTTTTATCTTGATGTATTTTAGTTAGATTTTATCTTATTTTGGTTAAAAAAATTTTAATCAATTTTTATCTTCTTTAAACCCTACTTTGAGCATGAAACAAAAGATTAAAATTTATCTCTAAATGTGAATCTTAAATGATGATTGGATTCATTTTAGCTTGCTTTGGTAAATGAAAAGAAAATAATCTACATGACAAAATTTAAAATGTAATAGCCTTGAAATGCCACATAAATTACCCATATTTGATGAAATTATAATTTTCATAAAGAGACATTAATTTATGGCTTTAAATACAATGGCCTTTGGAATGCTATATAAATTACCCCTCTTTAATAAAATTGTAATTTTCATAAAGAGAAGTTAATTTATTGTTTAAAAATGAAAGTGTAAAGCTTGAAGTTCATTTCTTTAAAAAATGAAAACATGTATAATTTTAAATTACAGATGCCTTTAAAACAAGCATCTTTTAATAATTTTGTAATTTTAATTTTTCTTCGAAATGAAATCAAAACTATTCTAAATGAAGTGTTAAAACTTATTCTTTACATCCATGTATTTATTTTTTTATTTTTATTTTTATTTATTTTCAATGGTTAAAAAAATGGAAAGGGTAGGGTTAGAAAAACAAAACTAAAAATATGGAATATAGAGTAGAATATGGAAAGTAACCAAAGAGAAACTACAGAACCCTAATCTGGCCTACACTGCAAAAAATGTTACATCCTTAATATAAACATAATTGGGTTAGACCTAGATCCACACAATCTAATATTTGGTTATTGCAAGAGTCTATGAAAAATATGCATTAAAAATATGCCAACATTGCTACCGTATTCAAACATAAAAACCATCAAAATATTTCTAAAGCATTTGGAGAAAAACCTACAATACAAGCATTATTTTATTCAAAATCTATCTTTCCTACATACAAATGTGAAGCCAGAATGTTGATAGCAGTTTGTAAACCTTCCAATATCTTCCACATTCCAAAACTTTCAACCTTGGCCTATAAAAATGTCCAGCCTTGTATACTATGCTCCAATGGATATTTAAATTTTTCTTGGCTTTTATTTTGTCGCCCTTTCATTTTCCTTTCCAACACTTTATTTATTCCTTATCATTTAACTCTTGGTTTTCATTTGATTTTATAATAGACATATTCTCCCTTTGGTAACGTTATACCTAGGTGTATAAAATGTTAAATAGATTTTGAATACATGGAGAATACATTCTACCCAATTAGATATTCATTCAACAATCGTATAGATATATGTTGGGTGAATTTATCCTTCCTTCACACCTACTCTTGTTTAACTATTCAATACCATACAACACTTACAATGTTTGCACTATACGAGGCTCTGGAATAATCATGATAAGAATTTTGTTATTTTTTGCTACAAATTACCCCGTGAGGCACCCATATATGTGTATTTCTAATTCTCACTATTCTCCTTTATGTCTGATGTGATAAATAAATGAATCTCGATCAAATATAATATAACCAACCTCTCCAACCATAAAATTCATCGACCATATCCTACATCGCATCTTGTAGATAGATTCATTTGTCATTACATTGCTAAACCTCACCATTCCTTATGTAATCCTTATCATTGCTCTCTATCATCTTGTATTTGAATATTTATCACACATATTTTCAAGGGATGAGAGTGCATGCAGAAATTTTTGGTCATGGGAGATGTTGTCAAATTAGAATTCCAATAGTGGTAATTTTAGAGGGCATTCATGCAAATGGAATTCAATCCACTTTTTTATGTTATAGCTTTAATCACTCAAATAATGTGAAAAAATTATGTGATACATACTATGCGGTGATCTTCTATGCGTACATGTTTTCACAATTTCATCACGAGTAATATTGTAGAGTCTTTAAACTCCACATGCCATTCATGACAATAATTCTCCTAGAACCACCAACAATAGTATACTTTAGTCCTAACATCACTTTATATCTTCTCCTGAATAGGATTCACTACTGAATATCCTTGTAGGATTTGACAGCCATGATACACCATGAAAACATTGTCTAAACAAAACTCTAACATCACCCTATAATAACTAATCATCCACCATTCATTGAATCAAAATATGTGTATGTATATCAGCCCTTCCACTTAGCTATGGCCACCTAGGATATACCACTTGGCTCTAATATTTTGAAGGGCAGGTGGATGCAAGGTTTAGAAAAACTCTAAATAATTGGATGTCTAAACTCTTCATTCTAACCAAAGTAGCTATCAAAGTAGTTACCCGATATTTATGTATGCCATAACCCGAATAACACTCACCATATACATATAATGCCTTTAATCCCACCTACACACTTTACCCTAAACCCAATACCATGTGGTTCATCAAAGCCTCTACTAATCTATCCACACTTGACATGTTGTCCACCATGTCTAGGTATTGTTGATGTCATTATCTCTATCATGAGCCTGGAAATGTTATTGTAACACCATCCACTAGGTCGTCCAAATGTTTGAGTTGTCTTTGTCTACATGGTTGTATTTATCTCTGTCACGTGCAGTATCACCACTAAATCATATGCAAATGATTTGGGTGCTATGTGCCATTGTAATTGCCACTTATATGTTGCTTATAAAAATAACCTTCCACCATAGAGCCTTAACTACTTCGAATGTGATCTACTTTTGAATTTAAGTGAAACGCAACCCAAACTCTTCCTTTCATCTATGCTAAATGTAATACACTACCTTGAAATACATTGACATTGATATATTCACCAAGAAAACAACAAGAATTATTAGGTTTAGTATTGTAAATATTCTCATTTAATGATTCCAAATTATGCTATCAATGCTTTCATAAAACTCATGGACGTCCTCCTATTGATGAAAATTATACCATCACCTCTATCGTCGTCCACATTACTATCTTCATTTCTATCATTTGGTGCATCATGGTCCTCATCCGTTTTGGCTAGTCATATAAGTCAATGTGTCTATAACTTGTCATGGAACCCACTCTATCCAAATCATCATCTATGCATCTGGTTGATATCCACATCATCTGCTTTATCTATTAAATAATATGTATTACATCCCTGTACCACCATGTATCCATGTATTCCCTACACTATCTAGTAGGGTCCACGTCTGTCTATGGGGTGGTCCACCCCTATATTGATCCTTGTTCTAATGGTGTACCACTACCTCTTTTGTAACTTGCATTCATGGACAAACAAAACTAATGAGGGGTATAATTGAAATCATTTAAACTATTGACTATACATTAATATTAGCTTCGTAAGATAAATATAATTAAAAAAAATCAAAATAAAATCTTCATCTATTTGTTTTATTATTTTTTATTAGATTTAACTCAATCCAACATAAATGTTTAGATTAAAATTAAATCAAAACAAGAAAATGTTAAAATGACATTAGCTTTTTTATTATTATTTTGATTTAGTTAATTTCTAATATTTGAATTGATTTAATTTAGAATATTAAAATATAAACCAAAACATTAAAATTTTGGGTCAACATATTAGATATTTTGAAAATAAAATAAAAGGAAATGCTTACCAACCAACAAACCTATCAAAAATACACATAAAGAAACCAAATTTCTCCAAAACTTCAAAATAAAAAGTGGGTCCCCAAGATTTGGGGCTAGTTGTGCAATGGCCACAACAAGACGGTGAGTGCCACATGGCATTTGATGCTTTGGGAGCTTATATTTTATCTTCACCTATACTTATCCCTCATAATACATCTAAGCTATTATGTCTATATATTTCTATGACTATCCATGCATTGGAGGCCATCCTTGGTTGGTATTATAATGAACATAGGGAACGAAAAATATATTATATTAGTAAGAAATTGGTTAGTTATAATATTTGATATAACCCCTTAGATAATATCTACTTGGATATTGTTTTACCCTACCATAAATTCTAACACTACATGCTTAATTGGAAGGCATGTCATTGTAAAGTTGGACCCTTTGTGTTATCTCATGTCTAAGCCCCATCTATTAGGATTAACTTCTAAGTTGATCTTATCACTTAATGAGTTTGAGATAGAATTTATATTTCAAATATTTATAAAGGGTTAGGTGATGGTTGACCAGTTGGACACATCTCCTTTCTAAGATAACCATGCATGGTTGTATAATTCATATATGAGTCAATCCTAACCATATAATTTGATCAATCATGTTCTTGGCCATTATTATTTTATTAATATCTTTGCATAAAAGGTATAGTAGTTAAAATTATACATAAAACCCCTCAATAATAGTTAATCCTCTTTTATTTTAAATTGTGGTTTTCCTATAGTAACAATATGGAAAATTACAAAGCCCATATTCTAGGACTCCAGGGTATCCTAGACCTAATTAACAAAAAAAAATTGGATATCTTTAGAGATTCCCAATTGGTTGTCAACGAGGAAAATAGAGTTTATCAGACTAATAATGACAAGCTAAAGTCTTATAAAGTCATTGTTGATAATTTATTGGATTTATTATATGATATCACCGGTTAAGTAATTCCCCATTCTAGGAACCATCACACCAACACTATGGCTATAGTTGATTTTCTCATCCCTTTACAACTCAAATATGAGCAATATTATTTTCATCTGATAGATTGAAGATCTTACTACACTTGAGTCCAATCAGGTTCATTTGAAAATATTCTTGGCAAATATACCTTCTCCTTATTCTTTGTATTGAGACATCATCATATTCATAACACATATGACATTGCCTAAAGGTTTAGATTATAATGAGCACAAGAATTTTAGACAATGTGCTTGTTGATATATTTTCATTAGTGACATCCTATATTATCATTCTTTTAGACCTAGTATCAACATTTAAGGAGGAGACCAAGGTTTAAATTTTAGATTTGGTATCAATTACTTATCATGATCATATCCTATAACTACCTTGATCATGCATTTAGATGACCATGTCCAACTATCACATATTTAAAAAATGGTGGTTGTTGATGCACAAGCAAGCAAGTGCTAATAAAATAAATGCATAAATTTCTAAATGCATATTCTAAGGTAGATAATAAGGCATAATTGATGCTTATTTTCCTCCTTTTATTTCAATCATAGCTCAAAAATTTCTTGCCATGGTTCCTTTGAGGCTTTGGGATAGGATGGGATTGGTCATTCGAACATTCAATTAAAAAATATACTCTAACAAAATATTTGACTAATGAAATAAAAAGTCCTATACTTCCTATCTCTCAATTTATCTCTCTAGCACCTCATTCTTGAGGATATATAATCATGGTAAACATAGACCCTTTCAAAGGGCAACTTTTCTTACATAAAATTTTGAAACACCCTACTTGCGGTGATATTTTCCATGATATTTGAAACACCCTACATAGGGTGAGCTTCTTGCATGACATTCTAAAACACCATGCTTGTGGTAATTTTCTATATGAAATTCTAGAACACCCTACTTTGGATGAGCTTCTTGCTACTTTGGATGAGCTTCTTGCATGAAATTCTAAAACATCTTACTTGGGTGAGCTTTAGTACAAAATTTTGAAACACCCTACTTGGGTTGACCTTCTACAAAACATTATAAAACACCCTACTTGGGATCAACTTCTTACATTACATTTTAAAATACCGTATTTGGGTTGATATTCTACATGATATTCTAAAACATCCTACTTGGGATGATCTTCTTCTATGACATTATGAAACACCCTGCTTAGGGTGATCTTCTTACACAACATTTTGAAACACATTACTTGGGATGAGCTTCTTGCATAATTTTTTGAAACACCATATTTAGAGTGATCTTCTACATAAAATTTTTATCCACCCTAATCATGGTGAGCATCACATTATATTGTAAAATACCCTACATGGTGTGAGCATCATACAACAACTTGAAACATCTTATGGCAAGTTGAGTATACCTTTTGAAATACCCACTTGAATGAACATTGAATCATTTATTAACTACCTTACTTAATAGTGATTATCCTTGCATTCTTTTGATATCATTGCTTAAGTAATAGTCCACTCATTAGGCATATTCTACCACCACTTAAGAGTGACTTACTTTGTATGTTTATGTTACTCTAGTATATCTTGCATGGATTTATATAAAAAAGAGCTATGTTATTCAAGGTGAAAGCACGAGGATACGGAAACAAAAAGGAAATGCCAAGATGCAATGTAAACGGAACTAAACTTAATGCTAAATCCTACAAACTAAAATGCATGAAAGGAGAGAAACATAAACGCATTGAAACAAGGTATGAAAGTGAATATGGAGTACAAACCTTTTATTAATATGATTTAGAACCCAGTTACAATCGGTCTCCTCCCTTTTCAGGGGCTAGGAGCATTAAATATGTTCTTGTCACATCAACAGATGGTATTCCTTCTTTCGCGTGCCCACATGTAGAATGGGCAGACCAAACATCGTCGTTACTTGCGTTTATGAGTCTTGAATCCTTGCTACTCCTTTAATTTTAGGATACTACGTTCAAGGAAACAAAAAATAGTCAGTAGCACCTGTAGATAAAATGAAACCTACAATCCCCAAGCCTACGATTAGTGGATGCGAAAAATAAATAAAATGATAACTAAATAGCATTAGAATGATCTGATAATTTAATAGAAGCATGATGACATTACTAGGAGGGCACTACAAATGGAACAGTCAAAAAATTCACCACGGATTTCTAATCGCCCTAGGGTGGGACAATTAGACCTACAACAAAACGTCAGAAAGCACTGTCCCAAATGTCACATTTGGGAGGCTCCAAATCACCTGTAAAGTTTGGGGTTAAGTAAAATGGGGTATTTTGGAAAGACCCAGAAGGTCAAATTTTTCCAATTCAGCCTCTATCATCAGGAATTTGATGATGCTACCTGCATGTTAGCAAAAGCGGGAAATGACAAAAACATGATCAAAACGGCTCAAAATGATGTGAAATTTGAATGAAAACCTATCTAAGAAACATAGAATCAGATGCAAAAATAAAATAAAGGAAATCTGCTACATATTTCTAATCGCTTCGAGGTGGGACGAATAGGACTGCAGTAGTGCGAGGGGTGCCTAGGGGCAGGACGCCCACCGTTTAGGGATCAGTTTTGGAACCAATCCACTTGGGATGGGTCCAAAACCTCTTGTGGGGTGTTTTCGGCAAATTTTCTAGGATTTTATGGCCAAATGTTAGGTTTTGGTTTCGAATTTGTGCTTCCAATAATCACCCAATGACCTCCCTTCCAAAAGAGATCAAGGATGTGAAAGACACAAATCAAAAGGTATGAGGATGTAAAATGGTAGCACTTCATTGCTCAAAATGCTCCTTCTCTCTCCCATTTTGAGGTGATAAGACTCACCATTTTATATACCTAACGGTCTCTTTGGATGAGCATGCAGAGGCACCACTTGGAAACCATGCTTTCCCAGGGGGAGAATATTCCTCCCTGATTAGGGGCTCCATGACTGCCCCTGTAATTGCCTCTAGCACTCAAAAATTCTCACTCACACTACCATGCAATGAAGGAAGAGTTAAGTGGTGGATCTGAGCTACCATTTGTCAGTATTTGACTTTTTTTCCATCAAACCTACTATTCGCCCCACCCTGGAGCGAATACTGCCAATCGTCCTTGGGTGGAACGAATACCAATTTTTAATCATACTTGGGTGGAACGAGTAGAGATCAGAGCACCTAAAAGGTGCCAAATTGACCTTCGACCTTCCAAAACTACTGTGTGAGTGGTTAGGACCACTGTTTAATCTCTAGGGGCTGCCCTAGGGGCTGTGTGTCAATGCGATCAGTGTTTGCAGTCACATAATCGGATTGGTGCTATTTTGGTGTCTACACAAGGTAATTGTTTAACATCCTTCTATCCTTCATATTCTTTATGTTTTTCTTTCCCTCTTATCTTAAGTACTAGAGGTGGTCCACCCACTAATTAAAATTATAAAGGTCCCTCTTGGGTTTCCCTTTAGCCTTTTAGTAATCCTTGAATAGTAGACTACTATTAAATTCATCCTTCATGTCCTTAGGATCCTCTATAAAGGACCTTCTATGATCTAGTAAATTATACCATGGTAGAGTAGGCCTAAAATAATATGAATGAACTTAATATCTCTTAATTCTTCCATTAGATTTTTAGTATTTAGCCTAGCCACAATCTAGTTTGGAGTGGATATGGGTTATCCTTTCTATAGAATTTGATAAATCTCATTTAATATTTGTATGTTGACTTTTATTGCTTTCTTTCTAGACTCAATGAAGATAATCCAATGTCACTACAAACATTGATCTAGATCTATTGTCATACTCTTGATATAAATAAAATCTTACAATAATGTGTCATATCATTGAATGAATTGCATGAGATTAGGATGATATGCTTGTACTATAAACCCCTTTGCATGCTCCATTTTTTGATAGATCTCCATATGGTGTTATTTCGTTGTCTCTATTTAGAGGATCAACACAAGGACCCTCAACTATACCTTCTTCGAATATGGATATTTCATCCATCTTGTGACCTTTCTTATGGTATAGTTATGTATGTACAACTCAAAGAATAACTCCTATTGTCATGGTGGACTAGAATAATATACTTCATAAAATGGTATAGTATTTTAAACTCATCTAATAGGATTGATATAAGCCTAGATATCCTAAATAATAGGTATTTATCTTGTATCATTATGTAATACATTCATGATAGAGGCCTACACTCCAATGACGATGATACCAGGAACCCTATGTGTAATAGCCCTCCTTGGTAAAACTCTCTATGGACAATGAACTATTTATTCGTGTGAATGTTTAATTATATATTTTTCTTTATGATGTCTATTTGATTGAATGAATACATTATTTTGAGCATGGAATATGGTACTGCTAATATATTTATGGATGCAGAACCAAGTACTCTCTCTTTGGTGGGAACTATGGGTGAACTGCCTACAATGAGAGATATTTTGTAAAATGGTGATGATATATTTCTCATCAATAGCTCAAGGTAATAAATTTCCCTTCATGTAGATGCATATCATTTTTTTTATTTTTCTGTTTACACCATTGGGACAAGAAGTGGCTTATACAATGAGTCTCGTTACATAGATAGGTAATAGCATTAGTCTATATTAAAGGAGACCACCTAATTAGGAATAAAATAGTGGTGTGAAACATTATTGGAATAAATCTATGTTTTTTCATGTTATGCATAGATTTAGATTAAGTTTTTTAAAGTATTAATTGGTAATATTAATACCTTAGATTCACGAAGTATTAATTAGTTTTTGATATTGATACTTTGGAATTATAAACTAAATTAAATGTTGGCTTTAAATACTTTACACTATTGAAATATTGTTTTGATTATAATGTTTGGAATTAAATTTAATAAAGCAAGTGTTAATTTTGGATTAAGGAAATCCTTTGTAAATAATAATTTTAATATATTATTCGAGCACTTTTGTATGCTTTGAGTGGCTCTTTATTAAAGACTCAAGATCCACATAAGTCTGGTAAGAAACATATTTTTTTGTTTCTTTTATAATTACCTCAAGATAAGAAGGTATGCCCCATACCTTTTGATAGTTAAACAATGTGTGTTGGGTAGAGGATGGGTTAGATGAAAGGATTTGGATTGGTAGGCTTAAGGGGAGAAGATATGGGAGTAGCACATTATCAAAGGTAGAGGGATGTTGGAGAACTTGAACCAAGTTTTATCCTTGTGATTTTGTATACATTTTTAGCTCATAGTTGTTGCTCATCTTGTGTAAAGGTTTTGTTATTATTTTATTTTACATCACACTTAGTGATGGGTGAAGTTATACTTGTGTCTAGTCTACACCTTGTTTTGAAACACCTCAATACCATTGTGCACTTGAGGTTGGTCCTTTTTTTTGCCTTGGTTTCAATGTTGCTTTTCTTGTATAACATAGTTTTGATTTGTTATTTGAGGAGGTTTCCTTTCTATGCAGCCTGTGCACAACCATCCCTAAGAATATTGGAGGATGTTCATACTTTTAGTCTATTAATCCTTGCATCATTATGTTTGTCCGGATAACCACTATTTGAGGGCTATATGGGATCACAATCACTAGTTAGTGAACACCTAAAAAAGAGTTGTCTGTGTTGTTTATCTTCTCTTCATTTGGGCCTATGCATAGATTAATTTTTGTTGTTTTGCTTAAGTTTTGATGTAATTTGACTTGGTTTGGTGTTGATTTATCTTCTTCCATATTTTAGAGTAAACTTAGGGATACCCTATTTAACTCATGAGATATCTTTTATTCTTATTATTAATATATGTTACTTTCTTAAATAATTAGATTTTGGTGTTTAGAAAATAGATTCTTTAAGTATTTTATTTAGTTTGCTAAGGAAAAGTGTTTATTGAAGTCAATATCTTTAGCTAAATGCTAGAAATCTATTTAATTAATTAGAGTAAATGTGGTTTCCCTAATGTGATGAAATTATGATTTTTAAGAAGGTGGTTCTTTAATTATTATAGCATGCTAGGATGAAATTAATTCTAAATTTAGAATTTTGTATTAGTGGATGGCTATGTTAGACTTGTAATCATTGTTTTGGTTGAAATATTATTGGAATGAATCTATGTTTGTTCATGGTGTGCATATATTTAGATTAATATTTATTAAGTATTAATTGGTAACATTAATACCTTAGATTCATGAAGTATTAATTAGTTTTTGATATTAATACTTGGGAATTATGAAGTAAATTAAATGTTGGCTTTAAATACTTTAGACTATTAAAATATTGATTTGATTCTAATGTTTGGAATTAAATTTAATAAAGCTGTAGACACCAAAATCTAGCCACTTGCAAGTCATCTATACCTTCCTGTCAGCCACATGTCGGTCATCCACCTTCCTGCCATTATTTGGCCCAATTTCACCTTTTCCCGCCATCATTTGGCCCAATTTCACCTTTCCCGCAATTTTTTCATCCCCAAATTTATTTAAATTAATATTTATATATATATATATATATATTAATATTTTAATATTTATATATATATATATTAATATTTTAATATTTTAATATATATATTTAAATAATAGTTTAAGTGATTTAATCTGAGTCGTCCATCCTTCATTTAATCTCATCCGTCCATCCATCTTAATCCATTCCACAACCAAGATTTATTCTCTACCCTTGGATCCGCTTTAATCTTAGCCACACGTTCAAAGTGTCGTTAAAACCCTAAAGTGTGCCCTAAGAGTGGATTATAAATCGAGTCACTTTGATGGCTCAAACCCTATGTCTTCTCGCTATCTTCTTCACCTATGTCTTTTGCTACTTCTATCTCTGATTCTAATTCTTCTACGGCTATCTCCTTTCTTCTGCTACCCTTTTCGCCACATCTATCACCGTTTCTGTCGCCGCTTTCACCGCCATTCCTTCTGCAGCACTCTGCAGAATCTCCCATTCCTGTCGCAAGTGCCCACGGGAATTTACCCATTCACCAAGTGCGGACGGGCGTTTACCAAGTGCCCATGGGCGTTTAACAAGTGCCCACGGGCGTTTACCTTCAGCCACAGACTCAGACCGGCGTCTGTAATCCAGATCCAGAAGCACGCGGGCGTTCGGCGAGTGCACTAGGGTGCCTTTCGTAGCCTGTTCTAACAACAAAATTACTTCCAGGTGTCACCTGGTCTAGCTACGTTAACAGAGAACAGGTATAAATTAGTTTAAAGCAAGTAGCTATATTTTATGTATTAATCTGTTATTGATTTCCTGCATTCCATTTTTATAAGGTTTTAGATTGTTTCTGAGGGCTCACGTAGTGGAGCCCTCTCATTAATTTCTAACTCCTTGATAGTGTTAATGTGTGTAGGTTTTTGATGACAGATCCAGTTTATTGATGGCAGCTGATTAAGCTGGAGTGGTCCAGGCAAGGGATACGACAAAGCCCACTCACTCTGTTGGGATTGAAGATACGTTCTTTGGAAGCGCCACCATTCGTGTCAGCTAGGGTTTCGGAGAACCCTAGCATAATTTGTAACTGTGTATCACAAATAAAGGGTTATAGGCCCAGTTGTATTCAAAAAGGAGTTTTTAAACTCCATCGATTAATATAAATCGTTTGTTTTGTGCAACTATTCTGTACTCCGTTATTGTGGTTTTATCTTTTGTTTGGCATGGTATTTTTAATCTACAAATGGTGATCATGATGGGACCCCCTAGGGTTTCATATTTTTAATACTTGCTTTACTAATCTGTTCTTGTTTTCTGTTTCATTTTGCAGGTTCCAGAAATCACGAAATTCATTGTTCCAGCGAACTAGGGTTTTTGAGCTTGCAGAAAACACAGCAGACGCAGAGGGGTGTCTGGAAGTCCAATACAAAATGCAGAGGTGCGTTTCAGCCTGTGCAGACTCCCGTGGGCATTTGAAGTCAGTTTTACAGAAAAGCGTAGGCTTCCAAGTAAGTGTTGTACTTTTTACGTTTTTGGTTTTTCTGCCATATTTTGTTTCTTTTTCAGATCATTACTTTAAAATGAACAAAAACTAAGTAATCTAGAAAAGAACAGTTATTTTTAATTACATTTTTCTTTGCATTGCATTATTGATTGTTGCTTGCATTTAAAAAAAAAAAAAAAATTGCATACCTAGCTGCATGTTAGAATAGCTATAAATTATTTGTTTTAATTATCTAAGTAGGACTATTGATTGGATGTCAATAGTACTCATGCCATTGGGTGATTCCGAGCAGAGAAGTGGACGAACCTTCCGGTTGCTCCTTTGATATCTGATATCATTGGTAGGCAGGGGGTTTTAAACGGTGTACTCCACTTCTTCAGAGGAAATGACATGTTTTCAGTAGCCTCTTCCTTAGATAATTAGAACTTATGATTTATAGCCTTGTATGTATACATTAGATAATTAAAACATTTAAAAAAAAAAAAATTCATTGCATTTTCATATTGCATTTAAAACAGTGATATTTGGATTTCATCACCAGGTATTGCTTGAAGTTTAGTGACGGTGGAATTCATCTCCATCCATTAAACTTCTGCCTTAGACACCATAGGTCACCCCCGAGCAAACTTGTTGGATTTCATCGCCAGTAAGAATCTCGTTGTCCTTTCTTAGCCATAGTTTTTACCTTTTTTTGTGAATAATTCAAGATTAGATCACATGCAAAACTCATAAACCGGACACTTAAAATTTACTACAGATTAAGATCAAAAAATAATTAATTAACCGCAGATAAGACACATTGGTTGAAACCTAGGTTGTGACTGTTTTCTAATAATTTTTGTAGTGTAAATTTATCATTCTAGTTTTGCATTCTTCTTTTCTGAATTTTTTTAGATTTATTGCTTCATGGTTTTAACAAGGAATCAATCTAAAATGTTAAATCTAAATAATCAAATGGGAAATTCACAGAACATCCCCACCACCGACATAGCTACTTATCCTAGTGAATTTCAGGCAGGTTCACCTGAAGGTCTTTCACGTCCTTCTACCGTCTATCACATGGCCATGCCCACGGAGGAAGACAATTCTCGTCATATTACCCACATTGATATGGCCCAAGTGCAAACTCACTTAAGATATGGCACTGGTTATGTCCTTGAGCCAATCCAAGATTCCCCTATGCAAGATTCTATTTTTCAATAGGATATTGCATCAACCATACCCGCTGATTTCACTCAGGTCTACACTAACCCTTTTTTTGAGGCTAATGTGGTATCTGTTCAGCCGGATTCATCTCCAACATCTTCCCAGATGCTCAATTGTCCTCATTTGGAGAAAAATGTAGTGTCTTCCCGACCACCTTCTCCTCCATGTACCCGGGTGTACACCAATTCTGTTTATGAATTTGGTGGAAACTACTCTAACCATAACCAATTTCAACCCTCTTCTTCCCAAACCATTTATGGTTTCACCTCACCTAGGACACAGTCTACTATTCCTTCCCAGGTATTGCCTACCATGGCAACCTGCCCTCCCAACTTCATTGCCCCTGCTATGCAGTCTCCTGTGACTACCATGGCAGCCTGCCCTCCACCTTCATCCAATCATCCCACCTCCCTTGGGTTAGAGATTAATAAGGTTAAGGAGTATCTCGACAAATTGATTTTGCAACAACAGCAAAAAAATGCTCAACCACCTGTCGTAGTAAAACCTACACCCCAACCAATTTCTACCTAGCCAGCTTTTATTAGCTCAAGCCCCACCTGGGTACCCCAATCTTCGGTGGTGTCCATTCCTACCCCACCTTTCTCCCAACCCAGTCCAGTTCATCATCTACCCCAATCACCTTCTTTCCGGTATCATCCATACCAACAACATGTCCATTCTACACCGCCTAATCCAGGCAATTTCATCCCATCTCATCAATTTTCCACTCTTCCATTACATCATCATAATCATCAAATGAGTCAGAATTTTCATGAATATTCTCGACTCCATGCTATGCAATAGCAGATTGACAACCTTATGCTTAACGCGCCAGGCTCATTTAGTCAGAAACCTACGCTAAGGTCATTGATCAATCAACCAATTCATCCTTCGGTACCTTCACCACCATATCCGATTGATTTCACATTATCGAAGTTTGACAAATTTCGAGGAACTGAGGATCCTCATGAACATGTGAGCTCATTCATGCATGCTTGCTTTAGAATCCAAAATAATGATGTTCTTATGCTCAGAACTTTTCCTCAGACCTTAGGAGGAGATGCTGTACAGTGGTACAATCATTTAGCTCACCATAGCATTTATGCTTATGAGCAATTGATTAATCTATTTTTAGAACGATTCTCCTTAAATGTACAAAAGAGAGTCTCATTAGCTGACTTATACAAGCTCAAGCAACATGACGATGAGACTGTTTATGACTTTGGAAACCGTTGGAGGGCTATCATTAATAAACTGCCATTCTCCCTACCAATGGAGGAGTTAACCAAAATGTTTACCCAGAGTTGTCTAAAACCTATCTCTTGGTTACTCCAATTACAACAATATAGGACTTTTGAAGAGGCTTTTTCCCAAGCAAGTATCATAGAAGACATTAAAGTCCAAGAGGGTGTTTTAAAACCCCGTAGAAAATAATGGCAACAAAAGGGCCAACAATGAAATAATAATTATGGCCAAAACAAACAAGCACAGGCTAGTACAGCCTCAAATGTTAACCAAGTTAATGAAGTGGTGGCGAGTCAGCCCGTAATGGCTCAACAACAACAAGTAATGCAAAGTCAACCGCAACCAATTGCTTATCATGCGGTACCCGCCCCTACTCAACCAGCTCCCAATACTGGGCCAACCATGGAAACTTGACCTTGGCAAAACAATCGTCCCAAGCGACAATTCACACCTTTAGATGAACCATATGCGGTCATATTCAACAAGTTATATAGCACAAATCAATTAACGTTACCTGAGTTTAAACCTTTAGACCCATCTAGAAGGGGGAAGTATTACAAGGAGTACCTATTTTGTCCTTATCATAGGCAAAATGGGCACGATATCAATAATTGTACAGCTTTCAAACATGTGATCCAAGATCTTATTGAGATTGGAGCCATTAAATTGGATAGCCCCTTAGCCCAACAAAATCAAAATCTTGGTATATTTCAAACACCCCTTCCACATTAGGAGGAAGCTCCAACAACTTCAGGGGGAGTAACTCAGATAACTCCTCCTAATCAAGTCAACCATGTACAACAATACCAAGGTTTTGTGGGTACTATTAACATAGTAACCAAGGGTCAAAGGGCAAACCAACCAAATCAGGCTGAACCACAGCCACCTGTACAAACCCCCAGTCCACCTCAGGTAACAGTGACTCAACGACGTGCTAGTACTTCTCAACAACCGCTAAATCATTCTACTCAATGCCAACGACCCATCATGTCATTGAGTAGCCGCTTAACTACCGGTTTAAAAATGGCTTCTGCCAAGTTATCGATCTATGACCTCATTCAACAATCTCCCCTGCATAGAGAGGCATTAATGGAAATCTTAAAATCAATCGAGCTTCAAACTCAAGATACTAATGCCTTCAACAACTTTGTGGGGAGTATTCAAACATGCATGGAGCCCTCCATCACTTTCTATGATTTTGAAATCAAACCTATGTCAACAGAAAGTATAGATACTCCACTACATATCATGGCCAAGATCGATAACAAGCCATTCAAGAGAGTTTTAATTGACACCGGTTCCTCAATCAATATCATTACAACATCGGCGTTGAGTCATCTAAAGTTGTCACCATCCCTTATCACAAATTTGATTTTTACCCTTAAAGCATTCAATGATGCTTTATCTTCCACGGTTGGCACAATTATATTGCCCATTGATGTAGGGGCCCGAACTTTGCATACCTTTTTTCACATCTTGGAAGGGACCATGGCATACAATGTATTGCTTGGACGGCCTTGGCTTAGGGAGATGAGATGTGTCCCTTCTATACTGCATCAATTTCTGAAGTATGTATATGAGGGACAGAGTTCATTGTGTACCTGCTGACACGGAACCCTTCAAACATTGCAACTATGTCTCAAATCCTTATGAGATTGTGTTGCCATCCACTCATCTTTTCTTGACCCCATCTATTTCTTCTATACCATCTTCTTCTAAAGCTCCCATTCTTGAGGAGCCACCCATCATATCGCAACCATCTTCATCTTCTGCTATTCCATCTCATTCACCACTTTCTTCATCACTTAATCTTCCTTCTTCTTCATCAGTGACCACATGCACATGTGGCCATGACCAATCATCTCTTTCCACGTCATTACCCCCTTCTTCTATACCTTCTTCAACATCACCTATTATTCTTCCATCTTCCCAACCATCACCAGCTGATGTTTCACAAGTCAGTGAAGCATCAACCCAACCAAATCCTTCCAATTCTTCTATCCCACATTCTTCTATTCCATCATCAACTCCATCTCCCTCCCAATTAAAGGTCCATCTCACTGATGCAGGTATTGGTGAGTATGCCATTCATGATGTCTACATCACACCGTTCAATGTGCAAATAGTTAAAGATTTTGGTCGTCCACATGACCAACATTTATCCATTGGATCGGTTTATAACATGGGTTCTATGCCAAATTCCATTAATTTTGTATATGGGGGAATAGAGTCATCTTCTAGTCCTACCACCATACCAGAACCCAAGCATCCAGTCCCTGCAAATATCAAAAGGATGGAGGGTTTTCCCTCTCGCTATTTCCACAGACATAATTGGCAGCAATTTGGCCTAGGTCGATACGAGCAAGGGGTAACTGAACGCATCGATATGCCATATTAGAGACCCACTGAGCGTTTTGGTCTGGGCTACCAACCACTTCCATCCCTTTCTTCTTTTGAACGATCTTTTCAAAGCATCAATCTTAATTCAGAAGAAGAAATCCTCCACCCCGACGAATCCGAAGATGAAGTCTATGAAGAATTTGACGTCATGTCAAATGCTGATGAATCTGAAGAAGAGTCGGCGCCCATTGTTCCCCTAACTAAACAAGACGAGTTTTATCTCCAATTGTTCCCTCTCCAATAGGCCATCTTTCGCTTGCTTCTTCCACAAGAATGAGGTGAACCACCCCCTCCGCCACATCCATAAGCCATAATCCAAACCTGTATTATATGTATATACTAAAATAGTGGTTTTCACCACTACCAAAAACAAAACAAAAAATTAGAAAATTCCAAAAAAAAAAAAAAATCAAAATATAAAAAATATATATATATACTTTATTGCTGTCTGTATGTGTGTAATAGTGGTTTTCACCACTACAACAAAAAAAAAAAAAAAACTCAAAAAAAAAAAAAAAACTCAAAAACTATGTTGTTTTGCACTTCAGGTCTTCCGAGGTCTTCACCGGTTTTCCCTTCCATTCCGCCATTCTTTCTTTCATAAGTTGACAATGAATTTTGAAGACTTATTCACCCCGCTCCATAATCCATATGATCCGGATAAGCCAATCCCGATCAACCCAAGCCTGATTGGCATGGATCGGATTTCATCCCCTCCATCTATTTCAGAGTTCATCCTTTCCGAGGAATTGTTAAGGGCTTCTGCAAACTACATTCCTACTTCACCTCCACATTCACCTTCATCTTCTAAGCCAGAGGTTTTCGAGGCAGATATAGATGAGAGCAAGGCACAGGAGCTTGATGACATTTTAGATGACATAAATCTGATCCCTACTCCCCATTAGCTTGAGGAAGATTCCCACATGTCTATTGAAGAAACTATCGATGTAGACCTTAGTCCAGACCAATATGGCACCCAAATTGTGAAACTGGCTAAAAGTCTATCATCAGAGGAACAAGAGCAAATGATTGCTCTACTCAAGCGGAAGAAGGAGATATTTGCATGGTCTTACAAAGACATGCCAGGCCTAGACCCTAATTTTGTTGTCCATAACCTCACCTTACAAAAAGATGCTAAACCTGTCAAACAAAAACTTAGGAAAATGCATCCTACTGTGGCCCTCCTAGTTAAATCGGAGATTCAGAAACTTCTGGATGTTAAATTTGTCGTCCCGATTGATTATCCTGAGTGGCTTTCTAACATGGTACCCGTTCGCAAGCCTAACGGGGGGATACGTGTTTGCATCGATTTTTGAGATCTAAATAAAGCATGTCCTACATTGATACTCTTGTCGACACCTGCGCTGGTCATGAAATGCTTTCGTTCATGGATGGATTTTCAGGATACAACCAGATTCGAATAAACCCTGAAGATCAACACAAAATAGCATTTACTACACCTTGAGACGAGTTTTATCTTCAATTGTTCCCTCTCCAATAGGCCATATTTCGCTTGCTTCTTCCATAAGAACGAGGTGAACCACCACCCCCGCCACATCCATAAGCCATAATCCAAACCTGTATTATATGTATATACTAAAATAGTGGTTTTCACCACTACCAAAAACAAAAAAAAAATCAGAAAATTCCAAAAAAAAAAAAAATCAAAACATATAAAAATACTTTATTGTTTTATGTATGTGTGTAATAGTGGTTTTCACCACTACAAAAAAAAAAAAAAAAACTCAAAATACAAATACAAAAAAAAAAAAAAACTGAAAAACAATGTTTTGCACTTCAAGTCTTCCGAGGTCTTCACCGATTTTCCCTTCCATTCTGCCTATTCTTTCTTTCATAAGTTGACAATGAATTTTGAAGACTTATTCACCCAACTCCATAATCCATATGATCCGTATAATCCAATCTCGATCAACCCAAGCCTGATTGACATGGATTGGATTTCATCCCCTCCATCTATTTCAGAGTTCATCCTTTCCGAGGAATTGTTAAAGGCTTCTGCCAACTACATTCCTCCTTCACCTCCACATTCACCTTCATATTCTAAGCCAGAAGTCTTCTAGACAGACATAGACGAGAGCAAGGTCGTTATACACTTAAGAGCATTCTACGCATAGTTTGAATTTTATATGTACATATATACATGGCTTGTACAACAAAAAAAAAAAAACAAATAAAATAAAAAGAATTTGCATTTCATTGTTAGTTGCATACATCTCATTCAAAAACATTGCATTTCATATGCATACATCTCATTGAAAACCATAACATTTCATTTTCAGCCATAGTTGCATATCATCTTAGAGACCATTCTATCTTTTGGATATAAAATTTGGTCAAGCAAAAGTCATGTTGCCTTAATCAGGGGCACCTTCATAAAATCCATCAAACCGAATTGTCATTCGTACACCCATTTTCCATTTGCACATATTTACATTGCCAAAATGTTTTTAGTCACTCAACCATTCCTAGTGTTTTAAGAAAACTTCGAAATGCATGTCAAAGTTCTCTAGGGCCATATCACAAATTACTCTAAATAAAATATTGAGTATTGGGAAATGATTTCAAAAGCGGTCTTGAACCTATCACATTTTCACATCTTAAAAACATCTTGTGTCAAAGAGAGATAACGCCATCCTTGGGTTGTGCCTCGAAGTGAACAGGGTAATCCTCGTTTGTCCTATCATGCAAACATAGTCCATAAAATAGTGGTTCTTACCACTATCACAAGCAATTACAAAATATAAATATAAACAGAGTAGTAAGGATAGGGTAAAATTCTCATCATACTTTGGTTGAGAATCCGATTCCCCAAAGCTCTAAGGAAATGAACATTTTTCACACACCACTAATCCCAAATAAGTTGTAAGGATCGTACTACTTGTACAGTCAGACGGATAGGTAGTCATCCCCAAGGCTTACAAAGGTCAAAAACAACATAGAATATGGAGTTAACCTTCATCGGGGCTATAGACGCTTGACTGGCAGTGGAGTATACTCATTGCATGGCGACATGTCTCTCCTAAAAAAGAGACCTCTGAATGCTCATACGGAAAAACTAGCTTTGGGGTCTTCTCCATAAAAGGGTTACCTAATTTGTGCAAGATGAGGTTAATGAACACACTTGCACACACACAAGTTTTTGATTGCCTAGAGTCACTACCATGCTTCTGATTTGGTTAATGAACTCACATGCACACACATTTGGTCCTAGTTGAATTAGGCAATATTAGTAAGTTTGTTTGATACCACTAGCATGTTTGAGTCTTTGTAAAACAGTCTTCCTCCATATTTTCTTCCATATCAACCTCCATATCTTCTTCCATATTCATGTCATTCCATACGTCATTTATTCACAAGCTACCAAGTTCGGTGCCCTTGATTAAACAATTATGATAACAGTTGGCTAAATCTAACTATCTAAAAGTATGAGTGCTTCTTAGTGCATATTTCATTTACTTAGTCTCGCATTAATCATCTATAACTTTGCATTCCATTCCATCACATATGTATTAAAACATATAAAAACATGCATCACAAAAACATAGGCATTCACACAAAAGAAAGTAAAACACTAAAAATAAAAGCCATGTATATATATGTATAAATATCAAAACGTACAGTGAATGCCAAAAGGCTACAAAATACAATAGAGCACCAAGGCTCATAAAGAGTGCATCTAAGCACTAAGCTAACCATCAAAAGAGGACCCCTGTGACCTAGTAGGAGCCCTAGACCTAGTAGTGTGCCTAGACTCACTACGCCTAGAGACAGAAGAGGATGGAGGATCAGGAAACACAATGTGATGCCTAAACAATGTGTCCTCCAGAGCCTCAATGTAACGAGTCCTAGACCTAAGTATAGATATGTCTATCCCGTGTCGTCTCTCTCGCTCCGCTAACATTACCCTGGAGTCTCGTGACCCTGTCATCCTAGGGCACCCTAGTCGCTCCATCCAATTCTGCCTGCATCTGGGCCATCCTCCCCTCCCAAACAGCTATCAGGGCATCCCACTCTGCAACTTGTTGCTCCAGCCGAGCTATCCTCTCATCCCAGACCACTAGCATAGCATCACGCTCTGCTATCTGCTACTGCAGCTGTGCCAGATCATCCTTGTGCCCGCTAGGGGGTACCTCTCTAGTCTCTCTAGCAGCCTCTCCTAAGCCCTCACCATCATCATCCTCGTCATCTCCGCTCCTCGGTGCCTGTCGCACCATATTTCCCTTTCACCTTCGACTGTCAGCTCGAATGCGGGGACCCTCCCTATGCTTGGGAACCCCTGCGGTTCCCTCGTCCTCTCCAGCTCCAACAACCACTAATGGTGGCTCCCACCTTGGCTCTGCGGCCATCCATGCTGCATACTCAGCTGTTACCCCGATGTCATCCATGTCGGGGATCTCCATGTCCTCATCGTCCTCTGTCGCCTCTCTCCATGGCTCGACACACGACAAATCCCCCTCTGATCTGTGCCTCCGATAGCGCACTGGCTCACCGGGGACATCCTGTCTCAATCCGACCTGGCGGAGCACTCAAGACATCTATATGTACTCCGCCTCGTTGTGGCCCCGACCCACTACCCATCTAGCATGTCGCACCCACCTTAGATGCTCGCCATCACCGATCCATCTCGCCTCCCGCCAGGGCCTCCAAATTACTTGGGCATCTGTTAAGTCCGCCTATAAACTCCTATACCATTGCCCCGATCTCACGGGGCAGCTCGGCTGTCTCTCCTCCACCACTAACCATCTCCTACCATAAGCCTAGCTCATGTCCCAGTAAGCACATGGCAAACCCTCCGGTCGAGCCACTCTGAAGTGCTCCCAGCCCCAACACTGGAGAACCAAACTACAGCCTAGGCCCTTCTGGCCCCATCTTCGAACCTCATACAACTCCCGATACACCTGCACCAATAAAATGGGCGCCCAGGCATACACTACCCTATTAGTGAGCATCTCGCTCACTACACCCATCAGGTTCCATGGAAACTTGCACCCGATGTTGTTCGGGGCCACAATGTTGGCCAATACGAACATCATCAGAGCCTCCACCGCTACCAACTCCTTGGCCGTATACATGGCCAAGTAAGGAATCCCCCCGCTCTCCATCTGGATCTCCCTCTAGTCATCCCCAAACAACTTGGCCATCTTCATGGCCCTATCTCTTCCAACCTCCACCCGTGCCCCCTCCACGGGCACCTTGAGGATGCGGTATACATCCTCAAGCGTCACCATCATCTCTCCAGTTGGGAGCTGGAACGTCCCCCGATCTGGATCCCACCTCTCGGCCAAAGCTGAGAGGTACCCCTCATCTGCCCGAACTACCTCCAACCGGGCTGCCTCTGCTATCCCTACTGCTTCCAATGTCTCCCAGTATTCCTGGGACAATGACCTCCTCATCCCCAAAATGATAGGAGATAATCGGTGTCGTGCCTCTAACACCCTAAGATGCAAAACAACAAAACAAAAATTGGTTACAAGTTTGTTTCAAAAAAAAAAAAAAAACGCAAAAAAAAAAAAAAAACAAACAAATAAAAGCACTTGCTTAAATAAACAAATACCTCAGCTGACTACACTGGCGCGTCCGCTCCCATATCTGCCATAGCTCCCACGTGCTTCACTCTCCTACACAACATTTCACTTCACTTCACTTCATTTCACTCCCTCAGATGCACTTCTCTCAAGCTCGAGCGCACAAATGAGCGAAATTCTCGCTAAAATTGTTTAAATAGATGGTTTTGCTGCCCTGAAATGCAGTGGGGCATTTCATGGCGCATTCAGACGTAGTGGGGCGTTTCATGATGCATTCAAACACCTACGGGCATTTCTGCCACCTCCAAATGCATACCGGTGTTTGGTGTCAGTATTGAATAAAAGAACAAAACTTACAAAATTGAAGCTTACCTCCTCCAAATTTCATCAAATTGCATCCATCCATTCTTCTTATCATAATAAAACATTTTGTGAATGTTACACAGTTTTGGAAACAAATTTTGTCATTTTTCTCAAAAAGCGCATCATTCATCATTGATTTACAAATTGGGTTAAAAACGTTCAAAACCTTCACAAAATTAACCACATTCATCAATTCTGCTGATCTATCATCAATTTCATTCATTCTTCTTTCATCATGCATATTTTTTCCAAATCAAATTAAAGTAAACCTCGTATCTAGTGGTATATTCTATCACCTTTGCGATTGCAGCGATTTGCATCCATGCAATTCGGCAAGAGGATTAAACCACCATAAGGACACTTAACATTTATCATCATCAATTATTTCACCGTTTGAAAATTGGAAATCAATTCTAGGTATCCTACTTTTTAAGTGACCTCATACCAAGATCAATTTGCTCAAAATTTGTCATTGATGGCCTAGTTCATGGGGCCTTAAACGTGGACAAATCTTCAATATCATCATTATTTTGAGTCTTGATAGAGATTAAGGCTACCTAGGTTGATTGGTTTTGACCTAAGGAATTATCCATACAGTCGCTAGGAGCATCTTTGAAGTTCTGGACTCTTTCATATTGCATCTCTGCATATCAATGGTGCCAACAAGGCAATTTCATCAACAGTATGGATTCACCCACAGGAGTTTGGGCATCCGTTATCAATTTTTAACTTTCCTAATAGTAGAATTCATCTTACATGATCATGGAATTTAAAATTTGGCAAAAATCCCTTTATAACCGTTGGGGCAGAAAACGGTTCATCTTTCACATCACTCATATCGTCTTCAATCATATTCTTTTCTCGGTTTGTACACCAACCCCTTTTCTCGTTGGGACATAAACAGATGGTTCATACACCAACCCCTTTTTCACCGTTGGGGCAAAAACGGTTCATTTTCTTCCAATTGGCTTGTGAGAACCATTCTCGCTCGCCAATTGAGGGGGTAAGCTGATAAATTTTAAACATTCTTTTATTCTTTGGTCTTCAAAGTTGTGCTTTAGTCTTGAGAGAGAGTTGCATCTGATCCAGCTTTTCAGGCGTCCTAAGTTTTTGTGCTGCATTGTGTCTTCACACAAAAGCAGCTCAAAAAGGGGCATCTGTAGACACCAAAATCCAGCCACTTGCAAGTCATCTATACCTTCCTGTCAGCCACATGTCGGTCATCCACCTTCCCGCCATTATTTGGCCCAATTTCACCTTTTCCCGCCATCATTTGGCCCAATTTCACCTTTCCCGCCATTTTTCATCCCCAAATTTATTTAAATTAATATTTATATATATATATTAATAATTTAATATTTTAATATATATATTTAAATAATAGTTTAAGTGATTTAATCTCGAGCCGTCCATCCTTCATTTAATCTCATCCAGTCCATCCATCTTAATCCATTCCACAACCAAGATTTATTCTCTACCCTTGGATCCGCTTTAATCTTAGCCACACGTTCAAAGTGTCGTTAAAACCCTAAAGTGTGCCCTAAGAGTGGATTATAAATCGAGTCACTTTGATGGCTCAAACCCTATGTCTTCTATCTATCTTCTTCACCTATGTCTTTTGCTACTTCTATCTCTGATTCTAATTCTTCTACGGCTATCTCCTTTCTTCTGCTACCCTTTTCGCCACATCTATCACCGTTTTCGTCACCGCTTTCGTCGCCATTCCTTCTGCAGCACTCTGCAGAATCTCCCATTCCTGTCGCAAGTGCCCACGGGCGTTTACCCATTCACCAAGTGCCCACAGGAATTTACCAAGTGCCCACGGGCATTTAACAAGTGCCCACGGGCATTTACCTTCAGCCACAGACTCAGACCGGCATTTGTAATCCAGATCCAGAAACACGCGGGCCTTCGGTGAGTGCACCAGGGTGCCTTTCGTAGCCTATTATGACAATAACATTACTTCCAGGTGTCGTCTAGTCTAGCTGCGTTAACAGAGAACAGGTATAAATTAGTTTAAAGCAAGTAGCCGTATTTTATGTATTAATCTGTTATTGATTTCCTACATTCCATTTTTATAAGGTTTTAGATTGTTTCTAAGGGCTCACGCAGTGGATCCCTCTCATTAATTTCTAACTCCTTGATAGTGTTAATGTGTGCGTGTTTTTGATGACAGATCCAGCTTTATTGATGGCAGTCGATTAGTCGGAGTGGTCCAGGCAAGGGATACGACAAAGCCCACTCACTCTGTTGGGATTGAAGATACGTTCTTTGGAAGCGCCATCATTTGTGTCAGCTAGGGTTTCAGAGAACCCTAGCATAATTTGTAACTGTGTATCACAAATAAAGGGTTACAGGCCCAGTTGTATTCAAAAAGGAGTTTTTAAACTCCATCGATTAATATAAATCGTTTGTTTTGTGCAACTATTCTGTACTCCGTTATTGTGGTTTTATCTTTTGTTTGGCGTGGTATTTTTAATCTACAAAAGCAATTGTTAATTTTGGATTAAGGCAATCCTTTGTAAAGAATAAGATTAATACTTTATTTGAGAACTTTTGTATGCTTTGAGTGGATATTTATTAAAGATTCAAGATCCACATAAGTTTGGTGAGAAACATCCTTTTTTATGTTTCTTTTATGATTACCTCAAGGTAAGTAGTTATGCCCCATAAATTTTTCTACTTAAAAGATATGTTTTGGGTAGAGGATGGGTTAGAAGAAAGGAGTTTGGGTTGGTAGGCTTAAGGGGAGAACATATGGTAGTAGCATGTCATGAAAGCTAGAGGGATGTTGAAGAGTTTTAACCAAGTGTTTTCCTTGTGATTTTGTATACTTTTTTTAGCTTGGTTTCCTCCTAGTTGTTGCTCAACTTGTGTAAAGATTTTTTTATTATTTTATTTTACCTCACACTTAGTGATGCGTGAAGTTAGAATTGTGTCTAGTCTACACCTTGTTTTGAAGCACCATTTTGCACTTGAGGTTGGTCTTTTTTTTCTTTGATTTTGATGTTTCTTTGCTTGTGTAGCATGATTTTACTTTGTTGCTTGAGGCTTTCTAGTTGTAGCCATAGGTTTCCCTCCACCTACCACATAGGCTAATTCTTTACATATTGTGCACAAACACCCCTTAGAATATTGGAGGATGTTCATGATTTTAGCCTAATAATCCTTACATCATTGTGTTTGTGTGGATCATCACGATTTTATGGCTAGATGGGATCACCATCGCTAGTTACTGAAAACCTCAAATCGAGTCGTCTATGTTGTTTATCTTATCTTCATTTGGGCCTATGCATAGATTAATTTTTGTGGCTTTGATTAAGTTTTGATGTAATTTGACTTGGTTTGGTGTTGATTTAAATATTTAACTCATCAGATCTCTTTTATTCTTATTATTAATGTATTTTGCCTTCTTAAATAATTAGATTTTGGTGTTTATAAAAGAGATTCTTTAAAATTTTATTTAGCTTTCTATGGAAAGTGTTTATTGAAGTGAATATAAATGCTATATATCTCTTTTATTAATTAGAGTGAATGTTGTTTCCCTAATGTGATGAAATTATGGTTTTTAAGAAGGTGGTTCTTTAATTATTATAACATGCTAGGATGAAATTAATTCTAAATTTAGAATTTTATACTAGTCAATGGCTATGTTAGACTTGTAATCATTGTTTTTATTAAACAAAAAATGGTTGTATATTTCCTTGTTTAAAAGAGAGTTTTTAAAACTTGAATGATTGATTTTGAAATAGAAATTATGATAATGAATCCAGAGACTCTTGTGAGTTAGGGGATAATTACAAAGAGAAGTATGAGATTCTTTTTTGTATTATTTATTTTGAAAGAGAAACTAAATTAATGATTGTCGAAGACTCGTGAGAGTTAGGGAATCATTAATAAAAAGAGTATGGGACTATCTTTGATTAAAAATAATGTTGCATGTTGGTTTTGAAATGGACACTATGTTAATGATTTTTGAGACTCTTGTGGGTTAGGGTATCATTATGAAGAGAAGTATAGGATTTATCCTTGTGTTGGCTTATTCCTAATTTGTGCATGGTTGTTTGCATTAAAAGAAAAGGAACATAATGATTAAGTTGCATTGCATTTTGACTTCTCTTGATCCCTAAGCATTCCTTATAAGCAATGGGTGGACCCCTATCAAGGAGATGTTGTATATCTTTAGATGACTTGGAGATCCTTGGAGGATGACTTTATAGTTCTAGGAATGTATAGTTGCTTTGATAGAAGAATCAAAAGCTATGTAAAGGAATGATTTTCTCAAAGAAATATTGTAAAACTTAATTATTATATAATTAAAGGATTTTGGTAGTATGGAAAAATAAAACTTAATAAATTGCTAGAATGCATTGTTGGAAAAATAAAACTAAATAAAGGTCCTTCATGTTATATGATAAGAATTTTTATTAAGTGCAATTTGAATTTTTCAATATGAATCTTTATTATCAATTGCAACATGTTGAATTATGAAGTTGCTTTATAAATGCTTTCATATTATGTAATATATAATAATTTATTTTAGAATTATATTTTAATGCAATATTCGTTACCTTGGGAATGGGTGGATAAAAATACCCTCGTAAATAGAAATATAATAAATCCCAATCTTAGGAGGAGTTACGTAGATGTCATAACCAAATAAATATGAGTCCTGGAAGGATATGCAAGGATGCAATAACTATGAAATCATAAACCTAGAAGGAGTTGTGTGAATATAATAGCTAGGTATCTGGTGAATATGTACACCTTGAATGAGTAGGATAAGGTGTATGCCAACTAGAATTTATGTAACCATTCACAAGTTAGTAGTGGTGAATCATTAAACATGTAGAATCGGGTGATCATGTTAGTTGTTGATGAAGTGGAAATGAGCTTATTTATTCCACGAAGGTGTGATAACTAAGAACCATGGCTCTACTCTTGATTAACCTACCTATATGAACTTAGATTTAGGTTAGGGAATAAGCATCCCCTTTTAGTATTATGGGCCTTGAAGGATAATTCCTACATTGTGGTCACATGGTCCTATGTCGATGAAGCTATGGGAAAGGTGTGGGGACCATGTTTGGCTTCATTCTAAATGTATAGATTTATTAAGGTGAACCCACAAAAAACATGAGAGTTGGTTACTCTTATCCATTGAGTGTTCTCTATAGTGACTATAAACTCAAATGTGGTGAATCCTTGAATGTTGGGATATGTAAAATGATAAGGTTTCTCCCCTTGCAAACCTTTTCTTCTAATAATTATTTTAAAAAAATAGGTTGGTATATTTAGGTTGTTACAATTGGTATTAGAGCTCTAGGACATAGGGCTAGAATATTTTGTGGAGTGTGACTAGGTTAAGCCTTGACTTGATATACAACTTTGATTTAGGAATCTTGCAAGAAGGCATGGGTTACCCTAAATATTATCAACTGAGTAATAATATTTATGTTAGTTCATGAGGAGAATGAAGCTAACTGATTGTAATTACAATTGAGGGATAATTTTAACTTACCAAACCCCTTTTGTTCATAGGTATGGCACTTGTTCAAAAAATAAGTTCATCAAATAAAACCAAAACTATTGCACAAGGAGGAAGTGCAACACAAATTTTTGGATGATCTTGAAACCCTAGTAATAAAATGAGAAGAAGAACGACTACTACTAAAAGATCTAATATGATAGTAAACCTTCTTACGAACATATAGGAAACAATAATATCTACTAAGAGAGAAGATATCTTGTCCATAGTGAAGTTGCTTCAAGAGCAATTGGAGTAGCAATAAAAAAATATAGAAATCATAATAAATAAAGAATCCAATACTAGAAATGTAGAGGGTAGGCAGGAGGAGAATCCTATTAGAATAATCCAATAAGGTAGATCTTATATAGAGTCTAAATTAGCAAGATATCTTAGAATGTTAAAATAACCAAATTTAATAGGAAAGAAGGAGGAGATGTAGTCATTTCATGGTTGAAAGAGTTAGGAAATTTATTTTCTATAAAATGTTACTTATCTAATACTAAGACTGTGTGGGCTATCCTTATATCCTATATGCAATCCTAGAATGGTGGGAAACATTCAATACAGGTAAAAATATCAAAGCCATGGAACTTAAGTGACATGATTTCATTTGTATTTTTAAAGAAAATTTTCTTTTAGAGAAGTTTTATGTAGAGAAATTTAAAGAATTATCTACAATTCAACAAGGATCACTATCCATAGTGATGTGTTTTTAGATATATGTGAAAATTTTGAAGTATGTTCCTAAGTACAAGAAAAATAAATTCCTTAACATGCATAAGTTCATTCTAGGGATAGACCTCAAGATAAGGATAGTGATTAATATGTTTAAACCTAAAACTTTGCAAGAGGACTATGACCTAGCTAGACAAGAAAAAACTAATATTCCAACTAGATAGACTAAAAATCAATAAAGGAAAGAGTGTAGGATTTATAAATTAGGATAAGGAAAAAAACAAAATAAATAAATAAAACTATAAGTTTAGTAAAAGGAATAATGGATATTAAGGGCAAAAAAAGAAAAAAATTAGAATAAGGTTAATTCCAATCCTCATCCCCCTAAGCAAATTGAATCAACACAAAAAGAATAAATATGAGAGAAAAGACAAGAGAGGCCACAAGCACCTAGGCTAGGTTTATACATATGTGGTAGTCATGACTATGCTAAGAAATATCCTCAAATACCAAATTTGAGTCACAAAGCATAGGAGTTAGAACCTAGATGGACAAGCTAAATTGATATTACTAAATGGAAGGTTTTTTAATAAGGATATAAAAGTTTTAATAGATAGTGGAGATACTAATAGTTTTATTTCCACTAGTATTATCAAGGATATGCCAAAAAGACCTAGGGTTTTTGTACAAGGGTGGAAAGTTGAGTATGGATCTAGTAAAGCATACTTAGTGAATCAATATTTATCTAAAAAAGAGATAAATCTACCCAATGGATCCACTATATGGTAGTCATATGTGGTACCCATTCATGATTTTGATATTATCCTATGGATGAATTGGTTCAAGGATCATGGAACTTTAATCAAATTCCAATATAGGTGGATTTATTACACCGATAAGGATAAGAGGAGAGTGAGGGTATAAATTGGGCAAGGTTCTTTTCAACCTCACTTGTTTTCAGCTATTTAGTTAAAGAAATCCATTAAAAGAGGTGGCATGTTATATGTAGTAAAGATAAATGGAAATAATTAAGAAAAGGGAGATGAAGAATAATTCAAGAAACATCCAATTCTCCATGAGTTTCAAGATGTATATCCTAAATATCTTCTAGGTCTACCTCCTCGATAGGAATTTGACTTCACTATTGAGTTAATATTTTGGGTTGAACCCATTTCAAGGATAACTTATAGGAAATGTTTGAGGCTTGCTAGTTGCGGCCATATGTTTCCTTACACCTACCACATAGGCCAATTATATGCAACCTGTGCACAACCATCCCTTAAAATATTGGAGGATGTTCATGCTTTTAGCCTATTAATCCTTGCATCATTGTCTTTGTGCGGTTCATATCCATTTGATGGTTGGATGGTATCGCCATAACTAGTTAGTGAACACCTCAACTCGAGTTGTTTGTATTGTTTATCTTCTCTTGATTTGGGCTTATGCATAGATTAATTTATGGCTTTGCTTAAGTTTTTATTTAATTTGATTTGGTTTGGTGTTGATTTATCTCCTTCCATGTTTTAAAGAAAATTTAGAGATACCCTATTTAACTCATGAGATATCTTTTATTATTATTATTAGTGTATATTGTCTTCTTGAATAATTATATTTTGGTGTTTATAAAAGAGATTCTTTAAATATTTTATTTATCTTGCTAAGGAAAAGTGTTTGTTGGAGTGAATATATTTAGTTATATGCTAGAAATATGTTTAATTAATTAGAGTGAATGTTGTTTTCCTAATGTGATGTAATTATGGTTTTTAGGAAGGTGGTTATTTAATTATTATAGCATGCTAGGATGAAATTAATTGTAAATTTAGAATTTTATATTAGTCGATGGGTATGTAACATTTGTAATCTTTGTTTTGGTTAAATAAATATTGGGTGTATATTTCCTTGTTTAAAAGAGAGTTTTTAAGACTTGAATGATTGGTTTTGAAATAGAAACTATGATAATGATTTCTGAGACTCTTGTGAGTTAGGGGATGACTAAAAATATAAGTATGAGATTCTCTTTTACATTATTGATTTTTAAAGAGAAACTAAATTAATGATTCTTGAAGACTCATGAGAGTTAGGGGATCATTATAAAAAAAAGTATGGGATTCTCTTTGATTAAATGGAATGTTGCATGTTGGTTTTGAAATAGAAACTATGTTAATGATTTTTGAGACTCTTGTGGGTTAGGGGATCATTATATATAAAAGTATAGAATTTTGTGTTGTGTTTGCTTATTCCTAATTTGTGCATGGTTGTTTGCATCAAAAGTAAATAAATGGCATGATTAAGTTGCATTGCATTTAGAGTTGTCTTGATCCCTAAGCATTCCTCATAAGCAATGGGTGGACCCCTATCAAGGATATGTAGATATTTAGTTGAGTTGGAGATCATTGGAGGATGACTTTATAGTTCTAGGGATGTATAGTAGCTATAATATAATAATCAAAAGCTATATAAAGGAATTATTTGCTCAAATAAATATCATAACACTAAATTATTTTATAGTTTGAAGGATTTTTGTTAAAATGGAAAAATAAAACTCAATTAATTGTTAGAATGCATTGTTATTAGTTGGATCTCTTGTTTTAAACTATGCATGTTAGCCAAAAGGTCCTTAAAGTTTTATGATAAGAATTTGTATTAAGTGTAATTTAATTTTTTTTCAATATGAATCTTTATATTCAATTGTAACATTTTGGATTATGAATTTGCTTTATAAATGCTTTCATATTATGTAATATGTAATGATTTATTTTAGAATTATGTTTCAATGCAATATTTGTTACCTTGGGAAGGGGTGGATAGAAATACTCTTGTAAATTAAAACATAATAAATCCCAATCCTAGGAGGATTTGCATAGATGCAATAACCACATAAATATGAATCCTACAAGGATATGTGAGGATGCAATAGCTATGAAATCATTACTCTAGAAGGATTTTTGTGATTACAATAGCTAGCTATCTTGTGAATATTTACACCTTGAATGAGTAGGATCATGTGTATCCTATCTAGAATTTATGTAACCATGCATAAGTTAGCAGTGGTGATCTCTTAAACATGTAGATTCAAGTGATCATGTTAGTTGTTTATGAAGTGGAAATGAGCTTAGTTATCCCAAAAATGTGTGATAACTAAGAACCTTGGATCTACTCTTGATTAACATACCTAGATAGACATAGAGTTAGGTTAAGGAATAAGCATCCCCCTTTAAGTGTTGTGGGTCTTAAAGTATAATTCCTACATCATGGTCACATGGTCCTAAGTTGATGAAGGTTTGCGAAAGGTGTGGGAACCATGTTTATCTTCCTTTTAAATGTGTATATTTAGTAAGGTGAACCCACAAAAAACATGAGAGTTGATTACTCCTATTTATTGAGTGTTATCTATAGTGACTAGAAACTCAAATGTGGTGAATCCTTGAATGCTAGGATATGTAAAATTATAAGTTTGTTCCCCTTGCAAACTTTTGATTCTAATAATTCTTTTAAAAAAAAATGTTTGTATATTTAGATTGTTATAATTGGTATTATATCTCTAGGACATAGGGCTAGAAGCGTTCGTGGAGTGTGACTAGGTTGAGCCTTGACATGATGTGCAACTTTGGGTTAGGAATATTGCAAGAAGGAAAGGGTGACCCTAAACATTATTAATTGATTAATAATATTAATGTTAGTTCATGAGTATAATGAAGCTAACAGATTATAAGTACAATTGAGGGAGAATTTTAAGTTACCAAACAACTTTTGTTGATAAGGATGGTACCTATTCAAAAAGGACGTTCATCAAAGAAAAACAAAACTATTTCATGAGGAAGTGCAACACAAAATTTTGGATGATCTTGGAACCCTAGTAAGAAAACTAGAAGAAGAATGGGTCCTAGTAAAAGATCTAAGATTATAGTAAACACTCATAGTAACATCTAGGAAACAATAAGATCTACTAAGATAGAAGAATATCTCTCCTCCACAGTGAAGTTGCTTCAAGAGCAATTGTAGTAGCAATAAAAAAATAATAGAAATCATAATCAATAAAAAATACAATACTAGAAATGTATAGGGTAGGTAGGAAGACAACCCTTTAAAAAGAAGCCAAGAAGGTAGAGCTTAGATAGAGGCTAAATTAGCAAGAGATCTAAAGAATGTTAAAGTAACCTAATTTAATGGGAAAGAAGAAGGATATGTAGTTATGTCAAGGTTGAAAGATATAGAAACTTTATTTTCTATAAATTGTTACTCATCTAAGACTAAGACTGTGTGGGCTATCCTTCATCTCCTAGATGCAACCCTAGAATAGTGGGACACATTCAATACAGGTAAAAATATCCAAGTTGTAGAACTTAAGTGCGATTATTTTATTTGTATTTTTAAGAAAATATTTCTTTTAAAGAAGTTTTATGTAGATAAATTTAAGGAATTACCTACAATTCAACAAGGATCACTATCAATAGTGGTGTATTTTTATAGATATGTGAATCTTTTGAAGTATGTTAAAGAGTATGAGAAAAATAAATGGCTTCAGGTGCACAAGTTCATTCTAGGTATAGACCTCAAGATAAGGATAGTGATTAATGTTCTCAAACCTAAAACTTTGCAAGAGGCCTATGACCTGGCTAGACAAGAAGAAACTAAAATTCAAACTAAAAAGTTTTTCTTCAACTATGTAGTCTTCATAGAGCTAGAGATACTAAAACTTAAGAAAATAGAGAGTGTAGGATTTATAAATAGGGATCAGGGAAAAAACAAAATAAATAAACAAAATTAGAAGTTTAGTAATAGGAATAATGGAAATCAAGGGCAAAATAAGAAACTTTTTTAGAATAAGGATAATTCCAATTCTCATCCCCCTAAGAAAATTGAATCAGCACAAAAATAAGAAATAGGGGAGAAAAGACAAGAGATGCCACAAGCACCTAGGGTAGATTGCTAAATATGTGGCGGTCATCACTTTGCTAAGAAATATACCCAAATATCAAATTCGAATCACAAGGCATAGGAGTTAGAACCTATATGGACAAGCTAAATCAACATTACTAAATGGAAGGTTGTATAATAGGGATATAAAAGTTTTAATAGATAGCGGAGCTACTAATAATTTTATTTCCACTAGTATTATCAAGGATATGCCAAAAAGACCTAGGTTTTTTACATAAGGGTGGAAATATGAGTATGGATCTTGTCAAACTTACTTAGTGGATCAATATTTACCTACAACAGAGATAAATCTACCCAATGGGTCCACGATATGGTAGTTATATGTTGTACCCCTTCATGCTTTTTATATTATCCTATCGATGGATTGGTTGAAAGCTCATGGACCCTTAATCAACTTCCAAGACATGTGGATTGATTACACTGACAAGGATAAGAGAAGAGTGATGGTGCAAAGTGGGCAATGTTATTTTCAACCTCACTTTTCTTCAGCTATGTAGTTAGAGAAAGTTATTAAAAGAATTCATATGTTATATGTAGTAAATATAAGAGAAAATACTTGATAAAAAGGAGATAAAGAAGAATTTAGAAACATACAATTCTCCATGAGTTTCAAGATGTATTTCACTAAGATATTCTAGGTATACCCCCTCGATAGGAATTTTACTTTACTATTTATTTAATATTAGGCATTGAACCCATCTCAAGGACACTTTATAGGACACCTTTGAGGATTCCTAGTTGTGGCCATAGGTTTCCTTCCACCTACTGCATAGCCTAATTCTATGCAGCCTGTGCAAAACCATTCCTTAGAATATTGGAGGATGTTCATGCTTTTAACCTACTAATCCTTGCATCATTGTCTTTGTGCAAGTTATCTCAATTTGAGGGTTGTATGGTATCGCCATCGCTGGTTAGTGAACACCTCAACTCGAGGTGTTTGTGTTGTTTATCTTATCTTAATTTGAGCCTATGCGTAGATTAATTTTTGTGGCTTTGCTTAAGTTTTGATATAATTTTATTTGGTTTGGTGATGATTTATATCCTTCTATTTTTTAGAGTAAACTTTGAGATACCCTATTTAACACATGAGATATATTTTATTCATATAAATAGTCTATGTTACCTTCTTAAATAACTAGAATTTTTTGTTTATAAAAGATATTTTTAAAATATTTTTGTTAGCTTGCTAAGGAAAAAGTTTTTATTAGAGTGAATTTGTTTAGTTAAATGCTAGAAATCTCTTTAATTAATTAGATTTAATTTTGTTTTCCTAATGTGAAGAATATTTGGTTTTTAGATAGCATTCTAGGATGAAATTAATTCTAAATTTGGAATTTTATATTAGTCGATGGTTATGTTACACTTGTAATCATTGTTTTTGTTAAATAAATATTGTGTGTATATTTACTTGTTTAAAAGGGAGTTTTCAAGACTTGAATGATTGGTTTTGGAATAGAAACTATTATAATGATTCCATAGACTCTTGTGAGTTAGGGTATAATTAAAAAGGGAAGTATGACATTCTATTTTGCATGATTGATTTTTAAAGAGAAACTAAATTAATGATTTTTGAAGACTCGTGAGAGTTAGGGAATCATTATAAAAAATGTATGGGATTCTCTTTTATTAAAAGGAATGTTGCATGTTGGTTTTGAAATAGAAACTATGTTAATTATTTTTTAGACTCTTATGGGTTAGGGTGTCATTATAAAGAGAATCCTTGTGTTGACTTGTTCCTAATTTGTTCATAGTTGTTTGCATTAAAAGTAAAGAAATGGAATTATTAAGTTACATTGCATTTAGAGTTGTCTTGATACCTAAGCATTCCTCATAAGAAATGGGTGGGCCCCTATCAAGGATATTTTGTAGATGTTTATATGAATTGGAGATCATTGTAGGATGACTTTATAGTTCTAGGAATGTATATTTGCTTTAATAGAATAATCAAAAGCTATGTAAAGGAATAATTTGCTCAAAGAAATATCTTAAAACTAAATTATTGTATGATTTGAATGATTTTTATTAGTATGGAAAAATAAAACTTAACCTATTGATAGAGTGCATTGTGAAAGAACGAGGATACAGAAACAAAAAAGGAAAAACTCCAAGCACGATGCAAAAACAGAATTAAACTCAACGCTAAATCCTACAAATTAAAAATGCATGAAATGGAGAAAGCATGAATTGAAACCCAAATGAAATAATAGCCCTTCTCTTTTATTGATGTATTTCGCAATTCGATTACAATTCACATCCTCCCTTTTCAGGGGCGAGGAGCGTTAAATTCATCTCTTGGTTACATCCATGGATCGCCTTCCTTCTTCCACGTGCCCACATGTAAGATGGGCGGACCAAAATGTTGTCGTCGCTTGTGTCTATGAATGTTGATTCTTGGATGCTCCTTTGATATCCTGGTCCTATGTTCAAAGAAGCAAAAGATAGTAAATAGCACCTGCGGATAAAACAAAGCATGCAATCCCCAAGCCTACGATAAATGAATGAGAAAAATGAATTAAACTATGACTAAAATGAATCCAAATGCTCTAAAAATTTGACAAGGGCATCAAGACATCACCAGGAGGGCACTGCAAAAAGAACAATCAGGAAATTCCTCATCGATTTGAATTCACTCCGGGGAGGGACGAATTCACCTACAATAAAACGTTGAAAAGGTACTGTCCCAAATGTCCTACCTAGGAAGCTCCAAAAGATCTACAAATTTGGGGTTAGCTAATTGGGGGCATTTTGGGAATACCTAGATGGTCGGATTTTCCCAATTTGATCTTCATCAATGGGAATCTGATGATGCTACCTGCAAGTTAGTAAAAGCGAATGAATATAGAAACATGATCAAAATTGTTCAAAATGAGACAAGATTTAAATGACAACCTATCTAAACATCATAGAATTGAATGCAAAAATTTAAAATTATGGAAAGCAAAATCTGCTACAGATTCCCAATCACTCATAAAAGGGACGATTAGGCCTGCAGCAGTGCAAGGGCACCTGGGCGGGCTGCCCACCATTTGGGGCCTGATTTTGGCACCAATCCACTTAGGATGGGTCCAAAATCTCTTACAAGGGGTTTTCAGAAAATTGGGTGGTATACTATGGTCAAATGTCAGGTTTTGGGCTCAATATTAGTCCTTCCAATAGTCACCCTATGACCTTCTCTCTAAAAGATATCAAGGGTGTGAAGGGCACAAATCACAGAAGGATGTATGGGAAAATAAAACGGCAACACTTCATTGCTCAAAATTGCTCTTACTCTCTATATTTGGGGTGAGAAAACCCACCAATTTATAGACCTGGAGGTCTCTTGGGATGAGCATGCAGGGGCGCCACTTGGTAGCCATGCCCTTCTAGGGGAGGGAAGATTCCTCCCTGATTAGGGGCTTCATGACTGCCCCTATAACAACCTCTAATGCTCGAAAATGCTCACCCATGCTCCCATGAAATGAAGGAGGTGTTAAGTGGCAGATCCGAGCTGCCATTTGTCAAGATTTGACTTTTTTCTAGTCAAACCTGTAATCCACCCCACCCTGGAGCAAATTATGAATTCATCCTTGATAGGAGCGAATCCCATTTTGAATTCGTCCCTGGGTGGAATGGATATTGAGCAAAGTTCCTGAAGGTGCCAAAATGATTTATGACCTTCCAAAACTACTGTGAGAGTGGTTAGGACCACTGTTTAACCTCTAGGGTCTGCCCTGGGGGCTGTGTGTGCCAATGTGATCCATTTTTGCAGTCACATAATCAGATTGGTGCTATTTTAGTGTCTACAGATGCCCCTTTTTGGGATGCACTATGCAAGGCACAACACTAAGCAAAAATAGATAACCAAAGCACTAATGATTAGGGTTTCTTGGTAACCTAACCAAATTTTGATGCCCTAAGTATGAAGAGGGCATGCATTCTTGAATCCTTGCTTCTGATGAGCGAAGGAACTCAATTCAAGTGTTAACATTTTTTGGTGAGGTGTGACTTGAGCTTGGACATTGATCAGTCATGAATAGGCAAAGGGTGCAACCTTTCGTCTGTGGGAACCTTGAGTTCATGATTCATGAATGCCAAGTGATTGATCAGCTTGTGATTATTGATTGTTTACTACCCCAAGTAGGAGCGTGATTGTCTTTGTCAATGATTCTTCAAATGCATGCCATATCCATGATTGGATGTGTATTTGTTGATTGGTGACTAAGTGTGACTACCCCCTCAAGAGACGAATCGATGAGGGAATGAGCAACATGAGAAAAGCGACGATTCACTTGACCCAAGATGACTTAGGTAAGGGTGCCTTTAGATGTTTGATCTTTGAATGTGTGCGATTTTCCTAACATTTAGACCTATTTTTGGTGGGTGTTAACCCTTTTGGTGACGCCTTTTTGGAGCTAAAATTGTCAAAAATTCGTCTTCCTGTGGAGTGGTCTAGCCATGGTGGCATTCTTAGGGCATAGGATGGTGAAAATTTATAACCCCAACATTTTTTTTGGATGCCAAGAATGTCAGGCACGAAGGCACCTTCGTTCGGCAATGTTATTGCTATTCTTGGTTGGGTTTTGACCCTTTTGGCAACATCGCTTGGGGATGAAATTCTCGAAGATCCATATTCCCGTGGAGTAGTCTGGCTATGATAGCCTTCTTAGGGAGTAGGATAGTGAGGATTTGTGACCCCGACATATATTTTGCATTCCCAAAATTTCAAGTGCAAAAGCACTCTCATCGGGCAAGTTTATTGTTGTTTGTTGGTGCATTTTTGTGCATTTCTGCTATTTTTGAAATGTTTGCTCTGGATTCGTCCTAGGGTGGGATGAATTCATATTGAGCATTCATTCCAGGGTGGGACAAGTGCTAACCAGAGTGCTCATCCCAGGGAGGAATGATTACAGGCTCAAAAAACCTATTTAAAGGCCAAAACTAGGGTTTGGGCTCATTTGCACTTGTTTTTCTGGCGATTTGGAGCTCTGAGGAGGAGGAGGTCAATTCTACGAAGTGAAGCATTTCCGAATTTTTTTGCCACCATGAGTGCATAAATCGGATCGAGTGAAAGATCCGATGCGAGACCAGTAAGTAAACTCCCTCTCTATTATTTTCTTGTATTATAGTTTTTTTTTTTAATTTATCAATTTGAGATTATAAAACCCTAGGTTGACAAATTAAAATTTGGTATTTTTTATTTTGTTTTGTTTGTAGTTGTACACTATTTTTCATGATTCTAATGTGCTTATTTTGTTTTCTATTGTAGGTTGTGAATAGCCAGTATCGCATGCCGACTGTGTTTGCTAAAGCGTGGGAGGCGCTAACTGTGGCTGATTGGGAGTGGCTTGACACCCTCGGGCTCAAGCAGGTGGCTCGAACGGAGCCAGTGATTGGGGATCGGGCCTACCTGATAGCCCTAATAAAATTTTGGGATCCCTAAACTAATACTTTCCATCTCCCAACAGGGGAGATAACAGTCACTTTGGAGGATGTCTATCAGATTCTTAGGATTCCAATAGACGGACTGTCGATCAGGATGACACCGCGGGATCAGTGGACAATGGTGCTAACCCGCTACTTTGGGCATGGGGAGGATTTTGGGGTGGATGGTCCCATGGAGATGGCATAGGTTGATTGCTATATGGGTGGGATTCTAGTTCAATGGTGGTTTGAGAGGGGGGTGTTGGGAGTGAGGCATGCATTGCTTATGGGCCTCATTTCCAAAATGCTGCTACCTAACTCATCAGGCACGAGGTTCCCTTGGAACCTGCTGGATGTGGTCTATCGGCTAGTGGAGTGTTCGATGCAGGAGCCTTTGGTCATGATATGGGGATAGACGCTACTAGAACAGCTCTATGGGGAGCTATATGAGGTCCGCTGTCGAAGGAAGAAGGGGATCAGCTATAGCTATCTGTTGTAGAGCTAGGGTTGGCAGCACATAGCGGTGGAGAGATCTATGGGGTTACCATGGATGATGCAAGTGGTGATGGTGGATAATGATATAGGTTATGTGGCTCTATGGTGGTGGTCTAAGGAGCAGGGATAGAGTCGATGGTGGGCAGGTGTCGTAGGGCACTATGTCGATGCCTTCACTCGACTGGCTCCAAGGGAGGTGCTTTGGTGACCTTATCGGGACTATCTAGCTTGGCCAAAGTTTGGAGAGTGGCTCTGGTGGGTATGCAAGGAGTGGTGGCTGATCATGCAGCATGGGACCGAGCAGGATTTCTTCTTGTATAGTCGGGTGACATGATAGTTTGGGGTGTGCCAAGGGTTGCCTGGTGAGCCCATGGTCTATTGGCACTGGGGGGACGAAAGGACTCTGGATCGGCCAGTCATCACGCCATTAGGAGAGGATTTAGATGTGGTGATCGATGTCCCAAATGTGGATGATGTCAATACTATGCTAGAATACGATCAGTGGTGGATACTACGATGATGGCGAGGAGAGGGACCACTAGGAGGTGCGGAGGTAGCAGCAACGGGCGAGGAGGGTGTCGAGGTGCCAAGAGGTGATTGGGGAGCTCCGCTCGAGGAGGCAGACATGGTGGAGGTAGATGATGTGGATGTGGATCTTGGGGTTTTGAATCAGCCAAAGATGTAGGGCATCACAGAGCAGTGGGAGCCAGAGCAGGCTGCTATTCCAGAGATGCCCATGCCTCAGGGAGATTCAAAGGACATGGAGTCAGGGTTACATGCTGAGAATGCATGATTGGATAGGCTATTGCGAATGTGATATGATGAGCTAGGGGAGGCTCTACAAGAGAGGGATCTCTTGTAGGCTCAGTTAGCAGAGCGAGAGAATGCATGGGCTATGCACCACCAGTAGGAGGGGGATACCGATGCTACACGGGAGACCTACGGGTGCAGCTGGTGTAGTGCAATGATGTATTAATGATGTACCATCGATGGGAGGTAGAGTGGTGTCGACACTGGATGGATTTGGAGGGAGATATCATCCACCTCGAGGGGCGAGTACCTGAGCCCTTGGGTGGTGGTTCGTCACACCAGATGAGGGGTAGTGATACTGAGCAATTAACATCGTCTCGTTGTAGGTGACTAGATGAGGGAGGGGGTAGCAGGCATGATGTGGGGGCTAGCAGCAGCCGCCTTGAGGGGTCCCATAAGACCCACACCATGGGGGTAGTTCCCATCGCACTGATCCTATGTGATCATGGTGGTCGATGCCTTAGGCTTGGGGGTTTTGAGATTTTGGATTTTGTTGCGGGGTTAGAGGACCAGATATTCGTAGCCTATGGGAATTTTTGATGATATATACAGATGACTTTATTTTGTTTATGCGCATGTGGTGATTTGATTTTATGCATGATGATTGATGAATATGGATGTATGCATATTAAGTTATAGTGATGAATGCATATGTTGTGCTAAAATGTGAATGTTTTTAATTCATATGATATGCAAATGGAATGGATGAATTGAATTTGTGATTTTTGGCGATCGGACCATAGACTGTGTAGAACTTTATGGCTTTTTGTCCTATGTGATTGTTGTGGTGAATAACTTTGTATGTATACATGTTTTTTTTTTTTTTGACAATGTGAGGATGAAAGATAACAAGTTGGTTGAGAAGGTATGCAAGGTTTTTCAAAACTCAGATGTTTTAACCATCTAGCCATGACTGTACTTTCATCGTATGAGACTTTGAACAAGGTATGAATCAGACTTGTCATGGACCAAGTTATTCCACATCCTTGTGTGTGCAATTGAGTTCATTTATGTGGTGTTGGTTAGGATACTGCCAGTGCCATATAGGCTATCAACCAAACCTGTACTGAGGATCACCTGATTATATCCACTAACTCCTTTGTTGTGTTTAGTCAAATTAATTTGCGGTGCTATCATAGGATACCATAAGCTAGCTCATCCACATGCAAACATTGATCTGCACACAAGTTAATGTGATAGATATATCGTCATGTAGGATGTTTACCACCAATGACCAATAGGCTATCAACCAAACCATTCCTGAGGTTTGCCTCATGACCTGTCGAAATGCTGAGAGTTCTAGGGATTCAAGTTCAACTCCCTTATTTTCTTCAATTGTATTGGGATACTTGCTCTTTTGTAGTGATAAAATAACTGTTTATTTTTGTATATTTTTTTGTTTTTTTTTGTTTTTTTTGAGCAAGGGATTTTGCATAGTGAGTGGTGATAATCACTATTGTATGTGCTTTTTGATGTATGCACTGTGATTGTGATGTCAAATTTTGGAGTTTTGACTTTTGCAAATTTTGATGATGTTTGCAACTTTTTGAGAACTTGGGATTCTTGGGGAATTGGGTAGGGAGGATGCTTGTCCTTTTGCCAACTCTCAGCATTCTTAGGGTCATTCGCATAGGGGGATGAGAAAGATAACTGTTTCACTTATGGTGACCTGGATTGCTTTGCAAGGTTCATCTTTCGTTCACACAACTTGGGAATTTTGTTGTGTTTTAACTTGTGTCAGGATGCTACGTAACGAGGTGTGATCCAAGTAGAATTCTACCTACGTAAAATTTGTCTGACTTGGTACAATATGTGGCTAGAAAGCTAATGATGACTGAATGACGAAAAATTCTTGATACATTAGAAAATAACTGACTATGATGTGGGAGAATACTGTGAATGGCAGTTATAGGCGATGATCTATTGATAAAGTGGAAAAATGTAAAAATTATGGTTTTCCCAAGTAATGACAGTCTATGGTGCTTTGACCTTTATGAGCACAAATATGCAATGTATGGGTTTGATGCTTAATGGAGCTATATATTTTTGCAATTTTGAGGGATTTATTTTTGTGAATATGAAGGTGAGATGCAAAAAGAGCTCTGTGCTGTTATGATGATTTTGCGTATGCATAGAAATGAGATGCAATTTTTTGTTATTTTTGATGATTTTATTATTTTCGAATTTTCTTGTTTTTGACAAAGTGATTAAGGAATATTTGGAGCCTTTGGTTTGACCAAGCGATTATGGGAATCCTTGGAGCATTTTGGGTTGACCAAGCGATTATGGGAAATCCTTGGGGCGTTTTGGGTTGACCAAGCGATTACAGGAAATCCTTGGGGCTTTTGGGTTGACCAAGCGATTATGGAAATCCTTGGAGCTTTTTGGGTTGACCAAGCGATTATGGAAATCCTTGGAGCTTTTTGGGTTGACCAAGCGATTATGGAAATCCTTGGGGCTTTTTGGGTTGACCAAGCGATTATGGAAATCCTTGGGGCTTTTTGGGTTGACCAAGCGATTATGGAAATCCTTGGAGTGTTTTGGGTTGACCAAGTGATTATGGAAATCCTTGGGGCTTTTTGGGTTGACCAAGCGATTATGGAAATCCTTGGAGCATTTTGGGTTGACCAAGTGATTATGGAAATCCTTGGAGCTTTTGGGGTTGGTTGACCAAGCGATTGCGAGAATCCTTGGGGCCTTTGGGGTTGACCAAGCGATTGCGGGAATCCTTGGGGCCTTTGGGGTTGACCAAGAGATTGCGGGAATCCTTGGAGCGTTTTGGGTTGACCAAGCAATTATGGGAATCCTTGGAGCGTTTTGGGTTGACCAAGCAATTATGGAAATCCTTGGAGCTTTTGGGGTTGACCAAGCGATTACGAGAATCCTTGGGGCCTTTGGGATTGACCAAGTGATTACGAGAATCCTTGGGGCCTTTGGGGTTGACCAAGCAATTATAGGAATCCTTGGGGCCTTTGTGTTTGACCAAGTGATTACGGGAATACTTGGAGTGTTTGGGGTTGACCAAGCAATTACGAGAAATCCTTGGGGCTTTTGGGTTGACCAAGTGATTATGGAAATCCTTGGAGCTTTTTGGCGTTGGGATATGGCTCTTTTAAATATGGAAGGGTCATAAATGACTGATGTTCAAGGGTTCTAATTACTTGATTCTGTCAAGAGAGGCTAGATGATATGTTTTAGGTCCTATTTTACTGTCAATGAAATAAGGACCTAACCAGTTTGCCATGAACTTGTCCCTTAAATGGGGCAGCAAATTAGAGTTCTGCTGGTTCTCTCTCAAGACCAAGTCACCAACCTAAAAGTCCTGTAGGTGAACTTTCATGTTGTATGCTCTCTTAAGTCACTCTTGATAGATACGTAAATGCTTAAGAGCATTTATGCATCGTTCATCAAGCAATGTAAGTTGGTCTAACCAGGCCTACCATGCAGTTTCATCGTCGATGAACTCGTGCATTGATATGCATAGGGAAGGAATTTCCAACTCGAGAGGCATGACTACCTCGGAGCCATACACCAATGAAAATGGAGTTGCCCCAGTGGGTGTCTGAATGGTAGTGCGATAGGCCCACAGGGCAAGTGGGATTTTAAAGTGCCAATCCTTATGGTTATCTATGACTATCTTTTTGAGGATGGCGACTAGCATTTTGTTTGATGCCTTTGCATGCCCATTTTCCTATGGATAATAGGGCATCGAAAAATTGTGCTAAATTTTGTACTTTGTGGTCAAAGCACACACATATTTGTTCTTGAATGACGTCCCATTATTCGATATTATCTTGGATGGAATACCAAAATGACATATGATGTTATGCAAAATGAACTCCACAATGCGGGGTCTAGTCGTAGAGGTTAGCGGAACCGCTTCCACCCACTTGGTGAAGTACTCTGTGGCAATTATGATAAATGTGTGATGGTCAGATGATGTAGGGGAGATATTTTCAATGAGATCTATGCCCCAATGCAAAAACATCCAAGTTGATTGGATCGGCTGCAAGGCCTGGGATGGTACGTGTGTCAAATTGGCATGATGTTGACACTTCGCGCACTTCCTGACATATGTACAACAATATTGCTCTAAAGATGGCCAATAATAGCCCATGCAAAGAATGCGCTTTGCGATGGCCATACCTCTGAAGTGGCCATCGCATGTACCATCGTGTGCTTTGGTGATTGCCCAAGAAGACTCCTTCTAGTCCAAGAAATGGAGGAGAATCCCTTCATAGCTGTGATGGTACAAAATGTCTCCTAACAAGACATGCTTTGTTGCTTTTTGTTTGAATTATCATCGTGCAGCATGTGTCAATCCAAGCGGGAGGTTACCTAACTTGAGGTAGTCCCTGATGGGTGTATACCAATCCTACTGATCGGAAGCCTCGACAGTCTGAATGGCCAATCCCTCTTGAAGTTTAACCCTAGCAAAAGCTGAGTAGGAAAGAACTTGCAAGAATAGCATTGTATTGCTATTAATGGGAGTAGGGGAGAACAAGGGCCCCCAGTTGGCATGATTCAAATGATCACAGATTCGAGAGAACCTATCCATGGATGGCTCAATCTGGATCAAGTGGATTCCTGGCATTAAATCAGAACTTGTTTGTTCCATCGTTGATTGCGATAATGTTTTGACTTGAATGGTTGTCATATCACCAAAAAGGTCTTGCAGGATTAATGACCCCAAGGAGGCCATTGATGATCAAGGGAGTGCCTCGATGTCATACCATTCAAGATTTACTAGGAATTTGTCCATTAGGGCTTTGTATGCCTGCAGAACTACGCATTTGCATTGGAATACCCCTTTGAATTGGTTGACGATTAACAGTGAATCACCAAAGATGTTCAATCATTTAATGTTCATGGTGATTGCTGTCTGAAGACCTATGAGCAAGGCTTCATACTTTGCATTCTTGTTGGTGCATGGGAAATTTAATTTAAATGACAGGGGCATTGGAGCGCCCTGTTGTGTGAAGAATACTATTCCTATGCCACCACCTTGCTCACATTTAGAACCATCAAAAAATAGGGTTATGTCGGCCTTTGACTCAGGCTCGTCAAAATCTGGTGATTCTAAGACATGGAAGACCCCATCATCGGGTAGTTCTATAGTCAGAGGTTGGTCGTCTTTGAGAGGAGCCTCTGCTAGTTGATCGGTTATGACTTGACCTTTTATGTATTTTTGTCTGATAAATTCTATGTCAAATTCCATCAACAACATGATCCATTTCATCGTGCGGCTACTATGATAAGTATGACTCATCATGTACCGCAATGGATTCTCCTTAGACACAACATACGTCTTGTTGCTCAGCATGTAATGGCATAGCTTTTTGGTAGCAAACACCACTGCCAAGTAGAGTTTTTCAATGTATGCATAGTTAAGTTCATAGCTGACCAAGGTGTGGCTAAGATAGTAAGTAGCCTGTTCTTTATGAAGTTTGTTCTTCTGGGCTAACATGGCTCCAAGTGCCACCTCAGTAGCTGAGATGTATAAGTAGAACGACACTCCTGGTCTAGGTGGTGCCAATACTAGTGGTGAAACCAAGTATTTTTTAATGTCATCGAAGGCTGACTGGAACTCGTCATCCTAATGAAATGCTACCCCTTATGCAATAATTTTTTCATTGGTCAGCACTTGTTAGATAGCTGCACTATGAAGTGCTTGATCGACGCAACCTTTCCCTATAGGCTTTTGAGCTACTTAATGGTAGTTGGGGGGAGCATTTCAAGGATTTCCTTGACTTTGTTTGGGTCCACATCGATGCCTCATTTTGAGACTATGAAACCCAAGAGTTTTCTAGATGTGATGCCAAAAATGCACTTCTTGGGATTCGATCTGACTCTATGCTCCATGAGGTGATCGAGGATCTTGCTTAAGTCACCGAGATGATCCGGGTGCAAAAGAGATTTAGCCAACAAATCATCCATGTAATCTTCCAAAGTCTTGTGCATGTAGTCATGGAAGATGTATGTCATGGCACGTTGGTAGGTGGCGCCAATGTTTTTAAGGCCAAAAGGCATGACCTTATAACAAAATGTTCCCCAAGGCATTGTGAACGCCATTTTTAGCTAGTCCTCGGGATTGATACAAATCTGATTGTATCCCAAGAAACCATCCATGAGGGAAAGAATTTTGTGACCCACTGTAGCATCTACCAATGCGTCGATGCTCGACAAGGGAAAATCATCCTTAGGACTCGATTTGTTTAGATCTTGAATATCAGTGCATATGCGAATCCTCCCGTCAGGCTTCTTGATGGGCACCATGTTGGACAACCATGGTGGATAATCCATGTAGATGACAAACTATGCATCCAACAACTTTTGCAATTCATATTTGACCATTAAGGCCACTATTGGGTGCATCTTGCATATTTTTTTCTTAACTTGCTTGATTGTCAGATCAAGCGTTAGATTATGCATGACTAGCTATGGGTCTAGTCCCGACATGTCTTTGTATGACCATGCAAAAACCTCCTTCTCTTTGAGAAGGGAAATGTAGTCGACTCACTCTTTGGAGGATAGACTTACCCCCAACTTTATAATCTATGGATTCATTGGGTCTGAGCCGATGTCTACGTCAGTCATCTCCTCAACTAACATGTGGGATTCGTCATCCAACTAATGTGGAGTTAGGATCAAGTGGATATCATTTGCTGAGTTTAGATCATCATTAGGAACCTTGGGTCCTTCTTTAGCATGGAAGATATCCTGAGTTGACCCTGGGGTAAAATGAAGCATTTTATCGAAAGTCCAGTAATCTTATGGGGATGGAGGTGAATTGACACGATCCCAGTCTATGGTATCTATGTCTAGAGACAATGACTATGTTGGATCGATTGGATTGTGGATGGGGGTGGTTAAGTCAATGGAGATCGTGTTGATGAAATGATTTTGGTCTCCATTATCGTGGGTGTGGGTTATCGGACATCCTAGATGCTCTCTATGCTCTGGATCTGGCTCTAGAGGGATGGGCATGAATGAATCGACCCTATGTGTGGATAAGAAGATAGGGTCTACCCTCAACATTGATGGCACTATAGGGTCTCTAGGTGGAAGGTATGCTTCATATGCCCAGAGTAGCAGATCCAACACTTGGTCCCATCGCGCTGGGTCTATGTACCACTCATGCCCAAGCCTTATATTTAATTGTTCGAACATGTCATTAACCTCCAAGGGGTATGGTCGCTGCATTTGCCGCATGTGATTAAGATATGCCATCTCAGTTTTGTCTTCATAATCACTATCAAATATCCAAAGGCCTTCGTTGGCTCTGACTTCTTGCAGCATTAAAGGCTTGCCTTGCTCAAGCAAATTGATCTAGCCCCCTTGGGGTTGTTTTGCTCTCTACGATGGGGCTTGATTTCCTTGGAGTGGCACCTACTCGATTGGAGCATCTAAAGGGAACATTGTTAAGATATTTTCTTGATAATCATCCATGGGGATCACCTGTGAGTGATTTCTATCTGATTCGAAGGGGTCCCATGGTGCTACATCATATTCTGATTCATCCTCTTAGGACCCTTCTTGCCTTTTTCTAGACTCTCCCTAAAAATGAGCTCTCAAGCTCTCTCCTCTCTCGAGCGAAGGTAAGGGATTGCTATGGCCAACAAGGTTGATTGTCGTTAATGGGAGATAATACCTCAACATATATGAGGTATTAGGGTTGGCATATGGATCTGATGCCCATCCCCCCTTGTTGCCTATCCCTAGGCCTTGCATGTTATCTACCAAGATGTCCAAGGGTAGGGGGTGGTTGAACCCTACTCCTGACTTGTCATACGACATTTGGTATCTTGGTTGGCAAAGAACATGTATCCCCTACTCATATCTGCCTAACCCATATCCATGCCAATTGCATTGGCCAAGGTATCTCAGAGCAAATTCTGGGTTAGACAAATAATTGAAATTTTTAGCAAAAGGCTCTTCATCCTCGTCCTCTTGTGTGCATGGTGCAACGCCATGATCAAGGCCCCCATACACAAAATTTATCTGGTTCGGTGGGTAGCCTAGGGTAACAATAGTGCGAATGGGAAGGTGAGGTCTCCCCATGTCCTGCAAGGACTCTAGTGTAGGCATTGCTACAATATTCCACACCAAATACTCTCCCAGGACCATATTGGCCATTTCAACATTGATCGTTGGTGATTGAGGCAGAGGGAATGGAAGTTCTCCTTGAGTCCACTCCATGTCGGGTGGACTAGGAGCCTCGACTTCCATTTGGCTAGGCATTTCCTCCGTAGAGATAGTTTATACTGATGGTAGTGTCTCTTCCAAAGGTTTTACTTCTTCTAGGGGTTTCTTCCCTTTGTATTTCTATTTGGTACCCATAGATGGTGTCGTTGGTGGAGGACCAGACGATGAAGATGAACCAATCTGGGGTTTTGAAGAACTTGCTAATAGGGATGCCTGCAGAATCAAAACCTGTTTAGATGGATTTAATTGGAAATCCAAATGCGTTGATGGTAGGGTCAATTGTTGTATTAACTACATCACATTACAATACTTGAAGGGTTCTAAGTCTACCGAGACTACATGCACGTCCCCTTCAAATGTATACTTCAAGAATTCGTGAGCTATCGAAGGGACACACTTCATGTCCCTGATCCATGGCCATCCTAGCAAGATGTTGTGGGCCATCTCACCCTCCAATATGTGGCACAATGTAGGTATGGTATTTTGTCCCACTTGGATTGGTAGGACTATTGTGCCAACTGTTGAGTAGATTGCATTATTGAATGCTCGCAGAGTGTAGGTGGAAGCTGTGATGTGAGACGCGAGCAACTTCAGATGCTTTAGGGCCACAGTTGTGATGATATTACTAGACGACCTAGTGTCTATCAACACCCTCTTGTATGGGATCCTTTTGACCTATGCGATAACATGCAAGGGTGGATCTGCCATGTCATCAGTCACTAATCTTAATTCATCTTCTCGAAATGTGATGACCGGCTCAGTGCATCACTTGACATGCCCCACAAAGTTGTTGAAAGAATTTGTCTCATAGGGCTGCAACTCGATGGCTTTCACTAGCTCCATTAGAGCTTCTCGATGGGGTGTAGATTGTTGTATAAGCTCGTATATGGAGAGCCTAGCCGATGTGGTCCTCAAACTCTGAGTGAGTTTGGTCCGAAGTGTTGCCATTGGTCTAGGAAGAGTAGGTTGTGCAAGGTGTTGTTATGGTTTGGATGTTGTTGGCACCTCTCTTGCAGCTTCCGTAGGAGTATTCGTGCTAAGATACCTCTTGTTTTGAGTCACTATACTGATCATCCCTACATACCCATACATGGGGCAGTTCTATGTGACCTCATTAAATTGTGGGGTCTTTGCCTACAGAGCATGAGCAGGCAAGGGGTATTTGAAGACCTCCATTTTTTGATTGCTTGGTGCGACGGGATTATCCACTGCCAGTGTCTTATTATCAATCATGTCTTGCACCAAGCCTTTAAATTTCCAATAGGCATTTAGATCATGTTCCTGCAACCTATGGAACCTACAGTACAAGTCCTCTCTATACCCCTTAGGCTTGGGTGCATTGGGATCTATAGTCTGAATCTCTGGAAGGTTGATCAGGTTTGCTGCTAACAAGTGATAAACAAAGGAGTCCCTGGACTCTGTGTAGGGTGTGTATTGTCTCCTAGGATGACGTTGTTGATTCTGCTCTTGCCTCTAATTTTCTCTATCATAGTTGTTGGGAGGCACTACCTGATAATTAGCCTTTTGAGGCTGAGTTGCTTGCACAGGCTTAGGGATGTTGATTGCAACTTGGTTAACCGCAACAGGTTTTTGTTGTGTGGTCCCAGTTTTAGTGTTTTTAGTCCACTCTTTTTTCTTAGGTTTTGCTATCTTGCCATCCTGTATTTTGATCTCTTCAATAATCTTGTCTTGTGCCAGAGATTCTTCTAAGGTGGCATATTGTTGCATCTGCAATAGCACAGATATCGATCTCAAATAAATTTTTGAGAACATCTGAGTGAGGTCAGACATAGGAGGGAGGTAGGGCAGATTCAAAAGCAAATTCCTCCATTGATTCCCATAGGCCGCCATGGTCTCTTCATCATACTGCCAAAGGATGGCTAAGTCACTTAGTGATGCCTTCTTCTTGGTATTGAAGGTGAAGCGTTCGAGGAACGCATCCACTAACTGATCTAAGTTTTTGATGCTATGCTTTGGTAATTATGTAAACCAATCCAAGGGGCTTGTGAATGTGGCTATGAATATTCTTAATAACAAAGCATCATTGTCTTGAATGCCAAAGCATTGGCTCAGGAATCTCGTCACATGCTCTTGGGCATCTTCCTCACCTCTAAAGGTTGCCAACTGAGGCAGCTTAAAGTGCTCAGGGTAAGGAGGTACTGACACTAACGGATGCACAGGATGAGTGTGTAGCTAGCATAAAGTGGGCTTTTGGGGCCCAAAATTTTTGGTTTCCATAGACTACAGACACTCTAGCAATGCTTTATATGCATCTAAGGATTTAATTTCCTCCTCTTTGGTTTGCTCCAGTTGTGAGTTGTGGGAGACTTGAGGCCTTTGAATGGGTGGTCGGATGGCAACTCCTCCACCTAGGTAGGGTGTTTCGGCCCGCTCATCTTCTTGCTCATACTCCTTGTAAGCTACCTGAGGAGTCTTTGGGCAAGACCTATGACCCAGGGTGGGTCCTCGTGGAGGGTACCCATCATTGTTTTGGGGAGTGGCATCCTGTTTAGGTCTAGGAAATCTCAGAGGCAGCGCTTGGTAAGGTCACGGGGACCTATCTCACACTAAGGGATTGTGCCTCTCATATGGTTCCACTCTTTGGGTGTGCAAGGTTGGAACCCTGTCAGGCACCAAGTTATGTAGTAGCTCGTCTGTTTGGCACCTAATACGCTCTTTGCTAAGGTGATATAAATGCTCTAGCTGCTGTTGGTCTTGCTCAAGCCACGTGATCTATGCTTGGTGGGCGACATGTTTGGCGACTTCCAGGTTGATTTGTTCAACCATCTTGAGCCTAGGAGGCCTATATGCCTCTCCTATGCACTTACCTCGGTCATGATGATCTGAGATCTCAATAGGTCGCTTCCCTATGTCAAGTTTGGTGATATTTACCTGAGGCTCTGGCCTCAGTGGGTGATCATGGTTTCTAGCTGGTGCAGAGGTGCATGGACCTCATGCTATATATTGCTCTTGAGGAATGTAATCATCTTCCTTGTGCTCCCTTTCATATGTGTGAAAGGGGCGGGCAGAGTTAGCTCACACGGTTTGAAGAGCCTTGTGCTCTGGATTTTGTCTATTGGTTCTAACAGTGATGGGGGGCAAAGGAGGGATGCCATAATCATGTGGCCCCTCCTCATGGACACTATGCCACTCTAACGCTTCATTGCACGATGGCCACTCATATCGAACTTCTAAGGGAGCCTTATTATCTATGTTGAGCACCACATGTAAGGAATCCTCTTGAAAGGGGCTATGATGAATGGGCATGTCCCTCAAAGGGGTGCCTCTATAGTCCCATTCTAAAATGGGATGATGCGGACTCTCTCGTGGGTCATGCCACCAAGGCGGTATGACCAAGTCCTTGGTGCTATAGCGGAGGCAATTTGTGCCCCCTTGTACACTCTCCATGGCATCCACCCATGATTGGGATTGGCTACGAGTGCACACCATGGTGGTAACTCTCTACAAGCTATGTAGGTTTTTATCTCTTTTATGATTTTTTATGCTACACTAAATAGAAAAGATCATACACACACACAAGCAGTGATTATCTCGTTTAAATATTGAACGTGTGTCCTAGACTTGGTTTAGTGTGTTTTGATTTTTGTTTTTGGTTTTGAAGGTTTTAAAGAATGTTTAAATGTAAAATGATGGCTCTTATGACTCCCAAAAAATGTTCACCCCTTCGATATACCATTGCCAATCTGATATACCAACCTCTCTATATACCCGCCCTTACGTGAGGGAAACTATAGGTATGTGAGAGCAGATGGTATGTGGAAAATAGGTGGTATAGAAGGGGAATCACCCTATTTATGAAACCTCCCATAGAAGACTTATCATCATGCGCTTGGAATCACCCCAACTAAACTCAGTCAGATTTCATCAGGATTTACGTCTAGCAACATTTGCGATCAAGGTAATGGATGCAAAAATCAAGCCAAGGTGGTGATGAAATCCACCATTGCTCTTGATCAAGGGTTGGGGTTTTACAATAAGCACCTTGGTTTTTAATTTACCACATGGTGTGTGGGGTTCTTTTTATTTTGCAAAAGGAAACAAGCAAATAAAAAAAAGAAAACTTTCCCTAAGAAAACAAATAATCCAAAAATAGAAACACTAAAAATAGCAAATGATCGAGAAAGTGCAGAATCCTTACTCTTCTCTGCCTAGACCTTCTGATCTTGAGTCTCTGTCCTAAAAATGCCTAGAGAGCAATTCATCCCTGGGTCAAATGAATAATAGAACTGTATTCATCACAAGGTGGGGTGCATTCCCATTCATCCCTGGATGAGACGAATTACAGTTCTGTGTTCGCCACAGACTGGAATGAATAGCAGTCCCGCGTTCCAAAAAAAGAGATACCTACAAACAAGGCAAATTTTGATCAGATTTCTGATCCAAAAAGGTAGAGGACAGGGTCCCACCATGATTTCCACTGAAAGCACAAGGATACGGAAACAAAAAAGGAAAAACTCCAAGAATGATGCAAAAACGGAATTAAACTCAACGCTAAATCCTATGAATTAAAAATGCATGAAATGGAGAAAGCATGAATTGAAACCCAAATTAAATAATAGCCCTTCTCTTTTATTGATGTATTTTGCAATTCATTTACAATTCACATCCTCCCTTTTCAGGGGCAAGGAGCGTTAAATTCATCTCTTGGTTACATCCATGGATCGCCTTCCTTCTTTCGCGTGCCCACATGTAATATGGGCGGACCAAAATGTCACCGCCACTTGTTTATATGAATGTTGATTCTTGGATGCTCCTCCAATATCCTGGTACTATGTTCAAAGAAGCAAAATATAGTCAATAGCACCTGCGGATAAAACAAAGCATGCAATCCCCAAGCCTACGATAAACGAATGAGAAAAATGAATTAAACTGTGACTAAAATGAATCCAAATGCTCTAAAAATTTGACAGGGGTATTAGGACATCACCAAGAGGGCACTACAAAAATAACAGTCAAGAAATTCCTCACTGATTTGAATTCGCTCTGGGGAGGGACGAATTCACCTGCAATAAAATGCCCAAAAGGTATTGTCCCAAATGTCCTACCTAGGAAGCTCCAAAAGATCTAAAAATTTGGGGTTAGCTAATTGGGGGCATTTTGGGAAGACCCAGATGGTTGGATTTTCCCAATTTGACCTTCATCAATAGGAATCTGATGATGCTACCTACAAGTTAGTAAAAGCGAACGAATATAGAAACATGATCAAAATTGTTCAAAACGAGATGAGATTTAAATGAAAACCTATCTAAAAATCATAGAATTGAATGCAAAAAATGAAAATTATGGAAATCAAAATCTTCTATAGATTACCAATCACTCCTAAAAGAGACGATTAGGCCTGCAACAGTGCGGGGATGCCCGGGCGGGCTGCCCACCGTTTGGGGCTTGATTTTGGCACCAATCCAATTGGGATGGGTCCAAAATCTCTTACAAGGGGTTGTCTAAAAATTGGGTGGTATACTGTAATCAAATATCAGGTTTTGGGCTCAATATTAGTCCTTCCAATAGTCACCCTATGACCTCCTCTCTAAAATATATCAAGGGTGTGAAGGGCACAAATTGCATAAAGATGTATGGGGAAAAAAATGACAGTGCTTCGTTGCTCAAAATTGCTCTTACTCTCTATATTTGGGGTGAGAAAAACCACCAATTTATAGACCTAGAGGTCTCTTGGGATGAGCATGTAGGGGCGCCACTTGGCAACCATGCCCTTCCAAGGGAGGTAAGATTCCTCCCTGATTAGGGGCTTCATGACTGCCCTTATAACAACCTCTAACGCTCGAAAACACTCACCCATGCTCCCATGAAATGAATGAGGTGTTAAGTGGTGGATCCGAGTTGCCATTTTTCAAGATTTGACTTTTTTCCAGTCAAACCTACAATTCACCCCACCCTGGAGCAAATTATGAATTCGTCCCTAAGAGGAGAGAATCCCATTTTGAATTCATCCCTGGGTGGAATGGATATTGAGCAAAGTGCTTGAAGGTGCCAAAATGATTTTTGACCTTCCAAAATTGTTGTGAGAGTGGTTAGGACCACTATTTAACCTCTGGGGGCTGCCCTAGGGGCTGTGTGTGCCAATGTGATCAGTGTTTGCAGTCACATAATTGGATTGGTGTTTTTTTTGTATCTACACATTGTTATGATAATTGTATCTCTTGTGTTAAACTATGCATGTTAGGAAAAAGGTCCTTGAAGTTTTATGATAAGCATTTTATTAAGTGCAATTTAAATTTTTTTCAATATGAATATTTATTATCAATTACAACATGTTGGATTATGAAGTTGCTTTATAAATGCTTTCATATTATGTAATATGTAATTATTTATTTTAGAATTTTGTTTTAATGCAATATTTGTTATCATGGAAAGCATTGGATAGAAATACTCTTGTAAATGGAAAGATAATAAATCCCAATCCTAGGAGGATTTGCGTATATGCAATAACCAGATAAATATGAGTCCTAGAAGGAGATGCGAGGATGCAAAAACTATGAAATCATAAGCCTAGAAGGATTTGTATGAATAAAATATGTAGGTATCTTGTGAATCTTTACACCTTGAATGAGTAGGATCATATGTATCCCATCTAGAATTTATGTAACCATTCATAAGTTAGTAGTGGTGATCCCTTAAACATGTAGAATCAGGTGATTATGTTAGTTTTTGATGAAGTGGAAATGAGCTTAGTTATCCCACTAAGGTGTGATAATTAATAACCATGGCTGTACTCTTGATTAATCTACCTATATGTACTTAGAGTTAGTTTAGGTAATAAGCATCTCCCTTTAAGTGTTATGGGCCTTAAAGGATAATTCCAACATCATGGTCACATGGTCCTATGTCAATGAAGGTGTGGGAAATGTGGGGGGCCATGTTTATATTCCTTCTAAATGTTTAGATTTATTAAGTCTCACCCAAAAAAAACATGAGATTTGGTTACTCCTGTCCATTGATTTTTATCTACAGTGACTAGAAACTCAAATGTGGTGAATCCTTTAATGTTAGGATATGTAAAATGATAAGGTTGTTCCCATTGCAAATATTTGCTTCTAATAATTCTTAAAATAAATAGGTTGGTATATTTAGATTGTTAAAATTGGTAATAGAGCTCTAGTACATAGGGCTCAAAGCTTTCGTGGAGTGTGACTAGGTTGAGCCTTGACTTGATGTGCAACTTTGGGTTAGTAATATTGCAAGAAGGCAAGGGTGACCCTAAACATTATCAATTGAGTAATAATATTTATGTTAGTTCATAAGGAGAATGAATCTAATAGATTGTAAGTACAATTGAGGGAGAATTTTAACTTACCAAAATCCTTTTGTTGATAGGGATGGCACCCGTTCAAAAAGGAAGTTCATCGAATAAAACTAAAACTATTGCACAAGGAGGAAGTGCAAAACAAAAGTTTAGATTAACTGGTAACCCTAGTAAGAAAACTAGAAGAAGAATGAATCCTAGTAAAATATCTAAGATGATAGTAAGCCCTTATAGGAACATGTAAGAAACAAAAGATATACTAAGAGAGATCTCTCCTCCACAGTGATTTTTATTTAAAAGCAATTGGAGTAGCAACATAAAAATGATGGAAATAATAATCAATAATGAATACACTACTAGAAATATAGATAATAGTCTGGAAGAGAACCCTATTAGAAGAATCCAAGAAGGTAGATCTTAGATAGAGGATAAATTAATAAGATATCTCATGAATTAACAAGTAAAAAAATTTAATGGGAAAGAAGGAGGAGATGTAGTCATGTCACGGTTGAAAGAGTTAGATAATTTATTTTCTATAAAACGTTACTCATCTAAGACTAAGACTGTGTAGGCTACCCTTCATATCCTAGAAGCAACCCTAGAATGGTGGGACACATTTAATATAGGTTAAAATATCCAAGCCATGGAACTTAAGAGCGATGATTTCATTTGGATTTTTAAGGAAAAAGTTACTTTTAGAGTAGTTTTATGTAGATAAATTTAAAAAATTATCTACACTTCAACAAGGATCACTATCAATAGTGGTGTATTTTAGATATATGTGAAACTTTTGAAGTATGTTCTAGAGTGCGAGAGAAATAAATGGCTTAAGGTGCACACGTTCACTCTAGGATACACCTCAATATAAGGATGCTGATTAATATGCTCAAACCTAAAACTTTACAAGAGGCCTATGACCTACCTAGACAAGAGGAAACTAATATTTAAACTATAAATATTTTCTTCAACTATGCAGGCTTCATATATCTAGAGAGACTAAAAACCAAGAAAAGAAAGAGTGTAGGATTTATAAAGTGGGATAAAGAACAAAACAAAATAAATAAACAAAACTAGAAGTTTAGTAATTGGAATAATATAAATTAAAGGTAAAATAAGATATATTTTTTAGAATAAGGTTAATTCCAATTCTCATCCCCCTAAGAAAATTGAATCAATACAAAAAGAAGAAATAGGTAAGAAAATACAAGAGAGGCAACAAGAACCTAGGGTAGGTTTCTACATATGTGGCAGTCATCACTATGTTAAGAAATATCCTCAAATATCAAGGTGAAGTCACAAGGCATAGAAGTTCCAACCTAGATGGACAAGACAAATTGATATTACTAAATGGAAGGCATAACAAGGATATAAAAGTTTTAATATATAGTGGAGCTATTGATAGTTTTATTTCCATTAGTATTATCAAGAATATGCCAAAAAGACGTAGGTTTTTTGTACAAGGGTGGAAAGTTGAGTATGGATCTAGTTAAACTTACTTAGTCGATCAATATTTACAAAAAATAGATATAAATCTACCCAATGAGTCTAATATATGGTAGTTATATGTGGTACCCCTTCATGCTTTTGATATTATCCTATGGATGGATTGGTTCAAGGCTCATGTACCCTTAATCAACTTCCAAGATAGGTGGATTGATTACACCGATAAGGATAAGAGGAGAGTGAGGGTACAAAGTGTGCAAGGTTCTTTTCAACCTCACTTATTTTCAGCTATGTAGTTAAAGAAAGCCATTAAAAGAGGTGGTATGTTATATGTATTAAAGATAAAAGGAAATACTTGAGAAAATGGATATGAAGAAGAAATCAAGAAACATCCAATTCTCCCTGATTTTCAAGATGTATTTCCAAAATATCTTCTAGGTCTACCCCCTCAAAAGGAATTTGAATTCATTATTGAGTTAGTATTAGGGGTTGACCCCATTTCAAGGACACCATTGAGGCTTCCTATTTGTGGCCATAGGTTTCCTTCTACCTATCGCATAGGCTAATTTTCTGCAGCCTATGCACAACCATTCCTTAGAATATTGGAGGATGTTCATGCTTTTAGCCTATTAATCCTTGCATCATTGTCTTTGTGTAGGTTATCACAATTTGAGGGTTGGATGGTATCGCCATTTATAATTAGTGAACACCTAAACTCGAGTTGTCTATGTTGTTTATCTTCTCTTAATTTGGGCCTATGTGTAGATTAATTTTTGTGGATTTGCTTAACTTTTGATGTAATTTGATCTGGTTTGGAGTTGATTTATCTCCTTTCATGTTTTAGAGTTAACTTAGAGATACCCTATTTAACTCATGATATCTCTTTTATTCTTATTATTAATGTATGTTGGCTTCTTAAACAATTAGATTTTGGTGTTTATAAAAGATATTATTTAAATATTTTAGTTAGGTTGCTAAGGAAAAGTGTTTATTGGAGTGAATTTATTTAGTTAAATGCTAGAATTATCTTTAATTTATTAGAGTTAATGTTGTTTCCCTAATGTTATGAAATTATGGTTTTTAGGAAGGCATCTATTTAATTATTATAGCATGCTAGGATGAAATTAATTCTAAATTTCAAATTTTATATTAGTCGATGGTTATGTTAGACTTGTAATCTTTGTTTTGGTTAAATAAATATTGAGTGTATATTTCCTTATTTAAAAGAGATTTTTTAAGACTTGAATGATTGGTTTTGAAATAGAAACTATGATAATTATTCCAAAGACTCTTGTGAGGTAAGGGATAATTAAAAATAGAAGTATGAGATTGTCTTTTGCATAATTAATTTTGAAAGAAAAAATAAATTAATGATTGTTGAAGACTCATGAGAGTTAGGGAATCATTATAAAAAATGTATGGGATTCTCATTGATTAAAAGGAATGTTGCATGTTGGTTTTGAAATAGAAACTATGTTAATGATTTTTGAGACTCTTGTGGGGTAGGGTAAAATTATAAAGAGAAGTACATAATTTCTCCTTATGTTGGCTTGTTCCTAATTTGTGCATGGTTGTTTGCATTAAAAGTAAAGGAATTAAATGATTAAGTTGCATTGCATTTAGAATTGTTTTAATCCCTAAGCATTCCTCATAAGCAATGGGTGGGCTCCTATGAAGTAGATTTTGTAGATATTTAGATGATATGGAGATCATTGGAGGATGAATATATAGTTTCAGGAATGTATAGTTGCTTTGATAGAAGAATCAAAATCTATGTAAAGAAATAATTTGCTCAAAGAAATATTATAAAACTGAATTACAGTATAATTTGAAGGATTTTTGTTAGTATGAAAAAAAACACAATAAATTGCTAGAATGTATTGTTATAATAATTAGATCTCTTGTGTTAAAGTATGCATTTTAGAAAAAAATATCCTTGAAGTTTTACGATAACCATTTGTATTAAGTGCAATTTGAATTTGTTTCAACATGAATCTTTATTATCAATTGCAGCATGTTGGATTATGAACTTGCTTTATAAATGCTCTCATATTATGTAATATGTAATTATTTATTTTAGAATTATTTTTTAATGCAATATTTTTTACCTTGAGAATGGTTGAATAGAGGTAATCTTGTAAAATAAAACATTATAAATCCCAATCCTAGGATGAGTTATGTAGATGCAATAACCAGGTAAATATGACTCTTAAAAGGATATGTGAGGATGTAACAACTATGAACTCATAAACCTAGAAGGAGTTGTGTGAATACAATATCTAGGTATATTTTTAATTTTTGCACCTTGAACAAGTAGGATCAGGTGTATCCCATATAGAAGTTATGTAATCATTCACAAGTTAGAAGTGGTGATCCCTTAAACATGTAGAATCAGGTGATCATGTTAGTTGTTGATGAAGTGGAAATGACCTTAGTTATCCCACAAAGGTGTGATAACTAAGAACTAAAAACCTACTCTTGATTAACCTACCTAGATGCACTTAGAGTTAGGTTAGGGAATAAGCATTTCCTTTTAAGTGGTATGGGCCTTAAAGGATAATTCCTACATAGTGGTCACATGGTCCTATGTTGATGAAGGTGTGGAAAATATGGGGGGACCATGTTTATATTCCTTCTAAATGTGTAGATTTAGTAAGGTCAACCCCAAAAAAGCATGAGAGTTGATCACTCCTATCCATTGAGTGTTGTCTACAATGACTAGAAACTCAAATGTAGTAAATCCTTGAATGTTGAGATATGTAAAATGATAAGGTTGTTCCCCTTGCAAACCTTTGTTTCTAATATTTAAAAAAAAATGGGTTGTTATATTTAGGTTTTTACAGTTGGTATTAGATCTCCAGGTCATAGGGATAGAAGATTTCGAGGAGTATGACTAGGTTAAGCCTTGACTTGATGTGCAACTTTGGGTTTGGAATTTTGTAAGAAGACAAGGGTGACCCCAAACATTATCAATTGAGTAATAATGTTTATGTTAGTTCATGAGGAGAATGAAGCTAACATATTGTAAATAAAATTGAGGAAGCTTACCAAACTCCTTTTTGTTGATAGGGATGGCACTTGTTCAAAAAGGAAGTTCATCAAAGAAAACAAAAATTATTGCACAAGAAGGAAGTGCAACATAAAATTTTAGATGAATTGAGGACCCTAGTTATGAAACTAGAATAATAATGACTCCTATTAAAATATCTAATATTTTAGTAAACCTTGATGGGAACATCTAGGAAATAATAATATCTACTAAGGGAGAACAAGATTTCTCCTCCATAGTGAAGTTGCTTCAAGAGCAATTGGAGTAATAATAAAAAATTATAGAAACCCTAATCAATAAATAATCTAATACTAGAAAGTAGAGGGTAGGTAGGAAGAGAACCCTATCAAAATAAGCCATGAAGGGAGAGCTTAGATAGAGGTTAAATTAGCAAGAGATCTCAAGAATGTTAAAGCAACCAAATTTAGTGAGAAAGAAGGAGGAGATGTAGTAATGTCATGGTTGAAAGAGTTAGAAAATTTCCTTGTAACCAAATTTCTATGAACTTTTACTCATCTAATACTAAGATTTTATGCGTTACCCTTCATGTCCTAGATGCAAACCTAGAATGGTAAGAAACATTTGGTACAAGTAAAAAGAACCAAACCATGGAACTTAAATGGGATGATTTTGTTTGTAATTTTAAGAAAAGGGTTCTTTTAGATTATTTTTATGTAGATAAATTTAAGGAATTATCTATACTTCAACAAGGATCATTATCAATAGTGGTGTATTTTTATAGATATGTGAATCTTTTGAAGTATATTCCAGAGTACGAGAACCATAAATGCCTTAAGGTACATAAGTTAGTTCTAGGGATAGACCTCAAGATAAGGATAGTGATTAATATGCTCAAACCTAAAATTTTGCAAAAGGCCTATGACCTAGCTAGACAAGAAGAAACTAATATTCAAACTAAAAATATTGTCTTCAACTATGTAGGCTTCATAGAGCTAGAGAGACTAAAACTCAAGAAAAGAAAGAGTGTAGGATTTATAAAGTGGGATAAGGAAAAAAACAAAATAAATAAATGAAACTAGAAGTTTAGTAATAGGAATAATGAAAATCAAGGGCAAAACAAGAAAATTTTTTAGAATAAGGATAATTCTAATCCTCATCCCCTTAAACAAATTGAATCAACACAAAAATAAGGAATAGGGGATAAAATACAACAGAGTCCACAAAAACCTAGGGTAGGTTGCTACATATGTGGCGGTTATCACTATTCTAAGAAATATCTCCAAATATCAAAGTCGAGTCACAAGGCATAGGAGTTAGAGCCTATATGGAAAAGCTAAATCGATAGTACAAAATTGAAGGTTGTATAATAAGGATATAAAAGTTTTAATAGATAGTGGAGCTACTAATAATTTTATTTCCACTAGTATTATCAAGGGTATGCCAAAAATACCTAGGTTTTTTGCATAAGGTTGGAAAGGTAAGTATGGATCTGGTCAAACATACTTAGTGAATCAATATTTATCTACAACAGAGATAAGTCTACCCAATGGGTCCACTATAGGACAGTTATATGTGGCACCCCTACATGCTTTTAATATTATCCTATGAATGGATTGGTTGAAGGCTCATGGAGCCTTAATAAACTTACAATATAGATGGATTGATTTTACCAAAAAGGATAAGAGGATAGTGAGGGTACAAAGTGGGAAAGGTTATTTTCAACCTCACTTGTTTTCAGCTATGCAGTTAACAAAATCCTTTAAAAGATGTGGTATGTTATATGTAGTACAAATCAATGGAAATACTTGAGAAAAAGGAGATGAAGAATAATTCAAGAAACATCCAATTCTTCATGAGTTTCAAGATATGTTTACCAAATACCTTCTAGGTCTACCCGCTCAGTAGGAATTTGACTTCACTATTGAGTTAATATTAGGGGTTGAACCCATTTCAAGGACACCTTATTGGATAATCCCAATTGAATTGCAATAGGTAAAGGTGTAATTTTAAGAATTATTAGAAAAAGGTCTGATAAAACCTAGTGTGTCACCTTGGGGTACTCTAGTATTATTTATGAAAAATAATGATGGTTCACTGAGGCTATGCATATACTATAGAATATTAAATAAGGTAACCATTGAGAATATGTATCCTTAACCATGGATAAATGACCTATTTTATTAGCTAAAGAATGCTACCATATTCTCAAAGATAGATCTAAGATTGGGGTATCGTAAAATAAGGATTTGGGAAGAGGATACCCCTAAGACAACCTTTAAGACCATATATGCGCATTACGATTTCATAGTGCTATCATTTAGGTTGGAAAATGCACCAAATTTTTTTATGAATATGATGAACAATATTCTCAAAAGATATCTAGACCAGTTTGTCTTGGTATTTTTGGATGATATTCTAATCTATTCTTGTACTAAAAAGGAATACAACCACCATCTTCGGTTAGTGTTGGACGTTCTGAGGAAGAACTAGTTATATGGAAAGTTGTCCAAGTGTGACTTTTATACCTCATTGGTACAATATTTAGGGCACATCATCTCGATATAGAGAATTTCTATAGACCCAAAGAAAATTTAGGCTATATTATAGGTATTTTGTGATAGATTACTCTAAGGTTACCTATTTAGTCACCAATATTCAAAAATGGAAAAGAGTTAAAATGGACAGCTAAATGTGAGACCACATTTAAGGCTCTAAAAAATAAGTTAACCACAACATTGATTCTCAAGATACCAAATGCTATTGGAAATTTTATCATGTGTACCAATGCTTCCCTAGAAGTCTTGAGTGAGTTATTGTCATAGGAAGAGTCTCCAATGGCCTATGAGTCTATAAAATTCAAGAATCATGAGGTAAAATATGTTAGACATGATCTATAATTGGCACCAATGGTGCATGCTCTAAAATTTCAAAGATATTATTTATTGGGTAGACCATTTGATCTAAGGACATATCATCAAATTTTGAGGTATATATTTACCCAACTAAAAGCACGAGGATACGGAAACAAGAAAGGAAAGACTCCAAACACGATGCAAAAAATGAAGCTAAACTTAACGCTATATCCTACGAATTAAAAATGCATGAAATGGAGAAAGCATGAATTGAAACCCAAATGAAATAACAGCCCTTCTATTTTATTGATGTATTCCACAACTCGGTTACAATTCGCATCCTCCCTTTTCAGGGGCGAGGAGCGTTAAATTCATCTCTTGGTTACATCCATGGATAGCCTTCCTTCTTCCGCGTGCCCACATGTAAGATGGGCGGACCAAAACGTCACCGCCGCTTGTGTCTACGAATGTTGATTCCTGAATGCTCCTCCGATGTTCCGGTCCTGCGTTCAAAGAAACAAAAGATAATCAATAGCACCTGCGGATAAAACAAAACATGCAATCCCCAAGCCTACGATAAATAGATGAGAAAAATGAATTAAACTAAGACTAAAATGAATCCAAATGCTCTAAAAATTTGACAGGGGCATCAGGACATCACCAGGAGGGCACTGCAAAAAGAATAGTCAAGAAATTCCTTGCCGATTTGAATTCGCTTCGGGCGGGACGAATTCACCTGCAACAAAACGCCGAAAAGGTGTTGTCCCAAATGTCCAGCCTAGAGAGCTCCAAAAGACCTACAAACTTGGGGTTAGCTAATTGGGGGCATTTTGGGAAGACCCAGATGGTCGGATTTTCCCAATTTGACCTCCATCAATGGGAATCTGATGACGCTACCTGCAAGTTAGTAAAAGCGAACAAATATAGAAACACGATCAAAATTGTTCAAAACGAGACGAAATTTAAATGACAACCTATCTAAGCATCATAGATTTGAATGCAAAAGATGAAAATGATAGAAAGCAAAATCTGCTATAGATTCCCAATCGCTCCTAAAAGGGACGATTAGGCCTACAGCAGAGCAGGGCGCCCGGACGGGCCGCCCACCGTTTGGGGCCTGATTTCGGTACCAATCCACTTGGGATGGGTCCGAAATCCCTTACAAGGTGTTGTCGGAAAATTGGGTGGTATACTGTGGTCAAATGTCAGGTTTTGAGCTCAAGATTCGCCCTTTCGCTAGTCACCCAATGACCTCCTCTCTAAAAGAGATCAAGGATGTGAAGGGTACAAATCGCACTAGGGTGTATGGGGAAATAAAATGGCAGCACTTCGTTGCTCACAATTGCTCTGTCTTCCTCCCTTTTGGGGTGGGAAAACCCACCAATTTATAGACCTGGAGGTCTCTTGGGGATGAGCATGCAGGGGCGCCACTTGGCAGCCATGCCCTTCCAGGGGAGGGAAGATTCCTCCCTGATTAGGGGCTTCATGACTGCCCCTGTAATAGCCTCTAACGCTCGAAAATGCTCACCCATGCTCCCATGAAATGAAGGAGGCGTTAAGTGGCGGATCCGAGCTGCCATTTGTCAAGATTTGACTTTTTTCCCATCAAACCTGCAATTCGCCCCACCCCGGAGCGAATTATGAATTCGTCCCTGGGAGGAGCGAATCCCAATTTGAATTCGTCCCTGGGTGGAACGGATATTGAGCAAAGTGCCTGAAGGTGCCAAATTGATTTTTGACCTTCCAAAACTATTGTGAGAGTGGTTAGGACCACTTTTTGACCTCTGGGGGCTGCCCTTGGGGTTGTGTGTGTCAATGCGATCAGTGTTTGCAGTCACATAATCGGATTGGTGTTGTTTTGGTGTCTATAGATGCCCCTTTTTGGGATGCGTTGTGCAAGGCACAACGTCGAGCAAAAAATAGATATCCAAAGCACTAATGATTAGGGTTTCTTGGTAACCTAACCAAATTTTGATGCCCCAAGTATGAAGAGGGCATGCATTCTTGAATCCTTGCTTCTGACGAGCGAAGGAACTCAATTCAAGTGTTAACCTTTTTCGGTGAGGTGTGACTTGAACTTGGACATTGATCAGTCATGAATAGGCAAAGGGCGCAACCTTTTGTCTGTGAGAACCTTGAGTTCATGATTCATGAATGCCAAGTGATTGATCAGCTTGTGATTATTGCTTGTTTACTGCCCCAAGCAGGAGCGTGATTTGTCTTTGCCAATGATTCTTCGAATGCATGCCATTTCCATGATTGGGTGTGTATTTGTTGATTGGTGACTAAGTGTGACTACCCCCTCAAGCGACGAATCGATGAGGGAATGACCAACATGAGAAAAGTGACGAGTCGCTTGACCCAAGATGACTTAGGTAAGGGTGCCTTCAGAGATTTATCTTTGAATGTGTGTGCAGTTTTTCGACATTTAGACCTATTTTTGGTGGGTGTTAACCCTTTTGGCGACGCCGTTTGGAGCTGAAATTGTCAAAAATTCGTCTTCCCGTGGAGCGGTCCGGCCATGGTGGCCTTCTTAGGGAGTAGGATGGTGACAATTTATAACCCCGACATCTATTTTGGATGCCAAGAATGCTAGGCATGAAGGCGCCTTCGTTCGGCAATGTTATTGCTATTTTTGGTTGGGTTTTGACCCTTTTGGCGACGTCATTTGGGGATGAAATTCTCGAAAATCCGTCTTCCCGTGGAGTAGTCCGGCTATGGTAGCCTTCTTAGGGAGTAGGATAGTGAGGATTTGTGACCTCGACATCTATTTTGCATGCCCGGAATGTCAAGTGCAAAAGCACTCTCATCGGGCAAGTTTATTAGCTGTTTTGGTGCATTTTTGTTCAATTTTTGTTGTTTTTGAAATTTTTGCTCTGGATTCATTTTGGGGTGGGACGAATTCCTATTGAGCATTCGTTCTAGGGTGGGATGAGCACTAACCAGAGTGCTCATCCTAGGGAGGAATGATTACAGGCTCAAAAATCCTATTTAAAGGCCAAAACTAGGGTTTGGGCTCATTTGCACTTGTTTTTCTGGCGATTTGGAGCTCTGAGGAGGAGGAGGTCAATTCTGCGAAGCGAAGCACTGCAAAATTTTTCTGCCACCATGAGTGCACGAACCGGATCGAGCGGCGGAGCCGAAGCGAGACCAGTAAGTGAACTCCCTCTTTATTATTTTCTTGTACTAAATTTTGCTATGTTTAATTTTTTTTGTTTTTTTGTTTGTTGTAATTTATCAAATTAAGAGTGTAAACCCTAAGTTGACAAATTAACTATTGTTGTTGTACACTATTTTTCATGATTCTAGCATGCTTATTTTGTTGTCTATTGTAGGTTGTGAAGATCCGGTATCGCGTGCCGACTATGTTTGCTGAAGCGTGGGAGGCGCTAGTTGTGGCTGACTGGGAGTGGCTTGACGCCCTCGGGCTCAAGCAGGTGGCTCGGCTGGAGCCAGTGATTGGGGATCGGGCCTACCTGATGGCCCTGATCAACTTGTGGGATCCTCAGACTAATACTTTCCATCTCCCAATAGGGGAGATGACAGTCACTTTGGAGGATGTCTATCAGATTCTTAGGATTCCAATAGACGGACTGTCGATCAGGACGACATCGCGGGATCAGCGGACAGTGGTGCTGACCCACTGCTTCGGGCATGGGGAGGAGTTGGGGGTGGATGGTCCAGTGGAGATGGTAGAGGTTGACTACCAGATGGGTGGGATTCTGGTTCGATGGTGGTTTGAGAGGGGGGTGTTGGGAGTGAGGCATGCATTGCTTATGGGCCTCATTTCCAACATGTTGCTACCTGACTCGTCAGGTGCGAGGTTCCCGTGGAACCTGCTGGATGTGGTCTATCGGCTGGTGGAGTGTTCGACGTAGGAGCCTTTGATCATGAGATGGGGATAGATACTACTGGCATAGCTCTATGGGGAGCTATATGAGGTCCGCTGACAGAGGCGAAAGGGGATCAACTACAACTATCTGCTGTAGAGCTGGGGTTGGTAGCACATAGCGATGGAGAGACCTACGAGGTTACCATGGATGACATGGGTGGAGATGGTGGATAAGGATATTGGTTATGCGGCTCTATGGTAGTGGTCTAGGGAGTAGGGATAGAGTCGATGGTGGGCAGGTGTCGTAGGGCACTATGTCGATGCCTTTGCTTGGCTTGCTCTGGGGGAGGTGTTCTAGTGACCTTATCAGGACTGTCCAGCCTGGCCGAAGGCTGGAGAGTGGCTCCGATGGGTACGTAGGGAGCGATGGCTGATCGGGCGACATGGGACCGAGTAGGAGTTCTTCCCATATAGTCAAGTGACATGATAGTTTGGGGTGCACCAGGGGTTTCCTGGTGAGCCCGTGGTCTATCGACACTAGGGGACGAGAGGACTCTGGATCGATCGATCATCGTGCCACTAGGTGAGGATTCGGACGCGATGATCGACGTCCCAGACGTGGATGACGTCGAGACTATGCCAGAGTATGATCAATGGTGGATACTACAGTGATGGTGGGGAGAGGGACCACTAGGAGGTGCGAAGGTGGCAGCAGTGGGGATGATGGTGCAGAGGCACCAGGTGAGGGTTGGGGAGCTCCGCTAGAGGAGGCGAACATGGTGGAGGTGGATGACTCGGGCATGGATTTTGGGGCTCTGGATCAGCCGGAGATGTAGGACGTCCTAGAGTAGTGGGAGCCAGAGTAGGCTGCTATTCTAGAGGTGCCTATGCATCAGGGAGATTCAGAGGACATGGAGTCAGGGTTACACTGAGAATGCATGGTTGGTGGAGCTGCTACGGAGGCGAGATGAGGAGCTAGGGGAAGCTTTGTAGGAGAGGGATCTCCTATGGGCTCAGCTGGCAGAGTAGGAGAGCGCATTCGTTGCACACCGTCGGGGGGATGGGGACACCAGCACTGCATAGGAGAGGGATCTCCTATGGATGCAGCTAGCACAACATGATGATGCAGTAGCTTACTACCATCGATGGGAAGCAGAGTGGTTGCGGCGGGAGGCAGATTGGTCTCGATGGGAGATAGATTGGTCTCGACATCGGATGGATATGGAGGGAGAGATTATCCACCTCGATGGGTGGTTACCTGAGCCTCCTAGAGGTGGCTCTTCACGTCGGATGAGGGACAGTGGTACTGAGCAGTCAACATCATCTCATCGTAGGTGATTGGATGAGGGAGGTGGTAGCAGGCATGATGCGGGGGCTAGTAGTAGCCGCCCTGAGGGGTCCCATAGGACCCACACCACGGGGGTAGTTCCCGTCGCACCGATCCTACATGATCATGGTGGCCGATGCCTTAGGCTTGGGGGTTTTGAGATTTTGGATTTTGGTTGTGGGGTCACATGATCGGTTCTTTGTAGCCTACGGGCATTTTTGATGATATATACAGATGACTTTATTTTGTTTATGCGCATGTGGTGATTTGATTTTATGCATGATGATTGATGAATATGGATGTATGCATGTTAAGTTATAGTGATGAATGCATATGTTGTGCTAAAAATGTGCATGTTTTTAAGTTATATAATATGCAAATGGAATGGATGAATTGAATTTGTGATTTTTGGTAGTCGGACCATAGACTGTTTAGAACTTTATGGCTTTTTGTCCTAGGCGATTGCTGCGGTGAATAGCTTTGTATGTATACATTTTTTTTTTTTTTTTTTTTTGGTATGGCGAGAATAAAATATAGTAAGTTGGTTTTGAATGCAGTTAAGGTTTTCTGAGACTCAGATGTTTTAACTACCTAGCCACGACTGTACTTTATCTCACAAGACTTTTTGAACAAGGTATGAATCGGACTTGTTTTGGACCAAGTTATTTCACATCCCTGTGTGTGCAATTGGGTTCATTTATGTGGTGTTAGGTCAGGATACCGCCAGTGCCAGATAGGCTGTCAACCAAACCTGTACTGAGGATCACCTGATTAGCTCCACTAACTCCTTTGTTGTGTTTAGTCAGATTAATCTGTGGTGCTATCGTAGGATACCATAAGCTAGCTCATCCACATGCAAACATTGATCTGCACACAAGGTAATGTGACAGATATATCGTCATGCGGGAGGTTTACCACCGGTGACCGATAGGCTATCAACCAAACCGGTACTGAGGTTTGCCTCATGACCTGTCGGAATGCTGAGAGTTCTAGGGATTCAAGTTCGACTCCCTTCTTTTCTTCAATTGTATTGGGATACTTGCTCTTTTGTAGTGATAAAATCACTGTTTATTTTTGTATATATTTTTTTTTTTTTTTTTTTGAGCAAGGGATTTTGCATAGTGAGTGGTGATAATCACTATTGTATGTGCTTTTTGATGTATGCACTGTGGTTGTGATGTCAAATTTTGGAGTTTTGACGGTTTGCAAATGTTTATGATGTTTGCAACTTTTTGAGAACTTGGGATTCTTGGGGAATTGGGTAGGGAGGATGCTTGTCCTTTTGCCAACTCTCAGCATTCTTGGGGTCATTCGCACAGGGGGATGAGCAAGATAACCATTTCGCTTATGGTGACCTGGATTGCTTTGCAGGGTTCATCTTTCATTCACACAACTTGGGAATTTTGTTATATGTTTTAACTTGTGTTGGGATGCTACGTAACGAGGTGTGATCCAAGTAGAATTCTACCTGCGTAAAATTTGTCTGACTTGGTACAGTATGTGGCTAGAAAGCTAATGACGACTGAATGACGAAAACTCTCGATACAAAATAACTGACTATGATGTGGGAGAATATCATGAATGGCGGTTATAGGCGATGAGCTATTGACAAAGTGGGAAAACAAAATGTGAAAATGATGGTTTTGCCAAGTAATGACAGTCTATGGTGCTTCGACCTTTATGACCACAAATATGCAATGTATGGGTTTGATGTTGAATGCAGCTATATATTTTTGTATTTTTGAGGGATTGATTTTTGTGAATATGAAGGTGAGATGCAAAAAGAGCTCTATGTTGTTATGATGATTTTGCGTATGCATGGGAATGAGATGCAAATTTTGTTATTTTTTGATGATTTTGTTGTTTTTTTTTTTTGGATTTGCTTATTTTTGTGAGTATGAGGATGAGATGCAACGGAGTTTTGTATTGTTGTGATGATTTTGAGTATGCATGGAAATGAGATGCAATTTTTTTGTTATTTTTGATGATTTTGTTGTTTTTGAATTTTCTTATTTTTGACCAAGCGATTGTAGGAATCCTTGGAGCATTTTGGGATTGACCAAGCGATTGTGGAAATCCTTGGAGCATTTTGGGATTGACCAAGCGATTGTGGAAATCCTTGGAGCATTTACATTGGAAATCCTTGGAGCATTTGAGATTGACCAAGCGATTGTGGAAATCCTTGGAGCATTTTGGGATTGACCAAGCGATTGGAAATCCTAGCATTTTATTACCAGATTGGAAATCCTTGGAGCATTTTGGGATTGACCAAGCGATTGTAGGAATCCTTGGAGCATTTTGGGATTGACCAAGCTATTGTGGAAATACTTGGACCATTTGGGGTTGACCAAGCGATTGTGGAAATCCTTGGAGCATTTGGGGTTGGGCTATAGCTCGTTTAAATGTGGAAAGGCCGCAAATGACTGATGTTCAAGGGTTCTAGTTCCTTGATTCCGTCAAGAGAGGCTAGCCGGTATGTTCCAGGGCCTATTTTGCTATCAATGACATAAGGACCTAACCAGTTTGCCATGAACTTGTCCCTTAATTGGGGCGGCAAATTAGAGTTCTGCTGGTTCTCTTTCAAGACCAAGTCACCAACCTGAAAGTCCCGTAGGTGAACTTTCATGTTGTATGCTCTCTTAAGTCGCTCTTGATAGATACGTAAATGCTCGAGAGCATTAACGCGTCGCTCATCAAGCAACGTAAGCTGGTCGAACCGGGCCTGCCATGCAGTGTCATCATCGATGAACTCGTGCATTGATATGCATAAGGAAGGAATTTCCAACTCGAGAGGCATGACTGCCTCGGAGCCATACACCAGCAAAAATGGAGTTGCCCTAGTGGGTGTCCGAATGCTAGTGCGATAGGCCCATAGGGCAAGTGGGATCTGAATGTGCCAATCCTTATGATTATCTATGACTATATTTTTAAGGATGGCAACTAGCATTTTGTTCGACGCCTCTGCTTGCCCATTTGCCTACGGATAATAGGGTGTCAAAAAACTATGCTGAATTTTGTACTTTGTGGTCAAAGCACGCACATCTTTGTTCTTGAATGACGTCCCATTATCCGAGATTATCTTGGATGGAATACCAAAATGACATATGATGTTATGCAAAATGAACTCCACAATGCGGGGTCCAATCGTAGAGGTTAGCGAAACTGCTTCCACCCACTTGGTGAAGTACTCTGTGGCCGTTATGATAAACGTGTGATGGCCGAACGATGCAGGGGAGATATTTTCGATGAGATCTAAGCCCCACTACGAAAATGGCCAAGCCGACTGGATCGGCTGCAAGGCCTGGGAAGGTACGTGTGTCAAATTGGCATGATGTTGACACTTCACGCACTTCCTGACATATGCGCAACAATCTCGCTCTAAAGATGGCCAATAATAGCCCATGCGAAGAATGCACTTTGCGATGGCCATACCACTGAAGTGGCCACCGCATGTACCATCGTGTGCTTGGGTGATTGCCCAAGCGGACTCCTGCTGGTCCAAGCAACGGAGGAGAATCCCTTCGTAGCTTCGATGGTACAAAATGTCTCCTAACAAGACATGCTTTGCCACTTTCTGTTTGAATGATCATTGTGCGGCATGTGTCAATCCAAGCGGGAGGTTACCTAACTTGAGGTAGTCCCTGATGGGTGTATACCAATCCTGTTTATCGAAAGCCTCGATAGTCTGAACGGCCAATCCCTCTTGAAGTTCATCCCTAGCAAAAGCTGAGCGGGAAAGAACTTGCAAGAATAGCATTGTATTGCTATCAATGGGAGTAGGGGAGAACAAGGACCCCCAGTTGGCATGATTCAAATGATCGTGGATTCGAGAGAACCTGTCCATGGATGGCTCAATCTGGATCAAGTGGATTCCTGGCGTTAAATCAGAGCTTGCTCGCTCCATCGCTGATTGCGATAATGTTTTGACTTGAATGGTTGTCATTTCACCAGAAATGTCTTGTGGGATTAAGGACCCCAAGGAGGCCATAGTGTCCGCAAAATGATTCGATGATCGAGGGAGTGCCTCGATGTCGTACCATTCAAGCTTTGCCAAGAATTTGTCCACTAGGGCTTTGTAGGCCTGTAGAACTGGGCATTTGCATTGGAATACCCCTTTGACTTGGTTGACGATTAACAATGAATCACCAAAGATGTTCAATCATTTAATGTTCATGGTGATTGTTGTCTGAAGACCTATGAGCAAGGCTTCATACTCTGCATTGTTGTTGGTGCATGGGAAATTTAATTTAAATGACAGGGGCATTGGAGCGCCCTGCGGTGTGAAGAATACTATTCCCGTGCCACCACCTTGCTCACATTTAGAACCATCAAAAAATAGGGTTATGTCGGCCTGTGACTCAGGCTTGTCAGAATCTGTTGATTCTGAGACATGGAAGACCCCATCATCGGGTAGTTCTATGACCAGAGGCTGATCGTCTTCGAGAGGAGCCTCTGCTAGTTGATCGGCTATGACCTGACCTTTTATGGATTTTTGTCCGATAAACTCTATGTCAAATTCCATCAACAACATGATCCATTTCGCCGTGCGACTACTATGATAAGTACGACTCATCATGTACCGCAATGGATTCTCCTTAGACACAACATACGTCTTGTTGCTCAGCATGTAATGGCGTAGCTTTTTAGTAGCAAACACCACTGCCAGGCAGAGTTTTTCAACGTATGCATAGTTAAGTTCATAGCTGACCAGGGTGCGGCTAAGATAGTAAGTAGCCTGTTCTCTATGAAGTTCATTCTTTTGGGCTAACATGGCTCCCAGTGCCACCTCAGTAGGCTGAGATGTATAAGTAGAATGACACTCCTGGTCTAGGTGGTGCCAATACTGGCGGTGAAGCCAAGTATTGTTTAATGTCATCAAAGGCTGACTGGCACTCGTCATCCCAGTGAAATGCTACCCCCTTGTGCAACAACTTGTTCATTGGTCGGCACTTGTCAGATAGCTGCGCTATGAAGCGCTTGATCGACGTGACCTTTCCCTGCAAGCTTTTGAGCTGCTTGATGGTAGTTGGGGGAAGCATTTCAAGGATTGCCTTGACTTTGTTTGGGTCCACCTCGATACCTCATTTTGAGACTATGAAACCCAAGAGTTTTCCAGATGTGATGCCAAAAATGCACTTCTTGGGATTCAGTCTGACTCTATGTTCCATGAGGCGATCGAGGATCTTGCTTAAGTCATCGAGATGATCTGGGCGCAAAAGAGATTTGGCCAACAAATCATCCATGTAATCTTCCAAAGTCTTGTGCATGTAATCATGGAAGATGTATGTCATGGCACGTTGGTAGGTGGCGCCAACGATTTTTAAGGCCAAAAGGCATGACCTTATAACAAAATGTTCCCCAAGGCATTGTGAACGCCATTTTTAGTTGGTCCTCGAGATTGATACAAATCTGATTGTATCCCGAGAAACCATCCATGAGGGAAAGCATTTCATGACCCGTTGTAGCATCTACCAATGCGTCGATGCTCGGCAAGGGAAAATCATCCTTAGGACTCGCTTTGTTTAGATCTCAAAAATCAGTGCATATGTGAATCCTCCCGTCAAGCTTCTTGATGGGCACCATGTTGGACAACCATGGTGGATAATCCACGCAGATGACAAACTGTGCATCCAACAACTTTTGCAATTCATCTTTGACCATTAAGGCCACTATTGGGTGCATCTTGCATAGTTTTTGCTTAACTGGCTTGACTGTCGGATCAAGCGTTAGATTATGCGTGACTAGCTACGGGTCTAGTCCCGGCATGTCTTTGTATGACCATGCAAAAACCTCCTTCTTCTCTTTGAGAAGGGCAATGTAGTCGGCTTGCTCTTTGAGGGATAAACTTACCCCCAACTTGATGATCTATGGATTCATTGGGTCTGAGCCGATGTCTACGTCAGTCGTCTCCTCGACCGACATGTGGGATCCGTCCTCCAACTGATGTGGAGTCGGGATCAAATGGATATCATTTGCTGAGTTAAGATCATCATTAGGAACCTCGGGCTCCTCTTCAGCATGGAAGATATCCTGAGTTGGCCTAGGGGTAAAATGAAGCATTTCATCGAAAGGCCAGTACTCGGATGGGGATGGAGGGGAATTGACGTGATCCCAGTCGATGGCATCTATGTCTAGAGACAATGACTGTGCTGGATCGGCCGGATTATGGATGGGGGTGGTTAAATCAATGGAGATCATGTTGATGGAATGATTTTGGTCTCCATTACCATGGGTGTGGGTGCTCGGACATCCTAGATGCTCTCTATGCTCTGGATCTGGCTCTAGAGGGACGGGCACGAATGGATCGGCCCTATGTGCGGATAAGAAGACAGGGTCTACCCTCGGCACTGATGGCACTATAGGGTCTCTGGGCAGAAGGTATGCTTCGTATGCCCAGAGTAGCGGGTCCAACACTTGGTCCCACCATGTTGGGTCTACGTACCATTCATGCCCAAGCCTTATGTTTAATTGTTCGAACAAGTCGTTAATCTCCAAGGGGTATGGTCATCGCATTTGCCGCATGTGATTAAGATATGTCATTTCTGTTTCATCTTCATAATCACTATCGGAGATCCAAAGGCCTTCGTTGGCTCCGACTGCTTGCGGCATTGAAGGCTCGCCTTGCTCAAGCAAATTGATCTGGCCCCATTGAGGTTGTTCCGCTCTCTACGGGGGGACTTGATCTCCTTGGAGTGGCGCTTGCTCGATAAGAGCATCCAAGGGGAACATTGTCAAGAGGTTTTCTTGATAATCATCCATGGGGATCACCTCGTGAGTGATTGTTATCTGATTCGAAGGGGTCCCATGGTGCTACCTCATATTCCAATTCATCCTCTGAGGACCCTTCTTGCCATTGTCTAGACTCTCCCTAAAAATGAGCTCTCGAGCTCTCTCCTCTCTCGAGCGAAGGGAAGGGATTGCTATGGCCAACAAGGTTGATTGCCGTTAATGGGAGATAATCCCTCAACGTATATATGGTATTAGGGTTGGCATATGGATCTGATGCCAATCCCCCCTTGTTGCCTATCCCTAGGCCTTGCATGTTCTCTACCAAGATGTCCAGGGGTAGGGGGTGGTTGAACCCTACTCCTGACTTGTCATACGACATTTGGTATCTTGGTTGGCAAAGAACACGTATCCCCTGCTCATATCTGCCTAACCCATATCCATGCCAATTGCATTGGCCAAGGTATCTCAGAGCAAAGTCTGGGTTAGACAAATAATTTACATTTTCAGCAAAAGGCTCTTCATCCTCGTCCTCTTGCGTGCATGGTGCAATGCCATGATCAAGGCCCCCATACACAAAATTTGTTTGGTTCGATGGGTAGCCTAGGGGGACAATAGTGCCAATGGGAAGGCGAGGTCTCCCCATGTCCTGCATGGACTCTAGTGCGGGTGTTGCTACAATATTCTACACCAGATACTCCCCCAGGCCCGTATTGGCCATTTCAACGTTGATCGTTGGCGGTTGAGGGGGAGGGAATGGAAGTTCTCCTTGAGTCCACTCCATGTCGGGTGGACTAGGAGCCTCGACTTCCATTCGGCTAGGCATTTCCTCCATAGAGATAGTTGATACTGATGGCAGTGTCTCTTCCAAAGGTTTTGCCTCTTCCAGGGGTTTCTTCCCTTTGTCCTTTTGTTTGGTCTCCATAGATGGTGTCGTTGGTGGAGGACCAGACGATGAAGATGAACCCAGCTAGGGTTTTGAAGAACTTGCTAATGGGGATGCCTATAGAATCGGACCCTATTTAGATGGATTTAACTGGAAATCCAAATGCATCGATGGCAGGGTCGATTGCGGCATCAGCTGCACCGCATTACAATACTTGAAGGGTTCTAAGTCTGTCGGGACTACATGCACCTCCCCTTCAAATGTATACTTTAAGCATTGGTGAGCTATCGAAGGGACACACTTCATGTCCCTGATCCATGGCCGGCCCAACAAGATGTTGTAGGCCATCTCACCCTCCAATATGTGGCACAATGTAGGTATGGTCTTTTGTCCCACTTGGATTGGCAGGACTATTGTGCCAACTGTCGAGCAGATTGCATCATTGAATGCTCGTAGAGTGTAGGTGGAAGCTGTGATGTGAGATGCGGGCAACTTCAGATGCTTTAAGGCCATAGTTGTGATGATATTACTGGACGAGCCAGTGTCTATCAACACCCTCTTGTATGGGATCCCGTTGACCCATGCGATAACGTGTAGGGGTGGATCCGCCATGTCATCAGTCACTGATCTCAATTCATCTTCTCGAAATGTGATGACCGGCTCAGTGCATCGCTTGACATGCCCCACAAAGTTGTTGAAAGAATTTGTCTCATGGGGCTGCAACTCGATGGCTTTCAAAATCTCCATTAGAGCTTCCCGATGGGGTATAGATTGTTGTATAAGCTCGTATATGGAGAGCCTAGCCGATGTGGTCCTCAAACTCTGAGTGAGTTTGGTCCGAAGTGTGGCCACTGGTCTAGGCGGAGGAGGTTGTGCAAGGTGCTGTTGTGGTTGGGACATTGTTGGCACCTCTCCTGCAGCTGCCGTAGGAGTATTCATGCTCGGATACCTCCTGTTTCGAGTCACTATACTTATCATCCCTACATACCCCTGCATGGGGCAGTTCTATGTGACCTCGTTAACTTGTAGGGTCTTTGCCTGTGGAGCATGAGCAGGCAAGGGGTCTTTGAAGACCTCCATTTGTTGATTACTTGGTGCGACGGGATTATCCACCGCCAGGGTCTTGTTATCAATCAGGTCTTGCACCAAGCCCTTAAATTTCCAATAGGCATTTAGGTCATGTCCCTGCTCGCCTATGGAACCTGCAGTACAAGTCCTCTCTATATCCCTTAGGCTTGGGTGCATTGGGATCTATAGTCTGAATCTCTGGCAGGTTGATCAGGTTTGCCGCCAACAAGCGGTCAAACAAGGAGTCCCTGGACTCTGTGTAGGGTGTGAATTGTCGCCTAGGGCGACGTTGCTGACCCTGTTCTTGCCTCTGATTTTCTCTGTCATAGTTGTTAGGAGGCACTGCCTGATAATTAGCCTTTTGAGGCTGAGTTGCTTGCATAGGCTTAGGGACGTTGATTGCAACTTGGTTAACCGCAACGGGTTTTTGTTGCGTGGTCCCGGTTTTAGTGTTTTTAGTCCACTCTTTTTTCTTAGGTTTGGCTATCTCGCCATCCTGTATTTTGATCTCTTCAATAATTTTGGCTTGTGCCAGAGCTTCTTCTAGGGTGGCATATTGCTGCAGCTGCAATAGCATAGAGATCGATCTCAAACAACTTTTGGAGAACATCTGAGTGAGGTCGGACATAGGAGGGAGGTAGGGCAGCTTCGAAAGCAAAGTCCTCCATCGATTCCCGTAGGCCGCCATGGTCTCCTCCTCATACTGCCTGAGGCTGGCTAAGTCACTTAGTGACGCCTTCTTCTTGGTATTGAAGGTGAAGCATTCGAGGAACGCATCCACTAACTGATCTAAATTGTTAATGTTGTGCTTTGGTAGCTGAGTAAACCAATCCGAGGTAGGGCCTACGAATGTGGTTATAAATGTTCTCAATAACAAAGCATCATTGTCCTGAATGCCGAAGCATTGGCTCAGGAACCTTGTCACATGCTCTTGAGCATCTTCCTCACCTCTAAAGGTTGCCAACTGAGGCAGCTTAAAGTGTTCAGGGTAAGGAGGTGCTGGCACTGACGGATGCACAGGATGACTGCGGAGCTGGCATAAAGTGGGCTTTTGGGGCCCAAAAGTTTTGGTTTCCATAGACTCCAGACGCTCTAGCAGCGCTTTATATGCATCTGAGGATTTAATCTCTTCCTCTTTGGTTTGCTCCCATTGTGGGTTGTGGGAGACTTGAGGCCTCTGAAGGGGTGGCCGGATGGCAACTCCTCTGCCTAGGTAGGGCATTTTGGCCCGCTCATCTTCTTGCTCATACTCCTCGTAAGCTGCCTGAGGAGTCTCTGGGCGAGACCTATGACCCAAGGTGGGTCCCCGTGGAGGGTACCCATCATTGTTTCGGGGAGTGGCCTCCCGTTCAGGTCTAGGAGGTCTCGGAGGCAGCACTTGGTAAGGTCACGGGGACCTATCTCGCACCAAGGGATTGTGCCTCGCATATGGTTCCGCTCTTTGGGTGTGCGGGGTTGGAACCCTCTCAGGCATTGGGTTATGTAGCAGCTCATCTATTTGGTGCCTAATGCGCTCTTTGCTAAGGTGATATAAATGTTCTAGCTATTGTTGATCTTGCTCAAGCCGCGTGATCTACGCTTGGTGGGCGGCATGTCTGGCGACTGCCAGGTCGATTTGCTCTACCATATTGAGCCTAGGAGGCCTAGATGCCTCTCCTATGCACTTACCTCGATCGTGATGATCCGAGATCTCAATAGGTCACTTCCCTCTATCGAGGTTGGCGGCATTTACCTGAGGCTCTGGCCTCAATGGGTGATCATGGTATCTAGCTGGTGCGGAGGTGCATGGCCCCCACACTGTATCTTGCTCTTGAGGAATGTAATCATCTTCCTCGTGCTCCCTTTCATATGTGTGAAAGGGGCGGGCAGAGTTAGCTCACCCGGTCTGAAGAGCCTTGCGCTCTGGATTTTGTCTATTGGTTCTAACAGTGATGGGGGGCAAAGGAGGGATGCCATAATCATGTGGCCTCTCCTCATGGACACTATGCCGCTCTAGCACTTCATTGCATGGTGGCCACTCATATCGAGCTTCTAAGGGAGCCTTCTTATCTATGTTGAGTGCCACGTGTAAGGACTCCTCCTGAAAGGGGCTATGATGAATGGGCGTGTCCCTCAAAGGGGTGTCCCTATAGTTCCATCTTGACATGGACTGATGCGGACTCTCTTGTGGGTCGGGCCACCAAGGCGGTATGACCAAGTCCTTGGTGCTGTAGCGGAGGTGACTTGTGCCCCCTTGTACACTTTTCATAGCTTCCACCCTTGATTGGGCTTGGCTACGTGTGTACACCATGGTGGTGCTCTCCTACAAGCTATGTAGGTTTTTATCTCTTTTATGATTTTTTATGCTACACTAAACAAAAAAGGAGCACACACATACACAAACAGTGATTATCTCATTTAAATATTGAGAGTGTGTCCTAAACTTGGTTTAGTGTGTTTTGATTTTTTTTTTTTTTTGGTTTTGAAGGTTTTTTAAAGAATGTTTAAATGCAAAATGAGGGCTCTTATGACTCCCAAAATTGGTCGCCCCTTCGATATACCATTGCCAGGCCGATATACCAACCTCTCTATATACCCGCCCTTACGTGAGGGAAACTATAGGTACGTGAGAGCAGATGGTACGTGGAACATAGGCGGTACGGAAGGGGAATCACCCTGTTTATGACACCTACCATAGAAGACTTATCCTCGTGCATTGGGAATCACCCCAGCTACACTCGGTCAGCTTTCGTCAAGATTTACGTCTAGCAACAGTTGTGATCGGGGTAATGGATGCAAAAATCAAGCCAAGGTGGTGATGAAATCCACCGTTGGTCTTGATCAAGGGCTGGGGTTTTACGACCAGCGCCTTGGTTTTTAATTTGCCACGTGGTGTGTGGGGTTCCTTTTATTTTGCAAAAGGAAACAAGCAAATGACAAAAGGAAAACTTTCCCTAAGCAAACAAATAATCCAAAATAGAAACACTAAAAAGAAGATGACAGAAAAAATGCAGAATCCTTACCTCTTCTCTCGCCCGAACCTTCTGATCCCGAGTCTCTGTCCAAAAACTTCATAGACTGGAATTCATCCCGGGGTGGAATGAATTACAGGACTGTATTCATCCCATGGTGGGGCGCATTCCAATTCGTCCCTGGGTGAGACGAATTACAGTTCTGTGTTCGCCACAGACTGGAACGAACAACAGTCCCGCATTCCAAAAAAAAAGATACCTGCAAGCAAGGTAAATTTTGATCAAATTTCTGATCCAAAAAGGTAGAGGACAGAGTCCCACCATGATCGCCACTGAAAGCACGAGGATACGGAAACAAGAAAGGAAAGACTCCAAACACGATGCAAAAAATGAAGCTAAACTTAACGCTATATCCTACGAATTAAAACACGCATGAAATGGAGAAAGCATGAATTGAAACCCAAATGAAATAACAGCCCTTCTATTTTATTGATGTATTCCACAACTCGGTTACAATTTGCATCCTCCCTTTTTAGGGGCGAGGAGCGTTAAATTCATCTCTTGGTTACATCCATGGATAGCCTTCCTTCTTCCGCGTGCCCACATGTAAGATGGGCGGACCAAAATGTCACCGCCACTTGTGTCTATGAATGTTGATTCCTGAATGCTCCTCCGATGTTCTGGTCCTGCGTTCAAAGAAACAAAAGATAATCAATAGCACCTGCGGATAAAACAAAACATGCAATCCCCAAGCCTGCGATAAATAGATGAGAAAAATGAATTAAACTAAGACTAAAATGAATCCAAATGCTCTAAAAATTTTATAGGGGCATCAGGACATCACCAGGAGGGCACTGCAAAAATAATAGTCAGAAATTCCTTGCCGATTTGAATTCGCTCCAGGGCGGGACGAATTCACCTGCAACAAAATGCCGAAAAGGTGTTGTCCCAAATGTCTAGCCTAGAGAGCTCCAAAAGACCTGCAAACTTGGGGTTAGCTAATTGGGGGCATTTTGGGAAGACCCAGATGGTCGGATTTTCCCAATTTGACCTCCATCAATGGGAATCTGATGATGCTACCTGCAAGTTAGTAAAAGCGAACAAATATAGAAACACGATCAAAATTGTTCAAAACGAGACGAAATTTAAATGACAACCTATCTAAGCATCATATATTTGAATGCAAAAGATGAAAATGATAGAAATAAAAATCTTCTATAGATCCCCAATCGCTCCTAAAAGGGACGATTAGGCCTGTAGTAGAGCAGGGCGCCCGGACGGGCCGCCCACCGTTTGGGGCCTGATTTCGGTACCAATCCACTTGGGATGGGTCCAAAATCCCTTACAAGGTGTTGTCGAAAAATTGGGTGGTATACTGTGGTCAAATGTCGGGTTTTGGGCTCAAGATTCGCCCTTCCACTAGTCACCCAATGACCTCCTCTCTAAAAGAGATCAAGGATGTGAAGGGTACAAATCGCACTAGGGTGTATGGGGAAATAAAATGGCAGCACTTCGTTGCTCACAATTGCTCTGTCTTCCTCCCTTTTGGGGTGGGAAAACCCACCAATTTATAGACCTGGAGGTCTCTTGGGGATGAGCATGCAGGGGCGCCACTTGGCAGCCATGCCCTTCCAGGGGAGGGAAGATTCCTCCCTGATTAGGGGCTTCATGACTGCCCCTGTAATAGCCTCTAACGCTCAAAAATGCTCACCCATGCTCCCATGAAATGAAGGAGGCGTTAAGTGGCGGATCCGAGCTGCCATTTGTCAAGATTTGACTTTTTGCCCGTCAAACCTGCAATTCGCCCCACCCCGGAGCGAATTATGAATTCATCCCGGGGAGGAGCGAATCCCAATTTGAATTCATCCCTGGGTGGAACGGATATTGAGCAAAGTTCCTGAAGGTGCCAAATTGATTTTTGACCTTCCAAAACTGCTGTGAGAGTGGTTAGGACCACTGTTTGACCTCTGGGGGCTGCCCTTGGGGCTGTGTGTGTCAATGCGATCAGTGTTTGCAGTCACATAATCGGATTGGTGCTGTTTTGGTGTCTACACCAACCTATGATGAATGCATGATAAAGAAGATGGGTACAATTCTTAGCTTAATATGACTTTGGTATTTATTATATCAAAGGGAAGGAAAATAAGGTTACAAAATCCTTGAGTAGGAGAAGGTGCATAGTTGCATTGAACCAAAGACATATAGATTTTATGGATGGATTCAAGGAAATGAAAGTACAAGACCCTTATTACATAGAAATATAGGATAAAACCAAGGGAAATCCTAAATAGAATAAGTATTTTAACATAAAATATGGACTTTAATGCTTTAAATATAGGGTAGTTGTATCTGAAATTGATGATCTAAAGAGAGTTATGATGCAAGTGGCACATAATTCTTCCTATTTTTCTCATATGTGAGGGTAAACAATGATGGAAGACATGAAAAAGATCTTCTATTGGGATAGAATGAAACAATATATTACTAATTTCATTACAACACATTTAGAGTGCCAGAAGGTGAAGGCATAACATCAAAACCCACTACAAAAATTATACCCACATGATGTACCTTTGCAAAAATGGTTGGTAATATTTAAGGATTTTATTATGAGTTTACCTAAGACTAGGTATCAATATGATGCAATATTTGTAGTGTTTGATATTTTAACCAAGGTTGCATACTTCACACTAGGTAACATCAAGGACAATGCACCAATGGTGGCAAATAAATTTTCCAAAGAAATATTTTGGCTACATGGGTTTCCTGAGGTGATCATATTAGATAGGGATTCTAATTTCACATCAAAAGTGTGTTAGGCTCTACACCATGTAGTGGGTACTAAGATAAATATTAGTTTTGCATATAATCCCTAAATATATGGGAATACTAAGAGGGTAAAATAGGTTTTAAGAGATATGCTACACATTTACTACATGGAAAAAATGTCTAAGTGGGAGAAATTTTTGTATCTTGTTGAATTTTCATAGAATAATGGGTACTATGCATCATTGGGGATGGTCCCATTTTAATCCTTGTATGGAAAAATATGTATAACACATCTATCATGGTAAAATACATAGGATTATGTGATGATCATATTGGACACTATCCAAGAGATGGAGGAACAACTTAGAGTAACATGGCTTAGGCTCAAGGAATCAACCAATCACCAAAGGAGCTATGTTAATATAAAAATATTGGCAAGATAATTCTCTATGGGAGATAACTTTATTAAGGGTAAGATCTCTAAAAAGTACCATCAAGTCAACCAAGTTGGATCCTCATTATGTTTAGACCTTTGAGATCATTGATAAGACTTGCCCAGTAGCCTATAGGTTTTCTTTACTACCAAATCTATCAAAGGTCCATGATACTTTCCACATATCCTTGCTTAGGAAATATGTTGCTAATCCTACTCATTTGTGTAATATTTATAAATTATAGATGATCTATCCCTTACCCATCAAGGTGATACAAATTAATATTTTAGTGTTTCATTCCAAGATGTTGAGGAAACGAACCCTAGATCAATGTAAGGTTTAGTGGGACTAGTACTCAAAGAAATGTGCTACATGGAAAAATGTTGAAAAAATGAGGCAATAATTTTTATATCTATTTGAATGAACTAATTTCCATACATAGAGGACTATGTTTAGTACAAGGGGGAGAGTATGTAACAAACCTCCTTTGTAGAACTCTTTATGGAAAATAAACTATGTATTCTTGTGAATGTTTAATGAAATAGTTTCTTTTACGATGCCTATATGATGGAATTATTGCATTCTCTTGAGCATGGAATATGGTAGTCGTGATGTTTTTTTTTTGTTGCAGTACAAAGTAATCTTTCTACTATGGGAACTATGAGTGAACCACCTACAATGAGAGATATTTTAGGAAATAATGATGATGACTTCATCACAAATATCTTAGGGTATCAAATAGCCCTTCATGTAGATGCATATCATTTTAATTATTTTCATTTCCACACCATTGGGCTATTAAGTTTCTTATGCAATGAGTCTCCTTAAAAAAGGTTGGTGATAGCATTAGTCTATCTTAAAAGAGACTACTTACTTAGGATAAGCAATGGTGTGAAAAATTATTGGAAAGAATCTATGTTTGTTTATGGTATGCATAGATTTGGATTAAGTTTTATTAAGTATTAATTGGTAATATTAATACCTTAGATTCATGAAGTATTAATTAGCTATTGATATTAATACTTGGGAATTATGAAATAAATTAAATGTTGGCTTTAAATACTTTAGACTAATTAAATATTGATTTGATTCTAATGTTTGGAATTAAATTTAATAAAGCAAATTTTATGTTTGGATTAAGGCAATCCTTTGTAAGGAATAAGGTTAGTCCTTTTATATGAGCACTTTTGTATGCTTTGAGTGGCTCTTTATTAAAGACTCAAGGTGGTGTTCAAGTATTGTAAGAAACATATTTTTGGACATTTCTTTAATGATTACCTCCAAGAAAGAAGGCATGCCGCATGCATTTTTCTCCTTAAATAAGGTGTGTTAGGTGGAATATGTGATGGAATAAAGGAGTTTGGGCTAGTAGGATTGAGGGAAGAAAATATAGGAGTAGCACATAATCAAGACCAGAGGGATGTTGGAGAGATTAAACTAGGTGTTTTACTTGTTATTTTGTATTATTTGCCTTAATCTTGTCTTCCTCCCAATTGTTTCTCATCCTATCTAAATATTTTATTATTATTTTATTTTACCTCACCCTTAGTGATAGGTGAATTTAGACCTGTGTCTAATCCACACCTTATTTTTAAGCACTTGGTTATTGTTGTGCATTGAGGTTGGTCCTTTTTGTTAATTTGAATTTGATGTTTCTTTGCTCATGTAGCATAGTTTTACTTAATTTTTTTAGGCTTTATAGTTGTGGCCATAGATTTCCTTACACCTACTACATAGGCTAATTTTTTTCAGCCTATCCCTTAGAATATTCTAGGATGTTCATGCTTTTAGCCTATTAATCCTTGCATCATTGTGTTTATCTAGGTCATGTTGGATTTAGGGACAGATGAGATCACCATCATTGGTTAGAAAACAACTCAACTCAATTTGTCTATGTTGTTTATCTCCTCTTCATTTGGGCCTATGCATAAATTATATTGTGTATATTTGTGTAAGTTTGAATGTAATTTGGTTTGGCTTGGTGTTGATTTATCTCCTTCGAAGTTTTAGAGCAAACTTAGGGATAACTTGTTAACTCGTGGGATCTCTTTTGTTCTTATTATTAATGTATGTTGACTTCTTAAATAATTAAGTTTTGGTTTTTAGAAAATATATGCTTCAAAAAAATTATTTGTCTTGCTAAGGAAAAGTGTTTATTGAAGTGAAGTTCTTTAGTTAAATGTTAGAAATCTCTTTAATTAATTAGAGTGAATGTTGTTTCCCTAAAGTGATGAAATTATGGTTTTTAGAAAGGATATTATTTAATTATTATAGCTTGCTAAGATGAAATTAATTCTAGAATTGGAATTTTATATTAGTGGATGGTTATGTTAGACTTGTAATATTTGTTTTGGTTAAATAAATATTGGGTGTATATTTCCTTGTTTAAAAGAGAGTTTTTAAGACTTGAATGATTGATTTTAAAATAGAAACTATGATAATGATTTTAGAGACTCTTGTGAGTTAAGGGATCATTACAAAGAGAAGTATGGGATTCTCTTTTGGATTATTGGTTTTGAAATAGAAACTAAATTAATGATTCTTGAAGACTTGTGAGAGTTAGGGAATCATTATAAAGAGAAGTATGGGATTCTATTTGATTAAATAAAATGTTGCATGTTTGTTTAGAAATATAAACTAAGTTAATAATTTTCAAGACTAATGTAGCTTAGGGGATCATTATGAAGAGAATTATATGATTTATCCTTGTGTTGGCTTGTTCCTAATTTGTGCATGATTATTTACATTAAAAGTATAGAAATAGAATGATTAAGTTGCATTTCATTTAGAGTCGTTCTGATCCCTAAGCATTCCTCATAAGCAATGGGTGTACCCCTATCAAGGAGAGGTAGATATTTAGATGACTTGGATATCATTGGATGATGGCTTTATAGTTCTAGGAATGTATAGTTTCCTTGATAGAAGAATCAAAAGCAATGTAAAGAAATTATTTACTCAAATAAATATTGTAAAACTAATTTATTGTATAGTCTGAAGGATTTTTGTTAGTATGGAAGAATGAAACTCAATCAGTTGATAGAATGCATGACTATGATAATTGGATTTTTTCTATTAAAGTATATATGCTAGCAAAAAATATCCTTGAAATTTTATGATAAGCATTTGTATTAAGTGCAATTTGGCTTTGATTCAAGATGAATTTTTATTATCAATTGTAGTATGTTGGATTATGAAGTTGATATAAAAATTCTTTAATATTATGTAATACGTAATGATTAATTTTAGAATTATATTTCAATGCAATGTTTGTTACCTTGGGAAGGGATCGAGACAAATACTCTTGTAAACCAAAAAATAATAAATATATATCCTAGGAGGAGTTGCGTGGATGCAATAACCAAGTAAATATGAATCTTAGATCAAGTTGCAAGGATGTAGTAGCTAAGAACACATAAACCTAGAAGGAGTTGTGTAAATACAATAGCTATGTATCTTGTGAATATTTGCATCTTAAATGAATAGGATCAAATGTATACCAATATAGAAGTTATGGAGCCATTCACAATTTAGTAGTGGTGATCCCTTCAACATGTAGGATTGGATGATCATGCTAGTTTCCAATGAAGTGGCAATGGCCTTAGTTAGCCCATGAAGGTATGGTAACTAAGCATCAAGTCTCTACGCTTGATTAAGTTTCCTATATGGAATTATAATCAAGTTAGGGAATAAGAATCCCTCATTAAATGTTATGGGATTTAATTTATAATATCTACACCATGGTCACATGGTCTTATGTCGATGAGGGTATGCGAAAGGTGAAGGTGCACTTTTGGTATCCTAAAATTGTAGGTTTTGTAAGATGAATCATAGAAAAAAATGGGATTTGGCCACTCTTGTCCACCAAGTGTCATCTTTAGTGAATAGAATCTCAAATATGGTGAAGCCTTGAATGATGATATAGGTAAAAATATAAGGCTATTCCCCTTGTAAACCTTTGCTTGCAATAATTATTTAAAAAAAAAAATGGGTTGGTAAATTTAGGTTTTTACACTATGGTTGTCATACTTTCTCTTGACCAATCCAATTCTACCTTTAGATCCTCCACTTTTGTTCTATTTATCCTTTAATATTTGCTTCAACATCATATTAAATTTTGTTATATTGAATTCTTGATCTTGCATGTCCTCACAACAAGTTTTACATCAACGTTCCTTCTCATAGATAATTTATTTGTGCTTGTATAGGAGAATGAATCCAAGTTCTATGGTATATATCAGACAATACAATGTCTATGTCAAGATTTTAATGTTTGATTTGACCATTTCTAGTTGTTGTTTTGTGGTCAATTTTGCATTGTCTTCCTATCTTGTTTCTGCATACCTATTTTTATCTTCTAATAGGCTATCCCATCGTCTAGACATACAAATATCAACATCTTGCTAATAAGAATTGTTTATTCTAATGTCATGTTGGAAAAGATCAAACTCCTTGAGATCTTGATGAAGTTGTTTTTGCTAATCAAGATTTTATCTTGGCTTTGATAGGACTTAGGGATTTTTCTATTAAAGTATGGAAGAATGAAACTCAATCAGTTGATAGAATGCATGACTATGATAATTGGATTTTTTCTATTAAAGTATATATGCTAGCAAAAAGGATCCTTGAAGTTTTATGATAAGCATTTGTATTATGTGCAATTTGGCTTTGTTTCAAGATGAATTTTTATTATCAATTGTAGCATGTTGGATTATGAAGTTGATTTATAAATTATTTCATATTATGTAATACGTAATGATTTATTTTAGAATTATGTTTCAATGCAATGTTTGTTACCTTGGGAAGGGTTCGATACAAATACTCTTGTAAACCAAAACATAATAAATATCTATTCTAGGAGGAGTTGCATGGATGCAATAACCAAGTAAATATGCATCTTAGAATGAGTTGTAAGTATTTAGTAGCTAATAACTCATAAACCTAGAAGGAGTTGTGTAAATACAATAGCTATGTATCTTATGAATATTTGCACCTTAAATGAATAGGATCAGGTGTATCCCAACTAGAAGTTATGAAACCATTCACAATTTAGCAGTGGTTATCCCTTCAACATGTAGGATTGGATGATCATGTTAGTTTCCAATGAAGTGGCAATGGCCTTAGTTAGACCATGAAGGTGTGGTAACTAAGCACCAAGTCTCTACGCTTGATTAACTTGCCTATATGGACTTATAATCAAGTTAGGGAATAAGCATCCCTCATTAAGTGTTATGGGATTTAATTGATAATACCTACACCATGGTCACATGGTCCTATGTTGATGAGGGTATGGGAAAGGTGAAGATACACTTTTGGTGTCTTAAAATTGTAGGTTTTGTAAGATGCATCATAGAAAAAAAATGGGATTTGGCCACTCTTGTCCACCAAGTTTCATTTGTAGTGAATAGAATCTCAAATATGGTGAAGCCTTGAATGCTAATATAGGTAAAAAGATAAGGTTATTCCCCTTGTAAACCTCTACTTGCAATAATTATTTTAAAAAAAATGGGTTGGTATATTTGGGTTGTTACACTATGGTTGTCATACTTTCACTTGACCAATCCAATTCTACCTTCAGATCCTCCACTTTTGTTCTATTTATCCTTTAAGGTTTGATTCAAAATCATATTAAAATTTTTTAGATTGAATACTTGATCTTGCATGTCCTCATAGCATGTTTTCCATCAATGTTCCTTCTCATAGATAATTTATTTGTGCTTGTATAAGAGAATGAATCCATGTTATATGGTATATATCAGACAAACAATGTCTATGTCAAGATTTTAATGTTTGATTTGACCATTTCTAGTTGTTGTTATGTGGTCAATTTTGCATTGTCTTCCTATTTTGTTTCTTCATACCTATTTTTATCTTGTAATACGCTATCACCATTTTCTAGACATACAAATATCAACCTATTGCTAATAAGAACTGTATATTCTAATGTCATGTTGGTAAAGATCAATATCCTTGAGATCTTGATGAAGATTTTGCTAATCAAGATTTTATCTTGGCTTTGATAGGACTTAGGGATTCCTTGACCATCATTTGCAAATTCCTTACCCTTGCTACTCTTGGTTTCCACATCAATCATATTCTCATATCACAAAATTAAACTCCCCAATCCTTAATCAATGGTGAACATATATGATGATGGTGTCCTGTCTTTTCCTATCTATGACATGGACATCAATGATGCTAGTGTCTATGCTCTATCTATTCATTATTTGTTTATTATAATTATACCCATATATGGCATAAATATCCATTATACTAGTGTTTAGTTTTTGTCGATCTATACTCCACTTACTCCCACTCTAACCATAAGTAGTGCAGATGTTCATGATGTTGGTTCGAATGTTCCACTTGTCTATGCTTCATTATTCTATGACATGTCATTGGTGAAGCTAATGTCCATTCCATCCTCCTTTATGTTAGAGCCACCAATGATGTTAGTACCTATGCTATTTACCTCTATGTTTTGGATCTCCTCTCTAATAAGGTTTGCATATTTTTCTGCTTTCTCATCATTTTAGTGTTGGGCTTTGTTGCTCGAAAGTCCTCAACAATAAAAGGATTTTTTGTATGCATTATGTGTGAAGTGATATAATCATGAAGGTGCCATTCTATTTTAATTTACCTCACATTGAAGAGTATCTCAACCTCTTTTTATTTTTAATTTATCCTTTTGTATGAACGATATTACTAGTTACCTCTATAATTGGGATATTTGGTGTTCTAGTTCCCCAACTCTTAGTATTGTTTCTTTTAACTTTAGCTTAATTTTTTTTCTAGGGTCTGCTAGTCCACATTCCCCTACTATCATTTTCTAATATGTATTGTAATATTTTTAGCAACTATATTGGTATATTGGACTTACATATGTGTGTCATTACTTCCAACATGATCACCTTGTCTCATCAAGGCCACTCTATTTATCACTTCTTTCTAGGAATACTAACCTCCTCTATCATGGGTAAGATCACCAATTCTCTCTTTTAGGATTATGCATATTGCACCAAAAATACCATGATATCATGGTGTAGTAACAAACCTTAATTCTTGATTCAATGGTACTGCTCATGCACATGCTCCACCAAATGAGTGAGATAATAAGTTAGGTTTGTCCAACACTATTATTCCTTTTTGTATATTTTTATTTGTATTAGTAGGTGAATGTAGTTACTTGTTATCCATAAGAACCATTTGTTGTTAATTAAGTATATATGAGAAGTAGGTTACTTGTCCTACTTGTAGAAGTAGGTTATACAATTATAGGTATTAGGGAGTGAGGCTTTGATTACTTCCCATTTCACTATCCTATAGTCATGCTATTTGTTAAGCCTAAACAAGACCTCAAACACCTACATAATCTCAAAGTGAACCATGAACCACTCTTCTTTAGTATTTGCAATCCATGTCACCCTTTTAATTATCTTACTTAAAACCTCAATATATATCCCTTGGAAAATGGTTCACACTTCATTAAAATTTGTAATAAACTCCACTATGATGTCTTTATTGTATCCATGTGGCCTTTTGCAATAATACATCCACCTTGATTTCTCTAATATAGATACAACCCTAAGGTATTTACTTAGCTCAACCATGCTATCAAGTTATCTATGCAATAGTCTTTGTACCCTAGATGACCCACACATGGTTGGACCTCCTCTTGTTTTTTTGTTATCACTCTTTATAAGTGATAATACCAAGCTATATACTTCCTTCCCTCTCATAATTTTTGGCTAGTTATGTCCTTTATTCTTCCTTGGTATGTAATGGGTTTCTTTCTATTAGACAATTTATAGCTTGGAGCAAGTAGTTTTGGTCACCAACCATTCCCTCTTTGATGTTATTGGGTGTCTATGTAATGGAAAATAACTTATCAATATCTACCAACTATCCCTTTACCACCCCATTTTACCTTGGATCACATTTCTGATATTTAATAGAACCACATGCTCAAAATTTCATTTTTGCTACATTGGGAATGTGTACTAAAAATTTTGTACCCCTTTCCTTCAAGCTAATGCATTTGTACCTCAAAAGGGATGGGAAATTAAGGGTTCATACCTCAATGTGAGGGGCACCTAGTGTCGTGCCTCCTTTGGTGATTATTGATAAATTGGGTGGGTTCACCAAGGAACATTTAGAGACTATCCCTAAGTCTAGGCAAAGTGTATATTTTGATGTGTTCTTTTGATTTGCATACACCTAGATTTGTGGTAAAATGCAACTAGAAAATTAAACTATATGTAATTCCAATTTTATTGAAAATAACATATAGTAAAAGCAACACTTATAGGCTAAATGCAATTCATTATCTTTCTCTACCTTAATTTTTTTCTTCTTTTATGTTTTCCAATTGATAGGAAACAAATACAAAAAAATAAAGAATAGAAAATATTAATTTGAAATTGACTATATTTAGATGCCTACCCGATCCATATGTTTGAGTAGAGTGAATCCAACTCACAAATCCATGTATGTTATAAATATGTGTCACGAATCCATGTCTAAGATGGTTTTCATTCATGATAAAACTATAATAAATAAAATAGGGACACTAAAAATTATTATTAGCATTAGGTAATCTCAATTTTATGGCAATCAAATCCTATCTATATATTCAACCAATCGTAGATAAAAAGAGAAATTTTAAACATGCTTAAAAACTAATACAAGTTGAAAGAAAGTAGCTAAACAATACATAAATGAGAATGTTGTCAAGTGCAATATGATCAATGTGTAATATTTCCAGATGCGAGAATGAATCAAGAACAAGAAAATTACCCATAAGTCTATGATAGTGTGGATCTATGCTAGAAAAGGAATCCACATCTGAAAGTAAATTTGCATAACGAATCTACATCTAAGGTGGTGCAGATTCATGAGAAGGTTACGGATAGTAAAAATGCAAATGCAAAATCCAAGTTTGTGTAAATATTATTATAAAAATGAAATTTCTTAGAGTGGGGATTATGTTGATTGACTACTAATGGACAAAGAAGCAATATTTTTAAAATAGAGCCAAGCTCCAAGATTGATCCTAAACCTGCAAGAAAATATAATTCAAAAATACAAAATAACCATTAACCTTGAGTGAGGGGTAGAATGTTGGTTTTATAACCTTCAAATAAATCAGGAGTAGTGGAATTAGGGGTGAAGTTAGCATTTTGTTAAACAAACTTTTGGTAATTTTCCACTTTGAGCAAATCCATTTCTAGTATTTTTCCAGGTGTGGATTCATAAAAATTGTGGGATTAGACCAAATTTGGTCCGAATCGAAACAACTTCCAACAACATCAACATATTAACCATTTACCAATTTTTGGTGAATCTGCACCTAAAACTTTTGTAGTTGTGGATTTGCTAAAAATGAAGAAAAATATACTTCAATTAGAAAATAACTTTGTTATTGTGAGAAAAGAGGTGGCCTGGTGAGGGGTGAACTTACATGAGTTAGAGGGAATAGGGAATTTTGAAATATGTCAACATTCCCTATCTATATTTTACCACCTCTTTGGCACATTTATGAGCATTAAATGCATCAAAGTAATATGCAGATACTTCAGAAAATAAACTGAAATGGGTGAAAAGGGATGGATGGGTTTTTGATAGAATGCTAACATGAGAATGTTGTTAGAAAAAAAGTTATTATATATATATATATATATATATATATATATATATATATTGGCATGAAAATCGAGGCACAAAAATTAAAATTTTAATTTTCTAGGTGGGGTGCCCTTTCAAGTTTTATGAAGAATGCAATATGCTTCAAGAAACTTGAAATTGCTATAAAAAAAGTTAGAATTGCAAAAATAAATGGGAGTGGATGGGTTAAAATAGGGTTTTTAGGGCAAACCTTAATTTAGTGTTATAGTGCAATTCCTAAATTATAGCTCTAGATAAAATTAACCTTCCAACTCATAGAGCATATGAGGTATGCACAAGGGATGATGGAGCTAAACCGATGATGCAGGTAAGGATTATTTTACCCTTTTACTTGTTATTTTTATAATTTACTTGCAATATTTTTATAGTTTTTCTAGATTTCATGGTGGTTTTTTGGTTTCATGGTCAGGTGGGGCAAATATGCATCTGCATTACAAGTCCGTGTTGCAGATTCACTTCACTAGGGTTTATAAAAAACCCTAGAAAATATGCATCTACCCTTATGTGGACTCACAAATCCACGTCTACCCTAATACGGATCTGCATGGATCATGCAGATTCACAAAAAAAATTATTGCAATAAAATATTTGCAATTTATCTTTAAAGAGAAGTTTTATTTTCTTTTTCTTTTATTCTGCTTGATGATATGATAAATGTGATGTACTAATTATAAATTATATTTTATATTTTTGCTTGCAGTATGGTACTCTTAGTAGCAAGGAATGGTGATGCAAGAACTTTTCTAATCAAGTGGAGTCTCTTGATGGGGTAGACAAGGGCTTGCTACAATAGGTTGAGCTCCTAGATGTGGCTGATATGCCTAGGATCGATGTAGAAACTACTCTATTGATCACACTAGGATAGCGGTGGTATCAAAAATCATCAATATTTTGATTACCTACTTGCAAGATGATAGTGACCCTAGAGGATGTATGCAATATCCTCTACATTTTCATCAAGGTTAAACATGTATATCACTTTGTGCCACAATATTAGGCCCAAGAGTGGCTAACTAGGAACCCATAATTTTTTATTGAGAGGAATAATATTAGTGTAGAGTGGATGACATCCACACAAGGGATCTCCACATTGACTATGGTGCTGAGTGGAGTAGTTGTCGTTTTGATTTTTTTCCACACAAGTTACATATACCATGGGGTATAGCAAGGGTTATAGCTAATATGAGGGATACTGGTATGTAGTTTGAATGGGCCATTCTATACATTTTGTTTGTACCAAACATTGTATAATATATGTACAAGAATCATAATAGCATTGTTCTTACTACACTGCTCAAAGTGTAGAGTTGATAACACATAGTTTTGAGGAGGTCCATTATATTGTTGCATAGGGATACAAATGTATAGTAGCTAGTTGTATATCAATGGGCACCCTCAAAAGGAGGGATAGAGATAGCCAATGAACTAAGCATAGTGACATAGATGATAGATGACTTACATCTATCATACATTGTATGGACATCATGGTAGACATATCCATACTGGAATGAGGATAACATAGAGCTAGCTTGAGTGCATTGGATCTGATGAATACAATTGAAGAAATGTGAGGTGAAGCTCTACCACTTTTATTATATGTAGCACTAGTTTTTACTGAGATAGGACATACCAGAGTTGGGATATTTCTAGTTCAGATGGGTAATGAGGGATTTGACTAGCATGGGGGGTGATGCTGACCTAATTTAGAGTGCCATATGCAAATGACCCCTTGTTGGTGGATTCTAGGGTAGATGACATAGGGGAAAATAATGAGTACCAAATATGGTACCATAACCTAAGACCTGATAGGCTCATTCCTCATATAATGTGACCATCGTAATGGATCATAGATCATGGGGTATAGAGAGCAACTAGATAGGTGATTCGGTACATATTTTGAGAGACCACAATAAGGTGAGGTAGGTGGATTGAGGTTGTGGGGAGTGCACGAGCCTAGGGTGAGAGGAGACATACTGAGACAAAGGGATATTCATTGATAGGAGGGATCTCAATTTGAGGAGGCACCCAAGTAGCCATAGGGTAAGACCAATGTTGATACTATGATAAATATTTGTGGTGTAAGTGGACGAGGAGGTGAGAGAGACCATAAGTGATTTGTTGTGCTAGAGAGAGAGGTCACTAACCTAAGATTATAAATAACTACTTAGATGGGCTACATTCAATCATTGGAGACACAGTTGATATATTATCATGCTCAATTGTAGTAGTATGTAAAGGCCATATCCTCTTTGAGTAGTAGTACTTTATGCTATATCTAGGAGGATCTAATGAAGGCTAATGGGTGAGAGGATTTTTACTAAAATATGTATTTCCAACTAGTTCAAAAGGAACAAAGGATACCTCTACCAGCATATATGACTCTAAGCCAAAGTTAGAGTTAGGGAGGTGCACAGTATAGTTTATAGACAATGATTTAGTCTATGAACATGCCTCCACAGAGGCCACCAATGGATATGGGAGAGGGCCAGGGATCTAGGGGATGAGATGCTAAATATTATCTTTTTTATGACATACTTCCCTAGTGATTGAGTATGCCATTTTTTCATCATATTAGTCTACTCTGTACATGTACTATTTTTACTCAAGATATACCATACTGCACTTTTATATATTTATGTGTGTTAATGCAAAATATTTTTGTTGTTTTTAATGTTTTATGTGGATGCATGTTGTGAGTAATCTAAATGATGATGCTTATAATTTAAATTTGATGATTTCAAATGCATATCTATCATGCTTGTCAAAATGTAGTTTTTAGAAAATGGAATGTGGTTTGATATATTATAATGAACATCATAAGAATGTTGCATTGGGTGGCATATCCTTATGATTATGAGTTTTTAGCAATGATCCTCGAGGATGTATGCTTGTGTAAGACCTGAATGGAGGTTACTCCTCACTTGTGGTCATGAAGCGAATCCTGAGTGAGGGGGTGTTGTTATGCTGACATCGCAAGGATATGACCCAAAAGAGATGATTGAACTTTGATTGTTCAAAAATAATTTTGAGGATGATGGATAGTGTATACCCTTAAAATTGAGTTTGATTGAAAATTAAGGGTGTGAAGGATGATGTAGATGACATAGCATGAAGAATGCAATTTTTATGTAGAGGACTTGTGCTAGGCATGAGACTCTAGTATGAAATGAAATGTATATGAGAAAAGATAAATTAACTAGATATTATCTCATGCCATCATCGCAAAGTCTTTATGCAATTACATGATCAAACAATGGATATGCAAATTATGCAAAATATTTAAACCCTAATAGGCTATTTATGCAATGTAACTAAGTAATCATGAAAATACCTATATGTAATGAATATGAATATGAAATGCACAACTAATGATTGATTTAGTGATAAATGCTTGTAAAATGGTCATACATGCCCATAAATAAATCATGACATTAGCTATTCAAGCTCATCAAAAATCTTGGATTTTCTCAAAGTGAGGTCAGATTGTATCAAGAACCAGTGTGTGTGATTTGTGAGTTCTTTTCCTATCTTGATCTTCAAACATGATGTAAATATTTCAAGAACCAATGTGTGTAGTTGTGGAGTTCATTTACCAATATTAAGTAAGGTACTGACACAAGTTATTCAAGAACCAATGTATGTGCAAGTGAATTCATTGACCAACCTTGAGCAAGGTAGGATTAAACCAGTCATAGAGAGAACCAAGAAGCTAGCTTGTCCTTATGTGCATTCAGAGGTCTCCTCAAGAGATATGTGCCACCATGCATGATTATAGTCCAGTATTAAGATCTCCAAGTTTTGGGGAATCAGATTCTCAACCACTCAAATCGAGTCCTAATGAGAATTTTACCCTATCCTTACTACTTAGAGACTTATTATTAGTTGTGTATTTATTTGTAGAGTTAGAGCTTTGGGGATTCGGACTACATAACCATCTGATTGGAAATGTAATCCTATCCTTACTACTCATTTTATTATTTTGATATTATTTTTGTGAAAAGAAGTAGAGCTTTGGGGATTCAGACTATATAACCATCTGACTAGAAATGTAATCCTATCCTTACTACTCACTCTTTTTATTTTGTAAATTTTTGTAAAGATGTATATTTATTTTTATTTTTGGACTATATGCATAATGGGACAAGCAAGAAATATTTTTCACTTCAAAGTTCAATCCAATCATGGCATCATCTTCCCAAATACAATATTTTATTAATAAATGTGATAAGTGCTTGGTTCAAGAATAACCTGATCAAGTCCCAAAACTCAAAATTTTCCTTAGTGAAAAAGTGTGCTTTGGTTCAAGAAATATTTTTAATCAATATCAAGGATCAATATTTTATTAAAATATGAATCATGTGATTGGTTCAATATGTGGTCTTAATCACTTGAGAAAATCAAGATAAACTATGAACATGTCAACACTTGTCTAGAAAATAATGATGGATAAGTATGACTATATGATCACAAAAAAATGGGCTAACCATAATGCAGGGTGCAAACTAAAATGTAGGATGCCTAATGCAAATTATAAGATGTATGATGATAATAATGCCATGCAAATTGAAGCTAGGGAATAGTCTATATGCAAGATGAATTTTTAAACAAAGTGATGGTTTATGTACAATATATACAAGATTTTTATGTATAGTTATGCAAGATGGATTATGCATAATATTTCTTTAGGTGTGTAATATTCATTGGCTCTTTAAGTTCTTTTCCTTCTAATGTAGCCAAATGATATGCACCTAACCCAAATTTAGTTGTTACAATGAAATGTCCCAACCAATTTGGTTTAAATTTTCCTTTAAGATCTTTTCAAGCATTAGTGTTTTTCTTATTTTCTTTAAGAATGAGATCACCAACCTTGAAAGAGTGACTATGAATATTCTTTGAATATGACCTTTTAAGATTTTTTTGATAAGCGTGAAGGTGCTCTAAAGCATTGATGCACTTTTCATCAAGAAGCTCTAATTGAATTAAGCATCCAACATGATACTCATATCCTACTTCGACATCTTGAAGAAGAATCCCTAAAGAAGGTACTTCAAGCTCAAAGGGAAATACTACTTCTACACCATAAACCAAGACAAAGGGAGAAGCACCCGTAGGGGTTTGAACACTGGTCCTATATGCCCATAAAGCTGGATATAGTTGAATGTGCCAGTCTCTACTTGATTTATTAACCAATATTTTTAGGATTTTGATTAATGTTTTATTAGATGCTTCTGCTTGGCCATTACCTTGAGGATAGTAAGGAGTAGACCATTTATGCTGGATCTTATATTTTGTGCATAATTGATGGATGTCCTTGTTCTTGAAACAAGTTTCATTATCCAAAACAAGGGTTGAGGGGATTCCAAATCTACATATGATTTGATTAAAAATAAATTTAGAGACTTGAACCCCTATACAAGAAGCTAATGGTATAACTTCAACCCACTTTGTGAAGTACTCAATTGCTGTGATTATGAACTTGTGCCCATCAGAAGAGATGGGATTGACCTTACCTATGATGTCTAGGCCCCACATGGAAAAGGGCCAAGGAGAGGAGATAGCACGAAGATCTTGAGAAGGAGCATGAACGAGGTTGGCATGGCATTGGCACTTGTCACATTTGTGAATAAAATTGTTAGCATCCTTTTCCATGGAGGGCCAATAATAGCCCATTCGAAGGAGCTTTTTAGAAATAGTGCTACCACTGAAGTGACCTCCACATGAACCTTCATGAACTTCACTGAGAGCAAGTTTGGACTCTTCAAAATTTAAACACCTTAAAAGAATCCCTTCGAAAGAGCACCGATATAGGGTGTTCCCTAGAATAACAAATTGGGTGGCTCTCTTACGCAAGATTCGATGCTCATTTTAGTCCAAACCCTTAGGGATTGAGCCATTTTGAAGGAAATTTTGAATATTAATGTACCATGGCTCTAGTTGCGTATCTCTAATTACAAAGACATCTAGGGGTGTGAGACTAGACTCTAGTGAAGCGGGTTCTCAAAGTTGTTGAATGATGATGGTGGCATGATCATCCTCCAACTCCAAGGGAATTAATGAAGTGGTTGTCACCATAGCATCCATAGAATGGTTGCTAGAATGTGGAATGGCCTCAATGGTCACCTTTTCAAACAAGGAAATTAATTTTAGAACATATTCTTTATAGGGATAAAGCTTCTCATCACGAGTTTGGTACACTTCATTGATTTGGTTTACCACCAATTGAGAATCCCCAAAGATAGATAAGACTTTAATTTGCAAAGCTAAGGTTACATGTAACCCAAGGATTAAAGCTTCATATTATATTGTATTATTGGTGCAAGCAAATTATAATTTAAATGATAAAGGGATCAATTGCTTTTGAGGTGACACCAATATGATGCCTGCACTAATGCACCACTCATACAATGAGCTCCATAAAAGAACAAAGACCAAGAATCAGGATGATCAACTTCTAGGTTAAGACACTCATCTAGAAATTCAACTATTAAAGGATGAGTAGATTGGAGAGGAGCAATGAGTTGATCAGCTATAACTTATCCTTTTATGGAATTTTGGTCAATGAATATCAAATCAAATTCACTTAGGGTAAGAACCCATTTTGTTGCTTGTCCTGATAAGTAAGGTCTACTCATCAAATAATATAGTGGATCAAATTTAGCAACAACAAGTGTGCTTTGACTAAGCATATAATGATAAAGCTTCTATGTAGAGAACACTACTACAAGGCAAAGTTTCTCCAAGGGAGTGTAGCGAGTTTCGTAACTCACTAACATTCTACTAATGTAATAGATTACTCGTTCTCTTTTTTCATCATCATTTTGGGTGAGCAATACCCCCAGTGCATGCATTGTAGCAGATATGTACAGGATGAAAGGTTGGTTGGGGTTTGGTGGAACAAGCACAGGTGGTGTTAGAAGGTAATGTTTCAATGCATCAAAGGCATTTTGGCACTCTTCATCCCAATAAAATGGAGGTTCCTTTCTTAAGTAACTTAAGAAAGGGTTGGTATTTATCAACTAATTGGGCAATGAAGCGACGAATAGATTGGAGCTTACCCTGTAAGCTTCATAACTCAGTTAAGTTAGTGGGTGGTGGCATATCTATAATGGCTATGATCTTAGTGGGATCTATTTCTATTCCCCATATTGACACAATAAATCCTAATAATTTTCTAGATTTAACTCCAAATACACATTTATCAGGATTTAGATGAACCTTATATTCATGAAGCCTGTCAAATATCCATCTTAGATTAGAAATGTGATCTTCTTCCTCAATGGAACACCCAATAATGTCATCCACATAGTCTTGCATAATTTCATGCATCATATCATGGAAGACATATGTCATGGCTCTCTTATAGGTGGCACCCATATTTTTCAAACCAAAGGGCATTACCTTCCAACAGAAAGTGCCCCATGGTGTAATGAAAGTGGTTTTGGATTGATCTTCAAGTGCAATGTGAATCTTATTGTATCCATAAAATTCATCCATGAGGGATAACATCCCACTCCTAGCTATAAAATCAACTATTTGATCCATATTAGGAAGAGGAAAGTCATATTTAGGGCATGTTGCATTAATGTCCCTAAAATATGTGCATACTCTTATTTTTTTGGCTTCCTTCTTCACCACAGGAATGATGTTAGATATCCAATAAGAATAATCGATGGCTTGAATAAAACCAACATCTAAGAGCTTTTGAAGCTCTTCTTTGACTAACAGAGCAACTTTAGGGTGCATTTTCCTGAGCTTTTGTTTTATAGGTTTTGCATCAGGATGAACCACTAAGTGATGCATGACCATGGATGGATCTAGACCTAGCATGTCTACGTAAGACCATGCAAAAAAATCTGGATATTCTGATAGGAAGTTCATAAATTTGACTTGTTGTTCTTCATTTAATGCAACTCCTATTCTAACCATGTGAGGATTGGTTTTAGTACCAATATTAATTTTTAAAGTTTCCTCAATTACCATTTGAGATTCTCTCTCAAAATTAGGGAGCGGGTGAAACACCCATTTGCTTTAGATCTTCAAGAGAGAAATTAGAATGTTCATCTTGTAAATTAGAAGCTTCAATGTTCACTATACAAGGGATAGAACCATAAAAAAAGAAACCATTATGTACAACATCATCATGTGCTATGTCACAAAGGACATCCTCTTCAGCACACTCTTCAAGACTTGCAATTAAATCTGGATAAACTAATGAAAGCATATTGCAATAAATATTTGAGGGAGAAGGGGGTCCCTCATCTTCTTCTATCCATTCTAAACTTTGACAACTTTCCAAATACTCAGCATAGGTGATTAAATGATCATCATTGTCAAAGGGTAAAGGTTGGTTCTTTTTTGGGATGTAGCCTAGGCCACATCATGCCAATCAAATGTCAACATCCAATGGCTCACATATACCATTTTCTAAATGACCTAAGCCTTTGCCTTTGTAACCCATACTACACATGATTTTCTTAGGAATCGAGAACTCGTCTGATGAGTAGCAATGGGTAAAATGGTTTTCTTCAGGATTTAAGATTTTACCAATAATAGTCTCATCTATCATATACCCAATAGAAATGAAGACACAATTACCTAAGTGGTAAACATCTCCTTTCTTATGGGGTAATCCCATGGTTCGAGGAGATGGTGGGAGCTTAGTCAAGATGAGAGAATATTGTATGGAAAAATATTTGTGATTAGATGATAGGGATAAAATGGATAAATTAGGTATGGGTTTGTTTGTAAGGGGATATGATGTGGATGGATCATTTGTATGAGAGGAAGGAGGTTGATGGGTTGAAGATGGTTGTTGAGGTGAAGAAGATGAATCTAATGTAGATGAAGGAGGACAATGATTAGAGGGTGATGATGATGATAAATATGGATAAAAGGGAACATCAACAGGCTCAACCATTGCATAAAGCTCAAAAGGTCTGGGGTCACCATGGATGGTGACTAGTTGACCCTTAAACTCAAATTTTACACATTGGTGTAATGTAGAGGGGACTACCCTCATTGCATTAATCCATGGGTGACCCAAAAGAATATTGTACGATGTTGGACAAGGTACAACATAAATACTTGTATCTAGAATTCTAGGACTGACCTGTAATGGGATGGACATCACACCACATGCTTCTTGAATTTCATCATTAAAAGCTTTAATCATCATATCTATTTTCCTCAAATCCTTGTCTTCAAATCCAAATATTTTGAAGAAATCATATGTGCAAATGTTAAGAGAGGATCCATTATCTATCAACACTCTCTTAACAACAACATCTCCAATCCATGTTGTTATGTAGAGAGGATTATCACGATGTAGGCTATGAGGAGGGATATCCTCATCATGAAAGTCTATGTAATCCACTCTGTGAGATGCTACAACATTAACTACAATAGTCAGATTGATGTCTTGGGGCACCATCATATTACTCAAGGAATTCATCAATTCCTCCCTATGAATGGGAGAGGATCTAAGCAATTCCAAAAGGGAAATTCTAGTAGGTGTGTGGGCAAGCTGATCATTGATATCAAAAGGTTTTTGTTGAAATTTAGTTACATTGTTATCCTTTTGAGGTGCTCTCAAGATCAAAGGAACTTGAATAGGTTCACTTGGTTGTGATGATGAAGATGGTGGTTGAGTTATTGGTGTTTGAGATGGTTGTGATGCTTGGGCTTGAGCTTGTCGTCTGGTTACAATGCTAATCATGCCCACTATATGATCAGGTTGAGGAAGAGGATGAGTGATAATGGGTGGAGAAGTTGAGATGACTTGGATGGGGTGAGGTCTATGAGTTGTTTCTTGCTCTAAGGGGAGAATTTGAGACATATATGGGTGAGTTATCAAGAATATCACAAAGGGTTCCTCAGGAACAAGAAAATATGTGATGGGTCATCATAGGTTCTGATTCATCCTCTAAACTATTAGAATGAAGTGAAGATAATATCAATCTTAGAGTCTGACTCACTTTCAGGATAATCATATGCTATTGCTCTATAATATTTCTTTTGAATTTCTCCTATAATGACAATAGAAGGTATATGGATGACCTCATTTAATGGACATTGTGATGGTGAAATATTACTAATCATACCCACATATCGTGTTGGTGGTGGTGTATTCCGATAATCAACTTAATTTACCACCTCTTTACCATGATTAGGTAGTGGATTTTGAAAAGTATCTAAATTTTGATTTGCATTTTGTGCCTATTGTGTAGGAGGTTGTGTGGTCGATGGAAGAGTAGGATCTGGAAGAACTCCCTCTACCTCTAATAAACCACTATCAATTAAATCTTACACTAAGTGCTTCAACCTCTTACATGTATTTATCGCATGTCCATCGACTCTATGAAAGTCACAGTGTTTTGCAAGCTCATACCATTTGGTGGTGGTATCGGGTTGCTGAATTTTGGATAACTCTATCATACCTCTTTCCAACAATTGTGGCAGGACCATTGATAATGGTTGGTTTAATCTTGTGAATTTACATGGAGGAGGTTTCTGGGGTGCTTTCAATACCATATTTTGAAAAATATTGGCCACATTTGCATTCATAGGAGGCCTATTATTCGTGACCCCATCTCCTACCATGTGTTTATTCTTGTATTGATTTTTGGATGTTTTGTCCTCTTATTTTCTTTTTAACATCCATCTCCTGATGAGAGTCTCTTCTACTCTCCTTGCCAAATCAATGGCTTGATCAAAGGAGGTTAGAGTGGTAGTGGCTAGCTCATAAGAGATTTGCTCTTGTAAATTTCCAATAAATATTTCTAGCATTTCTCTAGGAGGTAGGGTGAAGTGTAACTTACCCACAACTTTCCTCCATCGTGCCAAAAATTTGGCAAAAATTTCCTCTTTTCCTTGTTTTAGGTTGTATAGGTCCTTAATAGTCACATGTCTTTCAATATAGGCTCCAAAATGATGTACAAATAGTTCAATTATCTCTTCAAAATTTTTTAAAGAATGTGTTGGTAACTGGTAGTACCACTCTAGGGCCATACCCCCAAGACTCTTAGGAAATATTTTTAACAACAACATGTCATCATAAGAAATGTCATGGCATGTTGTTCTGAACATCCTAAGATGTTCGATGGGATCTTTAGTCCCCTTGTATATGGGGAGGACTGGCATAGGGAAATGTTTGGGATATGGTCTAGAGGTGACTATGGGATCCAAAGGTTGATTACACATTTCTTTATAGTTATATATAGGATGATATGGATCCATGTGATCTAATCATGAAGCCAATTATTTGACTATAGTTTCAAGATGATGTGTTTGAAAATTATCAACATATGGAGCTCCCATATTTCTAAATGGGGGATTATAATTTGATTGTGAAACTTGATTATTATTCATGGAAGGAATGGTAATACTATTGTGCAAAGGATTGGAGGAAGATGAATTAGCTTGTTGATATGGATATGATATGTTGTATGAAGGATGTGGGATGTAAGAAGAGTATGGAAGAGAAGAAGAAGGTGGAAGGTAAGAGGAATGTGGAAGTGGTTGTGATTGTGATGGAATGGAAATATGTGAATGAATTGGTTGAGAAGAAAGATATGATTGAGATGTAGAAGTTTGTGAATATAGATTATGAAATTGATGGGGAACAATATTATGACCAGTCAAAGAACCATGTGGGATTCCCCCAACATTCATGGTTGTAGCTTAGTATAGATAGGATTGTGTCATAGTACATTTTGGGTATGGATCTGTGAGTAGAGATATATAGCTTGTGTGGATTGAATGATGTCAATCAAGGTCTCACCCAAAGGATTCCCATGAAAAGGTTGAGAGGAAATGGGAGGGGGTTGAAAAATCCTACCCAAAGATGTTTCCCGAAGTCTCACCCTTTTCGAGGTGATCTAATTCCTCAAAAGCTTCCATGAGGGTAGCACGATTAGCTTTCATGAAGCCCCAAAAATGCTCCATGGTTTGAAAGTGAATACCTCCCATAGGATCTTCTTGAGGTTCAAAGTGAACTCGTCTGGTGTGTACAGTTTGTTCAATTTGTTCCTCCTTGTTCTCTTGGTTCTCCTTTTCTGCTTCAATTTTTTCTTCATATTTAGGGTTTTTAACATCAATTTCATCCTCAGGAGGACCAGCAATATCCTTACCATTTATTCTTATCTTTTAATAAGATCAATATTTTTTATTAAATCCTCTTCTAGGATTTTCTATTTGGTTTTTTTTCTTTTTCCAAATTGCAAAAGACTCTATTTTTTTATTTTTTTTGTAATATTTTAAATTAACTCATAAATTTTTAGAACCTCTAATTATTCTACAAAAAGCTTTGAGTGTATCACTTAATCTTCTTTGAATAGTTTATGAATATCATTAATTGGTTCCAACTATTCTAGGGTCATGTAGTGTTCTTCCTCAAATGTGAAATCCTTTTTCAAAAGAGTAACCAATTGGATAACAAAGAATTACCCTTGAATAGTGCTAGCATTCTCAAATTGTAGATCGTGGCACAATTCTCTAAAAAGTATAGCTCTAGGTGCTTTTTTGTATCTTCTATTATATTCCAAAGTCACCTCTTTACTTTCTATATCTACCAAAAACTTATGAACAATGAGGGAATCTTCAAAGTAACTCTTCCAAGGATATATTATTGAGTGAACACTTTCCATTTTATCTACCAACCAATGCTCACAACTTCTCTTGATGTCAAAGTAGGGTGAATGGTAGTCTGCACCTAAGGCCTTAGCTATGTTGATCCTCTTAATTTTGCTTAGCTCTTCTGACCTTCTCTTAATAATATCAAGGCTTTCCCACAATTGACTCCACTATTTCCAAGGTAGATTTATGTCTTGTCTATAAAGAAGATTGAGTTCCTATTCTAGAAATGTTCTTCTAAGGTCTATGAATGCAGACTCTCTAATGCAATTATCCACCATTTACTTGTTTTTCTCTTTTTTTTTATTTTGATTTTTGTTTTTGTTTTTTGTTTTTGAAAGAAATGCTTCACACAAAAGATTTTTTTTACTCTAATGATCACAATCACACACAAGTAAGGTAAATAATTTTTTTTAAGATCTTATTTTATTAAGGGAAAATTCTTTTTAAATATTTCTTGTTTATGTGCCTAATTCCATTTCAAAAATTTATTATGTGATCTTGATTAAGTGAAAAGAAATATATCCCTTCCAATCACAATCCTCTTTTCAATCTAGTCCAATGTGGTATAATATTAGTTGTATCTAGATTTACCAAGAGGAGGAGGTGTACACAACTTAATATTAAACTTTACAAAATTGGAGGGATCGACCTCAAACCCACTTTAAATCTTGACACTACTTGATGCCAATGGTGGGATGAAAATAGAATGATGTTAGTACAAATTATCACTAGAAAATATTGAAATGGGGAAGGTTAAAATAAGAGAGGTGTGATAAATTTAAACCCTTAATGATCATTCATGTTGGGTTCACCAAAGAATGTGTACCAAAAATTTTGCACCCCTTTCCTTTAGGCTAATGGATCCATACCTCAAAGGGGGATGGAAAATCAAGGGTCCACACCTCAATGTGAGGGGAACTTGGTATCGATCCTCCTTTGGTGATTGTCAATAAATTGGGTGGGTTCACCAAAGAACATTTAGAGACTGTCCCTAAGTCTATGCAAAGTGTATATTTCAAAGTGTTCTTTTGATTTGCATACACCTAGATTTATGGTAAAATGTAACTAGCAACCTAAACTATATATCTTAGATTTTATTGAGAATAACAAATAGTAAAAGAAACACTTCTAGACTAAATGCAATTCGGTATATTTATCTACCTTTATTTTTTTTATTTTCTTCTTTTATGTTTTCCAACTGATCTATATAGGAAAAAAATGCAAACAAATAGAGAACATAGAAGATGAAGATGAAATTGACTAGATTTAGATGCCTATATAAGATGGATGTTTGAGAAAAGTGAATATACACCTTGGAATGAATTTGCATAATGAATTTACATCTGGTACAAATTTGCATCACAAATCCACATCTAAGGTGATGCAGATTTATGAGAAACCTACAATCAATCAAATAGGGATACTAAAAATGGTGATTAGCATTGGAGGATTTTCTTAGGCCAATGTGTAATGAATATTAGCAATGTGGTAGTCAAATCCCCTTAGTATTTTTAAACAATAATAAATAAAAATAGAAATTATAAACTTGCTTAAAAAGTAATACAATATGAAAGAAAGTAGCTGAACAATGCAGAAATGAGAATATTGTAAAATGCAATATGATCAATTCATAATATTCCAAGATATAAGAATGATTCAAGAATAATAAAATTATCCCCAAGTCTATGACAGTGTGGATCCATACCTAAAAATGAATCCATTTCATGAATCTGCATATGAAAGTGAATTCGCATCATGAATCTAAATTTGAGGTGGTGCACATTAATGAGAAAGTTACCTAATAGTAAAAATACAAATGCAAAATGTAACTGTGTGCAAATATGATTGCAAAAATAAAATTTCTTACAATGGGGATTAGTTGGTTGACTGCCAATGGTTAAAGCAACAACATTTGCAAAATAGATCCAAGCTTCAAGATTGGTCCTAAACTACAAGAAAAGATAGCTCACAAATGCAAAATTCCTATTAACCTTGATTGAGGGGCATAAAGCTAGTTTTATAACCTTAAGAGCAATCATGAGTTGCAAAATTAAGGGTGTAGTTAGAATTTTTTTTAAACACACTTTGGCAATTTTCCACTTTGAGCGAATCCACATATAGTATTTTCCAAGCATAGATTCATGGAAATTGCGATATTAGGACAAATTTAGGATGAATCAAAACAAATTCTAACATCAACAAATTAACCATTTGTTAATTTTTGGTAAATTAGTGCTTGGAATTTTTGCAGGTATGGATTCGCTAAAAATGAAGAAAAATACAAACTTCAGTTAGCAAACAACATTGGCAACATGAGAGAAGATGTGGGCTAGTGAGGGGTGAACTTACATGAGTTAGGGAGAGTACGGAATTTTGAAATGTGTCACAATTCCATGTCTACAGGGAACTTGCACCCTAGATTTGAATCCATGATCCATGGTGACATGGGTCTACATCCAATACTCTCTATGTCATGCTAAATTTCTTATCGAAGTTCATTCATATTCTCATTGGTTTTCATATCATTTTATCATCATAATTTATCTTTAAATTTAGTAGTATTTTTTTAATTTACTTCTCCTTGATTTTCATAATTTCTCTACTACAAATTATCATTTTTTCATTAATCTAATAAATTTTAAACATTCCAACCTTACTTTCCCTCTTCATAATTTTTATTTAACCTTAACCTTTAAAAAAAAAATCAAATGTGTAAAAATTTCATTATTATTTTAATATGCTCATTGCATTTCATTACATTTGTAAAACATCATTCTTATATTTTATTAAAAAAAGAAATAAAAAAATTCTTTCTATTCACATTACCAACTTTCCATTAGTTACATTTTCTTTCTATATTTTTATAAAGTCTAAATTTGGGCCACACCAAAGCTAAATTTATATGACTTGGCATAGCCTACCTCCTATATATCTTAATATCCCATTGCTTTGGCATTGTAATTGAACTCTTCATTAATTTTATTTTGAATTTTGTGCTTAACATTATGGTAGTATCATATTGAATACCATAAAAATGGGTAACCATTGGCTAATACACTCAAGTCCATCCTATCTCAGTATTCCAATAAGCACCCTCATGCACACCGCTACCATTGACTCTTACACTTGTATCAGCATAAGCAAACTTGAAAACATCCTACTCCCATTGATATCATCTCCCAGGCACTTTGTGAGCACCTCATTGAACTATTATAGATAAGTCTCATATATTTATTACATTTGATCATGGCAAGAAAGGATCAATAGTAGTGTTTGATACTCTTTAATGATTAAATTTAGGTGTTGATATTTTATACAAACCTCTAAGCTTATCTATGTCTCTATCCTTTGATACCATTCCATTTGGTTTCCCATCCAAGACTCCTATAATTCTAAATAGAATTATCATAGCTACACCTCTCCTATATAAGAATTTAGAACACAATATATAACCTCTTCTACAATATAATCATTGAAGTATAACTCATACGATAAATCATGGTGTTCATGTGCATTGTCAAAGAATACCATGTAGAATTTTTTAGGAGTATCTAGTTTATATTTGAATTTAACAAGACTAGATATTTAAAAAATGAATCATTCTCAAAGCATCAACATGTAGATTTTATGTACGTCACTAGATTCTAGTAGGTCCAAAACTAACTTCCCCGCGACACTATGTTGTACCTATATCCTCTCTAGATTTGATCACAGTTCCACATTCTTCTACATGATAATTATTTCATTCTTTTCCACTATATCCTTCTTTAGATAGTGATTTCTTACTAGTAATTGACCAAGTTGTTCTTCCATGTGGCCTTCCAAATCTTCCCACTCTATCTCCTTCTCTTCCATGATCATTTTCATGACTTAATTCATTAACTCAATAAATCTAGACAACATTCTTGTTGATTGTATCACAACAACTACACTCGGTGGTTCTTCATCCATAATTATCCTTACATTTTCTTACCTATATGAACCCTCCTTTGTTATGTTTTCCACACTTTTCTTGAACCCCAATTGAATTGGTAGTTACCTAAGCAAGTTAAACATGACACTAGATGACTATACTTCTACTTCAACCTTTTGTCAAGCCATTTGCTGCTCTTATTTAACAACCTTTTTATGTGTTTCTCATATCTAGTCTTCTAGTTCTAATTTTCCCTTCTGACAACTCCTTTCTCCTTCTCCCCCATATTAAACCTTATCACTTGCTTGGTCTCTTGTACCTTGTATTATCTTTCATTATTAATTAACACCATATAGCTTATGGATTCTTCTTGTGCATTGAGTCCTAAATGACCTCTTAGGCTCCTATGTATTTTTTATGGCTCTCTATCCTCCTCTAATGCACTTTTCTTGATTTCTATTTCCATCATATTTCTCACTTCCTCCAAGTTTTTCATGGCATGTATTCTCTAGCTAGTTGCTATTGGCTCAATTGATTTATTACTATCATCTTAACCAATTCATGTACAACAAGCTCCTTGGACTCCTATGCTATTGATAATAAGTAATCATACTTTTGAGTTGTAGTTAGAGATAGTATGACATGTTTAGTTTGAATCCTTTCACCTCATCCCCTTGCTTTACATGTAATATAAATGAGAAATGGTGGACCATGATGATAAAAAATCATCCATAATCTATGAAGTACTTTAAGAAATAAAGTGTAATTACATCATATGTTACATCATATGTCAATTATAAAATGGTTCACATTATTGTTCTATCATCAAACACTTTCTAATTATTTTTCTCATGATTGTATTGTATTGTATTTGGATCCCTAAAATTCCTTTGTTCCTCCATCAACAATATAGTCATGCATGCTATAGTTTCCTTTCTAACCCTGACATCTAGGAATTACACCTTTGTTTGACTCTCTCTCTATGAATTTGAAGGCCATATATTTTCCATACCCTTGTACTTGTCTAACTTACATCTAATCAACTCTTTCTAAGAGTACTTTTTCTCCATGGAATTATGGAATTTCCATAATACCCATTGGTTCTCTTCTAATAAGCTTGATTGTAATCATATGTACAATTTGAGAGCCCACCTTTTATTTCTCCTCAACTCTTAGTTTTAGAGAACAATAAATTATTGTGGGTAATTAGCTCCCTACCCATATATTTATAGTTGTATCATTGTGGAATTTCCATAATACCCACTGGTTCTCTTCTAATAAACTTGATTGTAATCATATATACAATTTGAGAGCCCACATTTTTTTTCTCCTCAACTCTTAGTTTTAGAGAACAATAAATTATTGTTGGTAATTAGCTCCCTACCCATATATTTATAGTTGTATAATCATGATCTTGGTTTCTCCAAAGGTGATATCATCTCACATGCACCAGTGATGTACAACCAAACTATATCCATGTACCACAACTTATCCCTTACCTTCTTAGTTTTCCACAATGTCCAGTGTGATATTTATTCTCCCTTGTATTGCATCCATGTCACTTGATGGAGATATATACTGCTTGTTTGTAAACACTTGTGATTTTTGGTATTGTAATTTCTTTCATATTTTGCAAGTACTTGTACCCATGTGTGCTCACAAATGCCCCACTCTTGATGTACATTTTTCCCTTTTGTTTGTGTAGTCACAAGTATTTTTTCGAGTATCTTTTTAAAATCATTATTCTCCTCATAATATAGAGGAGGCACACCTAGAGAAAGCTATATTTTAAAAATATAATGCTCCTATAGTAAATTTGGGGTACCCTACATTAAAATTATGGTATGCTTATTTTACAAGGACCACCTCAAAAAGGGATACAATGTAGACTCCCAGGTTTACACACCATAGTTGCTTGTTTATTGTTTTCTATGGTTAGGGTAGAAATATTCCTTACATAATTTTTAAATAATTATTAACTTCTAGTGGCTAGCTTAAAAGTACCATTTGGTAAGGATAACTAGTTTTAGTGGCCCTTTAGTAGCCATTATTAATGGTATTTTATTTTTTTGGTATTATGGATATCCATTTGTGGTAGAGATACTTATTTATGTTGGGGATATCTATCCATGATTGTGGATTCTTGTTAGTGATCATGGATCTTTATCTATGTAGGGGATCCTTTACCCATGGTAATAGATCTCTATTTGTATCATAGATACTTTGTGCCATCTAGGCCATCCATGGTAATGGGAAGTTGTGGATATTCCACTTGGTAGATGTCCTTATATAGATTCATCTTGGCAAGTGTATCCCATGCATTTTTTTGGAGGTATCCTACTTAAAATATTTGGTATTAATTGTTTTGTAAGATTTAGTAGTTAGTATGTATGTATTTTATTTTCCACTACTTAGTCTCGAGATTCCCATAGAAGGAAAACTAGAAATTGTATAGTTGTAATCGCAAAATTTGATGAATATTTTTCACCTATACGTATGCCCGTATAGGTGAATCAATGTTTTAAATATTTCATCTTCTCAATGTTAGAATATTCCTTCCTAATTATTTTCAAAACTAGTAACAGTTATGTTACCATTAGTTTTTCAAATCTACCTTGGAAATAGACTATGATTTGACTCAATATTCCATCATTGGTCACACACGTCAAGTCATATATGATGTCAAATCTAAGGAGTCCTTGAATTGATCATCTATAAATCTATGAATTCTACCTAACACAACAAATTATAAATAGGAAATGGTTGAAGTTCCATCCTTGTTTATTTATATAAGAATATATCTCTTGAGCATTTTGAGATATATATGCATAAAAGAAACCAATCACATCACAAACATAATTAGAGAGAATACACATTATGTTCATACTATGATCATGCATGATGACACATTATTTTTGGATGGTCATTGCTTATTTTTGGTTTTGAATACTCCTCTTTGGTTCATGTGTTTGTAACTATAGCTTTTGGTGAAATCCTTGAGTATTTTTAGTCTCATTTGATTTACCAATGTAATTGTTCAAAAACCACTCTTTCTCTTGAATACTATCACCTTGTCAAGCTTAGGACTTGAAGTCATCTTTCTCCTTTTGGTTCTATATTCTTCACTACATACCCATGACAAAGCTTGTGCATGTCTTTACATTTATATTTATTTATTTTTAAATATACTATAAAAGGGATTGGGATTTGACTACATGATCAAGGAGAACTCCTTACTTCTATTGTGTTAGAAATATATTATATTCCATAATTTGTATCATGTAAATGTATGTTTTGAGGTACATAATTAGGACATTAGATTACTTTAGGGAAAGCTATCTAGTTACTTCATGCAATATAATAAATGGACAAGTATCAATGTGCAAGTTGTATATGTGTAAGTTATCATTTGTATATCTAGGTAGAGTGGTGGACAAGTAACCTATTTTACCTATATAAGGAAGACCTAATTGTTAGATAGATATAGAGAGTCGGGTACATAGTATCTTAAAGCATATTTTTAGGTAGTAGTGTAGTTTTGTATGGATCACCATACAGTGGTGATGGGTGTAATATAGATTAGTAGCTTTATTAATCAAGTGTTCATTTACTCCATTGCTACATTGTATTCATTTATATTATTTCTATTTATTGTATGTCTTAGTTATCTAGTAGATTTAATTTCTTTTATATTATTTTGCATCTTGTGATTACTATATCCCAGTGATAATTACATCAAAATATAACAGTGGTATCAGAGCTATGGTAGATCTAGTCTATGTAGGTCTATAGAAAAACCACCATCATTATTAAGCCTAGTTTTTTTGTCAAACTAACACATAACTGGACCAGCCACTATTAAAACTCTCAAAAGAATCTAGGTGGTAGAACTAGGGAGAGTCACAAGTGAGGATTGAAAGAAATCTTAGTTCTAAAAATACTAAGATTACACTTGACTAGAGTGTTTCCATAGAGTTGAAGGAAAAACTTATGAAGACTAGGATACAACATTCAATTTACTAGATTCATAAATCATTTAGTGAAGATCATCTAGGATATCTGAAACTTGCTAACTATTGCTCAAATTTTCTTTTGTTGTAGATAATTAATTCTTAGAGGATTGGTACTCCTCCTATGATAAAAATCTAGGAGAATCCAACTTCATTTCTTGGATGTTGGCGTATCCTCATAGTGTAAATATTAATTCTTTATGCAAGATAAGAACACTATGGAAGAAGACTTCTAGAGAATAGCCATGGTGAAGTTAGGATATTGAATATATCTATTGCTAGATTGGAGAACATTAGATTTGAAAAATAGGCCATAGAATCCTTGAAGAAGAAGCCACAAAGATCTTGATATTGAAAAAGACATAGAAGCTTGATACTAAAAAGGCCATAGAATCCTTGATACTGAAATGACTATAAGACACTTAATAATTAAAATGCCAAAGAATCCTAGATACTTATAAATGCCATAGAAGCCTTGATCCTAAAGAAGAATTCAAAAAAATATCTGATTTACAAGCATATTAAGATCTTAGTACTGATATTTTTACTATAGGGAAATAATATTCAATGAGTTGGGATACTTCCTACAAGAAATTTAGGAAGAATATCTTCTTCAGAATCAATTCAACACTTGAAGTAAAATATATTAGGGAAGATCTCATTGAAGGACTTCAAAAATTAGAAGAAGAAGGACTAGAAGATTCCTGCTTGAATACAAAAGTAGTAGAATTAGATATCTAGAAGTAGATCTCACCACCAACACTTATAGGAGTAGAAGGTTAAAGAGGTATTAAGTAAATACCGGTAGAAACTAAAATATAAAAGACCTTGGTAAGGTCTCGTTGAGCATCTAAAAAATGGCTAGGATAGCCATACTAAGTAAATCATCAAATGAGAACCTACTGGAGAAATCCACAACCAAGGAGAAGCCGCTGATAGTGAAGGACTTAGGGTAATTTTTGCCATCGAAAAACAAGCCCAAGATAAGGAGAATTTGGCAAGGAGTGTAAAATATGAGAAGGAGAATTTGGAAAGGAGTACCAAATCCAAGCAAAAGAATTGAATGAAAACCTCAATATATTTAGAATCTTGAGAAGAATATCCTTATTAAAGTCAAAATTCAATAAGAATATTTAAATATAGAAGAAGCTCATCAAATCTAGGAGATTTGAAGATTACCTCTCATAGCAAGAAGGCACCACTTCAGATACAAATACTTCTAACTCTACAGCAAAAGGAGGAGACCACTTGGTAAATTTATTATGTGTATTATATTGAGAGTTGATTGTAGTGATAAGGAGAAATTATTAGTGTATTAAAAATAAAGCCTATTAGATTTATTTGCACTATTATACTTCTCTAAAAATAAATTAGTTTTGTGCTTTTTAAGAGAATAAAATCTCATTTGTATCAAGTGTCTAAAAATACTACTGAAGCACAAAAATCTACAACACATTGTGACCAAATGAAGCCACCAAAATAGACTAGAATCCTCTAAAACTTGGAGAAGAACACAACTAACCAAAGATAGAAATAGAACCTTTAAATATTGAGACTTGGTAAGTTTCAAATCCAAAGCATTACAAAATTAGATGTAAGAAAATAAAGTGCATAAAATTACATAAATTAAAGAGCTTCTATCTATTGTTATCCAAGCTTGGATTTATTATCAAAGTATCCGAGAAAAAATGGGAAGGTGTCTACTCATAAAATATAACCTCAAAACCCTTGTATTGTAGGAAAACAATCTTCCATAAAACTAAAATTGGAGATAAAAAACAAAGAAGTGCAAAACAAGGTACATCAAAGGAGGCTTATATAAAATTTATGGTACATTTTATTGCACTACTCTAATATGGTTTCTACTATAAAAGAGAAGATTTGAATTTACCCCAAAAGGTACAATAACTATAGAAAAATAAGCCAAGAAATGTCAAATATGAGCACTATTCTTCCCAAGCAAAAGGAGCCACTCAAAGGGATCATCTTGGATGGACAAACCTATAAAAACAAAGCCCACAAGAGGTTATCATCTAGCTACATTTACGTAAAAAAAAAATGAGTGCACATCTAACAGATAACATCTACTTCTACCAACATGGGATGAATAGCATAACAAGCGACTATCTACACTACAAAGAATCACATGAATTAGCATGTTGGAGGCATAGAAGATAAAGAGAAAAGAAGCTACATTTAGGGTCTTAAATTTAGTGAATATCATCCACCAAAGGAAGCACTAAAATCATCATTCAAAGCTCCAAATAGTCTTATCAATCCACCTGCAAGAGAAAAGTTTATTTTTTGCTCAAGAAATGTAACAAAGCAAAGGAATGACATACGAAAGGACTTAAGGAGTTATAATATTCTCCTTGGAAGTTTATAGAGGAAAATACTTCATGTAGAGAACTTTAATTCTGCTTGGCATCAACCTTCTAAAGCACATACATTACAAACATTTCATCTCTCAACTGTCAAGAAATCTCACACATATGTTATAGGGAATATCAAGGATGTGGTGACATTTGTTATCCTCCACAAGCCCCACATGAGTAACCAAGAGGCGTTGAACAAGAAAGTGATACGTTAATAAAAAGAGGAGTGCTCATATGTAATGGGTGTTACACGTGTCATAAAGCTTAATATTATTCCTCCATAAAAGGTGCCTAAAGTCCAAATATCACAACACAACAAAATGTAGTCAAAGCCAATCAAGCACAATGTGTAAGGAAGGAAGAAGGAGCATTAAAGGCTCCTAGTCTTGAAGGTCAAAACTTCCTATTTTTGCAGCATCTACATTCCAGCATTGAATACGAGCATCTCCATTGATTCCAGCACCCAAGGGAACTTTAATACTGCTATTATATCCAGCAAAAGGGAGAGTTGAAGAGTGAGGATATTAGCATCAAAAGGTGAGGTTTAAATCCCACTTTATTATTGCTTTCAATTTTGGAGATATAAGGGTTATAATCTAAGATTGAAGTTTAGATTTGAAAGCAAAATTTATAGGGTATAACTTACCAAATTAAAATAATATTTGTAACTCAACCTAGGAGAAATAGGGAATTCTACTTGCATTAAATTCTTTAATATTTTTCAAATATTATTAGTTTTTTAATTTTCTAAATTTGGGAGTGATAATGGTTCCAACATCAAAATAGGTCTTTGGAAATTATAAATTAAAACCTAAGGGTTATAAAAAGAGTTTATTAAATATTTTTTGTTAAGGTTGGAAATTTATAATTTTCTTGTCTCAAAATTTCTTAAAAAGGGAATAAATGAATCCAACATTAAAACCTCTTCAAAAATTGCAAAAGTGCTTAGTTCAATTAGGAGAAATAAGGTATTAGAAAAGTTTATTTTTTATCTTTACAAAACTGTACAAAATCAAGCATAAGTTGAACTATATTTTACAAAAGCACTATATCATATTTCAAAATCATTAGAGTTGTAAGGCATTCTACAAAACTTGGTAATAATATATATCAAAGGTTTTAAAGTTGGGAAGATATAAGCTTTCTTAAAAAACCTAATATTAGGTGTTCATACTCTCATTACTAGAATGACATAAGGAAGCCTAAAAATATAAAATAATAATAAAGGTTTCATCCAATCAAGTTCATATACTTCAATTAGGGATTGCATATCCTAATATAGGGAGCCATAAAATAGACTACTTTATCCAATTTAGGTTATACAAATTGCTACTAGCATGCTAAGTGGAATAAGGAAAATACCAACAAGGATTAAAAACCTGATGGATTGCAATTATGTAAAGGGAAAATAAAAGGAAGAACCAATACAATACAAAATAGGTTCTAAAATTAACAACTATGATGATTCATTCAATGAGTGTAATGATCAAAAATAAAAAATATTATTAAACAAGTTTTATACAAAAAGAGAAATATGGAAGAGTGTCAATTGCACACATATGGTTAGAAGGTCTTATCTAGGAGATAGATAAACATGATATTCCTAAGATAAAGTACAAAATTGCTAGATAATATTTATTGTGCACTCATTGCAATCAGTATGGTGATGAAAAATTAATTTGAGTTTTCATCCATGCAAATATTGTGATGGGAGAAATCACTCATCTTTCTCCTGTCACTTCAAACATAGATACTATAAATATTATGAAAGAATATTACTTCAAAAAATAAACTGTTATCTTCAATAACTTATTCCAGATGGATCTACTAACATTCAGCTCAAGATTGATACTTATGAAGGATACATAAATAGGTCTTACAAAGGTACAAAGGAAGCAAGAAGGATCAAATCAGATCCACTCAAGTTATGCATTATCATGAGAGAAATGGTTTGTAAAAGATGCCTGACATCAAGGAACAAAGAATAGAAAGAGACAGGAAGCCATGACATGAAGAATGAAGCATCAAGAAAAGAACCAGTTCAAGACTGCTTTGAACAAGCCAAATATCATCAAATAAAAGAATAATCTTTAGCTTTAGCTATAGCTTACTCTGCATAATATGAAGACACAGATTACCTGCTAAACGTAAATACAAAAAATATAGAGGAAGAGTACAAAGCTCATGAGGGAGATGAAGATCCATATTGAAGATTAAAAGTCTTCAACACCCAAATAATGTAATACAAGGGGGTGTTAGAAATAGATTATATTTTATCATTTGAGTCATGTAAATGTATCTTCTAAGGTACGTACTTAGGATATTATATTACTTTAGGTGGAAGTTATCTAGTTACTTCATGCAATGTAATAAATGCACAAGTGTCAATGTGCAAGTTGTATATGTGCAATTTGTCCCTTGCACAACTAGGTAGAGTGTTGGTCAAGTAACCTATTTTACCTATATAAGGAAGGCCTCACTATTAGATAGATATACATAGTTGGGGATATAGTAGCTTAGAGCATCTTTGTAGATAGTTGTGCAGTTCTATGTAGATCACCATCCAGTGGTGATGGGTGCAATGTAGTTCAATAGGTTTATTAATGGAGTATTCATTTCCTCCATAGCTACATTGTATTCATTTATATCATTTCTATTTATTGCATGTCTCAATCATCCAACAGATTGACTCTATTTATTGCATGTCTCAATCATCCAGCAGATTGACTTTCTTTCATATTATTTTGTATCTTGTGATTGCTATCTCCCAGTGCTCATTACATCAAAAGCTAACATGTTGATCTTTGTAGGTCCTCTAATCTAACTACAAGTTGATATCTTGTTTGCAAATTTCACTTGTTAAATTTATATAGGAAAACACAACTCCTATAGATCAAATAATATCTTTGCTAATTAAACTCGTGAACTTTGGTATAATTTTGTTGTAGTGCACATCTTCATAGCAGTATCATTATTACCTTTTGAAGCTGGCTTTATTCAAGTGATCATATTTGTTCTAATGAGAAAGCTTTGGATTATTTAATAAGATCTATATTTGTTTTATTTTAATGTAAACATTGTCTATTTAGTTATACGAGTGCATGTAGCATAAATATTGTTTTATTTTGCTTGCCCGCCTTCGTCCATATTTGTTAATGAAATTCATAAAAGCTAAGGAAAAGCCATAATATAATAACTCGTATTCTTGGGAGTTCACAACTTACTCCGTAGAGTCAAGCTTGTGAGCTTTGCATACGATGGTATCACACTCACATCGAAGTAAGGAAGAAGATCCCTCTTTTGTTCTTACAACCCCATTACGCTAGAGAGTATCCATAGAAGCCGAAGGAAACAAATTAACAGCAGAACACTTAGGTAGGCAATAGTGTACAACCTCATCAAAAAATTCTTATAGTTATTAATGATATTTAGGTAGAACATTAGGCCATGGAAATCAAGACAAGTATAATTTCTAACTAGTTTGTGAATATTTGTATAGATCCAACAGACTTCATTTCTCAGTGTGATATTCACAGATAGACATGGAATAGTAGGACAAAAATCGTAGTACCTTCAACAAGAAATTAAGGACTTTCGAGTCTATCCGTACCATAGTGACTAGATGCGTGAGCAGTAATGGTTCTTAACATTTAAGTTTTGTGAGTTTAATTGTAAAATTTGCAGACCCTGAATAAAAGATTTAAGTTTTTAATTTACTAAATAAAATTGTATATCAAACTGTGACAAATAAAATTTGGTTAAATAAATATATATTTTATAAATATTATCTCTATAAATCATCTCACCTATAATCTAATTAACTTAAAATATTTATAATAAGTGACATTTCATATTTGAATTTTATGTTTAAGGGATTGAAACATATGTTGAAATGAGTGTGAATATAGATGAAACAAATCACCCCTAGATATGGTAGGAAATGGTATCGTTGCTTTTATGCCGCCTACTATTTTTGTCATTTTCATATTGGACCATGCACTACACAAAAGCAGTGATTCTATTGAGGGGGCTATCCTGTATTTTCAGCACTCACTTTTGAAAATTTTCAAGAATATTATGGATTTTTATTTTTTAATTTTCTATTTTTCTTCGATAACAGCTTTTGGAAAGACAATTTAGAACGAAAATATATGGCGGAGAATTAAAATCAACAATACACGTCCACCTTGTAAAGAAATGTTTTTACGTAGGTTAAAAACATTTTTTCCCATAACAAATGGAATCACCTGATAGTTTTTTGAAAAAAGAAAAAAACAGCTAAACCTGTCGGGACCCCGCCGTAACTAAGGATTCCAATGGTGTTATTGGATCTTTCTAATTATCTGCAATTTAAAAAAACATGGCAGATAAAAAGGGAAAACCCAACAACGTATATAATATATGATAGCAGACAATAGAACAATAAAATTGAGAGAAAGGAGGGTTCGTTGCCACACACCATACCCTTGGCATGGAGTAGATGGAAGAAATATCGCCGTAGGACTTGTTTGTAGAAAGGACTTGTATGTTGGGTTGATTATGAAGAGTGGAAATGTATGCGAAGGACTTTTATATGTATATATTCTTTACAAGAGGTGAGTGGAAATAAGGTTATTTATAATAGGTTGGACTTAAAATGTACTCGTAAAAAAAAAAATGGAGAATTCTAATCAAAATCAAAGTGAATAATGGAGAATCTTAAGCAAATCAAATCAAGCATCTTCATACAAAATTTAAGGTATTTAAAGTCCTAAAATATAAGGTCATTTTTAGGGATACTTTTGACCTATTAAATCATATTATAACTTCATAAAAACACCACCGAGCTTTTCAACGAATACAAATATGCCTATGTTTGTATATATATTGTGATGAATTGAACCTAAAAAAAATTGGTACTAAAAGTTTTAAGCGAATGGACGGAGGGTCTCATATTCGCCAATTTTCAATTTTCAAAATCCTAATATTTGCCTAGTTTGTGAATATTCGCTAATGTACATAATAGTTTGTGAATATTCGCTAATGTACATAACCCTAACTGTGTAAAGATATTTGAAGGAATCGAAGGAAGAAAAAGATTTAATTTTTTTTTAATGGGTAGACATAAGACTATATAAATGATTTTGCACTATGGAAGAAATATCTCGTAGGACTTGTTTGTAGAAAGGAATTGTATATTGGGTTGATTATGAAGGGTGGAAATGTATGCAAAATATGTAAATGAAGGACTTCTATATGTATATATTCTTTACAAGGTGTAAGTGGAAAGATATGTGAAGGAATCAAAGGAAGAAATATATATATATATATATATATATATATATATATGGTTTGATATAAGACTATATAAACGATTTTGAACTATTTTTATGTTATCACATATTAGTAGGATGTATGTCAAATATGTTAATTTTAGCTACTTGTAAATAACAAATATGTATTTAATTCAATATTATGTTTTATTCAAGGTGTTAGTAAGGTCTTGATAGGTGGTTGGATGGAACAATCTCCTTACTGAAAGTGGTGGTCCTACATGGATTGTGTTAGTAGGATAAGCGATATGGGCACAATAAATTTCATAATTTTTCAAAAGGGAGTGTTTTGCTAATTTTTTTGTATTATTAACACTTTTTATTACTTAACAACAAATGACAAATCATCAAATGAACTTCTTTTTAATTAACTTAAATTTTGATTGACTGGATTCATCCTTAAATAAGTTTGGCTTCATTTATTTCAACTTGGAACTTTAGTCTTCAAACTTTTGACATTTATATTTGAACTTTAAATTTCAAACTTTGGACTTTAGACATTAAATTTTGATCTTCAAGCATCAAATTTTAACCTTTGGAATTTAATATTTGAACCTCAATTTTTTGAATTCTAATTTTGGATTTCAAACTTTAGACTTTGGTCTCTGGATTTTGAACTTTGAACTTTGAACTTTGGACTTTAGGCACAACATTGAAAGATGAACTTTAATAGTTCTATTTGATATTGGAACCCAAGTTTTGGACCTATGTAATGACTAGATATAGATACAGTTAATAATTTTAAACTAAAATGATTGAACTTTGGTTTCATCTAAAAGAATTTTCTCATAGATAAATTTGGTTTGGATTGAACAAGCTATCCATAGGTGAATTTGACATGATTAATCAAACTCTATAGTTGGGCTAAAATTTGATACTCAAGTTTAGGATAGGGATAAATTATGAATAAATTCTCTTAGAACGAATATTCAACTTCAATAAAATGAACCTTTGTTTATGGTAACTTTGGCCTCACCTGACTAAACTACACCTTAAATAACTTAAGGTATAATGAGTTTGGTTCTATGGATGCATAAGATAATTGTAATATATGATAGAGTTATAGGTGTTCCATTTTATTTAATTTAGTTATATGATGCAATCAAATGTTGAATTTTTGGTAGTTACCCAAGTTGAAACCCTATCATGCTTTAAAAATGAAAATTGTTGACCAACCTCCTAAATTAAATTAAATTAAATTAAATTAAATTAAATTTTTGGTAGTTAATTTAATTTATTGTACATGTAACTTCTAAATTAATAATACCTAATGATATAACCTCCTTATAAATATTTCTAAAATATTATATTAAATGAATTTTTAAGTCAATATTTTGCCACCCTAGGATGATCATCACATATTGTATTAGAGCATAGTTTCATTACTTATACCTAAATAGGTTACTCAATTATGACGAAGTTTTATAATTAACGATTATTTTATTTTCCTATGTAGATACCACTTATAGGTAAAGGATGACAATATGCATGTTATTAGTGAATGTTGAGATTTGATTAAGAAGAGTCTCTAGAGAGATAACTCAACCTAATAAGGAATATTAGTGTGTAGAGAATAATAGCAATGGATGAAGAATGATAAGAATCCACCATCCAAATAAATGAAATCTATGTTGAAAGACCTTCAAAATATAAAAATATTATTGTGAATCATTTTTTTACCAAATAAGAGTGTGAGAGACACTAAAAAGCGGAACCATTCCCACCAAAACACTTATACAAGTGTGAGTTTAACCCTAAATACATGCCCAGATTAGAGTAGGGAAGTATTTTCCAAAAATTGAAGAAAATAGAATCCCTAAATATTTTAATTCCAAGAGAAGTAAAAGTATTCTAGAAGTGGCTAATGGAGATGCAAATTGTTTTTAGGAATAACGGAACATATCTTGAATTCTCTTAAAAATTTAGAAAATATTTGAGTGGACCAATTTCATCTAAATAGGAATTTTAGAGACACCTAGAATTATAATAACCCCTACCAAATATCTATCATCAAGGTGGAGTCTAACCCTAAATAGATGCCTATAGTAGATAGTGAAGAAATATTTTATACAACTTGAAGAAAATAGAATGCACAATTTTTTATGGTTAGTGAAAGGAAAAGTGGCTTGTGAGTGATTAATGGAGATGTTAAAATATGTTAGGATTAATTTGACTTATCTAGTTATAAATAGGAAAAATCACCATTTTTATTTAAAGGGAATTATGACTGTGTGGTGGCATAATGAGGAGGTCATTGTAGGATGATCACATGTAATTTACATGGGAGCATTTCAGGAAATGTTTTTTTCTTAGTGAATATTGTATAAATATATATTAAGTGGATTATTTAGTATTTCTATCAGTTTTAACAAGTCTTGAAGATAGTTATGGAATATACATAATAGTTCATAGAAATACCAAGTGACATACCCTCCTTAGCAAATGAACATTCTTATAAATTACTTCCTTTTAAAAATGTAATTGTCTTTGACATAAATCATTGTAATCATTGATCCATATTCTTGGAAACTGATTTACAAGTTGGTCTTATTTGTAGAACATAGAATAGGTATATGGTTGGAGTAGAGAACCTAAATAGGTCTCAATGGATGAATTAATCCACTATTCCATTCTAGATATGACCAAACTATTATAAAGGATCATCATTTGCACATCCAATACATTAGTAACCTTTTCAATGATATATTCATAGGTAGGAAATTTCTATGCCATATCTAACTCAAATGCACCAAGGACCCTTGTAATTTCCTTTATATAAGTAGTAATACCAAGGTCAATAAGGATTATTATGAGATATGTACTACCTAGGATACCTCTAAAATCTTAATAGCCACCATAGTAGACTCAAATATTTTAATTACAAGCTCCTTGGTGAGGAGTACTGAGACTTACATCAAGTGTCCATAGTGTTAGATGATGTTATGAGTGTGGAGGAGACCAGTATGCTAGATTGTGTCCATAGAAGTGTAATGAGACAAGATAACAACATAACACTTAGGTAGGCAATAGCTCACAACCTCATCACAAAGTTCTTGTAGTTATTAATGATTGTTAGAAAATATCATAGACAATAGGAAATAAAATGACAAGTCCAATTTCTAATTAGTCTATGACAATTCTTATATATCCAAGAGGCTTATTTTATTAGTGGTATATTATTATATAGACATGGAATGTAAGAAAAAGTATCATATCACCTTCAACAAAAAATTATGGCTTTAGGGTCTTGCTAGTTTATCCATAGTATAATGACTAGATGTTATATTGGGTTTGATGGTTGGTCCACAAATCATGATTTATTTGTAACAAAATTAGGATTTTATAGTGTTATATTAGGTATGGATTTCACAAAAGGAATTATGTAAAAAAACTTATTTTTTATTCTAAGTAAGTGAAGTGCATCATAGATATAGGGGATAGATAATTCATTCAAGAAATAAATTATAAAATATCATTCCTAATGATATATTTATGTAGTTAAAAGAGAGCATGAGTAAGAGATATACAATGTGTTCCATTACAATCCATGATAATTTATAAGAAAAGAACTAGCCTATGGTTGACTTGGACTCCATACTATGAGAATTATGTCACACAATCTATATATATAATTACAATGGATGTGTTATTACTATTACCAAATTGAACAAATATTTGGCATATACTATCATTTCTAGATGGTAAATACATAAAATAAAATATACAATAGCCCTTTTTCATAATCCATACTATTTAACATTAAATTAGAAAAATATACCATGCATGTGAGCAATAACTTTTCATGTTCAAAATTGATTTTATAATAAACACTCCATGTGGTGAGATATAACAAGGTAAATTTGCACCCTTACTAGAAATAAATTTATTAGAATATTCAAAAATATCATTCAATATACAATCTTAGAAACAACATGTGTATGTAAAGTAGAAGAAACTAAATATATTTCATTGCTTGCTCAAAAAGTCCAAAAGATACAAAATTATAATATCAATAGTAGATTGTTGACTAGTTTCCATTAACAAAACAATAATAGGATAAGTACTAAGTAATGTGGATCTATATCTCATCATTAACCAACATACAACATAAATTAAATAAATATATAAAACAAAATATATAATATAGCCATTCACCAAGGAAAATTATACTTTGTAAAATCTAAGCACTAGGCTATTATTTGTTATCTGGCTAGTCGGTACTCCATATTAAGAATTCCAAGGAGGTAAATATTTGATGCTCTATGTCCTCTACAACCATATTTATCTTTAAAAAATATAATACCAACTACGATACTTTTCTATCCAACTATGAGATAGTATTTACTTTCTCCTAGACTTGATGGTTGTATTAATTATCAAGGCAATTTATCCTTTCCATAGATATATTGACCTTTCCCTTCAGATTGTTTGATCTATCAAGGCAATGTATCATGCAATGACTTTGATACATGATAGTTTGATAGAATATGCAATGAATTTGATAGATCAAAGGAGGGTTAAGAATACCAATGTTTAGTAATTTGAAATGGATAAGGCACCATCCCAAGGCCTAAAACTTTTTTTTTTATTATTTGTGGAAAAAATCCCAAAATGGATGCCACTTTCGGGTAAGACCCAAGGATGCAGGGGTATCCATTCCGCAAAAAACACCTAGGACTCGAACCTGGCCTACCACCTTCGACATACTCAAGGAGCAAACAAGCACACAAAACCAATTTAAAAATAAGTAAATAACAACAAAAACAATAAAATAAAATAAAAAACATGCTCCTTGAGTGTGTCAAAAACAAAAGCACAACCAAACATGAATAATAAGAAAAAATAAACCACAACACAAACCACATAGAAAAACACCAGAACCACATAACAAAACACAAACAAGAAAAAAACAACAGAACACTACAAAGACATAACCCAAAAAAACATGAAAAATAAACACAACCAAAACCTAAAAAATAAAATAAATAAAATAAAAATAAAAATAAAAAACAACCAACAACAGACAATAAACAAAAACAAAATACATAGAAGACACTCACACATAAAAACACGAAATAACACAAACAAAGAGAAACCCAAGAACAAGAATGAAAAAAACACAAGAACAATAACAAAAAACATTAAAAAAACAAAACAACAAAAACACAATAACAACGAAAAACAACACAAAGAACACAAAAACAAAACAAAACAAAATAACCCACCCACATTAAAAAACTAAACAAAAAAAACAAAGAAGAAAAAAGAAAAAAAAAACAATGAACAAAAAAATGACCTATCTAGACCAGAAGACTATTAAGGCAAGAATCAACATAGGAAACAAAATAAAGAAAAGAATGAGCTAGGGAACTAAGAAAAACTGAATGAACCAAAGAGAAGCAAAACAAAAAAATCCAAGAAGAAACTAGGTACCTTCAGAACTGGAGCCATCCAAAGAAATGATAGAAAGAAGAGCTTCCCTAATTTGAGAAGCCCACCATATAGAGGGTGGCCATAACAAGTAATATCACCTTTGTACAAAGCCCAATTAGCTAAAGCATCAACACTCTTGTTTTCATCTCTGACCACATGACTGTAATCAACTTTCAAAAATCCCATCTGGATTAACTAAATCTTCTCAATAATTCTTTTTATTCTCCAATCCACCTTATGATTCTTAGGAGTCTTCAAGATATTAATCATAAGTTGAGAGTCAGACTCAACTAACCACCTTTTCCCATCCAACCTTAGTACCCTCCTTAAGGCCTCTGAGGATACCATACCCCTCAGCAAGGTTATTGGAAAGAATACCCAAATTCTCAGCAAAAGTAAAAAACAAGGAGCCATCTGAAAGTCTACCAATTCCTCCCACACTGGCTTTTCCAGGGTTCCCTCTAGAGGCTCCATCAGTATTTACTTTTCCAAAATCCTTATGAGGAGATTGCCAATTTCTAGTCCTATCCACCTTACTAATACTTACATTCCATTTAAGTTGGTTTCCCTTAGAAGGTTTAATCTTCAATATTTGCATCACTTGATCCCATCTTTGGTGGAAGTTTTGAGGGTGATTAAGGAGTTGATGGACTGATTCAACTAAGTTGGCTATGGTCTTTTGCCAAATATAGTGAATATCCTTCCTATCTTGATTAAAAATTTGGTTGTTCCTTTCATTCCAAATATTCAAAGAAGAATGGTAGAACCCATACAAACTAACTGCCTAATAAAATGATCAACACCCTCTTGATTAGGCCAATCCCTCCAAAGCTGTTCAAAAGTAAAAAAACTGGACCACTGCAAGCCAAGTAAAGTGGCCATTCTCCTCCATAGCTCAGAGGTTAAAGTACACTCAATAAAAATATGGTTGATATTTTCTACATTCTCTTCATACATTTCACATCTAAAAGGGACATGAAAACCACACTTCATAAGATGCTCACCAGTAAGCACCCTACGATGCAATAAAAGCTAGTTAAAGAACCTCATCTTAGGCCAAAGCTTTTGGGCCCACAATTGAGAAAATATATCAGAAGAATGGTTGGGATTATTATGGCATAAGGTCAAATAACCTTGAGCAACAGAATACTCACCCTTAGTAGTGTTGTTCCATCCAAAATAATCTTTTTCATGGGACCAAGAGAGGTATCTCATATGAAGTATGCCTTGGATATCTTGTATTTGCCTTTCTGGGATTTGAATAGGCCAGTCCTCAATAGGGATCCAATATCTACCAACCTTTGAATTACCAATATTGTACCGATAGTAATTAGCCATGTTTATCCAATTAGCTTGGTGAAGCTCCTCCATCAAAGGCCTCCAATCGGGAAACTAAGTTATTAAAGTCTTGTGACCATCCCAAGAATTTGTCCAAAAATTTGCATCTTGACCATTATGAATGATCCAAAATAATTTTTTCTTTATCAAATCCTCACCAATAATAAGAACTACTAAAATGGGAGAACCTTTGGTAGGAAGTTGATAGCGAACAAGGTCTTCAGGATTTTTGTTCTCAACATATTTAGCACGAAGATTATTGGCCCAAAGAGCATTGGGGTTATGCAACATCCTCCAATATAATTTAGCAGATAAAGCTTTGTTGTTATTAATTAAATACCAGAATCCTAACCCCCCTTCACTCTTAGGAAGACATAAAGTATCCCATTTCACCAAGGCCCATTTTCTTTTCTCCTTAGTACCACTCCAAAGGAAACGATGACTGATTTGATCCAATTATCGAAGAACAGCCTTTGGGATATTCAAAACGAAAGAAACATAAATAGGAATAGCTTTAATGACTAATTTTACCAAGATGATTCTACCCCTAGAAGAAAGCCACTTGTTGGTCCACTTTCCAATTTTCTTCTTGACTTTGTCCAACAACCAATTCCAATATTTATTTTTTTGCCTTTGAATATTTATGGAAATACATAAATAAGTGATTGGAAGAGATGTCTTCTTATATATTAATTTATCCAAGACCATGGATTCCTGTCTAGAAGAGCACTGAAAGAAAATAACTTTAGATTTGTCTTCATTGATCAATTGCCCAGTAGCCTTAGAAAAATAGATAATTATTTACTTAATATTAGAAGCTTCCTTAACTATAGCTTTACCTAAAAGAGTAGAGTCGTCCATAAATTGAATATGAGAGATAGGTCTATCACCATGAGAAATGGTAACTCCCTCAAGGGTTTTTTTTTCCCTCTTTTTGGTTATAGTCCTACCCAAGCATTCAGCAAGAATGATGAATAAATAAGGGGATAGCGGGTCACCTTGCCTAATACCTCTGGAAGCTAGGAAAGACTGAGAAGGCTTGCCATTGATAAGAACTAAGTAGGAAACTGAAGAGATACATCCCATAATACAATCCATCCAATCCTTAGAGAAACCAAATTGCCTCAAAAATTTGATAAGGAAGTGCCAATCCACTCTGTCATAAGCTTTGGATAAGTCTAACCGAATGAACATAGAAGGAGAATTTTGCATATCCATGGAATGGATGGCTTCCTGAGCAAGAACTATCTCATCTACTATTTGATGTCCTTCCACATATCCCCCTTGTTATGGGGAAATAATCTTATGCAAAAGAGGCTTCAATATTTCTGCCATGGTTTTAGTAATGATTTTGAGAACAACTTTACATAAAGCTAAAAGCATGATATTCCAAAAGTTTTTGAAAGGAAAACTATTTCAATGCATTCAAAATCAAACTAACGCTAAAGTCCTAAAAATGTGAAGTGCATTAAACGAAAGAGGCAAATTGATTGAAATGAGATACAAGAATTTAGAGAAGTCACAATCCTTTTATTTAACTCTTTAACCTCAGTTACAAAATTGCCTCCTCCCTTTTTAGGGTTTAGGAGCGTTAAATAGATTTGGTTACAATCATGATCAATAATCCTTCTTCCGCATGCCCACGTTTGAAATGGGTAGGCCAAAGTTTTGCCACCGCTTGTGTTGATGAGTCTTCTATCCTTGCTACTCCTCCTGCATTCAAAGAAACAACAAAGGCATTAGTAGCACCTGCTGCAAATAGGAAAAGTTTGTTCTTTGAAATTAATAAAGGATGCATGTAAAAGATTATCGAAATCAGTGAGTAAAATGAATCTAAATCACCTAAAAATATGATAGAGACCAAAAGACCTTACCAGAGGGCCACTTCCATTGAAACAGTCGACCAATCTATATTCAATTGAAATTCGTCCCTAGCCAGGATGAATTCTACTGTAATTCATCCCCGGGTGGGACGAATTCGCCTATGATGAAAAGCCAAAGTGATGCCATCTAAATTTTGAACCTAGAGACCTCCAGAAGATATGCAGATAGAGGGGTTAAGTAATTGGGGCCATTTTGGGACGACCCAGATGGTCGGATTCTCCCAATTTGGCCTCTATCCACGAGAATTCGACGTCGCTACCTGCAAGTTAGTGAGGGCTACAAAATCGACAAAGCATGATAATATTTGATAAATGTCTTCTGAAATCAAGATTGTGAGCTATCTAAACAACATAGAGTGTAATGTGAAATGAATAAATGACAGAAAGCAAATTAGAATGAAACTTAAAAGGTGCGGGGTGCCCGAGTGGGCCACCCACCGTTGGAACTTGATTTCGGCACCAATCCACTAGGGATGGGCCCAAAATCTCCTAGATTGGGTTGTCAACAAATTGGTGGATTAAGGTGGTCAAATGTTGGGTTTGGGTTTGGATCCACACTTCCAAAAGCCACCCAATAACCTCTCTTGTGAAAGAGATTAATGGATGTGAAAATGTGAATCGAAAAAGGATGCAATAGGGTGTTCAATTTGGCAGCACTTTGTTGCTTGAAAATGCCTCCAACCTATTCTCATTTGGGTGGAAAAGTCCACCATTTTATAGACCCAAAGGGTCTCTTTGAAGGGGCATGCAGGAATGCCATTTGGCGGCCATGCCTTCCCAAGATGGAGGAGACTCCTCCCTGACTTGGGCTTCCATGACTGCCTTTGTGACAGTCCTCCAACAGCCAATCTACCCACCTACATACGCATGCACGACAGGAGGCCAAAAATGACTGTCTTCGGCTGCCACTTGGCAGCATTCTTCTTTTTGCCTGTTAAACCTGGAATTCATCCTGACCAAATATGATTTCAGAATTTGTCCCTGGGTGAGACGAATCCCAGTTAGTATTCATCCTTGGGTGAGACGAATACTGGGCAAAGTGCCTGAATGTGCCAAATTGCTTCTTGACCTTACAAAATTGCTATAAAAGTGGTTAGGACCATTGTTTAACCTTTGAGGGCTGCCCTAGGGGCTGTGTGTGTCAAAGCGATTAGTGTTTGCAGTCACATAATTGGATTGGTGTTGTTTTGGTTTCTACAGATGCCTCTTTTTGGGATGTGCTATGCATGGCGCAGCGTCGAGCAAAAATAGATAGCCAAAGCACTAATGATTAGGGTTTCTTGGTAACCTAACCAAATTTTGATGCCCCAAGCATGGAAAGGGCATGCATTCTTGAATCCTTGCTTCTGATGAGCTAAAGAATTTGATTTCAAGTATTAACCTATTTTGGTGAGGTGTGACTTGAGCTTGGACATTGATCAATCATGAATAGGCAAAGGGCGCAACCTTTTGTCCATGGGGGGAAACCTTGTGTTCATGATTCGGGAATGCCAAGTGTTTGATCAATTTGTGATTGTTGCTTGTTTTCTGCCCCAAGCAGGAGTGTAATTTGCCTTTGTCAATGATTCTTTGAATGCATGTCATTGCTTTGATTGGGTGTGTGTTTGTTGATTGGTGACTAAGTGTGACTACCCCTTCAAGCGACGAATCGATGAGGGAATGACCTTCGTGAGAAAAGTGACGAGTCGCTTGACCCAAGATGACTTGTGTAAGGGTGCCTTCAGAGATTTAGCATTAAGCATGTGCAATTTTTCTGATATTTAGACCTATTTTTGGTCGGTGTTAACCCTTTTGGCGACGCCGTTTGGAGCTAAAATTGGCAAAAATCCGTCTTCCCATGGAGCGGTCCAGCTAAGATAGCCTTCTTAGGGAGTAGGATAATGACACTTTGTGACCCCAACGTCTGTTTTGTATGCCTGGGATGTTAAGTGCAATAGCACTCATGTCCGGCAATGCTTATTGCTATGTTTTTGTGTTGCATTTATTTGTTGTTTTTGTTGTTTTGATTTTCTTGTTGTTTTTGAGTGGGCTTTGACCCATTTTGGGATGCCATTTAGGATAAAATTGGCAAAAATTCGATCTCCCGTGGAGTGGTCCAGCTATGGTAGCCTTCTTAGGGAGTAGGATAGCGATAATGTAGATCCTGACATCAGTTCTGCTATTCCAAGAGGTTAGGTGCAAGAGCACTCTTGTCTGGCAGTGTTTATTGCTTTTTGTTTGTGTTGATTTTTTTTTGTTGTTTTGATGTTTTGATTTTCTTACTTTCTGTATATGTCACTATTTTATGTTATGCACAATGATTGATGTTGATGGATGCATGCTTATGGTAATGGATGTATATGGTATGATAAATGCAAATGTTTTTGATTTATATGTGATATGCAAAATGAAATGGATGAATGGAATTTGTGATGGTTGGTTATGGCACCATAGACTGTTTAGCACTCTGTTATTTCATTTTTTTTTTTGTTAGGTGATTGCTGTGATGAATAACTTTGTATGTATACATGTGATTTTTCTTTTTTGTATTTTATGATGGTATTGCAAAGATGAAAAGTAGCGCAGTTGGTTTAGAAATGTAGCTAGGGTTTTTCGAGACTCAGACGGTTTTAACTCACTAACCATGACTGTACTTTGTCTTACAAGACTTTTGACCAAGGTATGAATCAAACTCATTTTTGACCAAGCTATTTCACATCCCTGTGTGTGCAATTGAGTTCATTTATGTGGTATTTTTCAGGATACTACCAGTGCCAGATGGGATTTCAATCGAACTTGTACTGAGGATCACCTAACTAGCTCCACTAACTCCTTTGTTGTATTTAATTAGATTAATATGTGATGTTATCCAAGATACCATAAGCTAGCTCATCCTTATGCAAACACTGGTCTGCATATATGCAAAGCGAATGTGATAGACATATCGTCATGCGGGTAGGATACCACCATTGCCAGATAGGCTGTCATCCAAACCTATAATGAGGATCACCTAGATGGTTCTTCAAATGCTGAGAATTATAAAGATTCAAGTTCAGGTTATTTGTTAGCTGAATGATTTGGGAGACTGGATCGTCTATATAGTGATGCAAATCACTGTCTATTTTTCTTTTTGAGCAAGGATTTTGAATAGTGGTGATAACCACTATTACCTGATTTTGTATTTTGAGCAGTGTGAGTTTGAGCTTGTGAATGGCCTTGATCCTTGTGGCCTTGGGGATGACTACCCATCCTGGTTAGGGGCGGATAGTACAAATCCTTATGAAATTGGGGACCAGGGGGATTATGGAGATTATGAAGTAGGGGCATTGATATTTTAGGCCTTGGGGACGACTACCCATCCTGGTTAGGGGTAGATAGTACCAATCCTTACAACTTGGAGACCAAAGGTGAATGGAATGTTTTAGGATGATGATTTATTGGAATTTTGTTCGTGAATGGCATTGATCCTTTTAGGTCTTGGGGATGACTACCCATCCTTGGCAGGGACGTGTAGTATGAATCCTTACAACTTTGGGAACCAACTATGATTGGGATTTGGTAGTGGTAAAAACCACTGTATATTAAGGTGAATGACTAGGGAAGAGCTCGTCCTTTTATCAATTCTCAGCATTCTAGAACCATTCGCATAGGGGGATGAGCAATATTATTGTTTCGCTTATGGTGACCTAGATTACTGTGCAGGTTTCATCTTTCGTTCACACAACTTGGGAATTTTTATGCGTTGTAATTTGTGTTGGGATGCTACATAACAAGGCGTATTTCAAGTGTAACTCTACCTTCATAAAATCTATCTGACTCTGTACATTATGTGGCTAAAGAGAAAAATGATGACTGAATTACGAAAACTATTGATACATTATAAGACCACTGACTCTATTATGGTAAACAACAGTAAATGGCATTTGTTTGTTTGTTTTATAAGATGGAACAATGTGGAACCAGATGGACTAGCAGAGCAATTACAGCCTATGGTGCCTTTGACCTGTACGACCACAAATATGTGATAAATGGATGCAATTCTTAATGCAGCTATGTATTTTTGTATTTTTGATGGATTGATTTTTGTGAATATGAAGATGAGATGCGAGAAAAGCTCTCTATTGATGAATTTGAGCATGCCTAGAAATGAGATGCAAATTTTTTTATTTTTTTTTGTGAATATGAAGATGAGATGTGAGGAGCGCTTTTTGTTGATGAATTTGAACACGCCTAGAAATGAGATGCAAATTTTTGTGTTGTTTTTGATGATTATTGAATTTTGACTTTTCTTATTTTTGACCAAGCGATTGTGGAAATCCTTGGAGCATTTTGGGGTTGACCAAGCGATTTAAAGAGATCCTTGGAGCATTTTGGGATTGACCAAGTGATTGTGATAATCCTTGGAGCATTTTGGGATGACCAAGCAATTGTGATAATCCTTGGAGCCTTTGGGATGACCAAGCAATTGCGATAATCCTTGGAGCCTTTGGGATTGACCAAGCGATTGCAAGAATCCTTGGAGCATTTTGGGATTGACCAAGCGATTGCAAGAATCCTTGGAGCATTTTGGGATTGACCAAGTGATTGTGATAATATTTGGAGCATTTTGGTATGACCAAGCGATTGCGATAATCCTTGGAGCTTTTGGGGTGACCAAGAGATTACAATAATCATTGGAGCTTTTGGGGTGACCAAGCGATTACGATAATCCTTGGAGCATTTTGGGATGACCAAGCGATTGTGAGAATAATTGGAGCTTTTTGGTTTGGACTATGGCTCTTTAGGGGATAGAGGTACCCCTAGCTTGATGGTCTTTGTGCTCCAGATCTGGCTCTAGAGGGATTGGCACGAATGGATCAGCCCTATGCATGGATAGGAGGACAGGGTCTACCCTCGGTACTAATATTGCTATAGGGTCTCTGGGCGAAATTTGATCTATGTATGCCCAATGTGGTAGATGTAACACTTGGTACCATTGTGGTGGGTTAACACACCACTCATGCCCTAGTATTATGTTTAGCTATTGAATTGCTTCTTTGATATTTATGGGATGTTGATGCTGTTGCATGTGATTGTTGTGGGCTATCTCTGTTTTATCCTCACCTTCGACCAGTGAGTACAACTCATCAAAATTTGGAGATTTTGAGACATGGAGGACTGCATCATCAAGTAGCCCTACAGTTAAAGGTTGATCCTCTTTGAAAGGAGCCTCATGTAATTTGGGCCTTGGGAGCTCCAAAATCTTGGTCTCTATCGACTCTAAGTGCTCTAGTGCTTTGCATGTATTGGGGGATTTGAGCTCCTCCTCTTTGGTTGGTTCTTGTTGAGGAACTTGGGGCCTATGGAGGGGTGGCCATATAGCACCCCCCATGCCTTGGTAGGGCTTTTCATCCCTCTCTTCTCCTTGCTCAGATTCTTTAGAGGCTTCTTGATGAATTTCTAAGCATGGCCCATAAACTTGAGTGGGTTCCTAAGGAAGGCACCCATCATTGGTTATAGGAGTGGCCTCCTGCTCATGTCTAGGAGGCATCGAGGGTGATGCTTGATGAGGTCGTAGAGACTTGTCTTGCACCCGGGGGTTGTGCCTTTCATAATGTTTTGTATTATGCATGTGAGGGGTTGGAGCCCTCTCCTACATAGTGTTTTGGAACAACTCATCCTTCTGGCATAGAAGGTGCTCTTTATTTAGAAGATATCATTGCTCTAACTGTTTTCATTCTAGCTCAAGTTGCATGAGTTGCATCCAATGTGCGAAATGCTTGATAGATTCTAAGATAATTGGTCCTACCACCTCACATCTAGAAGGCCTAGATGCCTCTCCTAGATATCTATCTCGGTCATAGTGATCCAAGATCTCTATAGGCCACCTCCCTCTGTTGGGGGTAGCGGCATTCCCTCGGGGATTTGGCCTCAGTGAGTGGTCCTAATAGATAGCAGGTGCAGAGGCGTATTTCTCCCACACTATATATTGCTCTCAAGGAAGGTAGGGGTATTCCTTGTGCTCTCTTTCATAAGTGAAAAAGGGACGGGTGGAGTTGGCTCGCCCTGCCTGAGGAGCCTTGTGCTCTGGATTTGTCCTTGTAGTCCTGACAACTAGAGGGGGTGGAGGGATAGTGTAATCATGTGGTTCCTCCCATCGAACCCTATGTTGACCTAGCACTTCATCGTGCGATGACCACTCATAGCGAGCATCTAAAGGAGCTCTCCTATGGATATACCCCTCATGGAAGGGTGTGTGCTAGGTGCTATGTTGAACCAAAGTGCTCCTAGAAGCGGTGCCCCTATAGTCCTTATCCGTTAAGGTGTGGAGGGGTCTGCCTTGTGTGTCAGGCCGCCAAGGTGGTATGACTAAATCCTTGGGACTATAACAGAGGTGACTTGTGCCTCCTTGGACATTCCCCATAGCATCCGCCCGTGATTGGGCTTGGCTACGGGTGAGCACCATGATGATGTCTCTCTAAAAACCCTAAAAATTTAAATGAGTCATATGGGGCCCAAAATTGGGGTGCACATCCCTCTTACAATAGATAAGACAAAAATTAAGTTTCAAGTCCTAACTCTAAATACATTAGGAGATATTGACCTCCGAACAGCTCAAAAAGCATAAAAAGTTAGCCGAGTAATTTTAAAACCTAATTTTGGGGCACTAGATGATGGAATTTATCCCCAAAAATAGACTTTTCTAGACAAACTGAATTATCCCAACTAACTCCCTGTAAAATTTCAAGTCAATCGGAGCTACGGTTGAGAAGTTATGGCCCCGGCAAGATGCACTAAAATTTAGGGAAAAATATAAGATTTCCCATATTTTGTTAGATGCTCGTGCATCACTTATGGGCACCTTTGGGGTGATCTTGGGTTGACCAAAGGGTTCATGGAAACCTTTGGGGCCTTTTGGGGATGACCAAGCGATTGCGAGAATCCTTGGAGCTTTTTGGAGCAAGTGACAAAATGCATAGATTTTTATCTTTTGTTTATGATTTTTCTGATTTTTTTTTGTTACACTAAGCAAAAATGAACACACACATACACAAACGATGATTATATGTTTTAAAGATTAATGGTGTGTCATAAACTGGTTTTAGTGCATTTTGATGATTTTGTTTTGTTTTTGCAAGTTTTGAAGAACGTTTAAATGCAGAATGTTAGCTCATATGACTCCTAATAATGGTCGCCCCTTCAATATACCATTGTCAGACCGACATACCAACCTCTCTATATACCCGCCCTTACAATAGGGAAAATATAGGTATGTGAGAGCAGATGGTACATGGAACATAGGCTGTACGGAAGGGGGATTGTCCTGTTAATGACACCTACCATAGAAGATTTATCCTCGTGCACATGGGAATCACCCTAGCGACACTCGGTCAACTTTCGTCAGGATTTATGCCTAACAACAGTGACAATCAGGGGAAATGGATGCAAAGTCAAGCCAAAGTGGTGATGAACCCATCGTTGGTCTTGCTCAAGGGCTGGGGTCTTACGACTAGCTCCTTGGTTAAAAACGTGCCACGTGATGTGTGTGTGGTTCTTTTTATTTGAAATCAAAACATGCAAGCAACCAACTTTCCCTAAGCAAGCAAAAGTTGATGAAGAAATAGAAACAGAAAATCAAAAAAATGACAGGAACAATTTTGGAACCTTACATCTTTTTTGCCCAGATTTGTTGTTTCTGATCTTCAACTCTAAAAATTTATAGATAGAAATTCGTCCCTCTGTGAGACAAATTACAAAATAGAATTTGTCCCTGTCTGAGACAAATTTGAATTCATCTCAGGGTGAGACGAATTACAGTAAAGTATTCGTCGCAGTCAAAGATGAATAACAATCTGCTTTTGAAAAATGGTACTTGTCAAGCACCAAACACAAAAATGGATCAGTTACTTGATCTTAAAAACTAGAAGATAGAGTCCCACCATGATCACCACTGAAAGCATGATATTCCAAAAGTTTTTGAAAGGAAAACTATTTCGATGCATTCAAAATCAAACTAACGCTTAAGTCCTAAAAATGTGAAGTGCATTAAATGAAAGAGGCAAATTGATTGAAATGAGATACATGAATTTAGAGAAGTCACAGCCCTTTTATTTAACTCTTTAACCTCAGTTACAAAATTGCCTCCTCCCTTTTTAGGGGTTAGGAGCGTTAAATATATTTGGTTCCAATCGTGATCAATAATCCTTCTTCCGCATGCCCACGTTTGAAATGGGTGGGCCAAAGTGTTACCGCCGCTTGTGTTGATGAGTCTTAGATCCTTGCTGCTCCTCCTGCATTCAAATAAACAACAAAGGCATTAGTAGCACCTACTGCAAATAGGAAAAGTTTGTTCTTTGAAATTAATAAAAGATGCATGTAAAATATTATCGAAATCAGTGAGTAAAATGAATCTAAATCACCTGCAAATCTGACAGAGACCAAAAGACCTTACCAGAGGGCCACTGCCATTGAAACATTTGACCAATCTATATTCAACTAAAATTTGTCCCTGGCCAGGACGAATTTTGCTGTAATTCATCCCTGGGTGGGAAGAATTCGCCTGTGATGAAAAGCCAAAGTGATGTCATCTAAATGTCAAACCTCGGGACCTCCAGAAGATCTGTAGACAGAGGGGTTAAGTAATTGGGGCCATTTTGGGATGACCCAAATGGTTGGATTCTCCTAATTTGGCCTCTATCCACGGGAATTTGACGTTGCTACCTGCAAATTCATGAGGGCTACAAAATCAACAAAGCATGATAATATTTGATAAATGTCTTTTGAAATCAAGATTGTGAGCTATCTAAATAGCATAGAGTGTAATGTGAAATGAATAAATGACAGAAAGCAAATTAGAATGAAACTTAAAAGGTGCGGGGTGCCCGAGTGGGCCACCCACCATTGGAACTTGATTTCGGCACCAATCCACTAGGGATGGGCCCAAAATCTCCTAGATTGGGTTGTCGACAAATTGGTGGATTAAGGTGGTCAAATTTTGGGTTTGGGTTTGGATCCACACTTCCAAAAGCCACCCAATAACCTCTCTTGCAAAAGAGATTAATGGATGTGAAAAGGTGAATCGAAAAAGGATGCAATAGGGTGTTCAATTTGGCAGCACTTCGTTGCTTGAAAATGCCTCCAACCTGTTCTCATTTGGGTGGGAAAGTCCACCATTTTATAGACCCAAGGGGTCTCTTTGAAGGGGCATGCAGGAATTCCATGTGGTGGCCATGCCTTCCCAAGAGGGAGGAGACTCCTCCCTGACTTGGGCTTCCATGACTGCCTTTGTGACAGTCCTCCAACGGCCAATCTACCCACCTACATGCGCATGCACGGTAGGAGGCCATAAATGACTGTATTTGGTTGCCACTTGGCGGCATTCTTCTTTTTCCCTGTTAAACCTAGAATTCATCCTGACCAAAGACAATTTCAAAATTCGTCCCTGGGTGAGACGAATCCCAGTTAGTATTCGTCCTTGGGTGAGACGAATACTGGGCAAAGTGCCTGAATGTGCCAAATTGCTTCTTGACCTTACAAAATTTCTATAAAAGTGGTTAGGACCACTTTTTAACCTCTGAGGGCTGCCCTAGGGGCTGTGTGTGTCAAAGCGATCAGTGTTTGCGATCACATAATCAGATTGGTGTTGTTTTGGTGTCTACAAAAGCAATAGGTCTAAAAGTTTAGATATGATCAACCTCTTGAGATTTTGGAACAAGATTAATATAAGTTTTATTGATAACCTTCAAAATTTCTTTGGCTTTCTTAGATTCTTCCACCACCTCTAATAAATCAACATGAAGGATATCCCAGAACTCTTGGTAGAATTAAATAGGAAAACCATCAGGACCTGGGGTTTTCCCTTTTTGCATTTTAAAAACTACTTTTTGAAGCTCATTGATAGTAATAGGAGCAGTCAAAATAGAGTTCTCCTCAGAAATGATAAGAGAAGGGATTGCTTGAAGAACATTTTGTTGAGAAGCTGAGTTAAGAGGAGTAGCAACAAAAATATTGGAAAAGTAATCAACAATAGAGTTCATGCCATCCCAAGTATAAACAACATCTCCAGTATCTGAAGTTAAGGAAGAAATAAAGTTGTGATATCTTCGAGCTAGAAGAGATTTGTGAAAGAAATTTGTGTTTCGATCTCCTTCTTTGAGCCATTGAATTCTAGATTTTTGCTTCCATAAGATTTCTTCTCTTTTTTTCCATTCCTCTAACTGAGTTGTGAGTTTAATTTCATCTACACTTCTCTTCTCTGTGAGGCCATCTAAACGGATTTTCTTATTCAAAATTTCAATATGAGCAATAACTTCATGTTTTTTTTATGAACATCCCCAAACTCTTTCCAGTTCCAAGTCTTGATTTTGGATTTAATATATTGCAGTATTTTGGCAAAACAGAACATCTTAGTACCATGCCTAGGTTTACCTTCCTTCCACCATTGTTGCACACAAGGTCTGAAGGAAATGTCTCTGAGCCACATTAATTGAAAACAAAAAGGAGAGAAACTCGCATTGGTTTTCCACATTTCCACCATGACTGGCCAATGATGTGAACTAGCATTATTAAGAGTCTTCACTTTAGGAATGTGACCATGGATTAAGAAATTTTGAGAGAGCAAAAACCTATCCAATCTCTCCATTATACAAGCTAAGCCTTTCCTTCTATTAGACCAATTCATAAGGCCATTATCTGGTTGGATATCCACAAGATGGAGGTTTACAATATATTTGCTCATGAGTTCAGTGCTTTTGTCCAAATTTCTATTTCCCCCCTTTTATCATCCAGAGAGAGGATGGTATTGAAATCTCCTCCGATCAAGATCCAAGATTTAGGAAAATGAGAGATAATATGAGTAATATCCTTCCAATGTCTTATTTTTTCCTCTAAATAAGTCAGGGCATAAACAGTAATGCAGAGCATAATCTGGTTGGAATGTCTACTTTGAATAGCTATAGCCAACAAACCCCAACCGCCAACCATATGGTGAATAACTACCTCTTTTGGGTCCCAAAGACAAGCAATGCCACCCGAAGTCCCTTGGGAACCGAGGGAAACCACTTTTCTAGCTGGCCAAATTTTACCGGCAATTAAGTCCATATCCTCCATTGACATCTTTGTTTCTTGAAGGAAAACAAGATGTGGATGATTTATTTGAATCATTCTTCTAATTTCATTTTGTTTTGAAAGACTCCCTTTGAGTCCTCTAATATTCCAAGTGATGATCTTCATTAATACTAGGGCTAAAAAAGTTGGGAAGGGCATTAATATTACCTTCCTCTACAAGCTTTTCACCTTCTTTTACCATATGATATTGATTGGTCTTGCGACCTATTTTTTGATTGGAATCCATCTTCAATTTTTTTCCCTATTTCTTGACTTATTCCAATTGAATCTGATATGGCTTCTAACCTTGAAGAATGCTCATACACTGCCAAAAATTTACTAGATGGTTCAATGGAGTCTATATTGGGACCTGCATTATTTGAAGTTTTGACATTTGAAATATTGTTTTTCTTGTGTAAATTTTCTCCTTTTTTTCTATTGAAAACCTTTGATTTGTTGGTTTGTCTCTGAGTTCTTCCCTTCATATTTAAATTGTGTTTCTAAGATTTCAGTTTCCATTATTTCCTCTTCCTCCCTTGGGACATCATTTGTGGAAAGTATTTCAAACATATTAGCAAATGACTTTGATTGATCTTTCATAACTATTTTTTCTGAGTGTTCTTCTTCTTAGGTATTTGGAAACCTGCTAAGTTTATATCTTATTTCTTTTGATCATGAATTTTATTTGCGCAACCACTAGCCAAATGACCATATTCATGGCAAATTCTACAATGAAAAGGAATGTTCTCATAGTCCACTACTTGCTCCCAAGTGTCTTCCCCAAATTGTAAAGTGATATTTTTAGGAAGGGGTTTGTCAAAATCCATTAAAACACAAATTCGAGCATAAATAATATGTTCAAAATTTTGAGTACAATCAACAATCATCATAAAAGTTCCTAAAGAGTTTCCAATTGAAGAAAAAATAGTAGGATTCCAAAATTCAATAGGGAGACCAAAGATTCTAACCCACACGGGATCTATAGAAGGCATCTCTTCTTTGGTTTTAAATTTAGTATGCCAGGGCTTCATGAAAAGCCATTCCCTTCCAAAAAACCAAGGACCCCCTTGAAAATTTTTCTCTCTATCTTCATTATTAGAAAATAGAACAAGAAAATAACCATTTGGATAAATAGAGATTTGTAACTCACCTTTAGTTTTCTAGCTTTTCTTAGCCTAGACTTTGAAATCAGATAGACTCGAACGAAAACCCACGAACCGACAAATTAGTCCTCTTTTTTCCAAATCTTCAATGCTAGTCTGAATGTTCCACATATCAAGCTTAACAATAGGAGTTCCATCAGCTGCTTTAAGACATCCTGACTCTATTTTCCTGGGATCAATAGTAGGCATTCTTAGAGGTTTATGGGAAGCCCTAATATTGATATTAGCATTGGGCTGAGGCTGTCCACCATGAAGGGCATCCCTAAAATTCATTTTTGGGACTGAGTCTTCAAAATTCTTACACTTGAAAAGGGTTTTCATAGTAGAATTATTTTTTGGGGGCACCTTAGAACCAGATTCATTTGAGATATGAGCCATTTTTTTATCAACTACTTGAAACTTGTTTCGAGATCTCTTTAATCCTTGCCCTAGACATCGTGGAAAGATATGGTTCTCACTTTTATTTTGAGCAGAAAATTGGAAGCCGTTGTCACTCATGTTCACAGTATGATCTGTTGAAAGACAAATTTCTAACCCATCTTGTTATATTTCCTACTAAAATATTGAGCATAAACCACAAAAATATTGGCCTCTAGGACCCGAAGGCCCTAAAAACCAACCTCTAGAGCTGCTTGCACTCAACCCAAATGAAACCCTCGCATAGCCACTTGCTAAATATATTGTTCACACATAGGGCTGCACTATGAAATGTGTTACTCCAAATGATATGAAAATTGGTGGAGACGTTCTAGGGTTTTTCAGGCATCTACCCTCAAAGTTTTAGCTCAATTCAAGTTTGGATGAGTGAAATATGGCTGAAATGAGTTCGACAGTTTGGGCAATCCTGCGACCATCGGCTCAGGCCTGAAACTTTTATTCAACCTGAACCTTCTAAATTTGTGTAGAAAAACAAGTTTTTATAGGAGGCCTAATCCAAAATTGTTCAAGGATAATAAAATTAGAGAACTCGTTTTCACTATGGGGCTCTTAAAAAAGTCCAATGTTTAAATTTTATCTCGTAAAACATGAAATCAATATTTTTTGTGCTTATTTCCAAATTGATAGGTGTTATAGAGTTTAAATATTTCAGCCTATCAGCCTATGCAACACCCTATTTAAAATCATGAAAAAAACAATGGCTAATAGGCTGAAACCTCTCCTCGTGAGTATCATTGATCATCTAAAAAGTGGCTTGTAGATGAAAGGTAAATTTTAGATAGGATTATTATGATTCACGAGATAATTCATTCAATTGCTAAAATTCATAAACTGGGGATTCTTATTAATATTGGTATGAATAAATCATATGACAGAGTCTCCTGAGACTTCCTATTTAAAGTATTAGATAAATTTAGTTTTAAACAAAACTGAATAAAGCTGATAAAAGCCTGCGTATCCTCTGTAATATTTTTAAATATTATTAATGGATCCCTATGAGGGTATTTTAGGATATATAAATAAATTCATAAAGAGGACCCTTTTTCCAAATATTTATTAATTTTATTGGTTGAGTCTCTTAGGATATCCATCACAATGGATCCTATCATTAAAGGGTTAAAACCAGCCCATGTAGTTGATACAATATCCCACCATAAATTTGCTAATGATACTCTACTTTCCTTCCTGACATCGATTCCACAAGCTAAGGTAGTGAAAAAAATTGATGGCCTTAAAAAATTATAGTAGGTTAGAAGGTGAACTTCAGAAAAAACAAAAACAAATTCTTCAATACCTCCCTCACCAAGTAGAGGTAGGTTGCAAGTATCCTATATTGTGATATTGATTATTTTATTTTGATGTATTTAGGAATACCAATATTCAAAAGAGCCTCTAGAATATCCTTGTAGTGTCTGATGGTTGAAATAATCCAAAGGAATCTGGTAGGTTGGAATGTTGCTATTTTGAGTCAAGCTAGGAAAGTTATGCTAGTCAAAGCTACTCTTGAGAGTATCCTAGTGTATTTAATATTTCTATTTATGATCTTGGGAAATATTCTAGAAAAAATTAAGTAGATTCAATGCTCCTTCCTATTATTTTGATCCAATGACTTAAAGTAATTTCACTTAGTGGCATAGGATCAAGTCTATAGCAAGAAAGAGAAGGGTGGCTTGGGTCTTAGAATATTAAAGGTTATGATAGAGCTTTGATCACCAAGAAAGGATGGAGGTTAGTACCATATAAAAATGTCATTTAGGTAAAGATATTAAAATCTAAATATTTAAGGAATGATGGCTAGCTTCTTAATGAGCTAATTTTCCCTTAGGATTCTACCTTTTGGTATAGCCTAGTGAAATACCATTCTGATCTTAGGTTGGGAGGAATATAGAAGCTAGGTGATGGTCAATCCATAGACTTATAGAGGGACTCATGGGATATTGGATATCCATTAGAATCCTTCCCTAACCTAATTTTGATGAAACCAATTACAAATATTTTTCCTGGCCAAGGGTTTATGATTTTTTGAATGGGTAGGTGGCCATTTTTTATGGAAATTATTTGATTTGCTCAATATTTCTTAGGAGGAAAAGTTGAATTTTAAATCCTTATCTGATATAATTAGATGGTACATTATCCCTAAGGGATGCATCTTGGATAGATTAATTTGGGACCTGGAGAAGGAAAATACCTTCTCTTCAAGTCCACCTACTTTTAGTTTGATGGGCCTATTGAGCCCTGGTTTCGAAAAGTAGCATTTGGTTAACGAAAATTATTCCTAAAATAAACACCTTCTTTTGGCTGGTAGTGAATGCAAATTCCTCACTATTGATAATATCTAGAAGTGAGGAATGCTTATCCTAACAAATATTTCCTATGTGGTTGTGCAGAAAAAAAATTGATCCACCTCTTGTCCCTCTACCCCTTCACTCAACACATTTTCCACTTTTTCTTAGGTAATTAAATGTTCAATGGTTTTTCCTAATAAATTAAATATTTTGGTGGAATAGTGTATCTCACCCTTCTCCTTCTGTCATATTTGTAGCTTCTAGAAATTTGGTCTACCTCACCTATGGTGGCACATGTGGAAGGAAATATTAGAAATTTGTTCTAACGCCTTCAAAATTCTATCTCATTTAGTGGGGTTAGTCTCCTTTAAAGCTATTGCAAACACAGTTGAAAATTTCAAAATTCTAAATTTGTATAGTGTGATCATTGAAATGAAGTCTAAATTAGAAATAATTCTTGGCCTCAGATCCTAGCAACAACTAGTATCTGGTTAAGCATCTTTGGATAGACCCAAAACTAAGTGGGATCCCCCTGCTCTTGGTTGTTTGAATTTGATTTTTTATGGAGCTAATAAAGGGAATATCAAGCCCTTTAAAGCAATGTGGTTAATTAGAAACTCTAGTGAGGAGATTCTTTTAGCCTATGCTAAAAATTAGGGTTACTAGACCAACTATTTAATGAAAACTAGGGCTTTGTTTCAAGGACTCTCCCAAATAGAGATGTTGGAGTGTAGGAATTTAATCATAGAGGGGTACTCATTAAATGTTATAAACATGGTAAAAGAAATCCAGACTCCCACATGGACCATCTCAAATCTTCTATTGGATTTTCAAATATTGACCCAAAGGTTGGAAGTCATCCAGTTCAAGCGTTAGTTCATAGAAGGCAACATGGTAGCTAATTTCATTACTAATAAGGGTTTTTCATAGGAGAATATATTTATTTGGTGGAAAAAATTCCCACCTAGTCTAAAATCCCTTGGTAATGATGTTCAACAAAGGTAGCCCTCTCTCTATATTTAGTGAACTATGCCACAAGATTCCATCTGAGTGGGAACCAGTCATCAAAAAATTGAATCTCTTGAAGCACCATTTTTAAAATTTAGAAGGTCCCTCTCCTAGCACCAAATAAGAATGGTTATCCATGTCAAATTTTATAAACTACAAAAATTTTCTTTCAAATGCCCTCATTCCTAATACCATCTAAAATTGGTTCAGATATAGCAAGGGACAATCTCACAGGTGGTGAAGCAATGTTCATCGTCCCAGGTAGCATATATAGGTGTTCAAAAAATCCTTATTGGGGATGAGGTGGTGTATTTTTACATCTATAATTAAACACCTCAATAACAATCTCTTCATGGAAGCCATTCCATGCTTATTATTTAATAATCATAATTATCTAATAAGAAACTCTATCATAATATGAATTGGAGCATGGTGGAAGGATTGTACTCATGAATATATTTCTTACATGAAATAAGTATCTATAAGGAATTGGTAGAAAATATTGGAAATATTTTAGGTCGGTTTTCCTCATGGCATGTATTCTTCAAGGTGGAAGGGTAGGTGGAACCCTAATTTTTTTTGCCCTAGATAATATAGAGGTGTGTAATGAAAACAATTATTAATATTGAAGTGAGACTAACTAACATGTGTAATGTGTTATGGTGGTAGGTCATGGGTATCATAATTCTTCATCCCGGTTCAAAGTGAATTTGTTCTAGAATCATCATTACCCAATTTAGCAACTTTCTAGAGCATTTTAGTAAGAAAAATAGGGTAGTTTTTCTATGGTGCAACTCCCACTCAATGAGTTTGTGAGTATATGGCACAAGGATTGTGATCCTTTATGATTTTTCAAGATCTTGCCTTTTCATTTGTATGTTTTCCTTGGAAACATCTCCTCTCCTTGTGGTCACGATGATTCACAAGTATCAAAGAGGGGTGTTTGACAAATTAGACTATTCCTTTTATTCATATTAGGATATTTTAAGTGGTCCAAGCATCCTTATAGTTTGTGGTGGCTCTTAAAGTGATAGAGAGATAATTAAAACCATGTGGGTCTTTTTGAGTAGTAAGAGTGTGTTTGTCGAAAAGACTTCTCTAATATTAGAGTCAATTTTCTTGATCATCGATGAGGATGTAAGAAAGATATTAAAGAAAGGTAAAATTCTCTAATATCTCCTAAATTCATTGGCCACCATAGGGATATGGCCAAACACCTAGTATACTCTTGGAGGAATGGGGTGCTTAGGATTGGTGAGGTCAAATTTGAAATTAATATTCCTCTCATTATTGAGGTGACCAGGCTAGAAATTGATGGCTTTGTGCACAATTGAGAAAAACACTCTCTAGTGAAATAAGCTTAGATATTTCTAAAAGAAGAGTAAAAATTTAGAATGGTTTCAACTACAATTATATAAAGGTAATGTGGGATTGTGTGGCCCTAACCACCATGTAGTAATTTACCCTCGATGAGAATAATGGAATTTTATGAAGCTATCATTTTGTGTTGAATCACCTCTGTTATAGGAGGTTAATGAATATCTCATTCTTCCTATTCCAATAGCTGGCTAGGTTGATTAGTAGGGTGAAATTGATGTAAATTCGGTTGCAAGAGTTCAAAACATAATACCTCCCATTACATAAAAACTATAATAAAAAATAATAATATATAAAACCCTCCATTTACATAAAAACTGTAATAAATTGAAATAATCATAAAAACCCTCCATTTACATAAAAACTACAATACATAGAAATAAACCAATACATAATTTATTTTTTTATTCCTGGATTCACTTCCTCTTTTACAATGTAATACCAAGGGAATATATATCTCCAAAGAAACCCTAAAATAAAACCCTAAATCTTGAATCCCTAAAAGAAAACTCTACAACTTAAAACCCTAAAAATAAAAAATTACTATTTTCGACAAATTTATTTTTCCAACAAAAAAATACGTTTTTAAGTAATTACTATTTTCGACAAATTATGTTTTCATCAAAATTTGCAATTTTTAGTAATTACCATTTTCGTAAAATTATATTTTGCGTCAATGACTTCCATTTTAAGTAATAAAAAAAATATTTTTAAACTCCTTTTAAAAAAACCCTCTAAAGATAGGCTCTTGCATCATTCTCCTCTAGGTGAAAAGAACTCTGCTCCTGCGAGTTCCTTTGATCAAACTCATAATTGCTCTCCATAGAGTGCCACACATCTACAAGTACTTCTCAAAGTATTGATCTTCTTCTGAGGTTTTATATCTCAAACCTCCTGCAAGCACTACACATAGTGCCAATTTATTCCTTCGAGGTTTTAAAATAGCAAACCTCCTACAAGCACTACATAAAGTGTCAATTCTTCTCTATAAGGTTTTTAATGAAAAAACCTCCTACAAACATTACATAGAGTGCCAATTTATTTCTCTAACGTTTTACAAACCTTCTACAATCACTACACAAAGTGCCAATTTAAGGTTTTACATAAAAAAACCTCCTGCAAGCATTACACAAAGTGCCAATTTATTTCCCCAAGGTTTTACAAACCTTCTGCAAGAACTACACAAAGTGCCAATCTCTTTATCTAAGGCTTTTACATAAAAAAAAAATCCTGCAAGCACTTACACAAAGTGCCAATTTCTATCGCCAAGGTTTTACAAACCTTCTGCAAGCACTACACAGAGTGCCAATTTTTTTTAGAGCCCCTTTGCTCTCCTCTCCTTTTCTCTTTTCTTTTCTTATCTTTTATCCCAAACAAGATCCAACTTGATCTGATACCAAATTATATAAATCTGACTACAAGTGGTCAAAACATAATACCTCCCATTACATAATTCTTCATCCTGGTTCAAAGTGAATTTGTTCTAGAATCATCATTACCCAATTTAGCAACTTTCTAGAGCATTTTAGTAAGAAAAATAGGGTAGTTTTTCTATGGTGCAACTCCCACTCAATGAGTTTTAGAGTATATGGCATAGGTATTATGATCCTTTATGATTTTTCAAGATCTTGCCTTTTCATTTGTATGTTTTCCTTGGAAACATCTCCTCTCCTTGTGGTCACGATGATTCACAAGTATCAAAGAGGGGTGTTTGACAAATTAGACTATTCCTTTTATTCATATTAGGATATTTTAAGTGTTCCAAGCATCCTTATAGTTTGTGGTGGCTCTTAAAGTGATAGAGAGATAATTAAAGCCAAGTGGGTCTTTTTGAGTGGTAAGAGTGTGTTTGTCGAAATGACTACTCTAATCTTAGTGTCGATTTTCTTGATCATCGATGAGGATGTAAGAAAGATCTTAAAGAAAGGTAAAATTCTTTAATATATCCTAAATTCATTGGCCACCATAGGGAGATGGCCAAACACCTGGTATACTATTGGTTGAATGGGATGCTTAGGATTGGTGAGGTCAAATTTGAAATTAATATTCCTCTCATTATTGACGTGACTAGGCTAGAAATTGATGGCTTTGTGCACAATTGAGAAAAACACTCTCTAGTGAAAGAAGCTTAGATATTTCTAGCAGAAGAATAATTAGTAAAAATTTAGAATGGTTTCAACTACAATTCTCTAAAGGCAATGTGGGACTGTGTGGCCCTAACCACCATGTAGTAATTTAACATCGATGAGAATAATGGAATTTTATGAAGCTATCATTTTGTGTTGAATCACCTCTGTTATAGGAGGTTAATGAATATCTCATCCTTCCTATTCCAATAGCTGGCTAGGTTGATTAGTAGGGTGAAATTGATGTAAATCTGGCTGCAAGAGTTCAAAACATAATACCTCCCATTACATAAAAAATATGATAAATGAAAATAATATAAAAAACCCTCCATTTACATAAAAACCACAATAAATGAAAATAATCATTAAAACCCTCCATTCACATAAAAACTACAATACATAGAAATAAACCAATAAGTAATTTAATTTTTCATTCCTGGATTCACTTCCTCTTTTACAATGCAATACCAAGGGAATATATATCCCCAAAGAAACCCTAAAAGAAAACCCTAAATCTTGAATCCCTAAAAGAAAACTCTACAACTTAAAACCCTAAAAATAAAAAATTACTATTTTTGACAAATTTATTTTTCCACGAAAAAAATAACTTTTTAAGTAATTACTATTTTCGACAAATTATTGTTTCATATAAATTTGCATTTTTAGTAATTACAATTTTTGGAAAACAATATTTTGCGTCAAAGAATTTCATTTTGAGTAATAAAAAAATCACTTTAAAACTCCTTTTAAAGAAACCCTTTAAAGATAGGCTCTTGGATCATTCTCCTCTGGTTGAAAAGAACTCTGCTCCTATGAGTTCCTTTGATCAAACACATAATTTCTCTCCAAAGAGTGCCACACATCTACAAGTACTCAAAGTACCAATATCCTTTTGAGGTTTTATATCTCAAGCCTCCTGCAAGCACTACACATAGTGCCAATTTATTTTTTCAAGGTTTTAAAATAGAAAACCTCTTACAAGCACTACATAAAGTGTCAATTCTTCCCTCTGAGGTTTTTAATGAAAAAACCTCCTGCAAACACTACACAGAGTGCCAATTTATTTCTCTAAGGTTTTACAAACCTTCTACAATCACTACACAAAGTGCCAATTTCTTCTTCTAAGGTTTTACATAAAAAAACCTCATGCAAGCACTACACAAAGTGCCAATTTCTTTCTCCAAGGTTTTACAAACCTTCTGCAAGAACTACACAAAGTGCCAATCTCTTTATCTAAGGCTTTTACATAAAAAAAAACTCTTGCAAGCACTTATAGAGAGTGCCATTTTCTATCGCCAAGGTTTTACAAAATTTCTGCAATCACTGCACATAGTGCCAATTTTTTTTAGAGCCCTTTTGTTGTCTTCTCCTTTTCTCTTTTCTTTTCTTCTCTTTTATCCCCAACAAGATCTAACTTTATCTAATACCATATTATGTAAATCTGGCTGCAAGTGGTCAAAACATAATACCTCCCATTACATAATTCTTCATCCCGGTTCAAAGTGAATTTGTTCTAGAATCATCATTACCCAATTTAGCAACTTTCTAGAGCATTTTGGTAAGAAAAATAGGGTAGTTTTTCTATGGTGCAACTCCCACTCAATGAGTTTGTGAGTAGATGGCACAACGATTGTGATCCTTTATGATTTTTCAAGATTTTGCCTTTTCATTTGTATGTTTTACTTGGAAACATCTGCTCCCCTCGTGGTCATGATGATTCACAAGTATCAAAGAGGGGTGTTTGACAAATTAGACTATTCCTTTTATTCATATTAGGATATTTTAAGTGGTCCAAGCATCCTTACAGTTTGTGGTGGCTCTTAAATTGATAAAGAGATAATTAAAGACAAGTGGGTTTTTTTGAGTGCTAAGAGTGTGTTTGTCGAAATGACTACTCTAATATTAGAGTCGATTTTCTTGATCATCGAAGAGGATGTAAGAAAGATCTTAAAGAAAGGTAAAATTCTCTAATATCTCCTAAATTCATTGGCCACCATAGGAATGGGGTGCTTAGGATTAGTGAGGTCAAATTTGAAATTAATATTCCTCTCATTGTTGAGGTGACTAGGGTAGAAATTGATGGCTTTGTGCACAATTGAGAAAAAAACTCTCTAGTGAAAGAAGCTTAGATATTTCTAGTAGAAGAATAATTAGTAAAAATTTAGAATGGTTTCAACTACAATTCTCTAAATGCAATATGGGATTGTGTGGACCTAACCACCATGTAGTAATTTACCCTCGATGAGAATAATGGAATTTTATGAAGCTATAATTTTATGTTGAATCACCTCTATTATAGGAGGTTAATGAATATCTCATCCTTCCTATTCGAATAGCTGGCTAGGTTGATTAGTAGGGTGAAATTTATGTAAATCCGGTTGCAAGAGTTCAAAATATAATACCTCCCATTACATAAAAACTGTGATAAATGAAAATAATATATAAAACCCTCCATTTACATAAAAACTGCAATAAATAGAAATAATCATAAAAACCCTCCATTCACATAAAAACTACAATACATGGAAATAAACCAATAAATAATTTATTTTTTCATTCATGGATTCACTTCCTCTTTTACAATGCAATACCAAGGGAATATATATCCCTAAAGAAACCCTAAAAGAAAACCCTAAATCTTTAATCACTAAAAGAAAACTCTACAACTTAAAACCCTAAAAATAAAAAATTACTATTTTTCGATAAATTTATTTTTCCACCAAAAAAATGCCTTTTTAAGTAATTACTATTTTCGACAAATTATTTTTTCAACAAAATTTGCATTTTTTATTAATTACCATTTTCGAAAAATTATATTTTGCGTTAAAGAATTCCATTTTGAGTAATAAAAAAATTACTTTTAAACTCCTTTTAAAAAAAACATCTAAAGATAAGTTCGTGCATCATTCTCCTCTAGTTGAAAAAAACTCTGCTCCTGTGAGTTCCTTTGATCAAAATCATAATTGCTCTCCATAGAGTGCCACACATCTACAAGTACTCCTCAAAGTACCAATCTCCTTTTGAGGTTTTATATCTCAAACCTCCTACAAGCACTACACATAGTGCCAATTATTATTTTGAGGTTTTAAAATAGCAAACCGCCTACAAGCACTACACAAAGTGTCAATTCTTCCCTTTGAGGTTTTTAATGAAAAAACCTCCTGCAAACACTACACAAAGTGCCAATTTATTTCTCTAAGGTTTTACAAACCTTCTACAATCACTACACAAAGTGTCAATTTCTCTCTCTATGGTTTTACATAAAAAAACCTCCTGCAAGCACTACACAAAGTGTCAGTTTCTTTCTCCAAGGTTTTACAAACCTTCTGCAAGAACTACACAAAGTCCCAATCTCTTTATCTAAGACTTTTACATTAAAAAAAACTCTTGCAAGCACTTACACAGAGTGCCAATTTCAGTCGCCAAGGTTTTACAAAACTTCTGCAAGCATTGCATAGAGTGCCAATTTTTTTTAGAGCCCCTTTGCTCTCCTCTCCTTTTCTCTTTTATTTTCTTCTCTTTTATCCCCAACAGAATCCAACTTGCTCTGGTACCAAATGATGTAAATCCATCTGCAAGTGGTCAAAACATAATACCTCCCATTACAAAAAAATTGTGACAAATGAAAATAATATATAAAACCCTCCATTTACATAAAAACTGCAATAAATGAATTATATGTCCTGGGAGACACGATTTTTGAGCTCTGGCGATTTGGCGGGAAACCTTCTGAACTGCCGACGACCGAGTCTCTAGGGTTTCAGTTCGGAAACCTCTTCCAGAGCATTTGGGGGCTTGCTGCTGGTTTTTGTTCTAGGATATTTCGGTGTCCCGGGAGGGCCCAATGGGGTCTCTTCCAGGTTCTCTCGAGGGGAAGAAGACCTCTTATGCGGAGATTTTACGAGAAAATCCTGCGTCTTCCTCTGTTGATGCTCAGCGGAGTGCCTTCCATTTGCTATCCAAGAATGCGGGCAAGGGTTCTCCTGGGCATAGAATCAATGGATGTCTCCCACAATCTACGTCAAGACCGAAAATAGTCATCGAACCAGAGCTGGTTGAAGACACGATAAACTATCGGGCCACTCATGATCTGATCTGCAAGTTCATGGGCATTCGACCCACCCTGCACTTTTTGCACTCCTGGGTGAGACAAAACTGGGAACCTATCGGTGAGTACTCCTTATGGCCCATTAGCAATGGGTATTTTATTATTAGTTTTTCTTCCTTAATGGATAGAAACAGAGCATTTGAATCAGAGAAGAGGAGCCATGGCCCGACAGGGTTATTTGTCCAGCCGTGGAGAGCGGGTTTCGACCCCCGCATTGAGCCCACGGCTGTCCCGGTTTGGATCCGGCTGTATGCTCTCCCGATGGAGTTTTGGGGTGAGCAGATTCTTGAATTGATAGGCAACTCTCTAGGTAGATTTTTGGGAGTATCTAAGGATACCATTGAAGGAAATACTACTGTTTATGCAAGAATTTGTGTAGAATTGGATATTAGTCAACCGCTACCAGCTGAGATGGAACTGGAGTTAGCAGGACACTCCTGGATACAGCAGTTAGACTATGAAGCCCTACCTTTCCGATGTAGAGTCTGTCATTTGCATGGCCATTTGGCAAGGTTCTGTCCAAATATCTTGAGCACCAAAGCGGATGCTCCACAGGGAATGTCAAATCGCTCCCGAGGAGGTAAGTCCACTTCGGCCAAGGAACCACCTGTCATTCCCCCGGGTTCTGAGGGCCAGAATGATGGCTTTGAACAGCAGAAGAGAAGAAGAAACAAAAAGAGAAATGGTAAGGAGCAAGCTCTTCCCAAGCCAACCAACCGGTATGAAATCTTTAAATCTCTTGTGGATCAAGAAGACCAACCTATGGAAGGAGCAGATGGGATCCTTGAGGATAATATCATCCTTTCTCATGCTCCTCCTTCAGCAACCCCTGTCCTTGAACAGGTGATTGACTCCTCTGAGACTCTGCAGCAAGAAAACCCCGGGACTCTGGTAATCCACTCCCCAGTTCAGCCCGTTATTAAAGATGTTACCATGGGAATTGCAGAAAAGCTCAGAGAAAGACCAGCTCTTGGAATTCCCAGGTGGAGAAGAGGTCGAAAAACAGTAATTCCCAAGGGGTGGGTAGGAAATCCAATAAGGATCTAATTGCAGTGCAAGGGGATAAGCTAATCAATGGAGGATTGGCGAGAACAATTGATTCGTATTGCTCCCAAGGTTTCCAATGATTATTCAATCTTGGAATGTGAGGGGTTTAAACAGTAGAACCCATCAATATGCTGTTCAAAGACTTTTAGAAAGAAGTAAAACAGACTTTTTGCTCATTCAGGAGACAAAAATGTCATTAGACCTTATGAGTAAAACTGTCAGCCGAATCTGGAGGAGTGCTGGCCATATGGCAGTGGCTGCTTTTGGTGCCTCGGGAGGGATTGCTACTCTTTGGAATCCTTTGGCGTGGATAGCAATAGAACATATAGCCTGGAGAGGGGTCCTAACATCTCTTTTTAAGAATATAGTTACAGCTGAACAAGTCTTAATTACAAATTTCTATGGGGCTCAGAACACCGATGGTCAGCGGTTTCAATGGAAAGCTGTTCAAAACATGAGGTCCTCCCGGGAAGATTTTGATTGGATTATTGTTGGGGACTTCAATGCTAAATTATCCGCTAGAGATCAGGAAGGTGGCATCCCTGTTCTGGATACAGGGGACAGGTTGTTTATTGCCCAAGTCCAGGCCTTCAACCTTGTTGATATCAAAGGCCCTGGTACAAACTTTACCTGGACTAATAAGAGAAGAGAGCCATACAGTAGGAGGGTTAAGCTTGACAGGTTTTTGGTCTCGGAGGAAGCTTATGTTAGATGGAATATCAAATTCCAGATTTTGGAGGGCCCAGTCTCCGATCACTCTCCCATTTTGCTGGAGGGAGGGACTATGTCAGGGAAGTATTACAAACCTTTTAAATTTGAAAATTTTTGGTTGCAAAAAGAGGACCTACGAAGGAAAATTCCACAGTGGTGGGAAGAAGGTCGTCTCCCTTTTGGAACAGCTATGTTCAAATTTCATAAACAACTTCTCTTTGTTAAGAGTAAACTAAAACAGTGGAAGCAGACTAACAAATCTGATTTCCAGCTCCAACGGGCTCCCTTGTTGGACAGATGGAATGAGGTGCAAAAACAATTCAGAGAAGGAATTATTTCTGAGCATCTTAAATTTGAGGATGACGCTTTACGCAAAGCTGTTGAGGACATTGATAATCAAGAAGAGATCCACTGGAGACAGAGAGCAAGAAATACTTGGCTATTAGAAGGAGACAGAAATACTAAATTTTTCCATCGCTCTGCCTGTGCTAGAAGGCAATTGAATAACATGGAGTTCCTTCAAGATGAGATTGGAAACTCTTTTGACACTCTCCCTGATATGCATTCCCTCTCTATGGAGTACTTCTCAAACCTCTTCAAGGAAAGTATGCAGCATGATGAGGAAGCCCAAAATGAAGTTATTGAGGGAATTCCCTCTATTATTTCTCATGAAGAGAATCAGGCCCTTCTTAAGCCCATTGATCGTGATGAACTCAAGAAGGTGGTCTTTGGGATGTGCACTGGAAAATCGCCTGGTCCGGACGGTTTCCCTATTGAGTTCTTTCAGGCCTTCTGGGATTTCTTGGAGGAGGATGTGTTGGCTGTCATTGAGGAATCCCGAATTAACAAAAGAATGCTCAGGGCTCTTAATCACACCTTTATCACTTTAATTCCTAAAGGAGAGGGGGGGGCTCACATTTCCGATTTCAGACCTATTGCATTATGTAATGTGATCTACAAAATTATCACTAAAATTATGGCTGAAAGACTAAAACCCCTTCTTCAGAATATAATTTCCCCGAGCAAGGGGGTTTTGTTGAAGGAAGACAGATCTTGGATGGAGTGATCTTGGCTCAGGAGGCTATCCATTCTATGCATAATTCAGGTAACAAGGGAATGTTCATCAAACTGGATATGTCTAAGGCTTATGACAGAGTAGAGTGGGGCTTCTTGGTCAAGATGTTGGCAGCCTTTGGTTTTTCTCAGGACTGGATTGCCTGGGTCATGAGTTGTATCTCTACGCCTTCCTACTCGGTTTTAATTAAGGGGCTTCCCTCGCCACCTTTTGGAGCCTCTCGGGGTCTCCGTCAAGGAGATCCCTCGCTCTCCATATCTCTTTCTCATCTTGGCTGAAGGTTTAGGCAGACTCCTCCTGAGAAGAAGACGTCAAGGACAGATTACAGGAATTAAAATCGGGGCTGAAGTTTTGACTCATTTACAGTTTGTGGATGATACGGGCTTGGTGGGGAGTTGCCGACCTCGTGGAAGCAAGAGGAATCAAAGATTCTCTTAACGTCTACCTCTGGGCTTCTAATCAAGTCATCAATGAATCAAAATCAAAAGTGGTCTTCTTCAACCTTGATCAAAGGTCACAAGAGAGAGTTATGGAGATCCCGGGTTTCACTAGGACCTCCCTTCCTGTTGTTTATTTGGGGGTTCCTCTGCATTGCAAAAAACTGAAAGCTGATTTCTGGAAGGACCTTTTGGATGGCATCAAAGAGAGAATGAATCACTGGTCTCATAGATGGTTAAGCTATGGGGGCCGACTAACTTTCCTCAAGTCTGTTATTCAGGCCCTGCCTATTTACAAATTCTCTATTCTGGCCGCCCCTCCTTCAATTTGGAAAGAGTTGGACAAAGCGGCTAGAAGTTTTCTCTGGGAAGGTGCCAATGGAGAGAGGAAATGGGCCTTGGTTGGTTGGGATAAGGTCACCCAGCCCAAGGAAAAAGGTGGGTTGGGCCTAAGAAGCTCCAAGTTTAACAATCAGGCCCTAGCTGGGAAATTGTATTGGAGGTGGATTTCCCAGCCTTCGTCCCTCTGCAGAAGAATCCTTTCTAGTAAATACTTGGGTCTTGTTCATCCCAATGACTTGGGCCGCTATCCTTTGGAGGGTAATGGATCTCTTGTGTGGCAGGCGCTCAAGCTTGGATCTCGCATTATCAAAGATCAATTGTTCTAGAAATTTGGGAGAGGGGAGAAGGCCCGATTTTGGACTGACTCTTGGGATCAGCATCCTCCTATCCTTGCTGTGTTTCCTGATTTGCATCCGTTAAAATCAGCTCTTGAAGATAAGGGTTGGATTAATATTGAGAGCTACTTCAATACCAGCCAATTGGGGGAGTATAAGGTTCAAAAGTTTAAGCGGCTGGGTGAATGGCCTATTCCAATCCCTCCGGAGCAGGCTCCAACTCTAGAAAAACTTTTTGTAGAAAGGTTTCTTACTGGGAGAGATGAGGAGGATGAGCTTGCCTGGGGCTTTGGGAACCTTGGGGTTTATTCTGTGAAGGAGGGCTATGCTTCGATCCTTCCTGAGTCCCCCCCACACTCTTTTCCCCGTTCATGAATGGAGGAAGATATGGCATCCCAAGGGCTGGCCGAAAGTGAACTTCTTTGCCTGGCAGTTGATGCATAATGGTATCTTGACCTTTGACAACCTCATAATTAGAGGCATCATTGGCCCTTCCCAGTGTGTTTTGTGTTATAGGAATGAGGAAACTGCGGATCATCTTCTGTTTGATTGTCCTTTCACACAGCAGATTTGGCACCGTTGGTTCTCCCACTTTAAACTTCAGGCGCTTGGTGACTTGTCCCGGACCAATTTATGGGAAAGCTGGAAGAGAGGCAGATTTATATCTAAAGCTCTTCGTACTGGCTGGGAGCTCGGTTTCCTTTTTATTTGGTGGCAGGTTTGGTTGGAAAGAAATGCTCGTATTTTTCGTGAAACCTTCTCTTCGGTGGATGGGATCTGGCAGGTCATCTGGAGCAAAGTTGTGGAAACCGTTGCCATCTATGCTGAGGAGGAAAATCACCCAGCTTCTAAGCCTTTGAAAGGGAGAGTTGCTGATCTTGAGAGACAGGTAAGAAGTTGTTGGAAACCCCCCCAAGGTCGGGTCAAAATCAATACTGATGGAGCCGCAAAAGGTAATCCGGGTAATGCTGGTAGTGGAGTTATCTGCCGTGATCATGCTGGGACCGTGCTATATTGGGAATTGCAAGGTCTGGGATATGCCACAAACAATGAAGCTGAGGCCTTTGCTATTAAATCTGCCTCCATCCGGCCGTCAAACATGGTCACAGAAAGATAATCATTGAGTCTGATTCCCAAATCCTGGTTGGTGCTCTTGATTGCTTGAGGAACTTTGCCTTAAAAGCTTGGAGGCTTCGGATTTTGGTTTCCCAAATTTTAGAGCTTTGGAAGGAAGTTGAGGATGTGATACCTGTTTATGCTAGTAGATCTCTCAATAAAGCGGCTGATTTCCTTGCTAAGATGGGTGCTGAGAGAGAGGTTGGGATTCATCTGCATAGCAATATGTCTCTGGAGGATGCCGAGATTAGAAAAGGCCTTGAACAATTTCTGAAATAATGTGCAAAGTTTTTTTTGCTAAGGGTCATTTTTGTCGCGATATCGCGACATGTAGTGCTGTCGCGGCCTTTGGCTGGTTGCTGTCGCGATATCGCGAAAGGTTGAGCCTCCGCGGCCTCTGGCGGGTTTCTGTCGCGATATCGCGACAGGTTGAGCCTCCGTGGCCTCTGGCGGGTTTCTATCACGATATCACGACATGTCACGTTATCGCGGGTCGCGATTCCGTGACATGTCGCGATATCGCGACATGTCGTGTTATCGCATGTCGCGATTCCGCGACATGTCGCGATATCGCGACATGTCATGATTTCGCGACACGCGATTCCGCGACATGTCACGATTTCATGACAGGTCCCGCTTTCTTGGTCCGATTGGTGTTCTTGCCGCGCTCTCGTTCCCTTCATGAAGTTGAAAAGCAAAGTAAATATTCCGTCATGTTTTTGTGACAAGTTTGAGATTTGGAAGCTGCATGGTTTTCCTGTCGCGATTTCGCGACACGTTTGGCACTTAGGCGACCGGGTGGAAAATTGTCACGATATCGCGACCTGTAGCGCTGTCGCGGCAACGAGTAGGTTTTTGTCGCGATTTCGCGATAGGTTGTGCCTTCCTGGCCTCTGGCGAATTTCTTGCACGATATCGCGCCATGTTGCACTGTCGTGGCTTTTGCTGGGCTTTGCTAGCGATATTGTGTCTCTCTTGAAGATGCTGCTCAAAGGTGGTATTGTGCCGCGTTTTCGCAACAGGTTGACTAATTGGATGCAGCTTGGCTTTTTTGTCACGATTTCGCGGCATGTTGGGCTCTTTTGCGACTGGCTGGTTTTTTATCACGATATCGCGACCCTTTTGCGGGATGACTGTTGTTTAGTGTTTTCGTCGTGTTTTCGCGATGCTTTCTGCGGTTGGTTGTTGAGGGCCCTTCCTGTCGTGATTTCGTGACATGTCGCGATTTCGCGACATGTCGCGTTATCGCGACTGTTGGCGCCGAAGTGGTCGTGACGGGTTTGCCTGTCGCGATTTCGTGACATGTCGCGTTTTCGTGACATGTCGCCTTTTCGCGCCGTCTGTTCTCTGTGCCTTGTGGCTGCTAGTGTTGCCTTTGTGCGCTTACCTTGTTGTGTTGCTCTTGGCTCTGGCTCGGGATGTGTTTTCTCCCGCTTGTATCTGGTTTTTGTTTTAATACAAGTTTTCATTTTTTCAAAAAAAAAAAATAAAAACTGCAATAAATGGAAATAATCATAAAAACCCTCCATTCACATAAAAACTACAATATATGGAAATAAACCAATAAATAATTTATTTTTTCATTCTTGGATTCACTTCCTCTTTTACAATGCAATACCAAGGGAATATATATCCCCAAAGAAACCCTAAAGAAAACCCTAAATCTTGAAGCCCTAAAAGAAAACTCTAAAACTTAAAACCCTAAAAATAAAAAATTACTATTTTTGACAAATTTGTTTTTCCACCAAAAAAATACCTTTTTAAGTAATTACTATTTTCGGTAAATTATTTTTTTATATAAATTACCTTTTTTAGTAATTACCATTTTTGAAAAATTATATTTTGCATTAAAGAATTCCATTTTGAGTAATAAAAAAATTACTTTAAAACCCCTTTTAAAAAAACCCTCTAAAGATAGGCTCTTGCATCAAAAATGGTGTGGTTGTGGACCCAATTCATCAAGGTATAATGAAAATACTATTTCTCTTCATAGTCAAATTCAGGGCCTAAATAGGAAAATCATTTTAAATTCCCTTAACAGACCCTCCTTCCATTGTGGATTATCTTTAATCCTCTATTTTTGAAGATCCTAATTCTATGAGTTAAGATTCTATTGACGTTACTCCTTTGGTGAGGGCTACAGTTAGGACGATTGAATCTCCTCAAAAAGGATCTAGAGGTAGCAAAGAAGGAATGAGAAGGTCTAAGTGATTATTTACCAAAGTGGAAAATATCAGGAAGGCTCCTATGAACATCAAGGATTCTAACTTTGATGAGTATATGTCACCTTGCAAGAAATAAAAAATTTTGATCGAAGTGGAAAGTAGCAGAAAGGCATAGATTTCTTATAATTAGAAAGGGAGTTTGACCCCAAACTCTTTGAAGAGGACTTTGTTGAAGCTCCAAATATACTTAATCAATTCAATGTAAGCTTCAATTTCATGTATGTAGAAGATCCTTCTTCTCATGGATTGGAAAACCTAGGAGATGAATGAACACAAAGAGAAGAATGTTGTGGGTCCCATCATAACCAAGAATTGATTGGCCTAGGTCGGTTTTTTGCTTCTCCCTACCAGGTTTCTTGGTATCTTATTTTCAATATCTCCTTTGGTATCATTTTTTTTTGGTTTTGTTGCACTTAGCACCTTTTTGTTTTCCTTATCTGGCCTTGCATGGGTTTCTAGGTTCTCTTTGTGCTCTAGATGCATTTTATTCTATATTTTCTAGGTTGTTTGGATCATGGAGTTGATCGATTTCATGTTTAGTAGATTTATTTGTAGTTTACATTTTTTTCACCTTCTTGACTTCTATTTGGTATTGGTAAAAATATTTGGAGATCCTTTCAAAACTTCATATATCAAATCAAAAAAATATATACCTACAAAATGTATTAATTTTAAAGATGTGAATGCTTGGCATGAAAAATTGATGACTTTGAAAGTAAAACTATGACTATTTTATTTTACATAATTCTTATAAAGATAAGGTTAGATATAGTTATTGGTGGCTAGGTATGTAAAATTCCATGTACAATGGTCACTTTATATTCTATGGTGATTTTTAAAGACAAAATGTTCAAAGTTCTAGGTTATTATCTGAATTTCATTTGTTAAAATTATATGTTAGACGAGCATTGTTGATGTCAATGTTGGTTGACTTAAACTAAGCATCTAAAAATCAAAAGTAGTAGGGTTTCTAAAGTGCTAATTTCTCATTTTTATCATTTTTTAATCATATATTATTACCTAATTTTAGTCTTGTTTAAGGTTAAGGTTGGGCGTAGACATGATTTATGATGGCTAGGCATATAAATATCCATGAATTAGGATCACATTTTATGTTTTATGACAATGTATAAAGGTAGTAAGGATTCTAATTTTCCACTTAGCTATCTTTAAAATATTAAAATGATAAGTAAGGTAGCTTCATGTTATCAATGATAACAAGCAAGCTGATCAAGGTGCTAACATATACATTTTTGAATTTCTCAATTGTATTTTAATGATGAAGGTTAGTAGTTGTTAATTATTATTAGATGTGTAAGAACATGTTATGCAAAATGAAGCTAGAATGAAACTTTAATCCCTCAAAACTATATATTTTTCTATAAAACAATAGGTATGCTATCGACTCAAGATAAGATCTTGGGTATGAAAATTACTATGAAATCAATACAAAATCTTATTTAGTATATAGTAAGTAATAATAAAAATCCTAAAATTCAATTAATAATAAATTCATTTTTGCTGGACATAACTAAAAACATAATTTCCATTTTATCATGTATCCATTTGAAATAAAGTTTCTTTATGTAGAATTAGTATTGGGAGTAACATATGGATTGCTTGTACCTCGTCAAATTATAAAATACATACTTCACATAGTTGATAGAATTAAATATATACTACAATGTTATCGATAAATAATGTAAGCATATACATTATCATGCCACTAAACTAGATTGAGAGTAATATAAAGGTTAGATAAGTTAGTCTTTTGTAAAGGTTTATGTGGTAAATTAGTTTGTAATTAAAACTTTTATATATAAAATAGGTAACATTTTGATGACAAATTTCTAGATACCTTTAATAATCACTAGAAATTTGTATGGTATAGGGGTATTAGAATAAATATGTCCGGACATTTGGATGAGGATAGTGTGTACAAGGAAATAATGGGGTTATAACTCTTTGGAGCTACAAATTTTAGTCATAATATGTATCTCCACAAAATCATTCACCATTATGGAAAAATATCAAATCATCCATATAAAATTATTGTCCATAGTAACAACCCATACAATGAGACAACAAAAACCCTTATGCTAGGGCAACACCAATATTATTACTTAAGGTTAGAACCCCTCTATAATATATTTTAAAAAGAGATTCATTCTATGAGACAAGACAATTAAAAGAGAATACTCAATATGATTCATTCATTATTATAATGAAAATATCCCCTCTTTATATACTTAACTTCTTAAACCCTATACTATAATCAAACTTGGGTTATGTGTAGCCCATGTCAACTATCCGTAATACCCTTAATCAATATAATATCATATCTCCATATTTGTATCCATAAGTATCCTAACGTTCCACCGTTATTACAAATGTTTTACCCTCAAAACATGAGAAGAAACTAAATAATATGATCTTCTAGGCAATGCGAACAATTAGAACCAATCTTGGTCATCCATTAACCCTAATGAAATTTTGACTTGTGGTGGTATTTTATGATGCCCAAATGCCCTTGTGCCACTGGAGTATCCATAACTACTCTACTGAATTCATCTTTTTGTTGCTCTACTATGATATTCCAAATGACTGGTCAAGTTGTTCTTTGATGTTGCTACACTAGTATAAAATAGAGAATCACTATGCTTTTTGGGGCATTGCTATACTTGATGTATTTTTGATCCCATGTTGATCAATAATAATAATATGCTATAATTCATATCTCCAAGATTGTTATAGCTCCTGGTGGTGTAGGTGGTGATGTGTTGCAACTTTAACCTAAAGTTCTATTTCCTTTTATCCTTTATCATTTTGTTTCTTTATTTTCAGTTATTCCTCATGCTCCTCTATCTTGTTTCCTTCTTTTGATGCATCCTTATGTGATTCTAATAGAGGTTTCTTAAACTTTATTGTTGACTCTTCCAATGACACTAATTTTGCTAGTACTATAGATTCAAATTTTGATTCTTTTACTAGTTTATTAACTTATTTCCCTAGAATAACTACTTCATGCTTCTCATTAGGTCATTCCTCTTTAAGTTGATAAATACACTATCTTTTTTTCTCCATACCATAGCTTCATAATGTTTGTTACACATTAGTGTTAACAATACACAAAGAATCCAACCAAGAATAACCTAGAATAATATCCACATATTTCAACTCAATAACATGAAAACTTAAATGTAAAACATATTTATGCATGGTGATATTCAAATATTCAAAATTATGGACATTCTCTCTTTCAATTTTTATGTCCTTAATTTTTTCTACATGAACATGTAGCCTCTTAGCCAAGACAACATCTATAAAAAAAAAAATTCTATTAGCATTAATGGAAATAATAACCCTTTTCATTTAAGTGAAATCCTAAACCTATAGAATATAATTTTTATATTCATATAAATCCCTCTAACCATTATTTGGATTATATAACACTAAATATGTGGTTCCTTTAGATTACACATGGTCATTAATATTATTTTATTCATTCATGTCCTTTTTATTCATTTCTTTTTGGTCCCCCTAACTATTTTTCTCTCTTCTTTATATACATTGATGGCGACCTTTAAACTAGCTATATTTTTTAATGGGTCCCACTAACTCAATAATGCATGCTACATTTCATCCCAAGTGTACGTATAATTTTATGCATTAATACAACTTATCCATGAAAGACAAGCTTCATTTTTTAAAATTTTGTCAAGCTAGTATTGTCAAAAAAGGTTACCAAAATATAAAAATCTAAACTTGACCCACCATTCTCGAACATCAATATCATCCTCTATAAAAAAAATATAACTCTATGAGTATATATTCATAGTAAGTAAAGACAATGCAAACTGGGCTTTTATAAAATTATATATCTCCCAATACATTTTGAATCTAAAATTCCACATAAACAATTAGACTCAAAAACTAATAAATCATTTGCTTACCCCAACTAATAGTTATTTCAAATTTCATTTTTTGGAAAAAAATATTATTTTAAAAGTCACCACTATCCTTGTTCGAGATGACTAACTCCACAAGGTCATATATCCCTTAGTATTGCTCATATTATTTCATATGTCCATCATTTTAAAGCTCTTTTAATTCAATATAAAATAACACAAGAATCATTTGAATCACACAAATTTCTACAAAGATATATCTCCTAAAAAATGAAATATTTTCAAGAAAACAATTATCATAATTCTATAATCCATAAAAACAATGCCCACTTTGCCAGAATTATTGCTATGATATCTATTATTATGAACCTTTATTTTCATTAATAGAAATCATTCACCACTGTGTATAAAAATTAAACCATCCATCCACAAATAATTATCCATATTAAAAATCCATACAATGATACAATTATAGATATTACCCTTAAGGTAGGGTAACCTAATTATTATTTCTTAAGGATGGAACCATTCCATAATATCTTCCAAAATGAGATTTTCTCTACAAGTCAAGACTATTATAAAATAATTGTAGGTCTAAAATTTGCATAGTCTTTTCCTCCAGGGTAATGGATCCATTCCTTTAAGGGGAATGGGAGAATTAAGTTCTACACATCCAATAGAGACACTTTATTTCGTGTCTTCTTTGGTGATTTTTCAACAAATTATTTAGGGTTTAGCAGGAAAATTTTTATGGCAATTTCCATGCCTAGGTTTAGGTTTTTGTTTGATGTGTTCCTTTTAGAAAATCTCACATACACCTATTTTTTGGCCAATATGCAACTATGCTAATCTATATGCAATTTTAATTTATTTGCAAACAACAAACTATAGAAAACAGAGCTTTAATGAATAATGAAATGCTTAAAAAGTGATCTTAAAATCTAACCTGTATCCAAAAGTCTAAAGAAGATTCTGATTTTTGTTGTATACAAGATCGTATGCAGCAGGGCAAGATTGTAATATTCTGTTCAATATCATATGTACGATATAATATTGTATCATACGATCAGTGATCGAATGATCTGATCTTGATAGAAACATGTAGTTTCATGAATAGAGTGCAGAAAATAGAAAACAAAATGTGCTATTGATATTTTTAAGCATGAGTTCGATTAAAATTTGGCTATTTAATTACACAATCAAAGAAATCAACATTTGAATGATTTAAACCATATGAAATATGCAAATTAATGAACTCCAAGAATGTAGATTAAATCTAATGTGGTATGTATTAAAAATAATAGACAAGATGATAAATATGCAAAATGAGATGTTAAGAAATGCAAACTAGAACTGAGGGTTTCCCCCAAGTTATCCATAAGAAATATTATATGGAAAGTGTAAGATCATACAACAAATAGAGCAATATCATATTATAATTGCAAGATCATATCCTCTGATCATTGACCATATCCTTCGATCCTGCACAAAATAGAAAATACCTAGGTCTAATGGAAAAATTGTATAGATCCAAATTTGAAAATAATATCAATAAGTCAGGAGATATTTGAGGTGAGATTTGCTTGATTAAATAGGCTAAGCAAGTTGATGAAATTGGGTTAGAGTACAAAGTAGCTTGCAACCTCCTCCAAGTTGGGACTGATCGACGGATCTGATCCTGTAACTGTCGTGCGGTTGCATAGGTAAGGAAAAAATACATTATAAGCAATTTATTACTTAGCTAAACTAAGCAATTTTTATTCTTGGTCAATATCGTATGTAGGATCAGGGATTGTATCATATGATTAGGGATCGTATCATATGATCTCATAAGGAGGTTAGGCATATACATAGTTTTTTGGCAGTTTGAGGGATCAAATTGTGTTAAAATTGGACATATAATATACCGTTGAAAATATCTTTTTAAGCCCTATATAATGGTGTAGGTTTTTGGAAACTTGGATGGGATTTATACAGGTAAAATTAATCTCAAAGATGACATTAATTATCTAGAAGGAAAACTAAGTAGAATGAGTCAATTTTTCATGTCTACATTTTGCCCCCTCTTTGATGTATTTATGAACAATAAATGCATCAAATAAAAGTGTAGACACTTGATTAGAAGTGATTATGATTGAAATTAATAAGGAGTAGATGGTTTATAATGAATAGTTCATGCAGAAATGATGTTTTAGAAAAATAATTACTAATGACTAGGATGCCCCCTTGAGTTTTTACACCAAATTTCTAAAATTTTAGTATAAAAGTGAATAAAATGAAGAATTAGGATAAAACCTAACTTATTTTCATTTTACTAATTCATTTTAGGTAATACCCCCTAGTGACTGAGTATACCGATTTTGGAGATTGTGGCATACCAATTGACTTCATTTTGTACTTATATATATATATATATATATATATATATATATATATATATTTTCTATGCATCATTGAATGATTTGATTTATTGCACTTGCTTATGATGGTTGTATTATGTAATTTCTTATAATCATGCTTTTATTTTTGAACTTTTTTTATCATGCTTAACATAAAAGAAAATGATTTTGTAAAGTATTTTTGAAATACAAAAGATGTTTTTGTGTGGTGATAAAATAGATGGATTAGCAATGAACCTCAAAGGATGTTGTGTTGTTATATGACCGTTGATGGAGATCGATGCTCACTGGGTCATGAAGCAGATCCTATTATGAGGAAGTTTTGTATTGCTAATACCAAAAATATTGTGGGCTCAAGAGTGACCTTGAGGCTTATAATTATGAAAGGAGATATCGATTGTAAAGGAAATTTATTTTAAGAAAATAGGTTGATAAATATCATTTTTTTGAAGGATAAAGTGATTTAAGCATGAAAAATTCGGAAGGATGACTTGCGCTAGACATAAAACTCCTAGTGTGAAGTTTGAGAAAAATAATTACTAGGAATTATACCATCATCACTAAGTCAAAATGCAATGCATGATTATATATGATTTTGAAAATGCAAGTTGTATTTTGAAAATAAATCATTGTGTCACATGTCAAAATTTTTTGAAGACAATATATATATTGTATGTAATTGCAAAAAATGAAGTGATATGGATTTATAAACTAATGTTTTCTAACAAATTTTAAAGAAATATTTTAAATTATTTCCAATACAAAATCAAATTTATCAAGAACCAGTGTGTGATGTGTGAGGTCATTATCCATATTGATTTGTTATAATGATAAAAAATCTCTCAAGTATCAAATGTGTGTGCTTGTGAAATTGATTTAACGGTTTTGAGTAAGGTAATGATACAAGCAAACTTTTATGAACCAATGTGTGTTCAAGTGAAATATTCATTAACCATGATTTTGTGCATGTCATTGTACCTAAATACTATGTAAGTCAAGTTATCAAAAGCTAGCTAATCCACAAGAGGATATTGGTCTATACAAAATAAGGTCGCTAATGTGATAGACATGTCGCCACGTGAAAGGGATTACCCAAGGCCAAGCGGGTTGGGCATAAACCACCTGTTATGGGGATTACCTCATGGTTTTTGAATAACTAAGGAATTACAGGGATTCAAGCTCACTACCCTCTTATTTTCTTATGATTTTTGGAATAGGTATTCTTGTCCATTTTTGAACAAAGGAATTTTATTACTTTTGTAGTGGAACTTTTTTTTTTGTTTTTTTTCTTTTTCGGGATACTTGCTCAGATTAAACATAGAGCGAGGGATTTTATTCGGGTAGGGGGAGAGATTGTCCTTTTTCTAATTATTAGTATTCTATACCATGCACATAATAGGATAGCAAGAGAAACTTTTTGCTTAAGGAACTAAGACTACTATGTAGTATCCTTTTCAAATTTACAATAAATCATTTTTAATATTTGAGAATGTTCTCTTGGTTCAAGAAGTAGCAAGACCATTTACCAAAACTCAAAATTTATTTAGTGAAGTAATAGTGCTTTTTGATACAAGAGAGATTTATAATGAAAGTGATGAAATCAAAATTATGAAAGATGTAAATTAAGTGCATGGTTCAAGATAAATTTTGAGTTTATCTAAAATAAAATAATATATAACTTGAATCTTGGAAAACAACACACACTGATGCAAAAAATGAGAGTTTAACAATTTGAAATATTTTTGGAAATTTTCATGATATTTTGAGAGTCGTTGGATTACAACAACTCATAAAATATGATCTAGACTATACTGAGAGTTCATATGACTCGTTGAGGAGTGGAAACTCAAGTATGTCTATCCTAGTAGATCTTAAGAGAATAATTACTTATTCTAACACCCCCCTTAAGTGATACTAGGGGTGTATGATACAAATGAGTCCCGAAAATAGGCCTAATGAGGTACTCATGTACAATGATATTATTTTATGAGATGGTAAAAACCGCATGAGAAAAAAACATTTGTCAAAAAGGAAAAAATAAGAGGCATGTATTCAGTTTGCGAAGATTGTCCTCATTGAAAAAAAGTGTATGAGTCCTGACAACAGGGCCTGACGAGGTACTCATTTACAATAGATAGATGGTGAAAAAACCTCTTGGGAAAACCATCTGTCAAAAAAAATATAGATAGAGGTATGTCTTTGGATGACGAATATTGTCCTCAATAAAAAAAGAATGAGTCCCAGAAACTTGGCCTGATGAGGTACTCATGTACAATTTACACTTTAGGAGAGATGATAAAAAAAACCACATGGGAAAAAGCCATCCTCCAAAGAATACAATAATAAGAAGAGAGTAGAGGTGGAAGACCTATGTTGTTCTAATGCACCTGCTTTACTCCAATTTTCTCTCACAACTGAATGTAATGCGAAGAAGGAAATGACTTGGTGAAGATGTCTACAATTTTATTTTTAGTGGGAATATAGTCCAAGTATATTTCCCCTCTCTAAATATGCTACCGAATGAAGTGCATGTGAATTTCAATGTTCTTGGTGCACTAATGCTCAACTGGATTGCGTGTAATATGAATTATGCTTTGATTGTGAGACCAAAGAGTAATAGGTTTGTCATTGAAAAAATTAAATTCTCTTAGTATTTGACGAAGCCAAAGAGATTCTTGACTTGCCAAAAATGTTGTGTTGTATTCTACCTCTGTAGATGATAAGGCCACAACCTATTGTTTTTTGCATAACCAAGCAATAGGTGAAGAACCAAGACAAAAGGCATAGCCAGAAGTTGAACATCTATCTTCTACTGAATCTACCAAATTAGAATTTGTGTAACCAATGATATCCATGTATTTTACCTCATATAAGAGCCAAAAGTGAGGAGTTCCTTGCAAGTAGCAGAGGATTATTTTTTTGCTTGCCAATGACTGAAATCAGGTTAATGTGAGAATCTAGATATCAAGCCAACAACATATGAGATAACTGGGCGAGTATGAGTAAGGTATAACAAAATTCCCACAAGCTAATGGTATAGAGTTGCATCACATAGAGGGGATGTGTAGGAAATAATTTGAGTGACTCCGGAATGAAAATGTGTAGGATAAGGTTTGCAATCTATCATATTAAACCTTTGAATAAGGTCTAGAGTGTATTTTTTGACACAATAAAATTCTTGCACCTGTTTCATTTATTTGAATCCCAAGTAAGTAATGAGCTAAACCCAAATCAACCATTTCAATTTTTTTAGAGAGGGAGTCCTTGATAGTCTGAATGTGAGCAAAGTCACTACTAGTGAGTAGTAGATCATCAACATATAGAACAAGTATTGTGATTTTTTCTTCATCTATCCAAATGTAGACTGTGGCATCTGACTCACAATGAGGAAAACTTGAGGAAAGAAGGAAGGATTCCATTTTTTCATTCCAAGCTCTAGGAGTTTGTTTGAGGCCATATAAAGACTTCCTAAGCCTACAAAAAATGGAGTCTTGAGTGAAACCATTAGGTTGTTCCATGAATATATATTCCTTTAAGTCCCCATGTAAGAAAGCACATTTTACATCCATTTAAAAGACAAGCCATTTTTGGGAAGCAGCTAGAGCAAGAACTAGTCTAATAGAACCCATTTTGGCAATTGGTGCAAAAGTTTCAAAATAATAAATCCCTTCAATTTTAAGAGAAAAATTTGGCTACAAAGCGAGCTTTGTGTTTTTAAATTTCTTCATTAGGTCCATATTTAGTTCTGTTAATACATTTATAGCAAATTTAATTTCCTTAATTTAGGTAGGGGAACTAAATCCCATGTTTTGTTTTTTATTAAGGAAGATAATTCATTCTCCATGGCATAATCCCACTCTTTAATACCATTTGCTTCTTTGAAGGATTAATGATCTGTGGAAATGAACTGACAGATAAGACCAGAGCCTATAGAGTTGCCTAATCTAGATGATGGAATATTTTGGATGTATGGAGTACCTTATTTAACAATGGTGTGGGCCCATTTTGGCATAGTGGAAGGAGTAGTTGGAGTGGTAGGACCTTGAGTTGGAGTTATAGGTTCCTCATATTGATAATTAATCTCTAAATCTGGTTATTAATTATATTGAGGCTCTAACATTGGATAATGCTCAAGAGAATCAATGGTGGAAGAGTATGGTTGAGGATCTTTATGAGGGAATGTTTCATAAAATTGGACATTCCTATGAAAAAATACCTCATGAGTTGTGGTATCAAGAAGCCTGTATGCTTTCATCTCCTCACAATAACCAATAAAGATGAGATTTTTACTTTATTATCTAGATACTTGTTTTTATTCTTTGGGATATGCACCCAAGCAATACACCCAAAAATCTTGAAGAAAGATACATCAGGTTTTTAACCAGTCCATGCTTCCTCAAGATTCAAATGGCCAAGAGCTTTATGAGGTGTGCGGTTTTGAATATAGTTGGTATAGTTAATTGTTTCTACCCAAAATACTTTTGGAATATCTCTTGAGTGGAGCATACAGTTTACAATTTCCTTTGAAGTTTAGTTTTTCTCTCTGCAATGCCATTTTACTGAGGATTACGGGATACATAATGTTGATGAATTATACCATGACCTGACATAAAATTTGAGAACTAATTACTGAAGTATTCCCTCCATTATCTATATGAATTTGATTTATTTTGCAAGAGGCTTGATTTTAAACTAAGGCTTTGAATATTTTAAAGTGGGATAGAACATCACTTTTGTATTTGAGGAAGTAGACCCAATTTATTCTGTAAAAGTCATAAATGAAGGTTAAAGCATATTTTGATCCTTTGAAGGGAAAAGTCACTATGGTTAAACTCTAGAGGGGATGAGGCCTTTAGAGATTTACTTGGGTGAAAAGGATATTGATTTTTCTATCCAAGAGCACAACCAGGACATACTCCATCAATAGAAGATATTTTTGGTAGTACTATTACCATTTCATGGGTGTTGAATTTTTTTAGGTAGTTATAACTGAGATATCCAAACCTTTCATGCCAAATTTTGCTTTGAAAATCTCCATGAGCAACAAAAATTGAGGACCCTTATAAATTTTTGAATCCTTTTAAGTTAAATCGGTGAGTATTGTGATCAATATCTCCTTTTTTTATGAGAGAGTGAGGGCCTTGAAATTTTCTTATCTCAAATCCTGTTGGGGAGAAGAGAACTGTTTTACCCTTTCCAAAAGTAAAAATTTGATAGACGAAGAGGATATTTGTTGCTATTTTTGGGACATAGAGAACATTATTCATATAACCACCATAAATTAATATGCCACATTTTAATTTGACTAGGATAAATGATGAGTCACCAACTTCTATGCTACATTTTTAACTTGAGGAGATTGAAGTGAATGACTCATCTGAGGAGGTCATGTGATGAGTTGCTCCTGAATCTAGAACCTAATATTTTGATGAACTTTTTATAGCCTTGCCTTGAACATTTAAGACTTTTCCTATCTTCTTATTAGTGTCTCTCTTTTGGTCCTTTATTGCTGCCTCTAGTTATTGTAGTATTTTCCAACATTTCTTCACAGAATGACCATTCTTTTTGTAGTGAGTACAAGTTATGGTACTCCTTTCTTTCTTATTGAATTTTTCTTTAGTAGATGTGGATGCTACTAAGGCTTTTGAGGAATATATATCATACTTAGAAAGTTTTTTTTCTTCTCTAGTTGCCTATCACAAAATTCCTCTAAGGAGGGCATTTTAAAACTTACACCAAGAGCATCTTTTGTAGAGAGAAATGTGGGAAAAAAAATTTGAAACACTATATTTAACTTAGAAAGTATAAGATAGATGTATACTTCTTATGTTTTATCCTTTCCATTACCTTTTAGTTGAGTGAGGACTTACTTATATTTGGTGATAAAGTCAATAATATTGTTGAAGTCTTCAGGAGATAATGTTGTCAATTCTACGTCGAGCTTCATTGACCTTATTTTATCCACTTTACCAAATAAGTTCTTTAGCTTTTCCCAACTTTCAAATGGGGTTTTAAATTCAAAAATATGAAACCATAATATTTCATTTACATTTGTGCTTTTAATACCCATTGTTTCATACATCTTACCTATATGAACAAATATTTCATATTCCTTTTCAAATTTTGGTTGCTTCTATTCTAGCAAGTGTGTGAGCCCTTATTAAGAAATGATATTTAATATTTTGGGTTTCCATGTGTGATAGTTATGAGGGGTGATTGGATGAATTGTATTCATTTGCCAAATAAAATTAAAGTGAAACAATAATTCCCACCTTTAACTTCAACTTTTTTTTATTTTAAGAGAATACAAGGAGCTTTAAAGAAGGAAACAAAAACCTGATAGTAATACCAATATCCTCAAATTACCTGCCCTAATGTGAGGGAAACTATAAGTAAATGAGGATATTTGATATAATGAATTAGGCTTATAAAGAAAGAAAGATTGGCCAGGCCTTTATACCTATTATTCTCAATTACCCGCCCTTACGTGAGGGAAACTATAAGTAATGAGTAGAATTGATACTTGGAACATAGGCTTTTGATGTAAGGATAATCATTTAGACTGATATATTATATTTATCAATAACCTGCCCTTACGTGAGGGAAACTATAAGTCAATGAGAATTCCAATACATGGGACATAGGTGATTATAAAATTTCAAGTGCCCTATATTTTTTAATTTTTATTGCTTTATTATGAAAGGGATTTTTATAATGTGTGAATAATATTTCTTATTTGAAAGTGCTGAAATGTAATGAAAGCAATAAACCAAATGGCTAAAAGTAAATGCCACACATTAGGGTCACCATCAAAAAATGTTTTATCCTATAGTTGTGAAAGTAAGGAAATTCAAAAAATGATTAGAGCAAAGGCAATGATAAAAAAAAGGAAAGATAAAATGACCAACAATAATAACAACCCCCCTTGAGTCCTTTTAAATAGGTGCAAGAATATGACACCCTTTAAAGAAACCCCCCCAAAAAAAAATTATTTATGAGGTTACAATATAAGTGTTTTTTTTAATTTGTAATGGCAAAAAAAAAAGCACTAAAGAAAAAAATGGATAGGTGACTTAGAGAGGGTGATACAAATAAATAGAAGGGGTAGATCTTTATAAAGGACTAGTTTATTTTAAAAATCAGTTTGAAACTAAAGATCTGATTTTAATTAAAGATCAACCCTTTAATGGATTAAAGGCTCGATAGAGCACTTTGATGCCTTTGACAGAGCCCACTGAATATCAGGTTCAAAAAATGACCTGAACTCTTGAGAAGACGTCTACGACCAGTAAGATAGAGGTCTTCAAAATGCTCGAAAGAGCATGAAAACCAAAGTTCCACTACACTTTTGAGGACGCACTTCAAAAGACATGAATATTTTTACATTGATTACTGCACTTTTGAGGATTAGAATGATACAAATCAAAAATAAAAATAAACAATATTTTTTTACATTCGATGAGGATAAGAAGATTTTTAGTGCATATTACTTTGAATATCTTAATGAATTATCAAAAAAATAAAGGATTTGGTTCTTATAAAGGCTCAAGAGAGTAATAGTACCAACATATTTCACTGTACTTAGGAGGAAGCTCAAAAAGTTGTAACTAAACCTATGAATATCACTACACTTCCAATAAGATATTAAAAACATAAAAATCATTTTAAAAAATTTACCTTTGATTTTTCTCTATAATGCAATGCAGAAGACGTCCAAAAGGTGACGTATTTCGAAAGATGTTAGAGAAGAAAATGAAGGTAAAGGAGCTCACCTCGAGTTGATTCTCTATCAAATTATGAAGGGAAGACATAGAGAAGGCTATGATGGTATGATGATCTTTAACTTGTCACTTCAATAGAGAAGGTAAGCACCACACAACAAAACAAAGCAAAACACACTCATAAAAATAATATTAAATCCTGTAAGGCTATGATGGCAGAGTATATGCAAAGATAAACATCATAGATGGAATTTATGTAAGTTGAATATGCTCGCTTGAACCTACATAGAACAGATAAATAGGCGGAGCTTTGATAGAGGTGAAGAAGAAAGATCAAAATCGATCTTGTTTCAGACGAGTTGAAAGCTCTGAGATCCATTCAAAATTCCCATTTAGGGTAGACAAGTAGAAATCTCAGCGAGCCAAGGAAAGGATGTTGCCAAAGATGAAGACAATATGCCACATATAATATTATATATAATGAACTATGGTCTCTAATATTAATGACCAAACATATCTTGAAATGAGATGTGAAATATATGCTTTTAAATACTTTTTAGATCTCACCAAAATACACTTTGGATTTTAATTTAAATACAAAGATTCGTGCTTATGCAAGAAGGAGAAGAAAGGCTGGCCAACAGTTTTGCCACGTTAGGAGTTTCCCAGATACATATTTGCGACCATGGTAGAAACACAGAATGTGCAGACTGAGAAAGAATTTCTTAAGAAGTCGAAGGTTTTTCTCTGTTCAAAGAAGTCTAGCAAGGGGAAAAGGCCAGGGAAAGGAGGTAACAAGTTTTGGAATAATATTGGTCTTGGTTTCAAGACCCCAAAGGAAGATATTCAAGGGACCTACATTGACAAGAAGTGTCCTTTCACGGGTTCTATGTCAATCAGGGGTCGCATATTGACTGGAACCTGTTATAGTGCAAAAATGAACCACACAATAATAGTTCGTAGGAATTATTTGCACTTTGTTAAGAAGTATCAAAGGTATGAGAAGAGACATTCAAATATACCGTCTCATATTTCACCCTTCTTTCATGTTAAAGAAAGGGATCATGTTATTGTTGGACAATGCAGGCCTTTGTCCAAGACTGTAAGGTTTAATGTCCTGAAAGTGATTCCTGCTGGTTCTAGTGGTGGTGGTGATAAAAAGAAAGGCTTTGCTACACTGTAATCCCTCTATCTAACGAATTTTCCACAACAGTTAGATTTTTTCAAGTACTAGGGAAGAGATTCTGATAAAGATAGATGTTGGTTTCCTTTTTATCATAATTTGATTTGATTTTTGTCATTTTGTTCTAAAAAAAATACAAAGATTCGTGAGATAAATAGATTCCACAAAACTCTATGTTCTCCAGGAAAGAAAAGGAACACCCATGAATACGACATAGCGATAATGAAGGGTATACAAGGCAAAGAGTGATGTCAAGAGAGGTGGATCTACGTTTCTTGAATTGAGATCTACAGAGAACAAGAAAAAAATTGTAGGAACAAAGGAAAAAATGATATGCCTATACTATGATTGCAATTAGATAAAAAAAAAATTCAAATACTTGTTCCTATAGCGAAGAAAATATCAATATATTTTGAAAAATAAGGATAATCTCTTTTATGGTAAAACAAAATTGTAAAACAATATTAGATAGAACCATAAAAAGATTTTTTTCCACAAAAAATAAATTGTATATAAAATATGAGTAATCTACAATAGATATTAAAAAAATACCTTTTGAAAAAAGATAAAATATAAGAACCAGTTTGTGAAACTTCCTTCAAGAGAAAATGCCTAGAAGAATCTATCCTGCTCTTGTACCATGTTAGAATTTCCCAAGAGTAGAACTACATAGCATTACAATATTTGAAGAGACAAATAGAACTGATTGATTTATTTCATGGATCAACTTTGTATAAATAGCAAAGTTGATCATTGAGAGCCGTTGGATTACAAAAACTCATAAAATCTGCTCTAGACTATAATTGAGAGTTTACCTGACTCATAAAGGAGTGGAAACTCAAGTAACTCTATCTTAGTGGAACTTAAGAGAATTATTACTTATTCTATCACTATCATTTACTGCTTGTTCATTTGAAAGTGTTTGTTGATATGAAGGTCGAGTAGTCATTCTTCTAGGGAATGGTTCTTCTGGAACTAATAAATCTATGATAGGAAGAATTTGATTTGACTCATCTTCAAAACTATTTGAGTTATTTGAAGTGATGTCCATTTTACTTTTTGTTTCACTTTTTGGGTCACTTTTTGTATATATGGTTGGCCTAGTTGTATTATAGATAAAGTAGGCACATAAGGGGTTTGAATATTTTGATATGGCAAGATACTACAAATGGTTTCCACATATCTAGTTGGATGAGGGACATTATGATGTTATAATTGATTCATAGTTTCTTTACCATCATTGGGTAAAGGATGTTAAAAAATATCTAAGTTTTGATTAGCATTTTGGGTTGTTTTTTTTGGATATTATTATTTGCAAGAAATTTTCATACTTCCATATTACCTTTATCAATAAAATCTTGTATCATATGCTTTAACATTTTACAAGAATTGGTAGAATTTCTATCTACTTTGTGAAATTTACAATGTAAATCAGCCCTATATCCAATAGCAGTGGTATTTGGTTGTCTTACCTTAGGTAACAATATCAAACCTTGTTCTAATAATTGAGGTAAAATCATAATTAAGGGTTTATTTAATCTTGTGAATTCTCTTGGTGGCTTATCAGGGATTTTCAATACAAATTTCTTTACAGTTTTAGTAAGGTTAACATTTGAGTTGTTTTTGCTATCAGTAACCCCATCACCTACTACTTGTTTATTCTTATATTGGTTCTTAGAAGTTTTTTCCTCATATTTATTCTTAAATTATCCTCTTATAATGAGGGTATATTCTACCCTTCTAGGTAGATCAATGGATTGATCAAATGAGGTTACTGTAGTAGTAGAAAGATCATAAGATAGTTGTTCTTACAAATTACGAATAAATATGTCCAACATTTCACGATGAGGTAATGCAAAATGTAGTTTGCCTAAGAGTTATCTCCACTTAGTCAAGAATTCAATAAAACTCTCATATTTACCTTGTTTTAGATTTTTTAAATATTTAATGGTTACATGCCTCTCTATGTAAGCATTAAATTGGTGGACAAGCATCTCTGATGTCTCTTCAAAGTTCCTTAAAGATTTCATAGGTAGTTGATAGTACCATTCTAGAGCCATACCTCTGAGACTTTTAGGAAACATTTTTAGCAACAAGAAATCATCATGAGAAACACAATGACATGTTATCTTAAATATGCGAATATGCTCAATAGGATCTTCAATTCCGTTATATATCAATAGGATAGGCATAGGGAAATGTTTTGGGTATGGTTGAGCAACCACAATAGGATCTAAGGGTTGTCTACACATCTCTCTATAACTATATGAGGGACGGTAGGGATATATTTTATCTAGTCATGAAACTAACTATTTAATCATAGCTTCAAGTCCCTACGGTTGTCCACAAAATTTATTTTTCTATACCATGTTATATATTTGATGATAAGTTGGTGTTGTTGTGTAAGAATTTCCAATTGAAACACCGTTGTGTAAAGTATGTGTAAGAACAATATTATGGAGCTTATATAGGATTGTGTTTTGTTGAACTTTTTTTTTATGATGATTGGTATTTTGAATTTTCTTAGCCTTTTGTGATGTGGCTATTTTTTGATTAGGAGCTTGAGAAGTAGGAGCATTTTGATTTTTTTTTAATTTGGATTTGTTTCTGGTGGTGGTTTTGCTATGTTTTGATTTGAATTTTTATTCACATTTTGAGATGTACCAATTTGATCTTGATTTGTTTTGTTCATATATGTTAATGAATTTCCATTTAACTAGAGATCAACTTCTATAGCAGTATCCATTGAATAATCTCCCACAGGAAGTTGACTTTATGTCTGTATTACATGATTAATGACATCTATGTTGTCTTTTAAAAACCCAACAAAATATAGGGTAGACTTAAAGGTGAGATTACCTTCATCATCTGTATAAGTTCTAGTCGTATTATCTATGTCATCTTCTTTATTTTATTCTTCATCTTGTTCTTAAGTTACATAATCTTAAATAAGTACCCTATCATATAGGTTTTCATGATCTTGTTCATCAGACTCTATTTTTTTCCCACTTCTTAAAATCCTAAGCATTTTGCTTTTAGTATTTCTATCTTTCAATGACATATCTATATATATATATATCCATTCCTCCAGGCTAATGGATCCATTCCTCGAAGGTGAATGGGAGAATGATAGTTCTACACCTCAAATAGAGATACTTGAGTTTGTGTCTTCTTTGGTGATTTTTTGACAAATTGTTTAGGGTTCACCAGGAAATATTTTATGGTAGTTTCCATGCCTAGGTTTAGGATTTTTTTTGATGTGTTCCTTTTAGAAAATTTCACATAAACCTAGTTTTTGGACAATATACAACTATGCTAATCTATATGTAATTTTGATTCATATGAAAACAACAAAAAATAGAAAATAGAGCTTTAATGAATAATGTGATGCTTAAAAAGTGATCTTAAAATCTAACTTGTATCTAAAAATCTGATGAAGATTCTAATTTTTTGTTGCAGAAAATATCATACACAGTAGAGCAATATCATATGATTCTTGTCAATATCGTACGTATGATTTGAGATCGTATCATCCAATCAGTAATCATATGATCCGATCATGATAGAAACCTGTAGTTTCATGAATATAGTGTAGAAAATAGAAAAAAAAGTGCTATTAATATTTTTAAGCATGAGTTAGATTAAATGTCGGCTATTGAATGACACAATCAAATAAATAAACATCTGAATGCTTTAAACCATATGAAATGTGAAATTATATGAAAATTGGTAAACTCCAAGAATGTAGATGATTAAATCTAATGTTGTATGAAATAAAAATGATAGACAAGATGATAAATATGGAAAATGAGATCTTAAGAAATGCAACCCAGCACTCAGGGTTTGTCCCAAATTATCCACAAGAAATATCCTATGTAAAATTCAAGATCATATAAAAAATAGAGCAATATTGTATTACGATCACAAGATCATATCCTTCGATCATCGATTGTATCCTTTGATCCTGCACAAAACAAAAAAATACCTAGGTCTAATACAAAAATTATAGATATTCGAATGTGAAAATTAGATCAACAAGTTAGGAGATATTTGAGCTGAGAGGCGCTTGATTAAATAGGCTAAGCAAGCTGATGAAATTGGGATAGAAGACAGTAAATTGCAACCTCCTCCAAGCTAGGACTGATCGATAGATTTGATCCCGTAACTATCGTACGGTTGCACAGATAAAGACAAAATATGTTATAACCAATTTGTAACTTAGCTAAACTGAGCAATTTTTGTTCTTGGACAAGATCATACATACGATTAGGGATCATATTGTACGATTAGGGATCGTATCGTATGATCTCGCTAGGAGGTTAGACATGTACATAGTTTTTTGGTAGTTTGAGGGATCAAACGGTGTCAAAATTAAACATATAATATACTATTGGAAATCTCTTTTATAGACGTATCAAATTATGTAGGATTTAGGAAATGTGGAGGGGATTTTTTAGGTAAAATTAAACTCAAATATGACATTAATTATCTAGGAGGAAAACAAAGGAAAAAGATTCGATTTTTCATGTCTACAAGAATACTCAATATGATTCATTCATTATTACAATGACAATATCCTTATTTATATACACATATTCCTAAATCCTACATAATTTGATACGTCTATAAAAGAGCTTTCCAAGATTCGATTTTTCATGTCTACAAGAATACTCAATATGATTCATTCATTATTACAATGACAATATCCTTATTTATATACACATATTCCTAAATCCTTATTCCACTAATTATTATAATATAATAAGTGTTGGATTATATGTGGCCTATACCAACTATCCATAATACCCTTACACAACATAATATAGTTTTTGCATTTTCCTATGCCTAGGTATCCTAATATATTTGCTCTAATTTCAATATGATTTACCTAGTGTAATTTGTTTGGATCCCTTGCTAAAAAAATTCTAAGTTCACAATTAGTGATTGTATCATTCAAAATTGTAAGTGAATCACTTACATTTGAAAGTGAAATATTCCAGTTTATTAGTGAAGCATTTTCTAATAAAAATGATTCAAAGTCATTTTCTGCTACCAAATCACTCCAATTTATAATCAAGTCATTTTTGTTTGTGATTGAATTATTCTACAAGTCCATTTTTTAAATTTATAAAATTTGAATTTTAAACTCTATGTATAAGTATCTACAATGGAGGATCTAGTCATATGCTTTATGATATGGCAACTATTAAAAGTTAAAAAAATAAAGTGGATAGTGAGAAAAAAAAGCTATTACAATACATTTCACTACATACATTAGTTTAATGATACTATTGATATCTGATTTATTCAAAAATGTTATGAATCCTATTATATATCATCATATTTCATTTTCATATTATTAGTAGTAACAATATTTCACACCAAAATTTTTATGCTATAGATTATCTATTGTTTTATTCATTAAAATAAAGAATAAGATCATTTTTTATGAGAATATTTTAAGTTTTGCTCTTTAGTTCCATTTTATAAAAGAATCTACCTCCACTAATAAAAGAGATAATTTGGATGCTTCAATAAATATTGATCCCCTAAATAGGGAGAATCAAGTGATATTAGCTCTCATGCTCGATATATTTAGGATTTAGACAACATTATGGAAGCTCAATTATGGTGCAATCCTTACTTAGCATAAAATATGTCATGGGGTAAAATTTCTCAAATACCTTGATACCTACAAAATGCCAACAATAGTTACTATGGAACTCATAATCAACCATTCAACCTCATAAACTAGTATTGTACTTCTTGTGATAATAGATGGTGGAAACAACTTACCAAGCTATGATAGACCAACAATGGATCTAATATCCTCAATAGTAACCAATGTACGATCTAATAGGGCAACTCATGTACCAAATTTTGTGTAGGTAGATGTAGTATATAAAAATGCACCAAAAAACTCAATTAATTCAACAATAAAATCCATTGGTTTCTTTATATCAAAATATTTCTTCTTATTTGATATAAACTCATCCACAATAGGTGGACTACACTATCAAAAAGTTCTCAAACAACATTAAAATAATCAATAATTTATAAATAACTTCTATGATATCAAGGGTAAACTTATGATGTTTCAATAGGTCAAGGAATAATATCATAATATTGAACAGAAGAATTAGAGAATGCAAAAAGAAAACATGCAAGAGTAACATTGGTCCCTAACTGAATAAGAACTTTTGGCTTCTACTCCTGAGCAACTTCTAGACTATCAAGAATTCATTTGAGTTATAGCTCTTTGACAGGAAATTATGTTGATGAGTAATCAAATGCACAATGGTATGAGTAATATGAATTTGAATTTATAGTGTCTTACCTTCAAGATGCCACATAGTCCTATGAGTTGCTCCATGAAAATTTAGTATGCTTAGGCAATAAATCAACATATGTTAAGTCTAAACAATAGAGTAAAAATATATTATTGCCAATCTAATAATGATTAGTGAATAAGGAAATTTGGTAATTACACCCCATGTTAAGGTGATACAAGATTATGTAATGTCTAGAGTACCTAAAATGAGTGGTTATTACACTACTCTATGAGTGATGGTGAAGAATTCTTAAAAGTATTCTCAAACTACTTTGTATGAAGAATATACCCTTCAAAGAGAAGAGAAATCCAAGGTTACAAGGGAAGCTTCTAATAAAATAGGTCACAAATTCATATAATGAGATCCCCACCCATCCATAAAAGGGTATCTCCCCTATGGATTAAATAAACAATTAAAATTGAATAGTTTTAAGTCAAAAAAGCAAAGTATGAAGAAGATCGTGAATTAGTTGATCTTACCTAAATACAAAATCAAAGGATGATGATGTATTTATGTTACCTTTAGAATAAGAAGAAGATACAATAGGATAAATAATCAATTTAAAATATGAGGAATTTGGGTTTCCCTATGATTATATCCTACCTACAAGGGTAATAAAAGCAAATATATAATCAGATAATAAAGTAGTAATGCATGTAAGAGAAACAAAAAGAGAAATTAGGATAAAATATAATGAAGAAAGAGAGACTAGAAATTTTGAAGAATTGATATCTTAATAACTTTTCATGAAAGTATTTTATTTCATAAAAGTAGAAATTTCAATAAAAATATAATAATTCTAAGATTCCATGTCAGGTTCAATTCATTGTTTCACCTAAGGCACCTAGGGTTGTTGAAATTCATTTTCCTATCTAAGATGCCATTATATGTCATCCTAATAAATCATCAAAGGGTGGTAAAACTTTTGCTCTTCTATGAAATGAGACTTTTGATTTCTCTTTTGGGGACAAGAATTATAGAGAAAATAGAGGAGATCCTATAGCCAAAATATGAGATACTTTTTTAGAGAAAAAAATTATAATGGAAGATGATGACAAAATAGAAGAAACTAAGTAGGAATATTAAATTTATAATTTTGCTTTGAAGAAATCTAATATTTTGAGATTCAAGGAAATCTTATAGGGCCCATTTAGTGAAGGATTCATCTACATCTCCTAAGATTATTCTAGATTATTAGGATACATTGAATGATAAAGAAGCTATGATTCTAGAAATAGAATATTTTGCTATAATTCTAGGGAGTATATCCTAGTAAAGTATGTATCAAAACAAATTTATGCTTTCAAGGTTGACATTGGGATGATTGAAGAAAAAAATAGGAGTTATTGTTTTTGCATGATGCTATGTTATCCAGTTGCATAAAGGTAGTAGACCAAATACTTAAAGAGAAATGCTTAGAAGGAAAAAACCAAATTTAGAAATTCCATGTGATATTCAAATCACTTATACATATAAAGAATTTAAGGTTACCATATATCCTCTTCCTTTCCAAGGTTTCTTCATGTGTAGTCATTCTAAATGATCAAAGGAAGAAAAAATATTGTGTCAAAGAGAATGTGAGGTAATTTTATCAAAGTGATATTGGAGGTTAATAAAAAGACTAGAAGCAGATCATATGTGGTAAATGGAGAAGGATCCACTAATGGATCTTGAGAATACTCAAGTGGTTATAGATAAATGGGTTACATTGAATAATAGAGAAGCTATGACTCTAAGAATTTTGTATTTTCTATTAATCTTGGGAAGTACAACTAGGGTAAAATTTGTATTACAATAGTTTTATGCTTTAAGGGATGACAATGATTTAGTCAAGGGACAACAAGAAAAGGAACCATTATTATTGATTTGTATTGTTTGGTTGTATAAATTTGATCCTCCAAATCTATAATCACCATCAAATTCTATTATGGAATGATGTAAAATGTGGAGAGGCTATAATAGTTGTATAAATTCTAATTCCCACCTATACTTCTCACCAATTTAGAAATAAAAGAAATTTTCAATTCTAATATATTTGGCATCAAAAGGTAGATTAGGAATGAATTATAAGGAGAAACTGCTATAATTTTTCAAATAGAGACACCCACTTAGGGTTCTGATTATTTTGGTGAAGAATCCTACTATCACCAAGAATGTCCCTAGTGGTTTCTAAATTGGGTAACCCCCCTTGAAAAAGGACCACTATATGTAACATTGATACTATCCAACCTATTATATGTATGTAGGTGTTGGAAAATCCTAAGCTATAACATTGACATTAGAAGGATAGCAAGTATTTTTCTAATCCTATGAATTGGTTTGACTTTGCCTTAGAGAGATATTTGTTTGTTTCTATAAATTCCCTTTTTCTCATTTCCCCTTATTCTTCTTCTAAAAATAAAAAATAAAGGAAGAAATAGAAAATTTCCGTCTCAACTAGGAAAACACTTCTGAAGAGATACTAAGGTCTCTATATCTTTACATCCCTTTATACTAAAGATTTTTCAAAAATAAATATTAGTGGTTTATTTCATGAAGTTGATAAGACAAAATTCTAGCCTAGGAATATAATGATATAAATGAAATGCATGAGATCCTAATTTTTTATGGTAGGTAGTATTTTTATTTTATCTCCATATCCCAATGGATGAGGCCATGAACATAAAACAAACCTAATTGTCAACATGAGGATTTATAAAATTAGCATGGTCTATGATGACTTTAATGACTCATATAAATGAAGGAAAAAAGGATATAAATAAATGGTAGATAACCCTAAAGAGAGGGGATTTGCAAAGGAATATTTATAAATAGATAGAATAATGGAAAGAATAGAAGTCACTAATCTATGAGCATACATTTCTTCTTCCATATTTTCAATAAATATTTTCACTTTGCTTTCATCCTTGTTTCTTCTAATACCCATCTATTTTCTCTTTCCCTATTATTTTATCTACTTCCACATATAGAATCCCCCTAATTTATTTTATTAAGCTCATCCCACATTAAGTAAGCATGGACTTTGTCTTAGGTCACTAGTATGTTCACCTATTCAAAATGTAAGGTCATATCATATTTCATATCCACTCTTCTTTACCTTATCATCATTCATGTTATTACCAACTATTATACCCACTACATCAATTATTTGGTCCCCAATATATGATTCCATGTGTTATAATTTCAATATATCACGTTACTCATCACCACTTGGTCCACACCATCATCCATATCATTGCATCAAGTTGGTATCATCATCTTCATTGGTTCACTATTTACTATAGTTATAGTAATACTCCTTCATCTAAGAGTATCAAAGTTATTCAAGGTAATTCACACTATGAAGAAGCACCAAGACACTGTCATCCATTATTCATTCCCTCACTTAGAAAAAAGAGATATCCACTATGAAGAAAGAGAATAAATATCAAGCACCATGCAAGGACCAAGAAAGTAGGATTGATAGAGATTAAATTACTAAAATGAGATTTAGCATCTACTAGAACTATGATCCATCAATTTTATATTTTGAAACAAGATCTTGCTCTTCAAATACAAACAAATAGATGGAAGAGGAGCAAACATCCAATGCAAAGTACATTAAAAATTTACTTATTTAATGAATAAATAAATTATATAGGTAGTTCAAATAAAATATGGTGATCTCACAATAAAATAGCATATCCTACAAGCAAGGGAGACGTCAATGATGCAAGCTACCTATAATGTTGTTGGAATAATTGTTAAACAATTGATAAAGGAGAAGTAGTAACTGCCAAATAAGGGGATGTGTGAAGTACTCTCCAATCAAGAAAAACTCCATAGATGTTATCAATAAAATTGAGGCTCTTTCCATAGATAATGGTTCAAAAGAGATCATTGGACTAGAAATTCAACTGTGAAAGTTAAAAAAATTAAAATAATCAGGGAAAGAGCCTCTTGTATGATCAATATGATGAATTGATGTCAAATTCTAAAATATGGATGATAAATATTTACCCTCACGTGCTAATTGGATAATTTTCAACCTATTATCCTAGAGTAAAATAAATATGACCTACAATTTTATAATAGGGATTCTAATTTTTAATATTGCATGCTCAAGGATAAATTCAAGATCTAGGATCTCTTACCAATTGAGCTTGGCACTTTGATAAGTTATCATAAATGGCATATATTAGCTACTACCTTCCAATTTTAATGAATTAGACATAAAAAAAAAATTGTAAACTTAGGGATAACATTACAAAACAACAAAGGTTTATAAAGTTTTAAAAATTAGCTAAATAATCTAAAGTGGGCCAATTAGCTCAAGGGTGTATTCACTCAAGTGTTTATTTACTTATAAATGATAATTATTTCCTTACAAAATAGACTAATTATCTTGTAGGAGTGATTTGCATGCAAATTCTAGTAATTTGTTAGCAAATTTGAGTTATTCTTGAGTAAATTGGTCAAGAAGCTATAGAGGAATAAATATAAAGGCACAAATCCTACGGAAAAGCCATAGAAACTGACCTTTTATCTTCTAATGGTGCACTTTAGAATCCGTCTAAAAATGATATAGGAATTATTTTATCCATATAATATTTGGTCATGCACCATTTTTCTAAATACGTCTTAAAGTATTTACCTTTACTAGGAGTAATTATTTCTCACCCAAGTAAGATAGGGATAAACATTTGGTATAAATAAATTCCTAGAGCCCTCATTATATTCATCTCTTGGCCATGAAAATTTAGTGCTACACTCAACAAAAATCATATTCTGATTTGACCTTATGAGATTATAATAAATTGGAAAGTTCATAGGAATTCCATTAATGTCACCACTCTCCTAGTTTTCTAAGTGCATGATATAGTGGCATAGGCCTTTTATCCAATATTCTCATTCACATATCAATATCATAATATAATGAATATGTGAACATTGATTTTATTTGAATTATAATATGCTTACCATGTTATGGTTTAAATCCATACATGCTTTGAATCACTTGCAACCTTAAAATTTCATGTACTTTTATTTCTACACTACATTCATGCATTTAAATTTTTAGGTTTTACTTTCAATGCATGTTAGTGTTTATTAGCATAGAAGTTTTCCTTGAAGAAAAGCAAAAAGGTCACCTAAATTCAAAGGTTGGGAGAATCTATTAGCAATCCCTTCCAAATTTGTTCAAAAAAGGCATAGGATTTTATTTTAGGTTTATTCTTTAAAGTGTTAAGTTAAATTTAAAATAAATCTTTTATAGGTGTTAGCATTATCAAATTTCGACATCTCTGTTAGGCTATTATGTTTATTATTATTAGTTGTTAGGCTTAAATTAGTTTTTTTATACGTTTAGGTTGCATCATACAATTTGTAGTTAGAATTTAAAATGCCTATTAATATTTGTAAATTGAATAAAATTTTTATTTGGATCTAAGATCCTTTGTATTGGTATTAGAGAAGGGTACCTATCCTACCTCCCCCTTACAACTCCCTCTCCTCTACACCTCTACAAGCTTTGGTGTCTCTTTTTCTTAAAGTAATAGTACCACATAACCTTGAATAAAAGGGTTCCTCTAAAACCTCAAGATAGTGGAAAACCTCATAATACTGGCTATAGCAATGGGATACTTCCATCAATGCCTATGAGGCCTTTTAGCACAAGTGTGTGCAAGATACAACTTGATATCACTACTACACACATGATAATCCCGTGTAGTTATAGTATTTGCTTCAAAACCTTAGTTGAAACTAATATAGTAGCAAAATTATATCCATCAATATATTGCCATAAGTATGCCCTTATAACACCATAAATATCAATCCATTTGATCATTAGTTCCTATAGATGGTACTCTTTCACTAATAGATCGATCCAATAATCGATAGGCTGAATTGCCCCAAGAGTGCCCCTCCTGATAGCCATTCTTATTTTATATTAAGATATACATATGGAAACCATAAGAATCACAACTAGGTTTCTAGTGTTAGACAACCCTTCTTGTCTTCCTGATATGACCATCTCCCTCACTACTGGCAATATTTTATAAACCCACTCTTTAGTAAAACTCCACCACAATCCTTCCACTTTTTAGCAAAAGTATATAGGCCATGTGTTGACCAATTCATGTCACAGTGATTGTATACTAGCCTAATCTACCTCTAACCCTTTATTTCCAATTATTTAAGATTAATTTCAAGCATTTGTAGATAATTTTTAGACTCATCCTACGTTTTTGGATGACATTCTAGATCCTGATGGCTTCAGTTGTAGAAGGATAATTTTTTTATCCTTATTGAGTGCCACATTTGACATGTGGAAAGCTTTTGACTATTTTTTAGTTGCTTCCTTTTTAGTAGTTAATAAAATAGCATACACTGGCTAAGGCCTATTTAACCTTGGGCATATTTGCTACTCCACTATGGACACTTGGAATCAAGGTTATACACAAGGGTGAATTTAACAATTTATAGCAAATTTTAGGATTTTAACAATTTTTATTTTGCTAATTTTGGGACCCTAGAGGTTGGCCCATTTGCAAAAAAATTATGAAATTAATTTTTTTAGGGTAAATTCTCCCCTGCAATATGTTTTCTTGCCTAATTTTTGCCTTACAATTATTTAAAAAAAATATCCCACCTAATTCATCTATTTTACCCAACTATATGTAGTTAACCCTGACAATGACACTCATAGTCTCAAGACGACTGACAAAGGGTGACAACAAAAAGTGATTGGTAGAAGCGACTGACACAAAGTGACTAATAGCCGTGACTAATTGAAGGTGATACATACGATTCAACTATAACAAGGTTACTGACACAATGTGACTGTAACAAGGCAACCATAACAAGGCAACTATCACAAGGTGATTGTCACAATGTGACTACCACAAGGTGACTTTCACAAGGTGATTGTCACAAGGTAACTACCACATGGCAATTGTCACAAGGTGACTGACACAAAGTGACTATCACAAGGTGACTATCACAAGGTGACTACCACAATGTGATTGTCACAAGGCAACTATTACAAGGCGACTAACATACAATTCTAACCATTTACTGATATGTTTCTGGTACCATTTATATTTATTTTTTATACATTTTTGTTCATTAACACTCAACAATGAGGTTTTTATATTATTTCAGCACCAATCTCAAGCTTGCTTGGGTTATATATTATGTTTTCTTAAATAGTAGTTCTCTCTTTTACCAATTATTTCCATTTTTCAAACTCATGTTCTTCTTACTCTTTTGTTTATATAGGTAAAATATCACTTGTTGGAAATGGAAAGAAAGGAGGTCGGTCTTCCAGTTTTGATAAAAGGAATATCTTCAAATACTTTCATAATATTTTGAAATCCAGTCAGCCATCAACAATTGCACAAATTAAAGGTATGAACGCCTTTACTTACTAACAAATTAATTTTTGTGCATAGTTAATTTTATATATAATGTCTTCATTCATTGAGAAGGGTAATTTTTTATGGATGGCTTTGTCCATTTTTTATGTGTGTTTTTTAAAAGAAGGTATGATTTTAAAAAGAATAATGATAATGACCATGGTATTGACCCTAGTATTATCTCTATAGAAAATAGTGTTGACCTTGGTATGAATCCACTTCCACATATCTACAATAATTAAAATTCCACAGATGAAAATTTTCTTAAAGAAATGGAACAACTTGAAGAGATTCTTGAAAAAACACATCAAATGGAAAATAAAGTTGTAGTTCTTATGCAATACCTACTTTTGAAGAATCTAGTTCTAAAAATATAAACCTGCAAGGTCATCTATATGGACAATTAACAAATAATTTTAGCCTGATTAGGTTTCAGATTTTTCATTTGTTGAACTAGTGTTTCCAGATAATAGTGATGAGGTAATAACATAATTGAGATGTGTAGTTTACATATGGAAACACGAAAAGGATCACAGATTGCAAGTTAAGAAAGATACAATAGAAAAACATTCTGGAAATATTTATATAAAAATAAAAGAAAGTGATGGACCAATACAAAAAAAATTATAGGTGAAAGGATGCATCAGAGTGTATCCATATCAGATATGCACAAGAATATGATAAATCAATTAAACAAAATAAAAATTTTATTTAGAAAGGTACAATGATTCAAGCCCAATTTCAAAAAATGAAAAAGTTCACTTTAGCTTCAAAACATTTACAGTTTGTTGTTGTACTCACTATTCTTAAAAAGGGTAGACCTATATCAGATTTCATTGATTATAAATCTCTATTTCAATTAGCTGATATGCATAAATTACCCAGTGCCCATTGCTCAGATTGAAGTGGTTTGGAAATGGTAAAATATTATGTCATTCGTTGAGCAGAATGACCTCAAAGAGAAAACAAAAAGGCTAAATTCAGTTTACATTTAATTGATGAGGTGACTGATGTTGATGACACGTCTTGGATTTGAATGCATGTTAACACAATGGAAAATCATTTAAGGCAGCCTCATTTACTTGGACTACGCAAGATGGTGGAAAATTGCAATGCAAAAAATATTTACAATGTCATTATTTCTAGTTTAAAGGAAATAACATGAATGGATGAAATGGAAATAGCCACTAAGTTAATATGTTTCGAAGCCTATGGTAGTGGTATTATGCAAGGACACAAGAATGGTCTTTGTGTTATATTAAAAACATCTATTACCCCATATTTGATCCCTATTCATTCAATGGCTCATAGAATTAATCTTGTGGATACATTGAAGAGCTTGTCTATGAATTTCATGATTATTTTTTATGCAGTCCAAAAAAATTATTATATTTTCAGCAGTTTGCACTAGGAGTTATTGATGGTAAAAAACTCTTCAAAATAATCAATCCTTGGCATGGTTTATGTATGCAAATCGTAGGGTAATTTATAAGGCTAAAGATTTTATATTTCAAATGAGTGAATTTGAAACAGTTTTCATATTGTGTGGTATTCTTCCAATGTTGGAATAAATTAATACTTTGATCAAAATTACACAAGAAATATCGATTTATATTATGGATTTCATCAGGGCAAGAAAATGAATTTGCTTGCACATTGATATGATGTACGCATCTAGTGAAAGTTTTATGGATCCCATGTTTAAGATTTGGAGATCATTGACAAACATGAATGATCCTCTCAACTTTTGAAGTTCAATGTAAACGATCATATTTTTATTATTGTCCATGGAAAGGAAATTCCTTGATATTGTTTTTGTTAGTGAATGGATATAGCTACAAATTAAGTTGAAAAAAATATCCATAACATACAAAAAATATCATGTAGTTGTAACAAATACAAAAATTAAACTAAAAAAAATAGTAGAATCATTGATAAAAGAGATTATAGACTGTTTTCAAAGAGATGAATTACTTGAGTCTATGGGTGTGGTTAACCTAATATTTTGGAATCATTGTAATGAATACCAGAATATAAATGGTTTGTTTCTAAAATACATGGGCACTTTTGCTAGCCATTTCACTAAACATGTGGTATTCAATGGTATTGAAAATGGAATTCTCAACAAAGATCTTTTGATAAAATAATCAAATTGTTTTGGAACAAAAATGTCTGCTCAAGTTTCACAATTCACTAATCACAATTAATGGGGTTCTATTTCACATTTTTGGAAACATTTATATCCCTGTAGTATCCTACAACATACTATGAGTGAATATTTTAGTTTATATGAATTACTCCAAACAATGATTTTAGGATTTGTTGAGGATGAAAGGGTATTTAGTGCATTATCTTATGTAATATTTAAAGTTTAAAATAGATTGGACAAAAAATTGGAAAATTGTTTAATAGTATATGTGTCAAACTATGAAGTTGAGAATTTCCCTTATGAAAGAGCTTTTTCATATTAGAAATATCTGGCAGAGAGAAGAGGTATCATGAATACTCAAGATGATGAGGATAATGATAACACTGATGACACTGTGATCACATAATATTTTTGTACGAGTGCAAAAGATTTTACACAATATGAAAAGATTTTGTTCCATATTCCACCATTATCATGCAAATATGATTCATTTTATTGATTTCACGTATTAAACAATCATTTATCAATAAAATATTAGGATTTGATTCATTTATTTGATTTAATTTCACATATTAAGCCATCATTTTTTAATAAAATATTGATATTTGATTATATTTTGATGCAGGAGCATCCGGAGGCAAAGGGCAATCTTGCATCACCCAAAAATGCATTTTCTTCTAAGTACTGAAACTGTCGCGATATCGCGACACTTTTTGAAGAAGGGCTCCAGTGGGCCAAAATGTCGCGATATCACGACGCTTTTTGAAGAAGGGCTCTAGCGGGCCAAAATGTCGCGATATCGTGACGCTTTTTGAAGAAGGGCTCCAGCAGGCCAAAATGTTGCGATATCGCGATGCTTTTTGAAGAAGGGCTCCAGCGGGCCAAATGTCGCGACATCGCGACGCTTTTTGAAGAAGGGCTCCAGCGGGCCAAAATGTCATGAAATCGCGACATTTCTCAAGCAACGCAGTCGAAACGCCAAACTGTCACGAAATCGTGACACTTTCGAGCCAAGGTGTATGGAATGCAAAGATGTTGCGAAATCGTGACATTTCCAGAGGCAAGGTTCAACAATGCAAAGATGTCATGAAATCACGACACTTCCGAGCCAAGGTGTACGAAACGCAAAGATGTCGCGAAATCGCGACATATCCAGAGGCAAGGTTCAACAATGCAAAGATGTCGCGAAATCGTGACACTTCCAAGCCAAGATGTACGGAACACAAAGATGTCGCAAAATCATGACATGTCACGGTTTCGCGGCCCGAAATGAAGCAGCAAGTACGGAACACAGAGATGTCACGAAATCGTGACATATCATGATTTTGCGGCCCAAGGGAGGAGAGCGAGTACGAAGGGCCTAGACATCGTGATTTCGCGACGTGTAGCGAAATCGTGGCCCCAAGGAGGAGAGAGAAGCCCAATGTCAAAACGTCATGATATCACGACCAAGGGGGAGAGAAAAAGCCTTGGAGCAAATACGTCGCGATATCACAACAAGAACGCTCACGACGTTGACCAGCTGGCGACTGCAGAGACCAATGCAAGGGGACACGTGGCATAAAGTGACAAGTGACTCGCAAGTATGGAGCAATTATAGGGACACATGGCACCAAATGATAAGTGACCAGGCGCATTCCTTGGTATGATGTTCTGAAGGCTTGACAGGTGGCCACAAAGCACTCTGCCACCCCAGACCATGATAATACGGGGCATCTGGCAGAATATGGCATGCGGTTGTAGGGCATACGTGTGGATGGTTAGAGGGAGGCCCGCACTTTGCGTAATGATGGAGAAGGAGGTGGCGGCCGAGGATAAAAGGCGTGCATGCATTGTATTGAGGGGGGGCGGACTCTTGGCCATTGATTTTTGGGGGAATTGCTGTGTATTGCAGAAGAGACCTCTATTTTTTTTTTTATGAAGCTTGCTGGAATTTTACCTGTGCATTGTTAATTTTTGCATTCTTGCTGTGTGTTGTACGTAGCCCTATATCAAGTGGTATCAGAGCGGGTTGGTTTTGAGAGTGCAAACCGATTGCCGACAGTGAGGCAGTTTGTGCCAGGACGTGGTTGTGGGTTGCGAAGGAAAAGTAGGATGCCTCCACGTAGAGGACGTGGTATTGCGAGGAATAGGCAAGAAAGAAGGGAGGAGGTCGATCTAATAGCCCTGTAGAGGCAAGTTGAGGCCCTGCAAGAGGAAATAAGAAGAGGAATCGAGCCAAGAAGGGAAGAACCCAGCGAAGATGAAGTGTGGGAAGAAGAAGTTGCTTCTGATGAGGAAGAGGCCTTGGATCCAGCAGAGGCTAGGCTATATAGAGCCATCTCCCAGATTGGGAAGAAGCCGAAATTTGACGTCTCGACTTACTCTGGAAACCTCAACCCTGAGGAGTTGATAGACTGGATTAATGACATGGAGGAGTATTTTGAATATGAAAAGATATCAGATCCAAATCGGATCAGGTTTGCAAAATCCAAGCTGAAGGGACATGCTAGCATCTGGTGGAAGGGAGTGCAGTTAGAAAGGAATAGGAGGGGAAAGGAAAGGATCACTAGATGGGACAGGATGGTAGAGAAACTCAAGAGGCAGTTCATACCTGCAGACTATGAGCTGGATTTGTTAAAGAAAATGTAGTCTTCGACAGGCTAATAAGACTGTCAAGGAATATACTGAAGAGTTCTTTCAAATTGCCATCAGAATCGGCCATTCGAAGGCGAATAAGGAGAAGGTCGCACATTATATCAATGGATTGCGGACCAGCATTAAAGAAGAGCTGGGGCTAGTTAGAATGAGCACAGTAGAAGATGCATATCAGTTTGCATTAAAAGTGGAAGAGAAACTAAATAGAAGATTTGATGGTAAGCAGAGAGGGAAGGATAGGGGTGGAAGAGCTGGTGGAAGATACAAAGATTTTTGGAAAGCTAGAGAAGCCAGCAACAACCAAAGGCAAAAATACGTGAAGGAGGAGGATGCCTAACGCCCACGCGATCAGAGCAACAACTACCCAAGAGGAAGAGGTAGGTCGGGGCGAGGGTTTAGAAGAGGTGTCTTCAGAGGAACCTGCTTAAACTGTGGAGAGGAAGGACACAGGGCATACAACTTCCCGCAGCATCAAGAGAGGCCAAACCAAAGACCCGAGGGTCAGTCCCAAGCTGTTGTAGCAGACGAAGGTGCAGAGTCTGAGCACTCAGAGGAGGCAGAAAGAGGGGAAGCCATAACCATCAGAAGGGTCCTGTTAAATGAAGAAAAGAAGGGAGACCAAAGGAATAGCCTGTTTCGAACAAGATGCAAGTGTGCAGGCAAGGTATGTAATATCATCATTGATAATGGAAGCACTGACAATTTGGTTTCGAAGGAAATGGTTTCCAAGCTGCGGATGGAAAGGAGAAAACACCCGCACCCTTATCGGATTGCATGGCTGCAAAAGGACCATCGGGTGCTGGTGAGTGAACAATGTCTGGTGAAGTTCAACATTGGAACTTACCAAGATGAAGTGTTATGTGACATCTTGCCCATGGATGCATGTCGCCTACTGCTTGGGAGGCCATGGTAGTTTGACCGAAGTGATGTCCATGATGGTCGAGCTAATACCTATTCTCTGTCAAAGAATGGAGTTCGTCATAAGTTGAAACCCCTGAAGGAGGCTGATGAGAAGGTATGCAGCAGTGCACGAATCTGTCTAGTTGATGGCAGAAAATTTTTGGAAGGCCTGAAGCCGGATCATGTGTGTTATGCTATAATCCCCAGAGTTAGGGAAGAAGGATGCAAGGAGATTCCAATGGAAGTCATGGGACTGTTAGAAGAATTCCTTGATATCATTTCTGACAACGTTCCTGAAGGTTTACCACCTGTTAGGAGGATCATTCACCACATAGATTTGGTGCCTGGGTCGAGTTTGCCAAACAAGGCTGCACATCGAATGACACCTGTGGAAACCGAGGAGTTGAATCGACAAGTTCAAGACCTATTGAAGAAAGGGCTGATTAGAGAAAGTCTCAGTCCATGTGTTGTACTAGCAGTACTAGCACCCAAGAAGGATGGAGAATGGAGGATGTGCACAGATTCAAGAGCAATAAAAAATATCACCATTAAATACAGATTCCCACTACCAAGGATGGATGATATCATGGACTGCTTGAGTGGAGCTGAGTACTTCACAAAAATTGATTTGAAAAGTGGATACCATCAGATCCGCATTAGATAAGGGGATGAGTGGAAGACAGCCTTTAAAACCAGAGAGGGGCTGTATGAGTGGTTGGTCATTCCATTTGGGCTAACCAATGCACCTAGTACCTTTATGAGGTTGATGAATGAAGTCTTGAAAGAATTTCTAGGCAGATTTGTGATTGTTTACTTGGATGATATACTGATTTTCAGCAAGACCTTAGAGGAACACCTAGTGCACATCAGAAAGGTGTTTGAGAAACTGCGGGAAGAGCAGTTACTGATCAATCTGAAGAAGTGCAACTTCGTGAAGAAGGAGCTGGTATACCTGGGATTTGTTATATCAGCTAACGGTCTCAAAATGGACCCTGAAAAGGTGAAGGCTATCCTAGAATGGCCTGTCCCAAGGAGTGTGACCGAGGTTAGATCATTTCATGGTCTGGCCAGTTTCTACAGAAAATTTATTAGAAATTTCAGCAGTATTTGTGCATTTCTTACTGAGACAATGAAGGGAAACAAGAAGGAATTCCAGTAGACAGTTGGAGCAGATAAAAGCTTTGCTATGCTGAAGAAGGTCACTGAGCAACCTATCTTAGCACTTCCAGATTTCAATAAGGTGTTCCAGGTGGACTGCGATGCGAGTGGCAATGCGATAGGAGCAGTATTGAGCCAAGAGGGTAGGCATGTTGCATATTTTAGCGAGAAGCTCAATGATGCCAGGAGAAAGTATTCGGTATATGACCAAGAGTTCTATGCCATAGTGCAAGCACTCAAGAAGTGGAGGCACTACCTATTGTTGAAAGAGTTTGTTCTCTATACCGACCATCAAGCGCTACAGTATATTAACAGCCAGGGTAAATTGAATCAGAGGCACCTCAAATGGGTAGAATTCCTGTAGAGCTATACCTTTGTGCTGAAGCATCGGAGTGGAAGATCCAATAGGGTGGCAGATGCATTGAGTAGGAGGCAATGTCTGATGACAGAACTGAGAGTGGAGGTTGTAGGGTTCGCTGAGCTCAAGAACTTATACCCTGCAGACCCCGATTTTGTAGAAGCTTGGAAGGCCTGCACTACACCTGTTACGTTGGATAGGAGTAGGTGGTTGGATTACCTGGTTCAAGAGGGGATGTTGTTCAGAGGGAACCAATTATGCATTCCAAGGAGCTCAATGAGAGAGAACCTCATTAAAGAAAAGCATAGTGGGGGTTTAGCTGGACACTTTGGTCGTGACAAGACCATCTCATTGGTTAGTGAAAACTATTACGGCCACAATTGCAGTAGGATGTGGCAAAGTTTGTGCAGAGTTGCAGGATTTTCCAGATGGCAAAGGGTGTGAGGCGACCTACTGGTTTGTATCAACCACTACCTATACCCGAGCGGCCGTGGGAAGATATTAGTATGGATTTTGTGCTTGGTTTGCCTCGGACGCAGAGGGGGAATGATTCCATCTTCGTGGTAGTGGACAGTTTTTTAAAATGGCACATTTGATCCCGTGCCAGAAGACTAGCGATGTGGTCCATGTAGCTGGTTTGTTCTTTAAGGAAGTGGTACGCCTTCATGGGCTGCCAAGAAGCATTGTGTCGGACAAAGACACCAAGTTTGTAGGTTATTTCTGGAAGACCCTATGGAAGAAACTGAAGACGGAGCTAAAGTTCAGTTCTACGTATCATCCCCAAACAGATGGCCAAACAGAGGTGGTCAATAGGATTTTGGGCAACCTACTGCGATGCTTGGTAGGGGACAAGCCCAAAGGATGGGATCTAGTTCTACCACAATCTGAGTTTGCGTATAACAGCTCAGTCAATCGGAGTACCAATAGGTCACCCTTCCAGATTATCTATGGAAGTAGCCCAAAAAATGCTTCAAAATTAAGAAGGCTAGATACAAGGTAGAAATGCAATGCTGAGGCATAAGACTTTGCTGAACACTTGAAAGGAGTGCATGAAGAAGTGACAAGACACATTGCCAAGATGAATGCTCGGTACAAGGCAAGGGCGGATCAAAAACACAGAGTTAAAGAGTTCCAAGTAGGAGATTCTGTCATGGTCTATCTGAGGAAGGAGCGGTTTCCTGCCAAGACCTATAACAAACTAAAAATGAAGAAGTTTGGGCCGTGCAAGATCATTGGCAAACGGGACTCGGGAAATGCCTACGAGGTGGAGTTACCTAGCGAGCTCAACATCTCCCCCGTGTTCAACATCTCCGATCTGGTCGAATATCATGAAGGAGAAAGCAGTGAGATGCCAAGTTCAGATTTGTGGAGCATTCCAGCAGTCATCCAAGTAGCAGACAAGATAGAAGAAGTTCTTGATACCTGTAAGGGTCGCAGTACTCGAAACAGGAGTTATTCTGAGTATTTGGTCAAATGGAAGGGCAGGCCCATAGAAAATGCAACTTGGTTGTCTAAGGCAGAGGCTGATCGCTTAGGTCTACCTCAGAACAGTCAGAAGTGAGGTCACTTCTCAAACTCACCCCGGGTGTCTGATGCAGGAGCATCCGAAGGCAAAGGGCAATCTTGCATCACCCAAAAATGCATTTTCTTCTAAGTACTGAAACTGTCACGATATCGCGACGCTTTTTGAAGAAGGGCTCCAGCGGGCCAAAATGTCGCGATATCGCGACGCTTTTTGAAGATGGGCTCCAGCGGGCCAAAATGTCGTGATATCGCGACGCTTTTTGAAGATGGGCTCCAGCGGGCCAAAATGTCGCGATATCGCGACGCTTTTTGAAGAAGGGCACCAGCGGGCCAAATGTCGCGACATCGCGACGCTTTTTGAAGAAGGGCTCCAGTGGGCCAAAATGTCACGAAATCGTGACACTTCTCAAGCAGCGCAGTCGGAACGCCAAACTGTCACGAAATCATGACACTTTCAAGCCAAGGTGTATGGAACGCAAAGATGTCACGAAATCATGACATATCCAGAGGCAAGGTTCAACAATGCAAAGATGTCACAAAATTGTGACACTTTCGAGCCAAGGTGTACGCAACGTAAATATGTCGCAAAATCGTGACATATCCAGAGGCAAGGTTCAACAATGCAAAGATGTCACGAAATCGTGACACTTCCGAGCCAAGATGTACGAAACACAAAGATGTCGTGAAATCGCGACATGTCACGGTTTCGTGACCCGAAATGAAGTAGCAAGTACGAAACGCAGAGATGTCGTGAAATCATGACATGTCACGGTTTCATGGCCCAAGGGAGGAGAGTGAGTACGAAGGGCCTAGACATCGCGATTTCGTGACGTGTAGCGAAATCGTGGCCCCAAGGAGGAGAGAGAAGCCCAACGTCAAAACGTCGCGATATCACGACCAAGGGGGAGAGAAAAAGCCTTCGAGCAAATACGTCGCGATATCACGACAAGAACGATCATGACGTTGACCAGCCGACAACTGCAGAGACCAATGCAAGGGGACATGTGGCATGAAGTGACAAGTGGCTCGCAAGTATGGAGCGATTACAGGGACACGTGGCACCAAATGACAAGTGACCAGGCGCATTCCTTGGTATGATGTTCTGAAGGCTTGACAGGTGGCCACAGAGCACTCTACCACCCCAGACCATGATAATACGGGGCATCTGGCAGAATATGGCATGCGGTTGCAGGACATACATGTGGATGGTTAGAGGGAGACCCACACTTTGCGTAATGATGGAGAAGGAGGTTGCGGCAAAGGATAAAAGACGTGCATGCATTGTATTGAGGGGGGGCGGACTCTTGGCCATTGATTTTTGGGGGAATTGTTGTGTATTGCAGAAGAGACCTCTGTTTTTTTTTTTATGAAGCTTGCGGGAATTTTTCTTGTGCATTGTTAATTTCTGCATTCTTGCTGTGTGTTGTGCATAGCCCTATATCATATTTTGATATATGTTTTCATGTTTTTTGGAAAATAATATTGATTATAGAATCACATATATTACTATTTTTCACATGTATTTTTATTTCATATATTTTGTTATCAATTGTCAACAAAATATGTATATTATGATTTCATATATTTTGAAAACCATGTATAGCAAAGTTCAAACCATGTATTCAATAAAGTATAAACCATGTATTAAATAAACCATATATTGGAAAAAACAATGTATGGCAATCCATGTATTCAAAACCATGTATAGCAATCCATGTATTGAAAAAAGTATAAACCATATATTGAATAAACCGCATACTAAAAACCAAGTATTGAATATACCATGTATGGCAAACCATATATTGAATAAACCATGTATTGAAAACAATGTATGGCAAACCATGTATTGAATAAACCATGTATTAAAAATCATGTATTGAATAAACCATGTATTGAAAACAATGTATGGTAAACCATGTATTGAATAAACCATTTATTGAAAACCATGTATTGAATAAACCGTATTGAATAAACCATATATTGAATAAACCATGTATTAGAAACCATGTATTGAATAAACCATGTATTGAAAACAATGTATGAAAAACCATGTATTGAATAAACCATGTATTGAAAACCATGTATTGAAAACAATGTATGACAAACCATGTATTGAATAAACCATGTATTGAAAATAATGTATGGAAAACCATGTATTGAATAAACAATTTATTGAAAACCATGTATAGAATAAACCATGTATTGAAAATAATGTATGGCAATCCATGTATTGAATAAACCATGTATTGAGTAAACCATTTATGGTAAACTAAATATTGGTGCTCCATTATTGCATCTACATAATTCAAAATTATTTAGTCCATCCACACAACTAATCAAAACATCACAATACTAAAAAATATATATGAAAAAGTAATATAAAATTTATGTAATATAAAATAATATATTTGAAAATATGTTAAAATATGAGTCTTTGAAAACATATTTCTTTTCATCACATTCCAAAATCATAAAATAAGGAAACAATAGTGCTACTTTTCTAAGTTTTTTCTTGGAAAGTGCCTGAAGTGTCAGTTGCATCTACCTTAATATCATTTACTTCCAATGCACCACCCCATACCAAAATATCAACTATAGTGTTTATCCCTAATATCAATAAACCTTCTTACTTCGTGGTATCTTATTTAAATGGTGCATTCAGATCTTCTCATTTTATTTTACTATAACGTCAACATCCAGGCCCTTATCTTTGATAAGCTTCTTCAGCCAATTGTTTTCTCGATTAGTGTATTGTAGTCTCTTCTTCAATTCAATATCATTATTGATACTAATTTTTGCTCTTTTGGTCCATGTTTTTATGGATGGCACAAGATGCTTTAAATTTTTATAATTAGACTACAAAATACAATATAAAAAGATTAATATTAATTAAAAACATATATTAAAATAAATTGATTTTCAGATATATGTAAAAATTACATCTATTGTAAGTCTTGCAGTTTTTGCTACAGCTACTTTCTTCTTATCTAGTTCCAATTCATTGAAATATGCTTGGGCTTTGGTATTTAGGTTCTCTAATCGATCAAGTATAATGGCCAATACTTCATCACTACTTGTAGAATCGGCCTTGACGGTGCCAAATTCAAATTTTTGTAAGAGAGCATTGAGTTCTTGTGGATCATTCTGTAGCTTTGAAAATAGCTCCTTTCTATGTGTGAAGTTCTTATATCGGCAATTTATTGGTTTAACCATAACATTGGCCCAATATTCCCATTATCTTAATGTATCAATATCTACAAGAAGAGTATTTGTAATAGTAGCCTTACATATGTTTTCTAATAGGATATTTTCAAAAAAATTTATTTTATCATCACCAGTCAGATGATGATGGGTGTCAACTTGCTGGTGGGGAAAAGAGAAAACATTGGTGGCATATCCTTCAACATTATCCTTTGCTTCATCATCGATACCTAGACCATGAAGCAGATCACATGTCTTTAGTGGTAAATTCAAATTATTCATATCCTGATACATAAAATCATCATTGATATTCCCAGCAGCAGAGGTCATATGAGATGCAGTTTCTACATTTGATAAATTATAAATTTTAAAAAGTGGGAACGACATTCCTAAAACAATAGACTGACCCACAGTCTGAGTCTATGTTTGAAGTTGATTGTTGGTTCCCTAATGCGGTTGTTGTCGTGGTGTGAGGCACTATTTCCTATGCATACAATATTGGTTCTTCATTGATGATGTGTGCTATCGAGTTTTTCGGACTTGCTATGGATGAACTTGATGTTGATGGAATTGTAGAAGTACTGGATACTTTTCCTATTGTGCACCTGGTGGAGAAATTTATTTTTAGAGTCTTTTAAATCTAGTCAGTCCCTCTACAAAATTTCACATGAAAAATATAAATTAAAAGTAGTTTTAAAAGCAATATCATTAAAATACAATAATTTTAACTAAACATACATAAATCAAGCTTTGCAGTCATTTCCATTGAAGGTGCAAATGTTGGCCTTCGATCTGAAAACTAGTTAAAATATTTCTCAAAAAAATATAATTTTATGTTGTTAAAATCCATTATTGAAATTAGAACTTTTGAAAAATATGTTTACCTTGTGAGTTGGAGGTTACGTCTTCAATGTCCACTATAGCAGATGCATGTCCAGAACTAAGAGGATTCGTACATGTATGCTTTCCATGAGGAGATCTCCTACATTTAGGGGTGGAAGTTATCGATGATTATTGTGACTATGTGTTAGAATCGGTAGACACTTATTGAATCCCAATGGTGGCATCCCTTTTACTGGGCGAGTGATCTACTCTTCTCTATTTTGAAAAGAAAAATAGAAAATAACAAGATTGATTGAAAAGATAGTAAAGAGAGACTATTCCAATATATAATTTTACCTGTATTTCATTCTCATTGATCCCAATAGCTAAGAAATCTCGGTGCAATGTAGTTGGAGAATTTTTTGTTGAAGATTGTAATTTGCTTCATGAAAAATGCAAAGAATAAATTTATTGGAGGTTACTATATACGTAGATTGAATTTTTTGTGCAGAAAGAAGATCCTATTTCATGTGGTTTGAAATGTGAGTGGACCAATCATATTTACCTCCATAAATACAATGAATCAACAATGACAAAGCCCAAAATGACATTTATATAGGTCAAACCTACAAAATAAGCCCTCCCAAGAAAAATTCATTACAAGCATAAAGAAATTTATCTGCAATGTTGGAAATGTTCAAACCTCTTTTCAATTTAGAAGAATTAACTAAAAAATAGAGAGAGAATTATTAGAGAATGGACATTGGAAATAAAAATACATCAAAATTAAGGATAAATAAAAACTATATTTTTAAAAACTTGTCTTTCAAATGGTTTGCATTCATGCCATATCTGGATGTCAATGTTGATTTATCATATTTGGTCAATGCGTACTTGTTGTTAACAAGGAGACCATCCAAAAATGGCAGTCCTGTTAATCACTACACATCTGAGGGGTTCATAGTAAAAATAATATCTGTGTTATCAACTTTGATCTGTATAGTGGATACATCATGGTCGTAGAAACTAATAATATGTTACATCAGGAATATGTTGACATCCAACTATGGCATCTTCATGACTATAGCAACTTCAAAGGTGTAAATCCAGTTGGAATCTCTCCCATTAGTGATAAACATATTTTTGACATTCAGGCAATAGTAGCTCTTGAAATATACCTTGAAAGGGAGAGGAGATGAATCACTATCCATTTCTAATAACCCTCCGTAAACCTTTAAAAATGCTCTTAAAATACTTTGAAAATATTCGAAAAATGCTCCAAAAACGCTCTAAAAAAGCTCAAAAAGTACTCTAAAAATTCATGGAAAAATCTTTAAAAATACCCTAAAAATGATCATAAAATGCCCTAAAAATGATCATAAAATGCACCTAAAACAATATGAAAAATCTCTAAAACTGTTGTAGAAAACACACTAAAAATACTGGAAAATTCTCTAAAATTGCTCTGGAAATCATCGTTCGAAAGGTGAAAAATGACCCTGCTCTTCTATTTATATAAGTTTGCATGGCAGAATTCGATGGATGTGTGATACATGGCAAAGGAGAGGACACGTGGAAACATATTATTCACAATATTTAGCAGTCACATTCTACCTATTTCCATGTGATAGTCACCTTTGGAAATCGCCTTGTGATAGGCACCTTGTGATAGTTGCATCGTGTTAGTTGCATTGTGATAGTCACCATATGACAGTCACCTTGTGATAGTCACCTTGTGAAATTCACCTTGTGAGAGTCACCTTGTGATAGTCACCTTGTGACAGTCACCTTATGATAGTCACCTTATGACATTTGCCTTGTGATAGTCACCTTGTGGTAGTCACATCGTGTTGGTCACCTTGTGACAATCACCTCGTGATAGTCGCCTTATGACAACCACCTTTGGTAGTCACCTTGTGATAGTCACTTCTGTCAATCGCCTTGTGACAATTGCTTCTATCAGTCACCTTGTGACTATTGCTTTTGTCAGTACCCATTTTAAAAGATGAAAAAAATGGTGAATAATTTTAAAAAATCACCATTATTTGATAAATTTTCTAAAAAAAATTGAAAACTTTGCCCTGATGTTTATACACCTTAGGACTAGATTCACCCCAATTTTATAAATACACTTTGGGGCTGAACCTTTATGCATAACCCTGCTTGGATTTTTTTGGATTGTCTGGTTGACCTATTTATTGTTGCAAAAAATTGATGTTTGCCTTCAGGTTTAACAAATTTTTGTGAAGTTTATTTTATTTACATAGTAAAAATTATCCCACATTTATCGTGGGATAGACATTTCACCTATTTAAAAGAGACTTTGAGAACTTAGATAGTCAGCCAGCCTGAGGTGCTAGCTAGAGCACGATGGTTGGCACTCCTTTGACTTGCCTTGATAGAACCCAATTGAATCATTGACTACTATGGAATCCCATTGACCATAGATCCATTTACTATGTGACTATGTTGAGTTGCTTAAATTTAGTATCAAATTATTTTGTAGAGGTAGAAATATTTATCTTGCTTGGGCATAGGAATTAAACTATTGTAATATAGAGTGATTTTTTAGTTGAAATTGAAACTCCTAAATCCACTTTCATTCTTAGAGACTCTTTTGAAAGCAGCCCTTCCTTCACATGACCATAGCCAATTTTATGTGATCATGGATATCACATGGGTACTCCATGCATTAGAATTGTCTTTTTCCATACTGGATTATCTCTTAGGTGGATCTTTTAGTTGGATAATATCTTCAACAACATGAATTACAACATTACTTCAAGCAACAACACATCAAGCACCACTTTCACATCATCATTAACTTTAGTTTCTTGGTTATTTCAACTTTTGAAGCCTTCAAAATTTGCTATCCTCCAACTTTTGTTTTCAAATATTTTGTAAATATGTAATAACAAGAGCATATTTGGTGGTATTTGACACTCCATTCTATGCCTTTTCTTGGCTCTCAATGATTTATTCATTTTTTTATTCTATCTCTTTTTTGTACCTTTTCCCATAGTGATTTGATTGTAGTTTAAGGTATTTGATGTACATACTTACAATTTTTAAGCATGAATGATGTGAGGAACAAGCAATATTTTATAAATATGATTGAAGATATTTATTTCCATGGCCTTTATAGCCTTGTTTTTTATGGGTACTCTAGGATTCATAGTCCCTTATCCATTCCATTGGGGCAATTATGTGTTGTCGAGCAAAGTCTCTAACAAATATATGCTCTTTGTAATTTAGCAGAGCTTAGAGATGATAATATGCTCTCCAGTAGAATCTCTAGTGAACATATGCACTTGCACTTGCACTTGTATATCTTCTCTATCACTTTCTTGTATATCTTCTTCTCTATCACTTTATCTTCTTCATTATGTTTGAGGATTTCATTTTTGGGCACTTGCACTTGTATTTCTTTTCTATAACTTTCTTGTAGAAGAATTGGAGTCCAATGCTTCTATTGTGGAGAGTGATTATAAGGATATAAAGAGGCATAAAATTTTATTTTAGGTTTATTCTTTAAATTATTAAGTTAGATTTTAAATAAATATTTTATAAATTTAAATATCTTTGTTAAGCTATTACATTGATTGTTGTTAATTGTTAGGCTTAAATTAGCCCTTTGATATTTTTAGGTTGCAAAACAATTTGTATTTGGTATTTCAAATGCTTATTAATATTTAGAAATTGAATAAAAAAGTTATTTGGATCTTAGGTATTTCACATGACCTAAGTCTAAAGTTTGTGAGAAGCCATTAGCAATCCCTTCCAAATTTGTTAAAACTAGAATTGCGGTTCAAATATTAATTAAAAGTCAAGACAAATACTTGGTTAAAAATTACCATATCCTATATTATAGGCACTTTCGGATTTATTGCCACTCAAAACACCTTGAATATTGATGCTATAAGTTCTTTTCCAACTAGAGTATCTACATTGACATTGACATTCTATATGGGGATGAACATTAGCCCTTTTACTTGGCTTGAGATCTCTCTTCTAGTTAAAATATGAAGGAGAATGCTTGCAGTATGGAGTCTACTAGAAGAAATTTTAACTTTAGTAGTGGTACTATAATCCACTAACATATTTGAACACATGATGTTTCTCATCACTCCCAACTTTTAGATTGGTAAGACACTCATTTAACTAATTAGTATGTTGTTTCGTAATCTAATATCTATATTGGCATAATTGTAAAAAATACATATATTTATGTACATAGTGGTCCAATGGTTATATTCATGGTTTTAAATCTCATTGATTAATCATGATAACTCATCAAACTTATAAGATTTCATGAGAGCCAAGTTTTGTTTTTCTTGTATTGAGAATCTTGTTGACTGACGACAAGTTTCTCACTATTTACGTGTCAATTTCTTTATGATTTCTTGTCTATGGGATAGATACCTACATTGAAAATATTTAAATAATATTAAATTGTATCAATGACCTATGATCTAAGCAAACTATCTTGAAAACTATTTCAATGCTTATGTGCTAGAATTTATTAACTAGCAATAGTCCAATAAGTTTGATTTGATATTCTCTCTAGAGGAAACTACTTGGAAGATGTTATAATCAGTAGAAGCATCACACATTTCCATATACAAAGCTTCAAATTTATTCCTTAACAATGTTAGAAGAATTAAAATGAGATTGCATGAATACAATATTAATATTTTTGTTTTGTCATGAAATTCTTTAAGATGACATAATAAATTATAACTATACAATCCTTTTTGTAATATAATATTAATAAGTGTTTCGTTTTTATATGGTCAACTAAATAAAGCGGTAATACTATTACAATAGGTTAAAATTACCTTTAATTCTTGATACATAAATGATGTTCCATTCAAACTTAGTATTTTATGTATGCTTTTAAAATCAACAACCTCAATGTATGCACCTCTATAACATAAAATCTAAGTATTAGAGCAATACAAAATTTCATCATAAAAATAAATTGTACTTGTAATAGTGCTTTATCACATTTTTATGTTGTATTTGGGTTGAATTGTTGGTTCATAAATTATAATTATAATCTTTGTAATGAATGTGTAATATAGAATCAACTTTTTGGCTCTCAAATTGTTGTTTCAAATGTTTTTTATATGCTTATTGAAAAATATTTCAATTTCATGCCAAGTTTTTTATAAAATTTTCTCAAGTTTCGAATAAAATATTTAAAATTAGGTTGTTGAATTTATCATGAGTTGCACGTTTTAAAACTATGGATAGAATCTCTCACAAACCATCTTAACAAATGGTGTTCATGAATTAATTGGTGTTGCTTCTTCTATAGACTATAATTAATGATTTCCTACAAAGAAGCAACCAATTTAGATATTATCTAGACCGAAAATGTAATCTTATGAATGTTTGAAAATTTATTAGGATCATAGTGGACCTTCAGCTATAAAAAGCAATTATTTAACTCATCAACATTTATTCATCTTGTAGTAGTCGTTTTGTATGTATGTTTATTTACGGTGAAGTAGAATGTGAAAAGAGTGTTTGTATTACAACCTATTTTGTTTAGAATAGATGTATTATGGAGAAACTATATTTTTTAGCATATCATTAAATATCTTACTACTATGTAAATATTCAAGGACCTTTCAACACCCCTTCTTCAACCTTAATAAAAATAAAAACATATTTATTCATCTTGAGAAGATTGTATGTCCATGTTGGTTTATACCATTATAGGGTTGTGGATCTAAAAATTCATAGGGATAACAATTATAAATGGAGCGTTCACATTAATTTTGATATCGTAAAATTATCTAAATAATATATATTCATATTATTTTAAAGCATCTTAAATGACCACCTCGATGTTTGGGGTGGCATTGGTCTCTAGTTTTGTACATCAATTCTCTATTTTGGGCATTCTTTTAAATGTATGATATTTTTTATTATACATAAACATAAACCCTAGGTATCTTAATGGGGGATGCACAAAACAGACCAAAACTTCAAATTTTCAATCTGCTATTTTCTTAACTAAAAACCAAGTTTACATCACTTGAAATCGATTTACAATACTAGCCCGCAGGTGTAGTTTTCTGTTTTCCAATGCAAGCTGCCTCACGTTCGGCGATCTTCCTATGCTCCCAGGAAGAATACCTTCTTCCAATCTCCAAAACTCGGCTTTTCCCCCTTTGTCACTGTCATCTTCACCTCTTTTTATATCCCTCTCTGGACCCCCTTCGAGGTCCCGACCCTCAAGGCCATTAATGCCTACCTGCCAGCATACATCCCATCTCACTGAGCCTTTTCATATTTTCCCTATCTAGCAACTGCCAATGAGTTAGTCATGGAAATATGCATTGATCAGCCATCTGAACTCTGGGCGTAGTCTTCGAATGGCCGCCATGCTCATCTAACTTATCAGGCAAGAAATCTTGCATTGATGAGGCCTCCGATCACCTCAGAAATACCGTTTGGAAACACGTGCCTTCTCGAATTGTGAACCATTAGTATGTCACAATATCACGATATCGTGACATTTTCCTCCCCTTGCTGCATTTCTCTTCTTCGTGTCACGATATCACATGTCGTGATATCACGACATTTTCCTCCTCGTTGTCTTCCCTTTCCTTCGGGTCGTGATATCGCAACATGTCATGATATTGCAACATGTCGCGATATCGTGACAATTTTCTTTCTTACTATCTCCTTCTCCTTTGGGTCACGATATCACGACATGACGCAATATCGTGACAGTTTCCCTTTTGGCTCTTCATCCTTTCTTTTGGTCATGAAATTGCAACATGTCACGATATCGCGACATTTTCCTTTTGCTTCCTCTTTGCCTTTTCATGTCATGAAATCACGACGTGTCACGATATCGTGACATTTTCACTCTCGGCTTCCTCTCTCCACTTTGGGTCACGATTTCGTGACATGTCATGATATCGCGACATGTCGCGATATCATGACAACTTTGCTTTCCACCTTCTCTCTCTGCTTCGGGTCACGAAATCATGACATGTCACGATATCGTGACGGTTTCCTTCCTTGGATTCTTCCTACCCCTTCAGTCGCAATTTTGTGACATGTCACGAAATCATGACAATTTCCCCTTACTGCTTCTCCTTTTCTTTGGGTCGTGATTTCGTGACATGTCACGAAATCATGACATTTTTCTCCTTATTGCTTCTCCTTTCCTTTGGGTCATGATTTCGTGACATGTCGTGAAATCATGACATTTTTCTCCTTTGTCCTTCCTTGTCTGCTTCGATCGCAATTTCGCGACATGTTGCAAAATCATGACATCTTCTACGTAAGCCTTCTCTTTCCTACTTCGCTCGCAATTTCGTGACATGTCGTGAAATCATGACACTTCTCAATCCTACTCCTTGCTCCGTCATTTGGTCACGATAATGCGACATGTCATGATATCACGACACTTTTCCTCCCTTGTGCCTCCTTTCATATTCTGGTCATGATTTTGCGACGTGTCGCGATATCGCGACATCTTTGATCCGTTTCTTCTATCTTGTTTTCGTCACAATTTCTTGACATGTCATGAAATCATGACATTTTCTTCGTGCACCTTCTCTCACCTGCTTTGGTTGCAATTTCGTGACATGTCGTAAAATCATGACATTTTCTTCGTGCACCTTCTCTCACCTGCTTCGGTCGTGATTTTATGACATGTCATGAAATCGTGACATTTCTCCTCTACACCTTCTCTCTCCTTCTTGGGTCACGATAACACGACATGTCATGATATCGTGACAATTTTCTCTATCGCGATATCTTGACACTTTTTGCTCTTTGCATTCTCTCTCCTCCTTGAGTTGTGAAAACGAGACATGTCGTGACATCGCGACACCTTTCTTCTTCATTGAAATGTCACGATATCGTGACATCTTCTCTCCTCGTGGCATTTTGCTCTTCCCTTGGATGCTCCTACATCAGACAACCGGGGTGGATTGAGAAGTGATCTTCACTTCTATATTGTTCTGCCACCTTCTCACAACTTGCAAAATCTTCATCCTCTTCAACCTCCACTCTCATTGTTGTCAGCAACCTCCTATCATCCATCCCCTTCAGTAAACAGAATCTAGCGCTGCTACTACATACCTTTTCATCCACCACCTTCAATGGCTTTAGATTATGGCACACTCCATTCTTCGTCATTGAGTAAGTGTTGGCATGTCCATCATGCACTGTACACTGATCAAACTGCCATGGCCTTCCCAACAACAAATGGCAAGCATCCATAGGCAAGATGTCACATAAGACCTCATCATAGTAACCCCCAACATTAAATCTCATCGAGCATTGCTCATTGACCAACGTCCTATGGTCCTTTCGTAACCATGCAATCTGATATGGATGCGGGTGTCTCCTCCTCTTTAACTGTAACTTAGTAACCATTTCTTTAGATACTAAGTTATCAGTACTACCATTGTCGATAATAACATTGTAGACCTTACCCGAACTTCTACACCTTATGCAAAACAGGTTTCTCCTCTGGTCTGATTTCTTCTCTTCATTCAATAAGGTTCTCCTTGTGATCATCACTTCTCCTCTCTCTACCTCCTTAGAATGTTTTGATCTAGAATCTTCATATGCTACAGTAGCTCTGGCAGGACCCTCAGGTCTCTTATTCATCTTTTCTTGGTGCTATGGACACTCAAATGCTTGATGTCCTTCTTCATCGCAATGGAAACAGGTTCCACAAAATCCTCCTCTTCCATACCCACGTCCAGATCTACCTCTTCCTCTTGGGTAGCCATTGTTCTACACATGGGGTCTATAATCATTATCTTCCTTCTTAGCCTGACTGTTGCTAGCTTCTTCTTTCTTCTCCTCTTTTCCATCATCTTTTCTTCCACCAGTCCTTCCACCATGACCTCTTTCTCTTTGCTTGCTCTCAAACCTTCTGTTTAGTTTCTCTTCAACCTTCAGAGAAAACTGGTAAGCATCCTCTATGGTGCTCATCGTAACCAGACTCAACTCTTCTTGAATACTGGTTCTCAACCCATTGATGTAACGGGCCACCTTCTCCTTGTTAGCCTCTGAATGGCCAGTTCTAATGGAGATCTTATAGAACTCCTCTATGTATTCCTTAATAGACTTGCTTGCCTGCTTCAAACCTTGCATTTTATTTAGCAGATCCAATTCATAATCTGCAAGGATAAACTATCTTTTTAGCTTATCTACCATTCTCTCCCATATTGTTATTCTCTCTTTTCCTCTTTTATTTCTTTCCAGCTGCACTCCTTTCCACCATATGTTGCATGACCCTTCAGCTTGGTCTTGGAAAACCTGACCCTATTAGGATCTTCAACTTCTTCATATTCAAAGTATTCTTCCAAATCATTGATCCAGTCAATCAACTCCTCTGGATCTAGATTCCTAGAATACGTAGAAACCTCCATCTTTGGTTTCTTTCCAATCTAAGATATGGCTCTGTATAGCCTGGCTTGCACAGGATCTACAGCCTCTTCTTCTTCCTCAAACTGGTCCTCTTCTTCATCAACCTCATCTTCACTTCCTTCTTCCCCTCAGGGTTCAAGTCCTCTGCACATCTCCTCTTGTAGGGCCTGAACTTGCCTCTGCAAGGCTCTAAAATCTTCAACTGGCACCATGTTTCTTTCACCACCACGATTTCTTCGTGGAGGGATCTCGCTTTCCTCTCTTCTCACAACCCTTCCATAGATCCTAGCATAAACTACCTCACTTTCGGTGATCTGTTTACACACTCAGGAACTCTCACTCTGATACCACTTAATGGGGGATGCACAAAACACAACAAAACTTCAAATTTTCAATCTGCTATTTTCTTAATTGAAAACCAATTTTACATCACTTGAAACCGATTTACAATACTAGCCCGTAGGCATAGTTTTCTATTTTCCAACACAATAAGCCTCACGTTCGGCGATCTGCCTACGCTCCTAGGAAGAATACCTTCTTCCAATCTCCAAAACTCAGCTTTTCTCCCCTTTGTCATTGTCATCTTCACCTCTTTTTATATCCCTCTCTAGACCCCCTTCGAGGTCCCGACCCTCAAGGCCATTAATGCCTACCTGCCAGCATACATCCCATATCACTAAGCCTTTTGATATTTTCCCTATATAGCAACTACGAATGAGTTAGTCACAAAAACATGCATTGATCAGTCGTCTGACCTCTGGGCATAGTCTTCGAATGGCCGCCATGCTCAGCTAACTTATCGGGCAAGAAATACTGCATTGATGAGGCCTCTGATCACCTCAAAAACACTTTTTAAAAACACGTGCCTTCTTGAATCGTGAACCAGTAGTATGTCGCGATATCATGACATGTCGTGATATCATGACATTTTCCTCCCCTTGTTGCATTTCTCTTCTTTGTGTCACGATATCGTGACGTTTTCCTCCTCGTTGTCTTCCCTTTCCTTTGGGTCGTGATATCATGACATGTCACTATATCGTGACAATTTTCTTTCTTGTTGTCTCCTTCTCCTTTGAGTTGCGATATCGTGACATGTCGTGATATCGTGATAGTTTCCCTTCTGGCTCTTTGTCCTTTCTTTTGGTCATGAAATCATGACATGTCACGATATCATGACATCTACCTTCTGCTTCCTCTTTGCCTTTTCGTGTCATGAAATCGTGACGTGTCACGATATCATGACATTTTTGCTCTCGGCTTCCTCTCTCCACTTTAGGTCATGATTTTGCGACATGTCGTGATATCATGACAACTTTGCCTTCCACTTTCGCTCTCTGCTTCGGGTCATGAAATCGTGACATGTTGCGATATCGTAACAGTTTCCTTCCTTGGATTCTTCCTACCCCTTCGGTCGTGATTTTGTGACATGTTGTGAAATCGCAACAATTTCCCCTTGCTGCTTCTCCTTTTCTTTAGGTCACAATTTCGTGACATGTCACGAAATCATGACATTTTTATGCTTACTACTTCTCCTTTCCTTCGGGTCGTAATTTCGTGACATGTCATGAAATCATGACATTTTTCTCCTTTGTCCTTCCTTGTCTACTTCGGTCGCGATTTTGCGACATGTCGCGAAATCACGACATCTTCTGCGTATGCCTTCTCTTTCCTACTTCGATCGCAATTTTGCGACATGTCGCGAAATTGTGACACTTTTCACTCCTGCTTCTTGCTCCGTCATTTGGTCACAATAATGCGACATGTCGCGATATCACGACACTTTTCCTCCCTTGCGCCTCCTTTCGTCTTCTTGTGGTGATTTCGCGACATGTCGCGATATCGCGTCATCTTTGCTCTGTTTCTTCTCTCCCCTATTTTTGTCACGATTTCATGACATGTGGCAAAATTGTGACATTTTCTTCGTGCACCTTCTCTCACCTGCTCCTGTCGCGATTTTACGACATGTCGCAAAATCGTGACATTTTCTTTGTGCACCTTCTCTCACCTGCTCCAGTCGTGATTTCGCGACATGTCACAAAATCGTGACATTTCTCCTCTGCACCTTCTCTCTCCTTCCTGGGTCATGATAACGCGACATGTCATGATATCACGACACTTTTCTCTATCACGATATCATGACACTTTTTTCTCTTTGCATTCTGTCTCCTCCCTGAGTCGTGAAAACGTGACATGTCACGACATCGCGGCACCTTTCTTCTTTGCCAAAATGTCACGATATCATTACATATTCTCTTCTTGCGACATTTTGCTCTTCCCTTGGATGCTCCTGCATCATATCTCTTGTATTTTGGGCTTTTTTTTATAGGTAGCTCTTGTATTAAATATAAAGAAATTGTAAAAATATTTAATACAAGGGCATGGCATTGTAGGATGTAGGTTATTTTATTTTGTTAGGGTAGAAAGATACATAAAGAGATAAGTATGGAGAATGTAGAGACCAAGAATATTAAGATACTAGAAAATATTTCTCATGTTAAGCTTATATATATATATATATATATATATATATATATATATATATATATATATATATATTTTGAATATAAATTATAAATCAAATTGAAGGTAAATATATATAGATTCCAATTGATAAAAAAATAGTCTATAATTTCATTTTTAGCTTCCTCTATGTTGGGCATCAGTCACTAGATGAACAAGTTGTTCAATTGATCTACTATAATGGTGTTTCAAGGATTGAATATTTTTCTATTACTTATCACTTTGATATTGCATGGTGATACATGCATTTTACAATAAAAAAATAATTTTCTTAGGTTTGTAGCAAGAATCTTGGAGTGGCAGTTTGACATTCTTAATCTCATAATACTAAAAAATGGCATGATATTAGCCCATCTAGTAAACATCCCACCTAGGCACCAAGGTGTTTAAATCACATTGCCTATGGAATCATAATCCTTGGGACTTTGAGAAACCGCTTCTTTGATAAAATTATTGATCTATCTTATAGATATCTTAGTTTTATAATTTGAAAGGCCAAATTCTCCATTGCCAATAATTTATTTGCTTGGATATTATTGCACTTGAAAACTTCATCCAAATTACTACTAGATAAACTTAGAATTATAAATAATAAACATGTTACATATAAAAGACTAAAAGTATTGAGCATTTATTTTGATCCTTGTAGTCAACTAGGTATGTTTGGGATCTTAGATTTTAAATATATTATCTTATAATATTGAATAAGAAGCACAAGTTAAAAGAAGCATTGCTTAGATCCTTTATTGAATTTGATAAGCTAAATACAAAATTTAGACATGTCCATATTTGGTTTATTAAATGTTACATCAGATCTCATGAAGATTATGTTTTAGGAGTAATTCAAATTCATAGGGTATACAATAACTACATATTTTAGGTGGATTCTTTAATTGTACATTTGGAGTAGGCATAGGTGAATGAAGATGATTATAGAAAATATCACTTGCTTCCTTCTTCCATTGGTTCTCAAATTATATAACAACTTCTTCAAGGATATTAAATAGTATGTATGATATTTAAGCTATGTATGCTATTTAGCCATGATTAAGATATTGTTATTGGATGCTATACAAAAATTAGAATGTATATCTTCTTCTATGTCCAAATAACTCTTTATCATGATACTCCAATTTTAGGTTTTAGATATTTTGACTTTGCTACTACTATTTAGATACATAATTCATTAGTTAGACCTATTGATTTTGATAAATGAAGAGGTTTTATTGTTAATGTATATTTTAGTAATTAATATAAATGCATCTATAATACACAAAATATAATGTATGGCCTAATTATAGTACATAAGAACATATAATGTATAATATGATCTCTAGAATATTATTGATATATCTTCATTATCATAAAAAAACATCTCTAATAAATACATGGGTTAAATTCTTATTGTAATCAAGTTTGGTGTCATGATTGTAAACCATTATTATAGTCAATAATGATCTTCCAATGATACATTTATCTAAGAATATTGTAAACACTTTGCCTATATATTAGGCAAGTAATTTCTAATCATGCATAAAAGATAGATCTATTATATGATGTCACTAATGCCTAATGAAGTTTGAAATATATTATTGACTATCATAATATATTTAGTTAACATATTAAAATTATTTCATATTAAAATTTGACATTCATTATTGCATATTTTGATTTTATCTACATGTATTCCAACTCTTCTCTCTTTTCTATTTTTGTGTAGTTTTCTTAAATGCCAAATTGTGGCTTCTACTTTTATGTAGTTTGCTTCACTATTCTCCTTTCTTTAATAACTACTACTTTCTACTAAAATGTGCACTTTAGTGTTGTACTTTCTAAGTTTTTCGCTTCAAATACTAATATGTTTATTTACAAATTTTTTTAAGCATTATAAGACAATTGGTGGAAAATAATGGTGATATTGCAAGTGATTTGAATACTATAACTAAGGAATAATTTTGTAGCTGAAAATAGGTGTCATTCAAAAGATTATAAATAAAATGTGTGCTTGTAATTATAGTTGTGCATATTCCTAACTATATTTGTAACTATAGTTGTGCATATTCCCAGCTATGCTTATAACTATAGTTGTGCATATTCTTAAGAGTGCATATTCCAAGTGAGTGTAATGGGTGTGGTAAGATTAATTTTATGTATCTTTCTTTGTTGTGTAAATTTTAGTATAAGTTTTTATGTAAATCTGCAACATTTTTTTGTTGTGTAAAATAAGAGTGGTTTTAGCTATGTAAAACTACAATCTTTTTTGCTATGTAAAATTATAGTTCTTTTTGTTGTGTATAATATTAGTGTTTTTTTTTTGTAAAACTATACTATTTTAAACTATGTAAAAACTACAATCTTTTTTTGCTATGTAAAAATTACATTTGGCTTGGTAAACAAAACATATTTTTTATTTTGTATTAGAGCAATTATTAGTCTTTTATTGGAGTGAATTTATGTTTTTGATATTTCTAACCATTGACCATGGCTAACAATAACTCCCTCCTATTCTAGAGTTTAGTGGACAAGATTATGACTACTAGAGTATTAAGGTGAGGATATTATTGATGGGAAAATATCTTTGGAATATTATTAAGGACTGCTATTGTGATCCAATATATTGGATCACAATATCATCAAAAAAGAGACCAAAAAATTGACAACATTGGAGTTTGATCATATTGTTGGTTCTCTCATGTTACATGAAGAGGGAGTAAGAGACACCTTTGATGAATATGAAGAGATAGATTTTGACTTAGATGTAAAATCATCAAAGAGTGATGGTTCTAGTACAATAAACCAATGATAAAAAAGGATAATATGGAAAAAATTATAATTTTTTAAGAGGAAGAGGTGGACCTGGTAGCAGAGGAGGATAATGAATACTTGACAAGAGGAATACCCAATCCTACTATTGTAAAAGGTATGGATATTTTTAAAATAAAAGTAGAGTAAAATATAGAAATGAAACACAGAGTAAATTATGCAAATATAAATAAATACATTTCAAGAAACTATTTCTTCTACTGTGACAAGGCTAAAAAAAATTTAGGAGACTTGATATCATGATTGAGGTTGTTCTAACCACATGACAAGAAACAAAGATTTTTTTACTACTATGGATGTGAAATCCATATCCAAGAGTAAGCTTGGTGACAATATATTTTCTGACATGGCATCAAATGACATACTAGATGTATACATTAAGGAAGATAAAAAAACAAATTCATAATATTTATTACACTCTTGATCTTAAGCATAATTTATTTAATGTTGGACAACTTTGTAAAAGTAATTATATATTTTTTTATGATAATAAATGTATCATAGGTTATAAGAACCATAAGAAAAAAGTGGTCACTATTATTTCTATGTCAAACAATCATATGTTTTTCTTAAATTACGAAGGTAATGATAGTATATTTTTAATTGTTGTTATTGAATATAAAATCTAGTTGTGGTATTTGAGGTATGACCACTTAAACATTCAAAATTTGAATTTGAATTCTCAAGAGTTGGTTTTTGGTTTGTTCAAATTTGAAGATTACAAATAAATTTAAGTAAGTTGTGCTAATCAAAAGCATACTAAAGAGAGGTTTTCAAGAGGAAAAGTGTAAAGGACCCAACATACACTCCAATGAATTCATTCAAATAGTCGTGCCCCAACGTAAACTAAAATCTCAATTAAGTTATATTATTTTCTTACTTTTACTAATAGATTTTCTAGAAAAGATTGAGCATTTTTTTTAAGAATAAAGACGAGGCTTTGCATGGTTTCAATATTTTTAAACCCTTTGTAGAAAATAAAAGTGAATATAGATTTAAATTTTTAGAGAATGACCATAGTGGTGAGTATAGTTCAAGGTAGTTTACATAGTTTTATGATAATAATGGGATATAGATGAAGTTTACAATTGCCTACATGCCTCAACAAAATGTGGTGCTAAAAATAACTAGATTATTGTTGTGATGACAAAATGTATGATTTAAACCAAAGGGCTAATCATTTAATTTTAGGATGATGTAGTTGCTATGATAGTACACATTCTGGATAGGAGTCCCACAAGTGATATTTATAATATGACTCCTTAATCGAATATTAATCCTTTTATTTTTTATTTTTATCCATGTTGTTGATGAGAAGAGGAAGAAACATGATCTAAAAAGTAAGCCTTGCATTTTTTTAGATTATGAAAAATAGCAAATATTATAGACTTTACAATCCAAAGATTAACAAAGTGATGGTGTCAAGCGATATTTTTTTGATGAAGAAGGAGTATATGGTTATTAGAGAGGCCAAGCTGGTAAAACCATAAATATTGGTAATGGTAGTACTAGTTCTAAACAACCATCTAGTGTGTCTACTACAAAAATTCCCTCAAGTGGTCCTTCAGTTAGTTCTTCAAATAGTGCTAAAGAGTTTTCATAAAGTTCATCAAAGTAATTCATCACCTATTATTGATATTATGAAGACTAATAAGAGAAAAATAACTCTTTAAGCTCTTCCACAAAATCTAACAATTGCTAACAATTTTAATAGCAGGCTTACAAGAGGTCAAGCTCAAGAAATTGATCATATTATTTAAATATTGAGAAGGATACACATATATGGAGATGATGAAGAATATCCTAAAGGTGATTCAATTAAATATACTTTAATATATCAAGTTGAATTTAAAACTTATTGTTTTGAATATGCTTATACTAATGATGCATCCATGCAAGCAATGCAAGAAGAGATCAATTCAATTCAAAAAGTAATACTTGGGAGCTTGTAAAAATTCTTAACAGTAAAAAAGTTGTGGGTTTCAAGTGGGTGTCTAAGACCAAGTATAAAAATGATGGCAGTATTAAAATAATAGGTATAGAATTTTTGCTAAAGGATTCACACAAATATATGGAATTGATTAGAAAAAAATATTTGCACCTATACCAAAGAAATAAATAATGATAATAGTTATTGTTTTAGAATTCCAAAGGAGATAGAGTGTGCATAAGCTAGGTGTGAAAAGTACCTTCTTGAATGGGTACATAGAAGAATTGTATATGCAATAACCACAAAAATTTGAGGTTAAAGGAAAATAAAACTATGTATGCAAGTTGAAGGACTTGTATGGCCTCAAAAAAGTACCAAGGATACGGTATGATTAGATATATGAACACTTACATTAAGCTATATTTAAAAGGAGCAAGAGTGAACCTACCCTCTACTCCAAGAAATAATACAATGATATTCTTCTTGTGTGTTTGTATTAGATGATTTATTTTATGTAGGGAAAAACTAAAAAATGAAAGACATATTTAGAAACACTATTATGGGTGAGTTTGGAGTGAATGATTTAAGGTCAATGCATTACTTCCTCGTAATGAATGTTCATCAATGTGAAGATGAAATTTTTATGTTGAAGATATGTTGAAGAAGTTTTATACAAACAAATTTAAACCTATACCCCACTCTAATTGCTCATGGATTAGTGTTTTTCAAGGATGATGGAGTTGAGAAAGTGAATTTGATAGGTTATAAGAATATTGTGGAAATTTTTATGTTTCTCATTAGCATTAAACCAACATTATTTATGTGATTTATTTTGTTTTAATATATATGAATGGACCATATCAAATTCATTTAAAGGATTTCAATATAATCATGAGATATGTGAAAGGTACTCTTGATTTTGGTATATACTAGTATGCGACCAAGAAAATGGAACTTATTCATTTTAGTGATTCTAATTGAGGTAACAATTTGGATGGATGAAAGTCTACTTTTGGCATTTTTTTTCTCTTGGCTCTAGAATGATCACATAGAGCTCAAAGAAGCAAGGATTAGTTGTTTTTACTCCACATAAGCTATGTATATTTTCACTTCAGCTAGTGCATAAGCCTTATGCTTAGAAAGGTATTAAAGGAGATTGATGAGAATCAATGTCATCCTATAGTCATTTTTTATGATTATATGGTTATAATTAAATTAGAAAATTATCATCCACCATAGTAGGTCTAAACGCTTTGGTTTGAAGAATTAATTTATCAAGGATAAAGTACAAAATAAAATAATAGAGTTGAAGTGCTCTAGCTCTCAAGGGGAGATTGTTGATGTGTTTACAAAAGGAGTTCCCAAAGCTTAGTTTTTAAAGCTAAGAGATAGCCTTGTGATTACCCTTAACATCAACAAGAAGAATGTTGAAAAGTGATGTTGATGTGTTTACAAAAGGATTTTCCAAACCTTAGTTTTTAAAGCTAAGAGACAACCTTGTGAGTACACTCAACATCAACAAGGAGAATGTTCGAAAGTGATGTTGATATGTCATGTGATTTCAAGATTGTAATTTAGAAATATTTTTTAACTAGAAATAAGTGTCATTCCCAAGAAAAAATAAAACTTATACTTTTAATTACAACTATGCATATTCCTAGTTGTGCATATTTTCAGCTATGCTTGTAACTGTAGTTGTGCATATTCTGCTTATAACTATAGGGTAGAATCAATGAGTACAATAAGTGTGGTAGTATTTGTTTTATATATTTTTATTTTCTATTTAAACTATAGTATAAGTTATAGTGTAAATATGTAGCGTTTTTTGGTTGTATAAAATAGTAATGTTTTTGGTAGTGTAAATCTATAACATTTTTTGTTGTGTAAAACTACACTATTTTTTATTTTTTTTAATAGTAGTAGTTTTTTTCTGTGTAAAATTGTAGTTTTGATATGCAAAAGCTATAGTCTTTATGTTGTGTATAAATTACATCTAGCTTGGTAAAAAGAACATATTTTACAACTTACTATGATAATTTGTTTTCCATGTGTCCTATTACAATTACTAGTAAACTAACAATAAAATTAACAATAGAATGACAAATAAGCCAATTCATGTAAATGTAATAATAGTTAATACAATGAATTTTATTTTTTGAACAATTTTCATCAATCACATTAAAAATTAAAGGAGGAAGAAAACACGCTGCTCATAATTAATCAATACTTATTGTTTTAAAAAATTATCATCGTGCATAACAATATATTGAAGCATCTACAAACCTGTTAGCAAACCATTCCATTGAATTCTTGTTTGAATTGTTTACATAAATATACTTTTTTTTTATTAAGATAGTAGACTTAGTAAAAAAGTATCCACTTTTAGATTACACTCTAACTACATAAGAGTTATGAATCATGAACATAAATGTATTGCTACTAATATTTTGAAAATATTAAAAAATTATTTATTTTAGTTTGATGTTTCTAAAATAAACTCTATAAAAAAATAATATGATAAATATGTGACATGTGATTTCTAAGTATGATTTCTATGAGGTTTTAAACAAATGTAACCCATTTATTTAATAAATATATGTTTAATTTAATATTATTATTTTAAAAATAAAATATTAAAAATAAAATTATTGTAAAAAATTTATTATTTTTTTTGAAAATATTAGCATAACTGCTTTCCTTTTTCTTAAAGAATATTATGCATATAAATGATTTTAAAAAATCGTTCATCCGAATTTGGTAATGAAAAGAAAATGTATCACCGGGAACCTGATAAAAATATTAATGCAATATCTTTATGGTGATACCATGTCGTATTGTACATTATGGTAACGTAAAATTGCATTGCCCATTAAGAGTGCCCCTGAGGTGTCATTACATTATCTTTCTGCTAGAAAAGAAATAGATACAAATTTCCTATGTATGTGTATTTGTCCGTATATAATATTTCCATATGTTTATGGCATGCCATTACCTGCTAAGGATGCCCGTCCTTACCTAACATAGTGTTATCCATCAAGAAACAAATAAGTGTCTGTATCATCATCTTTCCAAATATTTATTTCATTTTTATTTTATTTTATTTTATTTATTTTTAATAACATTTAAGAATAATTTAATGTTGAATTTAAATATTGTTATTGTAAATTTTAATTTGTTAAAATCTTTGAATATCCAAAAAATAAAAATAAAATAAACAACTACCAAACACTCAAATACTACAACCAACATATCTTGTTATTAAAAAATATGCTTTAATGATTAACAATTTTCTTTACGGTTTGTGAAACATGTCTCAAAGAAGTGTTCGAGGTTAGAGAGTGAGAGTTCCCACAGGCCGTGGCACCGCGGTTAGGGTTAACAGGCGGATGGAGTAGGGATTATCTGTTGCAGTGGAGCAAAAGACAATACTTTTCGTTGTGAGCATGATAATGAAGCGAAAGATAGCACCTTTCAAAATTTGTATTAAAGGCTACAGGAATCATAGTACCTTCTAAAAGGTTGTGGGTTGCTACAAGCTTGCAGTGGATGTTAAGTTTTGAGTTTTATTATTGTATTTAATTTAGCGGATCAATGCATAGCATTGGCATCGAGACTCCTCTCATTCATTCAACCATGCAGGTTTATGCTGAAAATGGTCTACAAGGTAACTCTCGTTTTCCTCATGTAATTCTTTCATTGGTTAAAGATGATTTTGCATGTCACAGTTTATTTAGAATCACTCACTCTTGTTGGGTATTTCGTTGGACTTAACATAGCTTGGACTCTTTATGGAGTCAAGTTAACGATGGTTCAAATTTTTACAAAGGAATTTTTTTATTACGCTTTGCTAAAAAAACCCATGCTAAGGTGATTTACGAACATGGCCCCTGATACATGAGTAGCTCTCTGCTTGTATTTTTTTGTTGCATCCTTGACTTTTATGTTTATGAGGAAAGATCTACCAAAGTTCTTATGTGGGTGGAATTTCTAGGACTCTCTCTACGTTTCTGGCCCTTTATTGGTCGCATAGCAACCCCTCTTGGGCATGTCATTTTGGAGGATGTGGATAATTTTTTCCATACACACCCTCAAAAACATGTTTTTGTTGAGATTGATGTTTCTAGAGAGCTCAAGGAGTCTATTGACATACAAGTTGACTTTCAAAAACTTGTTTGTGTTGAGATTGATGTTTCTAGAGATCTGAAGGAGTCTATTGACATACAAGTTGACCTTCAAAAACATGTTTGTGTTGAGATTAAAGTTTCTCGAGAGGTCAAGGAGTCTATTGACATACAAATTAGCAACATTGTGTTATGCCAATGGGTCCTCTACGTTAACTTGCCCAACACTTGTTTACGGTGTGAATCCTTAGCACACAAGATCAAAGACTATCCCTTGATAATGGGGGCAAGTAGAGCCCTACCAAACCTAGTGTACCCACTCCTCAACCTCATAAGGATGGTTGGATGATTGTGGGAGGGCATAAAAATGAACATTTGGCTACTTATAAAGGTACATAGTCCAAGTCGGCACATGTCTCACAGTTGGTAAAAAAAAATATGAAAAGGAAAAAGTTGATCCTACAGCTGAAGCTCCTCAGTATCAATAAAGAGATGCAGCAATTCTTGCTTTATAGTCCTCCAGTATATTTTCCCCAGATAACATTAGGCACTCCCACAACCCGAGAAGGGGATCTGCAGAAGAAAATGTTTCTCGAAAGAAGTGAATTTAGATGACCAATGTTCAATTGGGAAACAACTACAATGTTTTGCAGTATCTTAACGACGATGTGTTGTTGGATGTAGAGCCATCATTGATGAAATTGACAGTTCCTCTAGCAAAATCTAAAGTTCCTTCCCCTTATGTGTGGTTTCGATGTTTTCGTAATTCTGACAAGGGAAAGAAGATGAAGTCACTTTACCTAAAAAAATGGTTTCCCTCCCAGCTAGCCCAAAAGTTCCAATAATTTTTTGTTGGGAAGACAAGGATATAACCTAAAAGTTCGAATAATTTTACGTTGGAAAGACACCGATCTAACCCGAAATTTTGGGTAGAGGTAAGGCCTATAATTACAGTTTAGGGTTTCTAGTTTATTTTGCTAGGTATTTACCTAGGGTTTCTAGTTTATTTTGCTAGGTATTTACCTTTTTAGATGTTTCATTCTATAATGGGGTGTTGAATAATTGGTTCCGGCTTTATTGATAGCGATGTTTTTGACAGATGGCGTTAGCCACTTAGCGTGTTTATCCGTGTCTTTTCGTTGCTTTGTAAAAATGTATTTTGTTCTTCAATATAAAGTTTTTTAAATAAAAAATAAAAAAATAAATATGTTTTATAATGTTTTTTAAATAAAAAATAAATAAATAAAAATGTTTTACGTATGGATAAGTTTACTATATTTGTATTCTGTTCTAAAAGGACAGCCCAAAGAATTTGAACTTTGACTCTTCTTTGAGAGGTGGAGGTTTAAAAAAACTATAAATATAAGTAAATGTGTGAGGAGGTGAGTATATGTATGATTATACTTCAATACTAGCTGGTATTCGCCATTCGTTAGTCAAATTTAATTGTGATGATGAGTGCTTGTAGCAACGCATGTATGATGCTTCTTGAGTGGCCGAACCCCCTCGCAAAACTAATTAGGTCCTTATACTGTGTGCGAATCATGGCTTTCAATTAAATTTATCTGAGCCATTAAAAGTATACTTAAAGAAAAAGTACTTGTCGGGTTCGTTTCCCGACAAACTCAGTGGATAGATAACGGTCAAATAGCTTCGATCCTAAAAAAAATGTATCATATCTTAATAAAGATCTAGTAAATCTCTTGATAGAAACAATATTCCGCCATCGTTGAAACCGGGGCAAAAACAACTCTTTAAAAATATGTTCAGATAACAACCTAAAGTTATTGATGCCAAAGCGCAAATGTGGTCTCTTGCAATTTGCAGAAGTGCAACGAAATTCGTAGAACCCTTTATTTGGTCCGTTATTGTCCACAATAGTGGTTTTTTTTTCCTTTTTCTTTTTAAATCGTGTGGCCACCAACATAATTAAAGAGCGTTGGGAGGACGCTTCCTTAGAAGGCATATGATGTGAATCTAAACCATTATTATAGATGTAGCAGGAACAATTGTGAAGGCGTGACCCACAGCAAATACCGGCTCTTCAGGCAGGACAACATTAACCACTGTTTGAGTGCTTTAAATCTTATGCATGATAAGGCATCAAAGACAAAGTTAAAAGTTTCACTATTTACCTTTAAATCTGCTAACCTTTGGTTACCGAAAGGCTATAGAATAAGTGAAATGGAAAAGGACAAAGTAAAATCTCTTTGAAAATAGAAAGCCCATTTTTCAAAGGCGTAGTGTACCCTGATGATGTCGAAGAATTTCAAATTCCTCGATTAGAGGTAAAAGGGTTTGCTACCTCACCTCGCTGTGGAGACTAAGGCAAAACTTCTTTCCGATAAACAGCGTAGGTCTAACGCTGAAATGATTCGGTGAGTCGATACACTTTCATATTTATATGTACATAACATTCATAATTTTTACAAATGACAAGTGTTCGTTGATTTTCTTTAAAGTTCTTTGCCTGTCTGTAATTTTCATAGTCTTTGTATTCATCCGCTTCTCCTAATGGGGATTCTCAGACCTTTAACTTCAACAAGTTGTCTACAATCTATTTTGTGTTACTATAAAAACAGTTTACGCTGGGCAATTGATCATTTCCATTTCTTTGTAGGAATATAGGTTGAAGAAGCAACCATTAGATCGTTCCATTTAAGACCCAAAATTGTAATAGTGAGCATGGATAGAAAGGGATCCAAACCGAACTTGGGTATCTTATTTTCCCCAAAACATGATAGCGCAGAGGAAACGAAGACCAAATGCCCAACAGATGATAATGAAGGTGAAGTTCAAGAATTTTTTGCTTTACTAGACAGAATTCAAAAAATGAACCAAATCGCTGCTAGAAAGCGTACTGATTGCGGTGATGCAGAAGAGATATCTTGGAAAGAGAACTCGGATGCGAAGATTATGAAAGGTACTTTGACGTGGAAGCCTTCATTCGAATGGCAGGATTTCTGTATTTGGAGTAGCAGTAGCATATCATTGGCAAAGAAGAATTGTGGCTATCAGCAAAGTAATTTGAATCCCCCTACAAACAACAATCGTCTGCCAATCCGGCAGCAGGACATTCCACCAGCTAAAAAGTTTAAGTTGTCTTCTTCAGATAAATGTATGGCTGTCGCATGCTTTGATTTGAATGTAGACGCCACCGCGGAACTGTCGGAATAGCAGTTGTTTTGGCGTCTTGTTCGCTGATCCTTCATTCGTCAGGTTTGCTTTTGCGTCAAAGAGAGCTCATGAAATCGAAGTCTAACGAACATGATCGGTCATCAGAGATGTAAGTAACAGTTAACCGCTCTTCTCAGGGTTCTAGTATTTTTCATCAACGACTCTAAGGCCCATATATTTGTGGATGCCGGTAAGCTTATCCCTTTGATTTTTCATGACTTTTGCTTATGATTGTAAGTCTATGGACATGGCTTGTTATACCAACTAAATTTGTTATTGGTGGCTTACCCGCGTGTATGTTAATAGTGAATTAAACTATTTGTAACGTATGCATGTATATGTGGATACCGTTATCAGTTTGATCCAAGGTCGTGTTTGTGAACGTTTATCAAGGATTATTAAAAGAGGCATGTATAACATTGAGTTAATAAAGGATGCATTAGTGTGTTGTTTGCTTTGTTTTTACCTTTTCTTTTCTCCCGAACTGTAATTGTTATATGAATTGATTATATTTTATTGTGTTCATTTAATGGTTTCATAATATATGTATTAAGTTATTTAATGGCTTCATAATATATGTATTAAGTTATTTAATTTATTTCAAAATTGTTGAAATTATATTTATGTTTATTTTTAAGTCTCTATCAATAGTTTTATAAATATATTTTATTATTTATTAAAATTTGAATATGAGTTTTTTTTAAAGACATTTAATGGATTGAGTTCATATTATTTGTAAATGCTAAAGTTTATCTATATTATTTAACCCTTTCCATAAAATATAAAATTGTTGTCTTCCATTTAGTTATCTTAAACCCATTGAGTATGCCATAAAAGTTGTCACTTCTAATTGATTTTCGTAAATTCTAGTAATAAATGATAAAGATCATCTTTAAATTAGAAATTTAGTTTATAATGTAAATTTTTTTATTTTATAATTGAAGATTTTAGACATGAATGATGGGTAACTAGATAAAGCCATGGCATCAAGGTTCACTATTAGTGGACTCTATTCTAAGGGAAATAGTGAATCAACCAAGGTCATCAATATGAAGAGTTTCAAATAAAGTTAACTTTTAAAAGGGTACCCCATTTAAATATAAATTTTCATCAAACAAATGATAGCCAAGAGAAAAAGTACATGATCTTATATGTTAGTCATAACTGGTGTGTAAGTGAACCTTAATTTACTACTTTTAGAGCCAATCTAGTTAGTAGATTTAAGATTTTAGTATATACTAGGATAACTTATCTAAAAAAGTCATTGTATGCTTTAACTAGTGGATGAAATCTAATTTTAGACTACATGAAATACCATAAATATTTATCTAGGATATATGGTAATATATGTTGTGATAATGTGTTAGAATCTTCAAGTAATCTTCTAAATTTATTTATAATACTTTAGTCTAAGGTTATCCAGTATATTTCAAGATAATAAACAATCAAAATTAAGGCTTATTTTAACACTTTTTGTAAAAGGGCTATCCAATTAAAACTCTATAATACAATATAAAACCCATTGCATCCCTTGCTAATAGAATGTGGTAGAATACCTAATATATGATTTTTGAGATGCTTATAATTGAATTTTATTGGTCATGAATTGATTCCCCTTACATTCACTAATTGTTTGTCAATGCATTATTCTATAATATCTACTAATACCTTGAGTGGTTCTTTCAAACTACTAACCAATTGACTAATTTGTTCATTCTAAGGGGTGAATAAAGGTTACTGCAAATATTATTATATAGATTCCATTTTATTTTAGTTAGTGTATTTATTATTTGATGGAAGAATCTACCAAAATAGAAGCACATTTTAAATTCTTATTTATTCATTGGGTCTAATTTATTGATAATCATAATAACAATTTGTTTATGAAGGACATTATATGATATTAACTTAGGTGATCATCACTCTAATATCACCATGACATTCATCCTAATTTATAAAATATCTCTAATTTGTACTTTATAATTGACTAATTTATCCTTAACTAATTAATGATTATATTTAAGAGACTTGTTTCTTATAGAGACCATCATTCCATCATAATTATATATTGAAACCTATTTATTGGTTACTTTTATATATATTCAAATTCATCTACTAGTTCCCTTTCATTTGAAGTTTCATCATATTCAATCATGATGAGAGCAATCAAGATGATCATAGAAGTAACTATAGTTAGTAGTAGTGAAATTATTTCTTGAAATTCAACCCCATATTCTTACCACAATGTACTCAAATGAATACTAAACCTAACCCATTTTCCCTAGTCCATAATATAAGAATGACTTTATAACAAATAATGAAAAGGTAACGAAGAAACACTTCTCCAAGGAGACCATATAGTTTAATTATTATTATGTTTGTATAGTGTTATTATACTATACATCTATATCTAAAAGAGTGTAAGGGATGGACCATAGGGCAAATTGATGAATATAAATCATAATGAAACTTCTATGTTATTAAGGATCCAATGTTAAAGTTTAGAAGATGATCCTTACCAAACCTTTGAAATCCTTTAGAAGAGATGCTCATAAAAATATGACACAAGTACAAAGACAATCATGGTAATTAAAGTATCCAAGGATTTTATCATAATCACAAGGGAAGTAATGAAATACATGTTACAATATTCAATGAAGAAAACCTACAATGAGTTTCATTCATTGTGGAAAACTAATGTAATTTCTACAAGAATCATAATTGGTTGGAATTTGTTCAATCTCATATTACACACATCCATGATTTATAAAGAAATAAACTATAATTTCATAGTTGATAGCTAAAAATTAATTCTTAGTAGACCATATTGCCCTATATATTTATTATGTAAGTTCCTAGGACAAGAATGTCCAAGATTACTATTTGGATATATTAAGTAACACTAAAAACTAATAGGTGTATAACATACACTAAACCAATTATGTTGATCATATTTAACCAAACATGTCATGTTAATTAAAAATGTTTAGCAATGAATGAGTGTTCAATTATACTTCCTAATTGATATGGTTGATAATAATCTAGAACATAATTTAGTTCTATGAAATTAAGGTTGTCATATTGCATAAGAATAAAAATACAATATCCATAGTAGATTGAACTATGTTTTTTACAATGGTCCAAATTACTATCAATTATACTTTTTATGAATATATCTACACCCTAGCCATGTGTAACATTGATAAGACTCAATCTTGATTATCATTTAAGAACTCAATTTTGATACAAGGATCTAAGAAGGCTTATGATTGTGCTTACAAAATATAAAATCCTTTATCCATATCTACAAATCATATCACAATCTATTTGTAGACTCTATTTCATAAATAATTTAGATAATATTAATATAACATTAGGATTCATTTCTATTGATATAATACATTAGGTTACATTCATAAAATTGTATAAGAATAAATATTGTTGCTCGAAACTAATGCTTTATATGGATGTTATTTATGGTCGTGTGATCTCTTACCTTTAGATCGATGTTTGAATAAATTTATATAATGTTTATATTTTTAAATTAGTTAAGTACTAGTGCATATGGATAGTGTACTTATCCTATAACAATAAGCACTAGTTTTCTACAAACAACAAATTTCTATTGGTATTAATTACTACATAAAACATCAACTACTTCACTATTAAACAATGATTAAATAATATTTTTAAGAAAAGACGACATTAATATTAAATGATGTAATATTAGGCACTTTGAAAGAGGAGGAGATTACATTAAAAATTGCCATTAAATATAGTTACAATAATAATAATCATAGGTAATGTCCTTAAAACCTTAAATACAAAGCCTCTTAGAAAAAAAAAAATCATAAATTTCTCAAACAAAATAAAAATTAAGTTAAATAAAATAATAATAATAATAATAATTCTCTATTATCTTACCCTTATTTGTCCTTTGTGGTTTCCCTCATTTTTCATCTTCATCTTATTTTGTATTTATTAAATTTTAAAATATGTTGGAATATTATTTTAGGAGAATAGATGTCATACAAAAATTAATTAAATTTTTGAGCATAATTTAAAAAATGTAATGGTGAATGCTTTTGTTGAGGAGAATGTTGGTAATCTAATATGTTAATGTGGATTTTTATTAAAAATTAAAAAAGATAATGTTTAGATATGTAAATGTGGGTATTTTAATCAAATATTTTATTTGTGATTTTTATAAAATTTCATATGTAAGATTCGTTTGTTGAAGATTGCACATTCGGTGATATAGAGTATAATTTTATTAAGCATTTCCTTGTTGAAGTAAATTTACGCATGTAAACTAAACTTATATATGGAGTATCTTGTATCTTTTACATGATTGTTAACTATTAAATAATAGGAAATGCTTTTAACCATACGCATGTTGAGATATTGTTTGTATTGGGTCAAAGGTTTGCTTATATATGTAAAGAATTAACCCTAGGGTTGTTATAGGACCTAATATTATGCGGAAAATATAAATTTTGGAGTAATATAAAGTAGTATGGGGCTGGTGGACGCAGCTTGTAGAATACCTTTTGTAACTTCCCAGAATCTTCAAGAATCTTCAATGCCGTAAACAAGTGTGGCTATCCTGAAATCTGAGGGCAATCGAAACTGTGCCAGGATAGTAGAGATTCTTGAAGCTGTTGGAGCCTCTCACATATCCATACGACCTGGTTAATTAGCTGGTTCGCCTTTACAACGATCAGAAGAAGAAGAGTAATAAGTCAAGATCGTGGACATGGTGGTGCCATCTTCAATATTTCATATTTTGGCTTTCTGTCAACTGCAAAAGAACAAGAAGTTAAAGCTTGTTTGTCCCTTTGATTGCAGAGGCTTTCGGAATATTAATTTGGGTATGGTTTCTTGGACACTACTTGTGGAATACCTTCTACAATCTCTCTCGGAGGCTGCAATGCAGTAAATAAGTGTGCCCATTTCGAAATCTGAAGACAATCGAATCTGTGCCAGGATAGTAGAGATACAAGAAGCTACGAAAGCCTCTCGCACGTCCTCAGGGCCTGCGTAAAAGCTTCCAAACCAATTAAATTGGGTTTGTTGTAGTGGACGCGGTTTGTAGAATACCTTTTGTAATTTCCTAGAATCGTCAATGCAGTAAAAAAATGTGGCTATGTCAAAATCTGAGGACAATCAAAACTGTGCCAGGATAGTAGAGATTCTTGAAGTTGTTGGAGCCTCTAGCACATCCATATGACCTACTTAATTAGGTGGTTGGTTTTTACAGTGATCAGAATAACAAGAGTAATAAGTCAAGATGGAGGACAGGGTGATATTTTAAATTTTGGCATTTCGTCAACAGCAAAAGAACAAGAAGTTGAAGCTTGTTTGTCCCTTTGATTGCGAAGGCTTTCGGCAGATTAAGATAGGTTTGATTTCTTGGACAAGGCTTGTGGAATACCTTCTGCAATCTCTCGAAGGAGACGTCAATGCAATAATAAGTGTGGCCATTTTGAAATCATAGGACAATCGAACCTGTGCCAGGATAGTAGAGATTCAAGAAGCTACCGAAGCCTCTTGCACGTCCTCACGGCCTGCTAAAAAGCTTCCAACCAATTAAGTTGGGTTTGTTGTATTGGACGCAGCTTGTGGAACACATTTTGCAATTTCCCAGAATCGTCAATGCAGTAAAGAAGTGAGGCTATCTCGAAATCTGAGGACAATCAGAACTATGCCAGGACAGTAGAGTTTCTTGAACCTGTTGGAGCCTCTTACACATCCATACGGCCTACTTAATTAGGTGGTTGGCCTTTACAGCGATCAGAAGAAGAGTAATAAATCCAGAACATGGACACAATGGTGGAATCTTCCATGTTTCATATTTTGGCATTCTGTCAATAGCAATAGAACAAGAAGTTGAAGTTTGAGGTAGATTACGTTGGTTTTGATTTCTTGGACACGGCTTGTAGAATACCGTTTGGAATATCTAAGGATAATCGAAACTTCTTGTATGTCCATACGGCCTACTAAACCGGACGCACTACTAAAACAATTAAAAACAGCTTCGGTAAATCCCTTGAAATTTTTGTTGTTGCTTGGTCACAATCGACCACATCATAGCAACATCAATCTTATATTGATGCTTAATAAGTGCTGCATTTGGCTAATAAGCTTTTGTAGGGTTGGGTGCAAGGCTTTACCATTTACTTGGGGAAGTACCTGGCCTATTTGGCCCAAAACTCATTTAGACTAGAGAACCGCAAAGCAAATAGTTCAAATATATTGCTAGTGAAAAGGACTAGCGAACCTACAACCTATTCGTAATGGTCACTTTGAGAGTGTATACAATAAAATGTTATTTAGAAGTAAACCTATGGCTAGTTTTTTTGAAGTTATTTCCTAGAGGGATATTGATGGTAATCAGATAGTTGTATTCACTTAGACAACATTTGTGGCAAGTGAGATTTACCTTAAGATACTAGGAAGCCATAGTTCAGGGTCCAATTCATTGCTAAATTTTCTATACAAGTTACACATGGTTGTCAGTAACATCATCATGATGAGTATGGAGATAAAAAAAAATTGTTGGAGGAGAGAATAGAGTTGCATGATGTGGGAGCAGGAGGCAACAATACGCTTGAGGTGTAGAGCAATACTATTGGAGATGCAAAAGTGGTTGTAACCTCGACAACATGGAGAAAAATCCAAAGCTACAACATGATAGCAATAACTTGGACAAAGATAGTCAAACATGGGCAAAGTGATTCAAGGGCAAGAAAAGTGAGCAAGAAAACAAATAACAATAGTTAATGATCACCTCTAAAACAAAGGAAGGATTCATATTTTTTATTATTCCTAACAAAACCTATGAAAGAGCAAAACTCAAATTTAATCAAACTCTTATAGGAAAGTTCATAGGCTCAAGACCAATAGGAGAACAAATTTAGAAGTGGATAGCTTATTGCTGAAAAGTTAAAGGCCATGTGAAATTCTCCTTTCTACAAAACTTTTTCTTCATCACTTATTTTAACAATGAAGAAGACTACCACAGGGCTCTTCTAGGAGGCTCATAGTTCATAAGTAGATCTAGCCTTTATCTCAAGTAGTGGGCTTCTAGCTTCAACCCTAAAACAGAAAGGATAAAAGTGGCGCTAGTATGGTTAAGGCTACTTTGTTTACCTTGAGATTTTTGGGAGGAGGAAGTCTTCAAAAGTATACCAAATTTCTTTGAACACTTTCTCATAGTGTATTTTGTTACCAAAGAAATAAAAAGGATATTTTTTACTAGGATTTGTGTTATGGTTGAATAAAGTCATATCTATCAAAGGAGATCAATCTAGTGTCAATATAAAAAGTGTAAAATCAAAGTAAATTTTATGATAATGATCCCTTTAGCTATAGAAACTATGCCAAAATAGGTCATCTAGTGAGGAATTACCCAAATAGGAAAATAAGCAATATTAGACAAAGCGTTAACAAGGTTGAAAATAAACAAAAAGGTCTAATATGGAAGAAAAAGGAGTAGATCTCTGAGGAGAAGGGTAAAAAGTTTCATAAGTAGGAGGTTGAAGAGAAGGGGAAGACAAAACATAAAAAGGAATAAGTACAGGAAGGAGGCATTAGTGAAGCTAATAAAAACTTACAAGTGGAAATGGAGAAAGAAGAAGGTAAAATAGTAATTCTAATAGAAGAATATAATACCATAGTGTAACAACATATGTCTAATCACCTGGTTGTACCTGAAAGCACGAGATTCTAGAAGATTTGAAAGGAAAACTATTGCGATGCATTCAAAATCAAATAAACGCTTAAGTCCTAAAATGTGAAATGCATGAAATGAAAGAGACGAATTGAAATGAGATAAAAGAAAGTGTAGAAAGCACAACCCTTTTTATTTAACTCTCTTAATCTCGGTTACAAAGATGCCTCCTCCCTTTTCAGGGGCTAGGAGCATTAAATGAATTTTGGTTACAATCATGACTTAGTATTCCTCCTTCCGCATGCCCACATTTGAAATGGGCGGGCCAGAGTGTTGTCGTCGCTGGTGTTGATAAATCCTTGATCCTTGCTGCTCCTCCTGCATTCAAAGAAACAAGTCGTTAGTAGCACCTATGACAAAATATAAGGCGTTTGATCCTAAAACCAATGAAAGATGCATGCGTAAGATTAGCTAAATGGATAGATAAAATGATTCCAAAGAACCTACAATTTTGGCAGAGGCCAGAGAACATTACCAGAGGGCCACTGCCATCAAAACAGTCGGGGAAACACCGTCGATTCACATTCAACTATAATTCGTCCCTAGTCAGGACGAATTCAACTGTAATTCGTCCTTGGGTAGGACGAATTCGCCTACGATAAAGCATCAAGGTGATTTTGCCCAAATGTCGCATCTCAAGATCTCCAAAATACCTGCAAACATAGGGGTTAGCTAATTGGGGGCATTTTCGGATGACCCATATGGTTGGATTTTCCCAATTTGACCTTCGTCAATAGGAATTTGATGTTGTTACCTGCAAGTTAGTGGGGACAACAAAAGCAACAAACGTGATAATATTTGATCAAAATCTTATGAAATTGAAATTATAAACTATCTAAACAGCATAGAATGGAATAGAATCTGAACAAATGATAAAAGAACAATTTAAAATAAAACTTAGAAAGTGTGGGGCACCCAAGCGGGCCGCCCACCATTAGAACTTGATTTTGGCACCAATCCACTTGGGATGGGCCCAAAATATTTTGTAATGGGTTGTTAGCGAATTGGTAGATCAATGTGGTCAAATGTCGAGTTTTGGGTCCGGATCCACACTTCCAAAAGCCACCCAATAACCTCTCTTGCGAAAGAGATCAAGGATGTGGAAAGGGTGAATAAAAAAGGGTGCAATGTGGTATTCAATTTGGCAGCACTTCGTTGCTTGAAAATGCCTCCAACTTCGCCTTTTTTGAGTGGGAAAGTCCACCATTTTATATATTCATGGGGTCTCTTTGGAGGGGCATGCATAAGCGCCATGTGGCAGTCATACCTTCCCATGAGGGAGGAAAGTCTTCCATGACTTGGGCTTCCATGACTGCCCTTGTGACATTCCTCTAACGCCCAATCTACCCACCTACATGTGCATGCAAGGCAGGAGGCAATAATTGACTGTCTTCGGTTGCCACTTGGCACCATTTTTCTTTTTGCCCATTGAACTTGGAATTCATCCTGACCCAAGACGAATTAAGAATTCGTCCCTGGGAGAGACAGATCCCAATTTGAATTCATCCCTGGGCATGACGGATACTGAGCAAGGTGCTTGAATGTGCCAAATTGCCTTCTGACCTTACAAAATTGCTACAAAAGTGGTTAGGACCACTGTTTAACCTTTGAGGGCTGCCCTGGGGGCTGTGTGTGTCAAAGTGATCAGTGTTTGCAGTCACGTAATCAGATTGGTGTTATTTTGGTGGTTACAGATGCCCTTTTTTGGGATGCGTTGTGCTTGGCACAGTGTCGAGCAAAAATAGATAACCAAAGCACTAATGATTAGGGTTTCTTGGTAACATAACCAACTTTTGATGCCCCAAGTATGGGAAGGGCATGCATTCTTGAATCCTTGCTTCTGATGAGCTAAGAAATTTGATTTCAAGTATTAACCTATTTTGGTGAGGTGTGACTTGAGCTTGGACATTGATCAGTCATGATTAAGCAAAGGACGCAACCTTTTGTCCATAGGGGAACTTTGTGTTCATGCTTCGGGAATGCAAAGTGTTTGATCAATTTGTGATTATTTCTTGTTTGCTGCCCCAAGCAGGAGCGTGATTGTCTTTGTCAATGATTCTTTGAATGCATGTCATTGCCTTGATTGGGTGTGTGCTTGTTGATTGGTGACTAAGTGTGACTACCCCCTCAAGCGATGAATCGATGAGGGAATGACCTTCATGAGAAAAGCGATGAGTCGCTTGACCCAAGATGACTTGTGCCAAGGGTGCCTTCGGAGATTTAGCATTAAGCATGTGCAATTTTTTTGACATTTAGACCTATTTTTGGTGGGTGGTAACCCTTTTTATGATGCTTTTTGGAGCTAAAATTGGCAAAAATCCATCTTCTCGTGGAGCGGTTTGGCTAAGATAGCCTTCTTAGGGAATAGGATAGTGACAATTGGTGACCCCAATGTCTGTTTTGTATTCTCGGGATGTCAAGTGCAACATCACTCTCATCGGACAAGTTTATTATCTGTTTTAGTGCATTTTTGTTCAATTTTTGATGTTTTTTGAAATTTCTAGCCTGAATTCATCCCAGGGTAGGACAAATTCTATCTTAGAATTTGTCCCTAGGAGGTACGAGTGCTAACCAGAGTGCTCGTCCCAAGGAAAGACGAATTTAAGCTCAAAAGGCCTATTTAAAGACCAAAACTAGGGTTTGGCCTCAGTTGCATCTGATTTTTCTTGCGATTTGGAGCTCTGGGGAGGAGGAGGTTAATTCTACGAAGTGAAGCACTGCCAGATTTTCCCTGTCATCATGAGTGCACAAACCAGATTGAGCGGCGGAGCCGAAGCGAGACCGGTAAGTGCTCCCTAGAGTTTATTTTTGTTTTAAAACTACAAGTGTTTTGTTTAATTATTTTTGTGATGATGTTTTTCAAAATTTTAAAACTTAAACCTTGAAACTGAACTGAAGACAACTAAAACTTAGTGCACAACTAAACGTAGTGAAGAACCTAAGTGAAGAATTTTTATTGCTTTAACTAAACCCTAGCATAAACGGAACGTAAAACCCTAAGACGTAATGATTTTTTTTTTTTTTTTGAATTTTTGTTCTGTTTTATTTTTGTTGGAATTTATCAGTTAGGATTAGGAACCCTAGAACTGAAACATTTTTGAATTTTGAATTTTTATTTTTAAATTAATCAGTTAGGATTAGAAACCCTAGAACTGAAAAATTTAATTTTTGTTGGAATTTTTGTGTTTTTTTTTTTTTTTATGTACAGTTCTTTTTTCATGATTTTAATGTTTTTGAGTTATTTTCTTTTGCAGGTTGTTAGGATCCGGTACCGTGTACCCACTGCTTTCACTGAAGCATGGATTAGGCTGACTGAGGCTGACTGGGAGTGGCTTGATGCCCTTGGGCTCAAGCAGGTGGCTCGACTAGAGCCTGTGGTCGCAGATCAGGCCTACTTGACGGCTCTGATCAATCTTTGGGATCCATAGCCCAACACCTTCCATCTCCCAACAGGGGAGATGACTGTGACTTTGGAGGATATATATCAACTTCTACAAATTTTGATAGATGTACTGCCCATCAAGACATCATCGTGTGATCAGTGTATAGCTATACTAACGAGATGCTTCGGGCATGGGGAGGACCTAGGTGTGGAGGATCGACTGGAGAGGGTAGAGAGCGACTGCTAGATTGGTGGGATTTTGGTTCAATGGTGGTTGGAGATGGGGGTGTTGGGTGTGAGGCACGCATTCCTTATGGGCCTCATGTCCAACATGCTATTACCTGATTTGTTAGGCGCGAGGTTGCCATGGAACCTACTGGATTTGGTGTGGCAGTTGGTAGAGTGCCTGATAGAGGCACCGCTTATCCTGAGATGGGGACAAACACTGTTGGCATAGCTCTATGGGAAGCTGTATGAGGTCTGATATCGGTAGCAAAAGGGGATTAGCTATAACTATCTATTGCAGTGCTGGGGTTGGTAGCACATAGCAGTTGAGAGGCTAGCCGGGTTACCATGGATGACTCGGGCGATGATGGAGGATAAGGAGATAGGGTATGCAATTCTGTGGCGACGGTCCGGAGAGCAAGGATAGAGTTGATGGTGGGCAGGTGTCGTAGGGCACTATGCCGATACCTTCTCTCGGCTCACTCTAGGGGAGGTGGTTTGGTGCCCTTATCGGGACTGTCTAGCCTGGCCGGAGGCTGGAGAGTGGCTCCAATGGGTACATAGAGAGCGGTGGCTAATTGGGTAGCATGGGACCAAGCATGAGTTCTTATCATTTAGCCGGGTTACACAACAGTTTGGGGTGTGCCAGGGGTTTCCTGGTGAGCCCGTGGTCTATCGACATCGGGGGGATGAGAGGACTCTAGACCGATCGATCATTGCACCACTGGGCGAGGATTCAGATGCGATGATCGACGTCCTGGACATGGATGATGTCGGGACTACCACTGAGTATGACTCGTGGTGGGTACTACGGCGATGGCGAGGAGAGGGGCCACTGAGAGGCATGGAGGCGACAGTGGTAGGCAGGGAGGGTGCTGAGGCACCAGGAGATGATTAGGGAGCTCATTTGGAGGATGTAGAGATGGTAGAGGTGGAGGGTGAGGATGTGGATTTGGGAGCTTCGGATCAACCGAAGATGTAGGACATGGCGGAGCAATGGGAGCCAAGGCAGGTTACTATTTCGAAGAGTCCCATGCCTCAAGCGGATGCGAAGGATATGGCATTTGGGATACGTACTGAGAATGCGTGTTTGGTAGAGCTGCTACGGAGGCGAGACCAGGAGCTAGGGGATGCATTACGAGAGATGGATATCCTGTGGGCTCAGCTAGTAGAGTGGGATAGGGTTTTGGTGCAGTGCGATGATGCATTAGCTTACTACTGTCGATGGGATGCAGAGTGGTTTTGGCATCAGATAGATATGAAGGGGGAGATTATCCGCCTTGATGGGCGGCTACCTGAGCTATTGGGAGGTGGATATTCACATCGAACGAGGGACAGTGGTACTCAGCAGTCAGCATCATCTCATCGTAGGCAATTGGATCAGGGAGGGGGTAGCAGGTGTGATGTGGGGGCTAGTAGTAATCGTCTTGAGGGGTCCCATAGGACCCACACCACGAGGGGTAGTTCTCGTCGCACCGATCCTGCGTGATCATGGTGGCCGATGCCTCAGGCTGGGTGGTTTTTGGATTGATTACGGGGTTAGAGGACTAGTTTTGTAGCCTGTGGGCATTTTTTTGACGATATATATATATATATACCAGCTTTATTTTGTTTATGCATATGTGATGATGTGATCTTATGCATGATGGTTGATGAATATGGATGTATGCATGTTAATTTATTTTGATGGATGCATATGTTATGATGAATGCAAATGTTTTTTATTTATATGTGATATGCAAAAAATGAAGTGGATGAATGGAATTTGTGATGTTTGGTTAGGGCACCATAGACTATTTAGGACTCTGTTTATTTTGTTTTTAGGCGATTGCTTTGGTGACTGACTTTGTATGTATACATGTGGTTTTTGTATTTTCTGATGGTATTGTAAGGATGAAAAGTAGCGTAGTTGGTTTTAGAAATGTAGCTAAGGTTTTCTGAGACTCAGACGGTTTTAACTCACTAGCCATGACTATACTTTATCTTACAAGACTTTTGAACAAGGTATGAATCGGACTTGTCTTTGACCAAGCTATTTCACATCCCTGTGTGTGCAATTGAGTTCATTTATGTGGTATTTGTCAAGATACCGCCAGTGCCAGATAGGCTGTCAACCAAACCTGGACTAAGGATCACCTAATTAGCTCCACTAACTCCTTTATTGTATTTAGTCAGATTAATCTATGGTACTATCTAGGATACCATAAGCTAGCTCATCCGCATGCAAACATCGATTTGTACACAAGTTAATGTGACAGATATATCATCATGCGGGAAGTTTTACCGCCAGTGACCGATAGGCTATCCACCAGACTGGTACTGAGGCTTGCCTCATGACTTGTCGAAATGCTGAGAGTTCCAAGGATTCAAGTTCGACTCCCTTCTTTTCTTCAATTGTATTGGGATACTTGCTCCTTTTTAGTGATAAAATCACTATTTATTTTTGTGTTATTTGTTTTTTTTTTTTTTGAGCAAGGGATTTGGATATGGAGTGACGAAAATCACTATTGTTTGTGCCTATTGATGTATGCACTGTGGGATGTCAAATTTTGGTGTTTTGAATTTTGCAAATTTTTGATGTTTTGCGACTATTGAGAACTTTGGGATTCTTGGGGAATTGGGTAGGGAAGATGCTTGTCCTTTTGCCAACTCTCAGCATTCTTTGGGTCATTTGCACAGGGGGATGAGCAAGATAGCCGTTTCGCTTATGGTGACCTGGATTGCTTTGCAGGTTTCATCTTTCATTCACAAAACTTGGGAGTTTTTTATGTGTTTTAATTTGTGTTGGGATGCTACGTAACAAGGTGTGATTCAAGTAGAACTCTACTTTTGTAAAATCTACCTAACTTGGTACAGTACATGGCTTAGAAAGCAAAATTACGACTGAAAGACGAAAACTCTTGATACATTATAAGACCACTGACTCTAGTGTGGTAAAAAGTAGTAAATGGCATATTTTTGTTGTTTTTTGGACTGCTTATAAAATGGAAAAATGTAAAACTAGATGGACTAGCAGAGCAATTACAGCCTATGGTGCCTTTGACCTGTATGACCACAAATATGCAATGTATGGATGTGATGCTTTATGCAGCTGTATATTTTTGTATTTTGATGGAATGATTTTTTTTGTGAATATGAAGATAAGATATAAGAAGAGATTTTATTGATGAATTTGAGCATGCCTAGAAATGAGATGCAAATCTTTGTTGTTTTTTGATGATTTTTGGATTTTGAATTTCTTTATTTTTGACCAAGCGATTGTGGGAATCCTTGGAGCATTTTGGGGTTGACCAAGCGATTATGTGAATCCTTGGAGCATTTTTGGGATTGACCAAGTGATTATATGAATCCTTGGAGCATTTTGGGATTGACCAAGCGATTATATGAATCCTTGGAGCATTTTGGGATTGACCAAGTGATTATATGAATCCTTGGAGCATTTTTGGGATTGACCAAGTGATTATATGAATCCTTGGAGCATTTTTGGGATTGACCAAGCGATTATATGAATCCTTGGGGCATTTGTGGGATTGACCAAGCGATTATATGAATCCTTAGGGCATTTTTGGGATTGACCAAGCGATTATAGGAATCCTTGGAGCATTTTGGGATTGACCAAGCGATTATATGAATCCTTGGAGCATTTTTGGGATATGGCTCTCTTAGATATGGAATGGGCGCAAATGAATGATGTTCAAGGGTTCTGTTTCCTTTATTCCGTCAAGAGAGGCTAGCCAATATGTCCCAGGTCCTATTTTTCTATCAATGACATATGGACCTAACCAATTTGTCACCAACTTGTTCCTTAGGTGGGACGACAAACTAGAATTTTGTTGGTTTTCCTTCAAAACCAAATCACCAACCGAAAAGTCCCTTAGGTGAACTTTCATGTTGTAAGCTTTCTTAAGTCGCTCTTGATAGATACGTAAATGCTCGATAGCATTAACGCATCATTCATTAAGAAACGTAAGCTGGTCTAACCGAGATTATCGTGCAGCGTCATCATCGATGAACTCTTGCATTGATATGCGTAGGGAAGGAATTTCCAACTCTAGAGGCATGACTACCTCGGAGCCATACACGAGCAAAAATGGAGTGGCCCCATTGGGCATCCGAATACTGGTGTGATAAGCCCATAGGGCAAGTGGGATTTGAATGTGCCAATCCTTATGACTATCTACGACTATCTTTTTAAGGATGGCAACTAGCATTTTGTTTGATGCTTCTGCTTGCCCATTCGCCTGCAGATAATAGGGTGTCAAAAAACTATGCTAAATTTTGTACTTTGTGGTCAAAGCATGCACGTCTTTGTTCTTGAATGGTGTCCCATTATCCGAGACTATTTTGGATGAAACACCAAAACAACATATGATGTTATGCAAAATGAACTCCACAATGTGGGGTCCTGTCGTAGAGGTAAGCGAAACTGCTCCCACCCACTTCATAAAATACTTTGTGGCCATTATGATAAATGTGTGATGGCCTGATGACACAGGGGAGATCTTTCCAATTAGATTGAAGCCCCACTATAAAAATGACCAAGCGGACTGGACTGTCTGCAAGGCCTAGGAAGGTACATGTGTCAAATTAGCATGGTGTTGACACTTCACACACTTCCTGACATATGCAAAACAATCTCGCTCTAAAGATGGCCAATACTAGCCCATGTGAAGAATGTGCTTTGCGATGGCCATACCACTGAAGTGGCCACCACATGTACCATCATGCGCTTGGGCGACTGCCCAAGTGGTCTCTTGCTGGTCCAAGTAATGGAGGATTCCTTCATAGCTGCGATGATACAAAATGTCTCCTATCAAGACATAATTAGCCACTTTCTACTTGAATGCTCGTTTTACAGCATGCATCAATCTAAGCAGGAGATTACCTAACTTGAGGTAGTCTCTAATGGGTAAATACCAGTCTTGTTGATCAGAAACCTCGATGGTATGAATAACCAATCCCTCTTGAAGTTCATCCCTAGCAAATGTTGAGCGAGAAAGAACTTGTAAGAATAGCATTGTATTGCTATTAATGGGAGTAGGGGAGAACAAGGACCCCCAGTTGGCATGTTTCAAATGATCATGGATTTGAGAGAACTTATCTAAGGATGGTTCAATCTGGATCATGCGGATTCCTGGCATCAAGTCAGAGCTTGCACTCTCCATCGCAGATTGTGATAGGGTTTTGACTTGAATGGTTGTCATATCACCAGAAAGGTCTTGCGGGATTAGTGACCCCAATGAGGCCATTGTGTTCGCAAAATGATTCGATGATTGAGGGAGTGCCTCGATGTCGTACCACTCAAGTTTTGCCAGGAATTTGTCCACAAGGGCTTTATAGGCCTGCATAACTGGGCATTTGCATTGGAATACCCCTTTGACTTGATTGACGATTAACAGCTAATTACCAAAGATGTTTAGTCATTTGATGTTCATGGTGATTATTGTCTGAAGACCTATGAGCAAGGCTTCATACTCTACATTATTGTTGGTGCATGGGAAGTTTAATTTAAATGACAGGGGCATTGGAGCACCCTGTGGTGTGAAGAATACTATTCTTGCACCACCACCTTGCTCACATTTAGAACCATCAAAAAATAGGGTTATGTCGACTGTGACTCAGGCTCATCAGAATCTATCGATTCTGAGACATGGAAGACCCCATCATCGGGTAGTTCTATGACCAGAGGCTGATCGTCTTCGAGAGGAACCTTTGCTAGTTGATCGACTATGACCTATCCTTTGATAGATTTTTGTCCAATAAACTCTATGTCAAATTCCATCAACAACATGATCCATTTCACCGTGCGACTACTATGATAGGTACGACTCATCATGTATCACAATGGATTATCCTTAGACACAACATACGTAGTTTTGCTCAGCATGTAGTGGCATAACTTTTTGGTAGCAAACACCACTGCCAGCAGAGTTTCTCGATGTATGCATAGTTAAGTTCATAACTGACCAGGGTGCGACTAAGATAATAAGTAGCCTATTCTTTTTGAAGTTTGTTCTTCTGGGCCAGGATGGCGCCCAGTGCCACCTCAATAGCTGAGATGTATAAGTAGACTGGCACTCATGGTCTAGGTGGTACCAATACTGGCAGTGAAGCCAAGTATTATTTGATATCATCAAAGGTTGACTGGCACTCGTCATCCCAGTGAAATGTAACCCCCTTGTGCAATAATTTGTTCATGGGTCGACACTTGTCAGATAGCTATGCTATGAAGTGATTTATTGATGTGACCTTTCCCTACAGACTTCTAAGCTGCTTAATGGTAGTTGGGTGAACCATTTCAAGGATTGCCTTGACTTTCTTTGGGTCCACCTCGATACCTCGCTTTGATACTATGAAACCCAAGAGTTTTCTAGATGTGATGCCAAATACGCACTTCTTAGGATTCAGTCTAACTTTATGCTCCATGAGGCGATCGACAATATTGCTTAAGTCATCGAGATGATTTGGGCGTAAAAGAGATTTGGCCAACAAATCATCCATGTAATCTTCCAAGGTTTTATGCATGTAATCATGGAAGATGTATGTCATGGCATGTTGGTAGGTGGTGCTAGCATTTTTAAGGCCAAAAAGCATGACTTTATAACAAAATATCCCCCAGGGCATTATGAACGCCATTTTTAGTTGGCCTTCAGGATTGATACGAATCTGATTGTATCCTGAGAAAACATCCATGAGGGAAAGCATTTCGTGACCTTCTGTAGTGTCTACCAACACGTCGATGCTTGGAAAGGGGAAATCATCCTTAGGAATCGCTTTTTTAGATCTCAAAAATTAGTGCATATGCGAATCCTTCCGTCAAGATTTTTTATGGGCACCATGTTGGACAGCCATGGCGGATAATCCATGCAGATGAAAAATTGTGCATCCAACAGCTTTTGCAATTTTTCTTTGACCATCAAGGCCAATGTTGGGTGCATCTTACATAGTTTTTGCTTAACTGGCTTGATTTTCAGATCAAGCATTAGATTATGCATGACTAGCTATGAATCTAGCCTCGACATGTCTTTGTATGACCATGCAAAAAACTCCTTCTTCTCTTTGATAAGGGCAATGTAGTCGGCTTGCTCTTCAGGGGAAAGACTTACCCCCAGCTTGAGAATCTATGAATTCATTGGATCTGTGTCGATGTCTACATCAGTAGTCTCCTCGACTGACATGTGGGATCCATCCTCCAACTGATGTGGAGTCGGGATCAAATGGATATCATTAGCTGAGTTTAAATATGCATTGGGAACCTCGGGTTCCTCTTTAGCCTGAAAGATATCCTAAGTTGTCCCTAGGGTAAAATGAGGCATTTTATCGAAAGGCCACTACTCTGATTGGGATGGAGGTGAATTGATGTGATCCAAATCGATGGCATCTATGTCTAGATGCAATGATTGTGCTGGATCAGTCGGATTGTAGATGGGTGCGGTCAAATCAATGGAGATCATGTGGATGAAATGAATTTGGTCTCCATTACCATGGGTGTGATGACTCAAACATTTTGGATATTCCCTACGTTCTGGATCTGGCTCTAGAGGGACAGGCATGAACGTATCGGCCCTATGTGCTGATAGGAAGACAGGGTATCCCCTCGACACTGATGTCATTATAGGGTCTCGGGGTGGACAGTGCTCATCGTAAACTTGGAGTCATGGATCCAACACTTGGTCCCACCCTATTAGGTCTACATACCACTCATGCCCTAGCACTATGCCCATATATGCAAATAAGTCATTAATCCCCAAGGGACACCATTGTTGCACTTGTTGCCTTTGTTGCATTTGTCGCATGTGGTTGAGATAGGCCATCTCAGTCTCATCTTTCGAATCACTGTCGGAGATCCAAAAATGTTAATTTTCTTCAACAACTGCTTGTGACATTAAGGGTTCACCTTGTTCTAGCAAATTAATCTGGGCCCATTACGGTTTTTCCACACTTGGTGGGGGGACCTGATTCTCTTAACACAACACTGGCTCAACTAGAACCTCTAAAGGGAACAGTTTCAAAAAGATCTCTTGCCAGTTATTCATGGGAGTCTCTCGTGAGTGATCACTATTAGATTCAAAGGGATCATATGATTCTGATTCATCTTTTGAAGATCCTTCTGGACACTATTTATGCTCTCCTTGAAAGTTAGTGTTTGAACTTTCACCTCTCTCTAGAAAATGAGAAGGATTATTGATGTTACTAAGGGTGGTTGTTGACCATGGGAGGTAATCTCCCAATTTATATGTTGTGTTTGGGTTGGCATAAGGATCTGATGCCAATCCACCCTTGTTGCCTATTCCTAGGCCTTGCATGTTTTCCACCAAGATGTCTAAGGGCAAGGGGTGGTTGAACCCTACTCCCGACTTGTCATAAGGCATTTGGTATCTTGGCTGGAAAAGGACACACACTCCTTTCTCATACCTACCTATCCCATATCCATGTTGATTGCATTGGCCAAGGTATCTCAGGATGAAGTAAGGGTTAGACAGATAGTTGATATTTTTTGCAAAAGGTTCTTCGTCCTTGTCCTTTTGCATGCATGGTTCAGTACCATGGTCAAGGCCCTCATACACAAAATTGGTCTGGTTTGGTGGGTAGCCTAAAGGAACAACTGTCTTGATGGTGAGGCAAGGTCTCCCCATGTCTTGCACTGAATCTAGCATGGGCGTTGCTACAACATTCTGCACTAGATATTCACCCAAGCCTATACTGGCCATTTCAACAGTAACTGTTGGCGATTGAGGGGGAGGAAACAGAAGCCCTTCTGGAGTCCATTCCATGTTGGGTAGACTAGGAGCCTCAGCTTCCATTGTGCTAGGCATATCTTCTATTGAGATGGTTGATATTTTTGGTAGCACCTCCTCTAGGGGTTGAGCCTCTTCCAGGATTTGTTTCCCTTTGTCCTTCTTTTTAGCCATGACAGGTGACGTTGATAGTGAAGGAGCGGATGATGAAGATGCACCTAGCTAGGGTTTTGATGGATTAGTCACCAGTGGTTCCCGCGACATCGGACCCTATCTAGATGGATTTAACTAGAAATCCAAGTGCGTCAATGGGAGGGTCGATTGCGGCATCAACTACATAGCATTGCAATATTTGAAGAGTTCTAAGTCTATCGGGCTATATGTACTTCTCCTTCAAATGCATACTTCTCATGTCCGTAATCCATGGTCGCCCTAGCAATATGTTGTATGCCATCTCACCTTCCAAAATATGGCACAATGTAGGTATCGTATTTTGTCCTACCTAAATGGGTAGAATAATTGTGCCAACTGTCGAGCATATCGCATTGTTGAATGCTCGTAGTGTGTAAGTGGAAGCGGTGATGTGAGAGGCTAGCAGATTTAGTTGTTTCAATGCTGCTATAGTAATGATGTTACTAGATGAGCCAATGTCTACCAACACCCTCTTATATGGGATCCCGTTGACCCGCACGATTATGTGCAAGGGTGGATCTGCCATGTCATCAGGTATTGATTTAACTTCATCTTCTCGAAATGTGATGACCGGCTCTGTACATCGTTTTACATGTCCCACAAAGTTATTAAAGGAATTCGCTTCATGGGGCTGCAACTTTATGGCTTTCAAAATTTCCATGAGAGCTTCCCGATGGGGTGCTGATTGCTGTATAAGCTCATATATGGATAGCCTAGCCGACGTGGTCCGCAAACTTTGCATTATTTTAGTCTGTATCATGACCTTAGGTCTATGCGGAGGTAACTGCATAGGGTGTTGTTGAGGTTGCGACGTTGTTGGAACTTCTCTTATGGCTGCCGCAGGGGCAACCCCTGGGTATTTCTTATTATTGGTCACTATGCTTATCATTCCCACATACCCTTGCATGGGGAGATTTTGTCGCACCTCATTGACTTTAAGGGGTTTTGCTTATGTCTCATGGGCAGGCAAGGGATATTTGAAGACTCCCATCTACTGGTTATTTAGTGCTATGGGGTTGTCCACTGCCAATGTTTTATTATCAATCAAGTCTTGTATTAATCCCTTGAATTTCTAGTATGCATTCAGGTCATGTCCCCTTCGCTTGTGGAACCTACAATATAAATCCTCTTTGTATCCCTTAGGCTTGGGAGCATTAGGATCTATGGTTTGGATCTCTAGAAGGGTGATTAAATTTACCACTGAAAAGTGGTCAAAAAAAAAGTCCCTGGACTTTGTATAAGGAGTAAATTGTTGTCTAGGGTGATGCTGCTGATTTTGCTCCTATTTTTTATTTTCTCTTTCATAATTATTAGGAGGCACTGCCTGATAATTAGCCTTTTGAGGCTGTGTTTCTTGTGCAGTCTTAGGAACATTTATCGCAAATTGATTAACCGCAACGGGTTTTTGTTGCGTAGTCCCTTTCTTAGTGTTTTTGTTCCACTCTTTCTTTTTAGGTTTGGCAATTTTGCCATCCTATATTTTGATCTCTTCGATAACTCTGGCTTGCGCCAAAGCTTCTTCTAAGGTGGCATATTGCTACAACTGCAATAGCCCAAATATTGATCTCAGACAACTTCGTGAAAACATTTGTGTGAGGTCGAACATAGGGGGAAGGTAGGGTAGCTTAGAAAGCAGAGCCCTCCATCGATTCCCATAAGCCACCATTATTTCTTCCTAATATTGCCTAAGGCTGGCCAGGTCACTCAGTGATGCCTTCTTCTTGGTGTTGAAGGCAAAGCGTTCAAGGAACGCATCCACTAACTGATCCAAGTTATTTATGATGTGCTTCGGCAACTGTGTGAACCAATCCGAGGTAGGGCCTACGAATGTGGTTATGAATTTCCTTAGCAACAATGCATAATTATCTTGAATGCCAAAGCATTGTCTCAGGAATCTTGTCACATGCTCTTGGGAATCCTCTTCACCCTTAAAGACTGCCAACTAAGGCAACTTGAAATGTTTGGGGTAAAGAGGTGTGGGCACTGATGGATGCACTAGATGACTGTGGAGTTGACGTAACATGGGATTTTGGTGCCCAGAAGCTTTGGTCTCCATAGAATCCAAATGCTCTAATAGCACCTTGTATGCATCGAAATATTTAATCTCTTCTTCTTTTATTTGCTCTCGTTATGAGTTGTGGGAGACTAGAGGCCTATGGGGGGGTGGCTGAATGGTAGCCCTTCTACCTTGATAGGGCATTTTGGCCCTTTCTACTTCTAGTTCATACTCCTCATAAACTTCCTGAGGAGTCTCTGGGTGAGACCTATGACCCTGAGTGAGTCCCTACTGAGGGTACCCATCATTGTTTCATGGAGTGGCATCCCTCTCAGGTCTATGGGGTCTTAGAGGCAAAGCTTGATGAGGTTGTGGAGACCTATCCTGCACCAAGGTATTATGCCTCTCATATTGTTTTGCTTTTTGGGTGCGAGGGGTTGGCACCCTCTCAGGTAGTTTATAAAGCAACTTGTCCACTTCGTGCTGCATGCACTCTTTGTTAAGGCGGTATAAGTGCTCTAACTGCTGATGATCTTGCTACAACCGCATGATTTGGGCTTGGTGGGCAGCATGTCTGGCGACTACTAGGTCAATTTGGTCTACCATATTAGGCTTAGGAGGCTTGAATGTTTCTCCTATGTATTTGCCTCGGTCTTGATGATCCAAGATTTCAATGGGTCACTTCCCTCTATCGAGGTTGGCAAAATTTACCTGAGGCTCTAGCCTCGATGTGCGACCATGGTATCTAGCAGGTGCAGAAGTGCAAGGCTCCCACGCTGTATATTACTCTTGAGGAATTTGATGATCTTCCTCGTACCCCCTTTCATGGGTGTGAAGTGGGAGGGCAGAGTTAGCTTTCCCTGTGTGGAAAGCCCTGTGCTCTGGGTTTTGTCTTTCAGTTCTAACAATGATGGGAGGCAAAGGAGAGATGCCATAGTCACGTTGTCTCTCCTCATGGGCACTATGCCTCTCTAGCGCTTCGTTGTGCAGTGGCCACTCATATATAGCCTCTAAAGGCGATCTTCTATTTATGTTGAGTGCCACATGTAAAGCTTCTTCTTGAAAGGGGTTGTGTTGAATGGGCGTGTCCCCCTGAGGGGTGTCCCTATAATTCCACCTTGACATGGAATGATGTGGACTCTCTTGTGGTCCAGACCGCCAAGGCGGTATGGCCAAGTCCTCAGGGCTAAAGTGAAGGCGACTTGTGCCCGCTCCTTGTACACTTTTCACAGCTTCTTCCCTTGATTGGGCTTGGCTACGGGTGCACACCATTGTGGTGCTCTTCTACCAGCTAAGCAGATTTTATCTCTTTTATGATTTTTTTTTACTTTTTTTTTGTTACACTAAGCAGAAATGAACACACACATACACAAACGGTGATTATCTCTTTTAAAGATTATTGGTGTGTCCTAAACTAGTTTAAGTGTGTTTTTATGATTTTATTTTGTTTTTTGAAAGTTTTGAAGAATTTTTAAATGCGTAATGAAGGCTCATATAACTCCCATAAATGGTCGCCCCTTCAATATACCATTGCCCGGTCGATATACCAACATCTCTATATACCCGCCCTTATGAGAGGGAAACTATAGGTACGTGAGAGCAGATGGTACATGGTATGTAGGCGGTACAGAAGGGGGATTATCCTATTAATGACACCTACCATAGAAGACTTATCCTCAAGCACTGGGAATCACCCCAGCGACACTCGATCAGCTTTTGTCAGGATTTACGCCTAACAACAGTGACAATTGGGGTAAATGGATGCAAAAATCAAGCCAAGGTGGTGATGAACCCATCGTTGGTCTTGATCAAGGGTTGGGGTCTTATGACCAGCTCACATGATGTGTGTGTGGTTCTTTTTATTAAAAATGAAAACAAGCAGAGGCAACTACTTTCCTTAAGAAGGCAAAATTGACAGAAACAAAAATAGAAAAGCAAAAATTGAGATGAACAGTTTAGAACCCTTACCTTTCTCTGCCTAGACCTGCTGTTTCTGATCCTCAGCCCTGAAAATGTATAGACAAAAATTCATCCCTCTGTGAGATGAATTACAGAACAGAATTTGTCCCTTTCTGAGATCAATTAGAATTCATCTCAGGGTCAAACGAATTACAGTAAGGTATTCATCATAGGCAAAGATGAATAACAGTCAGAGCTCGAACAATGGTACATGTAAGCACAAATCACAAATTTTTGATCAGTTTCTCGATCTTAAAAACCAGGGAACAAAGGTTCCATCGTGATCGCCACTGAAAGCACGAGATTTCGAAAGATTTGAAAGGAAAACTATTGCGATGCATTCAAAATCAAATAAACTCTTAAGTCCTAAAATGTGAAATGCATGAAATGAAAGAGACAAATTGAAATGAGATAAAATAAAGTGTAGAAAGCACAACCCTTTTTATTTAACTCTCTTAATCTCGGTTACAAAGATGCCTCCTCCCTTTTCAGGGGCTAGGAGCGTTAAATGAATTTTGGTTACAATCATGACTTAGTATTCCTCCTTCCGCATGCCCACATTTGAAATGGGCGGTCCAGAGTGTTGCCGCCACTAGTGTTGATAAATCCTTGATCCTTGTTGCTCCTCCTACATTCAAAGAAACAACAAGTCATTAGTAGCACCTGTGACAAAATATAAGGCGTTTGATCCTAAAACCAATGAAAGATGCATGCGTAAGATTAGCTAAATGGATAGATAAAATGATTCCAAAGAACCTGCAATTTTTGCAGAGGCCAAAGAACATTACCAGAGGGCCACTACCATCAAAACAGTAATGGAAACACTATTGATTCACATTCAACTATAATTCATCCCTGATCAGGATGAATTCTACTGTAATTCGTCCCCGGGTAGGATGAATTTGTCTGTGCCAAAGCGTTGAGGTGATGCTACCCAAATGTCGCGTCTCGGGATCTCCAAAATACCTACAAACATAGGGGTTAGCTAATTGGGAGAATTTTGGGACGACCCAGATGGTCGGATTTTCCCAATTTGACCTCTATCAATGGGAATTTGACGTTGTTACCTGCAAGTTAGTGGTGACAACAAAAGCGACAAACGTGATAATATTTGATCAAAATCTTATGAAATTGAAATTATAAACTATCTAAACAACATAGAATGGAATAGAATCTGAACAAATGATAAAATAACAAATTAAAATAAAACTTAGAAAGTGCGGGGTGCCCAAGCGGGCCGCCCACCGTTAGAACTTGATTTCGACACCAATCCACTTGGGATGGGCCCAAAATATTTTGTAATGGGTTGTCGAAAAATTGGTAGATCAATGTGGTCAAATGTCGGGTTTTGGGTTTGGATCCACACTTCAAAAATCCACCCAATAACCTCTCTTGCGAAATAGATCAAGGATGTGGAAGGGGTGAATCAAAAAGGGTGCAATGTGGTATTCAATTTGGCAGCACTTCATTGCTTGAAAATGCCTCCAACTTCACTTTTTTTGGGTGGGAAAGTCCACTATTTTATAGACCCATGGGGTCTCTTTGGAGGGGCATGCATAAGCGCCATGTGGCAGTCATGCCTTCCCATGAGAGAGGAAAGTCCTCCATGACTTGGGCTTCCATGACTGCCCTTGTGACAATCCTCTAATGCCCAATCTGCCCACCTACATGCACATGCAAGGCAGGAGGCAATAATTGACTATCTTCGGCTGCCACTTGGTGCCATTTTTCTTTTTGCCCATTGAACTTGGAATTCGTCCTGACCTAGGACAAATTAAGAATTCATCCCTGGGAGAGACGAATCCCAATTTGAATTCATCCCTGGGCAGGACGGATATTGAGCAAGGTGCCTGAATGTGCCAAATTTCCTTCTGACCTTACAAAATTGCTACAAAAGTGGTTAGTACCATTGTTTAACCTCTGAGGGCTGCCCTGGGGGCTGTGTGTGTCAAAGTGATCAGTGTTTGCAGTCACGTAATCGGATTGGTGCTGTTTTGGTGTCTATAGTACCATAAAAATAAGTGAAGCATTTTCTCAAGTAATTTTTTTTTCCACTTTCAAACAACAGTTTTGTTCATAAGAGTGCTTTTGGGTTCTTAGCACATTTTTTAACCCAATAAATCAATAATATTAATTTTAATTAGTATAAATATATCAAACCACTTATGGGATTCTTATAATGTTACAAAAAACCACCCAAGTGGACGACATTGGCCAAATCCTATAAAGGTACCATTATGTAGAATCGATTCACCATAGTATCGTTCCTTTTGTTTTGATCATTTGGGTCGATCCATGACATGGATTATACTCTAGTTACCATAACACCTAGAGGGTGGATGTATGCTTGTCCACTCCTAGTCATACTAAACCTTCAATTACCTGGTTGACTTATTCTATCAAATGTATGAAAGGAAATTACGTATATATGTCCCTGTGACTAACTGATTATCCTCTTAATTGGATTCAGTTAGTGCCTTGTCAATATCTTGACCTGGAAATTCATATCACATACCCATTGTGACTCACAACGTTTTTCCCATACAAAACATTGTGGATGTTCTAGCTAAGTCAAATGAACATGGGATTTATCATCGTACTAGCCCAAACAACCTGGATATAGCATGCCATACCACCCCTCATTACTAGGTCTAACTGAGTATCAATCCAAACCAATTTTTTCAGTCTACAGTTGCTTCGAGACTTACTCTATGTAATATCCGTACCTTAGCAATATTGGGAGTTCACGTTAAATCATTCACCCTTCCCGATGAATGATTCTACTCACTCCTTCATATGATTTTGGTTTGGAATAAAGGTTTTAAGGTTTGATAAGAAGATTTCTATTACCCACATGGTTCATAATGCTAGTTTAGCAACATTCTACTAAAATACTAAGGTAATAATAAATCCTCTATTAGCTAATAAATAACCTTGGCATCATTCATTAGTTCCATATCCATTAGCATGGAATTCACATTTGATATGCATAGAAGCTTGACAAAATAAGTCTATCTTACTAGAAAATACTTAAGTACTATCCATAGTTCAATCCCATACAGAATTCACTTCTCACTTGCTTATCTTTAATTCTTAATAGAAAGCAATAGAATCCCTTTTTACTTTGGTAAATCAAAGTAATTAATACACAGTTGGGTTCTTCTTAATCACTAACCAACCATGGAATGTTCCCTGAAATATCATCTAATAGAATTATTGGTTTCATTTTCTTGACCAAGTACAAACTCTAAGAAAGGTCAAATTAATATAAGGTCCTTTCATTCAAAAAAAATAATGGAGTATTAAACTTCCAAACCGATTTATTGCAAGGTGGTAGTATTTATTTAATAACAATACACTCTTTGTATTGCAAATAAGTCTAATCTAAATAGTTAAATTTACATTTCACATCAGTTCTTCTTGCGGATCCAAATGAATCTCCACCAATATTATTAAGTGCAATAATTTTACCTTATATAAACAATAGTTTATATTAGTTTTGTTGGACTTCCCTTTTTGTTAATATGCCAAAAGACTATGCTATTTTGCTTTCCAATAATCTATCCATGATAATATTATTTCTTATTATATTTACATTCCTATGTATTCAATTTCATGGGTCAACCACAACTTAATTAAAATAACCCTTTTTCATTATTTTCATTATCTAAATTTCATTGGCAGAAATAATAGAAATACCTCTTCAAAGGTAAGGCACATCATATTATATATCATTTATGGTTCTATTTTTCAATCTAGTTTGTTCACACCCATTCGTTACCGTAGTAGGTGAAATATATTGACAAATATGATTATTATTTAACCCATGGTCACATATTTGCTGAAATAGTATATGAGATTTCCAGGTTGTCACTTAGGATTTATTTTCCTGTTCAAGGTACTATCTTATTCCAATCAAACCTATCAAGTTGATAAATTTTTCTCTAATTCCTTAATTTCCTCAGGTTTTAAATAAGCCAAACAAGAGCTAAAGCTATGACTCATTTTCAACAAGTAACTGAAAGCAAATTATTGTTACCATATCCAAGTTGACCAATCACTACACTAATAGTACCATCCTTACTATCTAAAATTTGTTCTTAATTATACAACAAAATACGATTGATAAACTATTCATAACCCAACAATTCATTGCCAAACGTCTTACATCTGGACAAAATTTATCCTATATTCTACTTACAACAATGTTGTTATTCATCAACTCATTTCAAGATTCTTAAATAAAAATAACAATAGCAAGATGTAAGACCGATTTTCCTATCAAAATACATTAATGTATTTGGAGATATAATTTACAATCTCGATGCCAGAGAGATATTCAAAAGTTATTTGGTTGGTACACAATTCCAACTCTCCACTACTATAGTTACATTCAAAGTAATATACATTCACTACCTTGGTTATTGGTGTCCATATTGTGACAACGTTGGTGTAATGTACCTTACCACAAGCTTTTAGCAATGTACTTCACGAACTTGATCAACACCATACCAATTACTTCAAAGCGATCAACATTCCGCATAGTGAGAAGCTTGGAGTCATCACCAGGGATCAGATACAACTCTTAATTAATGAACATTCAACTTTCAACATGAAAATTAATCAAACATAGGCAACATACAAAATTCCACTAATTTCTTTTCCAAGACTTGTCAAAGAATTTTCCATTATATATTTTTTCTTTTACAAGATATCTTCTCTCACTAGATAAGACTTCCACGAAATATGCCTCCATCCTCATGAGGTGTTTTCTAGTCCATATAGAAGTATAATTTCTATTTTTTTTCTCTCATTTTGTTTAAATAAGAGTACAAATCACTCACCACAATCACTCCAAATGCAAAGCTTACAACAACACAACAACGTAACAAACATAATATTTCTTGGTAATGCAATGTTTAAAATGACACAACATAACAACAATGTTTTATCAGCATTACATTACTTCCTATAATACAAATTAATTCTTAGCAATTCAATATTTCATCTACTTTTCCATTACTTTCATTTACTATCTATAAACACAACATCACAACAATATTTCACATAGTGAAGAGTTCACTAATATGGCAGTGTTAAATTATCAATTCCATTGCTTTCATTCACCATCTATTAGCACAACAACACAACAATATTTCACAGAGTGAAAATCTCATTAATATGGCAGTGTTAATTTATCAATTCCATTGCTTTCATTCACCATCTATTAGCATGGCAACACAACAATGTTTCACACAGTGAAAAGTGAGATATATTTAACATATTAGACAAGCATGGAGAACACATACTTTTTATTAGAACTATAGAAAAAGCAACCTGTTTTACACTTTAGAACTACATTATTCTCTAGTATTCAACTCCCACTCTACCTTGTCTCACCTAGTCTCTTATTTTTATTTCAATATACCTTCCCCTTATTTTTTTTTTCCTTCCCCAAAATTATTTGCAAAGAATCCACACATTTTTTACCTTTGCCTCCATGCATAGCGCAATATTGTTGAGACACCTCTCCTCAACTTCGTGCGCACACCGAGTTATAATAACCATTAACCATTGACAGTGATTTTATAACAAACATAGAGAGTGCGTCTATCCACATGGATGTTCTAATAAAACTTAACTCTAACAAAATTTTAATCATTTCTTTAATATTCCAAACAATAACTATTTTTATAATAGTGTAAACTATTTTACACGTATTTTAAATAGAATAATATTAATAATATTATAACCAATCTTATTACACTTCTAAGTAATGCAACAATGATATTTATAAAAACTTCCATACATGGTAAACTTATTTACCATAATAAATTCATATATAAACAAAATATCATTTTAAATCATAAACTCTCATGCCATAACAAGCAATCACACACACATGCATTTTCAAACTAGTGGCTTCCATCATCATTTCCACTTAAAACCATTTGCATACCTTATTTCACTATGAACAACATACCCATTTTCAAATACAATTTAAACTATATCTTAGTAATTTAGCATGATGGCTCCCATGCTTAGCATATTCACTGCCAATGGCTCCCATGCTTAGCATCTTCATTGCCAATAAAATCATAATGCATCACTTATACCTACAGTAGCATTTTTCCAAGTGAAGCAAACATAGACAAACCACAGAAAAATCATTCATGCAATCCTACATGAAATACAATTATGGGGCTTCTGTATGCCCTTCACCAAAATCATCTCTTCTGAACTCACCTTTTTACACTAAGCAACTTATCCATCCAATGCACATACCTGGTCCTACACATACAAAGGACATCAACATTGCCATGCTATAAAATATAAAGGTAAGTTTAATCCACTAATTAACTCATAACTAATGGTCATGTGGGGAGATTCGTTATACATAGGAAGTCATCATGCTTGCTAAAGGTCAACCTCTTTTATTACATGAGGTGAGGGAACTAACAAGGAGGAAGAGATGATGGATCAAAAGGAATAAATGGAGAGAGATATTCTAAGGGATATGGAGACCCATGAAGATTCAAATTCTAATTTTGTATAATGTACAACTAATCCAGAAGTAGTGGATGGAGCATATTTAGGAAAATAACCAAATGTAAATATGTCAAGGAGTACTAAGAAGCAACCACATGAAGGAAAATGCTTAAAGGAAATAAATAAGGATTTGAAAGATGGTAAGTATGCGACCATTGTCTTGAGTGGGCATAAGCCTATGACAAGAAGTAAAATATAAAAGTCATATCTTGGAATATTAGGGGATTTAATATCCCTAATAAACACAAATTTTTGAGGTCCACGTTGAAGGACCTCCAACCATAGATAGTATTATTGCAAGAAATAAAATTATCTTATGCAAAGTGGGAGAGCATCAAAAGTGGAATATAAAAAAAGGGTAAGATATATCAAGAGGGAGATAGAGAAGCGTCATGAGGGTTGTTCACTGTGTGTTATTATGAACTCTCTAAGAGATAAGTCATCTCTTAAAGTGTAAATCAATTGTCAACTCTATTATTGATCATGTCTTCAAAGTTAGCTTTCTTTATTACAAATAAATATGCTCAAATGTAAGTAGAGTGAGAAATAATTTTTGAAAAGAGCTAGAATATATGGGATAATAGGTTGGGTTTAATATGGATAGTAACACGAGACTTCAACACCCCATTAAGACTAGTTGAGAAGAAAGGGGTATTTGAAGGATTAACTAAGAGTATGGAGGATGTTAGCAAGTTTATATCAACATCATGTATTTATGATATTTCTTTAAATGGTAATGTATTCACATGGAATAATAGGAGTCTAGTAAAACACTTGATCCAAGTGAGATTGCATAGAGTTTGAGAAATACTGTCAGCATACTTTGATTCCATTACCAAGAACATTGTTAGACCATAACCATATTGTATTTTTGTGTAATATAGAGGAAAGAAAGAAAAACAAACCCCTTGAAATTTCAATTCATATGATTACAACACCCAAATATTTATGAGGAAATGTAAAGGTTGTGGAGGCATCCGATTTGAGGATCTAAGATGTATGTGGTTGCTGTAAAATTATAATATGTGAAAAGGAAAGTAATAATGTGGAACAATGAGGTCTTTGGAAACATCTTAAAGTGAAAGGAGAGACTAAGGTAAAAATTGACTGAAAATGAAGAGGATATAAGTAGAAATGGGATGGATCATGCTCTTTTTAATAAAGAAAGTTATATAGGTATAATTGCATATAATAATGGTAAGGGAGGAGACATACTAGAGATAAAATTTAAAAATCCAATGGCTAATAGAAAGAAATTGGAATACAATATTATTTCATGTCTCTACCATAAGATATAAAGTACAACAAGAATAACTAAAATTGAAAAAGAGGATGACGAAGTAATAAGAGAGAAAAATAAAATTAGATAAAGGGTGGTTAACTTCTTCATACTGGTACTAACAAAGGATAAGGAAGATGATCAAGAAGCTATGGAGGAATTAATTTAATATATCCCTAGGATTCTAACTAGAGAAATGAATTCATAACTTGTCAAAGAGGTGAGTGAGGAGGATGTCAACAAAGTGGTATTTTCACTAGAAAAAGATAAAGCTCGAAGGCCTAATGGATTTCAAGTGGGTTTATTTCAAGAATTTTGAAACATAGTGAGGTAAAATATAATATTAGTAAGAGATTCGTATCATTTAGGTAAAGTGTTAAAATAATAAAATAATAATTTCCTAGTGCTCATTCCAAAGAATCCTAGGCTGAAGGGATTTAAGGACTTCAAGGCAATTAGTCTATGTAATAACATTTATAAGATAATATCAAAAGTGAATGCACTAATACTAAAACTTATTGTCCTAAAGATAATTATAGAGTATCAAGAGATCTTTGTGAAAGATAAGCATAGTTTGTATGGAGTAATCACACTACATGATACGATGCATTCAATTAACATTACTAAAAGGGAGTGAATGGTGTTAAATCTTGACATGAACAAAGCCTATGATCATATCTTATGGAACTTCCTAGATGGAGTCCTAGAAAATTTTGGCTTCAATACATGCTAGAGAAGATGGGTTAATAACTACTATGAAGGAACTCAATTCTCAATTAGAATGAATAATTCTTCACGTAGTTTTTTTTGGTGCAGTAGAGGCTTAATGCAAGGAGATCCTTTGTTCATGTATCTCTTCATAATTATGTTAGAAGCATTGGGAATATACATATGAGAAATTTCAAAGGTAGGAGCCTTAAAGGGGTTAAAAACATTTGTATCCATAAGAGCTATTACTCACCAATAATTCATGGATGACACAATTTTGTTGGGGAGAACCTCTATAGTTGAGGCAAAGGAACCAATAAGGATACTAAATCTCTATGGAAAAGCATCCCAAAAAATGATAAACATGGATAAGAGTAAGGTATTTTTTATAAATACAACATAGAATCAACAAAGAAAAATAGTAATGGATCCTGGGTATAGTGTTTCAACTCTACCTTTTGTTTACTTGGGTATACCAATTTTCATTGGGCCATGCAAGGAACAAATGTGGAATGTGTTGATTAACAAGATATAAAAAAACCAAAAGGAAAAATTGTTGAGTTAGACAAGTAAGCTAAAACTTCTGAAGAGTACTATCCAAGCCCTAATCGTATATTTGTTATCACTATTTAAGATCCTAATAAAAGTAGTTAATATATTACAAAGTATATAGAAAAAATTCCTATGGTCAAGAATAGAAGAGAGGAGTAGAATTTTTTTTGTAGCTTGGAAAAAAATATGCAAAGATAAATCAAATGGAGGACTTGGGCTTAGAAGAATCATAAATATGAACAGGGTCTTGACAATAAATATGGGATGGAGGCTAGTGAAGAAAAGACATGCCTTATGAGTAAGAATTATAAAATACAAATACCTTATCGATCAAGAGGAGAGCATATTTTTGACCATTCTAGATCCCTATGAAGGATACTCATTATTGACCTAGATAGTGAAGGGTGTAGAACTACTATGGAAATGAAGCCAATGAAAGATAGAAAATAGTATTTTTGTCCATTTTGGGGAATATTCAATGCTATAGAAGTACCCATTAGTGAAGAATGAGGTTTTAACAAGTATTAGAATAGAGCTAGAACAAAATTATAGGAAAATTATGATTAATTATTTGGAAATAGAGGGAGGAGAGGTAAGATGGAAGGAACAAAAAATCCATAATTAGTATGAGGTTGAACTTCAAAAACTAACAACTAAATAAAGAGTATATTATGTAAGCTCTAATTTGGCTAAGGATACAATAGTATTGGGAGCTACTCAAGAAGGATTGTTAACTGTTAAGTCAACCTATGATTTGTCACATGTAGATCCTAAGGGGGGATTTCAATGGGAATAATTATAGAAAAGGAAGGCCATTCCAAAGTTAGCAATTTTTCTTTGGTTGATAGTCCAAAAATATATATTAACAATATAGAACCTTCATAAGAGGTGTTTCCAATTCCCTAATAATAAATGTTACCTTTTTGATGATCATAAGGAATTAGTGAGTCACATATTCTTAGACTGTAATTACTCCCTAAAAATATTGTATGACATAATACAGAATATGGGGGTGGTGTGTATGATACCTAATAACATGGTACGATGGGTAGAATGGTGTAATAAGCCTTTTAAAATCCTAATACTGAAATAGATTTGAAATCTAATATATTTTCATTATGCATGAGAAGTTTGGTTAAAAAGAAAAACCAAGGTTTTTCAAGGAGAGAAGGGATCTACTACCAAGAATAGAGAACACAGTATAGCATCCATAGTGGAGAACCTTGAAGTAGTGAAATTGCATGAAAGTATAGATTCACTAGAGGAAGCTAAAGTAAGAAATAATTGGAATCTATGTTGAGTTGGGGAATGTGAATCCCCTGGTAAAGTTGAGGAGTTTGACCAAGTGGAAGCCACCAATACAAGGATGGATAAATCTAAATTTTTGATGTAATTTCTAAAGGGAATTTGGGATAAGCTAAAGGAGGAGTGATACTAAGGGATATCCAAGAAATGAGTGAATACTTAAACATAATGACTAGTTATTGTTAGAATTCACAAGAGTATAACTATAAAGCATTACAATATTTGACAAAATAAAATAGAAAAGATTGATTTATTCTAGGGATCAACTTTGTATAAATAGCAAAGTTGATAATTGAGAGCCTTTGGATTACAACAACTCATCAAGTCTGATGAAGACACCACTGTGAGTTCACCTGACACATGGAGGAGTGGAACAACTCATGAAGTCTAATGAAGACACCACTGAGATTTCACCTGACACATGGAGGAGTGGAAACTCAAGTGTGTCTATCCTAGTAGAACTTAAGAGAATATTCGCTTATTCTAACACCCCCCCTTAAGTGATACTAGGGGTGTTTTATACAAATGAGTCTCGACAACAAGGCCTGATGAGGTACTTATGTACAATGATTTATTTTCTAAGGAGATGGTAAAAAACCAATGGGAAAAACCATAAATCAAAAAATAAATAGGGAAGAGGCTTGTCTTCGGATGGTGATGATTGTTCTCTTAAAACAATAAAAGGATGAGTCTCGATACCATGGCCTGATGAGGTACTCATTTACAATATATAGATGGTGAAAAAATCCCTTGGGAAAAAACCATCTGTTACAAGAAAAATATCCAAGATAGAGGTATGTCCTTGGATGGCGAAGATTGTCCTCTCAACACAAAAAAAGAATGAGTCCCGTCAACTTGGCCTAATTAGGTATTAATGAATAATATATACTTTTGGAGATATGATGAAAAAAAACACAAGGGAAAAAAGCATCCTCCAAAGAATAAAATAGTAAAAGGACAGGCGGAAGATCTTTGTGTCAATGTAGTTGTATTACTCTAAGTTTCTCTCACAACTATATGTAATGCGAAGAAGGAAATGATTTGGTGAGAATATATGCAATTTTCTCCTCAGTTGGAATGTATTCCAAGTATATGTCCCCGTTATGAATGTGCTATCGACTGAAGTGCATATGTATCTCAATGTGCTTGGTGTGTTGATGCTCAACTAGATTTTGTGCAATGTGAATTATGCTCTAATTGTCACACCAAAGAGCTATAGATTTGTCAATTTCTCTATTAGGACCATACTTTGTTATGTAAATCCATTTACAATGAACTAATTTATTTCCTTTAGGTAAGGGAACTAAATCCCAAGTTTTATTTTTGAGTAAAGAAGAGAATTCATTTTCCATGGCATCACATTCTTTAATATCAGTGCCTATGGAGGACTGAGGATCTGAGTATCAAAGTAAATAGACTGAAAAACAAGACCAATGCCTATGGAGTTGGTTTATCTGTATGATGGAAGATTTTGGATGTAAGGAGTAGCTTCTTTAACAATGGTGCGGACCCATTTTGGCATAGTGGAAAGAGTAGAAGGAGTGGAAAGACATTGAGGTGGAGTTACAAGTTCCTCATCTTGATTATCAATATCTAAGTTAACCTCTAGAGTTGGTTCTTCATAATATTGAGGTTCTATTATAGGAGAAGGATCAATGGAGGAAGAGAAGAGCTGAGGATATTTCTGATGAAATGTTTCATCAAATTGGAAATTCCTATGAAAAAATACCTCATGATTTGAGGGATCAAGGAGCTTCTATGCTTTAATTTCTTCATAATAATCAACAAATATGAGCTTTCTACTTTTATTATCTAGAGCCTTCCTTTTTTTCTTTGGGATGTGTGCCCGAGAAGTACACCCAAAAATATTGAAGAAGGAAACATATGGTTTTGAATTAGTTCATGCTTCTTTAGGAGTTAAATGATCAAGAGCTTTATGAGGTGTGCGGTTTTGAATATAATTGGCACAATTAATAGCTTCTGCCAAAAAAACTTTTGGAATATCTCTTGAATGGATCATACAATTTGCCATTTCCTTTAATGTTCAATTTTTTCTTTCTGCAATGCCATTTTGCTGAGGATTATGGGAGACAAATTTTTGATGAATGATGCCATGATTTGATAGAAATATGGAGAAATCATTACTGCAATATTCCCCCCATTATCTATGTAAATTTGATTGATATTGTAAGAGGCCTGATTTCAACTAAGGCTTTGAAGACTTTGAAGTGGGATAGAATATCACATTTATATTTTAGGAAGTAGACCCAATTTCTTCTAGAAAAATCATCAGTAAAGGTTAGATCATATTTTGCTCCTTTGAAAGAAGGTTCTTGAAAAGATATAAAGTCACTATGGATTAATTCTAGAGGCGATGATGTTTTTAGAGAACTACTTGGGTGGAAAATATCTTGATGTTGCTTTCCAAGAGAACATCTAGGATAAAACCCATCAATATAAGAGACTTGAGGTAAACCTATTACCATTTCATGGGTGCTCAATTCCTTTAGGTAGTTGTAACTGAGATGACCAAACCTTTCATGCCAAATTTTGCTTTCAAGATCTCCATGATCCACAAAATATGAGACCCCTTATGTATTTTTGAATCCTTTGAATTGAAATAGGTGAGTGTTGTGATCAATATATCCTTTGGCTATGAGAGAATGGGGATCTTGAAAGTCTCTTATCTCAACTCCTATTGGAGAGAAGATAACTATTTTCCCCTTTCCAAAAGTACAAATATGATAGACATAGAGGATATTTGTGGCAATATTTGGAGCATAGAGAAAATTATTTATAAATCCACCATCAATGGTTATATCACCCTTTCCTTTGATAGGGATGAAGGAAGAGTCACCAACTTCTATACTACTGGTTTAACTTGAGGAGATAGAAGAGAATGACTCATCTAAAGCAATCATGTGATGAGTTGCTCCGAAATCTAGGACCTAGTGATTAGAAAAAGAATTGGAGGTTTTACCTTGAAAATTAAGGGGTTTTCCTATTTGCTTTGTATTGTCTAGATTTTGATCCTTCATAGCTGCCTCTAGTTGTTGTAATATTTTTCAGCATTTGTTTATAGAGTGACAATTTTTTTTTGCAGTGAGTATAACTTATGGGATTATTTTCCTTCGTTTTGAATTTTTCTTTAGAAGATGTGGAGGCTACTAAGGCTTTTGAGGAAGAAGATATTTCATATATTACAAGTTTTTTTTATTACCTAGTTAGTCTATCACAAAACTATTCTAAAGAGGGCATTTTAAAGGTTGCACAAAGAGAATATTTTGTAGATAGAAAGGTGGTAGCAAAGATTTGAAATACACCATTTAGTTTAGAAAGGATTAGATAAATGCATTCTTCTTCAATATTATTCTTCCCACTGCCTTTGTATTGAGTGAGGACCTCTTTTAATTTGGTGATTAAGTCAAAAATATTGTTGAAGTCCTTAGGAGATAGAGTTGTTAATTTTGCTTCTATTTGCATTGATCTTATTTGATCTACTTTCCCAAATAAGGTTTTTAGTTTCTCCCAAATTTCATGAGGAGTTTTACAATCTGCAATGTGAAAGCATAAAATTTCATGCACATTAGAGCTTATAATACCCATTGTTTCATACATTTTCCCTGTGTGAACAAATATTTCATATTCTTTTTTGAACTCAGGTTGCTTTTCTTCTAATAGGTGTGTGAGCCCTTTATATGAAATGAGATTAAAATTTTGGGTTTCCATGTATGGAAGTTGTAGGGAGTGAGAGGATCAATTGTATTCATTGAATTCATTTTTTTGTTAACCCAAAGGTCCCCTCTTTAACTTTAATTTAGAGAATATTGGTCAACAAAAGCCTATAAAAAATACCAAATTGATCAAAAATACCCACCCTAACATGAGGGAAACTATAAGTAATTTTGAGGTTGTTTGTTATTTAATGAGGTTAATGAGATAAATATGCCAAATATTTTAGGAAATACCAAATAACTCAATAAATACCTACGCTAACGAGAGGGAAACTATAAGTATTTTGAGTAAATTTGATATTAATTATGGTTAAGAGAACAAATATGCCAGCCCTATATACCTTTTCTTCTTAAATACCCACCTTGACTAGAGGGAAACTATAAGTATTTGATTAGATATGATACTTGGAACATAGGTGAATATCAACCAGGCATGTATTGGTTACCAAATAACTCGCCCTTACTTGAGGGAAACTATAAGTTAAATAGTATGTACAATAAGGTGAGTGGTGATATGAATTATTTGTTCTTCTTAGGAAGTTTAGAATGAGAAATAATGATTTTAAAGAGATAATTAAAAAATACTTTTTGTCAACAATAATAAATTGAACACAAATATTTTTAATTTCTTAATGAAATAATAAAGAATATATATTTTATTTATTCTTTATTATGTAAGGATTGGATCAAATACCCCTTTATTTCATTTAACCTGAATATATGTAACAAATTGATTCCCAAAAAGTTAATTAATATAGATACTATTTTGAAAGGAATGATTTTTCATTCACTAAAATATCTCTATAAAATATTAAAGACGTTTGGAAAATAGAGAATTGAAGTTGTTAATATAAAAGTTTGGTTAATGAAATAAAGAAATTGAAATAATTATTTTAGTAATTTCTTTAATTAAGGATTGAAGATTTAATCAACACCTTTTTAATATTAAGCAAGATATATAAACAAAATTAATATTACCAACTTAAGAATGAAAGTAAAGAAGGCAAAAGAAGGAAAAAAGTGATGCAATGACACCCCCCCTAAACTTAGTATAGATGCAAAAGGCACCTATAAATGCCCCACAAAAAAATAAATTATTAAAAGTTTTACAATAAAATACCTTTTTTTTTCTTGCTAAAATAATATATATATATATATATATATATATATATATTATAGCTTAAATTAAAGGGTTTGACATCAAAAAGAGGATGCAGTAGAAAAAACGTCTTGAAATATAGTGAGTAAGGGTCCATGAAGTGCTTTTAAATGAACAAGAAGTTAGGAAAGGTGGTGTCTATGTTCACCACTCCAATGGTGGCATCCAGGAAAAATGAGATTCCTGTATCTACAGTGGATATAAGTAAGGGTGGTGTCTACGTTCGTCGTACCAATAGTGGCATCCAGGAAAAATGAGACTCCTTCTATATCTGCACTAGACAAGAAAAATATTATTTTAAAAAATCATATAACACCTTACCATATGACGTGTTGAAGAGGCATTGAGAGGAGTGACGCCAAAGCAGAGAGTCTCCCTTAGCAACTATGCCACAAACCAACTTTAAAAGATGAATCGTAGACACTAAGAGCAAGATGCCAAAGAGAGGATGCGGTGACCTGAGTATTTATGAATCTTTCACTTGTACAATAGTATCACCACACACTAACCTAAAGAAAAAACACTTGCAGAGATTTACAAGGAACATTATAAAATAGGCCCAAAGAAATATCAATCTAAGCTTTACCGAAGAAAATATTAGGAATAGAAGATTTATGATTTTAAGATTAGAAAGATGTTTATATAACAAGAAGAAAGAAGATCCTCACCGAAGTTCAAAAAAATATGATGAACTTCGGGTAGAACACTTCCTAAAATCTCAAGATCTTCGAAGAATATAAAAAATTAATGAGGGAAATACCTGTTGAGAGACAGTCTCAAGGCGCACCACAACAAAACACTGGCCAAAGGCCATGATCAGGAAAAAAATTATGAATGTTGGTCTAGGTGGGTAGACCAAGAGTCATTAATTGGTGATGCAGAAAGCGATCCTTACATTAATTAAAATTTACAAAGACAAAATGATTTGAGATTGTAAGATCAAAAATAAATAAATGCCCAACAAAAGTAAGAGCCTACGATTTTTCCCTTTCCTCCATGTTAGAATATATGTAGCAAGGACAAAAGGACATCAAACACCTATCCTTCTACGTTATGAAATGTGCAGTGAAGGCTATTGAAATCCAAACGAGCTAGAATTTAAGGGAAAAACATTTAAACGTAGGCTAAGTAGGAGGACAAATAAAAATAAGGGGACTCTAAAAAAATGTTTGAATTATATTACTTATTGAGTGAAACACCGTGATGGTTGTGTTCAAGAGGGGAAGAAATAATATAAATTAAAAACTCCTAGAACAAAACACAAAGTTGCTTTAATTGTTTTAAAGCAAGCTACGTTCGTTAAGAAGGAGTATTTTATAGAGGCAAAAACAAATTCAATATGCATACACAAAGTAGTGAATAAATAAATTTTGAAATATTTGCATAAATGGTAAAACAAAATTATATAAACAAGTAGGTATTACGATAATCAAATATCTTTTAAAAAATTGCATAACTGAGCATACTAAAATATGAAAAAAAACCTCTTTCTTTAAAAAAGCAAAGAATAAGAGATTAAGAACCAGTTCCAGAAACCTCCTTCAATATATAATGCTAGTAGAATTGGTAGACCTCGATATTCCATTTATATAAGGTTGGTACAACACATCTACTGTAACCCACCTTTCTGCCATGATTCCCCTATTTAAGAAATAGTTGTATACCGTGTAACTATGTGGGGGTTATGATCAATAAATTCAAGAGCACCACATGTTGAGCAGTGGCTCAACCTCTTAACGACCCCAAAATTAGGGACCCACTTGAAATTTAAGAGTTTTTTCAAATTTTTTCTTGCGCTTATTGTTCACCATTGTCGTTATTCAAATATCTATAATGCTCATCTTCCTTAGAATGGTATTATCTTGTACCATGTTATAATTCCCAAGAGTAGAACTACAAAGTATTACAATATTTAAAGAAATAAAATAGAACTGATTGATTTATTCTAGGGATCAACTTTGTATAAATAGCAAATTTGATCATTGAGAGCCATTGGATTACAACAACTCATCAATTCTAATGAAGATACTACTGAGAGTTCACCTGGCACATGGAGGAGTGGAACAACTCATCAATTTTGATGAAGAAACCACTCAGAGTTCACCTGACACATGGAGGAGTGCAAACTCAAGTGTGTCTATCCTAGTAGAACTTAAGAGAATATTCACTTATTCTAACAATTATAAGGTTGAAGATAGATTAGTGTTAGATGGATCAAATATGATAATCCAATTTGGGGTTAAGATATTAATAATTGTTGGAGACTTAGTGAACACTATCAATTACCTCAATAAAATGTTAGTGGAGAGATGGAGAGAAGCATACATGGTAATAGACACACTAGGATACCTTAATGTATTGGTTAATTTTCTAGTGGTATATGTTTATAGAGAAGGAAATGGGGTTGTTGAATGTTTAGAAAAATGAGGAGATCTCAGAGAGGAGGATAAAATATGGATACCATCAGATGGTAAAAATTTAGATGACCTCCATCCAGTGGCAAATAAGGGAGGACATTTAGAAGAGGAATCCAATTGTTGATTCTATGTTTAGAATATCCATAGTAAATTTAGAGAGTGAATGTTCTAGGGTCATTTCCTTTATTGACAAGAGTTGGCATCTTGTAGCTATAATAATTTTAATATTTTTTTGTTGAGAATTATTTTTTTTAATATTTATGTCTGCATATGGACTCATTTTCTATAATTTTATGGAGTCATTTGTTGAGGGATATTTTTTTTAAGAGGTATGAACTTGTTTGTAGGCTTTCTCTTCTAGATATCTATGGACTTACCTATTGATGTGCCATAATAGTTGTGGACCTACCTATATAGGGAATCATTTTAAAGAGGACTCATGACTTTATAGAAGCATAATGAAGCCCTCAAAGAGAAGGATTCCATTCTTTAAATATCTATGGATCTAAGTGTGGAGAGGTCCATTTTTTGAATATCTATGGATGGACTAAAGTTATAGGAGTTTTGATATAGCTAGAATAAAATAATAATAGATGTGGAATATTGATGTAATAAAGTATATTAAGGTTTAAGGGTTCGGACCCTTTCAATATCCCTAATTTTACCCCAATAAAAAAAGTAGTGTGGGCTTAATTGATGAAAATCTATATTGTCCGTCCAAATTTTTGGAAATATTGAGTTGCTTTCTTGTATAAACAAGTGAAGTTCCTTTTTTAGAGATAAAAAATATATATTTATCTTCAATATTAGCATATTTATGATGATGTCACCTTGAGGAGGAGGTAATATGCACGATTCTAACATGCTAATTATCCTTTTCCTATCCTTTGTAACTATTTAATTAGTAGTTATTTTTTGTAATTCATTATTATTTTTTGTACGTATAAATTTTATTTCTATAAAATATGAGATCTATTATCATATGGAGTTATTCTAGTTGTTTACTACCATTTATGGTATTTTAGAGTGATAGAACAAACAATTTGATAAATATCTCGATGGACACTAATTATTTGTTTTATTATAGTTTTGTAAAACTTATGGATCTACTTACCAAGGTATTTTTATTATATAACCTACTTATTAATGAAAATGACATGTTATATAGAGACAGAGTGGTATTTATTGGTTTTAGATGATGCTACATGATTTTTGTGTGCATTAAAAAATATTTCACCAAAAGAACATTTTTTATTGCACGACCACTTATATTATTTGTTAACCTCTTCAATTATCCAATAATTTTATTTATTATACTTAAAAATCATTACAATTAAGATACTTTGTTATGTTATTTATACTTTCAACATGAGTCTTCTTTTCATAGTTATGCTATATAAGGTTATAAATTTTGATCTTTACAAGGACATATTATAAATTTAAAATCCTAATAGAATTTTAAATATCTAACTATTTCAAATCCTAATGAGTATATGTTATTTAAATTTTATTGATTTATTTCATTGAATATAGGATACTCTTGTTTGACTATTATTGATAGTAATTTTTTATATGAGATAATCAAGGGATAGGAAATATGTTATAATATAGAAAAAATACCAATATATCATTTAGTATTAATAGGATGGATGGTTTACATCTCATATAGAAAGTTAGTTTGATACTATTATAAGTAATATTTTGCACCTATATAATTTATATGGATAAGTAAATTTTATATCCTTTAAACTGATTCTTTGTGCACATGTTTGGATTGATGAAAATATTTCAATAAAACTAATTAATTATGTTACACTTAATTTTTCTATTTATTGAATAGTCTATACAATTTATTGTTTAAAATATTGGACATGAAAGTTTAAATCAACATACTAAGGTTAAAAAATATATATTAAAAGAATAACAAAATAAATTTATCATACATGCAATAAATGTTGGCTATTGTAATTAAAATATATATATTTGGAGAGGCATTAATAACAAAAATGTGAAATATAACAATTAAACAAAAATATTTTTAAACAATATTTTGTACTAACCTAAACCCAACCCTCAATAGATAATAATATAATCCATGAAGACATCAAGCATTTAGTTTGAAATTGCATTCAAAGTAAATTGGATCACCCAACAAATGTATGTTAAAATTATGTTTTAAATTTAAAATTTCCACTACAAATTATATATGCCATACATCAATTTTTTTTTTTTTTTAATTCATGGACATATTGTATGTATAATGCAATGTTGTAAGATTATTTATGATTAAAAATAAATAACTATTAATAAGTTAATTCAATGCATCTTTTATTTTAGTATGTTGTTATTGTAAAACACCACATTTTTACTATAGAATCTCTTCAAAACAATTTATTATCTTTGGATTTATGTTTATATGATTTGACTATAACCTTTAAAATTTTATTTTTAGTCCAATAAAATGAAATTAAATTATTTTAACTTTTTACATAATATATTTATAGTTGTTGCATTGTTTTAATATGACCTAATGTGATTTTTAACTCTCATGGAATGTATAGTCATGAATTAGTGATAACTCAATATGAGGTCCTATATTAAATGAAACAAATTTTAGAAGAGTTTATATAAAATAGTATATACATCATTTACCATTAGGTTATTTTTAAGATTTATATAAAGATATCAATAAGCATATTTAAAATATCATAATAAAAATATCTTTATCAATTTAGGTTAGTGATGATATAAAAGTTTTTACATTTTCTTTTATACCATTTAACTTGTAAAAATTTTAGCAATTTATAATTTCTAAAGCATTAACAATTAATCACTCAATGTCCTTATTAGAAATTGTCTATTGAGAGATTCAAAATTAGTTTTAGGTTACTTTTGAGGAGACATTTTTCTAAGTAACCTCCTCGTGTAGAGAAGAGACCATCAATGTAAGTTCAATTTAGAAATATCACCTTGCAGACATAAATTCTTGTAGTAATGCAACCATACAAATGATCTTGTTTCCATTTATTTTCTAAGAACTCACCCTTTATGGATGGAGTTCATCATCTCATATCTCTATAGTTGCTACCTCTTCGATATGAAAAACTATCTATCCTAAGTGGTGGCAAGGTTATGCACAGTGGTGAATATCCATAAATTGGGTGAATATTAGTATTTCCAAAATTGGAAATTGACGAACATGAGCACCCTCGATGTCGGCCCATTTGTTTGAAATTTTTAGGACCAACTTTTTCTTAGGGTCAACTGACCACAATATATATCTAAACATAGGTATATTTGTACTTGTTGGAAAGCTCTTTTCAAGCATTTTCTAATGGTGGTATTTTTATAAAGTTATAAGGTGATTTAATAGGTCAACATTTTCCCCAAATATGAACTTAATTTTTAGAGCTTCAATTGCCCCAAAATTTTGGTTTGAAGATGATTGATGTGATTTTCTTAGGAATCACCATTTGTTTATAAGTACATTTTTGTTTCAACCCCTTATGCATAGCCATAAGTTGTGGCTTTCACTCCAAATTTAAGGAGCTTGATGTACTTGCCTACCTTCCAAGCTTTTCTAGAATATCTATAAGTCTACAACCTAGTTGACCCACTATCCAAATATATAAATGGATGTTATATACTAACCTAGTCATCCTCTATTTTGACCATGCCATGTGTCTTTCTCTCTATCATACATTGTTCGAGTATCCTATCATATTAGTTAGTTGTTAGTAGCCACAACAATTATTCTTAAACCTAAATGATTAAAAAATATATATAAAAACTAGGTGTCATTAGAGACATTAATGGTAAATTTATACCATATTAGTTACCATAATTAGCCCATTTTAAAGTCTCTAAATTTTATTTTTTCCACGTCATTGTTGCATCCTCTAAATGTTCATTTTTATTTTGTTTGAATTTCTTTACCCCTATTGCATTTCTTTAATATCAACTTTCAAATATTAATTCTACCCATTTCTTTATGTGGCATTCTATATCTAGTTGTGTTTAATTATGATATTTTAATGGTTAAATTTCTAGTGATAGCCTTCTTACTAGCCATTTCAGTAAACAACTGGTATCTTTAAATCTCTCATTTATTAATGATATTTTCTCCATATTTGGTATGAGTCTCTCTTGGTTTATATGTTTTAAAATTAATTAATGCTATAACGGATTTATATTATTTCTTTGTCCACTCTAGGAAGTTATGGTATGAATTACGATCAGTATTGATAACAGATTAATGGTATGGCTAACACAAATTCTTTCTTGCTAATGATTTTAAGTTGTGGTTTGAGCCATGCATAATATCTTAAATATGATAGTGTCTCAATCGTTGTGCTTTGTAATATCTAAATTAGTTTTAGAATCCCTTTCAGGTTCTATCAAGGGTCCTTCATGATCAGTATTCTACTACTCACAATTGCACAAAACTACACAAGTATTCGCATTACATGCATAAGAGTTTTGTCTTCATATTTGAATTTTGGTACATGTGTCCAAGTCACTTGGGTTCCCACATCCCATAGTTTTACATGCCAAAATTGACTAAATATGATTCCTTTTATAGGTGTAAAACCATTTTGTGCTAGCTTACATTTCATTATACTCCCCCATAAGTATATCATATTTTTGTACTCCATAGGGCTAAAATTACCTATGCATTATCTTTTTTGTGCATGTGGAGACCTATATGTTTCCTTGTCTCAATTGTGAATGTTGTGTGACCTTGTTTTTTAATAGCCAATTATACTTAACAATTCAATTGAGACTCGTATTTATGGGTTTGGACATAGGAAAAATAAGAAACCATATCTAGTACAAAAAAATCATCTATCTTCCCTCACATGTATTCTTACTACACATTATAAAGACTTTGCTATTTCCTAATAAAATAAATGAGTTTATCTATTTGTAAGTAGAAAATTTTTTGAAGACCATTCTCTACAAATTTTGCTGAGTATGACTTTTCCATGTTGTAGAATACCTAAAACATCTACCATGCCTAATATCTATTCATAAGGTGATAAATTTATAGATATGTAGGAGTTTCTAAAGGTCACAAGGGTTACTAGTAACAAAATTATATCACCAAGGATAAAGTCCTCATCTATAACAAATAAGAGAAATAATATTGGGTAATAGGTCATAGGAGAAGCTAGAATTTTTCGAAGTCTATGTGATGGTAATAAGGATAAAGAGAAGAATAAATAACAAGCACATACATATCTAGATTATTTTCCATACAAGAAAGAGAACAAGGATAAAGACAAGGATGATGACATTGACTCTTCTCCCTCTTCCAAAAGAGACTAAACAATGTAGGGAGAATATACTACATGGGATAAAATATCCTCATATAAGAGAAGTAAAATCAAATTTTTTATGTAGGAACAACCACATAATAGAGCCAATGCCATGGATAATTACAAGGACCTAGATAATTCTTTGATAATTTCATGGAGATAGAATAGCAAAACAATAAAAAAAAATAAGCAATGATTGCATGCAAAAATAATGATGTGGAAAAAGGAAGTTCAAGTATTAAAAAAAAGTGATGCTACAAAAAATAAGGCACAAAAATAAGTAATTAACTTTACGAATTCTTTATTGGAAATCCGATAGCCATGTTATTCTATTTTATTTATTTACTATTATAAAGCTAAAATATTTGATGATCCTCATGAATGCACAAGTGATGATACAATTTTATAAAAGCTTATTAAAGTACCATTATGTTACCCAAAATATGATGAATTAAAATAGTAGTAATGATAGATAAATCTTTAACATGCATACATAATTTTTATTTTTTTCTTTTTATAAATTAAGAGTAATCGATGAAATATGCTTGCTTATTTTTTACTATAGGGAGTATATATTATTATTATAACATCATAGATGTTGATCAAGAGGATATGAGTGTTTTTAAATAAACACAATACAAGTCTAAGACTCTTTTTATAACACTTCCTACTCACATGTGTTGAAGATATCATGCATGAATGATAGTTATTTAAGTTTTTATTTTCAAGTTCATTTTAATCTATTCTATTATCACTTGTTTATCTTACATTACATGTTATGCTGTTTAGGTAGTTTATGATTTTGATTCCATAAGATTTTGATTAAATATTATCATGCTTTGTTGATTTTGTGGCCCTCACTAACTTGCAGGTAACGACGTCGAATTCCTATGGATGGAGGCCAAATTGGGAAAATCCGACCGTCTGGGTCATCCCAAAATGCCCCCAATTAGCTAACCCCCATGCTTGCAGGTATTTTGGAGATCCCGAGACTTGACATTTGAGCGGCATCAACTCGGCATTTTAACACAGTCGAATTCGTCCTACCCGAGGGACGAATTACAGTTGAATTTGTCATGCTCAAGGATGAATTTTAGTTGAATGCGAATGGGCAGAGTTTCACCGACTTTTTTGATGATAGTGGCCCTCTGGTAATGTTTTTTGGTCTTTGTCAAAATTGCAGGTCACTTAGAATCATTTTATTCAGTCTTAAGCATACATCCTTCATTGTTTTTAGAGAACAAATGTTTTATATTTGCAGCAGGTGCTACTAACGCCTTTGTTGTTTCTTTGAATGCAGGAGTAGTAGTAAAGATCAAAGACTCATCAACACTAGCGACGACAACGCTTTGGCCCGCCCATTTTGCATGTGGGCACGCGGGAAGAAGATCATCATTCACTTTTGTAATGGAAACATGCTAACACTCCTAGCCCCTAAAAATGGAGGAGACATCTTTGTAACCGAGGTTAAGAGAATTAAACAATAAGGGCTATGATTTCTATACCTCTTTTCTTTCATTTTTGATTCATCTCTTTTCTTTGTTTCGTGCATTTCAAAGTCATAGGATTAAAGCGTTATATTATGTTTTACACTGCATAGCTTTAGTGTTTCTTTTTATTTCTGAAATCTCTTGCTTTCAGTGGTGGCTTATGGGAATCAATGGAGGGCTCTATTTTCTAAGCTACCCTACCTTCCCCCTATGTCTGACCTCACACAAATGTTTTCATGAAGTTGTCTGAGATCAATCTTTGGGCTATTGCAGCTGCAACAATACGCCACCTTGAAAGAGGCTCTGGCACAAGCCAGAGTTATTGAAGAGATTAAAATACAAGATGGCGAGATCACCAAACCTAAAAATAAAGAGTGGAACAAAAACACCAAGATAGGAAATACGCAACCAAAACCCGCTATGGTTAATCAAGTTGCGATAAATGTTCCTAAGCCTGCTCAAAAAAAAAAACCTGAAAAGGCTAATTATCAGGCAGTGCCTCCTTGTAATTATGAAAGAGAAAATAAAAAACAGGAGCAAAATCAGCAACGTCGCCCTAGGCAAAAATTCACCCCTTATACGGAGTCTAGGGACTCCCTATTTGATCGCTTGTCAGCGACAAATTTAATCACCCTTCCAGAAATCCAAACCATAGATACTAATGCTCCCAAGCCTAAGGGATACAGAGAGGATTTATATTGTAGGTTCCACAGGTGAAAAGGACATGACTTGAATGGATGTTGGAAATTCAAGGGATTAATACAAGATTTGATTGATAATAAAACATTGGTAGTGGACAATCCCATAGCACCAAATAATCAATAGATGGGGGTTTTCAAGGACCCTTTGCCTGCCCACAAGGCACAGGCAAAACCTCTTCAGGTCAATGAGGTACGATAGAATCTCCCCATGCAAGGATTTGTGGGAATGATCAGCATAGTGACCAGGAACAAGAAATACCTAGGAGTTGCCCCCGAGGTAGCTACAAGAGAAGTTCCAACAATGTCGCAACCTCAACAACACACTATGCAATTGCCTCCGCCTAGACCCGAGGTCACGATACGGACCAAACTCATGCAGAGTTTGCAGACCACATCGGCTAGGCTTTCCATTTATGATCTTATATAGCAGTCAGCACCCCATAGGGAAGCTCTCATGGAAATTTTGAAAGCCATCGAGTTACAGCCTCACAAAGCGAATTCTTTCAATAACTTTGTGGGACATGTAAAACGATGTATGGATCCAGTCATTACCTTCAGAGAGGATGAAGTTAAAATAGTATCGAATGACATGGCAGATCCACCCCTGCACGTTATCGCACAGGTCAATGGGATCCCGTACAAGAGAGTGTTGGTAGATACTTGCTTGTCCAGTAACATCATTACCACTACAGCATTAAAACATTTGAATCTGCCAGCCTCTCATATCATAGCTTCCACATACACACTGCGAGCATTCAACGATGCGATATGCTCGACAGTCGGCACAATTGTTCTACCTGTCCAGGTAGGACAAAAGATGATACCTACATTGTGCCATGTTCTGGAAGGCGAGATGGCATACAACATATTGCTAGGGCGGCCATGGATCATGGACATGATGTGTGTCCCTTTGATAGCTCACCAGTGTCTAAAGTATACATTTGAAGGAGAAGTACATGTAGTCTCGATGGACTTATAACCCTTCAAATATTGCAATGCAGTGCAATTGATGCCTCAATCGACCCTCCCATCAACGCACTTGGATTTTTAGTTAAATCCATCTAGACAGGGTCTGATGCTGCGAGCACCATTGGTGACTAATCCATAAAAACCCTAGCTAGGTGAATCTTCATCATCTGCTCCTTCACTACCAATGCCACTTGTCAAGGCTAAACAAAATGATAAAGGAAACCAAATCTTGGAAGAGGCTTAGCCCCTAGAAGAGGTGTTGCCAATGATATCAACTATCTCAATAGAAGAGATACCTAGCACAATGGAAGTTGAGATTCCTAATCCACCCAACATAGAATGGACTTAGGAAGGCCTTCCATTCCCTCCCTCTCAATCGTCAACAATTACTATTGAAATGGCCAATACGGGCCTGGGGGAGTATCTAGTGCAGAATGTGGTCGCAACACCCACGCTAGAATTAGTGCAGGACATGGGGAGACCTCGCCTCCCCATAGAGATAGTTGTTCCTTTAGGCTACCCACCAAACCAGACCAATTTTGTGTATGGGGGCCTTGACCATGGTACTAAACCATGCATGCAAAAGGACGAGGACGAAGAGCCTTTTGTAGAAAATTTCAATTATCTGTCTAACCCAGACTTCGCCCTGAGATACCTTGGCCAATGCAATTGGCATGGATACGGGCTAGGCAGGTATGAGCAAGGAGTGCGTGTCCTTTGCCAGCCAAGATACCAAATGCCTTATGACAAGTCGGGAGTAGGGTTCAACCACCCCCTACCCTTAGAAATCTTGGTAGAAAACATGCAAGGCCTAGGAATAGGCAACAAGGGTGGATTGGCATCAGATCCCTATGCCAACCCAAACACAACATACACATTGGGAGATTACCTCCCATGGTCAACAACCACCCTTGGTAACATCAACAACCCTTCTCCTTTGATAGAGAGAGGTGAAATTTTGGACACTAACTCCCAAGGAGAGCATAAACAGTGTCCAGAGATCTTTTTGAAACTATTCCCTTTAAAGGTTCTAGTTGAGCCAGTACTGTGTCAAGAAAATTAGGTCCCTCCACCAAGAGTGGAACAACCGTAATGGGACCAGGTTAATTTTCTAGAACAAGGTGAACCCTTAGTGTCGCAAGTAGTTGTTGAAGAAAATGATAGTGTCTCAATCGTTGTGCTTTGTAATATCTAAATTAGTTTTAGAATCCCTTTCAGGTTCTATCAAGGGTCCTTCATGATCAGTATTCTACTACTCACAATTGCACAAAACTACACAAGTATTCGCATTACATGCATAAGAGTTTTGTCTTCATATTTGAATTTTGGTACATGTGTCGAAGTCACTTGGGTTCCCACATCCCATAGTTTTACATGCTAAAATTGACTAAATATGATTCCTTTTATAGGTGTAAAACCATTTTGTGCTAGCTTACATTTCATTATACTCCCCCATAAGTATATCATATTTTTGTACTCCATAGGGCTAAAATTACCTATGCATTATCTTTTTTGTGCATGTGGAGACCTATATGTTTCCTTGTATCAATTGTGAATGTTGTGTGACCTTGTTTTTTAATAGCCAATTATACTTAACAATTCAATTGAGACTCGTATTTATGGGTTTGGACATAGGAAAAATAAGAAACCATATCTAGTACAAAAAAATCATCTATCTTCCCTCACATGTATTCTTACTACACATTATAAAGACTTTGCTATTTCCTAATAAAATAAATGAGTTTATCTATTTGTAAGTAGAATATGTTTTGAAGACCATTCTCTACAAATTTTGCTGAGTATGACTTTTCCATGTTGTAGAATACCTAAAACATCTACCATGCCTAATATCTATTCATAAGGTGATAAATTTATAGATATGTAGGAGTTTCTAAAGGTCACAAGGGTTACTAGTAACAAAATTATATCACCAAGGATAAAGTCCTCATCTATAACAAATAAGAGAAATAATATTGGGTAATAGGTCATAGGAGAAGCTAGAATTTTTCGAAGTCTATGTGATGGTAATAAGGATAAAGAGAAGAATAAATAACAAGCACATACATATCTAGATTATTTTCCATACAAGAAAGAGAACAAGGATAAAGACAAGGATGATGACATTGACTCTTCTCCCTCTTCCAAAAGAGACTAAACAATGTAGGGAGAATATACTACATGGGATAAAATATCCTCATATAAGAGAAGTAAAATCAAATTTTTTATGTAGGAACAACCACATAATAGAGCCAATGCCATGGATAATTACAAGGACCTAGATAATTCTTTGATAATTTCATGGAGATAGAATAGCAAAACAATAAAAAAAAATAAGCAATGATTGCATGCAAAAATAATGATGTGGAAAAAGGAAGTTCAAGTATTAAAAAAAAGTGATGCTACAAAAAATAAGGCACAAAAATAAGTAATTAACTTTACGAATTCTTTATTGGAAATCCGATAGCCATGTTATTCTATTTTATTTATTTACTATTATAAAGCTAAAATATTTGATGATCCTCATGAATGCACAAGTGATGATACAATTTTATAAAAGCTTATTAAAGTACCATTATGTTACCCAAAATATGATGAATTAAAATAGTAGTAATGATAGATAAATCTTTAACATGCATACATAATTTTTATTTTTTTCTTTTTATAAATTAAGAGTAATCGATGAAATATGCTTGCTTATTTTTTACTATAGGGAGTATATATTATTATTATAACATCATTGATGTTGATCAGGAGGATATGAGTGTTTTTAAATAAACACAATACAAGTCTAAGACTCTTTTTATAACACTTCCTACTCACATGTGTTGAAGATATCATGCATGAATGATAGTTATTTAAGTTTTTATTTTCAAGTTCATTTTAATCTATTCTATTATCACTTGTTTATCTTCCATTACATGTTATGCTGTTTAGGTAGTTTATGATTTCGATTCCATAAGATTTTGATTAAATATTATCATGCTTTGTCGATTTTGTGGCCCTCACTAACTTGCAGGTAACGACGTCGAATTCCCGTGGATGGAGGCCAAATTGGGAAAATCCGACCATCTGGGTCATCCCAAAATGCCCCCAATTAGCTAACCCCCATGCTTGCAGGTATTTTGGAGATCCCGAGACTTGAAATTTGAGCGGCATCAACTCGGCATTTTAACACAGTCGAATTCGTCCTACCCAGGGACGAATTACAGTTGAATTTGTCCTGCTCAAGGATGAATTTTAGTTGAATGCGAATGGGCAGAGTTTCACCGACTGTTTTGATGATAGTGGCCCTCTGGTAATGTTTTTTGGTATCTTTCAAAATTGCAGGTCACTTAGAATCATTTCATGCATCATTTAATTCAGTCTTAAGCATACATCCTTCATTGTTTTTAGAGAACAAATGTTTTATATTTGCAGCAGGTGCTACTAACGCCTTTGTTGTTTCTTTGAATGCAGGAGTAGCAGTAAAGATCAAAGACTCATCAACACTAGCGACGACAACGCTTTGGCCCGCCCATTTTGCATGTGGGCACGCGGAAAGAAGATCATCATTCACTTTTGTAATGGAAACATGCTAACACTCCTAGCCCCTAAAAATGGAGGAGACGTCTTTGTAACCGAGGTTAAGAGAAATAAATAAGAAGGGCTATGATTTCTATACCTCTGTTCTTTCATTTTTGATTCATCTCTTTTCTTCGTTTCGTGCATTTCAAAGTCATAGGATTAAAGCGTTATATTATGTTTTACACTGCATAGCTTTAGTGTTTCTTTTTATTTCCGGAATCTCTTGCTTTCAGTGGTGGCTTACGGGAATCAATGGAGGGCTCTATTTTCTAAGCTACCCTACCTTCCCCCTATGTCTGACCTCACACAAATGTTTTCATGAAGTTGTCTGAGATCAATATTTGGGCTATTGCAGCTGCAGCAATACGCCACCTTGAAAGAGGCTCTGGCACAAGCCAGAGTTATCGAAGAGATTAAAATATAGGATGGCGAGATCACCAAACCTAAAAAGAAAGAGTGGAACAAAAACACCAAGACAGGAACTACGCAACCAAAACCTGCTGTGTTTAATCAAGTTGCGATAAATGTTCCTAAGCCTGCTAAAAAAAAATAGCCTGAAAAGGCTAATTATCAGGCAGTGCCTCCTTGTAATTATGAAAGAGAAAATAAAAAATAGGAGCAAAATCAGCAACGTCGCCCTAGGCAAAAATTCACCCCTTATACGGAGTCTAGGGACTCCCTATTTGACCGCTTGTCAGCGACAAATTTAATCACCCTTCCAGAAATCCAAACCATAGATACTAATGCTCCCAAGCCTAAGGTATACAGAGAGGATTTATATTGTAGGTTCCATAGGTGAAAGGGACATGACTTGAATGGATGTTGGAAATTCACGGGATTAATACAAGATTTGATTGATAATAAAACATTGGTAGTGGACAACCCCATAGCACCAAATAATCAACAGATGGGGGTTTTCAAGGACCCTTTGCCTGCCCACGAGGCACAGGCAAAACCTCTTCAGGTCAATGAGGTACGACAGAATCTCCCCATGCAAGGATTTGTGGGAATGATCAGCATAGTGACCAGGAACAAGAAATACCTAGGAGTTGCCCCCGAGGTAGCTACAAGAGAAGTTCCAACATGTCGCAACCTCAACAACACACTATGCAATTACCTCCACCTAGGCCTGAGGTCACGATACGGACCAAACTCATGCAGAGTTTGCGGACCACATCGGCTAGGCTTTCCATTTATGAGCTTATATAGCAGTCAGCACCCCATAGGGAAGCTCTCATTGAAATTTTGAAAGCCATCGAGTTACAGCCTCACGAAGTGAATTCTTTCAATAACTTCATGGGACATGTAAAACAATGTATGGAGCCAGTCATTACCTTCAGAGAGGATGAAGTTAAAACAGTATCGAATGACATGGCAGATCCACCCCTGCACGTTATTGCACAGGTCAATAGGATCCCGTACAAGAGAGTGTTGGTATATACTTGCTTGTCCAGTAACATCATTACCACTACAACATTAAAACATTTGAAGTTGTCGGCCTCTCATATCACGTCTTCCACACACACACTACGAGCATTCAATGATGCGATATGTTCGATAGTCGGAACAATTGTTCTACCTGTCCAGGTAGGACAAAAGATGATACCTACATTGTGCCATGTTCTGGAAGGCGAGATGGCATACAACATATTGCTAGGGCGGCCATGGATTAGGGACATGAAGTGTGTCCCTTCGATAGCTCACCAATGTCTAAAGTATGCATTTGAAGGAGAAGTACATGTAGTCTCGATGGACTTAGAACCCTTCAAATATTGCAATGCGATGCAATTGATGCCTCAATTGACCCTCCCATCAACGCACTTGGATTTTTAGTTAAATCCATCTAGACAGGGTCTGATGCTGCGAGCACCATTGGTGACTAATCCATAAAAACCCTAGCTAGGTGAATCTTCATCATCTGCTCCTTCACTACCAATGCCACTTGTCAAGGCTAAACAGAAGGACAAAGGAAAACAAATCTTGGAAGAGGCTCAGCCCCTAGAAGAGGTGTTGCCAATGATATCAACTATCTCAATAGAAGAGATACCTAGCACAATGGAAGTTGAGATTCCTAATCCACCCAACATAGAATGGAATTAGGAAGGCCTTCCATTCCCTCCCTGTCAATCATCAACAATTACTATTGAAATGGCCAATACGGGCCTGGGGGAGTATCTAGTGTAGAATGTGGTCACAACACCCACGCTAGAATTAGTGCAGGACATGGGGAGACCTCGCCTTCCCATAGATATAGTTGTTCCTTTAGGCTACCCACAAAACCAGACCAATTTTGCGTATGGGGGCCTTGACCATGGTACTAAACCATGCATGCAAAATGACGAGGACGAAGAGCCTTTTGTAGAAAATGTCAATTATCTATCTAACCCAGACTTCGCCCTGAGTTACCTTGGCTAATGCAATTGGCATGGATACGGGCTAGGTAGGTATGAGCAAGGAGTGCGTGTCCTTTTCCAACCAAGATACCAAATGCCTTATGACAAGTCGGGAGTAGGGTTCAACCACCCCCTACCCTTAGAAATCTTGGTAGAAAACATGCAAGGCCTAGGAATAGGCAACAAGGGTGGATTGGCATTAGATCCCTATGCCAACCCGAACACAACATACACATTGGGAGATTACCTCCCATGGTCAACAACCACCCTTGGTAACATTAACAACCCTTCTCCTTTGATAGAGAGAGGTGAAATTTTGGACACTAACTCCCAAGGATAGCATAAACAGTGTCCAGAGATCTTTTTGAAACTATTCCCTTTAAAGGTTCCAGTTGAGCCAGTACTATGTCCAGAAAATTAGGTCCCTCCACCAAGAGTGGAACAACCGTAATGGGACCAGGTTAATTTGCTAGAACAAGGTGAACCCTTAGTGTCGCAAGTAGTTGTTGAAGAAAATGAACATTTTTGGATCTCCGACAGTGATTCGAAAGATGAGACTGAGATGGCCTATCTCAACCACATGCGACAAATGCAACAAAGGCAAAAAGTGCAACAATGACGTCCCTTGGGGATTAATAAATTATTTGCACAAATGGGCATAGTGCCAGGGCATGAATGGTATGTAAACCCAGCAAGGTGGGACCAAGTGTTGGATCCATGGCTCCAAGTTTATGACAAGCACCGTCCACCCCGAGACCCTATAATGACATCAATGCCGAGGGAAGACCTTGTCATCTTATCAACACATAGGGCCGATCTGTTCGTGCCCGTCCCTCTAGAGCCAAATATAGAACACAGGAAACATTCACAATGTTTGAGTCATCACACCTGTGGTAATGGAGACCAAATTCATTTCATCCACATGATCTCCATTGATTTGACCACACCCATCCACAATCCGATCGATCCAGCATGGTCATTGCATCTAGACATAGATGCCATTGACTGGGATCATTCCAATTCACCTCCATCCCCATCAGAGTACTGGCCTTTCGGTAAGATGCCTCATTTTTACCTAAGGACAACTCAAGATATCTTTCAAGCTAAAGAGAAACCCGAGGTTCCCAATGCAAATTTAAACTCAGCTAATGATATCCATTTGATCCCAACTCCACATCAGTTGGAGGATAGATCCCACATGTCGATCGAGGAGATGACTGACGTAGACATCGGCACAGATCCAATGAATCCACGGATTCTCAAGCTAGGGGTAAGCATTTCCCTCGAAGAGCAAGCCAACTACATTGCCCTTCTCAAATAGAAGAAGGAGGTTTTTGCATGGTCATACAGAGACATGTCGGGGCTAGATCAGTAGCTAGTCACGCATAATCTAACGCTTGATCTGACAATCAAGCCAGTTAAGCAAAAACTACGTAAGATGCACCCAACAGTGGCCTTGATAGTCAAAGACAAATTGTAAAAGCTATTGGATGCACAGTTTGTCATCTGCGTGGATTATCCGCCATGGCTATCCAACATGGTGCCCATCAAAAATCCCGACTGGAGGATTCACATATGCACTAATTTTTGATATCTAAACAAAGTGAGTCCTAAGGATGATTTCCCCTTTCCAAGCATCGACGCGTTGGTAGACACTACAGCAGGTCACAAAATGCTCCCCCTCATGGATGGTTTTTCAGGATACAATCATATTCGTATCAATCCTGAGGACCAACTAAAAATGGCATTCACAATGCCTTGGGGGACATTTTGTTATAAGGTCATGCCTTTTGGCCTTAAAAATGCTGGCGCCACCTACCAACGTGCCATGACGTACATCTTCCACGACTACATGCATAAAACTTTGGAATATTACATGGATGATTTGTTGGCCAAGTCTCTTTTGCGCCCAAATCATCTCGATGACTTAAGCAATATCCTCGATTGCCTCATGAAGCATAAATTCAGAATGAACCCCAAGAAGTGCGTATTTGGTGTCACATCTGGAAAACTCTTGGGTTTCATAGTCTCAAAGCGAGGTATCGAGGTGGACCCAAATAAAGTCAAGGCAATCCTTGAAATGGTTCCCCCAACTACCATTAAGCAACTCAAAAGTCTACAGGGAAAGGTCATGTCAATCAAGCACTTCATAGTGCAGCTATCTGACAAGTTCCGACCCATGAACAAATTATTGCACAAGGGGGTTACATTTCACTGGGATGACGAGTGCCAGTCAGCCTTTGATGACATCAAACAATACTTGGCTTCGCTGCTAGTATTGGCACCACCTAGACCAGGAGTGTCATTATACTTATACATATCAGTTATCGAGGTGGCACTGGGCGCCATGCTAGCCCAGAAGAATGAACTTCACAAAGAACAGGCTACTTATTATCTTAGCCGCACCCTAGTCAGTTATGAACTTAACTATGCATACATCGAGAAACTCTGCTTGGTAGTGGTGTTTGCTACCAAAAAGCTATGCCACTACATGTTGAGAAACACTACGTATGTTGTGTCTAAGGAGAATCCATTGCGATACATGATGAGTCGTACTTATCATAGTAGTCGCATGGTGAAATGGATCATGTTGTTGACGAAATTTGACATAGAGTTTATTGGACAAAAATCTATCAAAGGACAGGTCATAGCCAATCAACTAGCAAAGGCTCCTCTTGAATACGATCAGCCTCTAGTCATAGAACTACCCGATGATGGGGTCTTCCATGTCTCAGAATCACCAGATTCTGATGATCCTGAGTCACAGGCTGACATAACCCTATTTTTTGATGGTTCTAAATGTGAGCAAGGTGGTGGCATAGGAATAGTATTCTTCACACCGTAGGGTGCTCCAATGCCCCTGTCATTTAAATTAAATTTCCCATGCACCAACAATAATGCAGAGTATGAAGCCTTGCTCATAGGTCTTCAGACAACAATCGCCATGAACATCAAATGATTGAACATCTTTGGTGATTCGTTGTTAATAGTCAATCAAGTAAAATGGGTATTCCAATGCAAATGCCTAGTTCTATAGGCTTATAAAGCCCTTGTGGAAAAATTCCTGGAAAAACTTAAGTGGTATGACATCGAGGCACTCCCTCGGTCATCGAATCATTTTGCGGACACAATGGCCTCCTTGGGGTCACTAATCCCGCAAGACCTTTTCGGTGATATGACAACCATTCAAGTCAAAACCCTATCACAATCTACGATGGAGCATGCAAGCTATGACTTGACAACAAGAATCCACATGATCCAGATTGAACCATCCTCAAATAAGTTCTCTCAAATCCATGATCATATAAAACATGCCAACTGGGGGTCCTTGTTTTCCCCTACTCCCATTAATAGCAATACAATGCTATTCTTACAAGTTCTTTCCTGCTTAGTGTTTGCTAGGGATGACCTTCAATAGGGATTGGCTATTCATACCGTCGAGGTTTCTGATCAACAGGAATGGTATTTACCCATTAAAGACTACCTCAAGCTAGGTAATCTCTCGCTTGGATTGACGCTTGCTGCAAAATGAGAATTCAAGAAAAAAACGGCTAAGTATGTCTTGATAGGAGAAATTTTGTATCGTCGCAGCTATGAAGGAATCCTCCTTCGTTGCTTGGACCAACAAGAGTCCATTTGGGCAGTCGCCCAAGCGCATGATGGTACATGTGGTGGCCACTTCAATGGTATGGCCATCATAAAGCGCATTCTTTGCATTGGCTATTATTGGCCATCTTTAGAGCAAGATTGTTGCACATATGTCAGGAAGTGTGTGAAGTGTCAACATCATGCCAATTTGATGCACGTACCTTCCCAGGCCTTGCAGATAGTCCAGTCTGCTTGGCCATTTTCGTAGTGGGGCTTCGATCTAATAGAAAATATCTCCCCTACATCGTTAGGCCATCACACATTTATCATAACGGCCACAGAGTATTTTACCAAGTGGGTGGAAGTAGTTCCGCTTACCTCTATGACAGGACCCCGCATTATGGAGTTCATTTTGCATAACATCATATGTTGTTTTGGTATTCCATCCAAAATAGTCTTGGATAATGGGACGCCATTCAAGAACAAATATGTGCATGCTTTGACCACAAAGTACAAAATTCAGCATAGTTTTTTGACACCCTATTATCCGTAGACGAATGGGCAAGCAGAAGTGTCAAACAAAATGCTAGTTGCCATCCTTAAAAAGATAGTCACAGACAGTCATAAGGATTGGCATATTCAAATCCCACTTTCCCTATGGGCCTATCACACTAGCATTCGGATGCCCATTGGGGCCACTCTATTTTTGCTCATGTATGGCTCCAAGGCGGTCATACCTCTAGAGTTGGAAATTCCTTCCCTGCACATATCAATGCAAGAGTTCATCGATGATGACGTTGCACGGTAGGCCCAATTAGACCAGCTTACGTTGCTTGATGAACGACGCGTTAATGCTCTCGAGCATTTACATATCTATCAAGAGCGACTTAAGAAAGCTTATAACATGAAAGTTCACCTGAGGGACTTTCGGGTTGGTGATTTGGTTTTGAAGGAAAACCAATAGAATTCTAGTTTGTCGTCCCACCTAAGGGACAATTTCATGGCAAACTAGTTAGGTCCATATGTCATTGATAGCAAAATAGGACCCGAGACATACCGGCTAGCCTCTCTTGATGGAATAAAGGAAACAGAACCCTTGAACATCAGTCATTTGCACCCATTCCATATCTAAGAGAGCCATATCCCAAAAATGCTCCAAGGATTCATGTAATCACTTGGTCAATCCCAAAAATGCTCCAAGGATTCTTGCAATCACTTGGTCAATCCCAAAAATGCTCCAAGTATTCTTGCAATCGCTTGGTCAATCCCAAAAATGCTCCAAGGATTCTTGCAATCGCTTGGTCAATCCCAAAAATGCTCCAAGGATTCTTGCAATCGCTTGGTCAATCCCAAAAATGCTCCAAGGATTCTTGCAATTGCTTGGTCAATCCCAAAAATGCTCCAAGGATTCTTGCAATCGCTTGGTCAATCCCAAAAATGCTCCAAGGATTCATATAATCGCTTGGTCAATCCCAAAAATGCTCCAAGGATTCTTGTAATCGCTTGGTCAATCCCAAATGCTCCAAGGATTCATGTAATCGCTTGGTCAATCCCAAATGCTCCAAGGATTCATGTAATCACTTGGTCAATCCCAAAAATGCTCCAAGGATTCATGAAATCGCTTGGTCAATCCCAAAAATGCTCCAAGGATTCATGCAATCGCTTGGTCAATCCCAAAAATGCTCCAAGGATTCCCACAATCGCTTGGTCAAAAATAAAGAAATTCAAAATCCAAAAATCATCAAAAACAACAAATATTTGCATCTCATTTCTAGGCATGCTCAAATTCATCAATAAAATCTCTTCTTACATCTCATCTTCATATTCACAAAAATCATTCCATCAAAATACAAAAATATATAGCTGCACTAAGCATTGCTTCCATACATTGCATATTTGTGGTTGTATAGGTCAAAGGCACCATAGGCTGTAATTACTCTGCTAGTCCATCTGGTTCCACATTTTTCCATTTTATAAGCAACCCAAAAAATATATATACCACTTACTGCCTTTTACCACACCAGAGTCAGTGGTCTTATAATGTATCAAGAGTTTTCGTCTTTCAATCATAATTTTTCTTTCTAGCCATGTACTGTACCAAGTCAGATAGATTTTACGAAGGTAGAGTTCTACTTGAATCACACCTTGTTACATAACATCCCAACACAAATTAAAACACATAAAAATTCCTAAGTTGTGTGAATGAAAGATGAAACCTGCAAAGTAATCTATGTCACCATAAGCGAAACGGTTATCTTGCTCATCCCCCTGTGCAAATGACCCAAAGAATGCTGAGAGTTGGCAAAAGGACAAGAATCTTCCCTTCCCAATTCCCCAAGAATCCCAAGTTATCAATAGTTGCAAAACATGAAAAATTTGCAAACATCAAAACTCCAAAAATTTGACATCATCCCCAAAGTGCACACATCAAAAAGCAGATACAATAGTGATTCTTATCACTCAAATCCAAATCCCTTGCAAAAACAAAAAAACAAAAAAAACAAAAATAAACAATGATTTTATCACTAAAAATGAGCAAGTATCCCAATACAATTGAAGAAAATAAGGGAGTCGAACTTGAATCCTTAGAACTCTCAGCATTTTGATAGGTCATGAGGCAAGCCTCAGTACCGGTTTGGTTGATAGCCTATCGATCACTGGTGGTAAACTTCCTGCATGAAAATATATCTGTCACATTAACCTGTGTACAGATCAATGTTTGCATGTGGATGAGCTAGCTTATGGTATCCTAGATAACACCACAGATTAATCTGACTAAATACAATAAAGGAGTTAGTGGAGCTAATTAGGTGATCCTCAATACAGGTTCGGTTGAGAGCCCATCTGGCACTGGCGGTATCCTAACAAATACCACATAAATGAAATCAATTGTACATACAAGGATGTGAAATAAATTGGTCAAAAACAAGTCTGATTCATACATTGTTCAAAAGTCTTGTAAGATAAAGTATAGTCATGGCTAGGGAGTTAAAACCGTCTGAGTCTCAGAAAACCTTAGCTACATTTCTAAACCAAACTATGCTACTTTTCATCCTTACAATATCATCAAAAATCACATGTATACATACAAATTCAGTTACCACAAAAATCGCCTAAAAACAAAATAAACAGAGTCCTAAACAGTCTATGGTGCCCTAACCAAACATCACAAATCCCATTCATCCACTTCATTTTTTGCATATCACATATAAATCAAAAACATTTGCATTCATCATAACATATGCATCCATCAAAATAAATTAACATGCATACATCCATATTCATCAACCATCATGCATAAGATCAAATCGTCACAAGTGCATAAACAAAATAAAGCCGATATATATATATATATATATATATATATATATATATATATATATATATATATATATATATATCGTCAAAAAAAATGCCCGTAGGCTACAAAATTGGTCATCTGACCTTGCAATAATCTAACAAAAAAACCCCAGCCTAAGGCATCGTCCACCATGATCACATAGGATCGGTGTGACAGGAACTACCCCCCGTGGTGTGGGTCCTATGCGACCCCTCATGGCAGCTACTGCTAGCCCCCACATCACGCCTGCTGCCCCCTCCCTCATCTAGTCGCCTACGATGAGATGATGCTAACTGCTCAGTATCACTGCCCATTTTCTGGTGTGACGATCCATCTTCGGATGGCTTAGGTAGCTGCCCATCGAGGTGGATGATCTCCCCCTCCATCTCCAGTCGATGTCACCGCCAATATGATTCTTGTCAATCCCACTCTGCATCCCGCCAATGGTAGTAAGCTAATGCATCGTCGTGCTGTGCCAAAACCCTATCCTGCTCTACTAGCTGAGCCCGTAGGAGATCCCTCTCCCACAACGCATCCCCCAGCTCCTGGTCTCACCTCCGTAGTAGCTTTGCCAAATGTGCATTCTCAGCACGTACCCCAAACTCCATCTCCTTCGCATCTACCTGAGGCATGGGACTCTTCGGAACAATAGCTTGCCCTAGCTCCCACTACTCTTCCATGTCCTGCATCTTCGGCTGATTCAGAGCTCCCAAATCCACATCCTCACCCTCCACCTCTACCATCTCTACATCCTCCAAAGGAACTCCCCAATCATCCCCTGGTGCCTCAGCACCCTCCCCGCCCATTGCTGCAGCCTTCGCACCTCCTAGTGGCCCCTCTCCCCGCCACTGCTGCAGTATGAACCATGAGTCATACTCAGTGGTAGTCTCGACGTCATCCATGTCTAGGACATCGATCACCTCATTTGAATCCTCGCCCAGTGGCGCGATGCTCAATCGGTCTAGAGTCCTCTCATCCCCCCAATGTTGATAGACCACGGGCTCACCAGGTAACCCCTGGCGCACCCCAAACTATCGTGTAACTCGGCTGTACGAGAAGAACTCATGCTCAGTCTCATGTCACCCAATCAGCCACCACTCTCTGAGTACCCATCGGAGCCACTCTCCAGCCTTCGGCTAGGCTGGACAGTCCCGATAAGGGCGCCAAACCACCTCCTCGAGAGTGAGCCAAGAGAAGGTATTGGCATAGTGCCCTACGACACCTGCCCACCGTCGACTCTGTCCCTGCTCTTCGGACCGCCGCCACAAAACTGCATACCCTATCTCCTTATCGTCCATCGCCACCCAAGTTGTCCATGGTAACCCAGTTGGCCTCTCAATTGCTATGTGCTGCCAACCCCAGCACTGCAATAGATAGCTACAGCTGATCCCCTTTCCCTGCTGGTAGCAAACCTCATACAGCTCCCCATAGAGCTATGTCAATAGTGTCTGTCCCCATATCAGGATAAGCGGTGCCTCTATTGGGCACTCTATCAATTGCCACACCAAATCCAGTAGGTTCCACGAGAACCTCACACCTGATGAATCAGGTAATAGCATGTTGGACATGAGGCCCATAAGGAATGTGTGCCTCATGCCCAACACCCCCCTCTCCAACCACCATCAAACCAAAATCTTGCCAATCTAGCAGTCACCCTCTGCCCTCTGCAGTGGATCCTCCACACCTAGCTCCTCCCCATGTTCGAAGCATCTCTTCAGTATAGCTATCCGCTGATCATGCGGCGATGTCCGGATGGGCAGTCCATCTATTGAAATCTGCAAAAGCTGATAGATATCCTCTAAGGTAATAGTCATTTCCCCTATTGGGAGATGGAAAGTGTTGGTCTGCAGATCCCAGATAATGATCAAGGTCGTCAAATAGGCCTGATCCATGACCACAGGCTCCAGTCGAGCCACCTGCTTGAGCCCAAGGGCATCAAGCCACTCCCAGTCAGCCTCAGTCAGCCTCCCCCGTGCCTCAGTAAAAGCAGTGGGTACACGATACCGGCTCCTAAAAACCTACAAAAGAAAATAACTCAAAAACATTAAAATCATGAAAAAAAAGAACGATATAGCAAAAAACAAACACAAAAAATCAAATAAAAATTTTAAATTTTCAGCTCTAGGGTTTCTAATCCTAACTGATTTATTTAAAACAAAAACAAACACAAAAATTCCAAAAAAAATTAAATTTTTTAGTTCTAGGGTTTCTCATCCTAACTGATTAATTTAAAAACAAAAAAATCAAAATTCAAAAAATGTTTCAGTTCTAGGGTTTCTAATCCTAACTGAGTAATTTAAAAATAGTACAAAAATTCAAAAAACAACAAACATTACGTCTTAGGGTTTTACGTTCCGTTTATTCTAGGGTTTAGTTAAAGCAATAAAAATTCTTTACCTAGGTTTTGCGTTACATTTTGTACACTAATTTTTAGTTGTCTTCAGTCCAGTTTCAGGGTTTAAGTTTTAAAATTTTGAAAAACATCACCACAAAAATATTTAAACAAAACACTTGCAGTTTTAAAATAAAAATAAACTCTAGGCAGCACTTACTGGTCTCACTTCGGCTCTGCCGCTTGAACCAGTTTGTGTACTCATGATGGCAGGGAAAATTTGACAGCGCTTCGCTTCACAGAATTAACCTCTTCCTCCCCAGAGCTCCAAATCGCAAGAAAAATCAGACGCAAATGAGCCCAAACCCTAGATTTGGCCTTTGAATAAGCCTTTTGAGCTTAAATTCATCTTTCCCTGGGATGAGCACTCTGGTTAGCGCTTGTCCCACCCAGGGATGAATTCTAAGCTAGCATTCATCCTACCCTGGGACGAATTCAGGCCAAAAATTCAAAAAACATCAAAAAATTGAACAAAAATGCACTAAAACAGATAATAAACTTTCTCGATGAGAGTGCGGTTGCACTTGACATCTTGGGCATACAAAACAGATGTTGGGGTCACAAATTGTCACTATCCTACTCCCTAAGAAGGTTACCACAGTCGGACCGCTCCACGGGAAGGCAAATTTTTTCCAATTTCAGCTCCAAAAAGCATCGCAAAAAGGGTTACCACCCACCAAAAATAGGTCTAAATGTCAGAAAAATTGCACATGCTTAATGCTAAACCATCTAAAGGCACCTTTGCACAAGTCATATTGGGTCAAGTGACTCGTCGCTTTTCTCACGAAGGTCATTCCCTCATCGATTCGTCGCTTGAGGGGGTAGTCACACTTAGTCACCAATCAACAAGCACACACCCAATTAAAGAAAATGGCATGCATTTAAAGAATCATTGAAAAATGCAATCACGCTCCTGCTTGGGGTAGTAAACAAGCAATAATCACAAATTGATCAAACACTTGGCATTCCCAAAGCATGAACACAAGGTTCCCCTGTGGACAAAAGGTTGCGCCCTTTGCCTAATAATGACTGATCAATGTTCAAGCTCAAGTCACACCTCACCAAAATAGGTTAACACTTGAAATCAAATTCCTTAGCTCGTCAGAAGCAAGGATTCAAGAATGCATGCCCTTTCCATACTTGAGGCATCAAAAGTTGGATAGGTTACCAAGGAACCCTAATCATTAGTGCTTTGGTTATCTATTTTTGCTCGATGTTGCGCCATGCACAGCGCATCCCAAAAAGGGGCATCTATAGACACCAAAACAACACCAATCTGATTATGTGACTGCAAACACTGATCGCTTTGACACACACAGCCCCAGGGTAGCCCTCAGAGGTTAAACAGTGGTCCTAACCACTTTTGTAGCAATTTTGTAAGGTCAAAAGGCAATTTGGCACATTCAGGCACTTTGCTCAGTATTCATCCTACCCAAGGATAAATTCTAACTGGGATCCGTCTCACCTAGGGACGATTTCTGATTTTGTCTTTGGTCAAGATGAATTCCAGGTTTAACTGGAAAAAATAATAATGGCACCAAGTGGTAGCCGAAGACTGTCAATCTATGACTCCTGCCTTGCATGCGCGTGTAGGTGGGTAGATTGGTCGTTGGAGGACTATCACAAAGGCAGTCATGGAAGCCCAAGTCAGGGAGGAGTCTCCTCCCTCTTTGGAATGCATGGCTGCCACATGGCATCACTGCATGCCCATCCAAAAGATACCCCCTGGGTCTATAAAATGGTGGAATTTCCCACCCAAAAATGAGACGAGTTGGAGGCATTTTCAAGTAACGAAGTGCTGCCAAATTGAACACCACATTGCATCTTTTTGATTCACCTCTTCCACATCCTTAATATCTTTCGCAAGAGAGGTTATTATATGGCTTTTGGAAGGGTGGATCCAGACCCAAACCCGACATTTCACCACATTAATCCACCAATTTGTCGACAACCCATTCCAAGAGATTTTGGGCCCATCCCAAGTGGATTGGTGCCAAAGTCCCAATGGTGGGTGGCCCACTCGGGCGCCCCACACTTTTTTTAGTTTTATTTTAATCTATTCTGTTATCACTTGTTTATCTTCCATTACATGTTATGTTGTTTAGGTAGTTTATGATTTCGATTCCATAAGATTTTGATTAAATATTATCATGCTTTGTCGATTTTGTGGCCCTCACTAACTTGCAAGTAACGACGTCGAATTCCAATGGATGGAGGCCAAATTGGGAAAATCCGACCATCTGGGTCGTCCCAAAATGCCCCCATTTAGCTAACCCCATGCTTACAGGTATTTTGGAGATCCCAATACTTGACATTTGAATAGCATCAACTTAGTGTTTTAACACAGTCGAATTTGTCCTACTCGGGGACGAATTACAGTTGAATTCATCCTGCTCAGGGAAAAATTTTAGTTGAATGCAAATGGGTAGATTTTCACCAACTGTTTTGATGACAGTGGCCCTCTGGTAATGTTTTCTGGTCTCTATCAAAATTGCAAGTCACTTAGAAACATTTCATGCATCATTTTATTCAGTCTTAAGCATACATACTTCATTGTTTTTAGATAACAAATGTTTTATATTTGTAGCAGGTGCTACTAATGCCTTTGTTGATTCTTTGAACGTAGGAGTAGTAGCAAAGATCAAAGACTCATCAACACTAGCGGCAACAATGCTTTGGCCCGACCATTTTGCATGTGGGCACACGAAAAGAAGATCATCATTCACTTATGTAATGGAAACATGTTAATGGTCCTAGCCCCTAAAAATGGAGGAAACATCTTTGTAACTGAGGTTAAGAGAATTAAATAAGAAGGGCTATGATTTCTATACCTCTGTTCTTTCATTTTCGATTCGTCTCTTTTCTTTGTTTCGTGCATTTCAAAGTCATAGGATTAAAGCATTATATTGTGTTTTACACTGCATAGATTTAGTGTTTCTTTTTATTTCTGGAATCTCATGCTTTCAGGCTCTATCAAGGGTCCTTCATGATCAGTATTATACTACTCACAATTGCACAAAACTACACAAGTATTCCCATTACATGCATAAGATTTTTTTCTTCATATTTGAATTTTGGTACATGTGTCCAAGTCACTTGGGTTCCCACATCCCATAGTTTTACATGCTAAAATTGACTAAATATGATTCCTTTTATAGGTGTAAAACCATTTTGTGCTAGCTTACATTTCATTATACTCCCCCATAAGTGTATCATATTTTTTTACTCCATAGGGCTAAAATTACCTATGCATTATCTTTTTTGTGCATGTGGAGACCTATATGTTTCCTTGTCTCAATTGTGAATGTTGTGTGACCTTGTTTTTTAATAGCCAATTATACTTAACAATTCATTCGAGACTCGTATTTATGGGTTTGGACATAGGAAAAATAAGAAACCATATCTAGTACAAAAAAATCATCTATCTTCCCTCACATGTATTCTTACTACACATTATAAAGACTTTGCTATTTCCTAATAAAATAAATGAGTTTATCTATTTGTAAGTAGAATATGTTTTGAAGACCATTCTCTACAAATTTTTCTGAGTATGACTTTTCCATGTTCTAGAATACCTAAAACATCTACCATGCCTAATATCTATTCATAAGGTGATAAATTTATAGATATGTAGGAGTTTCTAAAGGTCACAAGGGTTACTAGTAACAAAATTCTATCACCAAGGATAAAGTCCTCATCTATAACAAATAAGAGAAATAATATTGGGTAATAGGTCATAGGAGAAGCTAGAATTTTTCGAAGTCTATGTGATGGTAATAAGGATAAAGAGAAGAATAAATAACAAGCACATACATATCTAGATTTTTTGCCATACAAGAAAGAGAACAAGGATAAAGACAAGGATGATGACATTGACTCTTCTCCCTCTTCCAAAAGAGACTAAACAATGCAGGGAGAATATACTACATGGGATAAAATATCCTCATATAAGAGAAGACCAATCAAAATTTTTGTGTAGGAACAACCACATAATAGAGCCAATGCCATGGATAATTACAAGGACCTAGATAATTCTTTGATAATTTCATGAAGATAGAATAGCAAAACAATAAAAAAAAAACAAGCAATGATTGCATGCAAAAACAATGATGTGGAAAAAGGAAGTTCAAGTATTAAAAAAAAGTGATGCTACAAAAAATAAGGCACAAAAATAAGTAATTAACTTTACGAATTCTTTATTGGAAATCTGATAGCCATGTTATTCTATTTTATTTATTTACTATTATAAAGCTAAAATATTTGATGATCCTCATGAATGCACAAGTGATGATACAATTTTATAAAATCTTATTAAAGGACCATTATGTTACCCAAAATATGATGAATTAAAATAGTAGTAATGATAGATAAATCTTTAACATGCATACATAATTTTTATGTTTTTCTTTTTATAAATTAAGAGTAATCGATGAAATATGCTTGCTTATTTTTTACTATAGGGAGTATATATTATTATTATAACACCATAGATGTTGATCAGGAGGATATGAGTGTTTTTAAATAAACACAATACAAGTCTAAGACTCTTTTTATAACACTTCCTACTCACATGTGTTGAAGATATCATGCATGAATGATAGTTATTTAAGTTTTTATTTTCAAGTTCATTTTTGCTTTAAAATGTTAAAAATAGTGATAGAAAATTGTTATAGAGGTTATATCAATGGAATTCCTATAATATATTTATAATTTATTTATATCTTCCTTGCATGTATATTTAAAATTAATTTAGAAGTATATCTCCATGAAGAGCTATGTGATAGATTGTGAGTTGATAAGTGGAAATTATTTTTTTATGGATATTTTTTTTAACCATTGGTATCTTTAAAATACAATTTTTATGTATAAATACTCATTATAAAATGTAAAATCCTACTCGATTATATCATATAGATACCATAAATATCTGGTTTTTTTTTGCATGTTAATATTTTGTTACATCTCTCAAATCTTAAAATATTTGAATCGTCATAATTTGTGTTATGTTAGGTTTAAGGCTAAAATCACCGTAGGTGTAGATTATCTAGAAAAGAATAATAATAAAAGGAATCATCCCTCTTATGAGAAATCAAAAGGATATTCTTATTTAATTTACTAAAGTGTGCCCACAAATCCAATTACTAGGCTAACATATACCCCTTTTTCTATATCTTATTGAAAATTTGTATAGTCTTTAACTATGTTAGTCATACTAATATTACTATTGTCTCTAAAAATATGGTTATTTCAAACCATGGTACACCCTAGTGGTTAGGGATTTGGGCTCTTTTTTGGGATACCTAGCTTCAAACCATGGTGGAGCATGGTGTGTGTATATATGTGTGTGTGAGTGAGTTATATATAGTTAGTTCAATCATGCAGTATAAAAACAAAAATCTTAGATCATATTATGTTGAATATTGATCATGAACACATTCAACCAAAGAATATTTGGGGTCTATATTAATTTGAGGATGCTATAATATTTTACAAGAACCAACATAGTATTGAATTAATAACAAATCCAATATTTGATGCTAATTCAAAATATATTTTATTATAGCAACTCTTTATCCAAACATTGCTTAATATCATGTAAATTATTATATTATTTCACTTTATAGTAGTAGGGTGCTATTCTAGGGTTGTGGAGGTCACTTAACAGATTTGTGTGGACAAACAAAAAAATTACGGGTGTTGTATTAGGGTTGTGGTGGTCAAGTTGTGAAGCAGATTTGTGAAGCACTGTGCTACAATAGTTAAGCTGTGAAGTAGATTGATGCAGATTTTTAGGTTTTGGAGGAGCATTGTAGAGGATGCAGATGAGCATTGTAGAGAATATGTATTTATGGTCAGGTATATTTGAAACCATTGCTGAAGAAGCTAAGTCTATGAAGCCAAATCTATTTGACTCTCATGGCCCCTCATTTTCATTTTAATGGGAGGAGTGGGATCTTGGTAAGCTCAAAGGTGGAACCAGTAGAACCTATTGGGAGAACCCCATCCCCCTAGTGCACCTTTATATGTAAAAGTGGTTACTGAAATTAATGAAGGATCTGACACCCTCTTTGAAATTTCTCCTATGTTGAACTAGATCCATATCCCCAATAGCTTGATTGATAATATCCTAAAATATGGGTTGTGGAATCTCATGGGAAAATTCCAAGGTAGGGGTATGTATATTAATGCTTTGAGAATATGGTATTTGGTAAGATGGAGAAATATCGGTTCTATTAAAATTGTAGCCATCCCAAGAAATTTCTTCCTTATCAGGCTCAACTGTGCAGAGGATTCCAAGCAGATCTTGGAAGGGGGGCCATGATTTTTGGCAAACAAGATTTATTTTTACATAAATGGGCCCCATATTTTAGTCCCCTAATGTAGAGAATTAATATTATCCCACTATGATTCAAGCTACCAGAATTCCCACTTCACCTCTAGCATGAGAGCATATTTCAATTTATTGCCAAAATGATCTGGTATTTGATTTCCTTCGATCAGATTACCAGTTCCAATTATTGAATGCTCTATGCTAGAATGTGTGTGATGGCATATATCAAGAAGGGTCTACAAAGATCTGTTGATCTCTTTTCTAACCTTTACACCTGGGTTTAGAACATTGAATATAAAAATAAACCCTAAGTTTTCGAGGAGTGTGATAGGGTGGGCACCATAAGAGCTTATGCCCAATGCATCCTAAAGCTCTAAATACTTCAATAGGCCATAAGTAAAAAAATAATAAGCTTGGTGGAAAGTGGGTGCCTAAGAAAAATCAACAAAATTGAAAGGAAAAGGTCTGATTTATATTCATCAAGTTGGGCTCAGTGAGGAATTACACGAGGAAGCGCTTCTTCCATCAAACATGTTTGATGGAGAGGAGGATTTGAACAAGTTCCAATGAATATAAGGGAAGTGAGCCTCGTAGCGGGTGATATTTTTCAACTTTCTAAATTTAGGGAGAGTGGAGAAGAGGTAAGTCCCTGTTGAAAGCACGATATTCCGGAAGCTTTTCAGAAAGAACAACTACTTAGATGCATTCGAATTGAAACAGCGCCTAAGCCCTAAAACAAGAAATGCATTAAAATGAAAGAGGCAAATAGACTGAAACGAGTTACAAAAGCTTTGAAGAGAAGTCACAGCCCTTTTTATTAAACTTATCCAACACGGTTACAAAATCGCCTCCTCCCTTTTTAGGGGCTAGGAGCGTTAAACGGATCCGGTTACAATCTTGGTAAGTGTTCTCCTTCCGCATGCCCACATGCAAAATGGGCGGGCCAAAGTGTTGCCGCCGTTGTTGTTGGTAAATCCTCACTTCTTGCTGTTCCTCCTGCAATCAAAGAGACAGACAAAGCGTTAGTAGCACCTGTGAGAAGAAATAGAATTCATGCTTTGAAATTGGTAAAAGATGCATACGAACAACTATCTGAAACAGTAAATAAAGTAAGCCTAAATGACCTAAAAACTTGACAACAGACAGAGTACATCACCAGAGGGCCACTGCCATTGAAACAGTTGGCCAATCTGCCTTCAACTGGAATTCGTCCCTGGGCAGGACGAACTTCTGACTGCTATTCGTCCCTGGGTGGGACGAATTCTGTTGTGTTGGAAAAGCCGACCTGCTGCTGCTCCAATGTCGAATCTCGGGACCTGCAAAATGCCTGCAAACAAGGGGGTTATGTAATTGGGGCCATTTTGGGACGACCCAGATGGTCGGATTCTCCCAATTTGGCCTCTATCCTCGGGAATTCGATATCGCCACCTGCAAGTTAGTGAAACAACAAAGCGACACAAAACGTGATAAAATCTGATCAAAATGTTACTAAATTGAAGCTATGAGTTAACCAAACAGAATAACACGATATGCAAACCGAAACAATAATCTAGAATGCTTTAAAACTCAGAAAGTGCGGGGGCGCCCAAGTGGGCCTCCCACCGTTGGCACTTGATTCCGGCGCCAATCCACTAGGGATGGGCCCAAAACCTCTTAGGATTGGGATGTCTACAAATTGGTTGATTCAGGTGTCCATATGTTGGATTTGGGTCAGATTCAAGCTTCCAAAAGCCACCCAACAACCTCCCTTGCAAAAGAGATTGGTGGATGTGAGAAGGTGAATCAAAGGGGATGCAAGTGGGTGTTCAACTCGGCAGCACTTCGTTGCTTGAAATCTCCTTCTATCTGTCCTTTTGGGTGAGAAAAGTCCCACCTTTTATAGACCCATGGGGTCTCTTTTGAGAGGGAAGCACAAATGCCATGTGTTGGTCATAGGTGCCATGTGGCAGTCATGTCTTCCCATGAGGGAGGGGAGTCCTCCATTGACTTGGGCTCTCATAACTGCCCTTGTGACAGTCTTCTAACGGCCTATCTATCCACCCACACACGTGTGCGAGGCAGGAGTCATCAACTGATTGTCCTGGGCTGCCACTTGGCACCATTCTTCTTTTTGCCCGTTAAACTTGGAATTCGTCCCTGGGTGAGACGATTTCAGAATTCGTCCCTGGGTGAGACGAATTCCAGTTAGTATTCGTCCCTGGGTGAGACGAATACCGAGCAAAGTGTCTAAATGTGCCAAATTGCTTCTCGACCTTACAAAATTGCTATGAAAGTGGTTAGGACCACTGTTTGACCTCTCGAGGGCTGCCCCGGGGGCTGTGTTTGTCAAAGCGATCAGTGTTTGAAGTCACATAATCGGATTGGTGCTGTTTTGGTGTCTACAGATGCCCCTTTTTGGGATGCGCTGTGCATGGCACAGCGTCGAGCAAAAATAGATAACCAAAGCACTAATGATTAGGGTTTCTTGGTAACCTAACCAACTTTTGATGCCCCAAGCATGGAAAGGGCATGCATTCTTGAATCCTTGCTTCTGACGAGCTAAGGAGTTTGATTTCAAGTGTTAACCTATTTTGGTGAGGTGTGACTTGAACTTGGACATTGATCAATCATGATTAGGCAAAGGGCGCAACCTTTTATCCTCGGGGGAACCTTGTGTTCATGATTCACGAAATGCCAAGTGTTTGATTGATTTGATTGTTGCTTGTTTACGGCCCCAAGCAGGAGCGTAATTGTCTTTGTCAATGATTCTTTGAATGCATGTCGTTTTCCTTAATTGGGTGTGTGATTGTTGATTGGTGACTAAGTGTGACTACCCCCTCAAGCGACGAATCGATGAGGGAATGACCTTCATGAGAAAAGCGACGAGTCGCTTGACCCAAGATGACTTGTGTAAGGGGGCCTTTAGAGGGTTTACCGTTTAGCATGTGCAATTTTTCCAACATTTGGACCTGTTTTTGGTGGGTGTTAACCCTTTTGGTGATGCCATAATGGGGTGAAATCATCAAAAACCCATCTTCCCGTGGAGCGGTCCGGCTATGGTAGCCTTCTTGGGGAAGTAAGAGAGTGACAATTTGAACCCCGACATCGTATTTCTTTGCCTAGAGGTTAAGTGCAAGAGCACTTGTGTCCGGCAATGCTTATTGCTGTGTTTTTGTGTTGCGTTTATTTGTTGTTTTTGTTTTTTTTGTGACACCATTTGGGGATTAAATTGTCGAAAATCCGTCTCCCGTGGAGCGGTCCGGCTATTGTAGCCTTCTTAGGGAGTAGGATAGTGATAATTTGTGACTCCAGTGTCTATTTTGTATGGCTTGGATGTCAGGTGCAGCAGCACTCTTATCGGGCAAATTTATTGTCTATTTTTAGTGCATTTTTGATCATTTTTTGATGTTTTTGAAGTGCTGGTTTGAATTCGTCCCTGGGTGGGACGAATTCCAGCTGTAGAATTCGTCCCTGGGTGGGACGAGCGCTAACCTGAGCGTTCGTCCCAGTCAAGGACGAATTCCAGCTCAAAAGGCCTATTTAAGGGCCAAAACTTGCATTTGGGCTCATTTGTGTCATTTTTTTCTTGCGATTTTGGAGCTCTGGGAGGAGGAGGTAATTCTGCAAAGCGAAGCGCTGCTGGAATTCTCTCTGCCATCATGAGTGCACAAACTGGTTCGAGCGGCGGAGCCGAGGCGAAACCTGTAAGTGTCCTCTAGAGCTTATTTTTGTTTAAATTTGCACTTGTTTTATTTAATTGTTTTTGTGATGCTGTTTTTCGAAATGTGTTTTAAAACTTAAATCCTGAAACTGGATTGAAGACAACTACTTGTATTTCTTTTTATGCTGTACAGTTCTTTTCCATGTTTTTTAATTTTTTTTTTTTTTGTTTAATTGTTTTCTTTTGCAGGTTCGGAGCCGGTACCGTGTACCTACCGCCTTTACTGAGGCGCGGGGTGCACTGACTGATGGTGATTGGGAATGGCTTGATGCCCTTGGGCTCAAGCGAGGTGTCTCGACTGGAGCTTGTGGTCCCGGATCAGGCCTATCTGATGGCCCTGATCAGACTTTGGGATCCTCGGACCAACACGTTCCATCTTCCGACAGGGGAGATGACTGTAACTTTGGAGGATGTCTATCGGTTGCTTCGGATTTCGATAGACGGACTGCCTATTAGGACATCGCCGCGTGATCAGCGGACTACTGTACTTACGAGATGCTTTGGGCATGGGGAGCGGTTGGGTGTAACGAACCCAGTGGAGACAGCTGAGGTGGACTACCAGACTGGCGGGATTTTGGTTGGTTGGTGGTAGGAGAGGGGGGTGTTAGGAGTGAGGCACGCATTCTTGATGGGCCTTATTTCTAACATGCTTCTCCCTGATTCGTCAGGCGCGAGGTTCCCGTGGAACCTGCTGGATTTGGTATGGCAGTTGGTAGAGTGCCCGATAGAAGCACCACTGATTTTGAGATGGGGACAAACATTGTTGGCACAGCTCTACGGGGAGCTGTATGCGGTCCGCTGTCGGCAGCGGAAGGGTGTCAGTTGCAGTTATCTGCTGTAGTGCTGGGGTTGGCAGCACATAGCAGTGGAGAGGCCGACCGGGTTACCGTGGATGACTCGGGCGGCGATGGATGACACGGAGATAGGCTATGCAGTTTTGTGGCGGCGGTCTGTGGAGCAGGGGCAGAGTCGGCGATGGGCAGGTGCTGTAGAGCACTATACCGATGCCTTTTCTTGGCTCACTCCAGGGGAGGTGTTTTGGTGCCCTTATCGGGACTGTCCAGCCTGGCCAGAGGCTGGAGAGTGGCTCCGTCGGGTACGCAGGGAGCGGTGGTTGACTGGGAGGCACGGGACGGAGCATGAGTTCTTTTCATACATCCGGGTTACACGACAGTTTGGGGTGCGACAGGGGTTGCCTGGTGAGCCCGTGGTCTATCGACGGTGGGGAGATGAGAGGGATCTAGATCCACCGGTCACCGCGCCATTGGGCGAGGAGTCAGATGCGGTTATTGACGTCCCGGACGTAGATGACGTCGGGACTACCACTGAGTATGACTCGTGGTGGGTACTACGGCGATGGAGAGGAGAGGGGCCACTGGGAGGCACGGAGGCGGCAGTGGAGGGTGCTGAGGCAGCAGGGGATGATTGGGGCGGTCCGTTAGATGATGCGGACATGTTGGATGTGGGGGATGAGGATGTAGACTTGGGCGCTCCGGATCAGCCGGACATGCAGGACGTGGAGGAGCAGTGGGAGCCAGAGCAAGCTGTTGTTCCAGAGTGTCTTGTTCGTCAGGCAGACACAGAGGAGGTGGAGTCTGAGATACGTGCTGAAAATGCATGATTGATAGAGCTACTGTGGATACGGGATCTAGAGTTGGGGGATGCGAGGCGGGAGCTGGGGGACGCGCTGCGGGAGAGGGATCTCCTACGGGCTGAGCTGGCAGAGCGGGATAGGGTTCTGGCACAGCGCGACGATGCGGTGTCATACTATCATCGGCGAGAGGCAGATTGGTGTCGGCACCGGATAGACTTGGAGAGGGAGGTCATCCGCCTTGGTGGGCGGCTACCTGAGCCCTCGGTCAGTGGATCTTCGCGGTGGACGAGGGATAGTGCGACTGAGCAGTCAGCATCATCTCGTCGTCGACGATTAGATGAGGGAGGCGGTAGCAGGCATGATGCGGGGGCTGGCAGTAGCCGCCCTGCAGGGTCCCATAGGACCCACACCACGGGGGGTAGTTCCCGTCGCACCGATCCTGCGTGATTATGGTGGTCGACGCTTTAGGTTGGGTTTTTGGATATGATTGCGGGGTCTGAGGACCGATTTTGTAGCCTGCGGGCATTTTTTTGACGATATATATATATATACCGGTTTTATTGTGGTTTCTTACATGTGATGATTTTATTTTTGTTATGCATGATGGCTAATGACTATGGATTTATGCATATTTATTTATTTTGATGAATGCTTATGTTATGATGAATGCAAATGTTTTTGATTTCTTTTTGATATGCAAAGTGAAATTGATGAATGATATTTGTGGTGATTGGTTACGGCACCATAGGCTGTTTAAGACGCTCTTTAATTCATTTTTTTTTTTGCGATTGCTATGATGTATGGCTCTTGTATGTATACATGTGGTTTTCTCTTTTTGTATTTTTTGATGGTATTGTAAGGATGAAAAGTAGCGCAGTTGGTTTATAAATGTAGCTAAGGTTTTCTTAGACTCAGACAGTTTTAACTCACTAGCCATGACTGTACTTTATCTTACAAGACTTTTAAACAAGGTATGAATCAGACCTGTTTTTGACCAAGCTATTTCACATCCCTGTGTGTGCAAATGAGTTCATTATTGTGGTATTTATCAGGATACCGCCAGTGCCAGATGGGCTTTCAACCGGACTTGTACTGAGGATCACCTAATTAGCTCCACTAACTCCTTTGTTGTATGTAGTTAGATTAGTCTGCGGTGTTATCCAGGATGCCATAAGCTAGCTCATCCACATGCAAACATTGATCTGTACGCAAGTTAATGTGACAGATATATCGTCATGCGAGAGGTTTACCGCCAGTTATCGATAGGCTATCAACCAAATCGGTATTGAGGCTTGCCTTATGACCTTTTAGAATGCTGAGAGTTCCAGGGATTCAAGTTCTACTCCCTTCTTTTCTTCAATTGTATTGGGATACTTGCTCGTTTGTAGTGATAAGATCATTGTTTATTTTGATTTGTTTTTCTTTTGAGCAAGGGATTGGGGATATGTAGTGATGAAAATCACTATCGTTTGTGCCCTTTGATTTTTGCACTGTAAGATGTCAAGTATTTGATTTTTGACATTTTGCAAATTTTTGATGTTTTGCAACTATTGAGAACTAGGGATTCTTAGGGAATTGGGTAGGGAGGATGCTTGTCCTTTTGCCAACTCTCAGCATTCTTGGGGTCATTCGCACAGGGGGATGAGCAAGATAACCGTTTCGCTTTTGGTGACCTAGATTACTGTGCAGGTTTCATCTTTCGTTCACACAACTTAGGAATTGTTTTATGTGTTTAATTTGTGTTGGGACGTTACGTAACAAGGTGTATTTCAAGTGAAATTCTACCTTCGTAAAATCTGTTTGACTTTATACATTACATGGCTAAAGAGCAAAATGATGACTGAATCATGAAAACCCTTGATACATTAAAAGACCACTGACTCTAGTGTGGTAAATGCAATGCATGGTGTTTTTGTTTTTTTTTTTTTGTAAAATGGAACAGTGTGGAACAAGATGGTTTATCAGAGCCATTACAGCCTATGGTGCCTTTGACCTATACAACCACAAATATGCAGCGTATGGATGCAATGCTTAATGCAGCTACATGTTTTTGTATTTTTGATGGATTTATTTTTGTGAATATGAATATGAGGTACGAGAAGAGCTCTCGATTGATGAATTTGAGTATGCCTAGATATGAGATGCAAATTTTTGTTGTTTTTGATTATTTTTTATTTTTGACCAAGTGATTGTGGACATCCTTGGAGCCTTTTGGTGACCAAGTGATTGCGATAATCCTTGAATTTTTTTTTTTTTTTGGGTGACCAAGTGATTGCGATAATCCTTGGAGCTTTTTTTGGGTGACCAAGTGATTGCGATAATCCTTGGAGCTTTTTGGGGTGACCAAGTGATTGCGATAATCCTTGGAGCTTTTTGGGGTGACCAAGTGATTGCGATAATCCTTGGAGCTTTTTGGGTGACCAAGTGATTGCGATAATCCTTGGAGCTTTTTGGGTTTTGACCAAGTGATTGCGATAATCCTTGGAGCTTTTTGGGTTTGACCAAGTGATTGCGATAATCCTTGGAGCTTTTTGGGTTTTGACCAAGTGATTGCGATAATCCTTGGAGCTTTTTGGGTTTTGACCAAGTGATTGCGATAATCCTTGGAGCTTTTTGGGTTTTGACCAAGTGATTGCGATAATCCTTGGAGCTTTTTGGTTTGACCAAGTGATTGCGATAATCCTTGGAGCTTTTTGGTTTGACCAAGTGATTGCGATAATCCTTGGAGCTTTTGTGTTTTTGACCAAGTGATTGCGATAATCCTTGGAGCTTTTGTGTTTTTGACCAAGTGATTTTATGGATCCTTGGAGCATTTTTTGGGATATGGCTCTCTTAGATATAAAATTGTCGCAAATGACTGATATTCAAGGGTTCTGTTTCCTTGATACCGTCAAGAGAAGCTAGCCGGTACGTCCCGGGTCCTATTTTGCTATCAATGACATATGGACCTAACCAATTTGCCGTGAACTTGTCCCTTAGGTGGGACGGCAAATTAGAGTTCTGTTGGTTTTCCTTCAATACCAAATCACCAACCTGAAAGTCCCTTAGATGAACTTTCATGTTGTAAGCTTTCTTAAGCCGCTCTTGATAGATACGTAAGTGCTCGAGAGCATTCACGCGTCGTTCGTCAAGCAACGTAAGTTGGTCTAACCGGGCCTGCCGCGCAGTGTCATCATCGATGAACTCCCGCATTGATATGCGAAGGGAAGGAATTTCCAACTCGAGAGGCATTACTGCCTCTGAGCCATACACGAGCGAAAACGGAGTTGCCCCAGTTGGCGTCCGAACGCTAGTGCGGTAAGCCCAAAGGGCAAGTGGGATTTGTATGTGCCAATCCTTATGACTGTCTATGACTGTCTTTTTAAGGATGGCCACTAGTGTTTTGTTTGATGCCTCTCGCTTGCCCGTTTGCTTGCGGATAATAGGGCGTTGAAAAGCTGTGCTGAATTTTGTACTTTGTGGTCAAAGCACGCACGTCTTTGTTCTTGAATGATGGCCCATTATCCGATATTATTTTGGATGGAATACCAAAATGACATATGATGTTATGCAAGATGAACTCCACAATGCGGGGTCCTTTCGTTGAGGTTAACGGAATTGCTTCCACCCATTTGGTAAAATACTCTGTGGCCGTTATGATAAACGTGTGACGGCCTGACGATGCAGGGGAGATCTTTTCGATTAGATCGAGGCCCCACTGCAAAAATGGCCAAGCAGACTGGACTGTCTGTAGGGCCTGGGAAGGTACGTGCATCAAATTGGCATGATGTTGACATTTCACGCACTTCTTGACATATTCGCAACAATCTCGCTCTAAAGATGGCCAATAATAGCCCATGCGGAGAATGCGCTTTGCGATGGCCATACCACTAAAGTGACCACCACATGTACCGTCGTGCGCTTGGGCGACCGCCCAAGTGGACTCTTGCTCGGTCCAAACAACGAAGAAGAATTCCGTCATAACTGCGACGATACAAAATGTCTCCTATCAAGACATACTTAGCCGCTTTCTGCTTGAATGTTCGTTTTGCGGCGTGCGTCAATCCAAAGGGAAGATTACCTAACTTGAGGTAGTCTCTTATGGGTAAATACCAGTCCTGTTGATCAGAAACCTCGACAATATGAACAGCCAATCCCTTTCGAAGTTCTTCCCTAACAAATGTTGAATGGGATAGAACTTGTAAGAATAGCGTTGTGTTGCTATTAATGGGAGTGGGGGAGAACAAGGACCCCTAGTTGGCACGTTTCAGACGATCTCGGATTCGAAAGAACTTATCCGAGGATGGTTCAATCTGGATCATGTGGATTCCTGGCGTCAAGTCTGAGCTTGCGCGCTCTATCGCGGATTGCGATAAGGTTTTGACTTGAATAGTTGTCATATCACCGGAAAGGTCTTGCGGGATTAGTGACCCCAAAGAGGCCATTGTGTCCGCAAAATGATTCGATGATCGAGGGAGTGCCTCGATGTCATACCACTCAAGTTTTGCCAGGAATTTGTCCACGAGGGCTTTATAGGCCTTCAGAACTGGGCATTTGCATTGATATACCCCTTTGACTTGATTGACTATTAACAGCGAATCACCAAAGATATTCAATCGTTTGATGTTCATGGCGATTGTTGTTTGAAGACCTAGGAGCAAGGCTTCATATTCTGGCATTATTGTTGGTGCACTCGGAAGTTTAATTTAAATGACAGGGGCATTGGAGCGCCCTCGCGGTGTGAAGAATACAATTCCTACGCCACCACCTTGCTCGCATTTAGAACCATCGAAGAACAGGGTTATGTCGGCTCGTGACTCGGGCTCATCGGAATCGGGCGATTCTCGAGACATGGAAGACCCCATCATCGGGTAGTTCTATGACCAGAGGCTGATCGTCTTCAAGAGGAGCCTCTGCTAGTTGATCGGCTATGACTTGTCCTTTGATAGATTTTTGCCCAATGAACTCAATGTCAAATTCCGTCAACAACATGATCCATTTCGCCGTGCGACTACTATGATAAGTACGACTCATCATGTATCGCAATGGATTCTCCTTAGACACAACATACGTAGTGTTGCTCAAGCATGTAGTGGCGTAGCTTTTTGGTAGCAAACACCATTGCCAAGCAGAGTTTCTCAACGTATGCATAGTTAAGTTCAGTAACTGACTAGGGTGCGGCTAAGATAGTAAGTAGCCTGTTCTTTGTGAAGTTCATTCTTTTGGGCTAGCATGGCGCCCAGTGCCACCTCAGTAGCTGAGATGTATAAGTAGAACGGCACTCCTGGTCTAGGTGGTGCCAATACCGACGGCGAAGCCAAGTATTGTTTGATTTCGTCAAAGGCTGACTGGCACTCGTCATCCCAGTGAAATGTAACTCCCTTGTGCAATAATTTGTTCATGGGTCGGCATTTGTCAGATAATTGCGCTATGAAGCGTTTAATCGACGCGACCTTTCCTTGCAGACTTCTGAGTTGCTTGATAGTGTTTGGGGGAGCCATTTCAAGGATTGCCTTGACTTTCTTTGGGTCCACTTCGATGCCTCATTTTGAGACTATAAAACCCAAGAGTTTTCCAGATGTGACGCCAAATACGCACTTCTTGGGATTCAGTCTGACCTTATGCTCTATGAGGCGATCGAGAATCTTGCTTAAGTCACCGAGATGATCTGAGCGCAAAAGAGATTTGGCTAACAAATCATCCATGTAATCTTCCAAAGTTTTGTGCATGTAATCGTGGAAGATGTATGTCATGGCACGTTGGTAGGTAGCGCCAGCATTTTTAAGGCCAAAAGGCATGACCTTATAACAAAATGTCCCCCAAGGCGTTGTGAACGCCGTTTTAAGTTGGTCTTCAGGATTGATACGAATTTGGTTGTATCCTGAGAAGCCATCCATTAGGGAGAGCATTTCATGACCTGTTGTAGCGTCTACTAGCGCGTCGATGCTTGGCAAGGGGAAATCATCCTTAGGACTCGCTTTGTTTAGGTCTCAAAAATCGGTGCATATGCGAATCCTCCCGTCGGGCTTCTTGACGGGAACCATGTTGGACAGCCATGGCGGATAATCCACGCAGATGACAAACTGTGCATCCAACAGCTTTTGTAATTCGTCTTTGACCATCAAGGCCACTGTTGGGTGCATCTTGCGTAGTTTTTGCTTTACAGGCTTGATTGTCGGATCAAGCGTTAAATTGTGCGTGACTAGCTGCGGGTCTAGTCCCGGCATGTCTCTGTATGACCATGCAAAAACTTCCTTCTTCGCTTTGAGAAGGGCGATGTATTCGGCTTGCTCTTTGGGGGAAAGACTTACCCCCAGCTTGATAATCTGTGGATTCGTTGGGTCTAAGCCGATGTCTACGTCAGTCATTTCTTCGACTGACATGTGGGATCCTTCCTCCAACTGATGTGGAGTCGGGATCAAATGGATATCATTGGCTGAGTTTAAATCTGCGTTTGGAACCTCGGGTCCCTCTTCAGCCTGAAAAATTTCTTGAGTTGTCCTTGGGGTCAAATGAGGCATTTCACCGAAAGGCCGATACTACGATGGTGATAAAGGTGAATTGACGCGATCCCAGTCGATGGCATCTATGTCTAGATGCAATGACCGTGTTGGATCGGCCGGATTGCGGATGGGTGCGGTCAAATCAATGGAGATCATGTGGATGGAATGAATTTGGTCTCCAGAACCGCGGGTGTGATAACTCGATTCTTTCAGATGCTCCCTATACTCTGGATCTGGCTCTACGGGAACGGGCACGAATGGATCTTCCCTAGGTGCGAATTCATCCCTATTTGCGAAAAGGATGGCAGGGTCTTTTCTCGACACTGATGTCATGATGGGATCTCGAGGTGGACGATGCTCATCTTGAATTTGGAGCCATGGATCCAATACTTGGTCCCACCTTGCTGGGTCTACCCACCATTCATGCCCTAGCCGTATGCCCATTTGTCCCATTAGATCTTCATGAGTTAAAGGGCGATAATTCCGTCGCGCATGTCTGAGATAGTCCATCTCAGTCTCATCTTCTGAATCACTTTCGGAGACCCAAAAATGTTCATTCTCTTCAGCAACTGCTGCTTGCGACGTTGAGGACCCTCCTTGTTCCAGTAAGTTAATCTGGTCCCATTGTGGTTGTTCCACTCTTGGTGGAGGGACCTGATTCTCTTGACACTGTGTTGGTTCAGCTGGAACCTCTAAGGGGAATAGCTTCAAAAAGATGTCTGGAAGCCGTTGATGTTCTCTTTGAGGATTAATCTCTGAATTTTCGCCTCTCTCTAGCAAAGGAGAGGGATTACTGCTATTTCCAGGGGTGTTTGTTGACCATGGGAGGTAGTCTCCCAATGTGTATTCTATATTTGGATTGGCATACGGATCTTGTGCCAATCCCCCCTTGTTGCCTATTTCTAGGCCTTGCATATTTTCAACCAAGATGTCTAAGGGCAGGGGGTGGTTGAACCCTACTCCTGACTTGTCATATGGCATCTGATATCTTGATTGGCAAAGGACCCGCATCCCTTGCTCATATCTGCCTAGCCCGTATCCATGCCAATTGCATTGACCGAGATATTTTAGGGCAAAGTTTGGGTTTGACAGATAGTTGATGTTTTCAACAAAAGGCTCTTCGTCTGCTTCCTTTTGTTGGCATGGTTCAAGACCATGATCAAGGCCCCCATACATGAAATTCGTCTCGGTTTGGAGGGTAGCCTAGAGGAACAATTGTCCCTATGGGAAGGCGAGGTCTTCCCATGTCTTGTACTAACTCCAATGCTGGCGTCGCCACAACATTTTGCACTAAATATTCCCCCAGGCCCGTACTGGCCATTTCAACAGTGATTGTTGATGATTGGGTGGGAGGAAACGGTAGTCCTTCCTGAGTCCATTCCATGTTTGGTGGTTCAGGAGTCTTAGTTTCTGTTGTGCGAGGTGTCTCTTCTGTTGATATTGTTGAAATTGTGGGCAACCTTTCTACTAAGGGTTTGACCTCTTCCATGATCTGTTTTCCCTTGTCCTTCTGTTGGGCCATGATAGGTGGCGTTGATGATGAAGGAGCAGGTGATGAAGTCTCACCTGGCTGGGATTTTGCCTTGTTGGTCACCAGTGGTGCCTGCGGTATTGGACCTTGTTTAGATGGATTTAACTGGAAATCCAAATGTGTTGAAGGGAGGGTCGATTGAGGCATGAATTGTACCGCATTGCAATACTTAAAGGGCTCTAAGTCCATTGGGACTACATGTATTTCTCCTTCATAAGCATACTTTAAGCACTGGTGGGCGATCGAAGGGACACACTTCATGTCCCTGATCCAAGGCCGCCCTAGCAGTATATTATAAGCCATCTCGCCTTCCAACACATGGCACAATGTAGGTATTGTCTTTTGTCCTACCCGGACAGGCGGAACAATGGTGCCGACCGTCGAGCATATTGCATCGTTGAAAGCTCGCAGTGTGTACGTGGAGGCTGTGATGTGAGAGGCTGGCGGCTTCAAATGTTTTAAGGCTGCAGTGGTAATGATGTTACTGGACGAGCCAGTATCTACCAACACTCTCTTGTACGGGATCCCGTTGACCCGCGCGATAACGTGCAGGGGTGGATCTGCCATGTCATTTGATATTGTTTTGACTTCGTCTTCTCTGAATGTGATGACCGGCTCCGTACATTGTTTCACATGTCCCACGAAGTTGTTGAAAGAATTTGCTTCGTGAGGCTGTAATTCGATGGCTTTTAAAATGTCCATAAGAGCTTCCCTATGGGGTGTTGACTGTTGAATAAGCTCGTAAATGGACAGCCTAGCCGATGTGGTCCGCAAACTCTGCGTGAGTTTGGTCCGTATCGTGACCTCGGGTCTAGGCGGAGGCAGCTGCGTTGGGCGTTGTTGAGGCTGCGATGTTGTCGGAACTTCCCTTGTAGCTACCTCGGGGGCAACTGTTGGGTACCTTCTGTTCCTTGTTACTATGCTAATCATTCCCACAAATCCTTGCATGGGAAGATTCTGTCGCACCTCGTTAATCTGGAGTGGTTTTGCCTATGCCTCGTGGGCAGGCAAAGGGTCCTTGAATACCCCCATTTGTTGGTTGTTTGGCGCTATGGGGTTGTCCACGGCCAATGTTCTATTGTCGATCAAATCTTGGATTAGTTCTTTGAACTTCCAAGCATCCATTTAAGTCGTGTCCTCTGTGCCTATGGAATCTACAATACAATTCCTCTCTGTATCCCCTAGGCTTAGGAGCATTAGGGTCTATATTTTGAATTTCTAGCAGAGTGACTAAATTTGCCGCTGACAAGCGGTCAAATAGGGAGTCCCTGGACTCCGTGTAAGGGGTGAATTGTCGCCTAGGGCGACGCTGCTGATTCTGCTCCTGTCTTCTATTATCTCTTTCATAAGCAGGAGGCACTGCCTGGTAATTAGCCTTTTGAGGCTGCATTTCTGGCACAGGCGTGGGAACATTTATCGCAACTTGGTTGACTGCAGCGTGTTGTGGTTGCGTTGTCCCGATTTTAGTGGTTTTATTCCACTCTTTCTTTTTAGGCTTGGCGATTGCGCCTTCGCCTATCTTAATCTCTTCTATAACTCTGGCTTGCGCCAAAGCTTCTTCTAAGTTGTCGTATTGTCGCAGCAACAATAGACCAGAGATTGATTTTAAGCAACTTTTTGTGAACATCTGCGTGAGATCAGACATAGGGGGACGGTAGGGTAACTTAGAAAGCAAAGCTCTCCATCGATTCCCATATGCTGCCATTGTTTCTTCCTCAAATTGCCTGAGGCTCGCCAGATCACTCAGTGATGCTTTCTTCCTTGTGTTGAAGGCAAAGCGTTCAAGAAACGCATCTACTAATTGATCTAAGTTGCTTATGCTTTGTTTAGGTAGTTGTGTGAACCAATCCGAGGCAGGGCCTGCGAATGTGGTTATGAACGTTCTAAGCAACAATGCGTCATTGTCTTGGATGCCGAAGCATTGGCTTAGAAATCTTGTAACGTGTTCTTGTGCGTCCTCTTCACCTTTAAAGATTGCCAATTGAGGCAGCTTGAAGTGCTCGGGGTAAAGAGGTGTAGGCACTGAGGGATGCACCGGATTACTGTGGAGTTGACGTAATGTGGGTTTTTGATGCCCAACTGCTTTTGTCTCCACAGACTCCAAACGCTCTAATAGCGCTTGGTATGCATCGAAAGATTTTATTTCTTCCTCCCTTGTTCGCTCCCGTTGTAAGTTATGGTAAACTGGGGGCCTATGGAGGGGTGGCCGAATGGCAATCCTCCTGCCTTGATGGGGAGTTTCAGCATATTCTATTTCTGGTTCGTACTCCTCATAAAGTTCTTGAGGAGTCTCTGGGCGAGACCCATGACCTTGATCGAGTCCTCGCTGAAGGTACCCATCATTGTTTCGGGGAGTGGCCTCCCTCTCGGGTCTATAAGGTCTCGGAGGCAAAGCTTGACGAGGTCGTGGAGACCTGTCCTGCACCAACGAATTATGCCTCTCATATTGTTCGGCCCTTTGGATGCGAGGGGTTGGCTCCCTCTCAGGTAGTTCATAGCGTAACTCATCCGCTTCGCGTTGCATGCGCTCTCTATCCAAGCGGTGTCGGTACTCTATCTCCTGATGACTTTGTCTAAGCCGCATGATTTGGGCTTGACGGATGGTCTGTCTAGCAGCTATCGGGTCAATTTGGTCTACCCTATTTTTCTCAGGAGGTTCGAATGTGTCTCCTATGTGTCTGCCTCGAGTTTGCTGATCTAAAGTTTCAATGGGTCGTTTCCCTCTGTCGAGGTGGGCGACATGTACTCGAGGCTCCGGCCTTGATGTTTGATCATGATACCTAGCAAGTGCGGAAACGCAAGGTTCCCACGCTGTTTGTTGTCCTCGAGGAATGCGATGGCTTTCCTCGTACTCTCTTTCACGGGTTTGGACGGGGCGGGCGGAGTTAGCTCGCCCTGTGTAAGGAGCCCTGCGCTCCGGATTTTGTCTTTCCGTCCTGATGGGAGGTAAAGAAGGGACGCCATATCCACGTTGTCCCTCCAAATGGATGGTGTGCCTCTCTAGCGCTCCATCATGCTGTGGCCACTCATGTCTAACCTCAGAAGGCGATTCTCTGTTTACATCAAGGTCTACATGTAGGGCGTCTTCCCGAAAGGGGCTGCTTTGAATGGGCATACCCCATCGAGGATTCTGAATCGGATTCTTTTGTAGGCCAGACCGATAAGGCGGTATGACCAAGTCCTCAAGACTGAAGCGAAGGCGACTTGTGCCTGCTTCTTGTGTACCTTTCGGAGCTTCTGCCCTTGATTGGGCTTGGCTACGGGTATACACCATTGCGTTGCTTCTATACTATCTAAGTAGATTTTTTATCTCGTTTATGATGATTTTTTTTTGTCTACACTAAGCAGAAATAAACACACACATGCGCAAACCGTGATTATCTCTTTTAAGGATTATTGGTGTGCCCTAAACTGGTTTAGTGCATTTTGATGTTTTGTTTTGTTTTTGTAGGTTTTGAAGAACGTTTAAATGCATAATGAAGGCTCATATAACTCCCAAAATGGTAGCCCCTTCAATATACCAACCAGAGCCGATATACCAACCTCTCTATATACCCGCCCTTACGAGAGGGAGACTATAGGTACGTGAGAGCAGAAGGTACGTGGTACGTAGGCGGTACGGAAGGGGGATTGTCCTGTTAATGGCACCTACCATAGAAAACTTATCCTCGCGCGCATGGGAATCACCCCAGCGACACTCGGTCGGCTTTCGTCAGGATTTACGCCTAACAACAGTTGACAATCGGGAAATGGATGCAAAGCTAAGCCAAGGTGGTGATGAACCCACCGTTGGTCTTGCTCAAGGGCTGGGGTCTTACGACCAGCTCCTTGGTTTAAAATTATTGCGTGAAGTGTGTGGGATTCATTTTATTTAACGAAAATGAAACAAGCATAAATGACTTTTCCTATGCAATGCAGGATTAAATGAAAACAATTAAAGAAACAGAAACAGAAACAGAAAATTTAATAGAGATTATGAAAATCCCTACCTCTTCTCTGCCTGGACCGGTTGCTTCTGAATTTCTGTTCTGAAAAGTTGCAGACAGAAATTCGTCCCTTGGTGAGATGAATTACAGAACAGAATTCGTCCCTCCCAGAGACGAATTTGAATTCGTCCCAGGGTCAGACGAATTGCAGAACAGAATTCGTCCCTGCTAGAGACGAATAGCAGTCTGCAACAAAAAAATGTACCTGTCAAGCACAAAACACAAAAATTTAATCAGTTTCTATGATTTTAAACACCAGGGAACAGGGTCCCACCGTGATCGCCACTGAAAGCACGAGATTTCGGAAGCTTTTCAGAAAGAACAACTACTTAGATGCATTCGAATTGAAACAGCGCCTAAGCCCTAAAACAAGAAATGCATTAAAATGAAAGAGGCAAATAGATTGAAACGAGTTACAAAAGCTTTAAAGAGAAGTCACAACCTTTTTATTAAACTTATCCAACACGGTTACAAAATTGCCTCCTCCCTTTTTAGGGGCTAGGAGCGTTAAACGGATCCGGTTACAATCTTGGTAAGTGTTCTCCTTCCGCATGCCCACATGCAAAATGGGCGGGCCAAAGTGTTGCCGCCGCTGTTGTTGGTAAATCCTCACTTCTTGTTGTTCCTCCTGCAATCAAAGAGACAGACAAAGCGTTAGTAGCACCTGTGAGAAGAAATAGAATTCATGCTTTGAAATTGGTAAAAGATGCATACGAACAACTATCTGAAACAGTAAATAAAGTAAGCCTAAATGACCTAAAAACTTGACAACAGACAGAGTACATCACCAGAGGGCCACTGCCATTGAAACAGTTGGCCAATCTGCCTTCAACCGGAATTCGTCCCCGGGCAGGACGAATTCTGATTGCTATTCGTCCCTGGGTGGGACGAATTCTTCTGTGTTGGAAAAGCCGACCTGTCGTTGCTCCAATGTCGAATCTCGGGACCTGCAAAATGCCTGCAAATAGGGGGGTTATGTAATTGGGGCCATTTTGGGACGACCCAGATGGTCGGATTCTCCCAATTTGGCCTCTATCCTCGGGAATTCGATATCGCCACCTGCAAGTTAGTGAAACAACAAAGCGACACAAAACGTGATAAAATCTGATCAAAATGTTACTAAATTGAAGCTATGAGTTAACCAAACAGAATAACACGATATGCAAACTGAAACAATAATCTAGAATGCTTTAAAACTCAGAAAGTGCGGGGGCGCCCAAGTGGGCCTCCCACCGTTGGCACTTGATTCCGGCGCCAATCCACTAGGGATGGGCCCAAAACCTCTTAGGATTGGGATGTCTGCAAATTGGTTGATTCAGGTGTCCATATGTTGGATTTGGGTCAGATTCAAGCTTCCAAAAGCCACCCAACAACCTCCCTTGCAAAAGAGATTGGTGGATGTGAGAAGGTGAATCAAAGGGGATGCAAGTGGGTGTTCAACTCGGCAGCACTTCGTTGCTTGAAATCTCCTTCTATCTGTCCTTTTGGGTGAGAAAAGTCCCACCTTTTATAGACCCATGGGGTCTCTTTTGAGAGGGAAGCACAAATGCCATGTGTTGGTCATAGGTGCCATGTGGCAGTCATGTCTTCCCATGAGGGAGGGGAGTCCTCCATTGACTTGGGCTCTCATAACTGCCCTTGTGACAGTCTTCTAACGGCCTATCTATCCACCCACACACGTGTGCGAGGCAGGAGTCATCAACTGACTGTCCTGGGCTGCCACTTGGCACCATTCTTCTTTTTGCCCGTTAAACTTGGAATTCGTCCCTGGGTGAGACGATTTCAGAATTCGTCCCTGGGTGAGACGAATTCCAGTTAGTATTCGTCCCTGGGTGAGACGAATACTGAGCAAAGTGTCTAAATGTGCCAAATTGCTTCCCGACCTTACAAAATTGCTATGAAAGTGGTTAGGACCACTGTTTGACCTCTGAGGGCTGCCCTGGGGGCTGTGTTTGTCAAAGCGATCAGTGTTTGCAGTCACATAATCGGATTGGTGCTGTTTTGGTGTCTACACCTGTAGTCTTATCCTCCAAAATTCCTTTGACTATCTTGACATGGATGATTTGACTCTTCAATAGTTGATGGAAATATCTCTAACATCTCCAAAAACTATGTTTGAGAAAGGCTCTCTAGGTCTAAAGACCAAAAGTCACAGGAAAGATCATATTTATGTAGGGTTCAAAAGAAAAGTGGCGATACCTAGAAATAGAGTTATCAAAAAAAGGGAGATTGACTCTAAATTTTTTGATGAAGTACAACCCCTTCTAACAGATAGTTTTGAAGCTCTGCATATCGAAGAGAATAATGTTGTTTCAATTATGGAGATGAAACAAATGTGTTCAAGAGTGTGGTCTAAAAAAGGATTTTTTTTTTGGGTCAAAATAAAGGTTGGTAGGCCTCCCAAGACCTCATTGAGAAGGGCTTCCCAAAAGTGATTTAAAAAATCATAAAGGATATCCCATATTAGTATATATATATTTTTTAAATTCAAATACATCAAACAAAAATTTATGTTACATTTGATAACTTTAATGATTTTTTTTTTTTATCTTAAAAAGTAAAAATTATCTATGTACCTGTGGTCTAATAGCAAGGATACCACTTACATTCTTGATGGTAAAACTTGAATTCAATCCCTACAATATATATATAATATTAATTTAAAAAATAAATAAATAATCGCATATTTTATTCATATTTATAGAATAAAACTTATATAAAACTATTATGTTAATGCAAAGGTGGTCTATTTGCACCATAGCTTCGATCGCTTTAATTTTTATGGTAAGTAAAATTCTTCATTAATTATTGGGTTTTGCAGATTGACCCAAAATATATTACAAAACTCAGCCTTCGACTAATGTTGTAGATCCTATTAATCCTAAGGACTTTCTATCCTTTACAATTTTTGGCCTTCCTAAAATGCCTTACTAGGCAAGCATAGCAAACAATAACCAAAACTCTTGTCAGTTCAAACAAATATGGACAAACTGCTTTGATAACCATAACAAGAAGAGGGAAATACAAGCGCCATAAGAGGATTGCTTCCTTTGTACTAAACTTAAAATAAAAATGAAACCCCCAAGGCCTGAGGATCCTAAAGCCTCATCTTCAATGTCTTCCTCGAGCTCCTCTTCTTTTTCATCCTCTTCTTCCTTGTCATTGTCCTTGGCTTCCACTTTCGGCATGTACCCCTCTTTGAAAAATACCTGGGTCAAAGTGTCATTGGCCTCCTACATTTGGTGAATGATGCCAGCGTAGGATTTCAGGACAAAACATTTGAGCACCATAATGGCAGGTCCCTCTTCCTCCATATCGTTGGCACTTGTTTTGGAGCTTCCTTGAATTTTTTTGTTCTTCAGCCTCAAAGAGGCTCGCGTTGGGGGTTCCTTGATCCTCAATTTCTTCTTTGTCATACTGCTTCTGCTAATAGGCTCCCCCACTCTCTTCTTTGCCTAAGATACGAAAGCAGACTTGTTCATATTCGAGCTAGCTCTTTCTCTTGAAATTTCTTCTTGGTGGTTAGGCGGTATTTCCTCAATGACTAGAGGTTCAGGGTTTAGAGTCGTAGCCAGTGTCCATTTGTAAATTACTTTGAACAATACTTGGTGCATTGGCATAGTAGATCCCCTCATGTTGCGATAAGCATTGATGGTATAGTTCATCTAATTCATGAGGAACTGTGGAATACTTATCGGGTTGACATCCCAAAAGAAATTTACAAAATCATAGTGAAATCTTAACAGAGTCTTGTTGGGATCCTCCATTGTAAAAAATTCCATCACATTCTTCATGACCCCATTCCATGGGGTGGTCGAATCTATTTTTGTCAGCCCATTTATGGCTCCCTTAAATATATTAGGGTTATCTCGAAATTCCTTCAATTACACCTCCCAGTGATGTTTTTTTCAATGGATGGACTGTCCTCTCATAGTTTACCCTATCACATCAATAAGAATGTTCACGTCAATGATGAAATATCTTCCCTGAATCTCCACCTTCTCGTCTTCCCAAGTATCCATCACCACCTTGGTGATGTCCTTCTCTGCCCTAGATAAAAGATCAAAGAATTGAGTAAACCTTCACTCAATAAGGATAGCCTGAGAAACAAGTTCCATAATGACCATACTGGGTTCTACGTATGTCATATTTTTGTTTACAAACCTCCTCCTCACAGTTCTCTCAATATTACTCTATCTTGCACTCCATGAATTTCCTATTTTGCTGCTACTAGGAAGGTGGTAGGATTTTAAATTTATCTGGCATGTGTTGAACCATTTCTTATTTTATGTGCCAACTATAGGATTCTGGTCATCGTTCTCCACATGGATATTTTTCCATGTGTCCATAGCCTCCCTGCATTTGATGTTTTTATGCCTCAACTTTGTTTCCCACATATCAACACTTTCCTTAGGAGTGTCATGCATTAGAAAAGACCATCCTTCTACCTCCACCTATGTCTTCTGCCCCTTCGTGTTATCTGTTAGCCTCATTCCAACCACCTTCTTATCATCATAATTTGGATCCTCATTAATTATATTTACCACCCACTTGACAACACCTTCATATACATGTATACCATGTGTGGGGAAAGTCTAATCATCAACCCCCATTTGGACTTCACGTTGGGTGGCCCTATTGATCGGGCTTATCAGCATTCTCATAATCCATATGTCATTGTGATTTAAATCTATTTTCTTAGCATGCTTGGCTGGATTTGAATTTTCCACCATGGGAGTCCATGTGCTATTGACCTCCTCGTTATCATCTGAATTCTAGCCAATAGTCTTTGTCCTTTCACCATGGGGCCACCAATGGATATAAGTGTTTTGGCTTGGGAAGCTTACCTTTCCACATCTCAAAATATTGTCCTTGCATTTTCTACCATTTATCCTTTCCAAGAGATTTGTTTACATTATCCATGAAATCACACCCGTTTGATTAGGATTTCTTGGTAAAGAAGCCTCATGGTAGTCTTGGGCCATGTGGGATTTGACCACCCTTCCACTACCCACCTTAGGCAATGGATTGCCTATCATTGCGAAGGATGTCCTCAACTTCACGTGGCACTTCTCGCGTCCACGTTGTCAAACTACTAGCCTCAACACCAACATTGGCTAGTTTGTCAACTGATTTGTTAGCCTCAGAGAAGACATGGTGTGCCCTCTTATCTTGTCTGGCCTCAAAAAGGATACTCGCCTTATGGATGATAGCTTCAATCCTCCAGGGAGGTTTTCTTCCATTGGTTAGGAGTTTAATGATGATTTTTGAATCCCCTTCAACCATCAAATTGCCTTGGATATACTGCACCACCTAAAGACCCCTCCAAAGCACTCTTGCTTCTACTTCATTATCGGTTCTGGTTCCTAATGGTTCATCAAAGGCCATATTCATATTTCCTTGATGATCTTTGATTACTCCTCCAGCTCCTACCCTCTCAAGATTTTCCTTAGCCACACCATAAAAATTTAGCTTGAATCAGTCCCTCGGGGGTGGCTTCGAGTTAACCCTATTCGTAGGATTAGCTTTTGGAACATCAACTATCTAATCAGGAGGGATACCTAAGGACAGGGCATTTTTTTTTTCCACAAGAGGAATTGTTTGATTTTATGTAGATAGGATACTAGTATTTTCTTTCACAAAGGTAAGAATTATATTAAGGATGGTTTTAAGGTTGTGCTTGGAATCATTAAAAGCTCTATGGTTCCTTTCTAACCAAATTTTCCAAAGGAAGTGGTGCCAAAAAATCCTCCAAAGGAAATTTAGTTTTGGGCTTACAAAGGGAAGAGGCCATTGTTGGAACACTTCAGTAATTGAGGCCGGTTTAACCCAACAGATCCTAAAGGCTGGGAAAAGTTCATCAAGGATGGAAGTTGCCATTAGACACTCTATAAAGAGGTGTTGGATTAATTCCCAACCTGCCCTGAACATGTAATACCAGTTAGCAATAATCATTCCTTTTGTCAACATGTTGTCAATGGTAAGGATCCTTCCTTGAATTACTATCCAAGTGAAAAAGGAAATTTTGGGGATCAAGCCCTTGACCCAGACCAACTGTGACTATAACTAGTGATCTTCAGGATTAAGGAGTAAATTATAGGTAGATTTAACTTTAAATTCTCCACTCTCTATTTCTGCCCATGCTAGATGGTCTTCAACATTCCCCATGGGTATGAACTGCTAGCCTAAAATATTATGAAGCTCTTCAGACTCAGCTTCAAACCCCTGAACCCTAACGATTTGAACTTGTGATATATATATATTTTTTATATGTGTTTTATGTATTTATTCAGCTGCATGATAAGTTTCATTTCTTGTAATTTTTGTAATAATGAATATCATTTTAACATGCTAATGTTATTTACAAATCATATATATAGATTTTTTTCTTTCTTTTGATTTTAAGAAAATAGTATCTATGTTTTACTTCACTTTGATTAGTTGACATGGATAGTCTTTTCAGTATATTTAGGCTCAATATAAGACTTTATATTCATGTTAGTGTTTAATTTCATTTAAGTTATCTCAACATATTTCTAATAATCTATTCAAAATATTAATTAATTATAATCAATATTTTTATGTTATAATATTTTCATATATTTTTTTAAAGAATATATTTTTTATTATGAATAAGGTGTGAAAATGCTTATAATACAAATATAACACCAAATAATAAAGTCCTTGAATATATAGGTCAAATAGAATATAGTAAGACTAAAATTATGAGAAGATAAATCTACTAGAGATGAAGGTCCTAGGAGGGATTGTTGTAGTTAGTATGGAAGATCAAGATATGTAGTAATTAGGTATTGGAACCTACATCTTCTTATGATTTGTGGAGGATATAATCACCCTAACAGAATGTGTTAGAATCAATATCAAGTATCCAACATAATGCATGTTGATTGTAGTTGGATGCATGTTATGGAGTGGGATATAGTGAGACAAATGTTGAGTGGATTCTATGAGAGGAGGATTTATTCTCAAAGAAAAGTAAGGACTAATTAGAAAAGGTGTTTTGTGAAGAATGACAAGCTAAAATGATATCTTAGAAGAGCAATTCATATTCGTGAGCTAGGGCTCATGATATATTTTCCTCTTATCCAATTAGTATGATGTGAGGGCATATAAATAGTTATAGCCAAATAACTGCTAACTGTATATAACTACCACTGTCATGTAATAAAACCATTTATGTCGAAGGAATAGGGGATCAATAGAAGAAAGGAAGAGGGAATGGTAAATAGAAAAGAGGAAGATAGAAATGCAGGGCTAGAAGAGAAATATTGAAGATGAACTTCTAGTTATTTATGCATGTGTGAGGAATCCAAGGGGAACTCTAGCAAGATATTTTTATGTATAGCCAATAATATATTATAAATAAAAACTTGTCCACCTCAATTTTGTTCCATGTAGATGCTTGAATGGTAAATACATTGTGTTACTAAAATCACATGTTGTAGATTGGCCTAATTGGTATGTGTAGGATTGCAGGATTGCAAGGAGAAGATAAAGAATAGTTGTAGCTCAAATCGAGGTGTTGTTCTAGTGTACAAAGAACCGTTCAAATGGAGTTAGCAAGTGGAAATTATTGTCCTAGAACTTGATAACACCATCCTAAGTCTATGTTAATGTGCAATATGTGCAATTAACATACATGCATTTTCCATATAATTATAGGGTAAGTACCAATCAAGTAGGATTATCATTTTTTTTCAAGTGGAGGAACATTATCATTCGAATGGATGTCATTCAATTCACAAGTAAGGTGTCATTTGAGTAAAAATTGTGTTGTTCTTTATAAGTGGAAGTTGCAATATGTTGTACAAGTGGTAGTTCCACCATGTCATATAAGTGGAAGTTACACCATAAGTAGAAGTTGCATCATGTCATACAAGTGGAAATTGCATTGTGTTGTACAAGTAAAATTTACACCATATCCTACATGTGAAAGTTACATGAACTTGAAAGTGTTATCATATAGCATCAAAAAACCATATTTTGTACTATTTCCATCTTTTCATCTAGTGCATGCAAATTAAACTAATTGTTACATTGTGGTTGTTAGTGAAGCATGAATCATTAGCTACTAGGGTATATTGTTGTTTAGTTGAACTCTTATGTAGACTACATTATAGAATATTATTTTTATACAAAGATAAATAAATATATTCCATACTAATAATTAGAATACTTTTAATTGAAATAAAATTTTAAATCTTTTTAAGATTATGAAATTATCATAATATAGTATTAACTAAATAAAAAAATGTAATGCACCTCATATTAATAATCTTCAACTTGAAATTGCATTTCAAAATTGAACACAAACTTGAATAAAAATATAAAATGAACATAAACCCACTAACCTTCAACAAACTTTTAAAATTAAGCTACAACATGAGAACATGAATGGTGAACATGAGTACAAGAATAAAAGATAATTGAACTTCAATTTTAACATGATTAAACATTAAAGTTAATACATACATACAATAATCACCATTGGTATTTAACTTGAACTTAATTTTAAGGATTATATATTAAATACTAAGCATGCAATTTTGAGAGTGAATACTAAATATTCCATTCTAACATTTAAAACTAAATATTAAGTATTCATATTCAATATTGAACATGATTGTTTGAGATTGTATAGTGAGTGAATGATTTATAAGGTTGAATATTTAATTTGACTATTAGATGTTGGGATTAAATTTTAAATATTTGGTTTTAATTCTAAATATTAAAAATAAATAAATAGATTAATAGTGTAAACATGTTTCTACTAATATTAAACTTGAATGTACATGAACATTAATGAACTCTTTTACATATTGAGATACTTAATATGAATTTGAAATATTGATCATAAAACATGAATGAACTCTAAAACTTGAATGTACATAAACATAAATGAGCTATTTTACATACTAAGATAATAAATATGAATTTGAAATATTGAACATAGAACATGAATGAGCTCTAACTTTAGTCAATATTGTATACTAACACAATTTAATGTGTTTTAACCCAAAATTAAACTTGAATGAAGTTTATTAAATAGTAAATACTAAATATGAACTTAAAATACTCATAGATTTTACCAGATATTAAAATTAAAATATATTTGAGCTAAAATTGTAATACTAAACACTAAGATTAAATTGACACAAATTTTAGTGAATTCAAAACAAACAATATAAATATAATCCATTTATTATCATTAAGTTTTTTATTATGTTTAAGTAATATTGAATAGAAAAAAATATCATAAAATGTTTCTTATGCATGGCCTTATCATAAAAAAACTAACAATATACATGGTGCATCGAATGCATGATATACCATTTTAAGAGTTTTTATTATCCTTTGCATCATAAATTTACACATAATTATAAATATGATGCATGCACATTATAATTGAGGTTATATCCTACATATTAATGTGAAGACTCATCATTCTTACTCATGATAAGCTCTTATATTCTGGTTGTTAATTAAATTTTTGTACTTGTTGAGTTCATTGTTTTATCTTCATAAGTTCAAAATATGTGAAAGTTTTACATGCATAAAAAGAAAAATATATGCATGGCATAACTATATTATCCTCTCTAGATCCATATAGTTGAATTCTAATTTACATTTAGACTACCATTAAATAATGTAGACAACATAAGACCACATTAAATGTGAAAGTATATTGGATTAATTATTCATTAGATATATAATGTTGCTTGAATTTGTAATAATTTCCAAAACCATTCTAGAAAGTTCATTCACCATAATTATATTATTAAAATAATGATTAGAATATGACAATAATAAATAACTTGAAGAAGTAAAGGGATGTGACAAGAAGTATAAGGTGGGTTGCCAATGGGCACCCCAATATGTTACATTTTATTAACACTTATAATACAAATGAATTCTCATTGAGGGGTCTTTATAGTGATACCAAATCCTCAATGAAATTTTAACCTTAGGCTAATATAAACTTAACCTTAAACTTAAAAGTATAATATTTCTAATAGCAAATTACCCTTTTAAGCATTGTTATCCATAAACATAGATAAATCAATATCACTAAAAGTTAAGTATAAAAGGGGCTTGTAGGCTTACACAAACATGCATGTAGACTTATATAGTCACATGCATGTAGGATACATAGTGCTCATAAGTACTTATTTAAAGTTTTTTCCTTGGCCTAAATAATATTGGATTACACTTTTCCTTGGCCTAAATAATATTGGATTACATAAATTTGGGCTAATTAGCGGTCATATTATACCATTATAAACAATCACCAAAAATATAATTTAATAAACCACATATTAGTCAATTGAAACCAAAATGGAAGAAAACATACCCAACTAAACTAAATTAAAATCTTTTTATTTCATATAAGGAAACCAATTTACTATATGCAATGGTGAATTCAAACAATTTTACTCATATAAAATAAAATCTAAAATATTAAGGCATAATTTAAATGGTTTTTATATTATAATAATTATCCAATTTAAAACATGATGTGGATATATATACCATGGTGATTAAAATAATAATGTATGTAAATGGACTATTTAAACTATACTATTTAACTAACTTTTATTACAACCAATAAAATAAAAGGTGGTTTTTAAGAGTGCAAGTAATGCATTAGCTATTAAGTGGATTGCTAAGATTATCGAATGTGATGAACCTTGGAAAGTTTTAATTAGACATAATATTATCAATTATGTCCCAAAAAAAGCTCATACTTGGAAAGGCCTGCATATGATTGATATCCTGTTTGGTAATTTTTCAGTTACTCTTGTTGGTTAAGCTATTTTTAAGAGTCTTTGAAAAGCTTGGGATTTGGTAAAAGATAAAATTCTTATTGATAATAATAACATTGTGGATAATAATGCACCTCATATTAATAATATTCAACTTGAAATTGCATTTCAAAATTGAACATAAACTTGAATAAAAACATAAAATGAACATAAACCAACTGACCTTCAAAAAACTTTTGAAATTAAGCTACAACATGAGAATATGAACGGTGAACATGAGTACAAGCATAAAATATAATTGAACTTCAATTTTAACATGATTAACCATTAAAGTTAATATATACATACAATAATCACCATTTATCTTTAACTTCAACTTAATTTTAAGGATTATATATTAAATACTAAGCATCCAATTTTGAGAGTGAATACTAAATATTCCATTCTAACATTTAAAACTAAATATTAAGTACTCATATTCAATATTGATTGATATTGTATAGTGAGTGAATGATTTTTAAGGTTGAATATTGAATTTGACTATTAGATGTTGGGTTTAAATTTTAAATATTTGGTTTTAATTCTAAATATTAAAATTAAATAAATAGATTAATAGCTTAAACATGTTTCTACTAATATTAAACTTGAATGTACATGAACATAAATGAACTCTTTTACATATTGAGATACTTAATATGAATTTGAAAAATTGATCATAAAACATGAATGAACTCTAAAACTTGAATGTACATGAACATAAATGAGCTATTTTACATATTAAGATACTAAATATGAATTTGAAATATTGAACATAGAACATGAATGAGCTCTAACTTTAGTAAATATTGTATAATAACACAATTTAATGTGTTTTAACCCAAACTTAAACTTGAATGAAGTTTATCAAATAGTAAATACTAAATATGAACTCAAAATACTCATAGATTTTACGAGCTATTAAAATTAAAATTTATTTGAGCTAAACTTGTAATACTAAAAACTAAGCTTAAATTGACACAAATTTTAGTGAATTCAAAACAATCAATATAAATATAATCCATTTATTATTATTAAGTTTTTTATTATGTTTAACTAATATTGAAGAGAAAAAAATATCATAAAAGGTTTCTTATGCATGTCCTTATGATTAAAAACTAACAATATACAGGGTGCATCGAATGCATGATATACCATTTTAAGAGTTTTTATTATCCTTTAATAAATTTACACATAATTATAAATATGATGCATGCACATTATAATTGAGGTTCTATCCTACATATTAATGTGAAGAGTCATCATTCTTACTCATGACAGGCAATTATATTTTGATTATTAATTAAATTTTTTTACTTGTTGAGTTCATTGTTTTATCTTCATAAGTTCAAAATATGTGAAAGTTTTACATGCATAAAAAGAAAAAAAAATGCATGGCATAACTATATTATCCTCTCTAGATCCATATAGTTGAATTCTAATTTACATTTAGACTACCATTAAATAATGTAGACAACATAAGACCACATTAAATGTGAAAGTCTATTGGATTAATTATTCATTAGAAATATAATGTTGCTTGAATTTGTAATAATTTCCAAAACCATTCTAGAAAGTTCATTCACCATAATTATATTATGAAAATAACGATTAGAAGATAACAATAATAAATAAATTGAATAAGTAAAGGAGAGGTAACAAGAAGTATAAGGTGGGTTGCCTATGGGCACCCCAATATGTTACATTTTATTAAAACTTATAATACAAATGAATTCTCATTGAGGGGTATTTACAGTGATACCAAATCCTCAATGAAAGGTTAACCTTAGGCTAATATAAACTTAACCTTAAACTTAAAAGTATAATATTTCTAATAGCAAATTACCCTTTTAAGCATTGTTATCCATAAACAAAGATAAATCAATATCACTAAAATTTAAGTATAAAAGGGGCTTGTAGGCTTACACGAACATGCATGTAGACTTATATAGTCACATGCACATAGGATAAATAGTGCTCATAAGTACTTATTTACACTTTTTTCCATGGCCTAAATAATATTGAATTACACTTTTTCCTTAGCCTAAATAATATTGGATTACACTTTTTCCTTGGCCTAAATAATATTGGATTACACAAATTTCAAAAATTAGATGTCATCTTATACCATTACAAACAATCACCAAAAATATAATTTAATAAAACACATATTAGTCCATTGAACCGAAAATGGAAGCAAACATACCCAACTAAAATAAATTAACATCTTTTTATTTCATATAAGGAAACCAATTTTCCATATGCAATGGTGAATTCAAACAATTTTACTCGTATAAAATAAAATATAAAATATTAAGGCATAATTTAAATGGTTTTATATTATAATAATTATCCAATTTAAAACATGATGTGGATATATATACCATTGTTATTAAAATAATAATGTATGTAAATGGACTATTTAAACTATACTATTTAACTAACTTATTACAACCAACAAAATAAAAGGTGGTTTAGGTCTAAAAAATTTAAGAGTGCAAGGAATGGCATTAGCTATTAAGTGGATTGTTAAGAGTATTGAAGGTGATGAACCTTGGAAAGTTTTAATTAGACATAATATTATCAATTATGTCCCAAAAAAGCTCCTACTTGGAAAGCCTTGCATATGATTCATATCCTATTTGGTAATTTTTCAGTTACTCCAGCTGGTTCAGCTATTTTTAAGAGTCTTTGAAAAGCTTCGGATTTGGTGAAAGATAAAATTCTTATTGATAATCATTACATTGTGGATAATAATGCACCTCATATTAATAATATTCAACTTGAAATTGCATTTCAAAATTGAACACAAGCTTGAATAAAAACATAAAATGAACATAAACCAACTAACCTTCAACAAACTTTTGAAATTAAGCTACAACATGAGAACATGAATGGTGAACATGAGTAGAAGCATAAAAGATAATTGAATTTTAATTTTAACATGATTAAACATTAAAGTTAATATATACATACAATAATCACCATTGATATTTAACTTGAACTTAATTTTAAGGATTATATATTAAATACTAAGCATGCAATTTTGAGAGTGAATACTAAATATTCTATTCTAACATTTAAAACTAAATATTAAGTACTCATATTCAATATTGAACATGATTTTTTGATATTGTATAGTGAGTGAATGATTTTTAAGATTGAATATTGAATTTGACTATTAGATGTTGGGTTTAAATTTTAAATATTTGGTTTTAATTCTAAATATTAAAATTATATAAATAGATTAATAGATTAAACATGTTTCTACTAATATTAAACTTGAATGTACATGAACATAAATGAACTCTTTTACATATCGAGATACTTAATATGAATTTGAAATATTGATCATAAAACATGAATGAACTCTAAAACTTGAATGTACATGAACATAAATGAGCTATTTTACATATTAAGATACTAAATATGAATTTGAAATATTGAACATAGAACATGAATGAGCTCTAACTTTAGTCAATATTGTATAATTAGCTATAAATAAAAGGTAGTTAGGTCTAAAAATTTTAAGAGTGCAAGGAATGTCATTAGCTATTAAGTGGATTGTTAAGAGTATCGAAGGTGATGAACCTTGGAAAGTTTTAATTAGACATAATATTATCAATTATGTCCCAAAAAAAGCTCATACTTGGAAAGGCCTGCATATGATTGATATCCTGTTTGGTAATTTTTTAGTTACTCCTGTTGGTTCAGCTATTTTTAAGAGTCTTTGGAAAGCTTGGGATTTGGTGAAAGATAAAATTCTTATTGATAATCATTGTGGATAATAATAATATTTTTCTCACAACTCTATATGGTGGTCTTTATCTAATAATAATAAGCTTCTTGCCTTAACCCAAGGTTGTTCTTCTAATAAGTGGGCTTATAAATGTATTATTACTTTTGATGATATAATGGATAATGGTGCTCTAAAATCATGATAGTCTCTTAGTTCTCAGTATGATATTCCTTTATCTCAGTGGAGAACATATTCTTTACTAAGAGATTCTATCAGGAAATCTAAGCCTGTTATTATATATGATGAGCAAATTTTTTTGACAAGGTTATGTGGCAAGATGGTACAAAATTTAGCAAAGTTAAACCTAAATTACTTTATAATCTGGTTATGGATAATAATGATATCATTCTTCATATCATAAACAGTTGGCATCTAGATGTTAGCACTATGTTTGGGCAAAACATGTTGAAGACTATCTGGTTCAGTATTTTACAGCCTAAAAAGAGTTATTTTTGGTGGATTTTTTTGCTTCAGAGACTTCCTATATCTAGATATCCGAAGGATATTATATTTTTTTATATCTGCAAGGTTCCTGAATCTGCTCAGCATATATTTTTTGAATTTTTTTTGCTAAATGAATATGGAATTATAATCTTGATATGGTTAAACAATATGTTATTTTTGGTTTTATTCTGCATATGGGCAATTTTTATAACAAAATTTGGCTTTTACTTTCTACTGATATTCTATGGTTTTTATGGATAGCCAAAAAAAAGGTCTTCCTTACTCCAAGGCTATGGATCAAGGCTTGTTCCAGATGTTGAAATGGTGATCGATTTGTTCCTCCAGGAGGATCAGAGGTTTCTTACTGGGTCTTTCAGGAGACTCACAATTTTCAAAATTGCTATACAGGTTTCCAGGAACATGTTTTATTACAAGGACAAGTTCAGGAAGCTTCTCATGAGTTATCAGGTTCAGGATGATAGTAGGCATATTTTAGATTCTCGACAATTTGGTTATAAGTATTCTATATTATTCCAACATTGTATAAATGACTTTAAGTATATGTTTTTTGAGTTATATTATTGTAATGATCAAAGACATATGATGTAGTCTTAGTCTTTTATAGGCAGTTATGGTTTCTTTCCAGCTAGTTCTAGTTTATATATTGTGCCTTCGAGCTAATTTTGTATCTTTCCTTTTATATTAATACAAGTTTACGATCTTCAATTCAAATTAATTCGATATATTTTTTTTAATATTCACAACAATGTAAATATGTACAAAATTCATCTAGAGACATCTAATCAAATAAATCTAAACATAAACTATATTATATGATAAATATTGAAATATATAGAAACTACTATAAAGTCATATTAAAAAAATTATTTAATATTTTAGTAAGGTATACCACAAATTTAATAATATTTAATTAAAAAAAGAGAACAATCAATAAAAACTTGTAACAAATCCTTTCCAAGATATTTATATTTAAATGTATGCATTAATGAAAGATATATTGCGGATATGCTATGTAATAAATACTAGGGACCCTGTTGGAGGTGTGTATATCCACCTGCTTGATGTAATATTGTGCCTTAATGAAAGATCAAAATTTTAAAAATGTATGCATTGCATCATATAAATCTTCGTGACCAACATGCACTCCTCTCATTAGTAACATGCACTTAAAAGCATTCAAGGCAACATGTATTCACTTTAATATTTATAAGAAAATGAATGATACTATAAAAGCAATTATGAAGATATATGACCAATTGGAGAAAATTTTATATTGTATTTATTTTTATTTAATTCATTTCCTTTGACATTCAATTAGCAAAATTTAACCCAGGTTGTAGGTGATTTGGAGAGGAGAGGGCAATCCTCCAAGGGAGGTCCCAGGTTCAAATCTCCACCCTACCAAAAAGCTGAATTGGGTATACAAAATCCAATTGATAATGTTGGTGTAGGAAGGGTTGAGTGCGACTCTCGAGTGACTTTGATGGTGTAGAAACCCCTGTTCATGGTCTCTTAGACCAAGGCGGCTCTGCAAGGGTTTTTTGCTTAAAAAAAAATAAAATTAGCAATATTTAATAAATATACACCATTATATGGATATTTGTACAAGCTGTAAAAGCTAATGTTGATATACATCCATCAATTTTATATTTTATATTTTATTTATATAAATATATTTTATTATTATGATGATGGATGTATATCAACATTATCTTAACCTTAAACTTAACCTTAAACTTAAAAGAACAATATTTTTAATAGTAAATTATCCTTTTAAACATTGTTATCCAAAAACTAGGATAAACCAATATCACTAAAATTTAAGTATAAGGAGCTTGTAGGCTTACACAAACATGCATGTAGGATTACATAGTCACATGCACATAGGATACATAGTGCTCATAAGAACTTATTTACAGTTTTTTCCTTGACCTAAATAATATTGGATTACACAAATTTCAACAATTGATGGTAATATTATACCATTATAAAAAAACACCAAAAATATAATTTAATAAAACACATATTAGTCCATTGAAAAAAAAAAAAGCAAACATACCCAACTAAACTAAATTAACATCTTTTTTTTAATAAAAGAGGGTTAAAATTTTATTAGATCAAAGAGACCTTACAGTTGAGAACAAACAACCACCAAAAAATAGCCAAAAAAAACCTCAACAAGAAATATCCTCAAAATGTAAATTATGAAGATGCTGAGAATAGTCAAAATGGAGGTGATACCAAACCTTAACAAACCAATTCCCCTAAAAATAAGAAGCCCATTTGGCCAAACAATCCGTAACCCTGTTCCATTCTGTAGGAATGTGAACAAAAGAGATAAACTCCAAATTACAACATATTTGAAGAATCTGTCGAAAAACCAAGGTCAACCTCCAATGAATATTATCAAGATGGTGAGTCTTTAACAAATTAATAATAATTTGTGAATTAGACTCACAAATTATCCTTCGCCAACCCATAGCCAACCCTTGTTCCAAAGCACAATAGTTAGAGTGTATCCTCTTATAGCAAGAAAAAATGAAACAAGCATTCCCAAAACTCTCTCCCAACTCCTCCAATATCAGCATACCTAGGATTACCCTGAGAAGACCCATCCGTATTGGTCTTGAACACCCCTAGAGGAGGAGGATTCTATCTATGATCTCTCTGCACCTTTTGTCTAACATCTCTTCTTCCAGATGAAATAGAAGGATGAGGACCATTCTCCACAAATCCTAAACTTTACATCATCAAAACATCTGAATGATCCAAAGGAAGACTAATTTGGCATTTAGAAGAGACCGTTTCCTAGATTGTACCAATGATTCGCTACCAAATTTGACGAACAGTAAGCTTCTTATCATGAGAAATTCTTTGATTTCTTTCAGCTAAATCTACCATAGAATTCAAGAAGGGTCAATATTCCAAGCAACCTGGAGAAAAAAAGCCTTAGTAGGAGGTCTCCCTAAAATCCTCCAGAACTTCAAAAGAGAAGAAGCATGGGCACAAGGCTACTTCCACACCCCCCCCAAAGATTCCAAATATCTCATGTAAAAGAACATTGAAAAATAAGATGACCTAAAGACTCTTTTCGCACATAAAAATAGAAAGAAGGTCCCTAAAAACATCTATTTTGCAAATTGTCATAGGTAAGGCATCTATTGTGAGTATCTAACCATAGACAAAAAATAAATTTAGGCCAAGATACCTTTGACCACACCTACTTTCACCAGGGCACCTCAACATCCCCAAAATGTTGCTGATTCAACTCCCTATATTCGGAAGCCATCAAATAAACCCCTGTAGGATCCAAGCCCCAAGCCAAAACATCATCATCCTGTAAATAAGAGAAGTTCCTAAAAGTCAAAATACGAGCCAAATTTATTTCATATAAGGAAACCAATTTACTATATACAATGGTGAATTCAAACAATTTTACTCATATAAAATAAAACCTAAAATATTAAGGCATAATTTAAATGGTTTTTTATATTATAATACTTATCCAATTTGAAAGATAATGTGGATATATATAACATGGTTATTAAAATAATAATGTATGTAAATGGACTATTTAAACTACAGTTTTTAACTAACTTTTATTTATAAGTAATTCTATATATATTTTTAATATTCACAACAATATAAATATGTACAAAATTCATCTAGAGACATCTAAGCAAATAAATCTGAAAATAAACTATATTATATGACAAATATTGAAAGATATAAAAACTACTATAAAGTTTTTTTTGAAAAAATTGAAAAAAACTTGTATTAAAACATTAATCAGTTACAATTGGGATAAGACACATCCCAGCCAAAAATAATGAAAGCACATGATTACAAGAGAAGAGGAAGATTTGCACTGGATCCAAATCTCTTGAACCAATACCAAGCTAGCTAAGAGAGCTGATAGGTCTGTTACAACAACTTATCGTGAAAACACACAACAAACACCAACTTCACCTCTGTCCATGAAAAAGCTACAAGTCACGAAATCGTGACACAAGACTCCTCTGACCGCAAAAAATTCAACCTGTCTCGAAATCGTGACATGTCGCGAAATCGTGACATGTCGTGAAATCGTGACAAAAATCCATCCTTGGCTACGATGGAGCAACATGTCACAAAATCGTGACAAAGATCCACCAACGGCCACAACAACGTAACACATCGTGAAATCGTGACAATTTTCCTCCAGCGGCCGCGACGGAAATTTTTCCTCCCTTGGCTGCGACGACGCAACATGTCGTAATATCGCAACAATTTTCCTCCCTTGGTCACGACGGTGCAACATGTCGCGATATCGCGACAATTTTCCTTCGACGGCAGCGACGGTGCAACATGTCACAAAATCATGATAACTTTCCTCACTTGACCGTGATGACGCAACATGTCATGAAATCGTGACAACTTTCGCTCGACGGCAGCGACGGCGCAACATGTCGCGATATCGCGACAACTTTCCTCCCTTGGCCGCGACGGCACAACATATCGTGATATCGCGAAAACTTTTCTCCCTTGGCTACGACGGAGCAACATGTCGCGAAATCATGACAACTTTTCCTCGACGACCATGATGGCGCAACATGTCACAATATTGTGACAACTTTCCCACATTAGCTGCGATAGCGCAACATGTCGCGATATCGCGACAAATTTCCCTCGACGGCATTGACGACGCAACATGTCACGATATCGTGACAACTTTTCCTCGATGGCCGTAATGGTGCAACATGTCATGATATCATGACAACTTTCCCACATCGGCCGTGATAGCGCAACATGTCACGATATCATGACAACTTTTCTCCAGCAGCTGTGACAACGCAACATGTCACAATATCACGACAGCTTACCGCCAATGACCACAATGGCGTAACAGGTCACAAAATCACGACAAAAACCACCCTTAGATTTTTCATTGATCATTGTCTCAAGGATCTTTCAAGGCCCTACCTAATCACCTCATCTTCAATAGGCATGTCACTGTGCAGCTGCACCCCTACCTCTTTCGCAACACCCATCTTAGCCAAGAAATCGGCTACTTTGTTTAAATCTCTGCTCACATATACTGGAATCACATCATCTAATTCCCTCCATAATTTCTTGATTTGAGAGACCAGAATCCTCAACCTCTAAGCGTTCAACGAAAATTTCCTCATGCAGTCTAGAGCTCCAACCAGAATTTGAGAATCAGATTCAAGAATTATCCTCCTGTGACCCTAAGTAACTGCCCAAATAGAGGCAAATTTGATAGCAATGGCTTCTACTTCATTATTTGTGGCTCTACCCAAACCCTGTAGTTCCCAATAAAGCACTGATCCCTCATGATTCTCACAGACCACACCAATACCTATGCTACCCGGATTGCCCTTTGCAGCTCCATCAGTATTGATTTTAATCCAGCCTTCTGGGGGTGATTTCCAACTGGTTTTGTTCTGTCCCTCTTGCTGGTCAACTCCCTCTTCCATTGGCCCAGGAACAACCTGAGTTTCCTCTTTAGTGTAGACGACAACAATTTCTATGACTTTGCTCCAGATGACCTGCCAAACTCCATCTAGCGAGGAAAAGGCTTCTCTAAAAATTCTAGCATTTCTCTCCAACCACACTTGCCACCAAATGAAGTATAAACCAAGCTCCCACCCAATTTGAAGAGCTTTGGATGTAAATCTACCCTGCTTCTATCTTTCCCAAATATTAGTCCGATTCATGTCACCATTAACCTGAATTTTATAATGAGAGAGCCAACGCTTCCAAATCTGACGCATGAAAGGGCACTAAAACATCAGGTGATCAGTTGTTTCTTTGTTCTTGTGGCATAAAACACATTGAGAAGGGTCGATGATTCCTCTACATCTGAGATTGTCAAAAGTGAGAATACCATTGTGCATAAACTGCCAAGCAAAAAAGTTTACTTTCGGCTAGCCCTTAGAGTGCCAAATATTTCTCCAATCCTCAATCGAAAAAGAATGGGGGGGAGGGTCTGGGAGGATCTTGTCATATCCGTCCTTCACTGTATAAACACCAAGGCTCCCATAGCCCCAAGCTAATTCATCCTCCTCGTCTCTCCCTGTGAGAAACCTTTCTGTCAATATTTTGGTTAAGATGGGTGCCAACTCCGGGGGGATTAGAATTGGCCACTCCTCCAACCTCTTAAACTTCTTAAACTTATACTCCCCCAGCTGAGAAGTGTTGAAATAACTTTCAATTTGGACCCAACCCATGATTTCTATGGCAGATTTTATTGGAAGTAACTAGGGGAATTCAACAATGATGGGTGGGTATTGATCCCAAGAATTAGTCCAAAAATGGGCCTTCTCCCCTCTCCCCACTTTCCAAAATAGCTGATCTTTAATAACCTGAGATCCTAGCTTGAGAGCCTTCTCCCCTCTCCCCACTTTCCAAAACTATTGTAAAGTTATATTAAAGAAATTATTTAATATTTTAATTAAAAAAGAGAACAATCAATAAAAACATGTAACAAATCCTTCCCACCACTAAAAATGAGATATGTAGAATCAGATGTATGCATTGCATCATATAAATCTTCGTGACCAACATGCACTCCTTTCATTAGTAACCTGCACTTAAAAACATTCAATGCAACATGTATTCACTTTAATATTTATAAGAAAATGAATGATACTATAAAAATAATTATGAATATATATGACCAATTTGAGAAAAATGTTATATTGCATTTATTTTTATTTAATTCATTTATTTTCACATTCAATTATCAAGATTTAAATTCTCTACACCATTAGATGGATATTTGTACAATACAAACTGTAAAAGCTAATGTTGATATACATCCATCATCCATCATAATAATTGAGTTTATATATATATATATATATATATATATATATATATATATATATATATATTGGTAAAAGTAGGGTTCAAACCACAGAGGTTAAACCCACCATACCTATTGAGAAAATGAACTAAAGGGGAGTAAAAAAGGGTAAAATAATTGAAAATATTTAATTTTTGATTTATAATTCTAACATTAAGTTTCACTTATTCTAATACGATACATGGATCCATATAATTACATGGTGACTAGTTGAGAAAATTGGAATCAGATCAAAATTGGCATGGAAAAAGAATTGGAAAAAATTGGGAATAAAAAAAAAATCACCAAAATAAAAACTAAAGAAAATGTAAATTTATTTAAAAAATTATTTTTCTTGCATATCACAACATTTTGGAAAAAAACTGCAAAAAAACATGATTTTTTGAAAAATCTTGATTTCCATGCAATTTGAATCGACAACCTTGTTGAATAAAAAAAAAAAAATGGATCATATTGGAATTAAATTGAGATTTTTGTAACTATGATGTGGGATATTTATTCTTTTTTTCCAAATGGTAATTACAAAGTAATATGAAGTAGAGATTTTTATAGTTTTGTATTTTAATATTTATGAGGTGGTATAGTGCTATTAAATTCTATGAACATAAACATTTGCTTCTAGGTATAAATTCATAGGTAGTAGTTGCACATCATCCTTCTTAGTTATTTATAAAAAATAATCTTTAAAACATATAACTTGAAATTAATGATTGAAATTGATTTCACACATTAAAAAAATATGTAGATGATTATCCTATTTATAACAAATCAAATGATGTATATAAACTCTAAAGCTATTAATAGAATTATTAGTTGCACTTAAGTTATACATAATGTATATAACAATATTTAATATAAAATCTAAGATATTGAAGTTGTAATCAAATCTAGTCTAATAACAAATTATTTGAATTATATAGTGTTGTACAAATCAATATAATGTAAATCTTAATGTCTCTTTGATACTCAGAAGCATTTTTATGAATTCATTTTTTGATACATTCCTCCTACAAATTTTTACATTAACCTTAAATAAAACATGTAAGATTAGTTCTAAAAATAGTGGTTGTAATAAAATCCGCTATGTAACCCCTCTCTATATATATAAAATTATTTTAAATCACAACCAAGGTATGTGCTTATGTGTGTAAATATGTTTGCAAAAAAATATATCTAAGAATAGAAATAAATATATCAACTCTTAAATCATAATGATTAAAACTAATTAGATCCTAGAATAGTAGTAAAATTATTAAATATGACCATTTAACATATTACTATAGGCATTGCCTACTTTATATTTTTCTAATATTTATTTTAATAACCTATAAAATACAACATAATTAATCAAATGACATGAATGCAACTTGCCAAATAATTTTACACTCAAGGAGGAGAGCCATGTTTGAATTTTGCTAAGTAATACATGCCTAAATTCTAAAAATGTTATTATAATACTATTATGTGGTCATGATCATAACATAAGGCAGGGCTAATTTCAATTCTATATAACTTATACACAAACTAATAGACCAGATACCTTTTTGAAACTTGACATAAATAATGCCTATACACGGATACACTATCTAAATAATACTGGTAGACCAGGTACCTTTCTTAAAATTGACATAAATAATTCATATGATTGGGTTTCCTAGGAATTTCTTCTAAAAGTGATGGATAAATTGGATATAATAAGAAATGGTTGAGTTTTATTAAAGCCTACATTTCATTGATGAAGTTTTCTATCATTTTTAATGTATCCCTAACACGCTATTTTTGTATTTTTAGGGGTCTCCAGTAAGGGGATCCCTTATCTCCTTATTTATTCATCATGCTGGCAGAATTCCTAGGAAGAGCTATCAAAGCTGACCTTTCTATAGTAGGCATCAAACCTACAAGTGACTTTGATTCAATTTTACACTGTCAGTTTGTGGATGCTATGTTGTCATTCTTGGGTTTGATTCCCCAATATTGGGTGATTACAACCATTCTATCTGACTATGAGAAGCCTAATGGGTAGAATATTAGCTTCAAAAAAAGTAAGATTAATTTTTTCAACACTCTAGTTAGAAGGCAAAGGAAAATTATAAAACTATTGGGGTGTGCAATTGATTCCCTTACATTTGTTTACCTAGGAATACTGCTCTTTAAATGTGGAGTCAAATCTTCTTTGTGGGAATCGATGGTGGAGAGAGTCTAGAGAAAGATAGCAAGGTTGAAAGGGGTACTCTTGAGCTAATCTGGTAAGGCCCTTCTAATTAAAAATATTTTTTAAAGAATTCCTATTTATTTTCTTTCTCTGTTCAAAGTGCTAGAGAAAATTCTAAAAACAATAGAGCATATTCAATGCTCCTTTCTTTTGGTTTAGATCTCAAGATAAAAATAAGTTTTACTTGGTAGCTTGGAATTAAATTTGTAGTTGTAAGGATGTGCAAGGCCTTGGCTTGAGTAAAATGAGTGTAATGAATAGGTCCCTCATAGCTAACCAGGGATGGAAGTTTACCCAAAATGTTAATTCAAATTGGGTAAAAAATTTAAAATCCAAATACTTGGGGAATGAAATTTTATTTCTAATCCTAGCCCATACCAAGGTTCTACGTTTTGGAAAAGTGTGGTTAAATGTCAAGTATATTTTTTGAAGGGTGGTTTTTGGCTTCTAGATAATAGTCAAAGGATTAATTTCTAGAGAGAAATATGGGCAGTAGATAGACCTTTCAACTCCATTTATACCTTCTCTCAGGCTGAATTTATCACAACACAGGCTTTCGGATCAAGGATAAATGATTACTTTGATATGTTGAATGGATGAAAATATTGGAAACCTTTTTCCTTCCTTGATTGGTCTTAATATGAGGAATATGCTTGTAAATCCCTTTTAGAATTTCTAAACTATATTGTTATAGTCTTTGAAGATGAATAAGATAAGCTGGTATGGGGAGATGAAAATAATGATGTATGCACTCCTTGACGATCACAAAGAGGCTTGGTTCCGAGTTAATAAAATTTTATGCAAAGGTCTCACACCCAAAGTGAATATATTTTTCTGGTTGGTTGTGCACAAAAACTATTTAATATTTGATAATTTATATAAGAGAGGTTTTAGTTTTCCCAACATATGTTTAGTGTGTGGGTGGGTAGAAGAATCTCGTGAACATCTATTCTCACTGTGTTGCTATTGTAAAGAATTTTTTGGGATGCTACTTCATTTGGTGGTAATGGATTGGGTTCCTCGTAAAGAGCTAAATTCCCATGTGGAGCAATGGAGCACTTCCCATTTTCACCTTGGATTCAATCATTCACATCCTTTGTCCTCCCTCATTTATGGGGGTGTATATGAAAGGAAAGAAATTCTAGATATTTTAAGAACACTTCTTATCACCCAAAGTTAGTTTTCATTAACACTATCCTTGTCATGGTGGATAATGTTGATCTCCTATACTTGAATGCGGGTAACATTGGTACAAAATTTGGGATAGAAAAAAAATTGGGTTTTAAATATTTTATTACTTTAGTCACAAGAATCCATCAGTGCGTAAGAGTAGACAGTGTTTGAAAATCACCCCCTCCTAGGTGGTTCAAACTAAACATTGATGTTGTATCTAAAGGTAATCCATGATAGGCTGGAGTAGGTGGTGTTATCAAATATGCAAAAGGATAAATTTTATTGGCATTTACTAAAAATATCAAAACCCAAGCTAGTCATTCAGCTGAGGCTAGAGCTCTCTTTCAAGGAGTTGTGTAGTTAAAATCTCTAGGCTTTAGAAAATTCATACTCAAATGTGACTCAATAAATATCATTAATATTATTAGAGGGATGTAGACTCCAACTTGTACAATATCAATCCTATTGAAGGATGTGTATAAATTTACCCAAATATTTGAAATTATCTACTACCAACATGTGTTTACGGAGAGTAAAAATTTGGTTGTTTTTTTGGATAACCTGAGCACCTCTCAAAATGGTATCACAATTTGGAATAATAAGTTTTTGGAAGGCTTAATCCAACTAGCTAATGATATCAAAAGAAGGTATTTTGCTTGATACTTATTTGGGGGCCATATTTCAGCTCTATTTATTTCCTTAGGTTTTGAATCTGATGGACTCAATTGCTGGGTCTAAAAACCTCCTAAGTTTTGATTGAGCTATGTATTTTTATTACTCGATATTATTTCCATATGATGGCCGAGTCTCTGAGTAGCTTGTTATTTTTGTACTATTTTACTAGGATCTAAACCAAGCTAAAATCTTGGTTTTATTTTGGTGGCCTTGTAGTTTCAAATTTTGGTATTTGTTTCTAGATCGACTGGGCAAGAATCTTGGTTAAATTTGTATTTTTTATTTTGTGATGGTGGTTTGATTTTTAAATTGCTTCACTTTGTATGTTGGACTCTTTCTCGGTTGAACAACATTTTGATTTTTAAATTTTAAATTATGCTGATGTAAGTGTCAACTTCATTTTATGTTGATGTTCATTGCCACTCTTTCTATGACTAATTATTTTTGTAAAATATTTGGAGGTCCTTTCAAAAATCCTTAATCCACCTAATAAAAAAAAAATAGCTAACACTAATCACAACTAATCACAATTAAATGAAATAATATTGTATATTTTAAATAAAGAATAAAAGTTAAATTATAAAATATCTTATAATAAATTATTTACTAGAAGAGACATGTAACGATCCAAAATAGAAAACAAATGCCGAACACACACATTTGCAGACACAAAATATAGATATGCAATAATTTGGAATTTTTATTGCTTTTTCTTCAATACCCACAAACTGGAATACAATGATAATGATAAGATCTAACCAAATCAACACCTCTAAATGCAGTAGATAGCTTACAACAGAAATCCTAGCCAAAATAGCCTCAAATATGACTGTAGAGAGCTCCAATAGAGGGACGTTGCTGCCAATGAGAGAGATATCCCGCCTCAATGATGAATTACTGCTCCAGGACTGGGACGTTTGGCCAAATGGGCCCCTCAATCTGATGAAATAACCCTCAAAGGAGGGATGTTGGCCCTCTAGGGCTGATATGGCTCAAGAAAATGCACAAAAACACCTTCACACAGGGACGTTTGTGGCTATAGGCTGCTCCACACTGATCAGACTCACAAAATATGCAGAAACCCTACTAGACTGATAGTATAGATCTCTTATACCTTCTCTTTATCACCCAAACCCTCAGGAAGAGAAATGTCCTCCTGGAAGAGAAAGTTCTGGATAATGTTGGAAGTCCTCTGAAGCACAAAAGGAAAACCCTGAGTGGATTTTCACCTCAACCTCAATAGCCGGGCACCTCCCAAACTACTGGATTGGAAACCCCTGTAACTCTGAGCACCTCTCAAAAAGCCACAAGAGCGGAGAAGGGTTTTGCCCTCACTCAATTTTCATAAAATCATCAAGTCCTCCCGTCTCCTTGGGCGTCCATGTCTTTTATAGCCCCATCTTCTAATTTTGCATTATGTGGACCCCATAACTTAAGTGATAATAAAAGAAACATCCTTATGTAATGTTGCCCCATAAAAATATATTATTAATCCTCCTAACACCAAAATAATAAAAATAAACCTCCTAAGCTAGGACGTCCCACACCAAGCCAAAATTATTTATATCAAAAATATTTACATGACCCTATTATTCATAAAAGGGTCATTACAGGTCCTCCCCTCTCACATTGCTTGTCCTCAAGCAATGCAAACCTGGATGTGACAAAATATCAGCCCCTTCCCATGTAGCATCTTCCATTGGCAGGCTTTTCCATTTGATTAAGTATTCTTTGATAACTCTGCTCCTTAATTTCCTTTCCCTGGTTTCAAGAATAGTTTCAGGTTCTAGCACCAATTTTCCTTCATCATCAAGAGGGGGCAGCTCTAGAGAAGGATCAACATGCTGTCCAACAACCTTTTTAAGGCATGAAACATGAAAAGTACTGTGTAATCTGTTGTCATGAGGAAGTTCAAGTTCATAAGCCACTTCTCCCACTCTGCGTACTACCTTGTATGGGCCATAGAAACGTGGCTTAAGCTTCTCCGCACCACTTTTCTTCAATGAGGACTGTCTATAGGGCTGCAATCTGAGATAAACCATGTCCCCTACCTCAAATGAGCGTTTTGTACGCTGTTGATCAGCAAAATTCTTCTACCTATTCTGAGCCATGTGAATGTTTTCTTTGAGAGATTTTAGAATATCTTGATGCTCCTGTATAAAATATTTTGCCTTTGGTACCCTATTGTCCACAATCAACAAATTAGAAAGAGAAGGAGCATTATACCCATAGAGAGCTGTGAATGGAGTCATCTTGATAGACATGTGATAAGTGGTGTTGTAGCAGTATTCCCCTAAATGCAACCACTTAATCCAAGCATTTTGGTACTCTGAAACATAGTTTCTCAAGTACCCTTCCACCCATTTGTTAACTATTTTAGTTTGCCCATCCGTTTGTGGATGGTAGCTGGTACTTGGAGACAAAATGGTACCACATAATTTGAACAGCTCTTGCCAAAAATGGCTCATAAATCTACTATCCCTGTCACTAACAATATTCTTGGGCAGCCCATGAAGTCTAAAGATCTCTCTAAAGAATAAATCAGCCACCTGAGCAGTTGTATATGAAATAGAGATAGCATAGAAATGTGCGTACTTGGTCAAACGGTCCACTACAACAAAAATGCAATCCTTACCCTGCACCTTTGGAAGACCAGTAATAAAATCCATGGATATGCTCTCCCATTTTTGATCAGGAATTGGTAAAGGCTGAAGCAGTCCAGCTGGCAATTTATGCTCTACCTTGTTAGCTTGGCAGGTAGTGCACTCCATAACATGAGTAAGAATATCATTTTTCAACCCCTTCCATGAGAATCTCTCATGCACTTGCCTGTATGTTTTGAAAAATCCTGGATGGCCAGCCATAGGGGCATCATGCATGGCTGCAATAATCTTCTCTTTCAACTTGGAGTTGGGAACTAGAAAAATCCTCCCTTTGTAGTAAATCAGTCCTTCTTGCACTTTGTACCTGTCATCATTTGATTTGCCATCCAATATGCTAGAAGCCAATGTGCTTTTTGCATACTCAGCCATCAATGCCACTTTCAATTCATTAGTAATGATAGAAAGAGAAAAGAAAGAAGGATTCCTAGATAAAGCATCTGCAGCTGTATTCTTTTTCCCTTTAACAAACTCAATGTCAAAATCAAATGCTTGTAGCTTTGCAACCCACTTTTGCTGCCTCTCATTCAATTCATTTTGTTGTCCAAGGAAATATCTCAAACTGTTATGATCAGTTTTTACAATGAACTTACCACAGATGAGATATTGCTTGAATTTTGTTAATGCATGCATAATGGCAAGCATTTCCTTGTCATAGGTGCTGTACTTTGTCTCATGAGGCTTGAGCTTCCTGCTCTCAAAAGCAATAGGGTGACCCTTTTGCATGAGAATAGCTCCTATGCCCACTCCTGATGCATCACAATTTACAGTAAAAGGAAGAGAGAAATCAGGAATAATCAATACAGGGCAAGTAGTCATCACCTCCTTTAGTTTCTCAAAGGCCTCTTGTGCTTCATCATTCCAAACATATGCACCCTTTTTGGTCATCTCTGTCAATGGGGCTGCTAAGGCTGAAAATCCTTTGATGAATCTTCTGTAGTAGCTACATAGTCCCAAAAATCCTCTCAACTGGGTCAAATTAACTGGTGCAGGCCAATTCTGTATAGCTGCAATTTTTTCCTGGTCTACCTTCACTCCTTCATGACTGATTACATGACCCAGATATAAAATTTATGTCATCCCAAATTCACACTTAGACTATTTTGCATAAAATTCCTGTTTTTCAAGAACACCCAAAATGATATCTAAGTGTTTTAGATGTTCTTCCCATGACCTGCTATATACAAGAATATCATCAAAGAATACCAATACAAAATCTCTCAAATGATCCCTAAAAATCTGGTTCATTGCTGCTTGAAAAGTGGCAGGGGCATTTGTTAACCCAAATGGCATAACCAGAAATTCAAAATGTCCAAAGTGACATCTGAATGTTGTTTTATGTATATCCTCTTCCTTAACTCGGATTTGATGGTATCCTAATCTTAAATAAATTTTTGAGAAAAACATGGCCCCATGCAATTCATCAATAAGTTCATCTACCCTGGGTATGGGATACCTGTTCTTGATAGTCTTTTTATTAAGTGCCCTGTAATCAATACACATACGCAAGCTGCCATCTTTCTTTTTTACTAAGACCACTGAAGATGCAAACGGACTAGTGCTAGGGCGTATGTGTCCCATTACCAACAACTCTTTGATGGTCTTTTCTATTTCATCCTTGTAGAATCTAGGATGCCTATAGGGTCTGATCATAATAGGTTTAGTACCTAATTCTAATTCTATTGAGTGCTGAAATTCTCTTGGTGGAGGTAATCCCTTGGGCAAATCATCAAAAACCTTTTTATGTTTATTCAAAACAAACTGAATATCATGATGAGATCCATTGGCTGAAGTAGGTTTACCTTTAGAAGTGAAAATGCTGGCTGCCCATATCAAGTCCCCTTTCCTTAGTATTCTTTCCATGCTTTTGATAGATATATGTTGCAAGACATGATCTCTAATACCCTGTAATACCACCTCCTTATCTCCAACCTTGAACTTGAATTTCAAGGTTTGGTTGTTGGTTGTATAATCACCAAGAGAGAATAACCATTGCACACCCAGAATTATTTGTGGGGCATTTTTCCCCAATGGAAAGACAATAAAATCATCCATCATAAAATAATCTGTGAGATGTAGTTTCAGCTGTGGGACAAAAATATGACAGTGTTCTACACCTCCATTACCAACAAAAACATCAAAACCAGAAAATGATTATGTTTTTAACTTTTTCCTCTTCACCAAATCTTCATGTATGAAATTATGAGTTGCTCCAGGGTCAATGAGCACTATTACCTTTTCTCCTTCAACAATACCAGGCACTTTGATAGTGACGTAGGCTCTAGCCAAATCTAAGGAAGCCAAACTTCCTAAGCTTGGAGCTTCTTGTGGTGTGGGTTGTGTTTCTTCTACTTCTTGCTCTTCTGTGGATTCATACTCACTTTCTGAATCCTCTTCATCATCTGATAACACTTGGATCAATCTGATCTATCCCTTCTGACACCTATGGCCTCTTTCAAAAGGCTTTTTGCAGTAAAAACATAATCCTTCCTGCCTCAGCTTGTCACGCTCCTCATCCTTCTTATTTTTCTCGCCAAATGATGTTGCAGGCCTTGGAGGAGAGGACATTGGCTTTGAGGTCTGATTTGGTTGGAAAGGCCCCTTCTTTTGGGACGTCCCTGCTGTGGCATATTTGGATTGGGATGGTGTGAAGAATTTCTGCCTGGATGATGCAGATGAAGATGACATTGCATGTGCTCTCCTTATTGCCTCCTGTAGTGATGTGGGTTCAAATCCTTTGACCCAACCTCTAAGGGGCTCCATCAAACCTTCTATGAACAGGAATACTATTCTCTTTTCTGAAATATTGGGTACCATGACAGCCAGTCTTTCAAATTCATCAACATAAGCTTCTACTGATGATTTTTGCTGGAGAGTTGCTAACTCTCTGAAGTATTCCTCTTCATATTTTCTGTCAAATCTGTCCATAAGTCTCACACTGAATTCATCAAATGTGTGAATGTCACCATGGCCCTATGTAGTGATACCATTGTGCCACCATTCATAAGCTTTACCCTCCAAATATACAGTGGCAAACTTCACTGCATCTCTTTCTTCTGTAGGACAGACTTCAAAATATGTCATTAGTTTTTGTAGCCATGCTCTAGCAGAAATTTTATCACTCCCATCAAACATGGGTACCTGCATTTTCTGCTGCAAAAGTTTCTTCTCGTCATACTTCCCATTTGCCACCCTTCTTTCCTAAAATATTGCAGTAACCCTCAAAGGTCACATTGTTCCTAGAATCTTCAGACCTCCTCAAGTATCTTGCCATCAAAGCTTCCATTTCTTCATCCTCCTGATTTGGATCAGATTGCATAGGAGCACTAAACAAAGGGTTTGAAGGCCTAGGTAAGGGCGTATGGGAGTATCTTACAGATCTCTCACCTCCACCCTATGTAGTGGCCCTAGAAGTAGCCTCCTGTTGATTAGATTCCCCTTGTTGCACCTGATTTCCTTGTGGATGGTTTATTTGGGGCTGTTCTAGCCTGACCACAAGTCTATTTAATAAATCCAACATGGTGTTGAATCTCTGCTCAGTATCCCCATCATGTCCTTCTGTTCTATCTGCCATATGAGCTGATTCTGCTTCCCACTCTGGTATGTCTTCCTCTGGGTCAACCGAATCTGAAAACCTAGGGTTTTGCTTGTTCCTTCTTGTATAGTAATGATGAGTTGGCTGCATCAAAACCCTCACAGGTAGCAGGAGAGTTGCTCTGATACCAATGTAACGATCCAAAACAGAAAACAAATGCCAAACACACACATTTGCAGACACAAAATATAGATATGCAATAATTTGGAATTTTTATTGCTTTTTCTTCAATACCCACAAACTGGAATACAATGATAATGATAAGATCTAACCAAATCAACACCTCTAAATGCAGTAGATAGCTTACAGCAGAAATCCTAGCCAAAATAGCCTCAAATCTGACTGTAGAGAGCTCCAATAGAGGGACGTTGCTAACAATGAGAGAAATATACCACCTCAATGATGAATTACTTCCATCCGAGGACGTTTGGCCAAATGGGCCCCTCAATCTGATGAAATAACCCTCAAAGGAGGGACGTTGGCCCTCTAGGGCTGATATGGCTCAAGAAAATGCACAAAAACACCTTCACACAGGGACGTTTGCGGCTATAGGCTGCTCCACACTGATCAGACTCACAAAATATGCAGAAACCCTACTAGACCGATAGTATAGATCTCTTATACCTTCTCTTTATCACCCAAACCCTCAGGAAGAGAAATGTCCTCCTGGAAGAGAAAGATCTGGATAATGTTGGAAGTCTTCTGAAGCACAAAAGGAAAACCCTGAGTGGATTTTCACCTCAACCTCAATAGTTAGGCACCTCCCAAACTACTGGATTGGAAACCCATGTAATTCTGAGCACCTCTCAAAAAGCCACAAGAGCGGAGAAGGGTTTTGCCCTCACTCAATTTTCATAAAATCATCAAGTCCTCCCGTCTCCTTGGGCATCCATGTCTTTTATAGCCCCATCTTCTAATTTTGCATTATGTGGACCCCATAACTTAAGTGATAATAAAAGAAACATCCTTATGTAATGTTGCCCCATAAAAATATATTATTAATCCTCCTAACACCAAAATAATAAAAATAAACCTCCTAAGCTAGGACGTCCCACACCAAGCCAAAATTATTTATATCAAAAATATTTACATGACCCTATTATTCATAAAAGGGTCATTACAAGGAAGCTTGTTTAAATTTGTATTTTTATTTTGATGGTGGTTGAACAACATTTTGATTTTTAAATTTTAAATTATGTGTCATTTTATGTTGATGTTCATTGCCAATCTTTTTATAACTAGTTCTTTTTGTAAAATATTTGGAGTTCCTTTCAAGACTTTTTCATCCACCTAATAAAAAAAAAATTAGCTAAAACTAATCACAAATAATCACAATTAAATGAAATAATATTGTATATTTTAAATGAAAAATAAAATTTAAATTATAAAATATCTTATAATAAATTATTTACTAGAAGAAAGCATATCGAAGGCAAGTAGTAGCATTCTCTTCTCTTTTATAAATAATAATTTAGTAAATAAAATTTTAAACTTATTTATCATACAATATGATATATAAACCAAAACATACGGAACATAACAAATGAATTATTTTCTTTATTTAATCAGATATTCTAATGTAATGTGAGGATTGTTTTTTGAGTGTTTTCATTTTACATAAACTATTAATTGAAAAACTATATAGCACATGCGCAAATTGATTAGCTTTATTATTATTTGAAAAATAATAAAGCACATGCACAAATTGATTAGCTTTATTTGAAGAAAATTGTTTAAAAATTTCTAGATTAATTTAGAGGTAAGATATTTATGCTATATAGATTAAATTTTGTGGTATAACCATCAAGTACTTTGAATATATAATTGACATTGATACCCAGTTGGACAATATGATGGACCAATAATGAAATAATATTTTTTATAAATAAATAAAAAATACTTATTATCTTATTATAAATAATGATGAGACTCAAGCGTATGTAGAAAAACCAATGACATTTAAAGTGAAAGGTAATAAAGACATGTCTACAAGTTTGGAAGAAGTATTATTTGGACGTAAGTAAGAATCAACATGGTATTCAAGGATTGGTGCATAGTTCTTAAATTGTGTATTAGTGAGAATAGAAGAAGCCATGCTATGCTTTAAAAATAAAGGTGTTAATATTTTACTTATTGTTTATATATTGATGATTTTATTTTCAAAGGAATTTTAATTACAAATAAACAAATATTTCAATCAAGCCATGAGACAAGAATTTCAAGCGATTGATTTGTATTTGATGTAATATTTTATTGGCATGAAGTTACATCTGATGCATGATAAGATATTTATTTTCAATATAAATACATATATGATATGGAAAATTACAAATATATTGTTGTTCACTTGTAAAAGGTAAAATAATGTGAATCAAGAAAAAATGGATGAGATGAAGTATATAAGATAGATTGGAAACCTCATGTATATGATAACAAGAAGACCAAATATATATTACATATGAAATTTATTTGGTTTTATATTCATCATCAAGACATTTGAATATCATAAATAAGAGCAACGTTTATAATTTTAAGCTATGTGAAAATAACCTTAAATTATGGAATCCATCGAACATTTAAAAAATAACATTGAGCTTGTTGGATAAAATGATTCAAATTGGAAAAGCTCACTTATTGAGCTTGTTGGATAAAATGATTCAAATTGGGAAGGCTCACTTAACATAATAAATCTACATCAGAATCATGTTTCTCATTGGAAAATGAATTTACAACTTCATGATGAAAGAAAACTAAAATTTCACTCTTTATAGTAGAGGTAAAAAACATAGTAGCTAGAAGAACAACCACACACGAAGTTTGAGATGGATCCTGGAATATTGGGATGAAAATTAAGATAGACAAAGTACCGTTTTTATGATAACATGAGTATAATTCAAATGAATAAAAGTATTATTTCCTTATAAGGTCAAAGCACATTATGCTAATAAATCATTTTGTTAGACAATTAATAAAATTTAAGTTGAGGTGAAATATTGCATTTCACATGAGTAGTGCAGATTTTTTATGAAGGTATTCAAAAGCAACCAAGTTATTAAACTGAAAGATGAAATTCAATTTTTTCCATTCATTCTTGAGGGGATAAATTTTGGAATTGTGACACTAGAGAAGATAAAAGTCAAACCAATAGAATAATAGGACAGAAGATAAAATTGGGCGAAATTAGTGTTATAGGAAAACTTTATAAAAATATAAAAATATTTCTCCCTAAATTTGTAGAGAATGTGAAGCATCAAGTGTATGTTGAGATAACCAATAGATATTATATTATATGTATACAAGTATAATGCATTATATTGAAGTAGTAAGTATACTTGTTGAGATTGATGACATATTTTTTGAGGAGTTGTTGAGTGGTGTTTTCACCCAATTGTGAAAGCACACTCTCCGGTAGGATTTGGGTTCCAAATCCCCTCTTGCAAAGAAGTTAAACAAACAACTTCTCCAAGGTTCTTGTTATATTAGCATTTGCATATGTGCATCAAATAAAGATATTCAATTTAAATGCTTGGAACACCTTAGTGATTGCAAGTAACTGTAAACAAGGGGCACTGTTGGTTTATTTTACTATGAAACTTTAATGATTGTTCATTGAACCCTGATAAAGTAAATGTGAGTTGGCCCTCATATGACCACGATGTAATGCTTTAATTCCTTTTATCTTGATGGTTTTAAGATAGATTTTATCTTGCATTAAATCCTCAATGATGAATAGGGTCTCCAAATGTAGCTTCAAAATGTCACTTTAACTTATCCCTCTTAAATGAAATCAAATTTTCATCAAGATGAACAATTAAGTGCTTTAAGGAAAAGACCTTCAATGTAGTACTCAAATTATCCCTCTTTCGTAAAATTGGAATTTTTATGAAGAAAGGGTAATTTTAGGCCCAAAATGGAAATTTGTGAAAATGCCGTAAAACATAACCCCTTCAATGAAATTGGAATTTCCATGAAGGGAATGTCATCATAGGCTCATGAATGCAAAACAAAACTGGAAAAATGAAATTTGACCTTAAAATGGAAAATTTCTATTTTCGGATTTTTAAAATCTGTGACAAAACAGCAACTTCGATGAATTTTTAAAAATACTAAACAAGTCCGAAAATGAAATTTCAAAGTGCGTATTTGAAGTCTGAATTATAATCTCCGCAATGGTGAAATCATTTTTAGATTTTGAAATTTTTTTAATATTTATTTTAATGCCTGAAAATAGGAAAAAATTCTGAAATTAAAATTTTTGGAAACAGAAAATTTAAAGTTTGCATCAAAATAATTGCTGAAAACACAGCAATGCAAAAGCTCCTTCAGTTTGATAGCACCCCGTCCTGCAAAACCGAATACGTGAGAGTTTCATACATGCAACCTAGCTTATTTGACCTGCAAAATAAACACAATCAAAGTAAACTAGGTGCTGGTTCCTAGGGTTTTAAATAATTTCCAGATTGCAAACATTCACATGAAACAACCCAAAATAATGGCATCAATTTCACATACAAGTCTGAAATCTGAAAGGGGAAAAATAAAACAATTAAAATTAAGCATGCAGAAAATTTCTCATTCTTTCTTGCTAACAAGGCCTGAAATTTCTGAATAAAAGCTTTCACATTCCAATTAAAATCCCTGCTTTACAAATGTGGCCATGCCCAAAGTTCCCATTTGGCCATGCCACCATTTCCGTCCCTTTTCCGTCTCTGTTTTCCTCCTTTTTTGTGTTTGTATGGCCTATTTAAAAAAAATATTCAATATGCCCTTTCATTGGTTTTCCAACTCTTCATTTCATTTCCAATGCTATTCGCAGCTCTCCGTTTCGTTTAAAATTCCATTCGCTTGGCGTTCTCCATGTCGTGCGCTTCTTTTCTCCTGGCCCTTTCGTTTCCTACGCAATACCCTGCAAAAAGAAAAAGAACACGTTAAAAAAAACAAAAACTAAATTTCACTTAACTAACATGAAAAAATTAAAGATTAAAACTTAAACAAAAAAACAAAAAAGCTAAAAAACAAACCTACCACTACATACTACTTAAAGCTAATAAAAGGTGCTTTAAAAGCTTTAAGAGCTATACGTGGCCACCATGAAAAATATAAGATATTAAATATATATATATATATATATATATATATATATATATATATATATATATCTTATCCCTTTTTATTTTTATTATTATTTTTTTTTGTTTTTATTTTATGTTCATTTATATATATATATATATATATATATATTATTTTTATTTATCCTTTCTTTTTTCTTTTTTTTGTTTTATTTATTTATTTATTTTTTTAATTCCTTTTTAGTTTATTTATTTTTTTAAACATAAATTAACCCAAAAGTTAATGTTTGAATTATAAACACTTTAATAAACCTATAAAAAAGAAAAAGACAAAAACCACACCAAAATTTATCAAAAAAAATGTGGGTCCCCAAGCTTTGGGGCTAGTTGTGAAACAGTCACAACAAATGGCGACTCTGCTGGGAAATGCTCCTGAGCATTTCGATGAGAACCCAAAAAGAAAACCTGAAAACACACTTCAAAACTTTAACACAAGTGTCAACAAATATCCAAAGAATGCCAATAGATCAGAAATACATGAAACATCAGAATCGCTAGGCATCAGCTCGGTGTGTGCAATGTGTTTCTTTCCCTATCATTTGAAATTGATCCACACTCCATTATCAGTTTTGCATGAATGCATATGTGGGATGGTGAATGATTTGTGTATCCTAATGAATGTGCTAGGAGATTTTGCTTTCATAAAATGCATGGTCATTCTTCTATTATTATGTACAAGCATTCAAGATTGCCAAACCCTCTTAGGATCAACTATATGAATTGCTTTATTATATATCCCAAAGTTGGTTATGAGTCCCTACTATCTTGAACCCATGTGCAAGTGAAAGTGAAATCAGAACTTTGGGGAATCGGACTCCCAACCAACCGAGATGAGAGTTTAACCCTATCCTTACTATTTGATTTAGAGTTCATTACCTCACTTTAAGCAAAATAATTAAACCAATTATGGAAGAAATGGTCATGCTAGTCTAACCCTCTAGACAATCAGTGGTCTTGTTTTTGAGGCAAGACATGATGCCATGCATGGGCATATCTTAACCCCACAATCCAAAACTTATCTTCATTTCTTTGGACCTTGGGGATGACTACCCATCCTTTGCAGAGGACAAGTAGTACGATCCTTACAATCCAAAATAAAGATGAGATGGGAAAAATTTATTTATTATTATTATTATTATATATTTTTTTACTTCTTGGACCTTGGGGATGACTACCCATCCTGGCTAGGGACATGTAGTACGATCCTTACAATCCAAACTTTTAGGTGTAAATGGAAAATATTAATTTTGTTGCTTAGACCTTGGGGATGACTACCCATCCTTTGCAGAGGACAAATAGTACGATCCTTACAATCCAAGATTTATTATGAAATGAGACATAAGAGCTTTGGGGAATCAGATTCTCAACCTAAGCGAGATGAGAATTTATGCCCTATCCTTACTACTCCATGTAGGTCAAATCAAAGCTTTGGGGAATTGGATCCTCAACCTAAGTTTGATGAGGATTTAACCCTATCCTTACTACTCTGATTTTAGGCTTTAAGCTCTATGGAAGTGGTCAAAACCACTGTTTTAAGGATCATGTTGCATAATAGGATAGACATGAAATACTTCTTTCGCCCAACCTTTCCTTCCAAGTTAGGTTTTGATCATTTTGCTCAAGATCCTTTTTAATGTATGAGACGTGCTTGGTTCTAGATATCTCAAGACTCAGTTTCCAACCTTAGGATTTTCTTACATTTATGTTATGACATAACCTTAAGAGGATTTGACACACTTTAATGATTTGTATTTGAAATGCATTTGCAACTAAGATGAAATGTATGTAAAGTGAGATGGAACATGAATGCATTATCTCTTGAATTGCAAATGAAATGATTTGTCATGCAAAACTGACTCTTTCATGCATCACAAAATCAAACAATATAACTTAAGATGTTTGTGTTACTTGTGGAGCTTTTACAAGACAATTCCAATATTTCATATTCTCCCGATCTAGAACATAAGTTAGCATCTCAAGGCAACTTTTTCATCATCATTTTTTTTTTTTTATATAGACAAACAAAACATGTCAAATAAATACACAACTTTAAATTCAAATCCAAATAGCAATCCCAAAATGAAAATTTGAAAACACAAACCAAAAACCAAAAACCAAAATTTATATACAAATGTACACTATAATACAAGATGATGCAAAGCTTAGCTTATCACTTTCCTGGATCCCAAACATGATTAGAACATTTCAACAAAAATATAACATGATATGCATGCCAAATGTTGTGGGAATCCAACACAAACAAGACTAGACCAAACAATGCAACAAATTTCCACTTGTCATGCTCACCATACCAATTTGATTTTGTTCCAATAATACTCCCATAGGTGAGCATCAAATTACTAGAATGATTAGACAATAAATGATTTTCAATTTTATCATGTCTATTCTTTAAAATGTAACCTTCATAATTCCCTCCTTGATTTAGAATTAGGCTATCCTTTTCAAATATGCAATTTTGTAAGTAAGAGCCTATTTCTACAAACTTCAAAGCCAAATCATTTTCCAAATTTGTAGGCCAATCAAATTTGTGTAACAATTTACAAGCATCTAGGATATTTACTAAATTAGGATCATTAAAAGTTTTTATCCTAGATTCAATTAGTAATTGTTGATGAATTTGATTTAACAATTCAAGTGCATCAACTTCTTTTCCATTCATTAAAACCATGCTATTAAAGGTGTGATTAAAAATTATACCTTGTTTTTCATTTACCTTTAATGACATTTCATCATTCAAATTATTTAAATTCAAAACATGGTCATGCAAATTTTCAATCCTCAAATACTTTTGGTCAAAGTGTATGTCAAGTAATCTGCTTTGATGATCACTTCATTTGAGTTGCTTCCAATTGATCCATCTCTTTATCATTTGGTTCTAATTCTTTGTTCACTATCCATGGTATCTCTTCATTTGAATCCCCAAAATCATCATGCAAACTTGCATCCACACTTTCAATGAATTTATATTTTGTCCCCTTTTCAAATCTTGCGAATATGAGATCTTCGTATGATGTAGAAGGCTCACCATCCTGCATGTCAAGTGAAATATGAGTTTCATCTATAGGGATGTGAGAAAAGAATGCATTACCATACCTCCCCCAACCATTGTAAAAATCGTCATCCAAATCTGTGAGATGAAACTCCATGATATTTGTGACATGATCTTTTGATTCATTCATAGATTCTTTTCTTTCTTTGTCCTTGGCAATAGGATCATTATAATCTTCCAAAATTTGATGAGATTTGAAACCCTCTTCCAAAACATCCTCAAATTGTACAGGAGTTGTAATATCTTCCTTTGAGTAGGCAATTATGTCATCCTGCATATCAATTGGCACACAAGTTTCATTAGTAGCTTTGGAAAGAGTGAAGTCTTCCCACTTCTTCCAAACATCATAATAATCATCTTCCAAAATCAAGTGGTGACGTTCAACTATTTCTTCAACATTTTCCAAATCATCAATGTGTTTCTCATCAAATTCGTCTTCACCTTCCTTAGATGGTTCAATTATTTCCAAAAGTGGGTTATTTCTTGAATTCAAATTTATAAGGCTATCATTGTCCAAATTAGTAACCCATGATTCATTATCATAATTTGGAGGGTGAAGAATTTCTTGATCTTTAATTTTACACATTTCATCAATAGTATCTTCCAAGAACAAGTGGTGAAATTCTATCATATCTTCAAATTTATTTATTGATTTTCTTTCCATTTCTCTTTCAACCACTTCATTCAATTCTATGGTGGGTTCCATCCATTCACATATATCAAACATTGTTGAATATAAAACCCCTTCATCTAGATAATCATGTATCTCTACATGATCCTCACTATTGGATGTTGTCTTAGCAATTTGCACCTCCTCGTGAACTATATCCAAGGTGGTCATAAAATTTGGGTATTCAAATTCATCCCCTTGATCATTTACCTTAGATATCATTGGAGTGGAGGGTGCTATGTTTGATGGTTGGTGTAGGTTGGCATCAAAAGAACAATCTCTCATGTGAACATGTTGTGCCTTTTCTTCTTCAAGACCTTGTCGTTCTATCTCTTCTAAGATCTCATGGATTCTCTCTAGGGACAAACCACTCAGTTTTTCCTCAATGAGTGAAGCAAGTATGGGGTGTATGGCTCCTAGGTATACTTCCATGGCTTCTTCTTCCGATGTGTTAAAATTTTCCCACATTTGGGAGTGCAACTCACGAAATCTTCCATTGAATTGACTCAAGGATTCATTAGACTCTTTACATATGGAGGTAAACTGATTTTTCAATATTTCTAAGTCAACTTGATTACCAAAATGATTAAGATAAGCTGCTTCTAATTGTATCCAAGAAGTCCTAACCTCCATGGGTAGTTGGCTATACCAAAAGAATGGTCTATCATCCAAAATGTATGCAAATAACTTACAAGCCACCTCCTCATAAAAAATCTGGAATTGACACAATGTACTCTTGTATACATGCAGCTTTTGCAAGTATCCTAGTGGTACCTCTTGATTAAAACACCGTAAAAATTCCAATAACATTTTAGGAACATGATATGGTACCACAGGTATAGACAAACCCTTATAATGATCCTCTATTATTAATACCATTCTCTCTCTTAGAGATGTTATTTCAGCTCTCGGGGATACCCTTTGCTCCTCAAGTGTTGCCATTAGTGAACTTAAAATGTAATTTTAGAACCAAATCTGTTGAATATTCAACCTGCAATATATAAACAAAATCAAGTTAGCATCAACTAAGAGATGTATTCATTAAAATCAAATGAAAAGTAATTGCAAAAAACACTTGTAGTCGAGACCAAAATTTTGAAAATTAAATTAAATCACTTTATTTCTGTATGAACAATCCAAATGTGTTGTAAAGCTCTTAAGCAATTTTAAGCATTTAAAATCATGATGAAATAAACCGTTTCATGCCCTCCTTCTAGCGCCAATCTGTTGAGTGGTGTTTTCACCCAATTGTGAAAGCACACTCTCCGGTAGGATTTGGGTTCCAAAATCCCCTCTTGCAAAGAAGTTAAACAAACAACTTCTCCAAGGTTCTTGTTATATTAGCATTTGCATATGTGCATCAAATAAAGATATTCAATTTAAATGCTTGGAACACCTTAGTGATTGCAAGTAACTGTAAACAAGGGGCACTGTTGGTTTATTTTTACTATGAAAATTTAATGATTGTTCATTGAACCCTGATAAAGTAAATGTGAGTTGGCCCTCATATGACCACGATGTAATGCTTTAATTCCTTTTATCTTGATGGTTTTAAGATAGATTTTATCTTGCATTAAATCCTCAATGATGAATAGGGTCTCCAAATGTAGCTTCAAAATGTCACTTTAACTTATCCCTCTTAAATGAAATCAAATTTTCATCAAGATGAACAATTAAGTGCTTTAAGGAAAAGACCTTCAATGTAGTACTCAAATTATCCCTCTTTCGTAAAATTGGAATTTTTATGAAGAAAGGGTAATTTTAGGCCCAAAATGGAAATTTGTGAAAATGCCGTAAAACATAACCCCTTCAATGAAATTGGAATTTCCATGAAGGGAATGTCATCATAGGCTCATGAATGCAAAACAAAACTGGAAAAATGAAATTTGACCTTAAAATGGAAAATTTCTATTTTCGGATTTTTAAAATCTGTGACAAAACAACAACTTCGATGAATTTTTAAAAATACTAAACAAGTCCGAAAATGAAATTTCAAAGTGCGTATTTGAAGTCTGAATTATAATCTCCGCAATGGTGAAATCATTTTTAGATTTTGAAATTTTTTTAATGTTTATTTTAATGCCTGAAAATAGGAAAAAATTCTGAAATTAAAATTTTTGGAAACAGAAAATTTAAAGTTTGCATCAAAATAATTGCTGAAAACACAGCAATGCAAAAGCTCCTTCAGTTTGATAGCACCCCGTCTTGCAAAACCGAATACGTGAGAGTTTCATACATGCAACCTAGCTTATTTGACCTGCAAAATAAACACAATCAAAGTAAACTAGGTGCTGGTTCCTAGGGTTTTAAATAATTTCCAGATTGCAAACATTCACATGAAACAACCCAAAATAATGGCATCAATTTCACATACAAGTCTGAAATCTGAAAGGGGAAAAATAAAACAATTAAAATTAAGCATGCAGAAAATTTCTCATTCTTTCTTGCTAACAAGGCCTGAAATTTCTGAATAAAAGCTTTCACATTCCAATTAAAATCCCTGCTTTACAAATGTGGCCATGCCCAAAGTTCCCATTTGGCCATGCCACCATTTCCGTCCATTTCCGTCTCCGTTTTCCTCCCCTTTTTGTGTTTGTATGGCCTATTTAAAAATAAAAATATTCAATATGCCCTTTCATTGGTTTTCCAACTCTTCATTTCATTTCCAATGCTATTCGCAGCTCTCCGTTTCGTTTAAATTTCCATTCGCTTGGCGTTCTCCATGTCGTGCGCTTCTTTTCTCCTGGCCCTTTCGTTTCCTACGCAATACCCTGCAAAAAGAAAAAGAACACGTTAAAAAAAACAAAAACTAAATTTCACTTAACTAACATGAAAAAATTAAAGATTAAAACTTAAACAAAAAAACAAAAAAGCTAAAAAACAAACCTACCACTACATACTACTTAAAGCTAATAAAAGGTGCTTTAAAAGCTTTAAGAGCTATACGTGGCCACCATGAAAAATATAAGATATTATATATATATATATATATATATATATATATATATATATATATATATATATCTTATCCCTTTTTGTTTTTATTATTATTATTTTTTTTTTTATTTTATGTTCATTTGTTTATATATATATATATATTATTTTTATTTATCCTTTCTTTTTTCTTTTTTTTGTTTTATTTATTTATTTATTTTTTTAATTCCTTTTTTTTTAGTTTATTTATTTTTTTAAACATGAATTAACCCAAAAGTTAATGTTTGAATTATAAACACTTTAATAAACCTATAAAAAAGAAAAAGACAAAAACCACACCAAAATTTATCAAAAAAAATGTGGGTCCCCAAGCTTTGGGGCTAGTTGTGAAACAGTCACAACAGGAGTGATTGTGTAAATTTAATTATTTATTTTTATTGTTTTTCTTTCTATGTGTTGTTAATATTTAATTTAGAGTAGCCTCATGTCACACATAGAAAATGAACTTAATATAAAATAGAAATAGTATTAAACTCTAGTATATGAGTACTAAAAGCCTCCATATGTTTTTATATTTTATAAAGACAATGAAATAAAAAATATAGAATTAAATATTTTCTAAATTGATAACAAGGAGATAATAGGAAATGTCATCTTCAACCCTTGGTATCTCACCTAATGCTATAATTTTTTTGACTGGTTGAAAGGGTTTTGAAAGGATCCCTAAACCTTGTACAAAGAGAACTAGGGGAAAAAACAAAAATATTTAACCATCAAGAAGTTGCTGATCAACATAGAAAATGAAAAAAACTAGACGAATCTAGGAAGAAACCCAACAAGAAACAAAGAGGTGAAAAAAAATAACCCCGAGAGCCAAAAAAATTACTCGAGAGTTAAGTATTCCATAATTTCCATCTCGTTATCTTATTTGGGGAGGATGGATTTGAAATCATCACTTTTTGCTTCAGGGATGGAGGATGATGACACTAGAATAGTGTCATCAACAAATTTCTAGTGGGTGATGGCCCTTGATAGAGATGTTGGTTTGATGCCTGATATAAGACCTCTTAAGCAAGCTGTTGAAAGGGATCTGCCTAGGGCCTTGACCATTATGATGAAGAGGAAAGGTGATAGGGGGTCACCTTGCCTTATGCCCTTGAAGCTCTTGAAGAAACCAGTGGGGGAGCCATTAATGATGACAAAGAACCACACAGTAGAGATGCATTCCTTGACTAAATCAATCTATTCTTCATGGAAGTTGAAACTGCCCAAGACATAAAATAAGAATTACCATGAAGTTTTGTTGAAAGCTTTGTTCATGTTTAGCTTTAGGAACATGTTGGATTTATAGTTTTTGACTATTGATTGAACAAGCTCATGGATAGTTATACCTCCTTTAGTTATAAATATGCCCTTCACTAAAATCCCTTGACACTGGTCGATTATGGATGGGAGAATATATTTGAGTCTATTTACCATGACTTTGGTGATGAGTTTATAAACCACACTGCAAAGGCTTATGGGTTTGTAGTCAAAGATAGACTTACAAATTTGAGATTTTAGGACAAGGACTATGAATGTAGAATTGGCCTCTTTTAGAATCTTCTTGGAATTTTGGAAAAATTGAACTACTTTGGAAACTTATTTTCCAACAATATTTAAAAAATGCTAGAAAAAATAGGAGGAATCCATCTGGTCCTAGTGCCTTGTCGAGTTCCATTAAAAATAACGTTTCTTTAATTTTCTCCTCCATGAAATATCTAAGAAGCCCTGAAATTATATCATGAGATACCAGGTTTGGAAGGTTATGAAGTAGGAAATTTCCAATATGGGGAGGGCCATGGAGTGCTAGTGCCAAGCATTTCCTCAAAATGTAAAACAACTTCGTCCCTTATTTCCTGTAAATTATTTGTTTTAGATCCATCTTCTCTAGTTAAATTATTTATTATGTTCGTGCTTCTATGTATGAGAGTGGATGGAAGAAAAAAAATTATTGGCATCCCCTTCCTTCAACCATAACGCACTAGATTTTTTCCTCCAGAAATTCTCCTCTTTAGCAAGATTGTTATGGAAGTCCGTGAGGAGGGATTTATCTTCCTATAGAATATATGGCCCAAGGTTCCCATCTTGGATGAGTTTCTCTATGAAACCCAACCTTTCAATAATGTGACTCTTCTCAACGAATATATTCCCAAATACCTCTTTGTTACATTCTTTGAGTTTAAACTTGAAAAATCAAATTTTTCTGAAGAGCTTGAGAGGGTTTCCAAGGAAATTTGTTTGCTACCATTCTCCAATATGCTTCATATATCATGGTGATTGAGCCAAACTTTTTCAAACATAAATGGAGTTTTTAAAATCTTCCTTAGGCGTGAACAGTCCAAGACCGGGGGTTGTGGTCTGAACCAATTTTAGGATGGGCATACAAATTGGCATCTCCCAAAAATTGATGATTTATTTAGACATGAGAAACCTGTCTAGCCTTAATTGGATTAACTGGTTACCTGGTCTTCTGTTGCTCCATGTGAAATTTGATCCTTGTAGTTGAATGTCCATCAGCTCATTACCATTAACAAAGTCAAAAAAGTCTTCAATGCACCTAGGGGTAATAGGGTTACCTCATCTTTTGTTGAAATGAAATAGGGGAGAGTTAAAATATTTGACAAGCATCCATGGTTCATTCTCAAAGTTGCTTCTCATCTGGGACAAAGTATCCTAGAAAGTTTGTCTACCAAAGGGGTTGTTTGGTACATAAATGTTGGAGGTAATCCATTGGAGGTTTGTTTCTCTGTTGATAAATAGAATATTGATTATTCTATCAAAGGTGGAAAGAATTTTACCTTCAATAGAGGCTAGGTCCCAAAAGCATAGAAGACCACCAAAATCCCCTTGAGTTGGATTGTACACAAATTTGTTGCTTTTCCATAGATATTTGCATACTTCTTCACTACTTTCTACATCCAACTCGGTTTCCTATAAGAGAATGATATTTGGTTTTATTTTTTCTTAACGATATGACTACCCTCTAATTAGTTACCATGTTGAGGCCTCTTACATTCCAAAATATAATCTTCATCTAGAGGTAGATTTCTTTCCCCTGCCTCTTCCCTAGGACGGAGGAGGTTTGGTTTTTTTTCTTCATCTATCTGAAGCTCGATGTTTTTCATTTATGAAAAGGATGACATAATAGTTGTTTGGAGGTCATTGGATATGGTATACTCGATCTCTTTTCATATTTTTTCTAGATTTTTAAGTCTACCTATTTTTTTATCACTATTTATATCAAAATTAGTGACATATTTTATAGGGATGGATAGCTACTCAAGAATTGGGGAGGATGAAAGAATTTATTGGATGGAACCATGAACCCCTAAGAGAGGTGGGCTTGACGCCATGATACTGCTGTATTTGGATGGTTTTGGGGAGAAAGGGTTGGGTTCTGAAGAAGTAAAGGGAATGGGTATGGATAGGGTGGGACTGCTAAGATTTTTGGAACAGGGAGGAGGGCCAAGGATTTAGAATTTGGGTGGGAATGGACAGGCTTGCAATAGACTCAACTATTATGGATAATGGAGGTGCACAAGATGAACCAAATTCTGAGGGGGAGAAATAAGGACCTTTCGAATGCTCCACCAATGTGTACAAAGGGGGGCAAGGGTTGTCATTCTCAGAAGGATTGGAATCAACAACATGAAAATTTGATTCGTCATCCTAGTGGTTAACTAAAGGTATGAAAGGATTAGTTTTAGTGAAAGGAGAGTGAACTTGATTTGGATTAGGTATCTATTGGGACATTGATTGTGGATGAGGCATGACCTATTTTCTCTTCTTAGTCTAAATTTTTTTCTGGAAACTCTAAACTTGGTTAGAGTTTTTCTCGCAAGGAGCTTCTTTCTATGAATCTTTCTTGAGGGTTGGGCAATAATATTTAAGGTGCCCTTGGATCTTGCATTTGATGCAATAGGCTAGCTTATTTTCATATTCTATAACTTGTTGCCACCAGTAAGAGCCTATGACTAGATCAACATAAGTTGGTAATTTAGAGTCCAAGTTTGCTATAACACATATGCGAGCATAGGTCATTTTAGATATGGGTCTGGTAGCAGGATCAACAGTTACAAAATATCCAATGGTTTTTGCTATTTATTTTAGAGCGTCATGGTATAAAAAATGGAGAGGGATCCCATGGAGTTTGACCCAGATGGGGGCCAAATTGATGCTCTAGGTTTCAGGGTTCCTCCACCCACCTATGAATGAAGAGGATTCATCTACCATAAAACCAAGGACCTTTAGTGAGGTTCTGATTTAAATATGGGGTATTTTTCAACCTGATCATGAAAAACCCATGAGGAAAAGAAACCATCTCCATGTTGCTTGAAAGATACCATTTCCATAGAGCCCATTTGCAGATGGACTCGATATCAGGATGAGTCCCTACAAAATTCTTGATCAGAGAGATAGAATCTTGGAATATTAGGGATTCCATTGCTCCATGAGGATAGGAAACCTCACTACTTGAGATAAAAAAGGAATCGGGGTTTGAAAATGAGAGATCCCTTAATAACATAGACTTTATTTGCAAAGGAAAGGGAAGTTGTATTCCATGGAGGAGCTTTAGGGTTTTTGCCAATAGAAACCCTAACTTCTTTGGCACCACCACCACCATCTTCATCATCAGGAGGATCCACATGATCAATCTCTAAACCATAGAGATTATTGCCAATGGAGGATTCAATCTACTATATTTCCCATTTGAAGTCATCGTTGATGCCATTGTCACCACTATCACCATTGTTGCCATCGCCACTCTGCCCATATAATGATATATTGACAATATGATAAGTTATGTAATTTCTAGGTGACTATAATATGTCATTTACCCATGAATGTTATAGCTTATATATTGGAAGAAGATTATCATAAATAAAAATTCTATTTATTGGAGTTGAATTGAAGACTATATTTGTAAAAATACTATAACATGAGTGAACGTTATATTTAATAGATAGTCGCAAATCAATATTTTACAGTATTATATTTACAATAATAATTATGTGGTTCCATTACATACATAAAAATTATATGATAATTTTTTTGACAAAAAATATATATTTTTGTTTCTATTATAAACTAGTGTGAATTTTTATCATATTTTTTTTTTATTGGTTGAAAGGGTGTTGAAAGGTACCTGAACCTTGTACAAGTATTTTTACATGTTTTCCAAACCGACCGAAGAGGCCCATGAGCTAAAGATCAAAGAAAAAGCAAAACACCACAAGAAGAAAGGTGTCAAGATATCACGACATGTTGCATTTTTACGGTCCAAAGCATAGGGAAAAAACAAGGAGGAAAAGGTGTCACGATATCACGACATGTTGCACCGTCACGGCCAAAGGAGGAAGAGGTGTCGCGATATCACGACAAGATGCAACATCGCAGCCGAAGGAGAGAAAGTGTCGTGATATCATGACATGTTGCAATGTCGCTGCCATAAGAGAAGTGTCGCGATATTGCGACAAGTTGCATCATCATGGCCAGAGGAGGAAAGGTGTCGCGATATCACAACATGTTACATCGTCGAGGCCAAAGAAGAAAATATTTCACGATATCACGACATGTTGCATTGTCGCGGCCAAAGGAGAAAAAGTGTCGCGATATTGCGACATGTTGCACCGTCGTGGCCACAAGAGAAAAAGTGTCGCGATATCGCAACATGTTGCATTGTCCCAACATGTTGCATTGTCGCGACCAAAGGAGGAAAAGTGTCGCATTATCGCGACATGTTGTATCATCACGGTCTAAGCTGAAAAAATGTTACGATGTCGCGACATGTTGCATCATTGTGGCCAGAGTAAAAAAAGTGTCATGATATTGCGACATGTTGCAGCATCGTGTCCAAAGGACAAAAAGTGTCACGAAATCGCTACATGTTGCATCGTCTTGGCAAAAAGATAAAAAATGTCATGATATCGTGACATGTTGCATTGCTGCGGCCAAAGAAGGAAAAGGTGTTGCAATATCACAACATGTTGCATCATCGCGGCCAAAGAGAAAAAGTGTCGCGATATCGTGACATGTTGCATCATCGCAGCCAAAGAGAAAAGGTGTCGTGATATCGCGACATGTTGCAATGTCATGGCCAAAAGAGAAAAAGTGTCACGATATCACGACATGTTGCATTGTCACGGCCAAAGGAGGAAAAAGTGTCGCGATATCGCAACAAGTTGCATCATTGCGGTCAAAGAGAAGAAGTTTCGCGATATCGCGACACTTTATCATATTTATCCAAATAGGATAGTAAAATTTTACAATTATAATTTTTGAGAATGATTCTTACACCTACCTTTATATTTCATGAGAACACCTATAAAAATTTAATGTTTCCCAATATTTGCATGATTACTAGATGCTAGTTTTTATCCAATATTATAAATTTGGTCTAACTCTATTATGAGTTATATCATTTTATAATAGAATTACTTAAGATTCCATTATAATTCTCTAACTATTAAAATTATTAAAAAGTTTAAAAAACAACTATTTTATAATTTAATATTAATGTTATTATAAATAAGAGAAATGCAACAAAAAATGAATGATAATTTTTCATCATTAAAAACTAAAGGATATTAAGTAGCTTACTAAAATACTTCTCCTTCAATTTTTACTTAAATTTTATTTTTTCAATCTAGTATTATAAAAAAAACTATTAAATATAAAATAATAATAATAATATTTTATATAACATTTTTTTAAAATAATACCATATATATATTCTACTTGACAATAACATTTTAAAATAATCAATATTTAATATACAATATATTGTTCATAGAACATGTAAGGGTACCTTTCATTTCATTTAATTTGTATGTATTTGATAATTTATTTTAAAAATATTAAACATTATACCATTTAAAAATAAAATATTTTTGACAATGTACTGGCTAAAGAGGAGACTTTCTAGAGGCAAAAAGGGCCCTTTGGTTGAAAGAGGGGGACTCTAACACAAAAAAATTTATGCCACTACTCTAAGACACCAAAGTTCGAAAAAAGTTAAAGAATTAACCAGAAGTGATGGCACCATCACCAAGGATATTTTTGAGATCTGAAATGAAGCTTCGTCTTTCTTTGAGAGCATTTTCGGATCAAACCCCCAAAATACTTCCCAGGATGGTAGACAATTGCTCCACCATATTCCCAGCCTAGTCACTTTAGATATGAATTTTGCTCTTATCAAACCCCTCAACCCTGATGAAATTAAAGAGGCCCTTTGTTTCTATGAATCCTGATAAAATACCAAACCCTAATGGGTTTTCACCCTGGTTCTACAAAAACAATTGGGACATAATTGGGCCTGATATATGTAATTCCATCATTGAACTTCGGTAAACTAAATATATACCCAGAAATATCAACTCCACTTTCATTGCCTTGGTTTCTAAAGGCCTTGTTTGCAAATCTATGTTAGATTTCAGAACCATTAGTCTCTATAATGTTGTTTACAAAACTCTCACTAAATCCATGGCTACAAGACTCAAGGATATCCTTCCTTAGATCATAGTGTAGACACCAAAACAGCACCAATATGATTATGTGACTGCAAACACTGATCACATTGGCACACATAGCCCCAAGGGCAGCCCCTAGAGGTTAAACAGTGGTCCTAACCACTCTCACAGCAGTTTTGGAAGGTCAAAAATCATTTTGGCACCTTCAGGCACTTTGCTCAATATCTGTTTCACCTAGGGACGAATTCTAATTAGGATTCGCTCCACCCTCAAACGAATTCACAATTCACTCCAGGGTGGGGCGAATTGCAGGTTTGAAGGGAAAAAAGTAAAATCTTGACAAATGGTATCTCGAATCCACCACTTAACAGCTACTTCATCTCATGGGAGCATGGGTGAGCATTTTCGAGCGTTAGATGTTGTTACAGGGGAAGTCATGGAGCCCCTAATTAGGGAGGAATCTTCCCTCCCCTGGAAGGGCATGGCTACCATGTGGCACATCTGCATGCTCATCCCAAGAGACCTCTAGGTCTATAAATTGATGAGTTTACTCATCCCAAAAGGAGGAGAGTAAGAGAATTTTCGAGCAATGAAGTGCTGCCCTTTTATTTCCCCATACATCCTTGTGCGATTTTTGCCTTCTACATCCTTGATCTCTTTTAGAGAGGAGGTCATTGGGTGACTATTGGAAGGTCGAATATTGAGCCCAAAACCCGACATTTGGCCATAGAATACCACCCAATTTGTCAACAACACCTTGTAAGATATTTTGGACCCATCCCAAGTGGATTGGTGCCGAAATCAGGCCCCAAACGATGGGAGACCCGCCCGGGCACCCCCACACTGCTGCAGGCCTAATCGTCCCTTTTAGGAATGATTGGGAATTTGTGGCAGATTTTGCTTTCTATAATTTTTGTTTTCTACATTCAATTCTATGATGCTTAGATAGGTTGTCATTTAAATTTCGTCTCATTTTGAACAATTTTGATCATGTTTCTATATTCATTTGCTTTAACTAACTTGCAGGTAGCATCATCAGATTTCCATTGATGAAGGTCAAATTGGGAAAATCTGACCATCTGGGTCTTCCCAAAATTCCCCCAATTAGCCAACCCCAAATTTGCAAGTATTTTGGATCTTCCTAGGTAGGACATTTGGGACAGTACCTTTTCGGCGTTTTGTTGCAGGTGAATTCGTCCCGCCCTAGAGCGAATTCAAATCGGTGAGGAATTTCCCAACTGTTCTTTTTGTAGTGCCCTCCTGGTAATGTCCTTATGCCCCTATCAAATTTTTAGAGTATTTGGATTCATTTTAGTCATAGTTTAATTCGTTTTTCTCATCCATTTATCGCAGGCTTGGGGATTGCATGCTTTGTTTTATCCGTAGGTGCTATTGATTATCTTTTGTTTCTTTGAATGCAGGACCAGAACATTGGAGGATCATCCAGGAATCAACATTCATAGATACAAGTGATGGCAAAATTTTGTTCCGCCCATCTTACTGTTAGGAGGGAAAACATAAGGGATTATTTTATTGATAAAAATGTGTTACATATATAGGCAGAAGGCCTATATGATGAACATGACACTTGTCAATAAAACTTCCAAGTGTCAAACTGAAGACATAGTGCACTTTAACTCTAAAATTCCCCCTTAAAGTGCACTATCCTAACTAAAGAAAGAACAAAGCAAGTCAACATTAGGTAACATTCCCCCTTAATGTTGACTTCTCTAAAAAAATAACCTATCATCCTCTTTTTTTTTTTTGGTCTAGGCTCATGCTCTTTGCGCTTGGATCTCCAACTATGAATAATGCTAGATCCACTGTGTATACATCTTGGTCTGTTGCCTCAGGGTCAGCCACTTCCATGGGTCTGTTGCCACTGGGTCAGCCGTCTAAGTGCCTCGGGGTCATCATGGGTGCCTTAGGGTCAGCCACTTCTGGGTCTGTTGCCTCTGCAGGTCATCTTTAGAGGATGTTGCCTCTCGTAGGTCACTGACTAGATTCACCATGAGTATGAAATCCCTCCTCATGGTGAACTCAATCTAGAAGGTGTCGGTCTCTGCTGAAAATGCACCTAATGAAAGGAAAAACGAGCCATATAAGAGTGTCGGTCTCTGTCGAAAATGCACTCAATACAATAAAATGAGCCATAGATCCAAATAGGAGGAGAGATGAAGAAAAATAAGATAATATTCTGAAGTTTCTTCATTTGTAGTATTCAGAACTAGATCCAAAAACAACCTCGGATAGATTCTAGGGTGTCTTTTTCTGTAGTCCCTAGTATAAGTGTCCTTATGGTGCCCATGTCATCCCATCGAAATGCATGGGTAACCAGCCGCTGCATTCGCCAAGTGTATAGAAAAGATCACTAGGTACAAGGATCAAAAATAAAATTACCTTGGGAGTGTCGGGTACAACCGAGAGTGCACTCCAAGGTAGAAAAAAATTTGAGGCTAAAAAACTCAATTGAAACAACCTCAAAATTACAATATGACACCATCATTGTGTCCGTCGTGGAAAAACGTTTCCAATGACTATAAATACCCCTATATTCCATTATCAAAGGGGCCTTCATCATAATGAAAAACAACATGCCTCAACTAAAACCTCGCACTGTGGCGACATCGCTCTCTGGAAGAATAAAAAACATCATCAATTTCTCCTCGCAGGGGAATTACATAGGCCATCTAAACCTTCATCTGAAAAAATGCAATAAGGTGGCCATGAGGGCCTTCCACTTCCACTACCCATGTGGAAAAAATATTAAAAAAAAAAAACTTTGAGGGTCCTCGTGCCTTTGAAAATACTTTTCACAAGTAATGGGCCATCTCCAATGGCCATATATTTTAATAAAATACCCTTGAAATAAATATACCCCACTAAAAATTTCAAATTTCAATTTAAAAATAATTCCCCCTCTTTTATGAATTTTGTTATTTGCTGCATTGTCGCTGTGGTGGAATCAGTTCGTGAAACTGTTAGGAGGGAAAAATTAAGGGATTATTTTATTGATAAAAATGTGTTACATATATAGGCAGAAGGCCTATATGATGAACATGACACTTGTCAATGAAACTGACAAGTGTCAAACTGAAGGCATAGTGCACTTTAACTCTAACACTTACATGTGGGCACGCGAAAGAAGGAAGGCTATCCATGGATGTAACCAAGAGATGAATTTAACACTCCTTGCCCCTGAAAAGGGAGGATGCGAATTGTAACCGAGTTGTGAAATACATCAATAAAAGAGAAGGGTTGTTATTTCATTTGGGTTTCAATTCATGCTTTCTCCATTTCATGCATTTTTAATTCGTAGGATTCAATGTTAAGTTTAGTTTCATTTTTGCATCGTGCTTGGAGTCTTTCCTTTCTTGTTTCCGTATCCTCATGCTTTCAGTGGTGATCACGGTGGGACCCTGTCCTCTATTTTTAAGATCAGAGATCTGATCCAATTTTTTTTTTTTTTTTGCTTTAAAGTGCCGAGTTTCACACGCTGACTGTTGTTCGTTCCATCAAGAGGCGGATACAGAACTGTAATTCGTATTACCCAGGGACGAATGGGAATTCACCCCACCCTGTGACGAATATAGTCCTGTAATTCATTCCCCCCCAGGATGAATTTTTGTCTGTGTAGTCTTCGGGCAGAAACTAAGAACCGAAAGATTTGGGTAGAGAAGAGGTAAGGGTTCTAAATTTTTCTTGTCTATTTCTATCTTCAGTTTTTCTGTTCTAGGGTACATTCTTGCTTAGGGAAATTAGATTTCCTTTACCGCTTGCTTGTTTCCATTTGGAAAAATAAAAATAACCCCACACACCATGTGGCAACTTAAAAACCAAGGCACTGGTCGTAAAACCCCAGCCCTTGATCAAGACCAACGATGGATTTCATCACCACCTTGGCTTGAATTTTGCATCCATTACCTCGATCGCAACTATTGCTAGATGTAAATCCTAATGAAAGCTGACCGAGTGTAGTAGGGGTGATTCCCAGCACATGAGGATAAGTCTTCTATGGTAGGTGTCATAAACAAGGTGATTCCCCTTTCGTACCGCCTACGTTCCACGTACCATCTGCTCTCATGTACCTATAGTTTCCCTCACGTAAGGGTGGGTATATAGAGAGGTTGGTATATCGGCCTGGCAATGGTATATCGAAGGGGCGACCATTTTTGGGAGCCATAAGAGCCATCATTTTGCATTTAAACGTTCTTTACAAAAACCTTCAAAAACAAAAACAAAAAATTCAAAAACACACTAAACCAGGTCTAGGACACACTTTCAATATTTAAACGAGATAATCACTGTTTGTGTGTGTGTGATATTTTCTGTTTAGTGTAGCAAAGAAAAATCATAAAAAAGAGATAAAAATCTACATAGCTTGTAGGAAAGCACCACCATGGTGTACACACGTAGCCAAGCCCAATCAAGGGCAGAAGCTATGGAAAGTGTACAAGGGGGCACAAGTCGCCTCCGCTATAGCCCTAAGGACTTAGTCATACCACCTTGGCGGCCTGACCCGCAAGAGAGTCCGCATCAGTCCATGTCAAGATGGAATTATAGGGACACCCCTTTGAGGGACACGCCCATTCATCATAGCCCCTTTCGAGAGGAGTCCTTACACATGGCACTCAACATAGATAAGAAGGCTCCCTTAGAAGCTCGATATGAGTGGCCACCGCGCGATGAAGCGCTAGAGCGGGCATAGTTTCCATGAGGAGAGGCCACATGATGATGGCATCCCTCCTTTGCCCCCCATCACTGTTAGAACCAATAGACAAAATCCGGAGCGCAAGGCCCTTCAAGCGAGGCGACGCTAACCCCCCCTGCCCCTCCTTCAACAAACACATATGAAAGGGAGCCCGAGGAAGATGATTACATTCCTCAAGAGCAATATACAGCACGAGGGCCATGCACTTTCGCACCAGCTAGATACCATGATCACCCACTGAGGCCGGAGCCTCGGGTAAATGCCGCCAACCTCGATAGAGGGAGGCGACCTATTGAGATCTCGGATCATCGGGACTGGGGTAAGTGCATAGGAGAGGCATCCAGGCCTCCTAGGCTCAGGATGGCAGAGCAAATTGACCTGGTAGTCGCCAGACATGCCGCCCGCCAAGCACAGATCACGCGGCTTGAGCAAGACCAGCAGCAGCTAGAGCATTTATATCGCCTTAGCAAAGAGCGCATTAGGCGCCAAACAGATGAGCTGCTCCATAACCCGGTGCCTGAGAGGGTTCCAACCCCGCGCACCCAAAGGGCGGAACCATATGAGAGGCATAATCCCTTGGTGCGAGATAGGTCTCCGTGACCTTACCAAGTGCTGCCTCCGAGACCTCCTAGACCTGAGCGGGAGGCCACTCCTCGGAACAACGATGGGTACCCTCCGTGGGGACCCACCCAGGGTCATAGGTCTCATCCAGAGACTCCTCAGGAAGCTTACGAGGAGTACGAGCAAGAAGAAGAGCGGGCCGAAATGCCCTACCTAGGCGGAGGAGTTGCCATCCGGCCACCCCTTCAGAGGCCTCAAGTCTCCCACAACCCACAACGGGAGCAAACTAAAGAGGAAGAGATTAAATCCTTAGATGCATATAAAGTGCTGCTAGAGCGTTTGGAGTCTGTGGAGACCAAAACTTCTGGGCCCCAAAAGCCCACTTTACGCCAACTCCATAGTCATCCTGTGCATCCGTTCGTGCCAGCACCCCCTTACCCTGAACACTTTAAGCTGCCTCAGTTGGCAACCTTTAGAGGGGAGGAGGATGCTCAAGAGCATGTGACAAGGTTCCTGAGCCAATGCTTCGGCATTCAGGACAATGATGCTTTGTTATTGAGAACATTTATAACCACATTCGTAGGCCCTACCTCGGATTGGTTTACTCAGTTACCAAAGCACAACATTAACAACTTAGATCAGTTAGTGGATGCGTTCCTCGAATGCTTCGCCTTCAATACCAAGAAGAAGGCATCACTGAGTGACTTAGCCAGCCTCAGGCAGTATGAGGAGGAGACCATGGTGGCCTATGGGAATCGGTGGAGGACATTGCTTTCGAAGCTGCCCTACCTCCCTCCTATGTCCGACCTCACTCAGATGTTCTCCAAGAGTTGTTTGAGATCGATCTCTATGCTATTGCAGCTGCAGCAATATGCCACCTTAGAAGAAGCTCTGGCGCAAGCCAAGATCATTGAAGAGATCAAAATACAGGATGGCGAGATAGCCAAACCTAAGAAAAAAGAGTGGACTAAAAACACTAAAGCTGGGACCATGCAACAAAAACCCGCTACGGTTAACCAAGTTGCTATCAATGTCCCTAAGCCTGCACAAGCAACACAACCTCAAAAGGCTAACTATCAGGAAGTGCCTCCTAACAACTATGACAGAGAAAATCAGAGGCAAGAACAAGGTCAGCAGCATTGCCCTAGGCGACAATTCACACCCTACACAGAGTCCAGGGACTCCTTGTTTGACCGCTTGTTAGTGGCAAACCTGATCAACCTGCCAAAGGTTCGGACTATAGATCCCAATGCGCCCAAGCCTAAGGGGTATAGAGAGGACTTGTACTACAGGTTCCATAGGTGGCAGGGACATGACCTAAATGCCTGTTGGAAATTTAAGGGCTTGGTGCAAGACCTGATTGATAACAAGACACTAGCGGTGGATAATCCCGTCGCACCAAGCAATCAACAAATGGAGGTCTTCAAAGACCCCTTGCCTGCTCATGCTCCGTAGGAAAAGACCCTACAAGTTAACGAGGTCACATAGAACTGCCCCATGCAGGGATATGTAGGGATGATCAGTATAGTGACTCGGAATAGGAGGTATCCGAGCATGAATGCTCCTGCGGCAATGGCAGGAGAGGTGCCAACAACTTCGCAACCACAACAACACCTTGCACAACCTCCTCCGCCTAAGCCGGTGGCCACACTTCGGACCAAACTAACTCAGAGTTTGAGGACCACCTCGGCTAGGCTCTCCATATACGAGCTTATACAACAATCTACGCCCCATCGAGAAGCTCTAATGGAGATTTTGAAAGCCATCGAGTTGCAGCCCCATGAGACAAATTCTTTCAACAACTTCGTGGGGCATGTAAAACGATGCACTGAGCCGGTCATCACATTTTGGGAAGACAAATTGAGATCAGTGACTGATGACATGGCAGATCCACCCCTGCACGTTATCGCGCGGGTCAATGGGATCCCATACAAGAGGGTGTTGATAGACACTGGCTCGTCCAACAACATCATCACAACTGTGGCTCTCAAACATCTGAAGTTGCCCGCATCTCACATCACAACTTCCACCTACACTCTACGAGCATTCAATGATGCAATCTGCTCGACAGTCGACACAATAGTCCTACCAATCCAAGTGGGACAAAAGACCATACCCACATTGTGCCATGTATTGGAGGGTGAGATGGCCTACAACATCTTGTTGGGCCGGCCATGGATCAGGGACATGAAGTGTGTCCCTTCGATAGCTCACCAATGTTTAAAGTATACATTTGAAGGGGAGGTGCATGTAGTCCCGACGGACTTGGAACCCTTCAAGTATTGTAATGCGGTGTAGCTGATGCCGCAATCGACCCTGCCATCAACGCATTTGGATTTCTAGTTAAATCCATCTAAATAGGGTCCGATTTCGTAGGCATCCCCGTTAACAAGTTCTTCAAAATCCCAGTCGGGTTCATCTTCATCATCTGGTCCTCCACCAACGACACCATCTTTGGGGGCCAAATAGAAGGACAAAGGGAAGGAACCCCTGGAAGAGGCAAAACCTTTGGAAGAGACACCGCCATCAGTATCAACTATCTCTACTGAGGAGATGCCTAGCCGGATGGAAGTCGAGGCTCCTAGTCCACCCGACATGGAGTGGACTCAAGGAGAACTTCCATTCCCTCCCCCTCAACCGCCAACGATCACCATTGAAATGGCCAATACGGGCCTGGGGGAGTATCTGGTGCGGAATATTGTAGCAACACCCGCACTAGAATCCATGCAGGACATGGGGAGACCTCGACTCCCCATTGGCACTATTGTTCCCCTAGGCTACCCGCCGAACCAGGACAAACTTTGTGTATGGGGGCCTTGATCATGGCGTTGCACCATGCACGCAAGAGGACGAAGACGAAGAGCCTTTTGCTGAAAATGTCAACTATTTGTCTAACCCAGACTTTGCTCCGAGATACCTTGGCCAATGCAATTGGCACGGATATGGGTTAGGCCGATATGAGCAAGGGATACGTGTTCTTTGCCAACCAAGATACCAAATGCCATATGACAAGTCGGGAGTAGGGTTCAACCACCCCTTGCCCTTGGACATCTTGGTGGAGAACATGCAAGGCCTAGGGATAGGCAACAAGGGGGGATTGGCATCGGATCCATATGCCAACCCTAACACCACATATACATTGAGGGATTATCTCCCATTAACGGCAATCAACCTTGTTGGCTCTAGTAATCCCTTCCCTTCGCTCGAGAGAGGAGAAAGCTCGAGAGCTCATTTTCAAGGAGGGTCTAGACAATGTCAAGAAGGGTCCTCGGAGGATGAGCCGGAGTATGAACCAGCGTCGTATGACCCCTTCGAATCAGATAGCGATCACTCACAGGTGATCCCCATGGATGATTATCAAGAAAGCCTCTTGACAATGTTCCCCCTGGATGCTCCCATCGAGCAAGCGCCGCTCCAAGGAAATCAAGTCCCCCCGTAGAGAGCGGAACAACCTAGGTGGGACCACATTAACTTGCTCGAGCAGGACGAGCCTATCATACCTCAAATAGTTGTCAGAGCCAACGAGGGCTTTTGGATCTCCGATAGTGATTACGAAGATGAAACAGAAATGGCATATCTTAATCACATGCGGTAGATGCAGCATCGGCACCCCTTGGAGATTAACGACATATTTGAACAATTAAACATAGTGCCAGGGCATGAGTGGTACGTAGACCCAACGCGATGGGACCAAGTGTTGGATCCGCTACTCTGGGCATACGAAGAGCACCTTCCACCTAGAGACCCTATAGTGACATCAGTGCCGAGGGTAGACCCTATCTTCCTATCCGCACATAGGGCCGATCCATTCGTGCCCGTCCCTCTAGAGCCAGATCCAGAGCATAGAGAGCATCTAGGATGTCCGAGTCACCACACCCATGGTAATGGAGACCAAAATCATTTCATCAACATGATCTCCATTGACTTAACCACCCCCATCCACAATCCGGCTGATCCAACATAGTCATTGTATCTAGACATAGATGCCATAGACTGGGATCGCATCAATTCCCCTCCATCCCCATCCGAGTACTGGCATTTCGGTGAAATGCTCCATTTTACCCCTAGGCCAACTCAGGATATCTGCCATGCTGAAGAGGGACCCGAGGTTCCTAACGATGATCTAAACTCAGCAAATGATATCCACTTGATCCCAACTCCACATCAGTTGGAAGACGGATCCCACATGTCGGTCGAGGAGATGACTGACGTAGACATCGGCTCAGATCCAATGAATCCACAGATCATCAAGTTGGGGGTAAGTTTATCCCCCGAAGAGCAAGCCGACTACATTGCCCTTCTCAAAGAGAAGAAGGAGGTTTTTGCATGGTCATACAAAGACATGCCGGGACTAGACCCACAGCTAGTCATGCATAATCTAACGCTTGATCCGACAGTCAAGCCAGTTAAGCAGAAACTATGCAAGATGCACCCAACAGTGGCCTTAATGGTCAAAGATGAATTGCAAAAGTTGTTGGATGCACAGTTTGTCATCTACGTGGATTATCCACCATGGTTGTCCAACATGGTGCCCATCAAGAAGCCTGATGGGAGGATTCGCATATGCACTAATTTTTGAGATCTAAACAAAGCGAGTCCTAAGGATGATTTTCCCTTGCCGAGCATCGACGCATTGGTAGACGCTACAGCGGGTCACGAAATGCTTTCCCTCATGGATGGTTTCTCGGGATACAATCAAATTTGTATCAGCCTCGAAGACCAACTAAAAATGGCGTTCACAATGCCTTGGGGGACATTTTGTTATAAGGTCATGCCTTTTGGCCTTAAAAATGCTGGCGCCACCTACCAACGTGCCATGACATACATCTTCCATGATTACATGCACAAGACTTTGGAAGATTACATGGATGATTTGTTGGCCAAATCTCTTTTGCGCCCGGATCATCTCGGTGACTTAAGCAAGATCCTCGATCGCCTCATGGAGCATAGAGTCAGACTGAATCCCAAGAAGTGCATTTTTGGCATCACATCTGGAAAGCTCTTGGGTTTCATAGTCTCAAAATGGGGCATCGAGGTGGACCCAAACAAAGTCAAGGCAATCCTTGAAATGCATCCCCCAACTACCATCAAGCAGCTCAGAAGCCTGCAGGGAAAGGTCGCGTCGATCAAGCGCTTCATAGCGCAGCTATCTGACAAGTGCCGACCAATGAACAAGTTGTTGCACAAGGGGGTAGCATTTCACTGGGATGACGAGTGCCAGTCAGCCTTCGATGACATTAAACAATACTTGGCTTCGTCGCCAGTATTGGCACCACCTAGACCAGGAGTGTCATTCTACTTATACATCTCAGCTACTGAGGTGGCACTGGGAGCCATGTTAGCCCAGAAGAACGAACTTCACAGGGAACAGGCTACTTACTATCTTAGCCGCACCCTGGTCAGCTATGAACTTAACTATGCATACGTTGAGAAACTCTCCTTGGCAGTGGTGTTTGCTACCAAAAAGTTGTGCCATTACATGCTGAGCAACAAGACGTATGTTGTGTCTAAGGAGAATCCATTGCGATACATGATGAGTCATACTTATCATAGTAGTCGCACGACGAAATGGATCATGTTGTTGACAGAATTTGACATAGAGTTTATTGGACAGAAATCCATAAAAGGTCAGGTCATAGCCGATCAACTAGCAGAGGCTCCTCTCGAAGATGACCAACCTCTGACTATAGAACTACCCGATGATGGGGTCTTCCATGTCTCAGAATCACCAGATTCTGACGAGCCTGAGTCACAGGCCGACATAACCCTATTTTTTGATGGTTCTAAATGTGAGCAAGGTGGTGGCACGGGAATAGTATTCTTCACACCGTAGGGCGCTCCTATGCCCCTATCATTTAAATTAAATTTCCCATGCACCAACAACAATGCAGAGTATGAAGCCTTGCTCATAGGTCTTCAGACAACAATCACCATGAACATTAAATGATTGAATATCTTTGGTGATTCGTTGTTAATTGTCAACCAAGTCAAAGGGGTATTCCAATGCAAATGCCTAGTTCTGCAGGCCTACAAAGCCCTTGTGGACAAATTCCTGGAAAATCTTGAATGGTACGACATCGAGGCACTCCCTCGGTCATCGAATCATTTTGCGGACACTATGGCCTCTTTGGGGTCGCTAATCCCGCAAGACATTTCTGGTGATATGACCACCATTCAAGTCAAAACACTATCGCAATCAATGATGGAGCGAGCAAGCTCTGATTTAACGCCAGGAATCCACTTGATCCAGATTGAGCCATCCACGGACAGGTTCTCTCGAATCCACGATCATCTAAAACATGCCAACTGGGGGTCCTTGTTCTCCCCTACTCCCCTTAATAGCAACACAACGCTATTCTTACAAGTTCTCTCCCGCTCAGCTTTTGCTAGGGATGAACTTCAAGAGGGACTGGCTGTTCATACCATCGAGGCTTCTGATCAGCAGGATTGGTATTCCCCCATCAGGGACTACCTCAAGTTAGGTAACCTCCCACTTGGATTGATGCATGCCACAAAATGTGCATTCAAGCAGAAAGCGGCAAAGCATGTCTTGTTAGGAGACATTTTGTACCATCGTAGCTATGAAGGGATCCTCCTTCGGTGCTTGGACCAGCAAGAGTCCACTTGGGCGATCGCCCAAGCGCACGATGGTACATGCGGTGGCCACTTCAGCGGTATGGCCATCGCAAAGCGCATTCTTTGCATGGGCTATTATTGGCCATCTTTAGAGCGAGATTGTTGCGCATATGTCAAGAAGTGCATGAAGTGTCAACACCATGCTAATTTGACACACGTACCTTCCCAGGCCTTGCAGCCGATCCAATCGGCTTGGCATTTTTCATAGTGGGGCCTAGATCTAATCAGAAAGATCTCCCCTACATCGTCAAGTCATCACACGTTTATCATCACGGCCATAGAGTACTTCACCAAGTGGGTGGAAGCAGTTCCACTTACCTCTACGACTGGACCCCGCATTGTGGAGTTCATTTTGCATAACATCATATGTCATTTTGGTATTCCATCCAAGATAATCTCGGATAATGGGACGTCATTCAAGAACAAATATGTGCGTGCTTTGACCACAAAGTACAAAATTCAGCATAGTTTTTTGACACCCTATTATCCGTAGGCAAATGGGCAAGCAGAGGCGTCAAACAAAATGCTAGTTGCCATCCTTAAAAATACAGTCATAGATAATCATAAGGATTGGCACATTCAGATCCCACTTGCCCTGTGGGCCTATCGCACTAGCATTCGGACACCCACTGGGGCAACTCCATTTTCGCTCGTGTATGGCTCCGAGGCTGTCATGCCTCTCGAGTTGGAAATTCCTTCCCTATGCATATCAATGCAAGAGTTCATCGATGATGATACTGCATGGCAGGCCCGGTTAGACCAGCTTACGTTGCTTGATGAACGACATGTTAATGCCCTCGAGCATTTACGTATCTACCAAGAGCGACTTAAGAAAGCATACAACATGAAAGTTCACTTGAGGGACTTTCAGGTCGATGACTTGGTCTTGAAAGAAAACCAACAGAACTCTAGTCTGCCATCCCATTTAAGGGACAAATTCATGGCAAACTGGTTAGGTCCCTATGTAATTGATAGCAAAATAGGACCTAGAACATACCAGCTAGCCTCTCTTGATGGAATCAAGGAACTAGAACCCTTGAACATCAGTCATTTGTGGCCATTCCATGCTTAGAAGAGCCATAGCCCAAACAAAATGCTCCAAGGATTTTCGTAATCACTTGGTCAATCCCCAAAATGCTCCAAGGATTTTCGTAATCGCTTGGTCAATCCCCAAAATGCTCCAAGGATTTTCGTAATCGCTTGGTCAATCCAAAAATGCTCCAAGGATTTTTGTAATCGCTTGGTCAATCCCAAAATGCTCCAAGGATTTTCATAATCGCTTGGTCAATCCCCAAAATGCTCCAAGGATTTTCGTAATCGCTTGGTCAATCCCCAAAATGCTCCAAGGATTTCCATAATCGCTTGGTCAATCCCCAAAATGCTCCAAGGATTTCCGTAATCGCTTGGTCAATCCCAAAATGCTCCAAGGATTTTCGTAATCGCTTGGTCAATCCCCAAAATGCTCCAAGGATTTTCGTAATCGCTTGGTCAATCCCCAAAATGCTCCAAGGATTTCCGTAATCACTTGGTCAATCCCCAAAATGCTCCAAGGATTCCACCAATCGCTTGGTCAATCCCCAAAATGCTCCAAGGATTCCCGCAATCGCTTGGTCAAAAACAAGAAAATTCAAAAACAATAAAATCATCAAAAATAACAAAATTTGCATCTCATTTCCATGCATGCTCAAAATCGTCACAAAAATAAAGAGCTCTATTTTGCATATCATCTTCATATTCACACAAATCAATCCATCAAAAACACAAAAACATATAGCTGCATTACGCATCACACCCACACATTGCATATTTGTGGTCATAAAGGTCAAAGCGCCATAGACTGTCATTACTTGGCAAAACCATCATCTTCTACATTTTTCCGCTTTATCAATAGCTCATCGCCTATAACCGCCATTCACGTTATTCTCCCACATCATAGTCGGTTGTTTTCTCATGTATCAAGAGTTTTCGTCATTCAGTCGTCATTAGCTTTCTAGCCACGTACTGTACCAAGTCAGACAGATTTTACGAAGGTAGAATTCTACTTGGATCACACCTTGTTACGTAGCATCCCAGCACAAATTAAAACACATAAAACATTCCCAAGTTGTGTGAACGAAAGATGAAACCTGCAAAGCAATCCAGGTCACCATAAGCGAAATGGTTATCTTGCTCATCCCCATGTGCGAATGACCCCAAGAATGTTGAGAGTTGGCAAAAGGACAAGCATCCTCCCTACCCAATTCCCCAAGAATCCCAAGTTCTCAAAAGTTGCAAAACATCAACAATTTGCAAACGTCAAAAATCCAAAATTTGACATCACAACCAAAGTGCATACATCAAGAAAAGCACATAAAATAGTGATTCTCATCACTCCATATCCTAATCCCTTGCTCAAAAGAAAAATATAATACAAAAATAAATAGTGATTTTTATCACTACAAAAGAGCAAGTATCCCAATACAATTGAAGAAAAGAAGGGAGTCGAACTTGAATCCTTGGAACTCTCAGCATCTAGACAAGTCATGAGGCAAACCTCAGTACCGGTTTGGTTGATAGCCTATCGGTCACTAGTGGTAAACCTCCCGCATGACGATATATCTGTCACATTAACTTGTGTGCAGATCAATGTTTGCATGTGGATGAGCTAGCTTATGGTATCCTACGATAGCACCACAGATTAATCTGACTAAATACAACAAAGGAGTTAGTGGAGCTAATCAGGTGATCCTCAATACAGGTTTGGTTGACAGCCTATCTGGCACTGGCGGTATCCTGACCAACACCACATAAATGAACTCAATTGCACACACAGGGATGTGAAATAACTTGGTCCAAAACAAGTCCGATTCATACCTTGTTCAAAAAGTCTTGTGAGATAAAGTACAGTCATGGCTAGTTAGTTAAAACATCTGAGTCTCGGAAAACCTTAACTACATTTGAAACCAACTTGCTATATTTTATTCTCGCCATACCAAAAAAAAAAAAAAAACATGTATACATAAAAAGCTATTCACCGCAGCCATCGCCTAGGACAAAAAGCCATAAAGTTCTACACAGTCTATGGTGCGACTACCAAACATCACAAATTCAATTCATCCATTCCATTTGCATATCATATAAATTAGAAACATTTGCATTCATCAACACATATGCATCCATCACTATAACTTAACATGCATACATCCATATTCATCAATCATCGTGCATAAAATCAAATCATCACATGCGCATAAACAAAATAAAGTCTGTATATATATATCATCAAAAATGCCCGCAGGCTACAAAGAGCTGGTCCTCTGACCCCGCAACAAAATCCAAAATCTCAAAACCCCCAAGCCTAAGGCGTCGGCCACCATGATCACGCAGGATCGGTGCGACGGGAACTACCCCCCATGGTGTGGGTCCTATGGGACCCCTCAGGGCGGCTGCTGCTAGCCCTCGCATCATGCCTGCTACCACCTCCCTCATCCAATCGCCTACGATGAGATGATGTTGACTGCTCAGTACCACTATCCCTCATCCGATGCGAAGAGCCACCTCCAGGGGGCTCAGGTAACCGCCCATCGAGGTGGATAATCTCTCCCTCCAAATCCATCCGATGTCGAGACCAATCTGTCTCCCATCGAGACCAATCTATCTCTCATCGCAACCACTCTACCTCCCATCGATGGTAGTAAGCTACTGCATCATCACGTTGTGCCAGCTACATCCATAGGAGATCCCTCTCCTATGCAACGCTGGTGTCCCCATCCCCCCGATGGTGTGCAGCAAACGTGCTATCCCGCTCCACCAGCTGAGTCCGTAGGAGATCCCTCTCCTACAAAGCCTCCCCCAACTCCTCATCTCACCTCCATAGCAGCTCCACCAATCATGCATTCTCAATGCGCACCCCTACCTCCATGTCCTCCACCATGGTCGGATGCATAGGCACCTCTAGAACAATAGCCTGCTCTAGCTCCCACTGCTCTGGGACATCCTGCATCTCCGACTGGTCCGGAGCCCCAAAATCCATGCCCAAGTCATCCACCTCCACCATGTCTGCCTCCTCGAGCGGAGCTCCCCAATCATCTCCTGGTGCCTTGGCACCCTCCCCACCCACTACTGCTGCCTCCGCACCTCCCAGTGGTCCCTCTCCCCACCATCATCGTAGAGTCCACCACTGATCATACTCTGTAGTAGTCCCGACGTCATCCACATCCGAGACGTCGATCATCGCATCTGAATCCTCGCCCAATGGCACGATGACCGACCGATCTAGAGTCCTCTCATCCCCTCGATGTCGATAGACCACGGGCTCACCAGGAAACCCCTAGTGCACCCCAAACTATCATGTCACCCGGCTATACGAGAAGAACTCCTACTCGGTCCCATGCCGCCCAATCAGCCACCGCTCCCTACGTACCCATCGAAGCCACTCTCCAGCCTCAGGCTAGGCTGGATAGTCCCGATAAGGATGCCAGAACACCTCCCCAGAGCAAGCCGAGCAAAGGCATCGACATAGTGCCCTACGACACCTGCCCACCATCGACTCTATCCCTACTCCTCAGACCGCCGCCATAGAGCCACGTAACCTATATCCTTATCTACCATCTTCACCCACATCATCCACGGTAACCCCCCTGGTCTCTCCACCGCTATATGCTGCCAACCCTAGCTCTACAATAGATAGCTGTAGCTGATCCCCTTTCGCCTCTGACAGTGGACCTCATATAGCTCCCCATAGAGCTATGCCAGTAGCATCTGTCCCCATCTCATGACCAAAGGCTCCTACGTCGAACACTCCACCAGCCGATAGACCACATCCAGCAGGTTCCACGAGAACCTCACACTTGACGAGTTAGGTAGCAGCATGTTGGAAATGAGGCCCATAAGCAATGCGTGCCTCACTCCCAACACCCCCTCTCAAACCACCATCGAACTAGAATCCTGCCCATCTGGCAGTCAATCTCTGCCCTCTCCACTGGACCATCCACCCCCAACTCCTCCCCATGCCCGAAGTAGCGTGTCAGCACCGCTATTCGCTGATCCCGTGACATCGTCCTGATCGATAGTCCATCTATTGGAATCCTAAGAATCCGATAGACATCCTCCAAAGTGACTGTCATCTCCCCTATTGGGAGATGGAAAGTATTAGTCCGGGGATCCCACAAGTTGATCAGGGCCATCAGGTAGGCCCGATCCCCAATCACTGGCTCCAGCCGAGTCACCTACTTGAGCCCAAGGGCGTCAAGCCACTCCCAGTTAGCCACAGCTAGCGCCTCCCATGCTTCAGTGAAAATAGTCGGCACGCGATACCGGCTCTTCACAACCTGCAACAGACAACAAAATAAGCACATTAGAATCATGAAAAATAGTGTACAGATACAAACAACATAAACGCAAAACAAAATTTAATTTATCAACCTAGGGTTTTATACTCTCAAAATTGATAAATTAAACACAAACACAAAAAAAAACTCAAAAATAACAAAATTTAATTTGTCAACCTAGGGTTTTATACTCTCAAATTGATAAATTCAAAAAAAAAAAAACTATAATACAAGAAAATAATAAAGAGGGAGTTCACTTATTGGTCTCGCTTTGGCTCCGCCGCTCGATCCGGTTCATGCACTCATGGTGGAAAAAAATTCGGTAGCGCTTCGCTTCGCAGAATTGACCTCCTCCTCCTCAGAGCTCCAAATCGCCAAAAAAAACAAGTGCAAATGAGCCCAAAACCTAGTTTTGGCCTTTAAATAGGCTTTTTGAGCCTGTAATCGTTCCTCCCTAGAATGAGCGCTCTAGTTAGCGCTCGTTCCACCCTGGAATGAATACTACACAGGAATTCGTCCCACCCTGGAACGAATTCAGCACACAAATTTCAAAAACAGCAAAAAAATGCACAAAAATGCACCAAAAATAACAATAAACCTGTCCAATGAGAGTGCTTTTGCACTTGACATTTCAGGCATGCAAAATAGATTTCGGGGTCACAAATCCTCACTATCCTACTCCCTAAGAAGGCTACCATAGCTGGACCGCTCCACGGGAGGACGGATCTTCGAGAATTTCATCCCCAAACGGCGTCGCCAAAAGGGTCAAAACCCACCCAAAAATAGCAATAGAGTTGCCGAACGAAGGCGCCTTCGTGCCTGACCTTCTTGGCATCCAAAATAGATGTCGGGGTTATAAATCATCACCATCCTACTCCCTAAGAAGGCCACCATGGCCGGACCGCTCCACGGGAAGACAAATTTTTGACAATTTCAGCTCCAAAATGGCGTCCCCAAAAGGGTTAACACCCACCAAAAATAGGTCTAAATGTCAGAAAACTGCACACACATTCAAAGATAAATCTCTGAAGGCACCCTTACCTAAGTCATCTTGGGTCAAGTGACTCGTCGCTTTTCTCATGTAGGTCATTCCCTCATCGATTCGTCGCTTGAGGGGGTAGTCACACTTAGTCACCAATCAACAAATACACACCCAATCATGGAAATGGCATGCATTCGAAGAATCATTGGCAAAGACAAATCACGCCCCTGCTTGGGGTAGTAAACAAGCAATAATCACAAGCTGATCAATCACTTGGCATTCATGAATCATGAACTCAAGGTTCCCACAGACAAAAGGTTGCGCCCTTTGCCTATTCATGACTGATCAATGTCCAAGCTCAAGTAACACCTCACCGAAAAAGGTTAACACTTGAACTGAGTTCCTTCGCTCGTCAGAAGCAAGGATTCAAGAATGCATGCCCTTTTCATGCTTGGGGCATCAAAAGTTGGTTAGGTTACTAAGAAACCCTAATCATTAGTGCTTTGGTTATCTATTTTTGCTCGACGTTGTGCCTTGCACAACGCATCCCAAAAAGGGGCATCTGTAGACACCAAAACAGCACCAATCCGATTATGTGACTGCAAACACTGATCACATTGGCACACACAGCCCCAAGGGCAGCCCCTAGAGGTTAAACAGTGGTCCTAACCACTCTCACAATAGTTTTGGAAGGTCAAAAATCATTTTGGCACCTTCAAGCACTTTGCTCAATATCCGTTCCACCCAGGGACGAATTCTAATTGGGATTCGCTCCACCCTGGGACGAATTCACAATTCGCTCCAGGGTGGGGCGAATTGCAGGTTTGACGGGAAAAAGTCAAATCTTGACAAATGGCAGCTCGGATCCACCACTTAACGCCTCCTTCATTTCATGGGAGCATGGGTGAGCGTTTTCGAGCGTTAGAGGCTGTTATAGGGGCAGTCATGAAGCCCCTAATCAGGGAGGAATCTTCCCTCCCCTGGAAGGGCATGGCTGCCATGTGGCGCCTCTGCATGCTCATCCCAAGAGACCTCCAGGTCTATAAATTGATGAGTTTCCTCATCCCAAAAGGAGGAGAGTAAGAGCAATTTGGAGCAACGAAGTGCTGCCATTTTATTTCCCCATACATCCTTGTGCGATTTGTGCCTTCTACATCCTTGATCTCTTTTAGAGAGGAGGTCATTGGGTGACTATTGGAAGGTCAAATATTGAGCCCAAAACCCGACATTTGGCCATAGAATACCACCCAATTTGTCGACAACACCTTGTAAGAGATTTTGGACCCATCCCAAGTGGATTGGTGCCGAAATCAGGCCCCAAACGGTGGGCGGCCCGCCCGGGCGCCCCCACACTGCTGTAGGCCTAATCGTCCCTTTTAGGAATGATTGGGAATTTGTGGCAGATTTTGCTTTCTATCATTTTCATTTTTTGCATTCAATTCTATGATGCTTAGATAGGTTGTCATTTAAATTTCGTCTCGTTTTGAACAATTTTGATCGTGTTTCTATATTCGTTCGCTTTTACTAACTTGCAGGTAGCATCATCAGATTCCCATTGATGGAGGTCAAATTGGGAAAATCCGACCATCTGGGTCTTCCCAAAATGCCCCCAATTAGCTAACCCCAAGTTTGCAGGTCTTTTGGAGCTCTCTAGGCAGGACATTTGGGACAGTACCTTTTCGGCATTTTGTTGCAGGTGAATTCGTCCCGCCTCGGAGCGAATTCAAATCGGTGAGGAATTTCCTGACTATTATTTTTGCAGTGCCCTCCTGGTGATGTCCTGATGCCCCTATCAAATTTTTAGAGCATTTGGATTCATTTTAGTCATAGTTTAATTCATTTTTCTCATCCATTTATCGCAGGCTTGGGGATTGCATGCTTTGTTTTATCCGCAGGTGCTATTGATTATCTTTTGTTTCTTTGAACGCAGGATCGGAACATCGGAGGAGCAGCAAGGAATCAACATTCGTAGACACAAGCGGCGACAATGTTTTGGTCCGCCCATCTTACATGTGGGCACGCGGAAGAAGGAAGGCTATCCATGGATGTAACCAAGAGATGGATTTAACGCTCCTCGCCCCTGAAAAGGGAGGATGCGAATTGTAACCGAGTTGTGAAATACATCAATAAAAGAGAAGGGTTGTTATTTCATTTGGGTTTCAATTCATGCTTTCTCCATTTCATGCATTTTTAATTCGTAGGATTCAGCGTTAAGTTTAGTTTCATTTTTTGCATCGTGCTTGGAGTCTTTCCTTTCTTGTTTTCGTATCCTCGTGCTTTCACATAGACCCTTTTCAAGGTAGCTCTATCAAAGGAAGAAATAGTACTAATGGTGTTATCATGTTACATGAAGTCCTTCATTTTGCTAGCCTTAACAAAAAATCTACCATATTTTTAAAAATTGATATGAATAAGGTATTTGATAGATTTAACAAAGAATTTTTTATTATTATCCTTTTCAAATTTGGATTTTATAGGAAATGGGTTGATATTGTTCACAATTGCATCTATAATCCTTGGTTTTTAGTCCTGGTAAATGGTTCTGTAGTAGCGATTTTCCCTAGTAACAGGGGCCTCAGACAGGGAGATCCTCTCTACCCCATCCTTTTTATTATTCTTACTAAATCCTTTGGTAAAGCACACAAAAATACCTGCTCCAATGGCATAATTTTAGGCATTAAGGTTGCATCTAATTTAAGAGCCTTATCTCACCAAAAGTTCATTGATGATATCATCATTACTACTCATGCTTCTATGTGGGAAGAAAAAACCATTAAGAGTATTTTTGATACATATGAGGAGGCTGCAGGTCAAAAAATAAACTATATTCAAAGTAAAATATATTTCATTAACACTCCCCAAGAGAGACAAGCAAAGATTTCATGAATTTTTCAATGTGTTATATCTCAGTTACCTACTAAATATTTGGGCCTCCCTCTTTTCACCCGTGCTCCGAAGGAATCCATGTGGAGTAATGTTATTGGGAGGATAAAAAAAAACCTAGTAGGTTGGAAAGGGACCCTCCTATCTCAAGAAGCCAAATCCACCCTGACAATGGCTTATATCCAAAGTTTTCCTATTTATTTTATGTCTATCTTCAAAGTTCCTAACGATGTCTTCATAAATATTGAGCAAATCAAAAAAATATTTTTGTGGGCAGGTACCGAGGATAAAAAAAGATTTCATATGGTAAGTTAGGCTAAGGTGTGCTTCCTAAAAATTTAGTAGGTATTGGGACTCCAAATATTTTGTAATATGAACACAACCTTGTTAGCCAAGCAAGCATTGAATGTTTTCATCAACTGCAACCTTGAATAGGTCTCAATTGTCAACAGAAAATATCTTCAAAACCATTGTTTCCTAAATGATGATATTCCCATAGATGGGTCCACTTTCTGGAAATCAATTACCGAAACCAGATCTCTAATTCATAAGGGGATAAGATGGAAACTAGGCACATGGAGAAAAATTAATTTCTAGACTAACAAGTGGATTTCTAATCAATCACTCTTAGAGAACAATGAAATTATTGTCTTACAACCTTTATTGTACACATTAATTGGCAATAATGTTGAAACTTTTATTGACATTTCATTGGATTCGAAGTGTTGGAAATATTTCCATATTCCATGTGCTAATGGTCAAATCTCTACTACCTCAGAATTTTTCAAAAATATCCTAAATGCAATAGTCATCCCTAGTGGTAATTCCCTTGACTCTTTTTGGAAAGACACTGATTCTAGGTTTTTTACTATTTTATCTACTCATGATTTAACTATCGATTATCAAGTGGTCCATATCCCTTATGATCAAGTGTGGATTAAATACCTAATACCAAAATTTGCTCATTTTAGTTGGTTGTACATTCAAAATAATATTCTAACGATTGATAACATTATGAAAAGGAGAATTTTTATCCCCAATAGATGCTATTTGTGCATGAATACCTGGGAATCTACCAATTACCTTCTTCTAGTGTGCCCTTTCTCCAATATAGCTTTGTATCACCTTATGTCCACTTTTCATATCTCATGGGTTCCTCCTAATTCATTAAGTCATCTTTTCACCCAATGGCCTACTCCATTCAAAAATATTAGATTATCTTCTTTATGGAAAGTGAGTCTTCATCATATCTTATGACAATTGTGGCTTGAAAGAAACATCATGGTTTTTCTTCCTCCTTTATGGATCCCATATCTGTTGCCAACAAAGCTATCGCCTTTGTTTTTGAGAATTCCCAACTCTTCCCCTGTCCCAAACCACTTGATTCGATATTGAAGTTTATTCTATTATCTTCTTTAAATATTCCCTACAAATCCAGTTCTAGTTTACCATCCACCCATCCCAAAGTGGGTGTCCATTGGATTCCTCCCCCAAGTGAGTGGCTGAATCTTACCTTTGATGGTGTCTTCAAAGTAAACCGAGGGGATGTTGGTGCATGTGGCCTAGTCAAATATAGCAGTGGATAAGTTATTATATCTTATTTTGAGTATCTGGGGTGCCAAACTAATCATTTTATTGAAGGTCATGCAATGTGGAGAGGGCTAGATCTTCTCAAGGATTATGAAGACAACATTTTTATTGAGGGAGATTCTTTGAACATTATAAATGCTCTTAAAAACAACAGGGTGTCCTCTTGGAATGTCATAACTATTGTTCAAAAAGCTAAGAAGTTGTCCCAAAATTTCAATATATTTATCAACCATATGTACCGTAAAGCTAACAAAACTATAGATATTATTGCCAATTGGGGAGTTATCCATAAGTCTCTATCCATTTGGAAGGAAATATTTCCCCAAGAAGTTTTAAATGCTACTAATAATGATTTTGTTTGAAATATGTCATCACAATTTTTGGTGGGTCATCTTCTCCAGTGTTGACTCTACCCTTTTCAACATGATGTGTTTCTTTGGTTCCAGTTATTATGGCAGAAATTTTCCCTTCTATGAAGTATGTAATGTCCCAAGATAGACCCTATCAGTGGGTTTACCTCATGGTTGTCTTTTCCAAGCATGTCAAGTCCCTGAGTAGGTCTAGCTTGTTCAATTGGATGTTATCTAACAATATCAATATATGTGAAGTCTCGATATGCTTAATTTTATGTCTTCTAAATTTTAAATTCAAATTTTCATTCATTTGGCACTCTTGATCATTTCCCAGCACTATCATGTGCAAAGTCCATCTTGTTTCATGTTTTTTTTTCTGATGTCGATTCCCTAAGGAGATTTTCTTATGCAATTTTCCAGTCACACCAACTCAGCTTGTTGAAAGGGTATCTATAGTGCCAAAAATTTCTATATTTGCATCCCTGGTCTATGTCTGTCCATTACCATATTGTTTTTTTCATCGTTGTGTATCCAAGGTATTAAGAATATTTCATGGTCTCCCTTTCTCCTTAGTCTTGCCAACATGGACTTGCTTGAGCCATCTACCCTTCAACTTGATCCCCTATCTCACACCTTTTTAGAAGCTCATGGTCTCATTTTATTTCTAATAAATTTCAAAGGAGTTGAGCAAGATATCAATGAAGCCTTCATCCACCTTATTTTAGGAGGTCAACCTGATTTAAGAAATCAAGGGTTGATACCAGTTAGAGCTCTCATTACCACATTTTATATGAATATAGTGATTATCCTTGCATTACTACTTGCAGCACAATCCATGTTACCTTTTTCAGCAACATTATCAATGCCATGGATAAGATCAGCGAGACTTTTAAGTTGCTACTCCTGAACCATCCTATATATGCTCCTACAAATGAATATGTTACAGAGGTATAGGTCTAGGTCTATTGAGTACTCTATTTGTTCTCATGTTGGGTCTCTCTATTTTTGGTCTTTTGATCCCCTGCATGGGATTTTAATTATATTTTATGGTGCCCCTATGTGGGCCTTTTTGAGCACTATGTTTATTTCTGCACAAGTGTCTATTAACGTCTTTATGAATCTTTTGTGACCTTTCCCTATGCGGGTTTTATCATAGATCATTTAATTTTTTTTAAGGTAGTTACTTATCTTAAGCAACCCTTGCGTCAATATTGCTCAGACTATATTTTTGTTTATCTGACATTAGTGTTCCATCCAACCTTCTTTGTTGTTGTTTGGACCTTTTTGTTCAGGTTTTTGTTGGCCAATATGCAGGCATGTGTTATATTATGCTATTGGTTTAGCTACCAGTTTATGTACTTGGGTTTGGGGCCCATTTAAACCCCACATTTAATCATTTTTACTTATCAAAAAAATATATATTTTACAAATTTTTTATTATACTTATGAGAAAGTGTAAAGAAAAGCTATTGAAATTTGCCTTTAAAAAATATAATTTATTTATATCATAACTTAATTTCTGATTTTTTAATTACAAATATTAACATTTAAACTCAAAATTATTATAATGAAAAAATATTTATAATTATATATAATATTTTATTTTTCGGTAAGTATGGACAACATTTACCATTCACCATGTGAGGTAGATAAGGCAAGATGCATATTAGCCAAAGACAATTGTACGGTAGAGTAAAGGCCTTCGTTATGTGTAGATGTAGTTGATCATATTTTTTTTAATTGATTTATGTGATATTGTTTTTATTCAAGTTATTTATTACCACAGGATTGCATCCACCAAACCTATTTCATCTCATTGTTTTATAACACCAACATGAAATGGATCATGGGTGCTTGAATATGATGCACATTCAAAGGATTCAGATCAAAATACTAGACTACTACATTTTCAATAGGCTTCCCCCAAGGTTTTAATCTAAATCTCTTCTTGGTAAGTGTCTAGCCACTCTAGCACTTACCAATCCACCTATCCATTGAGGGTATATTTCTAGTGGTATAGTCCTATGATGGAATTTTGTTCCATATTAATGGTTCATGTGATGTTTTTCTTATTCAACTTGTTTGTTTATTTCTAGTGGAATATTCCTATGATGTAATTTTGTTCCACATTAATGGTTCATATGATGTTGTTCTTATACAAGTTGTTTATTTATAGTGGCATATCACTATGATGAAATTTAGTTCCACATTAACACCTCCTTTGTGGGGTAGTTGGCCCTCTTGCTTTCTAACCAGTTCATATGATGTTTTTATTCATGTTGTTTATTTCCAATAGCATATTATTATAATGGAATATTTTTTCACCTCCTCTATAGGTAATTGGCCCTCTTGCTTTGTATTCATGTGAAGTTGACCCTATTGCATTCTAATTGTTCATGTGATGTTGTTCTTATTCATGCCATTTATTTTCAGTCAGGGTTATGTGTAATGGGTTGGACTCAAAATGTACTTGTAAAAAAATAGCAAATGCTAATCAAAATTAAGGTGAACCATGGCAAATCTTAAGCAAATAAAATCAATCATCTTCACACCAAAATTTAGGTCATTTGAATCCTTAAAACATAAGTTCATATTTGAGGTAATTTTTAAACTATTAAACACCACCATTAGATTAGACATGAAAAGAGCTTTCCAACGAGTACATATATGCTTATATTTAGATATATATTGTGGTGAATTGATCCTAAGAAAACATTGGTCCTAAAAATTTTAGGTGAATGGGATGACATCAAAGCTCCTCATATTCACCAATTTCTAATTTTAGAAATCCTAATATTTGCCCAATTTGTGAATATTCACCATTGTGCATAACCTTGTTTTTAGTGGTATATTCCTATAATATATTCTATATTAATACCTCTCATTTACATAAAGGTATTAACATGGAATGAAATTCCAATAATGAAAATATGTCATGGGTAATAAAGTGATGTTAATAGCCTCTACACACACCCAAAATCCATGTTAATAAGGGTGATGAATCCCATAGAGTGGGACCAAATATTTATAGCTTTAAGCCTGCTACCTCATTGGTAAAGGGCATGGCACGTGTTGCGGTTTATAAACCACTCAATTCCCACAATGCACTAACAAAGTTATTCTCAAAAACACACTACACTAAACAAAATAATATTAACTTAAACTAAATTCTAATCATCGAAAGCAACAAGCGATAGCAAGAGTGAATACATAAGCCACCCTATTCATCCACAATGAATAGCAATGTGCGGCCAACGAAAAGGAAAAACAAATATTGATGTCAGATGATTATGCACTATCTATAATATATCTCTAGCATTATAAAAGCAACAACGATGACATGCAATTCTATTTCATAGTAAGCAAATGAGGAATACATGGGGTCCAATCAGAGTAAAAGAAATAGTTATTCTATTCAGGTAGGAAATAATATGTTATGGTAAGTTTTTGAAGCAAAATCCAAGAGTATGTATTATAATCTATGTAATATATTTTTTATAAAAAATATGGTTTATTAAATAGATAATTATTTGAACATAATTAAATTAACAAAATAAGTATTTGTTTCATAAAATTTTAAATTTTAAAAATAATAAAAATTAATTCAACCATACTAAAAAAATATACTTTAATATAAATAATTAAAAGTAAAAAAATTATTGTATTTTCATATCTAACTAGACAATAATTTTATATATTTATCCAATTCTCACAACCAAAAATTTTAGGTTTGTCAATAAAAATTTTCAAGGCCATGTTAAAATTTTGGTGAACCTTTGAAAAGTCACTTTTGAGAATCTCATTTATGGTACTTGTAATATTCCTTGTTGTGTTGATGCCACTCAACCCATATACTATTATGAATTTATCCATCGGTGGGGGTGTTAGTTAGAGGTATCTTAGACCTTGGTACTACAAATTTAGCGACAATGTGCCTATTCCATCTATTTTACCAGAATATCCAATTGGAACTCTATATTTTTTTTGTTTTTACCTTTAAAATAATAGATGTAGATATGTGAATACAATCCACCAAGGGATAGCCTTCACAAGTAGCACAATATGGTGGGGACATAAATACAAGACAACAGGATCATCGAATACCAACTTCTTAAGATAATAACATCTTGTGAAAGTAGTTATTGTATCTATAAGATGGAAATGGACAAGATGATAACTCTCATGACTTCTTTATGGCAACTCCTATGATAATAACCCTATGAAAAAATTTCCTTGCATGAAAAAATCAATTTCAATATGGTTGTGGTTAAGTCAACAATTCTTATGATGACAATCATCATGATGAATATGGTTAATTTGGAAATGCTCATGATGCCAATCCCCATGATCGTTATGCTCATGTCAACAAGACTCAAGATACAAAACTACGATTAAATTTTTAGGTGGTATAACCTTAATGACAACATCCAAGCTTCATGATTGAACCTTTTATGATCACATCCTCTTACTCAAATGACAATTGCTATATTGACACTTTCTAGATAGCACATGTTAGATGTTACCATGCATGATGATGGTCCCCTTCAAATGAATGTCATGCTCTTGTTTTAATCATGCTTCCACTTGATGATATCTTCACTTGGGATGCTACACCACATTGTTATCACCTACAATCTTGCATACACTACTCCATGCAATCTATAACATACAATTCAAATAACACAAAGTATTTAATATTTAGATGCATAAATAGATTAGGTTTTAGGTGAATAGTAATGGTATTGCAAATATTCTAATGGGCTATACATCCAACACTTTCTCCCACACTCTAATTCTTATCTCTATATTCTTTTATGTCACAATACATTTTTTTTTTGGTAAGTTAAAAAAAATCATCGATGAGGGCATTTGAAAGGTGCCCTAACACCTTAATACATCATTTGAGAAGAAGGATGCATAGACCACAAAAAACAACAAGCATCCTTGAGGACCTAAGAATGGAAAGGAAAGCATGAACTAACCAAAAAGAAGCAAGAAAAAACCCAGAAGGGATAGAGACGCAAGACCACAAAACAAAAGCCAATCAAGCAATTACAAATTCATTGATGTCCTCCTTATTGACATCCTTAACATCATCCTTAGGGATGTCCTTGAATATTTCCTTAGCTATTTCCATGACTTCTTCATCCTTAACTTTTGGTTTGGTTTTAGTAGTATACTTAGCAGGAGTATCTTCTATGAAATTATCACAAAAAACAAGAGGTTTAGAGCATTCCTATGCTCTTTTATTTGTGAAATTGCTCCTCCAATTGTAGACATGGCACTCTCTAGGTGATAAATCATGATTGAAGTGGTCTTAATAACATATTTCTGAATAAACTTCTCCACTAGATCATCCGGATCATCCTCAGTAGCATCCTGCGACTTTCTTGGACTCTAGAGTTCCTTGTTTTTGAGGCACTGTGAGCTCCTTATGGGATTCACATCATCCTTGGTCGTATTTTTTACCAACAACTCCAAAAAATGGTGTTTATCCTCCACCTTCTTCCTTTTGGAAACAAAAACCTTATTCATAGGAGTAGATGAAGTATACTCCTTAGTATTATCCACTTGTTGGTCCTGTATAAAAATATTTTCCTTAGGAAATTTGTCTAATAAATGGGCATACAACACTTTATAAATCCCTTTATGAGAAGGCCACACTTCTTCCTTTTTCGAACGGGTTGAAGTTATGGAGTAATTCATTGATAAAAAAATAAATTTAGGAATATTGAGTTGCTTAACCTCCCTGAAGTGGTTCACAAGGGACATATGGAATATTTTGAGTTGTGAACTGGGATCATCCACAGTTATATATTCCATAACGAGCTTCATAATTTCTTTCCAATGAGTAAGTAGGTCACCACAAACCATTACTAACTTGATAATCCTCCTCATTGGTGAATTTGGTTCAAATTGATTCAACTCGGCTTCCCAGTTGTGCTTGTCCCTATGCACTCTTCGTCCTACCGATGGTTTCCCTATAGTCTCAACTACAATTCCAATGTCCACTTCAATGTTGATACCATCAATTATTACAAAATATTTTTTCCATGTAGACATGAAAGCCATGTTAATGTATCAATCTATGCCAAAGAAAATTTTAAGGAATGGCATGAATCCTCTATCTATAAGGATAGCTTCCATGATTGGTTCAATGGAAAGTGATTCTGGCTCAACAAAACTCATACCATCGGGAAGCCAAAGAAAAGGAAACTAGACAAAAAGATATTTGACAGGGATGATGTAAACAGACAGGGAATGTGCAAAATCCTTCCACCATAAAGCTTTTGGAAACCTTTTATAGGTTTTGAAAATTTTTGAATCCACCCACCTTTCTCCTCATAAATTTCCATGTTCTAGATAAAAGCACATCCAGGAAAATGTGGAAATATTCCTTGAGCGGCTTGAGTTCCCAACGATTACAATTTTCCATGGGAATAGAAATGTGTGCCAAGCCTTGGAGGGTTTGGCCTATAAATATATGAAACTTAACTCCCTTAGTGAACTCACAGAAGAAATAGTATCCTATTATCCCTTCCTATTATTATATCTTCCTATTATCTTATATTTCTATGCACGTCATTTCATCTTTTCTTTTCTACCCATTCCTCATATTATCCTTTTCTCTTTTCTTCCCCACTCTACATGTTGCTCATCTCTAACATGTTGCTATCTCCCCTTATTTGAAATGGGGTTTGTTTTCATATATACCTATAAGTGATGGTTATCATAAAAACTATAGGATAGTTTTTTATAACTACTTTAGTTACCTGCTCATTTGAGTTTTCCTGCATCATAATCAGAGGGTAAGAAGAAATACTTCATGAGCTCTAGCTCATGAATATAAATTTTTCATCGAAGTTATAACCATTTTAACTTGGCTTTATTCACAAGGACATATTTTCTATCTTGTCCTCGGTTTCTTTTGAGAACAAAACCTCTTATAGTAGAATCCAATTTAAATTTACTTTATCCCATTCCATAATATTCATCCAACCACAAACAACACTTATTAGGTTGGCTACTTCCTCGTGGTGCCACCACCTTCTTCTAGAGTGACTATGTCCTACACAACTCTCACAAGGATGTAGGTTCCAACACCTAGTTGTGATATACCCAAATATTCCATGCTAATAGCAATAACCCATCCTAAGACCTTCATCCCCTACATTATTATCTCTTATAGATTTAGTCTTACTACTTTTTTTCTTCACTTGTATATCCAAGGCCTTCATTATTTAGCTATATATCTAGCATTATGGGCATTTGCACACCTTATCCATATCTTCTAAATCATTTTCATGTATACCTCATCCTTCTCATTATCTTAGAACCAGTACATTTGGTGTGAATTTCAAAGCATCTAATATCTTCATCACCACTCTAATATTTATCATCATTATTTAAATACGATAAATTATCACATTGTCCTGCACCACACTCTAAAGTACAATTATGATTGTCAAATTTTACAATATGATATTCATCATGGCCAATACAATAATCAATGACATCATGATGTTCACCTTAATCTCATGTATATTTATTGTTATTTCTCTCTTTCTATTTATATTTATATGTAGTGCCATTTGAAATGAAAGCAAGAATCATCACATTGTCATCTTCATTGTCATCACTACTAGTGACTCTAAAAAACTACCTCTTTTTATATTTAATCTCTTGCTTGTTTTTATTTTTATCCCACTAGTTTTATAGTTTCTTTTAACATTACCATTTTTCTCTTCGACTTTGTATCATAACCCTTCAAGAATTGCATTTCTATACTCAATCACACTATAGGACTATTGTCCACATTTTTTTCTTTATCCCTTAAAGGACTTAATGTGTGCCTCTTGCAATATTTCTCAATAGTGTAGGTGTTCTCCCTACCATATTGCACAAAAATTCTATCAAAATATCATGGTCATCCCACCAAAATATGACATGCATCCATCAATATGATGTCATATAGAACTACATCATTATAAGAACCTATTTGGAAATTTACCATACATTGTATGGTTACCAAAATTTTATGCTCATTTTATAACCATAACACCTTATAAGGATTTAGATGCTCAACTATCTTCAAACCAAGTTTCTCTACCATTTTTGTTTACATAAAATTGATTGTGCTTTCACTATCTACAATCACCTTGCAATATTTACCTCATGATTTACAAATTATTCTGAATAAGCTCCTTCTTTGCAAGGTTCATGCACCTCCTTCGTGGTTTTAACAATACCTTCTTCATCATAAGTGAATATCCTTGTTTATTTCCTCCATGTTATTTGATGAAGTAAATAATCCCTTCATCTAGTTGTGTAAATTGGTTATGGGATTCCTTTTGACGCTCGTTAATTTTTTGCACTCAAGGAAACTCATATGCTCTATGTTCTTCTTTTGAGCATCTCTAAAACTTGCTAGTAAAACCACATTTTCTACCAAAGCCACCTCATCTTCTCTATGATTTACCCTTTTCTTGGGTACTTTGATTCAAATCAGTTTGATAAGTATTAGATTCTCCTTCTTTCATATGTTTCCCTCGACAAACATTTTGTTGTTCTCTTCCTCTAGAAAACTATCCTCTTCCACTAGAATTGTTATGTTGCTTGTGAGTCAAATTTTTTCGACCTTGAGTGCATATTGATATGCCTCCTTGGATTTTGTAATTCAAAGCAAATAAATTTCATCTTGTATGGACAACCTTATCCCATTTATGTATCTTACATAATCAATATGACTAAATATTATGCTAAAATTATAGAATTCTTCTATATACTCTTTCATTCATAATTTCCTTTGCTTGAGGTTTTAAATAATTCTAAACAACTGATAATAAACAAATTAAAAATTATACTTTAATTTTGATAGAAACATGTCCCAATTTTGAATTTATCCATCTCATTTTGTTGTCTCTATTTAGACATGATCCAACCAAATTGAAACATATGTTTCAAACCACATATATGCAAATTCGAGCTTATTTCGATCCTTCATAGATTTATAATCAAAGAATCTAACCATGTATATTATCCAATCAACCAATTATTTTGGGTTTAAATTTCCATTAAAATTAGGAGGATTCATCTAAAGCATACTCATCATATTTTATATCACTCAAATAAACCGCTATGCTAGCTCTTCTCCTTACTATTTATCTCCATATTTTACAAGACCAATTTCCTCCTCTTCACTATCACTAACCTCCTCAAAATGAGTACCTCATATGACTAGTTTTGGATACCAAATTCTTAGAATAGCAATATCTCATGATGACAATTGATATGACTACAAGATAACAAGAGACAATATGGTGAATATCATGATATCTTGACGGAAAATCCTATGATAATAACTCTATGGTACTTTCCCTTTGCATGAGACACTAAATTTCAATATGACCATGGTTAATTTAGCAATGCTTATGATGGCAATCCTCATGATGGCTATGGTCAATTTGGTAATGCTCATAATGACTATGGTCATGTTGGTAAGACTCGTGATGGAAAATTACACTTTACTATTTAGTTAGTGTAACCCTTACAACAATGTCTAAGCTTCACGACTACACCTTTCATTACCATGTCCTATTACTTTGATAACACTTATCACATCAATAATTTCTAGATGACACATGCATCTTGCATAATGGAAATCCCTAGCAGATGGCTTGCATGCTCCTGTTTGAACTATGCTTCCACTTGATAATACATTTGTAATACCCATCCAAACCAAAACCTAAAGAGAGGATTTTTTTTTTAACATAGGTAATGATCACAAGCAAGGTTCACAAATAAGATCCCAATAGTATTTTCAATATTAATAAGGCGTTATCACACTTTATAAATTATCCTTGTATATGAATCTCAAGTGGATAGGATAGGCCAATATCCCATAGTTTCTAGGTTTACTTTTATAAACCTCCATGGTTATAATAGATGTCTTCAGTGTTTACTCCACATTCCTTACACTCTCCCCAAGTACAAAATAATTTAACCATAGTGTATAGATTATTCCTTTTTAGTCCATAAAAAAATGGATGCCTTTTTCCAAATTTTATATAATTTTGTCTATATAGAATCTCCTAGCATGATGCCTTAAAAGCCTAGTTATCACACCTACATGGTAAGTTTACTAGTGCCTTAGTGATTAATTACCACACCTCTATGATGTGTTAATTAAGGCTATTATCACTGTGTGACAAAACACATGGAAATCCGAGTCTTCTTATTTAAGGTGCCATCAATTATTTATTTTTTCAAATGGATCCTTGACCTCCGTAATAGGAATTATATTCGAAGCCTCATTGCTTAGGAATCTCCTCAAAACCTCTCTAGTTTTAACATACACATGAGCCTCACTACTCCTAGTGTAACCATTATGATAGACATGGTGGTTGCCTTCCCATAACCTTCCCAAGTCTTTGGTAATATCTTGACACTAGGGTTGCAATAGAGCTTTAATTTTTCACCGTCAAAAAACCCTTTTCCCACAAACCCATGAGTCAACAAAAGAAACCTTGACCTCTATTATAAATAAAAGATGTGGAAAATATATATGCTTATTTGGAATTTAGATCATAAATATAAATAAAACATGTCTATTTCGATGGCAAAGGTGCACAATCAATAAGATGAAAATAATATTTATACTAAGCATTAAATCTTCAACATCATAAGTATTTAGCATCAATATTCATCATCTTCGACATCTAATTACAATTTTATTCTATTTTAATGTCATATTTGGACATTAACCACATATAAGTTTTGTTTACAATAGTATACCATAAAAATGCCTTCCATTCTTACATAATCTGAGCATAACATTGCTTTTAAAGTAGATCTTCTATAAAATAGAATTACCACATTTCCAAAAAAACATAATAAATATTTGTATATTTATCTTGGCCCTCAAGTCTAAATCCTCCCTTTTAATCCAATAATCATTGGTGATAATGTATGTGATTAGGACAACTCTTGATAATGAAGTGCAATTTAATATGCAAAATACCAAAACAATGCTACTATGTGCATATACTATAAGAAAATGTAATGCACTCATGTATTTCAGCACATCATTTCCTATAGTAATGATTATAATAGAATCCCATACTTCTAACAAGAATGGATTTCCCATACATTATCCCATAAGATTTTTTTTCCTTTCTTTCCACTTTTGTTAAATAATAACCTTCCCAACAACTTACAAAACCAAAATAATTATAAAAGTAAATCCAAAATATTTACTCTTACTTTTATTTAACAAGGAGATTAAATATTCTCTTACTAGAGACTAGAATCTATCCAAATATTCAAAGTATAATCTTATTGATTTGCAAAGTAAAACCTAACTTTCATTTTACTTCTAAAGAAACATCTTCCTTCTATATGTTTTGCATAGTTTATCAAATTAAATGAAAATATCCAAAAACTGATGGCTACATAAAATAAAGTAATGCTTAATAATTTAACATATACATCATTTAAACCATAAATAAATACATTCAAATCCATATGTATTTTAATTGAATGCTATCTCTATAATTCAAATCACACACAGTCTTACTTGATTGAAGACAATTTTATATTCGTCTAACTAAACGTTTTTTATATTTCAAGTGCATATTATTTTAAAGCATAAATGAAGGTATTTATTAAAGATACATCTAAATAAGCCTTTCTCTACCATACAAGATGCAAATACCTAAAAAGAGATATGAGTGCTACCATTTTAGGCTTAACCCAAAAATCAAAAGCATAAAATAATGTGCTCAACTTATTACACAAGAAAACTAGGAACATGACTTCTAATGGAGGGCACTCAAAGCAAAAAATAATATATTTAAACCTCTCCATACTAAGCTATATCTATACATAGGAACAATGTCCAGATTGGTTTCTAAATATCACTGGTGATTGTGCTAGTACATTAAGATATAAGGATCATATTTTTTAGTCAAATACACTCCAAGTTCTTCTATTAAAACTAATATCTAAATATTTGCACGTAAATTAATACTCATTGAAACACAATAGTAGTTTCACCAAAAGAGCACTCAAGTAGATAAACCTAGAATTAAGGTTAGACGTTAGGTCATCAAATTCAGCAAGGATTGTTTTTCAATAAAATGATATATGGAAAACAATATAAATTACATGAAATTATTCTATAAATAGGCACATGTAATCAACTACAAATTAAAAATACCCAGATCCATTCTCTCATAAAAAAAATCAATATTTCTTAAACCTAAACCTAATTTGTCTGATGACGACGAGTGCATAGTTGAACAAAAATATATAAACCCAAACATCCTAAAGCTCAACTTGCACATTCATATGAATACCAATCCTTATCTTCCTTAGTTTTTGGTGTTTGAAATTTTTTCTTGGATGCTTCTTCCTCTCTTCTACCTATCCCCCATTTATTTATTTTTCCTCCTGTAAAACTACTTCGAGAACAAGTTCGTGAAAATGGTTTTCCACTAACTTCTTTCTTGATAAATTTTTGGATGAACATTGAACTATTATTTTTTTCATATAAATATTTCATGCATCACAATGCAATATTGAAGAAAGAATGTCCTTTTAATACTTTTTATTTAAATGAATTCAATCAATTCATTAATAATTACACATAATTGGTTTTGTTCTAATATTTGCATAACATTAGGAAAAGCAAGATAATCAAAACAATTGCTTTTATAATATAATACCTTTGTTAATATTCAAGGTTTATATTAATTATTAGCATGATATAATTAGGTAATTAACAAAGCCTCTATATTTATCAATACCTTATTTTATGGATTCTTTGCCAAACCCATTTCACAAACATAATATATCATCAAATTCTTATTAAAATAAATTATTACAATAGATTTTACCACCACTTGTTCTTAATTAATGGGTTTTTAATGACTATCCTGTCATCACCCTTATATTAAGAACTACTCCCTTGTGTTAGAAATTTTCCAACCAATGGTATAATTGCATTCAAACATACACATATCAAATGAAACCTCATGAAGGTAACATTTAACCTTGGAGTTTGCATAGACTATTTTTTTTTTGATTGGTTGAAAGGGTGTTGAAAGGTCCTTGAACCTTTAACAAACCAATCATGGGCCTCCGAATAGGGAGGCAAAGGGGAATAACGATGGTAGTAGAACGAGAAATCCTGAAAATAGGAACCAACTAGAAAAACTTTTTTGCATGTTTTCCAAGAAGATCGAAGTGGTCCAAATGCTAAAGATCAAAGAAAAAGCAAAACACCACAAGGAGGAAAGTGTCGCGATATCGCGACATGTTGCATTTTTTTGGTCCAAGGAAAAGGGAGAAAGCAAAGAGGAAAAAGTGTCACAATATCGCAACATGTTGCAACGTCACAGCCAAAAGAGAAAAAGTATCGCGATATCGCGACATGTTGCATCGTCACGGCCAAAGGAGGAAAAGTGTCGTGATATCATGACATGTTGCATCGTCAAGGCCAAAAAGAAAAGGTGTCGTGATATCATGACATGTTGCATCGTCGAGGCCAAAGGAGAAAAAGTGTCGCGATATCACGACATGCTGCATCATCACGGCTAAAGGAGAAAAGGTGTCACGATATTGCGACATGTTGCATCATCACGGCCAAAGGAGAAAAAGTGTCGCAATATCGCAACAAGTTGCATCGGCACAGCCAAAGGAGGAAAAAGTGTCACGATATCGTGACATGTTGCATTTTAGCGGCCAAAGGAGGAAAATGTGTCGCGATATCGTGACATGTTGCATTTTTGTAGCCAAAGGAGAAAAAGTGTCGGGATATCATGACATGTTGCATCGTCACGGCTACAGGAGAAAAAGTGTCGCGATATCATGACATGTTGCATCATCACGGCCAAAAGAGAAAAAGTTTTATGATATCATGACATGTTGCATCTTCGCGGCCAAAGGAGAAAAAGTGTCGTGATATCGCGACATGTTGCATCGTCGCGGCCAAAGGAGAAAAAGTGTCGCGATATCACGACATGTTGCATCGTCACGGCCAAAGGAGAAAAAGTGTCGCGATATCACGACATGTTGCATCATCGCGACCAAAGGAGAAAAAGTGTTGCGATATCGCAACATGTTGCATTTTTGCGGCCAAAAGAGAAGAAAGAAAAAGTGTCGTGATATCGCGACATGTTGTATTTTCACGGCCGAAGAGAAGAAATAAAAAGTGTCACGATATCGTGACAAGTTGCATCATCGTGGCCAAAGGAGAAAAAGTGTCACGATATCGCGACATGTTGCATCGTCACGACCAAAAGAGAAAAAGTGTCACAATATCGCGGCATGTTGCATCGTCGCAGCCAGAAGAGAAAAAGTGTCACGATATCGCAACAAGTTTCATCAGTGTGGCCAAAGGAGGAAAAAGTGTTGCGATATCAGGACATGTTGCATCGTCATGGCCAAAGGCGTAAAAAGTGTTGCGATATCATGACATGTTGCGATATCGTGGCCAAAAGAGGAAAGTGTCGCGATATCGCGACATGTTGCATTTTCACGGCCAAAAGAGAAGAAAGAAAAAGTGTCATGATATTGTGACATGTTGCATAAGAGCATCAACAGACCAAACCAATCCCTCTGGAAATAGTTCACATTGTGAAAACATTGAAACTTGTAGGATCGTTCCTTAGGCCAATGGGGAAGGAGTCTCTCCACACTTGAATGTCAGATTCATTGACTCCCCTGTTGGCAAGCCAGTCTGCAGCTTTGTTTCCTTCTCGGTACTGATGCTTAATGACTAATTCTGGGTAATTGCCAACTAGAGCCTTGCATTCTTGGAAGATCGAATCTAGGGACCAGGGAGGCTTAGCTGTACCTTTGAGGCTTGTCCTAGACTATTTTGTCTCACCATCATTTCCCTTATTTTTGATCTCTTTTTCTTGGTGGCTAGACTTAATTATTCTACCCACTAGATTTCCTGGTCCTGTAACCATACATATCATCAATAATACCATATTGTAACATAGCATAACCAAAATAGTAAATGTAAATAACCACTTATATTGATAATAAATATAAGTTTAAGCATTAAAAGAACCACACATAAATACATAATCCATATCAACCATGAGTTATACCAAGGAGGACCATGACATACTCCTCCCTTGGACAAAACAAAATCCTATATGTATTATTGCAATAATAAGCATATATTTCATTCAAATGATTATGAAAAATATTTTTTCATATCCTCCACTTTTTCCCAAGTGGCACATTGTTCAAAATAGTTGTCCCATTGGACATTGCATTGTTCTAGGGTTTGTTTGATAATAAACTTGGAATGAAGCCCTAAAATATTAAATGGTCTCAATTATCATCGAGGGATATTCCATCTATAATTTTAAGATATTCCAAACATGAGTAGGATAAACAATATACTTTATGTGTAGGGATACATGGAACGTATCATGGATATTTAATTCACTGGGTGACAAGGAAAGTCTATAGGCTAATGAAATTATCCTATCAATGATCTTAAATGGCCAAAAAAATGAGGATCTAACTTAGTTGACTTGATGACATATTTCACAGGTCAAAATATTAAGAAAACTTTACCTTCCATAGAGAATTCTCTAGGTGATCTTTTCAAAACAACATAACTTTTCTAGTGATCGACGACTTCCTTAAGCCCTTGTCAAATCACTCTAAGATGCTCCTCCATCTCTCTAGTAGTTTTATGTCCAATCACAACTTGATATTTTGTATTATCCCATGATAGGGGTGTTCTGCATATTCTACTATTTATGGTTTCAAACAAGACCATACCCAATAATGCATGATACCTATTGTTATACATAAATTTCACTAAATGTAAAAAGTCTTCCCACCAAAAATTTTAGTCCATGTAGTACATGCAAAGCATGTATTCCAATACTTGGTTCACCCTTTCTTTTTTCCCATCTATTTTTGGATGGTATGCAGAAATAATATGTAGATTTCTATCCACCACAAGATGAAGAGCCTACTGGAACTTTGATGTATTTTTAGATTTTCTTTCTAAAATGATCACTTCAAAAAATCCATGTAACATTTTTTTTTTTTTGGAAAACCTATTTTCTACTTCTAGTGTATCATCCTTGATATTCCTTGGTATAAAATGTGTAACCTTAGTCAATTTATCGACTACCACAAGAATTGCATCATGTTGACACATTATCTTTGGTAAATGCACAATGAAATCCATAGATATAAACAACCATTTTTTCATTGCTATATCATTTGGGTATAATTTTCCTACTATATTTCTATGTTTAGCTTGAAATTTTTTATATCCTAAGCATCTAGCAATACAATCAATGATATATTTTTTCATTCTAGACTAAGAAAATATGTGTTTATGTTCTCTCTTATTTTTTTCCTCCCAAGGTGATCAAAGTAAGGATATATATGCACCTCTTGCATAATAATCCTCCTTGAATCACTAATTTTGGGTATAATCACCCTGTCCTTAAAACATAAAAGACCATATTTTATGCTAAAATCCTTATTTTCCTTAGGATTTCTCTCTATTCTAACCCAAATTTCAATGCAATGTTGATCCTATAACTGCATATTATTGAATTGGTCCATCAAATCTACATGAATTTGGATAAATATTGCTATGTACCTTCTTATAATAGATCATGTCACTAGATCTTGAGAGTGTGCACCATTGCTGCTAACTCTAGATCATGTGTAGCATAATTTACCTTATGTTTCTTGAGTCTCCTAGACTCATATGATACAACAACTTCATTTGGTTCTAATATCCCTCCCAAACCTTCTAATGAAGTATTAGTACACAAAAAAATTCCTTGTAAATTTAGTATTTTAAGTAAGCTATTTCTTAAGCATTTCAAAGGTGGATTCACATTTTCCATCCATTTGAACCATTTTCCCTTCATTTTAATGCTATTTATAGAATATAAAATCTTTGAATAGTCCTTCACAAATAACCTATAGTATCAAGTAATAACCTTAAAAAACTACACTTTGGACATGTTAGTGGGTGCTAGCCAATTCAAAATGGCTCCAGTTTTCTTTAGATCTACAACAATTCCCTTTGTAGATATGATATACCCCAAATATTGTATTTGAGGGACATAAAATTCATTTTTGGACAATTTCCCATAAAGTTGATTCTTTCTCAACACCTCTAGCATGATTCTAAAATGTCTATCATGCTCTTCCCTACTGCAAGAATATATCAAGATATCATATAAAAATATCAACACAAACTAATCCAAATACTTCATAAACACACTATTCATCAGATTCATAAATTTTTGTGGCATATTTGTCAAGCCAAATGACAATACTATGAACTCATAGTGTCCATATATGGTCTTAAAAAATGTATTGTGAGTATTCTCCTCACGAATCCTCAACTAATGATGTCTAGATTTAAATTTATTTTTAGAGAATATGGTGGTATCCTTCAATTGATCAAAAATATCCCCAATACTAGGTATAAGATACCTATTATTGATGGTCAATTTATTTAGCATTCTATAATATATGCATAATATTAAAGAGACATCCTTGTTCTTAACAAAAATTACAGGTGCACCATAGGTGACAAACTAGGTTTAATCAAACATTTATCCAAAAACCCTTGAATATGCACTTTTAACACATGTAACTTAATAGAATTTATTATATAAGGATTTCTATTAATGGGTTTGGCTCCAAGTATTATTTCAATACTGAAATTAAATTCATCCTTAGGTGGAAGGACTAGAAGATCATTTGGAAATAAATCTTTGAATTCATGCAAAATTTGATATTTCCTAACATTTTCCTGTTCCCATCATATCCTATTTTGAAATTTATCTTAACAGAATATACCATTCCACATTTCTTAATAGCTCTCTTAAGTTTTATGGATGCCAAAAATTAAGTTCCAAAAGATCCTCGTTCACTATAAATACTTAATCTCTTCTTATCCTTGTCTGTATAATCCATCCATCTATCTTGTAAATTGATTAGGGATTCATGAGTCTTCAATAAATCCATTCTTAAGATGATTTCAAATACATGTAGTAGTGCTACATATATATACCAAATGGTAGAGCCATTGGGTGTAGTGATCTCAATTGTGAACAAAGACTAATTCATGGAGTAGGTTTTTCTAGACCCATACTCAGCGTTCTACCCTTGTGCTAAAAATATAGGTCATTTTGCCATATCACTAATTATATTAGTGATAATGAAACTATACATAGCTCCACTATCAATTTGGACTTTAATATTTTATTTAAATAACTTACTATATAATACTTTTGGAGTGGCTTACCCATCCAGGTTCTAATTGTAAATTACTACATAGATTTTGTGGCGTTGTTCCTCAATAATATTACTTGAATCTAGCCTTTGGGGATGTTTGTTCATATAATGTGGACATCTACTAATGTAGCAACCTCCCTTGGGTCCTTGGGTTCTTTCTTACATTTGTTCCCCTATTTCTTCTACTTGTGATGGCTTTGCCTACCTTTGTGATCGAGGAATTAAATTATTATTCCTTTTCTATAATTTCTTCTTGAAATTTTCTTACTTCCCACTATTCTTATTCTCAAAATTTAGGTTCCCTATATTCTTATTATTCTTCTCTTTATAACATTTTATAAAACTCAAACTCTTCCTTTTTTGAGTTCCTATCGATCCTCTTTTGTCAACCCACCATATTTGAAGAAGAATTTTTATAGGTTGGGTTCTTCTTGACAAGCTAGATCATATGCATTTTACAAGATCTTGGGTTTGAGTAGGTTTATCACAATTCTAATTTTAGGATATACTCCTAAAATGAACTTATGTACCTTTAAATTATCATTAGCCTCATATTGTGGTACATACTTTAGAAGTTTAACAAAATTTTGATAGTATAGCTTCAAAGTCAAAGTTCCTTAATGGAGTGTAGAGAATTCCTCAAATTTCTCTACGTAGAATTGGTATGATAAGAACCTTTTATTAAAATCTCAAAAAAAATTGTCCCACTAAAGATTCACTACCTAGATAACTTTTCCAACCTTGAATATATTCTACCATTCTAAAGCTACATCTTGTAAATGGAGGGTTTTCATGACCCAACTATTTCAATAATCATTTTTCTTTAAGTATTACTATATTGTTCATACCTCAAGTTGATTATTAGACCTAGACCACTTAAACTCCTTCCTTGATTCAACCATCTCTACAACTCACATAGGTATATCTTGTATGTGTATTAGGTGAACCCAAGCTATCTATATCATTTCCACATGATCTAACTATTTTCCATGTCCCCATTTTAATACATAAAAAGGGTGGACTATCTCCCTACTTCATGCAAGTCCATCTACATAGAAGTATCAAGTTTATTTAAATAATTAGACTATATTTTCCATCTAAATTATGATTTAGCCCATTTATCATTTTTGGTATTTTCTTTGAACATAAACAAGAGTTAAGTGTTTAATGTTTTTTAATAATTATTGCATCATTTAATTTCTACATCCATAAAGGTTGTTGGATGTGTCTCATTCTTTGCCGAAAACAAATTGTACGACAGGCACAACAGCGCAAAAGACTATAGGTAGGGAGGGTCCGGGGGGGCCGGAGGCCCCCAAGGACCCTTGGCTACGGTAAAGGTGATTACGTAATAGGTGATGGCTCGGGGTGCGTAGGGGGACGCCCTCAGATACGGTGAAAGTGATAGATGTCGACGAAGCCGACCGAGAGTTGCCTACGAAGCAGGCGCGAAAAATTTTCACCTACTTTTATCGCTACTTTTCACCTACTTTTATCGCTACTTTTGGAGTGACCCCCGGGATTCCCACGATTGGTGGGTGGTTAGTGGGTGTGGGTGGTTTAGCCCATGGTGTTGTATCCACGGTACCCTAATACCACTTGGTGGTTTAGGGTTGTATGAGTTTCCTTATATAATTATTGTAATGTCCCGTTTTAGGGATGAGAGAGAATAATATATCAAGGAGGATAGACTCTTGTTTGCTGGACTAGCCCAAATTGGGTGAACCAGGGTAAATCTTGTGTGTTATATGTGCATTGAATGGTGTCATTATTTCCTTAGTTATCATTTCTGCATTATTTCTAGAATATGTTTCTGTAATTTCTCTTCATTTGGTATCAATGATAGTTTGAGTATATATTTACTTTGGCACAATTCAATCCACTAAGCATTGTGAGACCATAAATTTATATTATTCTAAACATTGAATAAATTATAGTAATTACCAAATACAAAGGATCCATAATGATTATATCATTTTATAATGATCATTAAGGCTTATTTAATATTATCACTTTGCATTCCTTTAATAAAATTTGAAACAAGCTACTCCACATATGTAACATGATAAGGAATACAAATCTCATAGACCTTATGTAGTTTACATTTTAGAATTCTGGTACTAGAAAAATCTACCATAACATATAATAAATCTTTTCCAAGAATAATCAAACACATAACTAAACTCGTTGAATTATTACAAATTTTATATTAAAGATAAAAATACCATAGAATCACATAACATCAAAAATTAGCTTAGGAGAAACCTCGAAAAGAAAACCCAGCCTCAAAAAAATAAATCTTTATTATTTTCAATAATTCTTTGATTCTTACATTGAATGGTATAATTCCCAACCTGCTAAAACATTCAGATCCAGTCACCAAAATCCCTTTGGTCTTAACAAAAGCTTCATTCAATTTATAGAGCTAAAACTATGCTCACATCAGGGTATCTCAAGACAACTCATTTTGTCTTGCTTGAACCCTCCATTAAGACCTCATCCATAATTTGGAAAAGGCCATGTGAACCAGTACCTCTAGGACATGTGCAATGGTTTATCAATTGTTGTTTGGAACACTACATGTCTTTATATTAAACAACCTATCAAACACAATCACGCATAAAATTTGGATACAATGTTGAAGGTATTCTAACAATTGTAATACAACATTTTCTTTTATTTTTAAAATAAGTAGATTCTTTCCAATGCTTCCATTAACTATTTATTCACCAACTTCTCCTACAAAAAGCAAAGTGACACTTTCACAAAAACATCTTCCTCTAAGCACAACAATATTACACAAATTCAAAAGGATTTCATATTCTATGTTTGAGAAGCATACCCATATTCGACTATCACACAAAGGTCCCTGTAACCTACTGATATCTAGCACAAACTATAATGGAAAAATTACAATGACGAAGTATAACTCCTTAATGTGGATTCAACCTTGCGTGATATATAAAGTATCTAATGATTATCTATATTTTGATAAATACATTAAGACACATTATGGTTGGTTAATTCTCTAAAGTATTATGGTTGTAGATTCTATCAACGTCTTCTCTAAAATATAGCACAAAAAACATTAAAAAAAAAAAGAGTCGAGAGTACCCTAATCCTTAAGGCAGTAAATCCAATGTTCAGTGAGATACATCAGCTTGAATATAATTTCCTTTCACTGGCTTGCAATACGTTGATATCATCGACCAAGTTAATCACTCAACAACATAAGTAGTTTAATCTAAGAATTTCTATAATTCTATCTAGCTATTTAACTCATGTCAACTTCACCCATAGTGACAGTCTCCACTTCCTATATTAAAATAAACACCGATGGAACCATCAGTATAAGAACTTCATGGATATGGATAGCATTATTTATAGTGTTCACCCAATTTAGAATAACCAAAACCAGAATACTTGGTATACCAACTAAGGTATGCAAATGTTGGATGCAACCAAATTTTAGAACTCTGCATTGAGTATTCTATCTTGTTACATCGTTTGGGAGACTAATTCCTCACGAGATACTAGATTTATCTTGACATACTACACTGGAGAAGCAAATCATATACTATAAGAGATACTTCTATTTTATGTTAAAACCATATATCACTAAAAAATAGATGCACGAACGACTCAACAAAAAACAATTTGCTAGAGTAATTCATCAAGTTCCAAGAAATGCTTCCACCAAATATATTATACTATAGATATTATGTCTCAACCGACATATCCTCTTAACAAAGAGTATTATAAGTCATATATCACAAAATAAAACTTAGGTTCCTACTTGAATTCCAATGTGAGTTGACTAGTAAGATTACATAGGCGTTCCTCTCTAGTAAGATTCTTACACCTACCCTTATATTTCCTCTCTAGTAAGAACTCCTATGAAAAATTAATGTTTTCCAATATTTACATGATTACTAAATACTATTTTTTATCCAATATTATAAATTTCATGCGAATCTATTATGAATTATATCATTTTACAATAGAATTACATAATATTCAATTATTATTCTCTAACTATTCAAATTATTAAAAATATTAAGAAGCAACTCTTTTTATCGTTTAATACTAATGTTATTATAAATAAGAGCAATGCAACAACAAATGAATGATAATTTTTTCATCATTGAAAACATAAAGGGTAGTAAATAGGCTACTAAAATACTTCTCCTTCAATTAACTTTTACTTAAAATTTTATTTTTTCAATCTAGTCTTATAAAAAAACTATTAAATAGATATAAAATAATAATAATAAAATTTTATATAACATTTTATTAAATAATATCGTATATATACTACTTGACAATAACATTTTAAAATAATCAATATTTAATATACAATATATTGTTCATAGAGCATTTAAGACTCTCTTTCATTTAATTAATGTGTATGTAATTGATTTTTTATTTTAAAAATATTAAACATTAAACTATTTAAAAATAAAATATTTAAAAAAAAAATTATTATATTTAACTGTAAAGAAAAGTTATTGAAAGTTATGTTTAAAAAAGATAATTTTTTTTTGAAAAACATTCTAGAAGGGATGTCACTTTTGGGTAAGACCCAAAAAGACAGGTGTATCTCTTCTGCCAAAAATACCTAGGGCTCACAATTAACCTACCATATTTGACACATTAAAACAACAAAAAACAAATAAAGCATATTCCTTGAGTGTGTCGACAAGATAAAGCACAAAAAAAAACACACGCACAAAAAGAAGACAAAAAAATATGAACCACACAAAAGAAACACACAAACAACATAACAAAACACAATCAAATAAAACACACATAAAATAATAATAAAATTAAAAATTAAAAAAAAAAATAAATAAATAAAAAATTGACAAAAAAAACAACACTAAACGCAGAGAAAAAACCACAAACATAGCATGACAAAACACTATTATAACAAAAAAAAAACAAAAAAGATACAAAAAAAACATCATAAACAAAAAACCTCAGAACACAAAACACAAAAAATCATAAAAACAACTTTAAAAGCAGAGTCAAAACCCAAAAAACAAAATAACATATATATATATATATATAATTTATATTTAATTTACATGGTGGAATCAATACCTGCCACGAATCTGGGTAAGCTATCTAGCATTTTATGGCCACCACAGTATTATGCGTTGTCTGCCCCAGAATCCGCCACACAGATCTTCGTGTAGTCCGCATCCTATAACCACCATGCCACAATAATTTTAAACTTTTTACACTGCTGAAAGCACCAGGAAAGGGACAAGCATTCAACCCAATGAGGCTCAAGATTTGAAGCTTGGACCTATGCCCCCCTTATAGGGAAATAACACAAATATAGCACAAACAAAATCATTAAAAATAAAAACAACAAAAACTAATCCAAATGAGCTGTTGACAAATCAAACAAAATATTCTAACACTAAAAATAAACCAAATTTCAACAAATTACCAAAAAAATTAAAAAATTGCTTAGAAAAATAGGGAAAAGCTTCCAACATTGCATAGAGAGACTAAAGGATAACACCCATGCTATAAACCTTAGGATTATGGCATCATTATCCTTTTATTTGTATCTTTCTTCATTCTAGTTAGGATTGTAGGATTGTTACTTTGAACCACTACACTACTATTGGAATTTGTATGGTCTTTTTGAGGATCCATTTTGTTTGTTGTTTGAATCTACCTTTTGTTTTGCACTTGGGTAGGTTTTCTACATTGTAATTTTTTTTCTTTTACTGTTATTTATTAGCATCAAGGCAAGTTCTTTTAGTGATTTTTCATCGTGCAATCCTTCATGTTCTCTCTCTTCATCAAATTGTGTTTTCATAATAATTGTTTCCATTTGACCATCCTCATTATCTACTTGCTCATCATGGAGAGAATTTCAAAGGTTTTAGGTGAAATTAGTGTTTTCTATTTTGTTGCTATTTTTTTCTAGTGTTTTTTGTTTAGGGATTTGAAATCCTACCAAGTCCTCATACTCTTTATCTTTGTTAGGTATATTATGTGGACAATCCTTGGTTAGATAACCATATTCATGATAGATTTTGCGTCTAAATGGAATATTTTGATAATCTACTATTTTCTCCCATATTTCTTCCCCGTATTGTAAAGCGATCTTCTCTAAAAGTGGTTTGTCAAAATCAATCAAAAAACAAATCCTTGCATAAATCATATGCTCTAAGTGTTGGGTGCTATCATAACTTAATTTCTGATTTTTTCATTACAAATATTAACATTTAAACTCAAAATTATAATAATGAAAAATATTTATAATTATATATAAAATTTTCTTTTTCGGTAAGTATGGACAACATTTACCATTCACCATGTGAGGTAGAGAAGGCAAGATGTATATTAGCCATGGAAAATTGTACAGTAGAGCAAAGGCCTTCGTTATGTGTGTACGTAGTTGGTCGTCTTATTTTTAAACGGTTCATGTGATATTGTTTTTATTCAAGTTGTTTATTATCATATGATTGAAAACACCAAAAACATTTCACCTCATTGTTTTATAACTCCCACATGAAATAGATTATTGGTGCTCGGGATTTGTAATGTTATGGTCAATTTGACGTGCATTCAGAGGATTCAGATCAGACTACTAGGATGCTCAGGATTTGTAATGGTATGGTCAATTTGACGTGCATCCAGAGGATTCAGATCAGACTACTAAACTACTATATTTGCAATAGGCTTCCCCTAATGTTGAACATGGATATTTTTTTGGTAAGTGTCCATCCACACTAGCACTTACCAATCCACCTACCCTTGAGGGTCTATTTTTAATGGTATATTCCTATGATGGAATTTTGTTCCACATTAATGGTTCATGTGATGTTCTTATTCAAGCTGTTTTTTAATTTCTAGTGGCATATTCCTATGATGAAATTTGGTTCCACATTAATGGTTCATGTGATGTTCTTATTAAAGCTATTTATTTCCAATGGCATATTCCTGTGATGAAATTTTATTCCGCATTAATACCTTCTTTGTGGGATGGTTGGCCTTCTTGTCTTCTAACCGATGAAATTATTCTTATTCAAGCAGTTTATTTCCAATGACATATTCTTATGATCTAATTTCATTCCATATTAATACCTTTGATGTTCTTATTCAAGCTGTTTATTTCTAGTAGCATATTTTTACGATGAAATTTTATTCCACTTTAATACCTCCTCTACAAATAGTTGGCCTTCTTGAAGTTGATCCTCTTGCTTTCTAACTGGTTCATGTGATATTGTTCTTATTCATGTTGTTTATTTCCAATAACATATTCTTATGATGAAATTTTGTTCTACCTCCTCTGTAGGTAATTGGCCCTCTTGCTTCTCTTTCTTTGTAACCAGTTCATGTGAAGTTGACCCTCTTGCATTCTAACCATTCATCTGATGTTGTTCTTATTCATGTCATTTATTTTTTTTGTGGCATATTCCTATAATTTGTTCTACATTAATACCTCTTGTTTGCATAAAGGTATTAAGGTGGAATGAAATTTCAAATATTTTATGGGTAACAAACCACACACATGTGATGTTAATAGCCTCTACACACCCAAACTCCATGCTAATAAGGGTGAAGAATCCCATAGACTGGGACCAAATATTTACACCTTTAATCCTGCTACTTCATTGGTAAAGATTATGATACGGAATACAGTTTATAAACCATTTAAGCCCCACAACACGCTAACAAAATTATTTTCAAAAATACACTACACTAAGAAAACAGAAGTATTATCTTAGAACTAAATTTCAATCACACAAAGGAACAAGCAGAGTGAATACATAAGCCACCCTATTCGTCCACAATGAATAGCAATGTGCGGCCAACGGAAAGTAAAAAGAAATAATGATGTCAGTTGATTCCGCACCAGCTCTAATATATCTCCAGCGTTCTAAAAGAAACAACGATGACATGACATTCTATTGCATAGTAAGTAAGCAAAGGAGGAATACATGGGGCCCAATGATACTAAAAAAAAAATAGTTATTCTATTCAGGTAGGAAATAGTATGTTGTGGTAAGTTTTTGAAGCAAAAGCCAAGAGTATGGATTATAATTTACGTAAAATAATTTTTATAAAAAATATGGTTTATTTAATAGATAATTATTTGAACCTATTTAAATTAGTTTGATAAAATTTTAAATTTTAAAAATAATAAAAAATAATTCAATTATACTAACAAAATTAAAATTAAAAAATTTAATGTATTTTGATATTTAACCAGACAATATTCTCACAGCCAATAAATTGTGGTTTTTCAATCAAAATTTTCAAGGCCATGTTAAAATCTTGGTAAATATTTGAAAAGCCACTTTTGAGAATCCCATTTATGGCGTGTAATATTCCTTGGTGTGCTGGTGTCACTCAACTCATCTACTATTGTAAATTTATCCATCAGGGTGTTAGTGTGTTAGAGGTATCTTAGACCTTGGCACTACAAATTTAGTGACAATGTGCTTATTCCATCCACTTTATCAGACTGTCTAATTGGAACTCTATTTTTTTTAATAATAACCTGTGACAGTAGTTGTTATGATTACAATATGGAAATGGATAGGATGGTAACTCTCATGACTTCTTAATGACAACTCCTATGATAATAACCCTATGACAATTTTCCCTTGCGTTAAACAATCAAGTTCAAGATGGTTGCGATTAAGTTGAAAATACTTATGATAGCAATCATCATGGTGACATGTGGTCAATTTGGTAATTTTCATGATGACAATCCTCATGATCATTATGCTCATGTCGACAAGACTCAATATGGAAAATTACACTTTAATTTTTAGGTGGTATAATCTTAACGACAACCTCCAAACTTTAGATGTCACTTTATTGATACTTTTTAGATAGCACACGTTAGATGTCACTTTATATGATGATGGTCCCTTTCAAATGAATATCATGCTCTTGTTCGAATCATGCTTCCACTTGATGATATCTTCACTTGGGATGCTACAACTGCAATGTTGTTTACATTACTCCATGCAATCTACAATATACAATTCAAATAGCACAAAGCATTTAACATTTAGATGCATATATAGACTAGGTTTGAGGTGAATAGTAATGGTATTGCAAATATTCCAATGGTATATACATCCAATATTTTCCCCCACACCCTAATGCTTATCTCTATATTATTTTATGTCATAATACATGTTATTATCTCTTCCTATCATCTTATCTTTCTATGCACATCATTTCATATTTCCTTTTCTACTCATTCATCTTCTTCTACATTTTTTCTTCTCTTTCCCACTCTACATGTTGCTCATCTCTAACATGTTGTTCTCTCCCCTTATTTGAAATGGGTTTTGTTCCTATTTCTACCCATAAGTTATGGTTATCATAACAACTGTAGGATAGTTTTTCATAACTGCTTTAGTTACCTACTCGTTTGAGTGCTCCTGCATCATAATCATAGGGTGAGAAGAAATACTTCATGAGGTCTAGCTCATGAATATGAATTGTTCATCCAACTTATAACCATTTAAACTTGGCTTTCTTCACAAGGTCATATTTTTTGTCTTGTCCTTGCTTTATTTTGAGAGCAAAACCTCTTCTAGTAGAATCCACTTGACATTTATTTTACTTTATCCTATTTTATCCCATCCATCCAACCACGAGTAACATGTATTTTTTTGGCTACTTTATCATGTTTCCACCAGCTTCTTCTAGAGTGATTATGTCCTACACAACTCTCATAAGTATGTAGGTTCTAACACCTAGTTGTGACATACCCAAATATTCCACACTAATAGCAATAACCCATCCTAAGACCTTCATACCCTGCATTATTCTCTCTTATATATTTAGTCTTACAAGTTTTTTTGCTTGACTTGTATATCCAAGGCCTTTATTATTTGGCTATATATCTGGCATTGTGGGTATTTACACACCTTACCCATATCTTCTCAATCCTTTTCATGTATACCTCACCCTTATCATTACCTTGGAACAAATAGCTTTGGTGTGACTTTCAAAGCATTCAATATCTTCATCACCACTCTGATATATATCATAATTATTTAAATACCACACATTATCACAATGTTCTTCACCACACTCTAAAGTACAATTGTGACTATCAACTTTTTCAATATGATATTTGTCATGACTGATACAATAATCAATGTTTCATGATGCTCATCTTCCTTTCATTATCTTTAATGTTATTTTCCTCTTTCTTTTTATCTTTATATGTTGTGCTCTTTGCAATGAAAGCAAGAATCATCGCATTGTCATATTCATTATCATCACTACTAGTGACTTGGGAAAACTACCTCTTCCTCATGTTTAATATCTTGTTTGTTTTTATCTTTATCCCACTTGTTTCACAATTTCTCTCAACATTACCATTTTCCTCTTCAAATTTATCTCATAACCCTTCAAGAATTACCTTTCTATACTCAAGCACACTATAGGACTATTGTCCAATTTTTTTTTGTATCCTTTAAAGTACTTAATGCCTACCTCTTGCAATATTTCTAAATAGTATAGGTGTTCTCCCTGCCATATTGCACAAAATTTCTATCAAATTATCATGGTCATCCCACCAAAATATGATATGCATCCATCAATATGATGTCACATAGAATTGCATCATTATAAGAACATATTTGGAAATTTACCATACATTGTCTTCTTACCAAAATTTGGTGCTCATTTTATAACCATAACACCTTATAAGGATTTAGATGGTCAATTATCTTCAAACCAAGTTTCTCTACCATATTTATTTACATCACGTTGTTTTTACTTTCACTATCTACAATCACCTTGAAACATTTACCTCACGATTTACAAATTGTTCTTAATAAGCTCCTTCTTTACATAGGTTCATGCACCTCCTTTGTGGGTTTTAACAATACCCTCTTCATCATAAGTGACTCTCCTTATTTAGGTTCCTCCATGTTCTTTAATGAAGTAAATAATCCCTTCATCTACTTGTGTAATTTGGTTATGGGATTTCTTTCGATACCCATTGGTTTGTTGCACTCGGGTAAACTCATATGCTCTATGTGCTTCTTTTGAGCATCTATAAAACCTGCTAGTAAAATCATGTTGTCTACCAAAACCACCTCTTCTTATCGATGATCTACGCTTTTTATAGATACTTTATTTCAAATTATTTTGAGAAGTATTAGCTTCTCCTTCTTGCATATGTTTATCTCTAAAACCATTTGATTGTTTTCTTCCTCTAGAAAATTATCCTCTTCCACTAGAATTGGTATGTTGCTTGTGAGTCAATTTTTGTTCTACCTTGAGTGCATATTGATATACCTCCTTGGATTTTCTAATTCAAAGCAAATAAATTTCATATTGTATGGATAACCTTAGCCCATTTATGTATCTTACATCATCGATATGACTAAATCTTATGGTCAATTTATAGAATTCTTCTATATACTCTTTCATTCACAATTTCCTTTGCTTGAGGTTTGAAGTATTCTAAACAACTCAATTTGATAACAAATAGGAAAAACATTATAATTTAATTTTGATAGAAACATGTCCCAATTTTGGATTTTATTTATCTCATTTTGTTGTCTCTATTTGGACATGATGCCATCAATTTGAAGCATATATTTCAAAACAAGTATATGTAATTTTGAGCTTCTTTGGATCCTTCATAGATTTGTAATCAAATAATATATACATGTCCATTATCCAATCAATCAATTATTTCATGTTTAAATTTCCATTAAAATTGGGAGTATTCATATTTAACTTACTTTCCATATTTGAGATTGCTCAAATCAACCACTATGCTAGTTCTTCTCCTTACTCTTTATCTCCAACTTTTGCATAACCAATTTACTCCTCTTCAGTGTCACTAATCTCCTCAAAATGAGCACCTTAGATGACTAGTTTTGGATGTCAAATTCTTATGATAGCAATATATCGTGATGACAATTGCTATGACTACAAGATAAGAAGAGACAAGATGGTGAATATCGTGATATCTTGATGTAAAATCCTATGATAATAACCCTATGGTACTTTCTCCTTGCATGCGATAATAAATTTCAAGATGGCTATGGATAATTTAGCAGTGCTTATGATGACAATCCTCATGATGGCTATGGTCAATTTCACAATGCTCATGATGACTAAGCTCACATTGGCAAGACTCATGATTGAAAATTACACTTTAGTATTTAGTTAGTGTAACATTTACAACAATATCTAAGCTTGATGACTACATATTTCATCACCATGTCCTCTTACTTTTATAACACTCATCACATCGATACTTTAAATATGACATAGACTAGAATGCACCTTCCATTATGGCAATCCCTATAAGATGGCTCTCATGCTCTTGTTTAAACTATGGTTCCACTTGAAAATAAATTTGTAATACCCATCCAAAACAAACCCTAAAGGGAGGATTTTTTTAACATAGGTAATGATCACAAGTAAGGTTCACAAAGAAGTTCCCAATAGTTTATCAAGCAATTCCCAAGGAAATTTATAATAGAATGGGATTATATAAATATTATCAATTACCTAAAATACTCCAAATCACCAGCATGGAATGTTAGAAGTCTCATAGAGGATGCTCGAAGCCTAATACTATTCCAACATGGAGTCATAATACAACATATGTTCAGGGAAGCTAATGGAGTCGTCGATAAATTAGCCAACATTGGAGCTTTTGGCCTTGGCATGTTGACTTGGACTGACACCCTTCCACGTGAAGTGGATGAAATTACCATTTTAGATAAATTCCAAAAATCATTTAAATCCATAATTCTCATCATTGTAAGTTCAAAATATCAAAAAGGTGGTGCTCTTTAGGCTTTAACACATCATGTGAGTCCTATCCTCTCATGATCACCTTTATCATACCAATATTTTCCATGATGGCATTTATATTCTCAAGGCATTTATTAATTTTTATTCATAGAATGGATTGGTTTTTTCACACATTCCCCTTGTGTATTTGTTATTCTGAGTGCCATTTACCCGTGTTACCACATTCTTTCCATTTTTTTCCTTTATGGGATTTTTTTCCACCATATTATGGGTTTTTTTCCCAACCATCCATAGTTTCTAGTCTCCCATCCACATGTGCTTCTTTCTTCTTATCCCACAACCATACATAGATTCATGCTCCCATCACTTGTTTCCTATGTCCATTTCCATTCCCATTTCTTTTTGTTTCCCAATACCTTTAATTTATGTTTGTATCTTCGTTTCAACTGAGGAAGGTAAATCTTGCTCTTTAATTGACCAAACCTTCCAAGACTTGGTACACCTTTATATATTTGTGGAATATAATTTTTGTTAGGATTTCAAGTTGTCCAAGGAATGTCACCCTTTGGTCAGTTTCTTCCTGCATGTGTGTTTCCCTAGGTCTTGGCATATTGCATGGAGAATGGTTGAGGGACTCCAAAAACTTCTAAACATAATATTGGATTACAAAAGATTTTTTGTGGAAGCTTTCTCCATTGCCCTTGCCTTTCTTCATAGTCTCTATAAGATTTTTATATGTTTCTTGTCCTTACTTTGGAGCCCCGACAATATGAGTTTTTTGGATCCTGACACTCTTTCCATTGAACCTATTTAGGAAGCAATCCTCAGAGATAGGAGATTCATGTTGTTTTTCAAGCTCTTTTATGGAATAGAATAGGACATCAACATGGCCTTCATGTCCACCTAGGAAAAGTGGATGTTTATTATCCATGGTGTAAATTTTTATGTATAAATGGATATTCTGGCTAAAATCATAGGGCAACCAGCTATTGGATGAACTATGAGAAGTGATAAGCACAATTGGGATGCAGAGTTGAGCTATTTCAAGCTAAAATTATACTTGAGGAAAATAATTAAGTAAGGAATATTCCGTGGAGACCTTCCTACCCCATTAAAGGAAGTTATGAAGTCTTTTATGGAGTATATAATGGTGGATAACCCTAACTCATAGCTCAGGAGCTTCCACATCTCCTTCATGAATAACTTCAGGAAGGTTAAGCTACTCAATATTCTCGAGTTTCTTTTTTATTGATGGATTATACTATCACTTCAACACATGTAAAGAATGAGGAAGCATAACCCTATCACCAAGTGCTCTTTAAGGTGTTGTATGCCTTTCTATTGGATAAATTTCCCAAGGAAAATACTTTTTCTCAAGAACAATACGCAGACAACACTGAGGATGATACCTCTTCACTCCGACCTCTAAGTTTTAGGAATTGAAGAGGATGAAGGTGGAGGAAAAGAATCAAGATTCATATTTGGTAAATAATAGGACCAAGGCAGAGGTGACTCCCACAAGTAGCTCTCAATACCTCAAAAACAAGGAACTTCAGAGTCCAAGAAAGCTAAATAAAGCTTATGAGGATGATCTAAATGATCCTATGGAGAGATATATCCATAATTATATTATTAATATTACTTCAGTTACGATCGCTCACCTGGAGAGTGCTAGGTCTAATATTGGTGGAGCAATTTCATAATTAAAAGAGAACATGAATGCTCTTAGTCTTCTATTTTTTTGTGACGATTTTGTAGAGGATACCCCTACAAAATCTACTGCTGCTACTAAACTTGATGCTAAGGATGAAGAGGTTGTGGAGATATCTAAGGATATATTCAATGATATCCCTAAGTACAAGGCTAAGTATGACAAGAAAGAGGATATTAATGAATCTCTAATTGCCTGATTGGCTTTTGTTCTATTTTTTTGTCCCTTATGGGGTTTTTCCTTATCTCTTTTTGGGTTATTTTTGTTTTCCTCTATTTTCTCTAGTCCTCAAGGATGCCCTTTGCATTTTGTGGTCTTCACATCCTTTTTTTCTTCTGATGTATTAAGGTGTTAGGGAACCTTTCAAATTCCCTCTTTATTGAAAATTTTTAACTTACCAAAAAAAGAAGAAGTTCCAAATAGTATTTTCAATGTTAATAATGCATTATCACATTTGATAAATTATCATAGTAGATGACTCTCAAGTGGATAGAATAGGCCAATATCCCATATTTTCTAGGATTTGCTTTTATAAATCTCTACAGTTATAATAGATGCCTTCACTGGTTACCCACATTCCTTACACTCTCCTCGATTACAAGGTAATTTAACCATAGTGTATAGATTATTCCTTTTTAGTCCATAAAAAATGGGATACCTTTTGCTAAATTCTATATAATTCTTTCTATTTTGAATCTCCTGGAATGATGCCTTAAAAGCCTAATTATCACACCTACATGGTATGTGAACTAGTGCCTGAGTGCTTAATTACCACATATCCATGATGTTTTAATTAAGGCTATTATCACTTTGTGTGACAATACACATGGAAACCCAGTTCTTCCCATTTAAGTTACCATCAATTATTCATTTTTTCAAATGGATTCCTGACATCCATGATAGGAATTATAGTCCAAGCCTTATTGCTTAGGACTCTCCTCAAAACCTCTCTAGTTTTAACATACATATGAGCCTCATTAATATTGGTGTAACCATTGCAATAGACTTGGTTCTTGCATCCCCACATCCTTCCCATGTCTTTGTGAATATATTGACACTAGGATTCCAATAAAGCTTTAAGTTTTCACTCTCAAAAAACCTTTTTTTCCCAAAAACCCAAGTCAAAAAAATAAACCTTGACCTCTCTTATAAATAAAATATGTGGAAGATATACATGCTTATTTGGAAGTTCTAACATACATATAAATAGAACATGTCTATTTCCATGGAAAAGACACAATCAATAATATGAAAATATGCTTTATACTAAGAATTAAATCTTCAACATCATAAGTATTTACCATCAATATTCCAAATTAAAATCTTAAGAATATTCATCATATTCTACATCTAATTACAACTTTATTCTATTTTAATGTCACATTTTGTCACTAACCACATATAGATTTTATTTACAATAGTATATCATAAACATGCCTTCCATTCTTACATAATATGAGGATAACATTGCTTTTAATGTAGATCTTCTATGCAATATAATTAACACATTTCCAATAAAACATAATAAAAATTTCATATTTATCTTGGCCCTCAAGTATAAATCCTCCCTTTAAATCCAATACACATTGGTGGTAACATACGGGATTAGGACAACTCTTGATAATGAAGTGCAATTTAATATGCAAAATGCCATAATACACTATAATGCACCCATGTACTTCATCACATATTTTTCTATTGTAATGATTATAATAGAATCTCATACTTCTATCAAGAATGCATTGCCCATCCATTATTCCATAAGATATTTTTTTTTCTTTCCACTTTTGTTAAATAAAATCCTTCCCAACAACTTACAAAACCAAAATAATTATAAAATTAAATCCAAAATATTTACTCTTACTTTTGTTTAACAAGGAGATTAAATTTTGTCTTATTAGAGACTAGAATCTATCCATATATTCAAAGCACAATCCTATTGATTTTCAAAGAAAAACCTAACCTGCATTTTACTTCTAAAGGAACATTTTCCTTCTATATGTGTTACATATTTTATCAACTTAAATGAAAACATCCAAAAAATTATGCATACATAAAATAAAGTAATGTATAATAATTTAACAACCATAAATAAAGTCATTCAAATCCACATGTGTTTTAAATGAATGCTATATCTATAATTCAGATCACACAAACTCTCACTTGATTGAAGACAATTTTATATTCGTCTAACTAAACATTTTTTATATTTCAAGCGCATATTATTTTCAAGCATAAATGAAGGTATTTAATAAAGATACATCTAAATAATCCTTTCTCTACCATACAAGATGCACATACCTAAAAGAGATATGAGTGCTATCATTTTAGGGTTAACCCAAAAATCAAAAGCATAGAAGAATGTGATCAAATTATTACACAAGAAAACTATGAACATGACTTCTAATGGAGGGCGCTCAAAGAAAAAAACAATAGAGTTAAACCTCTCCATACTAAGCTATATCTATACATAGGAGCAACGTCCAGATTGGTTTCTATATATCATTTGTGATTGTGCCATGATATTAAGATGTAAGGATCATATTTTCAAGCCAAATACACTACAAGTTTTTATATTTAAACTAATATCTAAAGAGTTGCAAGTAAAGTTATACATCTTGAAACACAACAGGAGTTTCACCAAAAGAGTACTCAATCAGATAAACTTAGAATTAAGGTTAGATGATAGGTCATAAAATTCAACAAGGATTGTCTTTCAATAAAATGATATATGGAAAACACTATAAATTAGATGAAATGATTCTAGAAATAGGCACATGTCATCAACTACAAATTGGAAATACCGAAATACAATCTCTTATAAAAAAATTAAATATTTATTAAACTTAAGTCTAATTTTCTTGATGATCAATGCATAGTTGAAAAAGAATATATAAACCCAAACGTCCTAAAGTTCCTTTATATATTCAAAATTTTCAATTTGAGTGTCAAAAGAAACAAAAATAGTTGAACATGCACATTCACCTGAATATCAATCCTTATCTTCCTCAGATATTGGTGCTTGCAATATTTCCTTGGATGATTCTTACTCTCTTTCACTTATCCCACCTTTCATTATTTTTCCTCTTGTAAAACTACTTCAAGAATAAGTTGGCAGAAACGGTTTTCCACTAACTTCTTTCTTAACAACTTTTTGGGTGAACATTGAACTTTTTTTTCATATAGATATTTCATGCACCACCATGCAATATTGAATAAATAAGGTCATTTTAATACTTTTTATTTAAATGAATTTAATCAATTCATTAATAATTACACATCATTGGTTTTATTCTATTATTTGCATAACATTAGGAAAATCAAGATAATCAAATCAATTGTTTTTATCATAATACCTTTGTTAATATTCAAGGCTAATATTAATTATTAGCATGATATAATTAGTTATTTAATAAAGCCTCTATCTTTATCAATACCTTATTTGATGGATTATTTGCCACTCATTTTACAAACATAATATAACATCATCAAATTCTTATTAAAATAAATTACTACAATACATTATACCACCATTTGTTCTTAATTAATGGTTTTTTCGATGACTATCCTATCATCACCCTTATATTAAGAATTGATCCCTTGTGTTAACAATTTCCCGAACAATGGTATAATTGCATTCAAACATACACATATGAAAATGAAACTACATGAAGGTAACATTTTACCTTGGAATTGTCATAGACTATTTTGTCTCACCATCATTTCCCTTATTTTTTATCTCTTTTTCTCAATGGCTAGACTTCATTATTCCACCCATGATAGTTCTTGGTCCTGTAACCATACATATCATCAACAATGCCATATTATAACATAGTATAATAAAAATATTAAATGTAAATAACCACACATATTTATAATACAAATAAGGTTAAGCATTGAAAAACTACACATCAATACATAATCCATATCAATAATGATTCCTACCAAGGAGGGCCATGACATACTCCCCCCTTGGAAAAAACACAATACTCTATGTTTTCTTGCAATAATAAGCATATATATTTCATTCAAATAACTATAAAATATTTTTTTCATATCCTCCATTTCCCAAGTGGCACATTGTTCATAACAGTGGTCCTATTGGACCTTGCACTATTCTAGGGTTTGTTTCATCATAACCTTGGAATGAAGCCCTAAAATCTTAAATGGTCTCATTTCTAATCGAGGAATCTGCCATCTATAATTTTGAAATATTCAAAACATGAGTAGGATCAACAATATATTTTATATGTAGGGATACATGGAAAGTATCATGGATCTTTAATTTATTGGGTGACAAGGCAATTCTATAGGCTATTGGAATTATTCTATCAATGATCTCAAATAGCCCAAAAAAATGAGAATTCATCTTAGTTGACTTGATGACACTTTTCATTGGTCAAAATTTTAAGAAAAATTTACCTTCCATAGATAATTCTCTAGGTGATATTTTCAGATCAACATAGCTTTTCTAGTGATCAACAACTTCCTTAAGCCTCTATAATATCACTCTGATTCGCTCCTCCATATCTTTAGTAGTTTTTGGTCCAATCACCACCCAATATTTTAGATTATCCCATGATAGAGGTGTTCTGCATATTTTTCCATTTAAGGTTTCAAATAGGTCCATATCCAAGGATTCATGATACCCATTGTTATATGCAAATTCCACTAAATGTGAAAAGTCTTCCCACCAAGAATTTTAGTCCATGTAGTACATGTGAATCATTTCTTCGATTACTTGGTTCACCCTTTCTATTTTTTCATCTATTTTTTGATGGTATGTTAAACTAATATTCAGCTTTCTACCCATCACATGATGAAGGGCCTACTAGAACTTTGATTTAAATCTAGATTTTCTTTCTAAAATGATCACTTCAAGAAATCCATGTAATGTAAAAATATTTTTAGCTAACCTATTTGCTACCACTAGTGCATCATCCTTGATATTCCTTGGTATAAAATAAGTAATCTTAGTTCATTTATGGACTACCACAAGAATTGCAACATGTTGATACATTATCTTAGATAAACGCACAATGAAATCCATAGATATAACCAACCATTTTTTATTGTTATATCATGTGGGTATAATTTCCCTACTAGATATCTATGTTTAGCTTTAACTTTCTGATATCCTAAGCATCTAAAAATACAATCAATGATATATTTTTTCATTCTATACCAAGAAAATATTTTTTATATTCTCTCATTTTTTCCCTCCAAGGTGAGCAAAGTAACGATATTTATGCACCTATTTTGTAATAAGCCTCCTTAAATTACTAATTTAGGGTATAACCACCCTATCATTAAAATATAAAAGACCATATTTTATGCTAAAATCCTTATTTTCCTTAGGATTTATCTCTATTCCAACCTAAATTTCAATGCAATATTGATCTTGTAATTACATTTTATTGATTTGGCCCATCAAATCTACATGCCTTGGATCAATATTGCTATGTACCTTCTTATAATAGATAATGTCACTAGATCTTGAGAGTGTCCATCATTACTGCTAACTCTAGATTATATGTAGCATAATTTACCTCATGTTTCTCGAGTCTCCTAGACTCATATGATACAACAACATCATTTGGTGCTAATACCCTTCCCAAACCTTATAATGAAGTATTAGTACACATAGAAAAACTTCCTTGTGGATTTAGTATTTTTAGGATAGGTGTTGTAGTAAACTATTTCTTAAGCATTTCAAAGGTGGCTTCACACTTTTCCATCCATTTGAACTATTGTCCATTCATTTGAAGGCTAGTTATAGAATAGGAAACATTTGAATAGTCCTTCACAAATAACCTATAGTATCCAGTAATACCCATAAAAAAATCCACTTTGTACATGGGTGCTAGCCAATTCAAAATGGCTTCAATTTTATATAAATCTATAAAAATTAACTCTGTAGATATGATATACCCATATATTATACTTGAGGGTCATACAATTTACATTTGGAGAAGTTCTCATAAATTTTATTCTTTCTCAACACCTCTAGCATGATTATCAAATGTCTATCATGATCTTCCCAACTACAATAATATATCAAGATATCATCTAAAAATATCAACACAAACTGATCCAGATACTTCATAAACACACTATTCATAAGATTCATAAATGTTGGTGGCACATTTGTCAGCCCAAATGACAATACTATGAACTCATAGTGTCCATATATGGTCTTAAAAATTGTCTTGTGAGTATCCTCCTCACGAATCCTCAACTGATGATGTCCATATTTGAAGTTAATATTAGAGAATATAGTGGCATCCTTCAATTGATCAAAAATATCCCCAATTGTAGGTAGAGGATACCTATTATTTATGGTCACTTTATTTAGCATTCTATAATCTATGCATAATATTAAAGAGCCATCAATTTTCTTAACAAAAAATACAGGTACGCCACACATTGACATAATAGGTTTAATCAAACCTTTATCCAACAACCCTTGTAGTTGCACTTTTAACTCATGCAACTCAATAGAATTTATTCTATAAGGATTTATATTAACGTGTTTAGCTCAAAGTATTATTTAAATGGTCAAATTAAATTCATGATTAGGTGGAAAGACTGGAATATCATCTGGAAATGCATCTCTAAAATAATGAAAATTTTGATATTTCCTAAACATTTCATCCTTCCCATCATCTCCTATTTTGGCATTTATCTTAACAAAATATACCATTCCACCTTTCTTAATAGCTTTATTAAGTTGTATGGATGCCAAAAACTAAGTTCCAAAAGATCCTTGTTCACTATAAATACTTAATCTCTTCTTATCCTTGTCCGTATAATGCATCCATCTATCTTGTAAAGTGATTAGAGCTTCATAAGTCTTCAAAATGGTAGAGCAATTGGGTGTAGTGATCTCAGTTGTGAACAAACACTAATTCTTGGAGTGGGTTTATCTAGACTCATACTCAAATTTCTACCCTTGTGCTAAAAATATAGTTCTTTTTGGCATACCACTGATTATATTAGTGGAAATAAAACTATCCATCCATAGCTCCACTATCAATTTGGAATTTAATATGTTTATTAAATATCTTACCATTTTATACTATTGGAGTGGCTTACCCATCTAAGTTCTAATTGCAAATTACTACATAGATTTTGTGGGGTTGTTCCTGAACCCTATTACTTGTCTCTAGACTTTGGGAATATTTTTTCATATAATGTCAACCTATACTAATGTAGAAACCTCCATTGGGTCCTTGGGTTCTTTATTTTATTTGTTCCCCTATTTCTTCTACTTTTGATGGCTTTGTCTACCTTTGTGACCGAGGATTTAAATTATTATTCCTTTTATAAAATTTCTTGTTGAAATTCCCTTACTTCCCACTATTCCTATTGTAAAACTTTAGGTTTTGTGTATTCTTCTTATTCTGCTCTTGATCACATTTTATGAAACCCACACTCTTCCTTTTTGAGTTCCTATCGATGATCTTTTGTCAACCCACCATATAGGTTGGGTTATTCTTCACAAGCCAGATCATATGCATTTTACAAGATGTTGAGTTTGAGTAGGTTTATCACAATTCTAATTTTAGGATCTACTCCTAAAATGAACTTATGTACCTTTAAATGATCATTAGCCTCATATTTTGGTACAAAATTTATAAGCTTAATAAAATTTTGATAGTATAGATCCATAGTTAGGGTGCCCTAATGGAGTGTAAATAATTCCTCAAATTTCTCTACGTAGAATTGGTATGATAAGAACCTTTTCTTAAAAGCTCAAAAAAATTCGTCCCACTAAAGATTCATTACCTAGATAATCTTTCCAACCTTGATTATATTCTACCATTCTCAAGCTACATATTGTAAATGGAGGGTTGTCATGACCCAACTATTTGAATAATCATTTTTGTTTAAGTCTAACTATATTGTTCATACCTCAAGTTGATTATTAGTCCTAGACCACTTAAACTCCTTCCTTGGTTCACCCATATGTACAACTGACATAGTTCTATCTTGTAAGTGCATTAGGTGAAACCAATCTATCTATCTCATTTCCAAATGAGCTAGCTCTTTACATGTCCCTGTCAAAAGGGTGGACTATCTCCCTACTTCATGCAAGTCCATATGCATATAAGTATCAAGTCTATTGGAAAAAATAGACTATTTTTTCCATTTAAATGATGAGTTAGCCCATTTATCATTTGGTCTCTCCTTTGACCATAAACCAGAGTTAAGTATATTTTTTTAATAATTATTGCATCATTTAATTGCTACGCCCATAAAGGTTTCTTATGATATTTTGAGTATATATTTACTTTGTTCAATCCACTAAGCATTGTGATACCATCAATTTATATTATTCTAAACATTGAATAAATGATAGTTATTATTAAATACAAAGAATCCATAATGAATCTCTCATTTTCTAATGATAATTAAGGTTTCTTTAATATTATAACTTTGCATTCCTTTAATAAAATTTAAAAAGAGATACTCCACATATGTAACATGATAAGGCATAAAAATCTCATAGACATTATGTATTTTACACTTTAGAATTTTGGTACTAGACAAATCTACCATAACACATAATAAATATTTTCTAGGAATAATCAAGCACATAACTAAATTTATTGACTTACTAAAACTTATATATTAAAGATTAAAATGCCATAAAATCACATAACATCAAAAATTACCTTAAGATAAACCCCGAAGGGAAAACCCAACCTAAAAAAATAAAATATTTATTGTTTTCAATAATTCTTTGATTCTTACATTGAATGGTATAATTCCCAACCTACTAATACATTCAGATCTAGTTACCAAAATCCCTTTGGTCTTCACAAAATCTTCATTTAATTTATAGAGCTACAACTCTGCTCACATCAGGGTATCTCAAGACAACTCATTTTTTCTTGCTTGTACCCTCCATTAAGATATCATCCATCATTTGGAAAAGGCCATGTGAATCAGTACCTCTCAGGCATGTGAAATGGTTTATCAATTGTTGTTTGTAACATTACATATATTTATCTTAAACAACCAATCAAGCAAAATCACACATACACTTTGGATACAATTTTGAAGGTATTCTACCAATTATAATACAATGGTTACTTCTATTTTTAAAATAAATATATTATTTCCAATGTTTCCATTAACTATTTACTCACCAACTTCTCCTACAAAAAGTAGAGTGACACTTTCAAAAAAACATCTTCCTCTAAGGACAACAATCTTACAAAAATTCAAAAGGAGTTCATATTCTATTTTTGAGAGGCATACCCATATTCAAATGTCACCCAAATATATCTATAACCTACTAATCCCTAGAACAAACCATAATGGAAAAATTACCATGAGGAAGTATAACTCCTTAATGTCGATTTAACCTTGCATGATATATAAAGTATTTAATTATTATCTATATTTTAATAACTATATTAAGACACCTTAGGGTTAGTTAATTCCCCAAAGTCCTATGCTTTTAACTTCTATCAACGTCTTCTCTAAAACATAACACAAGAAAATTTAACAAAAAGAGAGTTGAGAGTACCCTAATCCTTAAGGCAATAAATCCAATGTTCAGTGAGATACATCAACTTGAATCAAATTTCCTTTCACTTGATTACAATATGCCAATATCATCGACCAACACTAAAAAACATAAGTAGTTTATATAAGCATTGCTATAATTCTATCTATCTATTTAAATCATGTCAACTTCACCCATGGTGACATTCTCCACTTCCCATATAAAAATCAACACCAATGGAACAATAAATATAATAACCTCATGGAGATGGATAGCATTCTCTATAGTGTTCACCCAATTTAGAATAACCAAAACTAGAATTCTTAGTAAGCTAACTAAGGTATGTGGATGTTGGATGCATCCAAAATTTACAGCTCTGCATTGAGTATTCTACATATATCACTAAAAGTATATGCACAAATAACTCAACAAGACACAATTTAATGGATTAATTCATCAAGTTCCAAGAAATACTTCCACCAAATATATTATATTATAGACATTATGTCTCAACCGACACATCTTCTTAAAAATATTTCTATAATTTATATATCACAAAATTAAACTTAGGTTCCTACTTGAATTCTACTATGAGTTCACTAGTAATGCCACTATATATTGAGAGTGTGCACCATTGCTGCTAACTCTAAATCATGTGTAGCATAATTTACCTCATGTTTATTGAGTTTCCTAGACTCATATGATACAACAACTTCATTTGGTGCTAATACACCTCCTAAAATTTCTAACCAAGTATTAGTATACATAGTAAAACTTCCATGAGGATTTAGTATTTTAAGGATAGGTGTTGTAGTGAGCAATTTCTTAAGCATTTCAAAGGTGGCTTCACACTTTTCCATCCATTTAAAATATTTTACCTTATTTTTAATGTTAGTTATAGAATAGGAAATCTTTGAATAGTCCTTCACAAAGTATCTATAGTATCCAATAATACCCATTAAAAACTACACTTTGGACATGTGAGTGGGTGTTAGCCAATTCAAAATGGCTTCATTGTTTTTTAGATATACAAAAATTTCCTTTGTAGATATGATATGCCCCATATATTGTACTTGAGGGTATTAAAATTCATATTTGGACAAGTTCCAATTAAGTTTATTCTTTCTCAACACCTCTAGCATGATTCTCAAATGTCTATCACGCTCTTCCTAACTACAGGAATATATCAAGATATCATCTAAAAATATCAACACAAACTGATCCAGATACTTCATAAACATAATATTCATCATATTCATAAATATTGGTGGCACATTTCTCAACCCAAATGGCAATACTATGAACTCATAGTTTCCATAACTGGTCTTAAAAATTGTCTTGTGATTATCCTCCTCATGAATCCTCAACTGATGATGTCTATATTTGAAGTCAATTTTAGAGAATATGGTGGCATCCTTCAATTAATCAAAAAGGTCTCCAATTTTAAGAACACAAGCTTATACTGGGAGGGAGGGATGAACAGTATAAGACCCATTTTTAATTTCTTTCCAAACCAATATCAATTAATGTCCTTAATTGCAATAACCAAATATAGTAGTGTGCATTAATAACTTAGATAATAGTAGTAAGCAAGAGCACAAGTCACAACACACAATTGAGACACAAGATTTAATGTGGTTCCCCCAATGTGAGGTACTCCACAGAAAAATATTTTACTAAAACTTTCTTAATCAATATCTTTAGTAAACACTCCCAATTACAATGTTTATGGACCTTAGTCCAAAGGATATGTTGATATCCTAATCTCAAGTTCATGTATCTCTTCCACAGGAGAACTCTTTCCCCTTATGCTCTGGCTATGTGATATTCTAGAAGACTTTGTATCTCTGATGCACTGATTAGTGGACCTCTTTCCACTTGAAGACTCCTCACTAAGATCTATCTTCAACTGTGTTGGTTGTTGGACATCTATCCATCGAGACTTTGTCCTCTATACTCTATCACCTCCAAAGCTCAATAAATAGGCTCACTAAGAACCTGATAAATAGGCTCACAAATAACTTGCATAACAATATCACATAGAACTTGTCAAATCTACTTAAAAATATCACATAGAACTTGATCAATAGGCTCACACATAACCTGCTTAAGAAGCTCACACAGAACTTATCAAATCTACTTAACAAGCTCACACAGAACTTGTCCAAATATTCTCAAGCAATATCACCAATAACTTGCCCAAATATGCTCTAGTAAGATCACCAATAACATGCCCAGTTCTGCTCTATCAAGCTCACCAAGAACTTGCCCAAATATGCTCTAGAAAGCTCACCAAAAACTTGACCAAGTATGCTCTAGCAAGCTCACCAACAACTTGCCCAAAATTGTCTACAAATCTGCCCACAAAATTGTCCCAAATGCCTTCTCAAAGTCTCAATGAATCATTCTCAAGTAGAACTCAAATATCATCCACAAATCTATTAATGCAAAGCTTAATGATGAACTCAACAATTAATGGCAATGTACTCTTCAATGAATGACAACAATGATGCACAATGCTCTCAAAACAACTCAACTCATAGAAGCATAAAGAGAATTGTTAGAGACTCAATATGTTCAAATATAAATATCAACTCAACTCAACTCAAATAAATTCAAAGAAGCATAAAGAGAATTGTTAGAGACTAAATATTTTCTAATATCAATCTCAAATCAAATCAACTCAAATAAATCTCAACTCAACTCAACTCAAATCAACTCATAGAATCATAAAGAGAATTGTTAGAGACTCAATATGTTCTAATATCAATCTCAAGTCAAATCAAACTCAACTCAATTCAAGTCAACCTCAACTCAACTCAAGTCTTATAGAAACATAAATATAATTTTTAGATACTCAATATGTTCTGACCTTAACCTCAATTCAACCAATCATCACAAGGGATAACTCTTTCTCACACAAACCTAGTCCAAATATGTATCAACCAACTCAAATGTTTCCAACAATGCTCAACCACAAATATCACATAACAATGATACTCATATTCATTTCTAACTCAAGTTCTTTCACAACCAATGGGCTTCAACCACTATGCTTATAACACAAGGTTTAAACACAATTCTCAATTTATAAAACCTTGAAGCATTCAACCAACCACTTTTGAAAAGGAAACCACAAACAATCCTTTTCCCTCCAATGATATTTCAGAAATCAACCACCATAAATAATCAATAGGACAATGTACCCATACCTTTTATGAAGAAGAAAAATCCTCTTTGTGAATTTGCCACAATCACAAAATTCTTTTGCCAATATTCACAAGGGTTAGTAGATCATAAAATAATCAACATTACTCCACTTTTCAATAATCATCACCAAGGCCTTTAATTGCACAACTTCCTTATCTCTCCTAAAACCACTTGTACCATAAAATAAAATAAATTAAAACATTGCATAACCTTTTGACTCCTAAAACCACTTATACCATAAAAATAAAATAAATCACAATATTGCATACCTTGTCACCTCATGAAAGAATTAATCCTCTTGAAAAATAACAAGGAAAACTTCACTTTCGGAACCCCTTTGCAAAATCAGAAATATCTATTTACACACACCTTATTTCTCCTTCTAAATAAGTTAGTTAAATAGTGCTCAAAATAATTTTTCTGATGATATGTAATATTCCACCTTTTCAAAATAAATTGAAACCTTTACATATATATATGTCACCCTCCATTAATTGCACATAGGTCAGCCCTCCATTAAATTAAACTTAAACTTTAATATATTCATCATCGGAGGTCCTTTTTCGATGAAACAAAATTCCACCTAAGATTTTAAGAAAAGGCCTTTCCACATAAGCCCACCATGGTTTTGAATAAAACCTTTTATTTTGCCTACCTTGATTTTCATAAAAAACCCTGTATATATCCATGCTCTCCAAAATATCATAGATGATTATCTATGAAGTGCTTTTGCCACAAAAACTCAATGTGACATCAATGATCCATGTGACATCAATGACAACATAAAATAACTCAAATTTCCAACAATCTCCCCCTTTGTCATTGATGGCAACACCTCTAATGCAAACAACACAATCACTACAAAAACCATCTCTAAGAATCAAAGTTGCTTCCCCTGACTCAATACTCTCTATGGAGGCTGCTCCCCCTTACTAAATACTCTCTTTGCAAGCTGATACCCCTAACTCAATGATCTACCCCTTACTCAAATATCTCCCCCTTTGACATCGATGGCAAAAGGGACACCTATGGGGCTAAAAGATATGACTCTTAAGCATATCCCCCTCACCACCTTCTCTCTTGAGGTTATTAATTTTGGGGTGGTAGTAACTTTACTCCCATATTACATTGATTGTTTCCTATATCAACTTCCTTACATGTTTTTATGATATCCTTCTCTTGATGAGTTCCTTGCTCTTATTGTTTTGAACTTGTTTGACCTTCTTTTCTTGAAACTGTTTAACCTTCTTGCCTTGAACTGTTTGGAATTGAGTCCTACACCATTTTGAAATATTCCCAAAGTTATTGCAATTAAAAAACTTTATATTGTAGCCTTTGGATGGTGCCCATGTCCTGAATTCTTTCTTGAAGTAATTTCCATATCCATTCCTTTCTTGAATACTGTATTGTGAAGCTCTATTTTCATGACCATTATAACCATGACTTCTGAATTATGTAGCGCTAAAATTAAAACCATGTTGCTCATTTATTTTGCATTGAAAATCTCTATGACAAATCCTATTGCATGAGAAGAAATGTCCCTGAAAACCATACCTTCTTCCCTTGAAGTTTCTTCTATAAAAATCAAACTTCTTTGATCCATGGATCCTTCAATGTATAGCCCTGTGTCCAAATCCATTACAATAAAAACAATGTCTTGATCATCTTCAACTTGTGCATTGCATCCTTGAATCTTCTTTGTAGCATTTAAAACCTCTTCCTTAGTTTCTTCCTTGCATTTCTCTTCAATAAATTATTTTCCCTTTGAACTTGATTCACCTATCTCTAAACAAGAACCAAACTGAATATTTGGAGCCATAGAAACTTTGGAACTTTCCTCACAAATCTTAGGTGCTTTTTTGCTTTCATATTTATAATTTCCTTTCCTTTTGAGTGTGATTTCTGAAACTTGAAATATGAAACCTTTGGTGCTTTGGAATCTCCCTCTTCTTTTTCTTCATTTGTGTTAAGTAGCAAATTGGCACACATCTCTATAGCCTCTGAAATGCAAGTATCCATTTCTACTACTTCTTTTTCTTTGAGAACTGGTTCTTCCTTATATATTTCTGAAATGAAACCTCTTGATACAAATATAGGACCTTGTGTACTTATTTTAGATTTCCCTTCTTCATAACCAAGCCCTATATTTATAAATGGATCTCTTTGTAAATCCAAAAAAATATCCAGTGTTTTTGAATTTCTTTGAAATCATGCTAACTCAATTACATATGTCCCCAAAATTTTTTGATTTTATTCTTCTAATTGATCACATATTTCTTTCATCTTCTTTCGTTTCTCAAAAATAGTGATGCCAAACTCTTTTGATTCCTGAAGCTCTTTTGAAAACCTTGAATGTGTTGATTAAGCATCATATTGACTTTTTCATTTTCTTGAACCTTATTTTCAAGCCTCTTGATTTTATTTTTCAACCTCCTAATTTTCTTTTCTTGTTTTGTGGAATTCTCTTCTTCATCATCACCTGCTGCTCTGATACCAATTGAATAACACAAGCTTATACTGATAGGGGGGTGAACAATATAAGACCAATTTTTACTTTCTTTCCAAACCAATATCAATTAATGTCCTTAATTGAAATAAATAAATATAGCAGTGTGCATTAATAACTCCGATAAAAGTAGTAAGCAAGAGCACAAGTCACCACACACAATTGAGACACAATATTTAATGTGGTTCCCCCAATTTGAGGTACTCCACGGATAAAATATTTTACTAAAAATTTATCAATCAATCTCTTTGGAAATAACTCCCAATTACAATGTTGATGGAACTCTATCCAAAGGAGATGTTGATTCCCTAATCTCAAGTTCATGTATCTCCACTTTAAGACTCCTCACTTAGATTTTTCTTCAACTGTGTTGGCTACTAGATATCTATCCACTGAGACTCTGTCATCTATACTATGTAAGCTCCAAATATCTGTCTATAGGCTCACTAAGAACCTGATCAATAGGCTCACATAGAATCTTCTTAACAAGCTCACATAGAACTTATCAAATCTGCTCAAGCAAGTTCACCAAGAACTTTTCCAAATCTTCTCTAGAAATCTCCTAGAAATATCACCAATAACTTGCCCAATTTTGCTCTAGAAAGCTCACCAAGAACTTGCCCAAATCTGCTCTAGAAATCTCACCAAGAACTTACCTAAATATGCTCTAGCAAGCTCACCAAGAACTTGTCCAAAACTTTCTACAAATTTACCCACAAAACTATCCCAAATGCCTTCTCAAAGTCTCAACCAATCATTCTCAAGTAACACTCAAATATCATCCACAAATATATCAAGGCAAAGCTCAATGATAAACTCAATAATGAATGGCAATGTACTCTTCAATGAATGACAACAATGATCCACAATGCTCTCAACTCAACTCAACTCATAGAAGCATAAAGAGAATTGTTAGAGACTCAATATTTTCTAATCTCAATATCAACTCAACTCAACTCAAATCAACTCATAGAAGCATAAAAATAATTGTTAGAGACTCAATATGTTCTAATCTCAATCTCAAATCAAATCAACTCAAATCAATCTCAACTCAACTCAACTCAAATCAACTCATAGAAGCATAAAAAGAATTTTTAGAGACTCATATGTTCTAATATCAATCTCAACTCAAATCAACCTCAACTCAATTCAAGTCAACCTCAAATCAACTTGTAGACACCAAAACAACACCAATCCGATTATGTGACGACAAGCACTGATCGAATTGACATACATAGCCCCTAGGGCAGCCCCCAGAGGTTAAACAGTGGTCCTAACCACTCTCACAGTAGTTTTGGAAGGTCAGAGGTCAATTTGGCACCTTTCAAGCACTCTGCTCCCTATTCGTTCCACCCTGGGATGATTACAAACTGGTATTCGTCCCACCCCGGGACGATTAGCAACATTCGCTCCAGGGTGGGGCGAATAGCAGGTTTGACGGGCAAAAGGTCAAACCTTGACAAATGGTAGCTCAGATCCACCACTCAACTCCACCTTCAATGCATGGGAGTGTGAGTGAGCATTTTTGAGCTCAAAGAGGCAGTCATGGAGCCCTTAATCAGGGAGGAATCTTCTCTCCCATGGGAAGGCATGATGGCCAAGTGGCGCCCCTGCATGCACATTCAAAGAAGACCTTCAGGTCTATAAAATGGTGAGTCTTCTCACCCCAAAAAAAGGATAGAGTAGGAGCATTTGGAGCAATGGAGTGCTGCCGAATTACATCCTCACCCCTCACTTGTGCTTCTTACATCCTTGATCTCTCTTTTGGAAGGGAGGTTATTGGGTGAACATTGGAAGCACAATCCGGACCCAAAACCCAAACATTTGGCCACAATACCCCACCCAATTTGTTGAAACAACCCCCTAGGAGGTTTTGGACCCATCCCAAGTGGATTGGTGTCAAAACCAAGCCCCAAACGATGGGCGTCCTGCCCCGGGCGCCCTCGCACTACTGCAGTCCTAATCGCCCCACCCCGGAGTGATTAGAAATCTGTAGTATATTTCTTCACTATTTATTTTGCATATTATTTTATGTCATTCATGTATGCTTCCATTCAAATTTCATGCTATTCTGATGAGTTTTGACTGTGTTTTCATTATTTTTCGCTTTCACTAACATACAGGGAGCATCTTCGGATACAGGGCGATTGGGGCTGAATATGCAGAATATGACCTTCTGGGTCATCTCAAAATTCCCTATTTTGCCTAACCCCAACTTTGTAGGTGTTTTGGAGGCCTCTGGATGGGACATTTAGGAGGTTTCTTTCTGACATTTTATGACAGTCCTAATCGTCCCACCCTGGAGCGATTAGAAATCTATAGAATATTTCTTGACTATTCCTTTTGCAGTGTGTTCATGATGGTGTTTGCATGCTTCTATCCAAATTTCATCTTATTCTGACATGTTTTGATTACCATTTTAATTATTTCATGCATGCATTAACCGGAGGCCTTGGGGATTGCATGTTTCCCTCCATCCGTAGGTGCTATTAATCGTTTGCTATTTCTCTGAACATAGGATATCAACATCGGAGGGATAGCAAGGAACTATAGGCACATTCACGCAAGTGGCGGTGATGTTTGGCCCACCCATTTCAAATGTGGGCACGCGAAAGATCCCGAAGGGGAGCGTACCATCCGTGGTGTAACAAAACTATATCTAACGCTCCTAGCCCCTAAAAAGGAAGGAGACGTATTGTAACCTGATATCAAAGAAAAATTAATAAAAGAAAGGGCTGCACTTTACATTTGCTTTATATCTCATTTCAGTTCGTTTGTTTTCCCTTTTCATGCACTTTAGTCCTTTCTTCATTCGTAGGACTTAGCATTTCGTATGCTTTTGTTTGCATCACACCCGGTACGCCTATGTGCTTCCGTATCCTCGTGCTTTCAGTGGTGATCACGGTGGGACCCTGTCCCCTAATTTTGGGATCAAAATTTTGATCAAAACTTTGTGTTTTTGCTTGCAGGTGTTAATCCTTCAAGCGTTGGACTGCTACTCGTGCCACCCTGTGATGAATATAGACTAGAATTCATGCCACCCTGGGATGAATAAGGCATTCATCCCACCCTATGATGAATACAGATCTGCTATTCATCCCACCCTGGGATGATTAGCTCTCTATGCAATTTTTGAGCAGAAACTCAGGGGCATCTGGTGTGGGTAGAGAAGAGGTAGGTTTTCTGAACATCCTCTGTAATTTTCTGTCTCTGTTTCTATGATTTTTCTATTTCTTTGCTTGTATAGGAAATTTTACTACATGTTTTCTTTCTTTGCGCAAGTAAAAATAACCCCACACACCACGTGATAATATAAACATCAAGGAGTTGGTCGTAAAACCCCAACACTTGATCAAGACCAACGGTGGATTTCATCACCACCTTGGCTTGAGTTTTTGCATACATAACCCTGATCGCTACTGTTGCTAGACGTAAATCCTGATGAAAGCTGACCAAGTGTAGCTAGGGTGATTCCCAGTGCATGAGGATAAGTCTTCTATGGTAGGTGTAAAAAATAGAGCGATTCCCCTTTCGTACCGCCTATGTTCCACGTATTATTCTGCTCTCGCGTACCAATAGTTTCCCTCACGTAAGGGCGGGTATATTGAGAGGTTCGGTATAACGGCCTGGTAGTGGTATATTGAAGGGGCGACCATTTTGGGAGACATAAGAGCCCTCATATTGCATATACAAAAAATTTTCTTTACAAGGCTTTCAAAACAAAAATCAAAACACACTAAACTAGATCTAGGGCACACCTTTAATCTATAAACGAGATAATCACTTCTTTGTTTGTGTGGCTCCTGTTTGTTTAGTGTAGCATAAAAAATTGTAAAGAAGATAAAGACCTACATATCTTGTAGAGAGACACCACCATGGTGTACACCCGTAGCCAAGCCCAATCACGGGCAAAAAGCTATGAAAAGTGTACAAGGGGGCACAAGTCACCTTCGCTATAGCCCCAAGGACTTGGTCATACCACCTTGGTGGCCTGACCCACAAAATAGTCCACATCATACCATGACAGAATGGGACTATAGAGGCACCCCTTTGAGGGGCACGCCCATGCAACATAGACCCTTTCAAGAGGAGTCCATACACGTGGCACTCAACATAGATGGGAGGGCTCCCTTAGACACTCGTTATGAGTGGCCACCATATGATGAAGTGCTAGAACAACATAGGGTCCATAAGGAGGGGCCACATGATTACATCATCCCTCCTCTACCCCTTATTACTATCAAAAACAATAGGCCAAATCCAGAGTGCAAGGCTCTTCAGACAGGGCGAGCCAACTCCGCCGCCCCTTTCACATATATGAAAGGGAGCATGAGGAAAACCACTACATTCCTCAAGAGCAATACACAGCATGGGAACAATGCACTTCCACACCTGCTATTTATCAGGATCACCTACTGAGGCCAGAGCCTCGGGTGAATGTCGCTAACCTCGATAGAGGGAAGTGACCTATAGAGATCTCGGATCACCATGACCGAGATAGATGTGTAGGGGAGGCATCTAGGCCTCCTAGACTCAAGACGATGGAACAAATTGACTTGGCATTTGCCAAACATGCCACCCTCCAAGCGCAAATCACATAGCTTGAGCAAGACCAACAATAGTTAGAGCACCTGTATCACCTTAGCAAAGAGTGCATTCGGTGTCAGACAGATGAGTTGCTCCAGAACACTATGCCTGAGAGGGTCCCAACCCCTCGCATGCATAGGACAAAGTTGTATGAGAGGCACAACCCCTTGGTGCGAGACAGGTCTCCATGACCTTATCAAGGGTTGCCTCCAAGACCTCCTAGACCTGAGCGGGAGACCACCCCTAGAGCCAATGATGGGCACCCTCCATGGGCACCCACCCATATTTATAGGTCATGCCCAGGAACTCCTCAAGAAGCCTATGAGGAATTCAAGCAAGAAGAAGAGTGGGCTGAAATGCCCTACCAAGGCAGGGGGCGCTACCCGGTTGCCCCTCCATAGGCCTCAAGTTCCCCGCAATTCACAATGGGAACAAACCAAGGAGGAAGAGATCAAATCTTTTGATGCATACAAAGCACTGCTAGAGCACTTAGAGTCTATGGAGACCAAGACTTATGGGCCCCAAAAGCCCACTTTATGCCAGCTTCGTAGTCACCCTGTGCATCCTTCAGTGCCTGCACCCCCATACCCTGAACACTTTAAAATGCCTCAATTGGCAATCTTTAGAGGGGATGAGGATGCCCAAGAGCACGTGACAAGATTCCTGAGCCAATGCTTTGGCATTCAGGACAATGATGCTTTGCTTCTAAGAACATTTATAACCACGTTCATAGGCCCTACCTCGGATTGGTTTACCTAGTTGTCGAAGCATAGCATCAGTAACCTGGACCAGCTAGTGGATGCGTTCCTCGAACATTTCACCTTCAATACCAAGAAGAAGGCATCATTAAGTGACCTAGCTAGCCTCAAGCAGTATGAGGAAGAGACCATGGTGGCTTATGGAAATCGGTGGAGGACGTTGCTTTCAAAGCTACCTTACCTCCCTCCCATGGCCGACCTGACCCAAATGTTCTCGAAGAGTTGTTTGAGGTCGATCTCCATGCTATTGTAGCTACAACAATATGCCACTCTCGAGGAAGCCCTGGTGCAAGCCAGAATCATTGAGGAGATCAAGATACAGGATGGCGAGATTGCCAAGCCACGCAAGAAAGAGTGGCCCAAAAATGCCAAAACTGGGTCAACACAACCGAAACCCACCATGGTCAATCAAGTTGCTATAAACATACCTAAGCCTGCACAAGCAACACAACCCCCAAAGGCTAATTATCAGGCAGTTCCTCTTGACACCTATGAAAAGGAAAATCATAGGCAAGAGCAAAATCAGATAACGTCACCCTAGGCGACAATTCACACCCTTCATAGAGTCTAAAGACTCCTTGTTTGACCGCTTGTCCATGGAAAACCTGATAAACCTACCAAAAAGTCGACCCGTAGACCCCAACGCGCCAAAACCCAAGGGCTATAGGGAAGACTTGTACTATAGATTTCATCGACAGAAAGGACATGACCTTTATGCATGTTGGAAGTTCAAAAGCTTAGTGCAAGACCTAATAGACAACAAGATGCTAGCGATGGATAATCCCGTAGCACCAAACAACCAACAGATGGAGGTCTTCAAAGACCCCCTGCCTACCCATGATACGTAGGCAAAGACTCTTCAAGTCAATGAGGTGACACAAAACTACCCCATGCAGGGGTATGTAGGGATGATAAGCATAGTGACACGAAACAAGAGGTATCCAAGCACAGCTGCCCCCACTGCAACTACAGGAGAGGTTCCATCAACGTCACAACCTCAACAACACCCTACACAACCTCCCTCGCCTAGACCAGTGGCCACGATTTGGACTAAACTTACCCAAAGTTTAAGGACCACGTCGGCTAGGCTCTCCATCTATGAGCTCATACAACAATCACCGCCCCATCGGGAGGCTCTAATGGAGATACTCAGGGCCATCGAGCTACAACCCCATGAAGCAAATTCTTTCAACAACTTTGTGGGACATGTAAAATGATGCATGAAACCAGTCATCACCTTTAGAGAAGACAAGCTGAAATCGATGACTGGTGATATGGCGGATCCACCCCTGCACGTCATTGCACGGGTCAACGGGATTCCATTTAAGAGGGTGTTGGTGGACACTGGCTCGTCCAGCAATATAATCACAACAATGGCATTGAAACACCTCAAGTTGCCAGCATCTCACATTGTGGCCTCCACCTATACCCTTCGAGCATTCAACGACGCGATATGCTCGATGGTTGGCACAATTGTCCTGCCCATCCAAGTGGGACAAAAGACTATTCCTACGTTGTGCCACATCCTGGAAGGTGAGATGGCCTACAATATTTTGTTAGGTCGGCCTTGGATCAGGGACATGAAGTGTGTCCCTTCGATAGCCCATCAATGCCTAAAGTACACATACGAAGGGCAAGTGCATGTAGTCCCGGCAGACTTAGAGCCCTTCAAGTATTGCAATGTGGTGTAGCTGATGCCACAATCGACCCTTCCATCGACACATTTGGACTTTTAGTTGAATCCATCCAAATAGGGTCTGATTCTGCATACATCCCCACTATTAAGTCCCTCAAATCCCCAGTCGGGTCCATCTTCATCGTCTGGTCCTTCACCAACGATGCCACCTACGGTGGCCACATCGAAGGACAATGGGAAGAAACCCCTGGAAGAGGCACCGCCATCAGTCTCAACCATCTCTACCGAAGAGGTGCCTAGCCGAATGGAAGTCGAGATGCCTAGTTCACCCGACATGGAGTGGACTCAGGAAGAACTCCCATTCCCTCCCCCTCAACCACCAATGATCACCATTGAGATGGCCAATACGGGCCTGGGGAGTATCTAGTGTGGAACATTATAGCAACACCCACGCTTGAGTCCATGCAGGACATGGGGAGACCTCGCCTCCCCATCGACACTATTGTCCCTTTGGGCTACCCACCAAATCAGACAAATTTTGTATATGGGGGCCTCGACAATGACATTGAACCTTACCTGCAAGAGGAAGAGGACGAAGAGCCCTTTGCTGAGAACGTCAACTATCTGTCCAACCCGGACTTCGCTTTGAAATACCTTGGCCAATGTAATTGGCATGGATATGGGTTAGGCAGATATGAACAAGGGGTGCACGTTCTTTGTCAACCAAGATATCAGATGTCGTACGACAAATCAGGAGTAGGGTTCAACCACCCTCTGCCCCTTGACATCTTGGTAGAGAACATGCAAGGCCTAGGGCTAGGCAACAAGGATGGGTTGGCACAAGATCCATATGCCAATCCTAACACAACATACACATTGGGGGATTATCTCCCATTGTTAACAACCAACCTTGTGGGCCTCAACAATTCCTCCCCTTTGATCGAGAAAGGGGAAAGTTCAAGAACTTGCCTCCAAAAGGGATATAGACAAGGCCAAGAAGGATCTTCAGAAGACGAGTCAGAGTATGAGGTAGCACCTTGGGACCCTTTTGAGTCCGATAGCAATCACTCGCAAGTGACGCCCATAGATGACTATCAGGAGAACTTCATGACAATGTTCCCCTTCAATGCTCCAATCGAGCAAATGCCACCTCAAGAGAATCAGGTCCTCCTACAGAGAGCGGAACAACCTCGATGGGACCAAATTAACTTGCTCGAGCAGAACGAGCCTCACATGCCGCAAATAGTTGTAGGAGCTAACGAAGGCCTATGGATATCTGATAGCGATTATGAAGATGAGACTGAGATGGCATATCTCAATCATATGTGGCAGTAGCAATACCCCATGGACATTGATGACATGTTTGAATAGCTAAACATGGGGCCAAGGCATAGGTGGCACCTGAACCAAGCATAGTTGGACCAAGTGCTGCATCCGCCACTTTAGGCATACAGAGAGCACCCTCCGCCCAGAGACCCTATAGAGCCATCAGTGCCAAGGGTAGACCCTGTCCTGTTATCTGCACATAGGGCCGATCCATTTGTGCCAATACCCATAGAGCCAGATCCGGAGCACAAATATCACCAAGGATGTCCGAGTCACCACCCGCATGGTAATGGAGACCAAATTCACTTCATCAACATGATCTCCATTGACTTAACCACCCCCATCCACAATCCAGCCGATCCAGCATGACCATTGTATCTAAACCTAGATGCCATAGACTGGGATCGTGCTAACTCGCCACCATCTCCATCAGAGTACTGGCCTTGCGGTGAGATGCTTCATTTCACCCCAGGACCAACTCAGGATATCTTCCATGCTGAAGAGGAACCCGACGTTCCAAACGTAGATCTAAATTCAGCAAATGATATCCACCTGATCCCAACTCCACACCAGGTTGGAGGATGGGTCCCACATGTCAGTCGAAGAGACGACTGACGTAGACATCGGCTCCGATCCAATGAATCCACAAATCATCAAGCTAGGGGTAAGTCTATCCCCCGAAGAGCAAGCCGATTACATTGCCCTTCTCAAAGAGAAGAAGGAGGTTTTTGCATGGTCCTACAAAGACATGTCGGGGCTAGACCCATAGCTAGTCATGCATAATCTAACGCTTGATCCGACAGTCAATCCAATCAAGCAAAAACTACGTAAGATGCACCCAACAGTAGCCTTAATGGTAAAATATGAATTACAAAAGTTGTTGGATGCACAGTTTGTCATCTACGTAGATTACCCACCATGGCTGTCCAACATGGTACCCATCAAAAATCCTGACGGGAGGATTCGCATATGCACCGATTTTTGAGATCTAAACAAAGCGAGTCCCAAGGATGATTTCCCCTTGCCTAGCATCGATGCATTGGTAGACGCTACAGCAGGCCACGAAATGCTTTCCCTCATGGATGGTTTCTCGGGATACAATCAGATTCGTATCAATCCCGATGACCAACTAAAAATGGCGTTCACAATGCCTTGGGGGACATTTTGTTATAAGGTCATGCCCTTTGGCCTTAAAAATGTTGGTGCCACCTACCAACGTGCTATGACATACATCTTCCATGATCACATGCATAAAACTTTGGAAGACTATATGGATGATTTGTTGGCCAAATCTCTTTTGTGCCCAGATCATCTCGATGACTTAAGCAAGATCCTCGATCGCCTCATTGAACACAAAGTTAGGCTAAACCCCAAGAAGTGCGTATTTGGCGTCACATCTGGAAAACTCTTGGGTTTCATAGTCTCAAAATGAGGCATCGAGGTAGATCCAAACAAAGTCAAGGCAATCCTTGAAATGCTTCCCCCAACCACCATCAAGCAGCTCAGAAGCTTGCAGGGAAAGGTCGCGTCAATCAAGCGCTTCATAGCACAATTATCTGACAAGTGTCGACCCATGAATAAATTATTACACAAGGGGGTAGCATTTCACTGGGATGACGAGTGCCAATCAGCCTTCGATGACATTAAACAATACTTGGCTTCACCGCCAGTATTGGCACCACCTAGACCAGGAGTGTCATTCTACTTATACATCTCAGCTACTGAGGTGGCACTGGGCGCCATGCTAGCCCAAAAAAATGAACTACATAAAGAACAGGCTACTTACTATCTTAGCCGCACCCTGGTCAGTTATGAACTTAACTATGCATACGTCGAGAAGCTATGCTTAGCAGTGGTATTTGCCACCAAAAAGCTATGCCACTACATGTTGAGCAATACGACGTATGTTGTGTCTAAGGAGAATCCATTGTGGTACATGATGAGTCATACTTATCATAGTAGCCGCACGACAAAATGGATCATGTTGTTGATGGAGTTTGACATCGAATTCATTGGACAGAAGTCCATCAAAGGTCAAGTCATCACCGATCAACTAGCAGAGGCTCCTCTCGAAGATGATCAACCTCTAACCGTAGAGCTACCCGATGATGGGGTCTTCCATGTCTCAGAATCGCCAGATTCTGATGAGCCTGAGTCATAGGCCGACATAACCTTATTCTTCGATGGTTCTAAATGTGAGCAAGGGGGTGGCACGGGAATCGTATTCTTCACACCGCAAGGGGCTCCAATGCCTCTATCATTTAAACTTGATTTCCCGTGCACCAACAACAATGCCGAATACGAAGCCTTGCTCATAGGTCTTCAGACAACAATCACCATGAACATCAAATGCTTGAACATCTTTGGTGATTCATTGTTAATTGTCAACCAAGTGAAAGGGGTATTCCAATGTAAATGCCCAATTCTGTAGGCCTACAAAGCCCTTGTGGATAAATTCCTGGCAAAACTTGAATGGTACGACATCGAGGCACTCCCTCGATCATCGAATCATTTTGTGGACACTATGGCCTCCTTGGGGTCACTAATCCCGCAAGACCCTTCCGGTGAGATGACAACCATTCAAGTCAAAACATTATCGCAATCCATGCGATGGAGCGGGCAAGCTCCGACCTAACGCCAGGAATCCACCTAATCCAGATTGAACCATCTCGGGATAGGTTCTCTCGAATCCATGATAGTCTGAATCATGCCAACTAGGGGTCCTTGTTCTCCCCAACCCCTCTTAATAGCAACACAATGCTATTCTTACAAGTTCTTTCCCGCTCAGCTTTTGCTAGGGATGAACTTCAAGAGGGATTGGCAGTTCATACCATCGAGGTTTCTGATCAGCAGGATTGGTACACACCCATAAGAGACTACCTCAAGCTAGGTAACCTCCCACTTGGATTGATGCACGCCACGAAAAGATCATTCAAATAGAAAGCGGCAAAACATGTCTTGCTAGGAGACATTTTGTACCGTCGAAGCTACGAAGGGATCCTCCTCCATTGCTTGGACCAGCAGGAGTCCGCTTGGGCGATCACCCAAGCGCACGATGGTACATGCGGTGGCCACTTCAGCGGTATGGCCATCGCAAAGTGCATCCTTCGCATGGGCTATTATTGGCCATCTTTAGAGCGAGATTGTTGCGCGTATGTAAGGAAGTGCGTGAAATGTCAACACCATGCTAATTTGACACATGTACCTTCTCAGGCCTTGCAGCCGATCCAATCGGCTTGGCCATTTTCGTAGTGGGGCTTAGATCTAATCGAAAATATCTCCCCTACATCGTCGGGTCATCACACGTTTATCATAACGGCCACAGAGTACTTCACCAAGTGGGTGGAAGCAATTCCGCTTACCTCTACGACTGGGACCCGCATTGCGGAGTTTATTTTACATAACATCATATGTCATTTTGGTATTCCATCCAAGATCATCTCAGATAATGGGACGTCATTTAAGAACAAAGATGTGCGTGCTTTGACAACAAAGTACAAAATTTAGCATAGTTTTTCAACACCCTATTATCCATAGGCAAATGGGCAAGCAGAGGCGTCAAACAAAATGCTAGTTGCCATCCTTAAAAATATGGTCACAGATAGTCATAAGGATTGGCACATTCAAATCCCACTTGCTCTTTGGGCTTATCGCACTAGCATTCGGATGCCCATGGGGGCAACTCCATTTTCGTTGGTGTATGGCTCCGAGGTAGTTATGCCTCTCGAGTTGGAAATACCTTCCCTACGCATATCAATGCAAGAGTTCATCGATGATGACACTGCACGGTAGGCCCGATTAGACCAGCTTACGTTGCTCGATGAACGATGCATCAATGCTCTCGAGCATTTACGTATCTATCAAGAGCGACTTAAGAAAGCATATAACATGAAAGTTCACCTGAGGGACTTTCAGGTTGGTGACTTGGTCTTAAAAGAGAACCAACAAAATTCTAACTTGCCGCCCCATCTAAGGGACAAGTTCATGGAAAACTAGTTAGGTCCTTATGTAATTGATAGTAAAATAGGACCTGGAACATACTGGCTCGCCTCTCTTGAAGGAATCAAGGAACTAGAACCCTTGAACATCAGTCATTTGAGGCCATTCCACATTTAAAAGAGCCATAGCCCACCCCAAAAGCTCCAAGGATTCCAAAATCGCTTGGTCACCCAAAAATCTCCAAGGATGCCAGTTATCGCTTGGTCAACCCCACAAATGCTCCAAGGATTCCAAAAATCGCTTGGTCAACCCAAAAATTCCCCAAAGGTACCTATAAATTCCTTTGGTCAAACCAAAAGCTCCAAGGATTCCAACAATCGCTTGGTCAACCCCAAAAATGCCCCAAAGGTACCTATAAATTCCTTTGGTCAAACCAAAAGCTCCAAGGATTCCAACAATCGCTTGGTCAACCCAAAAATGCCCCAAAGGTATCCATAAATCCCTTTGGTCAAACCAAAAGCTCCAAGGATTCCCACAATCGCTTGGTCAACCTAAAATGCCCCAAAGGTGTCCATAAACCCTTTGGTCAAACCAAAAGCTCCAAGGGTTCCCACAATTGCTTGGTCAAAAACAAATATTCAAAAACAAACAAAAACAAAAGATAATAAAAAATAACAAAAAAATTGCATCTCACTTCCATGCATACTCTTAAAAATCAAAACACAAAAATATAATAAATTGCATTAGGCATCGCATCCATACATGGCATATTTGTTGGTCATACACGTCATAAGCACCATAGACTGTAATTGCTAGGCAATTCCATCATTTTCCACATTTAGTCCATTTTGTAAACACATCCATCCAGAATAACGCCATCCACATTTTTTATCATAGTCAGTTGTCTGCTAATGTCTTTAGGGTTTTTCGTCATTCAGCTGTCTTTAGATTTCTGGTCAAATGTTGTACGAAGTCAGACATATTTTACAAAGGTAGAGTTTTACTTGGATCACACCTTGTTACGTAGCATCCCCACACAAGTTAAAACACATAAAAATTCCCAAGTTGTGTGAATGCAAGAGAAACCTACAAAGTAGTCTAGGGTACCATAGGTGAAAGGTTAGCCTACTCATCCCCCTATGCGAATGGTTCGAGAATGCTGAGAATTGACAAAAGGACAAGCTCTTCCCCATCCAATTCCCCATAATAAATAGTGGTTAAAATCCACTATCAAAAAACCCCAAACACCTTTGATCCCCAAAGTCATAAGGATTCATACTACACGCCCATGACAAGGATGGGTAGTCATCCCCAAGGCCTAAAAGATCAATGCCATTACATAATCAGATACCCAATCACCTTTGGTCCCCAAAGTCATAAGGATTCATACTACACGCCCATGACAAGGATGGGTAGTCATCCCCAAGGCCTAAAATATCAATGCCATTACATAATAAGATCCCCAATCACCTTTGGTCCCCAAAGTCGTAAGGATTCGTACTACACGTCCCTAAACAGGATGGGTAGTCATCCCCAAAGCCAAAAGGGATCAATGCCATTCACAAGCCAAAAACCTACGAGCTCAACTTTGAAACCCAAAATGCAAAATCAAATAATAGTGGTTATCACCACTATTCAAACCCCTTGCTCAAAAAGAAAAACAAAAGAGAAAAATAAATAGTGATTTTCATCACTATGTATGAGAGCAAGTATCCCAACAAGTTGAGCAACCGAAAGATGCCTGAGCTTGAATCCCTAGAATTCTCAACATTCGAAAAACCATCTAGGTGATCCTCATTACGGGTTTGGTGGACAACCTACCTGGCAATGGCGGTATCCTAAATGCATGACGATATGTCTATCACATTAGCTTTGCATGTGAGCAGACCAATGTTTGCATGTGGATGAGCTAGCTTATGGTACCTTAGATTGTCCTATGGATTAATCTTACTAAATACAACAAAGGAGTTAGTGGAGCTAATTAGGTGATCCTCAGTATAGGTTTGGTGGACAGCCTACCTGGCACTAGCGGTATCCTGACAAATACCACATAAACGAACTCAATCGCACACACAAGGATGTGAAATAACTTGGTCAAACTCAAGTCTGATTCGTACCTTGTTCAAAAGTCTTGTAAGATAAATGTACAGTCTTGGCTAGTTAGTTAAAACATCTGAGTCTCGGAAAACCTTAACTACATTCTAGAACACCTATGGTACATTCCATTCTTACATCACCATCAAAAAATACAAAACAAAAAAATTCACACATGCAAAGTCATTCCACAAAGCAATCACATAGTACAGAAAGCCAGTAAATCCTGTACAGTCTATGGTGCCACCGCCAAGTTATCAACAAATCATTTCATCCATTCCATATGCATACATCATATAAATAGAAACATTGCATCCATAATAACCCATGCATACATCAACGTAAATAAATGTGCATAAAAGTAACAAATAAATCATGACAAGTGTATAATAAAAAATAAAGTCATGTATATATATCACCAAAAATGCCCGCAGGCTACAATAAAACGGTCCTCTGACCTCACAAAAAAAATCAAAACTCAAAAACCCCAAGCCTAGGGAGTCGGCCACCATGATCACGTAGGATCGGTGTGACTGGAACTACCCCCAGTGGCGTGGGTCCTATGGGACCTCTCGGGTGGCTGTTGCCAGCCCCCGCATCACGCCCACTAGCGCTACCCTCACCCACCTGCCTGCGATGAGAGGAAGCAAACTGCTCAGTCTCATTGTCTCTCATTCGGCATGAAGATCCACCTCCAGTGAGCTCAGGTAACTATCCACCAAGGTGGATAATCTCGACCTCCAACTCCACCCGAAATCGACCCCACTCCACATCCCACCGGTGGTATGCAGCCAATGCTTCATCCCGCTACGCCAACTGAGCCCGAAGGTGATCCCTCTCAATGTTGTGCTCCTCATCCCATCTCCGCAGTAGCTCCTCCAATCGTGCTATCTCAGCATGATACCTAGCCTCCATATCCCCTGGGACTTCCTGGGGCATGGGCATCTTCGGGACGATAGGCTGCTCCAGCACCCACTACTCCAGAACGTCCTATGTATTCGGTTGCTCCGAAACCCCTAGGTCATCCCTAGTCAAGTCGTCAACCTCCACCATATCCGCATCATCGAGCGGAGCTCCCCAACCCTCCCCTGATGCCTCTGCATCCTCACCACCTACTACTATCGCATCCGTGCCTCCTAGAGGCCCCTCACCCCACCATCGCTGCATCGTCCACCACTGGTCATACTCTGCAGTCACCCCGACATTTTCCATATCGGGGACATCAATCACTGCATCCGACTCCTCACCCAATGGCTCAATGATCGGCCAGGCCAAAGTCCTCTCATCGCCCCGACGTCGATAGATCAAGGGCTCACCAAGAAATCCCTGGTGCACCCCAAACTATCGAGTCACCTAGACGTACGAGAAGTACTCCTACTCGGTCCCGTGCCACCCGATCAGCCACCTCCCCCTACGTGCCCGTTGGAGCCACTCCCCAGCCTCAGGCCAGGCTGGACAGTCCTGGTATAGATGCCAGCACACCTCTCCTAGAGCAAGATGCAAGAAAGCATCAGCATAGTGCCCCATGACACCTGCCCACCGTCGACTCAACCCCTGCTCCTCGGACCTCCGCCATAGGGCAGCATAGCCAATCTCCCTATCCACCATCTCTCCCCGAGTGGTCCAAGGCAACCCTTGCAGCCGCTCCATAGCTATGTGCTGCCATCCCCAGCACTACAATAGGTAGCTACACCCAATCCCCTTATGCCTTCGATAGCGGACCTCGTACAACTCGTCATATAACTATGCTAGTAGCATTTGACCCCACCTCATAATCAGTGGTGCTGTCGTCGGACACTCCACCAGTCTGAACACTACCTCAAGCAGGTTCCAAGGGAACCTCACACCTGAGGAGTCGGGAAGTAGCATGTTGGAGATGAGGGTCATAAGCAATGTATGCCTCACCCCCAACATGCCCTTCTCAAACCACCACCACACCAGAATCCCGCCAATCAGGCAGTCCCCATCTACCCTCTCCACCACCCCATCCACCCCCATCTCCATCGCATGCCCAAAGCACCGTGTCAGCACCGCCATCCGTTGATCCCGAGGAGTCATCCGAATGGGCAGCCCATCTATCAAAATCCGTAGAATTCGATAAACGTCCTCCAGAGTCACTGTCATCTCCCCTGTTGGGAGATGAAAGGTGTTGGTGCGGGGATCCCATAAATTGATTAGGGCAGTCAGATATGCCCGATCCCCCACCACAGGCTCTAACCGAGTCACCTGCTTGAGCCCAAGGGCATCAAGCCAATCCCAGTCCGCCATAGTCAGCGCCTCCCGTGCATCAGAGAATACCGTCGGCTGACGGTACCGACTCTTCACCACCTACAAAACAAAACAACACAAAAACATTAAAACATGACAACAAAAAAAAAATTGTACAACACTAAAAAAAATATACAACAATGTATACAAACTATACAACAAAAACATTTAATAAATTGTACAACAACATTAACAAAATGTACAGTACAAACATTCAAAAAAATAAAAAAACAAAAAACAAAATAAAAACAAAATTTTTAACCTAGGGTTTTTAACTCTAGTTTAAACTAAAAAACATAATAAAAAAACAAAATAAAAACATTTTTTTAAAACAAACTAGGGTTTTTATTTTAGTTTAAACAAAAACCACACAAAATACAAATAAAAAAAAATTAAACTAGGTTTTGATCTTAGTTTAAACGGAAAAATGAAATACAAAATAAATTAATTACGATTTTGAACTGTAAAATAAAAACAAACAAAATAAAGAGAAGGAGCACCTACCGGTCTTGCCTCGGCTCCACCACTCGAATATCTAGTCCATGCACTCATGGTATCCACGAAATCTCGATAGCGCTCCGCTATGCAGACTCGAACTCCTCCTCCTCACAGCTCCAAATCGCCAGAAAAAACAAATGCAAATGAGCCCAAAACCTAGTTTTGGCCCTTATATAGGCTCTTAGGCCTGTAATCGTTCCACCCTGGGATGAGCGCTCTAGTTAGCACTCGTCCCACCCTGGGATGATTACAAAACTAGTATTCATCCCACCCTGGGACGATTACAGAGCAAGAAAATAAAAAACAACCAAAACTGCATCCAAAATGCACCAAAAACAACAATAAAACTGCCAAACAAAGGCACCTTTGCGCCTGCGATTCTTGGCATCCAAAACTGAAATTGGGGTCACAAATTATCAATATCCTACTCCCTAAGAAGGCTACCATAGCCGGACCACTCCACGGGAGGAGGGATTTTCGAGAATTTCATCCCCAAAAGGCATCACCAAAAGGGTCAAAACCCACCAAAAAACATAATAAAATTGCCGAATAAAGGCGCCCTTGCACTTGATGTTCTTGGCATACAAAACCAATGTCGGGGCCACAAATTATCAATATCCTACTCCCTAAGAAGGCTACCATAGCCGGACCGCTCCACGGGAGGACGGATTTTTGAGAATTTCATCCCCAAAATACGTCACAAAAAGGGTTAAAACCCACCAAAAATAGGTCAGATTGTTGGGAAACTGCATAAGCATTCAACGGAAAACAACTGAAGGCACCCTTACCATAAGTCATCTTGGGTCAAGCGACTCATCACTTTTCTCATGTCGGTCATTCCCTCATCGATTCGTCACTTGAGGGGGTAGTCACACTTAGTCACCAATCAACAAATACACACCCAATCAAGGAAATGGCATGCATTCAAAGAATCATTGACAAAGACAATCACGCTCCTGCTTGGGGCAGCAAACAAGCAATAATCACAAGTTGATCAAACACTTGGCATTCTAGAATCATGAACTCAAGGTTCCCACAGACAAAAGGTTGCGCCCTTTGCCTATTCATGACTGAACAATGTCCAAGATCAAGTAACACCTCACCAAAAAAGGTTAACACTTGAATTAAGCTCCTTAGCTCGTCAGAAGCAAGGATTCAAGAATGCGTGCCCTTTCCATACTTGGGGCATCAAAATTTGGTTAGGTTACTGAGAAACCCTAATCATTAGTGCTTTGGTTATCTATTTTTTCTCAAGATCTGCGCCATGCACAGCGCATCCCAAAAAGGGGCATCTATAGACACCAAAACAACACCAATCCGATTATGTGATAACAAGCATCGATCGAATTGACATACATAGCCCCTATGGCAGCCCCCAGAGGTTAAAAAGTGGTCCTAACCACTCTCACAGTAGTTTTGGAAGGTCAGAGGTCAATTTGGCACCTTTCAAGCACTCTGCTCCCTATTCGTTCCACCTTGGGACGATTACAAACTGGTATTCGTCCCACCCCGGGATGATTAGCAGCATTCGCTCCAGGGTGGAGCGAATAGCAGGTTTGATGGGAAAAAGGTCAAACCTTGAAAAATGGTAGCTCAGATCTTCCACTCAACTCCACCTTCAATGCATGGGAGTGCGAGTGAGCATTTTTGAGCTCAAAGAGGCAGTCATGGAGCCCTTAATCAGGGAGGAATCTTCTCCTCCCTAGGAAGGCATGATGGCCAAGTGGTGCCCCTGCATGCACATTCAAAGCAGACATTCAGGTCTATAAAATGGTGAGTCTTCTCACCCCAAAAAAATGATAGAGTAGGAGCATTTGGAGCAACGGAGTGCTTCCGAATTACATCCTCACCCCTCACTTGTGCTTCTTACATCCTTGATCTCTCTTTTGGAAGGGAGGTTATTGGGTGAACATTGGAAGTGCAATCCGGACCCAAAACCTGAAAATTTGGCCACAATACCCCACCCAATTTGCCGACACAACCCCCTAGGAGGTTTTGGACCCATCCCAAGTGGATTGGTGTCGAAACCAAGCCCCAAATGGCGGGCGTCCTGCCCCCGGGCGCCCCCCGCACTATTGCAGTCCTAATCGCCCCACCCCGGAGTGATTAGAAATATATAGCATATTTCTTCACTATTTCTTTTGCATCTTATTTTATGTCATTCATGTATGCTGCCATTCAAATTTCATGCTATTCTGATGAGTTTTGACTATGTTTTCATTATTTTTCGCTTTCACTAACATACAGGGAGCATCTTCGGATATAGGGCGATTGGGGCTGAATCTACAAAATACGACCTTCTGGGTCATCTCAAAATGCCCTATTTTGCCTAACCCCAACTTTGTAGGTGTTTTGGAGGCCTCTGGATGGGACATTTAGGAGGTTGCTTTTGACATTTTATGACAGTCCTAATCGTCCCACCCTGGAGCGATTAGAAATCTACAGCATATTTCTTGACTATTCCTTTTGCAGTGTGTTCATGATGGTGTTTGCATGCTTCTGTCCAAATTTCATCTTATTCTGACATGTTTTGATTACCGTTTTAATTATTTCATGCATGCATTAACCAGAGGCCTTGGGGATTGCATGTTTCCCTCCATCCGCATGTGCTATTAATCATTTGCTATTTCTTTGAATGTAGGATCTCGACACTAGAGGGATAGCAAGGAACTACAGGCGCATTCATGCAAGCGGCGACGACGTTTGGCCCGCCCATTTCAAATGTGGGCACGCGAAAGATCCCGAAGGGGAGCGTACCATCCGTGGTGTAACAAAACTATATCTAACACTCCTAGTCCCTAAAAAGGAAGGAGACGTATTGTAACCTGATCTCAAAGAAAAATTAATAAAATAAAGGGCTGCACTTTACATTTGCTTTATATCTCGTTTTAGTTCGTTTGTTTTCCCTTTTCATGCACTTTAGTCCTTTCTTCATTCGTAGGACTTAGCGTTTTGTATGCTTTTGTTTGCATCGCACCCAGTACGCCTATGTGCTTCCATATCCTCATGCTTTCACAACTCAAGTCTTATAGAACCATAAAGATAATTGTTAGATACTCAATATGTTCTAACCTTAATCTCAACTCAACCAATCATCACAAGGGACAACTCTTTCTCACACAACCCTAGTCCAAGTATGTATCAACCAACTCAAATGTTTCCAACAATTCTCAACCACAAATATCACATAACAATGATACTCATGTTATTTTCTAACTCAAGTTATTTTACAACCATTGGGATTCAACCACTGTGCTTATAACACAAGGTTTAAACACAACTCTCAATATAGAAAACCTTGAAGCATTCAACCAACCACTTTCGAAAAGGAAACCACAAACAATCCTTTTTCCTCCAATGATATTTCAGAAATCAACTACCATAAAAAATCAATAGGAGAATGTGCCCATACCTTTTATGAAGATGAAAAAAACTCTTTTTAAATCTCCAACAATCACAAAATTATTTTTCAATCTTCACAAGGGTTAGTAGATCACAAAATAATCAACATTACTCCACTTTTCAATAATCATCACCAAGGCCTTTAATTGCATAACTTCCTTATCTCTCCTAAAACCAATTTTACCATAAAATAAAATAAATCAAAACATTGCATAACGTTTTCACTCCCAAAACCACTTATACCATAAAATAAAATAAAACACAATATTGCATACCTTGTCACCTCATGAAAGAATTAATCCTCTTAAAAAGAACAAGAAAAACTTCACTTTTGTAACCCTATTGCAAAATCATAAATATCTCTTTACACACACCTTATTTCTCCTTCAAAGTAAGTTAGTCAAATATCCCTTGAAATAATATTTCCAATGATATATAATAATCCACTTTTTAGAAATAAATTGAAACCTTTACATATATATATGCCACCCTCCATTAATTGCACATAGGTCGGCCCTCCATTAAATTAAACTTAAACTTTAAACTTTAATATCTTCTTCACCGAAAGTCCTTTTTCGATGAAACAAAATTCCACCTTGGCTTTTAAGAAAAGCCCATTTCACATAAGCACACCATGTTTTTAAATAAAAAATTTTATTTTGCCTGCCTTGGTTTTCATAAAAATCCTGTATATATCCATGCTCTCCAAAATATCATAGATGATTATCTATGAAGTGCTTTTGCCACCAAAACTCAATGTGACGTCAATGATCCATGTGACATCAATGACAACATAAAATAACTCAAATTTCCAACACAGTTCTAGGTAGAGGATACCTATTCTTTATGGTCACTTTATTTAGCATTCTATAATAAATGCATAATATTAAAGAGCAATCTATTTTATTAACAAAAAGTATAGTTGCACCACATGGTGACACACCAGGTTTAATCAAATATTTATCCACCAACCCTTGAAGTTGCACTTTTAACTCATGTAAATCAATAGGATTTATTGTATAAGTATTTCTATTAATGGGTTTAGATCCAGGTATTATTTCAATAGTGAAATTAAATTCATGCTCGGGTGGAAGGACTAGAAGATCATCTGGAAAGACATCTATGAATTCATGCAAAATTTGATATTTCCTAAACATTTCCTCATTCCCATCGTCTCCTATTTTGGCATTTATATTAATAGAATATACCATTCCATGTTTCTTAATAGCTTTCTTAAGTTGTATTGATGCCAAAAACTAATGTCAAAAATACCCTTTTTGCACTATAAATACTTAATCTCTTCTTATCCTTGTCTGTGTAATCCATACATCTATATTGTAAAGTTATTAGGGGTTCATGATTCATCAATAAATCCATTACTAATATGATATAAAATGCATGTAGTGGTTCTACACATATATAACAAATGGTATAGCCATTGGGTGTAGTGATCTTAGTTGTCGATAAACACTAATTCATGGAGTAGGTTTTTATAAACCCATACACAACTTTCTACCCTTGTGCTAAAACTATAGGTATTTTTGGCATATCACTAATTATATTAGTGGAAATGAAACTACCCATAACTCCACTATCAATTTGGACATTAATATTTGTATTAAATAGCTTACCATTTAATACTATTGTAGTGGCTTACCCGTTGATGTTATAATTCCAAATTACTACATAGATTTTGTGGGGTTGTTCCTTAGCCCTATTACTTGACTCTAGCCTTTGGGTATATTTATTTGTATAATGTGGACCTCCACTAATGTAGCAACCTCCCTTGGATCCTTGGGTTATTTATTTTCTTTGTTCCCCTATTTCTTCTACTTGTGATGGCTTTGTCTACCTTTGTTATTGAGTATTTAAATTATTATTCCTTTCATCGAATTTATTCTTGAAATTTCCTTACTTCTCACTATTCCTATTCTCAAACTTTAGGTTCCCTATATTATTCTTATTCTGCTCTTGATCCCATTTCATGAAATCCACACTTTTTCTTTTTTGATTTCCTATCGATCCTCTTTTGTCAAACCACCATAGTTGAAGAAGGATTTTTGAAGGTTGGATTCTTCTTGACAAGCCAAATCATATGCATTTTACAAGATCTTGTATTTGAGTAAGTTTATCACAATTATAATCTTAGGATATACTCCTAAAATGAACTTATATAACTTTAAATGCTCATTAGCCTCATATTCGGGTACATACTTTAGAATCTTAACAAATTTTTGATAGTATAGCTCCATAGTAAGGGTTCCCTGATGGAGTGTAGAGAATTCCTCAAATTTCTCTACATAGAATTGGTTTGATAAGAACCTTTTCTTAAAAGTTCAAAAAACATTGTCCCACTAAATATTCACTACCTAGATAATTTTACCAGCTTTGAATATATTCTACCAATATGAAGCTACATCATGTAAATGGCAGGTTGTCACGGCCCAACTATTTCAATAATCATTTTTATTTAAGTCTAACTATATTGTTCATACCTCAGGTTGATTATTAGGCCTAGAAAACGTAAACTCCTTCCTTGATTCACCCATCTCTACAACTCACATAGGTCTATCTTGTAAGTGCATTAGGTGAACCCAAGCTATCTATCTTATTTCCAAATGAGCTAGCTCTTTTCCATATCCCCATTTTAATTCATCAAAAGGGTGGACTATCTCCCTACATCGTGCAAGTCCATCTACGGTGAGGTATCAAGTCTATTCGGAAAATTATACTATATATTGTAAGTGCATTAGGTGAACCCAAGCTATCTATCTTATTTCCAAATTATCTAGCTCTTTTCCATATCCCCATTTTAATTCATCAAAATGGTGGACTATCTCCCTATTTCGCGCAAGTCCATCTACGGTGAGGTATCAAGTATATTGGGAAAATTATACTATCCTTCTCATCTAAATGATGAGTTAACCTATTTATCATTTTTGGTCTCTCCTTTGACCATAAACCAGAGTTAAGTGTTTATATTTTTTTAATAATTATTGCATCATTTAATTTCTACATCCATCAAGGTTTCTTATGATAGTTTGAGTATACATTTACTTTGGCACAATCCACTAAGCATCGTGAGACCATCAATTTATATTATTATAAACATTGAATAAATGATAGTAATTACCAAATACAAAGGATCCATAATGAATCTCTCATTTTCTAAGGATCATTAAGGTATCTTTAATATTATCACTTTGCATTTCTTTAATAAAATTTGAAACAAGCTACTCCACATATGTAACACGATAAGACATACAAATCTCATAGACATTATGTAGTTTACATTTTAGAATTATGGTACAAGATAAATATACCATAACACCTCATAAATTTATTATAGGAATAATCAAGCACATAACTAAATTCATTGGCTTATTAAAAATTCTATATTAAAGATAAAAATTCCAAAGAATCAAATAACACCAAAAATTACCTTGGTAGAAACCCCGAAGAGAAACCTAGCCTCGAAAAATTAAATATTTATTGTTTTCAATTATCCTTTGATTATTACATTGAAGGGTAGAATTTCTAACTATAGAGTGGAAAAAAGGTGCATCTAGAAAAGTGAAATGAATTGCATCTATTTATTTAAGCATTTAAAAGCGACATTTAAAGTAAACATGGTAATAATATATATAAGAAATGGGGTCCTCTTTATATTAATCAACTTGTCAAATTCATGGTTACAATGCATCCTATTGAGGGTTCTAAATTGATACAATTATTACAAGGTGTCAAAGGACATAATCCTTTCAATGACTCGGATGCACTTCAAGGCCTTCCTCGCACTCACGAATTTTCCAAGACCAGTTTTTTCGTACTGCTCAGATAATCTATCTGTATTCAAACTTGTAGATCCTATCTTGCATGTTGAAATAGCTATATATACACACAAACAACTCAAATTCATTAATAGCATATGTAGATTGAGATGAATTCAAATAGATGCATGCGATAGTGAATATGAATAGTAAAAAGCATAATAGAAGGTGCAAAACTACTCAAAATTGCACCAAAACTTAGTATAGTGCATATATTCTAATATAGAAATGATCTATGCTAAAACAAAGATGAAATAAGATGCAAAATTCATGGTCATCCCTGGGTGTTACAATTGTAACTGTTAACTGCCCCAGGGTGGGGTGGACACCAAACTTGGTGGTTTTCACCTCCAATTCTTATCGTATTTGGTTCAAACTATTTATAGGGTTGTTTTCATAAAATTTGATGATCTAATTTACTAAAATGGGTTGGTTTTCGAATATATTTACATATATGGTATCAAATGGAAACCACCTTCAATTGATGGATATTTCAAGAGAAAACATACGATGAAAAAGGTATTGAATCTCAACAGCACTTTGAGGTGAAATATTACAAAATACTCCTCTTAAAATTGGGTGGATTGGCTCCACTTTATAGCTCAAGAGACCACAAGGTTAAATGGGCAATTTTAGCCATGTGAAGTAAGTGCCACCATTTATCAAAATTTTATCATGCATTCAGTGGGATAAACCTTCAATTCAGGCCTTAAATTTGTAGGTTTGTGACTGAATTAGTGCATCCTCAATCTATCATAAATCAATGGGCAGGATAAATGGTATAATTTTATTTCCATGTATTACCCTTGACTTTTTAAGAGTCGAGGGGCTTGGTCATCCACCAAGGGGTGACTGTTGGTGGCCATCCCAAGGTGGGGTAACCATGAACTTGGTGGTTGCCCTAAGGTGGGGCGACCATGGCTACATGGCCCATTTCCAAAAGTGGGGTATAACTTCCCAAAAGTAATAAGAACCACTATTTAACCCCTGATAGTTACCTGAGGGGGATGTATGGTGTTGATAAGAGTGCATCTTGGTAGTCTAATCAAATTGACATGATTTTAGGATACGTTGTGTGAAACACAATGTAAAGCAAAAATAGATAACTAAACTATCAAATGATTAAGGTTATTCAATAAACTAACCAAATTTAGATGTGTCTATTGTGGAAGAAGCATATATTATTGGAATCCTTGCTTTTGATATATTTGAAGTATTTGATTTTGGTAAACCTTTTAGCCACACAGTAAGGATAGGTTTAGGATTAGGGTATACTTGGTCTTGGTTCCTTGTTTCACTTATAAGCCTATTCAAAGAGTCATCCCAAGCCTTCAAGGATACCAAGAATTTTCTTTGTGGAATTTGTGCTTAATTATATTCCCTAGTGTAGGCTTGAAATTGTCTTTGGTAATAATTTTTTTGAATGTATGCAAGTTGCACTTTTGAGTGTTTGAGTGTTGATTTTAATAATGAATTAATAATTATGCCTACCCCATCAAGTTAAGAGTCAATAAGTGAATGAATAGTGATGAAAACAATGAGTTTCTTGACCAATATGACTTGATTAAGGTTCCTTCAGATTTACCAATTGTGAAATTTATCAATTTTGTTAAGATTGTGGTGGTTTTTAGGACTTTTTCTTTGTTTTTTCTTATGTTTTTTTTGGCATTTTTTGGTGGTCATCCTAGGGTGGGATGACTACAAAATTTATGGCCATCCTAGGGTTGTTATTCTGGTTTGTATGAGGAGTTTGGGCTTGATAGTTTACCTTATTAGGTGGTTTTGGTTGCACAGGCCCTAGAATGCTATTGACAACTTGATTAACTATTGCTGGATTTGGTTGTATTGGATTGCATTTTGTGTTCTTATTAAACTTCTTTTTATGATGTTTTGCAATTTCCCCCTCTTGAATTTTTATTTCTTTAAATGGTCTAGCCTACGCTAGAGCCTCTTTAAGATTTTGGTATTTTTGGAGTTGTAGCAATAATAAAATTGGCTTTAAATAAATCTTAGAAAACATGTGAGTTAGCTCAGACACTAGTAGTAGGTATGGTAACTTAGCGAGAAACATTCACCACTTGTTACCATAATTTATGATTGACTCATCATCATACTGCTTCAACCCTATGAGGTCATTCAAAGTCACCTTTTGCGTAGTGTTAAAAGCAAAATATTCTAGGAATACGTCTGCAAATTATTCAAAGCTATGGACGTTGTACCTTGGGAGTTGATTGTACCTCTCTATAACTGGCCTAGATAGGGAAATAAAAAATATCCTTACAAGTAATGCATCGTTATCCTAGATACAAAAGCATTGGTTCATAAACCTAGTAACATGCTCTTGTGCATATTTCTCTCATTTGAATCTATCTAAATTTGACCTTTTGAAATTGTTTGGGTATGGAGGGGAAGGTATTTATGGGTGAAGCGATTGATTGCGAAGCTGACACAGGGTGGGATTTTGAAGATTGGATCCATAGGTTTTATTTTCTATTGTTTCCATGCATTCCAACAATGTATTATATGCATAAGAGAATTTTATCTCCTCTTATTTGCTTTGGTCCCATGGGGGAGGGCGAGAAATATCAAGTATATGGCATGGTGGTTGAGTTTCATAAACCATACTTCCACAAGGTGCTTCCAGATATTTCTCTTCTTGTTCAATTTCATCGTAGACTCCTTAAGGTGTTTCTTGAATTGGCCTACAAGGAGGAACAAGCACCTGTAGAAGGTTATCTATGTTTTACCTAGGATGCAAGTCCAAATTAAGCCTAGGAGGTCGAATATGCAACCTCTAGTTAGGCCTAGTAAGCCTATTTTGATTAAATGTGGGTTGCCTCTGATGAACCCCTATTTATGTGTACTTGGGGTAGGAACCCCATTATGTAAGGTATCTTGAAATAGTTCATGGGTTTGTTGTTGAATCCGTTTCTTTTCTAACTAATACTTGTGATCCAAGCGTTGTTTATCTAGTTGAAACTAATTTAATTGAACTTGGTGGTTAGCATATATTTTAACAACTTGATTTATTTAATCAGTCGTGCAAGGTCTAATAACCCTAGAAGTATTACCACGGGGCCTATCTTGTTCACAAGGATCTAAAATATCGACTATGATATTCACTCGATTGAGAGAGGTCACATTCACTTGAGGATTAATATTAAATAAATATTATTTATACTTAGCTGGCACATAAGTACATTGTTCTTGCATGGAAAAATTATACTGAGGAAGGGAAGGGTTGAATTTTCTCACCCAAGGCGATGAGTATCATACTCATCTTGGTACTTATGTTTCTTTGACCTATTAGGGTAGTTTAAAGGTGTAGTTTGATCATTTGACCCTACCCATGGTGTGTAATCTTGATCTTACCCATTGGTGGGCAAAGGAGACCGAGAAGGTATGCGGATGCATGGTATTGTTATATTGTGCCTCAACATGCAGTTTTCATTATTGAAAGAAGGCATATGAAGTGTCTATATTTGGAAAGTATGTTCCCTAATTAGGACCAAGACCTATAGGGGTGTCCCATGTAGGGGTCCCTTGTAGGTTAGGTTCCTGATTTGAAATTCTAGGACTTGGGCAAGTAGGAGGCTGCCAAGGAGGTATAATTATATCCTTAGGGTTAAATTAGAGACATTATATATCTCCTTGCCTACTATTCATAGTGTCAATCCTTGAATGGATTTGGTTATGGGTGCATACCATATCTACTTTATTTCAAAGCCTACATGATTATATCTTTTACAACTTTTAATGATGCAACACACAAGAATAGAAACACACAATAATACAAGTGTTTATCTCTTTTAAATATTTTATATGTGTTTCCTAAATTGTTTGGTGTGTTTTAATTTATTTTTCAAAGAGATATTTTTTCATGTGTTTTCATTGTGTTGGATGATATTCTTTTGTTTAAGGTATTTCACTTGTATATTTGTAGTGACTAAACCTGGTGATGAAGTCTAGGCAACCATACCCACTGAAATATGGAGATGAAACCCATATCCAATTAGGGAGTGCAGGTCCTACCAGTCCTCACCCATACTGACCATGGGCAATGATACACCCTTATAAGAGGAATGCATGCTATTTTCTACATCTAAGACAATTCTTGGAGCTAGCCTTGGCCAAAAAGAGGGTTCATATCAAAAATCATTTGAGCCAATGGGTGTATATGAAGCCCACTATAGTTGGTCTCAATTAGTGGTTGGGGATGAAGTTCCAACTCACTAATGTTCAAATGTGATGTGGTGTGTGTGGTTTATTTTATACTTTAAAAAAGTAAAACAAAAGAGCACTCAATGATAACTTCACTAAATGCAAAATAATGTTTCACTTTCATAAGTATTGAATAAATTATTGAGCCTACAAAATGCATGCCCTATATGGCAACCTAACCGTTAGGTAGGTTGCAAGCAATAAAATCACACAAATGCATTCCTACTTGGTTCTTTTCCTGTTTTTCATATTTTTGTTGTTTTTGAGATTAAGAAAAGTGAAATCTACTTTTCAAATAAAAAGAAAAATCTAACTTTTTCTAAATCGTAAAAATGCAAAATAAGATCAAGATACTCATCTTGAAAGCCTAAGTTTGTTGCTATTTCTATTAATTTGAGTTGTAGGCTCCCTATTTCGTGGATACCCTAGGGTGTAATGGTTGCTAATTTGGGGGTCATCCTGAGGTGGTATGGTTGTCGTGCCAACCCCTGGGTGTTCCAATTACAAAATCAGGGGTCATTTAATTCCAAAATGACCAAAGCTTGCAACATTTAAAAAGTAAAAACTAAGTTAAAACTTGTTTAAATCAAATGAGACAAGGGTCCCACCATGATCGCCATTGTAGAGAAAAAAATGGTGCATCTATAAAAGGTAAATCAATTGCATCTACTGATTTAAGCATTCAAAAGCAACATTTAATGTAAACATGGTAACAATATATATAACAAATGGGGTCCTATTTATATTAATCAACTTATCAAATTCATGATTACAATGCATCTCCTTGAGGTTTCTAAATTCTTACAATCATTAAAATGTGTTAAATGATATAATACTTTCAATGACTTAGATGTGCTTCAAAGCCTTCCTCACACTCATGAATTACCCAAGAGTAGGTTTTTGGTACAACTGTGATAATCTATCTATATTAAGACTAGTAGCTCCTTCCTTGAGCACTGAAATACCTAGATCTACACACAAAGAATTCAAATTATTTAATAGCATATGGGGATTGAAACCAAATCGAAGAGATGCATGCAATAGTGAATAGGGTTATGCATAAGGGGTCAGCCCCAAAATGTATTTATATAAATTTGGTGAATCAATTTCAAAATCTAGGTGAATAGTGTCCAATAACATGTAAAAGGTTCATTATTAGGGGAAATATTGGAAATTTAAACTTAAAATTCTCAAATTGCTATAAAATGGGGTTGAATTGACCCAAAAAAAAATTGCATCCAAAATTTTTTGGCTAATGGGCCCTGGTCAAGGGTCCCAAATATTAGCCAATTCCAAATTTTAAAAATCCTAATTTTAGCCAATTTGGCTATAAATAGCCGCTATGCATAACCCTAGTGAATATGAAAAGTGAAAAGCATAATAGAAGGTGCAAAACTACTCAAAATTGAACCAAAACTTAGTATAATGCATATATTCTACTCTAGAAATGATATATGGTAAAACAGAGATGAAATTAGATGCATAATCCATCGTAATAGATGGGTGTTACGATTGTTATTTTTAACCAACCTAGGCTGGGATGACCACCAAACCTGGTGGTTTTTACCTCCAATTATTTTGGAATCTAGTTTAAAATATTCTTAGGTATGTTGTCATCGAATTTTGTGATCTAATTCACTAAAATGGGTGGGTTTGGGAATGGATTTTCATATTTGGTATCACTTGGAAACCTCCTTTGGTTGATGGATATTTCAAGGGAAAACACATAATGAAAAGGGTATTAAAACTTAGTAGCACTTCATGGTGAAATATTGCAAAAGACTCCTCTTAAAATTTGGTGGATTGGCTCCACTTTATAGCTCAAGAAAACACAAGGTTAAATTGGTAAGTTTGGCCATGTTAGGAAAGTGCCACCATTTGTCAAAACCTTGTCATGCATTGGGTGGGAGAAACCTCAATTTGCAGGTTTGTGACTGAATTGATGTGCCCTCAATATGTTATAAATAAATGGATGGGATAAATGGTAGAATTTGATTTCCATTCATCCCACCCTTGATATTTTAAGAGTCTAGGTGCTTGGTCGTCTCCCCCAAGGGTGGTTGTTGGTGGCCACCCAACCCAAGGATGGTTTTTAGTGGTCGTACCAAGGTGGGGCAGCCATGAACTTGCTATCCATCCTAAGGTGGGGTGGCCATGGATGCATGGCCTAAAAATTCCCAAAATTTTGGTATAACTTCCCAAAAGTGGTAAGGACCACTATTTAACCCCTAAGGTTTTTCCAAAGGGGCCATACAATGTTGATAAGAGTGTATATTGGTATTATAATCATATTGAAATGATTTTAGTATCTACACCAACCTACTAATACATTCAGATCTAGTCACCAAAATCCCTTTGGTCTTCACAAAAGCTTCATTCAAATTATAGAGCTACTACTCTACTCAAATTTGTGTATCTCAAGACAACTCATTATATCTTGCTTGCACCCTCCATTAATACCTCATCCATAATTTGGATACAATATTTGGGTATATAAACCAGTACCTCTCAGATATGTGAAACGGTTTATCAATTATTGTTTGCAATATTACATATATTTAGCTTAAACAAACTATCAAAAACAATCATGCATACACTTTGGATACAATTCTGAATGTATTATAACAAGTTTAATACAACATTTGCTTTAATTTTCCTCTAAGCACAAAAATCTCACACAAATTCAAAAGGATTTCATGTTCTATGTTTGAGATGCATACCCATCTTCAATTGTCACCCAAAGGCCCCTGTAACCTACTAAGGTTTGGCACAAATAAGAGTGGAAAAATTGCTATGAGGAAGTATAAATCCTTAATATCGATTCAACCTTGCATGACATATAAAATATCTAATGATTATCTATCTTTTAACACTACATTAGGATACCTTAGGATTGGTTAATTCCTAAAATTCTTATGGTTGTAGCTTATATCAATGTCTTCTCTAAAATAAAGCACAAGAAAAATTAACAAAAAGACAGTCGTGAGTACCCTTATCCCGAAGGCAATAAATCCAATGTTCAAGAAGATAAATAAAATTGAATAAAATTTCCTTTCACTATCTTGCAATACACCGATATACCAAGCTAATCACTCAACAACATAAGTAGTTTAACCTAAGCATAGCTAAAATTCTATCTAGCTATTTAAATCATGTCAACTTCATCCACGCTAACAGTCCCCACTTCCCATATTAATATTAGTATTGATGGAACCATCAGTTTAAGAATCTCATGGATATGGATAGAATTCTCTATAGTGTTCACCTATTTTAGAATAACCAAAGCCAAAATACTTGGTAAGACAACTAAGGTATGCAGATGTTGGATGTAGCCAAAATTTAGAACTCCACATTGAGTATTCTACCAGGTTACATCATTTGGGAGACTAAATCCTCATCAGATATTAGATTTCTCTTGACATACTACACTAGAGATTTAAATCATATACTATAATAGAGGTACTCTTTTTATGCGAAATTATTCCACCAAATATATTATATTATAGATATTATGTATCAACTAACATATCATCTTAAAAAACAATGCTATAAGTCATATATCACAAAATCAAACTTAGGTTCCTACTTGAATTCCACTGTCAGTTGACTAGTAATATTACATAGGCAACAAAATCAAGATAGTAAAATCAATTCACTACCTCGTAGAAATTATATCTTTCCATGTGTATCTCTTCCCTTCCGAGGGTGGCAACAAAAGCCATTTAAAATTAATGAATGGAAAACCTTAGCCATTATTATGTATAAATGTAACAATGTTCTCTCCTCTTTTCATGTTAGAGCTACTATATAAGACCAGAGATAAGTCCAACTTATCTTTATTATTTAATATCTTTCCAAAGATAATGAATAATAGAAATTACATCATAATTTATCTTTTACACAAGTGAAATATCACCATGAATAAAGTTGTCTATCAACAAGCTACTATTATCTTTTCCATAATACATTTTTATCAAGGTCATTCTATGTGTGCCACTTCATCTGATAAGGTTATTCATTCATGATTTTATGGGTTTTCATGAATAAATATCTATACACTTTTACTTGTGGTATCACATTATTGGTGGTGAGATCTTCCCTATCACCATAAGGTAATATATCTTTGAAAAAGTACAATTCTATTAGCATAATCATATTCTTAAGTAAAACATACTTTCAAAAATTAAACAAGAAATAGTTATTTATTCCTTAAATAAAATATGTCACATTTTCATAGAATATACATTTTATGTTACTATTCATGAAGTAACCAACCATTCCATATATATATATATATATATATATATATATATTAACATGGCAATATACAAAACCATTAACACAAAAAAAAAATCCAAGGGAGGGTCATGACATCCTCCACCCATTAGGCTTAATATAGTCTTGTGTGTATCATTATATTTTAAACAATATTCAAACATTACAAAGCATTTTCAAATAGGAATGAGAAATTTTTATGCATATCTATTACTTTATCCCAAGTAGCATTGCAATAAAATTAATGGTCCCATTCGACCTTGCATTACTCCAGGATCCCCTTCCTCATTGATTTGGAATGAAACTCAAGGATCTTTACTAGTTGAACATTTATAGCCTTTGGATTTACCATATGCAAATTAGAAAATTCCCACACATGGTTAGGGTTAGCAACATATTTTCTAAGAAATGAAATATGAAAGGTGTCATGAATATTTGATAGAATCGATGGTAAGGCAAGTTGGTATGCCAAAAGACTGATATTTTTTGTAATTTCAAAGGATCCAACAAAATGTGAACCAAGTTTTATGGATTTAATAGAACTATTCTTTAATATCACCCTAATTAGTACTTTTTCATATCCATTAAACACTCTTGGAAAGCTCTTCAGGTCAGCATAACACTTTTAATGATATGTAGCTTCTTTAAGCCATTCTCTGATGATTCCCAATTGTTGCTCCTTTTCATTGATCATATCAAGTCCAAGCACAATTTTTTCCTCTATATTATCCCAAGATAATGGTGTACTATGCCTTCTACCATACAAATCTTCAAATGGAGCCATGCCTAGGGTCTAATGGTGATTTTTGTTATAGGGAAATTATACCAAGTATAGGTAATATTATCATCAGGTTTTTTGATCCATACCATACATGCAAAGCATGTCCTCTAAAACATTGTTACCCTTTCAATTTTCCCATTAGTTTTTGGATGATATGTAGAAATGATATTTAACTTGGTGCTAATGGCTCGATGTAAGTCTTACCAAAACTTAGGTGTGAATCTCAAATCTCTATTTAAAATGATAACTTCCATAAAACCATGAAGCTTGAATATTTCAATGGAAAATATGTTAGCCACAACCACAGCATCATCCTTGGTATTTTTGGGTATAAAGTGTGCAACCTTGGTCATTTTGTCGACCACAACTAGGATTACATCATGCTATAATATGGTCATTGGCAAACCTACAATAAAATCAATCGAATCACCTACCATTTTTGTGTTGGTACATCATGAGGGTATAATAGTCCTACAAGATGTCTATTTTACTTTTAATTTCTGGTATTCAAGATATTGGACAATAGATTTTGTTAAGTCCCTCTTCATTTGTAGACAATAGAAGGTTTTCTACATATTCTCTATCATTTTTTTCCTCCTAGATGAGAAGAATATGGAGATATATATGCTTCATTCATGATAATTTTATTTAATAATTGGCCTCTGAAACTACTACCTGGTCCTTAAAGTAGAAAAAAACATACTTGATGTTGAATTCCTTACTATCAACAAATTTCCTTCCATCCTTTCTTAGATTTTATTTCAAAAAATCCTATTGTTGCATTTCCTTAACCTATTTTATCAGGTCCACATTGATGCGAGGTAATACAACTATGTGTCTTCTCCTACTAAGGGCATCAACAACCTTATTTTTCTTCCATTTTATGTATTCAATGCCAAAATCATATTTAGGAAGAAATTCTAGCCATCTTCTTTACCTAGAATTTAGCAAAAGTAGAGAAAATATGTACTTAAAAATTTGATGGTTTTTTCTCAACTCAAAGAGTCTTCCTATCAAATAGTATCACCAAATTTTGAGAGCAAAAACCACTACTACAAATTCTATATGAATAGGTTGCATAATTGACCTCATGTTGTTTCATTTTGCTAGATTCATAAGCTACTACTGCTTCATATTTAGAGAGCACTCCTCCTAAAATTTCTAATGATGCATTTATCCACATAAAAAAGCAACCCTAAGGATCTAATATCTTTAGCATGGGATATGTAGTGAGTTTTTGTTTGAGTTGATTAAAAGCTTTCTCACATTTATTTGTCGACTTGAATTCTTTTCCATTCCTCTAAATCTTAGTTATTGGAGTGGTTATATTGATGTAGTCCTTCACATAATACCTATAATATCTAGTACAACCCATGAAACTTTATAATTCCATCATATTTGTTGGTGGTGGCCAATTTAGTATAGCCTCTATTTTCTTAGGATCCATTGTGATCCCTTCTATTAATACAATATGCCCTAAATATTGCACTTATGAGACATAAAATTCACATTTCGATAATTTTCCATACAACTGATTCTGCCTTAGCAACTCCAATACGATATAAAAGTGTCTATCATGCTCAGTATTATTCTAGGAATATGTCAAAATATCATCCAAGAATACAAGAATGAATCGATCCATTAGCTTCCTAAAATTACCATTCATCAAATTCATAAATATTGCTAGAGCATTTGATAGACCAAAAGTCAAGATAGTAAACTCATAATATCAATAACAAGCTTTGAAGGTTGTCTTATGGGTATCCTCTTATTAAATATTCAATTGGTGATATCTCGACTTCAGATCAATCTTTGAAATAATAGTGGCATATTTAAGATGATATATGAGATATATGATTCTAGGTAGAGGATATCTATTTTCTAATGGTTGCCTTGTTTAACATCCTATATTCTATACATAGTTGCAAGGAACTATCCTTTTTCTTGATAAATAGTATTGGTGCATCCCATGATTATATGTTTGGTATAATCAATCCATTTTCCAGAAATCCTTACAATTGCACTTTTAGTTCTTGCATCTCAATTGGATCCATTCTACAAGTAGCTCTTGAATAGGTTATTTTCTAGGTTGAATTTCAACTATGAAATCAAATTCACATTTAGGAAGAAATCCAAGTAAATCCTATGGAATTATATCTCTAAACTTTTGAATTACTAGGTTTTTCTCAAATACCTCTTCCTTCTTTTCATATTACATCGTATTTAACTTCACTACATAAATTTTTCCTTCTATCATCATTGCCTCCTTATGTTGCATTGCAGAGAGGATATGGGGTTGAAAAGCCTCCTATAGGCTATAAACCCTCTGTACTTTCCTACCATATTTTTAGTACTCAATCCATCTATCCTAGAAATTGATTATAGCCTTACATGCTTGTAACCAATCCATTCCTAGCACTACATAAAATTCATGTAGTGATACTACATAAAGGTAACCTATAGTTTTACCACTAGGTAAAATAATTTCAGCCATAGGGTAACACTGATCTACATAGTAGGTATGTCCTTAGCCATACTTGAACTTCCACCCATGGGCCAAGATTCCTATCATTTCTGATATAATATTAATTAAGTTAATGGAAATAAAATTATTTGTGGTACCACTATCAATCAAAATTCTAACATATCTACTAAAAATATTACCTTTTATTAGCAGTGGAGTAACACATCCTTTCAAATTTTGACTCCCTATTGTTGCATAAATCTTGTATGCAAGTTCTTTATAAGGTGGTTCTTTTCCATTCAAACTTGATCCTATTTTAAGTGGATATGTTTTGGAATAATGCAGACTACCACATTCATTACATCCTACTTTGGGTCCTATATGTGTTTTATGCTTCTATCCATATTCTATTTTCACTGCTAGTGAGGGATTAGTCAGACCCTATGCTAGTGGTTGGTTATAACCATTATTGTGATTGTTAAAATTTTTGTTCTTCCCTTTGAAGATTTTCCTAAAATTTCCTTATTTCCTATAATTTCTTTTGTCCTACCTAGGCGAACTCTTGTTTTCTTGATCACTTTCCCATTTCATGAACCCCACACTAGTTCTTTTTATCAGTGCCTTTATGTCCTACTAATATCCCTCTTATTAATCGATGTAAGGATTGAGATAAGTTTCAACTTTCTTGGCTAGATCAGAGGTCTTATAAATAGTATTAAGTTCTTGCATATTCACTTCATGCCCTACTCTGGGATCCATTCCTAGAATAAACTTATGGACCTTAATTTTCTTTCTATATGCAGGTACATTCTTCGATAGCTTGATGAACTTTTTATAATAAAATTCGACCATATTATTCCCTTACCTAAGGTTGTTGAATTCCTCAAAAATTTTGGTGTAGAAGTTTTTGGTGAGGAATATTTCTTGGAAATTTGTCATAAATTTTGCCCATTTTAAATCAACTACAACCTCAATCCCTTGTTACCCACTATACGTTTCTCACCAATTCAAACCAACTCCTTATAAGTGCAAAGTGGCATAGGGTATTCAGGTTTCAGTGGAGTATTTATTAATTTATAGAAAATATCTATCTCCTTCAACCAAGATTTGGATTTATCACCATATTCTTCTCCATTAAACTTGGAATACTTTAGGTGTTTCATGTCCTTCCCCAATTCTATATCTAGATAGATTCTAGTCTATTGTGATTTTGAATGGGTCTTATTGACTTAACCTACTCTAGAATTTCTAGGTAGTGAATCTCTATTCACTATAGCCTCCAACAATTATTACTACACTTCCATATGTTCCCTCAATAAGGCAACTATTGTATTAAGATCCTCCCTCTCATTATCAAGAGTATCCATACCTATATATTCAGGGTCTTATTCTCTACATTATTTTGTTGTGTCTTCCTAGTTGATGGGGAACCACTCCCTCTCCTTCTCTTGGGTGGAATTGTCCCTCACCACACATAGGAGAGATAGTAAATATTAGTTCACAATTACATCCTTGAATTATTTTCTTCTACTAGAAATTATTTTCTAGTTGTCCTAACTCAGTAATCTAGGTCTATTATAAGTAGACCTCATTTCCTTGTAGGTATAGTCTTTACATGGTGCACTATACTAATACACTCATCTATACTTGTGCAAGGAAATATGTATCCCTACAAAGTCTATTGGGAAAATTAGACTATCCTTCCCATATAAATGATGTGTTAGCCTACCTATCATTTTTGGTCTCTCCTTTGACCATAAACCAAAGTTAAGTGTTTAATTTTTTTTTAATAATTATTGTATCATTTAATTGCTACATCCATCAAGGTTTCTTATGATAGTTTGAGTATATATTTACTTTGGCACAATACAATCCACTAAGCATTGTGAGACCATTAATTTATATTATTCTAATCATTGAATAAATGATAGTAATTACCAAATACAAAGGATCCATAATGAATCTCTCATTTGCTAAGGATCATTAAGGTTTATTTAATATTATCACTTTTCATTCCATTAATAAAATTTGAAACAAGCTAGTCCACATATGTAACACAATAAAGCATACAAATCTCATAGACATTCTATTGTTTACATTTCAGATTTTTGTTACTAGAAAAATTTGCCATAGCACACAATAAATATTTTCTAGGAATAATCAAGCACATAATTAATTTTTTTGACTTATTACAAATTCTATATCAAAGATAAAAATACCATAGAATCGCATAAATATAAAAATTACCTTGGAAGAAATCCCAAAGAGAAAACCCAACCTCAAAAAATTGAATCTTGATTATTTTCAATAATCCTTTGATCCTTACATTGAATGGCAGAATTCTCAACCTACTCATACATTCAGATCTAGTTGCCAAAATACCTTAATTATTCACAAAAGCTTCATTCAAATTATAGAGCTACAACCTTGCTCACATCTAGGTATCTCAAGATAAATTATTTTGTCTTGTTTGCATCCTCCATTAAGACCTTCTCCATCATTCATAAAAAACCATGTGAACCAGTACCTCTCAAACATGTGCAACTATTTATCAGTTGATATTTGCAATATTACATGTCTTTACCTTACAGAAACTATCAAACGTGATCATGCATACACTTTGGATACAACAGTGAAGGTTTCTCACAACTTTAATACAATATTTTCTTTCATTTTTAAAATGAATAGATTCTTTCCAATGCTTACATTAACAATTTAGTCACCACTTCTCCTATAAAAAGTGAAGTGACATGTTCATAGAAACATATTCCTCTAAGCACATTAGTTTTACATAAATTTGAAAGGAGTTCATGTTCTATGTTCGACAGGTATACCCATCCTCAACTATCACCTAAAGGTCCCTATAACCTGCTAATACCTCACACAAACAATAATTGAAAAATTATCATGAGGAAGAATAACTCCTTAATATCAATTCAACCTTACATAACATAGAAAGTATCTAATGATTATCTATATTTTAACAACTACATTAAGACAACTTAGGGATCTATAGAGGACTTCCCTAGAAAATCCTCCCTAGGAAGTCCTACACCACTTCCCTATGGACCATACTTTGCCCTGTCCCAGATCCCTGGCCTTGTTCTGGAACATTGGCACTTCCTTTGACCTTCATCCTTGGCTAGTTGTCATTGCAGATGATATTCTTGGGGTGGGAGATCATTGTTCCATTTTTCTACCCCTTTCCTTATTGTTTGGTGGGGTTTTCTACTGGTGCCTGTGATCTAGGATATCCCTAGGTTTTTTTGGGATGTCTTTGGGTTCTATTCCAATTCCCTGACACTCCTTTACCATCCTCCTTGGCTGGAAGGTGTTGCATATGATCTCCTTGGGTTGGGATATCCCTATTTTAATTTTCTACCCCTTTCCATACCTTCTGGTAGGTTTTTCCTTTTGGTTCCTGTGAACTAGGACATTGTTGGAACAAAATCTGCCTTCGGTTAATAGTGTTGCGCCTTAGACTTTGCCAACATTGAATAGACAGATCTTGCTTGAGATCATCTGTCTAGTCTCCAGAGAAGGCTGGTTCCTTTGAGTTTTTTAGAGAAAAGGGGAACAAGAGATAAGGGAAATATAGCCTAAGCTAGAAACTTTTCTCATGGTACAGATTGGACAACAACAAACATTGATGATGCAGATTACTACTTTCGAAGTTTTCTTTATATCTTCTTTATAGAAAACATGAATTCCTGAGTGTGACTTTTAGATGTTCGTCTAAAAGCATGTAAATATATTTTAATGTTCAACTCTAGAAACAAGATTTATACGTGCACAGTCCAGATTTCAGAACAGATACATTATAAAACTTAGAATGAATAAAAGTTAAAACAACAGATACATACACTTGCACACAGAAGTTTCGGAAGCCAGAAGAAGAAATCTTTTATTGCTTGTAATCCAAGTACATGTACATCAAGCTTGTAAACGTCCAAGAGCCGACCCTTTTTTTGGAGTCGCTCACCCCTATATATACCCTAAAAGAGTATCTTTTTCTAAGTACATCTTACTATTTTACAAGCAATCATCTGCAGTTTCTAATAATACACAACAAGTCTTCTATGAATTAGATATCTTCTCTGCAGATTAGATTCTAGACGAGCCTGTCACATTTTCAATCATCTGGCAAGCCTGCTCTATCCTAGATTTCTGATAATCATGTCAGAAATCACTTCTTGGTGTCAGTGCATGCCTTTGATTGCCAAAAATACATTTTATTCCTTTACAGTTGGCGTGTCATGAAATCGTGACATTCTTTCCTTGCTTTGCTCTTTTGCCGCCTCCAGCCACAAAAATGAGACATGTCACGAAATCATGACATTCTTTCCTTGTTTTGTTCTTCTTGCCACTTCCAGCTATGAAATCGTGACATTCTTTCCTTGCTTTGCTTTTCTACCTCTTCCAGCCATGAAAATGAGACATGTCATGAAATCGTGACATTCGTCTCTTGCTTTGCTCTTCTACCGCTTCCAGCCATGAAAATGAGACATGTCATGAAATCGTGACATTCTTTCCTTGCTTTGCTTTTCTACCGCTTCCAACCATGAAAATGAGACATGTCACGAAATCGTGACATTCATCTCTTACTTTGCTCTTTTGTTGCCTCCAATCACGAAAATGAGACATGTCACGAAATCATGACATTCGTCTCTTACTTTGCTCTTTTGCTGCCTCCTATCACGAAAATGAGACATGTCATGAAATCGTGACATTTCTATGTCTTCAGCTTGATTCTTCTTCTTGCATCGCGAAAATGCGACATGTCGCGAAATCGTGACACTTTTGCCTCTTTGTTCTCTTTTGTCGCTTTTAGCCATGAAAATGCAACATGTCGCGATATCACGACACTTTTTCCTTCTTGCTCTTTCTCTTCTCTTTAGCCACGAAAATGTAACATGTCGCGATATCGTGACACTTTTGCCTCCTTGCTCCCTTTTGTTGCTCTTAGCCATGAAAATACAACATGTCGCGATATCGCGACACTTTTTCCTCCTTGCTCCCTTTTGTTGCTCTTAGCTACGAAAATACAACATGTCGCGATATCGTGACACTTTTGCCTCCTTGCTCCTTTTTGTTGCTCTTAGCCATGAAAATACAACATGTCGCGATATCACGACACTTTTACCTCCTTGCTCCTTTTTGTTGCTCTTAGCCACGAAAATACAACATGTCACGATATCGCGACACTTTTGCCTCCTTGCTCCCTTTTGTTGCTCTTAGCCATGAAAATGCAACATGTCGCGATATCGCGACACTTTTTCCTCCTTGCTCTTTCTCTTTGCTTTGGACCGTGAAAATGCAACATGTCGCGATATCGCGACACTTTTTCCTCCTTGCTCTTTCTCTTTGCTTTGGACCGTGAAAATGCAACATGTCGCGATATCGCGACACTTTTTCCTCCTTGCGGTGTTTTGCTTTTTCTTTGATCTTTAGCATATGGGCCACTTCGGTCTTCTTGGAAAATATGCAAAAAGGTGCATCAGCTATTTTTCTGTAGTTAGTCACTTTTTGACTAACATTCTTGGCGCCTTCCGAGGGATTTTTTGCTTGCAAAAATTTTGAACCAGGCCTTCATCCATTGGGAAACGGAGTCAACAACGCAGTTGTAAAAAGAATCTTTCAGAGAAAGACAAAGAACACAGGAAAATGCACTTAGATTAAAAGTGAACATTACCTCGTCAAAACTCCCTTTATACCTTAGTATCTCTATTCAAAAAAAAATGTCGACTTCTGATTGGCTGCGATTGAAAATTTTTTGTTAAGGCCAAAAAATGGTAATATTTACAAATATTGTCCGAATATACTTATATTATACTGTACATATAATTCCTTTTCTGCTTTCTCAATAGAAATATAACTTTAGGTGAAATGCATTCACCGTGATGGGAAGAACCAATCCATCTTGATCTTTCAACTCGAAAGCATTGAACTGTTTCTCCGAAACAATTTCAAACGGTCCCTCCTGAGAGCATCGAATTTATCATGGTTACCTGGCTTAGCTTTCTTTACATTCCATTTCAAAACCAAGTCTCCCACTCTAAATTTTTTGGCAGTTGTCTTTTTGTTGAACCATCCTTCAATATCTGCCATATGCTTCTGATTGTGATTGTATGATTGCTCTCTTTGTTCTTCTAACTGTAAGAGTTGCATTACTCCTGCAACTGTGTGTAGAATTTGGTCAATCTGAGGTAGCGGGTAATGATATTTGAGTGATGCTCTGTTCAGATTTCTGAAATCTACACACAATCTGATATCTCCATTTTTCTTCCTGATTGGTACCAAGTTTGCCACCCAGGTGGAGTGTTTAACAGGGTATACTATTTTAGCTTGAAGGAGTTTTAGCAGTTCTTGTTTCATCAAAGATTCTATCTTCGGATTCACTGGTCTTTGCTTTTGCCTAAAAGGCTTAGCTCCTTCTTCTGATTCTATGGTATGTTGAATAACATCTTTATTGTACACTTTTAGATCACTATACACCCAAGCTATGATGTCGGGGAATTTTTTACACAATTCTATGATCTGGTTCACTTCCTCTTCCATACAACTGATTCCAACCTTAATCATTTTTCCTGGCTCCAACTCTACATCTTTGTATCTTCTTTTATCGACCTTGATTTTCTGGCCAACTGCTCTATCATTGTTATCAAACAGGCTTTCAAGGGTGATGAGACCCTTAGGAATATGATTGTTTTTTAACTGAATAATATCCTCTTCCTCTTCATCCTGTAGATCCCGGTTGGCTGAGCAATTCATTTCATGGATTAAGAAATCCAGTATCTGTTCATCATTTTCAAAAACTTGCCAGAAAATATTTTTATCAGGCACTGAAGGCCTGTATATAAGTCTAACAGTTTTAGACTTTTGAATAACATTACTTACAAGACAAAAATTAGCTCCCACTGAAGCTAACAAATCTGCGTGGGTATTCTGTTCTCTAGGGATAAACTTTATATTTAGGGCCTCAAAGGCCTCTAAGAGATCCCACACTTTGTTCCTGTAAGCCTTCAAATAATGTTGTTTACTTATACATTTTTTGGTGACTTGATTCACAATAAGTTCTGAATCTCCATAGATGAGTAACTGTTTGATTCCCAATTTCTCAACCTTTCTTAACCCTAAGCACAGGGCCTCATATTCTGCTACGTTATTGGAGCAACTCCAAGTCAAATTGTAAGAGAAAACCTTTTCCTCTCCGGTGGGAGAAATCAAAACTATTCCGGCACCGGCTCCATTCTTGCACCTAGCCCCATCAAAGAAAAGCTTCCACAATTGATTCACAGAACCATCCTTTTCTAGGGAGGGTATCAATTTTCTTTTTGGTTTCTCAATAGAATAGTTTCCTATTTCTGTTTCTATCATGGCATTAAAATTCTGTAGAGAAAACTCGTCCTCATCTTGGAGCTCTTCTAATGTTTCTTCCATTAGATCTTCTTCTATTGTTTCTTCAGTCATCATATTTACACGGTCAGTTTCACCAATATTTTCTACATGAAACGTCGATGGTTTCTCATTAAAAATCTTGACCCTTCTACCTTTGAAAGGTATCTCCAAATGAGAATAATCTAAGGATAAGTATCCTCCTATATTTGTTGTGAACTCTCTGGATAGACACATACCAAAATAGGGCTCCAAGTCTACGACTACTACCTCTTGTATGATTGTCATCTGAGGCATTTTATGCAACTGTATGGGAATATCCTTTATCACTCCTACAATTTTTACTGGAGTACCATCTAACTGTAGGATGCCTGCATTGCTCCTAGTGTACTCCATTCCCATAATATCACATACTGCTTTGGGTATCACAGTGGTAGCAGCACCTGAATCTATCATGCAGTTGTGGACAACCCATCCTTCCATTTGAAGGGACAAATAAAAGGGTGGTGGCCTGTTCTTACCAATGGCGGACGTCAAGTTCGTTAGAACCATTTTTGAAGATGATGCGGTCCCACCTCCATTTTTCATTGTTCTTAGGGATTCCTGTAGGAGATCGATTTGACCTGGGATTTGAAGAGCATCATACATACTTGCCTTAGAAGGAGTCTTTTTCATTTCCTCTACTATACTTAATGTAGGTGAATCAACTATTCTTTCTCTTTCTTTGGCAAAAGTTTCATATTTATTTTTGTATCCCTGGGTAGCTTCAGTTCTTTGCCTTTTTGTCAGCGAGGGGAATCTCAACCTTTCCCTAGCTTGTTCTTGGGTTTCATTTTCCCCCGAGGAATAAATTCTTTGTGTGTTTCTTGCCCTTGAATTTTGGCTAGAAACTGATATTTTCTTTCCTGAGGGAGACTTCCCTTAGGAGTTTCTTTGGGAACTTCCTTGGGAGCAGGGGAAACATTCAATGGCTGAAGCTCTTTAGGGTCTACTTGTAGTGGTTTCTTACCTGATCTTGTCAAAACTAAAACCTGTTCTACCGTAGGCATCATGAAGTTGTGGTCCTTCTCTCTAATTATATTTACATGGCCTTTCATTTTTTCTTTACTCTTTTCAACTGCTATACTTTGTACATAATGTTGGTGTATCATACACGAACTTTCCCCATGTGGATCGTTACATGTAGTACACCAAAAGTTAGAATCAGTGGGAGGCTCCTCGGCCTCCACTGTCTCATTTGTATATATCGTGCTCGGTCTCTCTTGTCCCCTATTGCTTGATTGTGCTGCATCTCTCGTTACCTGAGGGAACCTCCTTGGCAGAAAATTCCTTTCAGCCTCTCTCTTTTTCATGGATGCCATTTCATTTGACAATGTCTTCATTGTATCAATTATGGTCGTGTATTGATCACTGGGGGGAGCTGATGCAAGGGGTGTAGCTGGTAATGCAAGGAATGTAGGAGGTGCGGCTATAGCTGGGAGGGCCTACGTTGATGGGAGTACGAGCAGTTTAGAAATTGATGCTTGGGAAAGCTCTGGTAAAATTGGCAATAGACTTTTTGATGGATATATTTTTGTAGCGATGAGATCAGCTTCACCCTTTGATTGCCTCTAGATAGATCCCAGGAAAAGTGGTTACATGGGATTGCCTTATTATCATACTGAGATCTGAATCAAAAGCCCTTAAATAATAGCATATAGCTTGTTCTTCCATGGGTTTTAGGCCTTGCGGTACTCTATCACGAGTTCTGGTAAATCTGATGTTGAAATCTTGGATTTCTTCTTGTGGATGCCTCTCAATGATAGTGAATTGATTCAACAATGTGAAAGGATCCGCATGTATATTAAATTCATCGACCAGACGACCGACCAGTACTACCCAAGAAGTAATGGATCCAGTGGGAAGCGCTCTGTACCAATAGAGCATCTTTCCTTTCAAAGATATAATCAACAATCTGACCATTACATCTTCCTGAGTGATGTTGTAAATAGATGCTAGCGATGATACATCTAAACAGTGCTCATCTATTGTTTTGCCTGTTTCGTCAAAGGTCGGTAATGCTTTTAGTGCAGCTTGTGGAATTTGGTGGTGTGTTCCCAAGTTCAAAGGGCCAGTTTGATTCCACACAAGATGCGTTAGGGTAGGGGCAGCTGCCATGATTGCTAAAGGAGTTACAACCGCTATGGGATTGCTTGTAGATGCTCCTACAATGGGTGTTAAAGAGGTGCTAATGGTGTCGAGCGGATTTGATCGTGCGGCTAGCACAGGGTGTGCTTTTAGGCTTTCGAGATGTAGTTCAAAGAACTCGATAGGTTCTTCAGAGTTTCTAGCTCGAGATCTGGTTATCATATGGCTATATAACTAGAAGGTTTTTAGACAAGGTCTTTCTTTTATGGTCTAAATTGCAACGGAGTCGCCAGGTGGTTTTTCTTGAGATTTTTAAACAAAAAGGCTCTTAAGGTAAAACACCAAAACTTATACAATACTCGTGGGATTGCTGGTCCCACTCGGGCATGCCAAAAACTATTGGAACAAAATCTGCCTTCGGTTAATAGTGTTGCACCTTAGACTTTGCCAACATTGAATAGACAGATCTTGCTTGAGATCATCTGTCTAGTCTCCAGAGAAGGCTGGTTCCTTTGAGTTTTTTAGAGAAAAGGGGAACAAGAGATAAGGGAAATATAGCCTAAGCTAGAAACTTTTCTCATGGTACAGATTGGACAACAACAAACATTGATGATGCAGATTACTACTTTCAGAGTTTTCTTTATATCTTCTTTATAGAAAACACGAATTCTGAGTGTGACTTTTAGATGTTCGTCTAAAAGCATGTAAATATATTTTAATGTTCAACTCTAGAAACAAGATTTATACATGCACAGTCCAGATTTTAGAATAGATACATTATAAAACTTAGAATGAATAAAAGTTAAAACACCGAGATACATACACTTGCACACGAAGTTTCGGAAGCGAAAAGAAGAAATCTTTTATTGCTTGTAATCCAATACATGTACATCAAGCTTGTAAACGTCCAAGAGCCGACCCTTTTTCTGGAGTCGCTCACCCCTATATATACCCTAAAAGAGTATCTTTTTCTAAGTACATCTTACTATTTTACAAGCAATCATCTACAGTTTCTAATAATACACAAGTCTTCTATGAATTAGATATCTTCTCTGCAGATTAGATTCTAGACGAGCCTATCACATTTTCAATCATCCTCGCAAGCCTGCTCTATCCTAGATTTATGATAATCATGTCAAAAATCACTTCTTGGTGTCAGTGCATGCCTTTGATTGCCAAAAATACATTTTATTCCTTTACAGTTGGCGTGTCATGAAATCGTGACATTCTTTCCTTGCTTTGCTCTTTTGCCGCCTCCAGCCATGAAAATGAGACATGTCACGAAATCATGACATTCTTTCCTTGTTTTGTTCTTCTACCGCTTCCAGCCACGAAAATGAGACATGTCACGAAATCATGACATTCTTTCCTTGCTTTGCTTTTTTACCGCTTCCACCGCAAAAATGAGACATGTCACGAAATCATGACATTCATCTCTTACTTTGCTCTTCTATCGCTTCCAGCCATGAAAATGAGACATGTCATGAAATCGTGACATTCTTTCCTTACTTTGCTTTTCTACCGCTTCCAACCATGAAAATGAGACATGTCATGAAATCGTGACATTCGTCTCTTGCTTTGCTCTTCTACCGCTTCCAGCCGCAAAAATGAGACATGTCATGAAATCGTGACATTCGTCTCTTACTTTGCTCTTTTGCTACCTCCCACCGTGAAAATGAGACATGTCACGAAATCATGACATTCGTCTCTTTCTTTGCTCTTTTGCTGCCTCCCTGAAAATGAGACATGTCACGAAATCATGACATTTCTATGTCTTTAGCTTGATTCTTCTTCTTGCATCGTGAAAATGCAACATGTCACGATATCATGACACTTTTGCCTCTTTGTTCTCTTTTGTCGCTTTTGGCCACGAAAATGCAACATGTCGCGATATCGTGACACTTTTTCCTTCTTGCTCTTTCTCTTCTCTTTAGCCATGAAAATGTAACATGTCGCGATATCGCGACACTTTTGCCTCCTTGCTCCCTTTTGTTGCTCTTAGCCACGAAAATACAACATGTCGCGATATCGCGACACTTTTGCCTCCTTGCTCCCTTTTGTTGCTCTTAGCCAAAAATACAACATGTCGCGATATCATGACACTTTTGCCTCCTTGCTCCTTTTTGTTGCTCTTAGCCACGAAAATACAACATGTCGCGATATCGCGACACTTTTGCCTCCTTGCTCCTTTTTGTTGCTCTTAGCCACGAAAATACAACATGTCGTGATATCGTGACACTTTTACCTCCTTGCTCCCTTTTTTTGCTCTTAGCCATGAAAATACAACATGTCGCGATATCGCGACACTTTTTCCTCCTTGCTCTTTCTCTTTGCTTTGGACCATGAAAATGCAACATGTCGCGATATCGCGACACTTTTTCCTCCTTGCTCTTTCTCTTTGCTTTGGACCGTGAAAATGCAACATGTCGCGATATCGCGACACTTTTTCCTCCTTGCGGTGTTTTGCTTTTTCTTTGATCTTTAGCATATGGGCCACTTCGGTCTTCTTGGAAAATATGCAAAAAGGTGCATCAACTATTTTTCTGTAGTTAGTCACTTTTTGACTAACATATGTCCATGGGATTTTTTGGATTGTCCCTAGTTTTTCTAGGGTCTTCCTTTGGGTTTTATAAGTTCATTCAGGAACCCTTTTCCATTTTTTTTCTTGCAGGGTCCTACTTGGTGCTAAGGATTAGAGGTTCTTCTGGTGTAGTGTGGTGTGTATGATATTTTTAGCTTCATGAGAAACTCTTCACAGTATATTTTATCTTGGATGGGGCCTTGTGATTATTCCTGTGGTGTTGCTCTTTGGGTTTCTAGTTGTTGGCTTGATGGTGGGTATTAGCTTTTCATGGCTTTGAGGAGATCCTTTGTTCTAATTGTTGCTATGTTCTTATGGGTCATCCTCTTCTGGTTCCCTGAAGCTGCTTGGCAGTGGTATTGAAGGTTGTTGTGGATATCTTGTTGCTTTTTTTATGGGCTTTGGAGGGGCGCTAATTTTTTAGGTGGTAGCTCGTGCTTCATAGTTCCTTTGTTGAGGTCTCTTGGGACCTCCCCACCATTTTACTTGGCTCCCACTTCTGCATTGTTGTTTCCTCTATCTCCTTTGGCCTCTGAGTAGTTTCTCTACTACAATAGGATTTCATGGCCTCTGGATTCCCATGGTTGTTGTTTCACTTGCAGGCCTATTCGGGATGGTTGGTCCCTCCTACTGCATCCCTGTGCATCCTCAGGCAGGCATTTTCTGTGTTTCCTTATTTAAGTTCAAATTTGAAATTTTCAAATTGTTGTAATGGGCGGGATAGCCCTATTTTAAATTCTCCTAGGTGGGTTTGCTTTTTTAAATTTCCTCATCACGTGCTTTTTAGGCTATCCCTTTGCACGTGTATTTTTGGTCTATTCTACACGGGATAGTGTTGTCCCATACTTCTATGTAATGTTTCAAAAACAAAAAAAAAAGAAAAAAATAATTTTATCCTTTAAGGCTATCCTCTACCATTTCCTATGAGGTTATCCTTAGCCTTTCCTGTAAGGCTATCCTTAGATTGTCCCGAAAGGCATTTTTTATGTCTTTCCTCTAGATTTATTTTTCCTTTTCTTTGGCCTTGGGACATTGCTTTTAGTCTTCTGAATTTTTGTAATTAGGTTTTGGGATCCTTGATAAAAACCCATTTTTAATTTAACTGACCAAAAAAAAACTTAGGGTTGGTTAATTTTACAAAGTACTATGGTTGTAGATTATATCAAAATATTCTCTAAAACATAACACAAGTAACTTTAACAAAAAGAGATTTGAGAGTACCCTAATCCTAAAGGCGATAAATCCAATGTTTAGTGAGATAGATCAAATCGAATCAAATTTTATTTCACTGGATTGCGATACACCGATATCATCGATTAAGTTAATCACTTAACAATAAAAGTAGTTTATCCTAAGTATGACTATAATTCTATCTATCTATTTAACTCATGTCAATTGTTTCCATGGTGACTGTCTCTACTTCCCATATTAAAATCAACACCAATGGAACCATCAGTATAAGAATCTCAAAAATATGGACAATATACTCTATAGTATTCACCTAGTTCAAAATAACCAAAAATAGAATGCTTGGTATGCCAACTAAGGTATACATATGTTGGATGCAACCAAAATTTAGAACTTTACATTGAGTATTCTACCAAATTACATCGTTTGGGAGACTAACTCCTCACTAGATACTAGATTTCTCTTGACATACTACATTGGAGATGCAAATCATATACTATAACAAATACACTTCTATTTTTATGTGAAAAACATATATCACTATAAAATATATGGACTAAATTATCTTTTTGTTGTGTAAAACATTAGTGTTTTTTGTTATGTAAAACTATAAAAAAAAAAATTGTATAAAAACTACCATCTTTTGTTGTAATGTAAAAATTACATCTGGCTTGGTAGACAAAGCATTTTTTATTTGGTATTAGAGCAATTAGTAGTCTTTTGTTGTATTTTATGTTTTTAACTTTTCTAACCATTGATAATGGTGAACAATAACTTCCTTCCTATTTTAGAGTTTAGTGGATAAGATTATGACTACTAGAGTATTAAGGTGATGATGGAAAATACATATTTGGGATATTGTTAAGGCTTATTATGATAATCCAATAGATTGGCCTATTATCCCACATAATGATTTGTAAACAAAGAAGAAGCCCTAGCAGAAGAACTCTTTGTTATTGTATGACATTTAGGTATCTCCAGATAAGATCTTCTTTCCAAGGATTATAGATGTAAATTCAAGAAAGGATGCATGGAAGGCTATACAAGAGGTTTACCAAGATAGTGACCAAGTGAAAGTGGTCAAGTTACAACCCTTGAAGAGAAAGTTTGAGAATTTGAGGATACAATAGGCTAAAATTATAAGTATTATGTTAGAGTGAAAGATATGATTATTAAAATGGCCACTCTTGTAAAAACAATAGAGATGTAAGTTTTTTGTGAAAAATATGTTATTAAATCTAACACTAAGGTAAAATTGTATTGTCATCATCATTGAAGAGATAAAACATTTGACAACATTGGAGTTTTATCATATTGTTGATTCTCTCATTTTACATGAAGAAAGAGTAAGAGACACCTATGGTGAAGGTGAAGATAATTATTTTGCCTTAAATGTAAAATTATCAAAGAGTTATGGGTCTAGTACAAGCAACCAAGGACAAGGACGAGACAAGGCCCAAAGTAGAAATTTTTAAGAGGAAGAGGTAGACCTACTAGTAGAGAAAGAGGAAAAGCAAAACTTGACAAGCGGAATGTCCAATGCTACTATTGTAAAATGTATTAATATTTTGAAAAGGAAAATATAGTAAAATGTGCAAATGAAACACAAAGAGTAAATTGTGCAAATATAAATGAGGATGCTTCAAGCAACTTGTTCTTATCCTATAACAAGGCTAAAAGGTTCTTCAAGAGACTTGATATCATGATTCAGGTTTTTCTAACCACATGATAGGTAAAAAGGATTTATTTGTTACTATGGAGAAGAAATCTATATCCAAAAGCAATCTTTGAGATAATAAATTTTTCAATGTGGCATCAAAAATCATAACACAAGTAAATATTAAGGAAGATTAAAAAATAAATCCGTGATATTTATTAAACTATTGATATTAAGCATAATGTATTAAGTGTTGGACAACTTTGCAAAAGGAATTATATAATTTTTTATTACAATAAATGCATCATAGATGATAAGAACCATGATAACAAAGATGTAACTATTGTTCCCATGTCAAGAAATCCGATGTTTTCTTTAATGTTTGAAGGTAATGATAGTAGATTTTCAAATATTATTATTGAAGATAAGATCTAGTTGTGGCATTTGAGGTGTCACCACTTAAACTTTCAAAATTTGAAGTTGACTTCTCAAGAGTTGGTTTTTGGTTTACCCAAATTTGAAGATCACAAAGAAGTTTATGCAATTTATGCTAAACACAACCATACCAAAGAGAGGTTTCCAAGAGGAATAGTATAAAGGGATAAAATTCCACTCCAATTAGTTCATTCTAATATTTGTGGCTCAATGGAAACCAAAAGCTTAGGTATGTTATATTATTTTATTACTTTTATTGATGAAATGTTTAGAAAGTGTTGAGTATTTGAAGTATAAAGATGATGCTTTGGATGTTTTCAAGTGTTTTAAAGCCTTTGTAGAAAATAAAAGTGGATATAGAATTAGATATTTAGGTATTAATCGTAGTGGTGAGTATTTTTCAAGGTAGTTTACAACATTTTGTGATAAGAATGGGATCAAGAGACAACATACAATTGCCTACACACCTCAACAAAATATGGTGGCTGAAAAAGAACTAGATTATGGTTGAGATGGAAAGAAGTATGCTTCCAACCAAAGGGCTAACCAATTATTTTTGGGATGATGCAGTTGTTATGATAGTATACATTCTAAATAGGAGTCCCAAAAGTTATCTTGACAAGATGACTCCTTATGAATCATGGTATGAGAAGAAACCCAATGTTAATCATTTTAGATTTTTGGTTGTTTAGCCATGTTCCTGAAGAGAAGAGGAAGAAAATTAATTAAAAAATTTAACCCTGCATTTTTTTTTAACTATGAAAATAGCAAAGCTTATAGCCTCTACAATCCAAAGACTAAAAAAGTGATGGTGTTATGAGATATGGATTTTGATGAAGCAGGAGCATATGATCATGTTATTTCAAGATTGGAAAGGTTACACATATATGGAGATATTGAAGAAGATCCTAAATATGGATAATTTAATTGTGATTTAATATATGAAGCTGAATTTAAATCCTATTATTTTAAATCCACTTCTACTAATGGTGCATCAATGCAAGAAATGCAATAAAATATCAATTCCATTCAAAAAGTGATACTTGAGAGCTTGTGAAAGTTTTCAATAGTAAGAAAGTTTTCAGTTCCAAGTGGGTGTACAAGAACAAGTATATAATGATGGTAGTTTTGAAGGAATAAGATTATAATTGTTGCTAAAGGATTCATATAAATATAAGGAATTGATTGTAAAGAATTATTTCCACATATAGCAAGGAATGAAATAATCAGCATGGTTATTGCTTTGGAATCCTAACGGAGATGGATTGTGCATAACTTATATGAGAAAAGTTCCTTCTTGAATGGGTACATAGAAGAATTTTATATATAATAACCACAATTTTTGATGTTAAATGGAAAGAACACTATGTATGCAAGTTGAATAAGGTCTTGTAAGGCCTCAAAAAGGCACCAAGAACATGATATGATTAGATAGATAGATACTTGCATCAAAGTGGTTTTAAAAGGAGTAAGAGTGAACCTAACCTCTACTACAATAAATAAGGTAATGATATTTTTTTATATGTTTGTATATAGATGATCTGATTTATGTAAGCAACAAGTAAGAAATAAAATATGAATTTAAAAATTATAGTATGGATGAGTTTGGAGTGAATCATTTGGGGTTGATGCATTACATCCTTGGCATGAAGGTTCATTAACGTGAAGATGGAATTTTTATTTACCAAAGTATGTTAAAGATATGTTGAAGAAGTTATATATGAACAAATTTAAACCTATATCCCACTCCTATTGCTCATGGAGTAGTGTTGTGAAAGGATGATGGAGTTGAGAAAGTATATGTGATAGGGAAGTTCGATCTTTCTCACTAACATTAGATCAAACATTGTTTATGTGTTTTATCTTGTTTTAAGATATATGAATGAACCATATCCAATTCATTTAAAGCATTCCAATATATCATGAGGTGTGTGAAAGGTACTCTTGATTTTTTTATTCACTATTATGCAACTAAGAAAATAGAACTTGTTGGTTTTAGTGATTCTGATTGGGGCAACAACTTTGATGGCCGAAAGTCTACTTTTGGTAATTATTTTTTTTTGGCTCTGGATTGATCACATAAATATCAAAGAAGCAATGATTAGTTGTTTTTTTTTTTACATAAGCTAAATATATTATAGTCACTTCAACTAGTGCATAACCCTTGTGCCTTAGAAATGTATTGAAAGAAATGTATGAGAAGCGATATCATTTTATAGTAATTTTTTATGATAACATGAATACAATTAAATTGATAAACAATATCATCCATCGTAGTAGGTTAAAACACTTTGATTTTTTATGTCAATTTATCAGGTATATTCATGAATGACTATAGGTCCTAAGTGCAAATCCATGAATGACTACAGACTCATCAGTATCTACAATGTCATATACAAGATTCTTGCCAAAGCCCTAACAACAAGATTCAAAGATATCCTCGCGCTCATTATAGATCCTTTCTAGGGCAGCTCTTTCAAAGGAAGGTCCATCCATGATGGCATAATCAACCTGCATGAATTCCTTCACTCAGATTCGTAAAACAAGAAAGCAACCTTTTTTCTCAAGCTAGACACCAGCAAGGCTTTTGATCGAGTAAACAAGGATTTCCTCCTAGTTGTTCTTCAAAAATTTGGTTTTCATAGGGAATGGATAAATGTAATCAGAGGCTGCATCTCTAGCCCATATTTCTCATTCCTAGTTAATGGCTCACCTGTAGTATATTTCCTAAGTGGTAGATTCATTAGGTAGGGTGATCCCTTGTCTCCCATCCTCTTCATCATGCTCACTGAATCCCTGGGAAGAGCACTTAAGATTATTGTCAATGAGAAAAACATCATAGGTATCAGTGTTGCCTCGATTCTAAACCCTCTGTCAAACCAATAATTCATGGATGAAACAATCCTTGCTACCCATGCTCCAGTAGTGGAGGCCAAGATGATAAAAAAATCCTCGATTTATATGAGAAAGAGGTTGGGCAAGAAATCAACTACACCAAAAGTAAAAGTTTCTTTATCAACACCCCCTTTTCTAGGTAGGTTAAAATTGGGTGTATCATCTAATGAAACATTGGTGAGTTCCCCAATTGCTATTTGGGGCTTCCTCTTTTTCATAATCATCCCAAATTTCCCATGTGGATTCATGTGGTTGAGAGGATAAATAAAAAGTTAGCAGGATGGAAAGGGGCTTTTCTAACCCAAGCAGGTAAAGTCATCCTTACCTCAGAATGATTTCAAAGCATCCCAACATACTTTCTCTCCATATTAAAATCCCCTACTTTAGTCTATGCCCAAATCAAACAAATCCAAAAAATATTCTTGTGGGACGGTTCAAAGAAAAAACAAAAAATATATTTGGTTGGATGGGAAAAAGTCTATCTACCAAAAAACCATGGAGGCATAGAACATAGAAGAATCAAGCATATGAATACCACTTTGGTGGATATGAAACCCTAGAAAATTCACACAAGTTTCAATGTAGAATGGGTGTCAATAGTACAAAGGAAGTATCTTCAACACAAAGAATTCATGGATGAATATATCCCTAAAGAGGGATCAACTTTTTGAATGTCAATTATCTAAACCAGGGATGTTCTCTAGAAAGGCTCAAGGTGGTAGCTAGGAACATGCACCTCCATAAAATTTTGGACACATAGATGGGTCAGTGATCAGCCTCTAGTATATGACGATGAGATATCTGTACTAAAATCCATCCTTGATGACACCATAGGTAGTAAAGTAGTAGACTTTATAGAAAACATCAATGGGTCTAAAGGCTGGAAAGACATCACCAATACCTCAACTGATGGGCACGTAATCAAAGCAATGAGGGCTTTGGCGCTTTTGTTAAATACTACAGTGATACCAACAAATTGAAGAGAAGACCTTTTAATTTGGAAAGAAATGTATAGTGGATGCTTCTCAGTCAAGTCCACCTACCACTTATCCTCAATTCCTAGCGAGATCCCTTTCCCCCCAGCCAAATCTAGATCAAGCACCTTATCCCTAAAGTGGTAATTTTCTCCTGGCTGGAAATCCAAAACAAGATTATATGCACCGATAATCTCATAAAGAGGGGGATGATGATACCTAAAATATTCCATATGTGCTATAAGTCTTGGGAATACGTAAACCACCTTTTCACTAAGTACGATTTTCCAAATTCCGTGATGAGTAACCTGCTGTCCAATTTCCACATCAACTAGGTTCAACCCAACTCCCTGATAGAATTTTTCACTCAGTGGCCCAATACGTTCAAAAATCCTTGACTAAAATATTTGTGGAAAATGTGCCTTCATCACTTATTATGGTAGGTGTGGATAGAAATAAACAACAAGGCTTTCTCCAACACTCCCAAGGACCCTATCTTTATTGCTAATAAAATCATCAATTTTTCCATGAAGAACTCTTGACTCATTCCTTACACAAAACCCCCTGACCTAGGATTGAAGTTGTTTATGTTCACCAGTATTAATATCCCTAGGGAATATAGTCCACATGCTACTAATCATCCTCCAAGACACACCTCATCATGGAAACCCCCCTGAAAGGATGGCTCAAGCTCAATTTTGATGGAGCTTCTAAAGGAAATTCGGGAATGGCAGGGGTGGGAGGACTGATCAGAAATAGCAGTGGTAAAATTGTGATCACCTTTGCAGAAAACTTAGGCATTCAAAATAATCACGTAGCAGAAGCACATACCCTCCGAATGGGTCTTAGCATCATTTAAAAGCATAAATGGAACTATGAAATAGAAGGGGACTCCCTAAACATCATAAACTACATCAATAATAGCTCCAACCCTTTGTGGAAGGTCATGAATGCCATTAGGGAAGTTAGAAACATGATCAGAAGACATGACAACATGATATACAGACATGTGTATAGGGAGGCAAAAAAATCGTTGGACCTCTTAGCAAACATGGGAATCAAATAGAATTCTTTGTTTGTATTGGAAAACAATCCACCCATAATATCATCAGTGAAGCCAACCAATATTGGGTGAATCAAGGGTCGAGTTGACCGATTCAAAGTCTAGTGGGGTTGTTTCTCATCTCCTTCATGGTGGCTTCAAATATGCACCCCCCGTGTGTAAGTATTTAGGTTTATCCCATAGTATCCTGAGAAAACACCTGTGGCAACATGTTTGGTATCCCAAGTCTCCTTTCCTCAAAATTTGGTAGATCTAAATTTTTTTCTCTAATCAGCCTTTCTGTCCATACCACAAGTCTTTCTTTCTCTCAAAATTTCCCCTAGTAATTAAAAATAGCATGTTTCGATCTGCCACACTTTCCTTCACATGTACTAATTAAACCTCACCTACCGTTGCCACTTCAATAGTCAAACATGCGCACAAAGATTCTCATGAGATCATATCCTGTTTTGTGTCATGTCTTTGGAGCAATACGAGTAATCATCATTTCCCAAAGCAAGAAGTAAGAAATCCACCCCACACTCCAATAACAAAGAAACTTCCCAAACAAGACCCGCTCAAATCTATGCCACCTGTTGGAGCTGCCATGTTTATCCTCATCCATTTTCTTTAATTTGGGTCCCCATCAACAGTATAATCCCGAATGATTTTGATATTCCTATCTCCTATGGTCAGTCTTTAACCTATCATTTTCAACCCTTATTTTGTTTGATGGCTTATCTAGAACCAACTGAGTTATACTTGGAATCTTTTACCCTCTCTTACTTGGAAGCCCAGGGTTTCCTTCCTTTTCTCAAAAAATTCAAATATGCAAAGGAAGATATCACAAATGATTTTGTGAGCTCCTGGGACAACATCAACGTCAGGGTGCAGAATTTTGATTTCAAAGTTATTGTGGAGATGCTGGCTGAAGTTATAAAATTACTGGCTATGGGGTGAGTGGTGCGCAGGGATAAACATAATTGGGACACAGAGATGAAAGGGTTCCTGAACTACTCCAAGATCTTTAGGTGGAAAGGTATAGCCCTCAAACCTGATTCTCTTCCACCTCCATGGTCTTCTTTACTAATCCCTATAAGGTACTATGTCACAAATGATGACCCTCAAATCAATCCTCAGTTTCCACCTTGTGCTGGGGCTTTAAGCCCATGAACATCCCTTAATTCCTTTTTCGTTCTATTCGCATTTCCATCCATAATGCCCTGAAGAAAAAATACCCTAGCTCTCTCTCTCATCAAGGCCTTGTGGGCATATTCTAATTTTATTCATTTCATCTATATTCAAAAACACACACACACACACACACACACACACACACACACACACACTAATATATATATATATATATAGAACGTAAGGAAGGTGAGGAAGGAGGTTGGAGAAGAAGGAGGAAGGTAGTCGGTGTGGAGGGATAAGGAAAGGAAAGGAGATATAAGGGGCACAATAATAGGGAGGAAAGGGAATACGAGAGAATAGGGAGAGGAGAGAATATCGGGAGAGGAAAAATAAAATCTTGCCGACAATTAAACCTTGTCGACAAACACCGTTGTTTTCACACTGAGCCTAGAAAAACTAGATATTTCTAGGCCGTAACCCTCTTCACATTTGCAACATTCTCCCCCTTAAATTTGAGAGGACTGACAACACAGTCTCTCAGCTTTATAAATTGAGCTTTAGCCATCGCTTTGGTGAAGATATCTGCAACATTTTTCAAAGTGCGACAGAATTGAAGCTCAACAATTTCTTGCTCCATCATATCTCAGATGAAGTGGTACTTCATATCAAAATGTTTTGTTCTACTATGGTGGATTGGATTGTATGCCAATTGAATGGCACTGATGTTGTCACAGTAGATTCTGGTCGGATCACTTTACGGTTCTCCAATCTCTTCTAGCACTTTTCTCAACCATAACACTTGAGTACTAGCATATGTGACTGCTATATACTCAGCTTCTGTAGAGGACAAAGCTACTACAGTATTATTTTTGGAACTCCATGTTATTAGTCCTGACCCTAGACTAAAACAGTTCCTTGAAGTTGATTTCCTGTCATCAATGTTGCTGCCCCAATCACTATCACTGAAGCCTACAAGCTTGATAGTGTTACATTTATGGTAATGGATTCCAAAATCCCATGTACCCTTTACATATCTAAGAATTCTCTTAGCTTCCTACAAATGAAGCTCGAAAGGGCTAGCCATAAATCGAGAGACAAGAGAAACAACATACTAAATATCGAGTCCGGTGTTGGCGAGAAACATCAAACTCCCAACCATGCTTCTGAAAGTGGTCACGTCAACTTTTGGTGCTCCATCATCTTTGCTTAATTGGATCCCATGTCCAACTGGAGTTGCAACTGGTTTGCAATGCTCCATAGCAAACTTCTTGATCATGTCCCGAGCATACTTATGTTGACAGATGAAGATCCCTGTATCTGATTGATGAACCTCCATTCCAAGAAAGTAGTGCATTAAGCCAAGATCCTTCATCTCAAACTGCTTCATCATGGAGCGCTTGAAATCCATATTCACTTTTTCATTACTACCCATGAATATGATATCATCTACATACAAGAAAACTATGAGGATGTCAATACCTTGCTTTAGGTAGTAAAGGGTGGGTTCATTTTTGCTTCTTGTGAGCCCAAAATCTTTGAAGTACCCATAAATGCATGAGTACCAAGCTCGTGGTGCCTGCTTGAGGCCATAGAGTGCCTTTTTCGATCTGTAAACAAGGTGCTCCTTGCCTTTCTCTTCAAATCCCTGTGGTTGCTCAACATACACTTCTTCTGTCAAGTAACCATTGAGAAATGCACTCTTTACATCCATGTGTTGGACTTTCCAACCTTTGTGAGCAGACTAAAGCAAGAACTGTTCCGATGGTTTCCTTGTCGGGCTACAAGAGCAAATGTCTCCTCATAATCAATACCATACTTCTGTGTAAATCCTTTTGCAACCAATCTTGCTTTGTGCCTTTCAATGCTTCCATCAACATTGAATTTGGTCTTGAAGACCCATTTGCATCCAACACATTTCTTGCCTTTAGGAAGCTTTACCGACTCCCAAGTGTCATTGTTTTTTATAGAGGTTATCTCCTCTTTCATGGCATCTTGCCAAATTTTTTGAGTACATGCCTTCTCATAACTAGAAGGTTCAAGTTGTGCACTAGTTAACAAGGCATAGTTAACTATATCTCCCCGAGGTTCTTGGGAGTCATCATCACCATACAAATGCATATTTTCAAGTCTTTGCAAGATTGAACTCATTTCACTAGCTTGACTTCTAGTATATCTTCTTTGAAAGTTTTTATCCAACATCTGATAAGATGGATGATGTTGGAGTGTTCTCTTACCTCTAGATGGAGAATCAATATCCATTGGTGAGGAGCTGACTGACCTTTGAGGAGAAGGACTTGGTGAAGAAGTTGAACTCGAAGATGAACTTGGGCTTGTTGGAGGAGACTTCTTACCTTTCTGTGGTGATTGTTGTTGCACCTGTTTAGAAACTGCATCATTGGATTCATCATCATTGAATATTTGGGGCTTACCCCATTCTCCCCCTTCATCAAAAATCACATCCCTGGAAAGCACAATATTTCGAGTCCTAGGATTGTAGAGTCTATAAGATTTTGTGTTCTCACAGTACCCTACAAATATGCATGCTTGACTCTTTGGATCAAGATTTTTTCTCAGCTCATCAGGAATATGAGAATATGCCAGTGAACCAAACACTCAAAAATGCTTGACATTTGGTTTCTTACCATACCATGCTTGGTAAGGAGTTTTCCCTTTCAAACTTGAAGTAGGGCTTCTATTCAAAATATACACACTAGTCTTGGTTGCATCTGCCCAATACATATTACTCAAATGCTTCATCCGAAGCATAGATCTTGCCATCTCTACAATGGTGCGGTTCTTTCTCTTAGCCACACCATTCTGCTTGTGGAGTGTAGGCAACAATGAACTGCCTCTTTATTCCATGTTTTTTACAAAAATTCAAAAATTCATTAGAGGAGTATTCTCCTCCTTTATCTGATCTCAAACACTTAACAAAATATCCACTCTCATTTTCAACTCTTGTTTTAAAATCTACGAAGCAGTCAAATGCTTCATCTTTATGCTTCAAAAAATATATCCAGCACATTCTTGAAAAATCATCAATAAAAAGAAGAAAGTAAGAGTTGTTACCGATGCTCTTGGTCTGCATTGGACCACAGATGTCCGAATGCACTAGTTGGAGTGGATAACTGGCCTGCCATGCTTGCCCTCATGGAAACTTGGTCCTGGCATGCTTGCCCAAAGCACAACCTTCACATACTTCTTTATTATCCTAAACTTTAGGAAGTCCGGTCACCATCGCTTGAGAGGTTAACATCTTCAAACTAGCTGAATTCAGATGACCGTATCTCAAGTGCCACAACACACTTGGATTTAAAATAGCAACATTTTCTAATTGATCTCCCCCTGGTTGACCAAACCTTAAATGGAATAGCCTATTATTTGTCATTGGCACTTGTGTAATAATTCTATTACTATTATTTTTATCAAAAATGGTGCATTTACCCTCATCAAAAAGCAACTTGTAGTTCTTTTCTAACATTTGACCAACACTTAAAAGATTGTGTTGGAGATGGGGTGTGTAATAGATATCACTTACTTGCTTAACACCTTCTTTAGTTGGAACCTCCATGGCTCCAATGCCTTCAACTACCAATGACTTGTTGTCCCCCAACTTGATGTTGGATTTGTAGGAAGAATCCAGGGTAGCAAAGAGTTCTTCTTTGCCACTCATATGATTTGAACACCTAGTGTCCAAAATCTAGGTGTCATTCATGTTTGATCTGACCGGCCATATGAGAGAAAGAGATTTGTGGTCCCTTCCTCTTCTCCAAAATTGCCATACTAACTGCTCTGGCTGCTGTTGCTCCCTTGTGAAGGCTTCTTTGACCAACAATCACGAGCATAGTGGCCAGGTTTGCCACAATTGTAGCAAACTTGCTTCGACTTGTCATTTCCTTTTCCTCGGCCTGGATGCTTTCCTCTATTCTGTTGTCCACCTCTATTCTGACCTCCACCTCTATTTGAAGATCCTCCTCTGCTTGGGGTTCCACCTCGTGGATTGTTCCTCCCTCTTCCTCTATCATGACCTCTACCTCTTCCTTCTTGTGAAGCAAAGGCTTTATCATCTCCTCCATGGCTGGTGGAAAGAGTATCCTGCAATCTTTCTTCATGTGAAAGAAGAGAACCAATCAGTGCTTCAAAAGAAAGAGTAGTCAAATATTTTGACTCTTCAATAATGATTGCTACATGATTCCACTTCGGAAGAAGTGTTCGCAACACTTTTTTCACCATAACCTCAGGCTTAACATATTCACCTAGAGTGACCATTTTATCTACTACCGCTTTAACCCGCACGCAGTAGTCTCCTACTTTCTCATTTTCCTGCATTCTGAGATTTTCAAAATCTCTCTTCAGTGTTTGAAGTCTAACCTATTTTACTTGATCACTACCTTGAAAGCTTTCTTTCAAAACTTTCCAAGCATCTTGAGTTGTGACACAGGATGCTATTCTAGGAAAGATACTTTTATCTAGGGCTGCTTGTAAATAGTACAAGGCAGAGGAATTATTTTTCTGGGCTTCTTTTCTAGTTTTTTTATCTATAGCACTCAAAGATGCCCATTCAGCAGTTGTGGGTTCTGTATACCCTTCTGTTACAATATCCCATAAACCTTTGCCTATTAACAAAGTTTTCATCTTAATCGACCAATATTCGTAATCACCACCATTGAACTCAGGGATTGGTAGACTAGTATTGGATGCCATTTCAGAAAGCGTACTTTATTTAAATTGCAAGCAAGTAGTACAAATAAGTACAAAATAGATCACTAATTTAAATCAAATCTAGCCTTTTTAATTCTCTCACTAATTTCTTGCTCCTCTTGTTGTGGATTACCCAGTATTGGATGCCCAAAATTATCGGCAATGGAATCCTCGTTGTCATTGATGACGATGATTTTAGGGGCTGGTTTTGGATTTGGCTCTAGCTCTGGCTCTGGCTCCACTGGCTCTAGTTTTGGATTAGGAGAGTGTGGTGTATAGCTCTCACTTGATTCTATTTCAGGCACTACAGGTGTATAATTGTCACTTGATTGTCCTTCAGGTGCTTCTTCAACCGTCTCCGACTCTTCTATTCTTTGCCCGAAGATATTGTCCTCTGAGTCAGCCTCGTATCCAGAATCGGACTTCCTTTGGTGGGCTATGACCGCGTTTTCTAATTGATTGAAAACTATATGCAAACCATATCTCCAAACTTTTTTGTCAAACCATTCGGCGTTCTCTCTTTGTAAAAGAGAACAAAGAGCATGATAGCATCCGGTTGATCTGCTCATCTACTCATCAATGCAAAAAACAACTTCATTAGAGCCTCTAAGGTTAAAAATTTTCACCCTTTTGCAGCCGTTGAGGCTATTACAAAACAAATATTTAACCTTGAACGGGGTTCCAAAAGGGGAGTCCAAAAATTTTTGGAGGTGCTAAACGGGCGTCTCAGAAGACTTCCCGTCACTTTTCCAGGTTCACAATATGCAAATTTTCACTTTCCACTTTTCACAAATTTTCTCCAAAAAAAAAAGGTTTTCAAAGTTTTTTATAAAGCCATTTTTTTTAAATTTAATAATCAATAATGCTTTTAATAAATTAAAAATAACTATATTAATAAAATAATTAAAAGCATTTATTTGAAAATTAAATTCAATTTAAAAGCAACTTTAATAAAAAAAAATTAATAAAACCCTTTTTTTTAAACCTTTTATGAAATGCACTCCGACGGGTTTTGAACTCGTGACCTCATGCAAGCTGATGAGCACCTTTGCCACTACACCATGCGGCTCCTCTGAAAACAAATCCGCCCGCTCTCCCTCTTAAGGCTCCTTCGTGGTGATAACCACAAAAAAAAACTTTGATTTTCCTAACTCGGTGGGATTCGACCCCAGGTCTTCTCCTTTGTTGGCGAAAGGTTTTAACCGCTAGCCCATGGCTGTCAGTTGAGACAATAGAGGCACGAGAGCCTCTATAACATCAAGCGGCGACGATTTAAAAAAAAAAATTGAACTTAACATCCCACATTCACCGTGTGTGGGGATATTTGGGGTTGAAAAACCCCAACGCGACTATGAAAAATTGATTGCCTTCGGGCAATCAACGTCGCCTCCTTTTGCCGCTGCTTTAACCAATGATCGCCCTCCTTGATGCCAGTTGTGTCACCACCTCGATCCGCATGCCACTATCATGTGTCCTTGTTAGTCTGCCTCGAATCACGTACCTACCACGTTAGTTCCTCGAACTGCATGCGCTTCGCCAAGCCCATATGCCTCAGCTATCTGCTTCCAGCTGTCCCTGATAGCTCCTCGAGATGCGTGTCACATCCGTTCTCGGTTCGCATGCCACACTCTCTGTCTTTCACTCTGTCTCGTCGAGCGTGCCCCTGGCCTCGGCTCTGATACCAGATTGTGGGCATATTCTAATTTTATTCATTTCATCTATATTCAAAAACTTACACACACACACACACACACACACACCAAAAAAATATATATATATATATATATATATATATATATATATATATATATATATATATATATATATATATAACGTAAGGAAGGTGAGGAAGGAGGTTGGAGAAGAAGGAGGAAGGTAGTCGGCGTGGAGGGATAAGGAAAGGAAAGGAGAGATAAGGGGCACAATAATAGGGAGGAAAGGGAATACGAGAGAATAGGGAGAGGAGAGAATATCGGGAGAGGAAAAATAAAATCTTGCCGACAATTAAACCTTGCCGACAAACACTGTTGTTTTCACACTGAGCCTAGAAAAACTAGATATTTCTAGGCCGTAACCCTCTTCACATTTGCAATATTTTTCACCATTCTATACTACCATACCCGTACAAATCCTCCCCCCATTCAATCCATTCTCCTCAAATCAAATCCTGCTCAGTCCCCCCATGTCGCTAGCCCTTCCCACTCCTCTCTCCAGGCCCCTATGGAGTCTGATCAAACTCTAGTTTCCACCCCGGGCAAGCACAAAGTAACCCTAGCATCCATTCCTAGATCCCTCCCTACCAAAAGGAAAATAAATTTGGAGGGAAATCTACCTCGCACCTACAGTTTAGCTTGGATTAAGAAAGTTAAAAAGGAAATGAGCAAAGACTCACTGGAGCACATTTCAGATGATGACAACGAAGCTCCGGAGCACAATATTCACCACCAGGTTGCCAACATCTTCATCAGCAGCCTTATCCATACTCTGAACAACACTAGCGGGAAGCTAAAGCAATTCATAAAGACATAGGAAAAGGATGCAAAGAAGGAGGTGGCCAACGCACCATGGAGGGCCTTGGGTCTTTTTTTGTTTCTCTTTCTCTGGGTCTTTCTGGGGTGTTTTGGTTCCATGAGTTTTATATTTAGCATTTCTATATATTATATGCATCAATGCTGGTTTGGGGTGTTTTTCCTTTCTATATATTATCTGCATCAATGTTGTTTGGGGTTGTTTGTCGGCATTTAATCAATGTATGGTGAAATGTGTTATCCCTGCACGAAAACACTTTTTTAAAGTTTATTTTTTCTAAACTGCTAACCTCTTTTGAGGTTTTATAATTAGTGGTTTTGGGACCTAGATAAAAAACCTCTTCTATAAACTACTCTATTTAAAAAAATAATAAAAAAATAAAAAATAAAAAAATTATCAGGGATATTGTACAAAAGAAAATAATACAGTTGAAGTCCTATAGCAATCAAGTAATCTGCTTCGTGAGTGGCCCAAACTTCCTCGAGAAACTAATTAGGTCCTTATACTGTGTGCGAATCATGGCTTTCGATTAAATTTATATGAGGCATTAAAAATATATTTTAAGAAAAAAAAAACCTGTCGGGTTCGTTTGTTCACAAACCCAGTGGATAGAAAACGGTCAAAAGCTTCAATCTTAAAAAAATGTAGTTTATCTTAACAACATTTTAGTAGTAAATCTCTCCATAGAAACAATATTCCGGCATCGTTGAAACTAGGGCGAAAACGAGGAAGCAAAAACAACATTTTAAAAATAAGTACAGATAACAAGCTAAAGTTATAGATATCAAAGCGGAAACGTGGTCTCTTGCAATTTGCAGAAGTGCAATGAAACGTAGAACCCTGTATTTGGTCCGTCTCACTTGATTTACTTCCCCGTCGTTATAGTCCACAATAGTTTTTTTAATATATTTATTTTATTGTTTATAAATCGTGTGGCCACCAACATAGTTAAAGAGCGTTGGTAGGACGCTTCTTTAGCAGGCATATGATGTGATTCTAAGCCGTTATTATAGATGTTCCAGGCATAATTGTGAAGACGTGACCCACAGCAAATATCGCCTCTTCCGGCAGGACATTCTCTTCATTCACCGATAAATAGAGGTAACATCAGCCACTGTTCGAGTGCTTTAAATCTCTTGCATGATAAAGCATCAAAGAGAAAGTTAATGTTTCACAATTTACATGTGTAAAACGGTATGGGTACAAGAAGTTTCAAGAGAAGGGAATTAAATCGACACAAAGACAACTTTTAAAATAAAATTTAAAATTATTTAACTAGTTTATATATCAATAAACAAAATAAATACTTTGAAAATGAATCCCGTAAACTTTGGTTATTGAAAGGCTAGGACAAAGTAGAAGAGAAGTCTCTTTTAAAATAAAAAGTAAAACATTAGTGATGTCCATTCTTCCCCTGCGCATCATGTCGAAGAATTTCAAATTCCTCGATTACAAGGTAAAATGGTTTTCTACCTCACCTCGCTGTGGAGACTAAGGCAAAAATTCTTTCTGATAAACAGTATAGGTCTAACGTGGAAATGATTTGGTATGTAGAGAACATCCATTATTTTTACAAATGTCAAGTGTTCATTGATTTTCTTTAAAGGTCTTTGTCTGTGTGTAATGTTCATAATCTGTGTATGCATCCGCTTCTCTGAATAGGGATTCTCAAACCTCTAACTTCAACAAGAGTCTACAATCTGTTTGGAGCTACTATAAAAACAGTTTACGCTAGGTAATTGATCATTTCCATTTCTTTGCAGGAATTTGGATTGAAGAAGCAACCATTAGATCACTCTCTTTAAGATCCAAAATTTTAATAGTGAGCATGGATAAAAAGGGATCCAAACAGAACTTGGGTATCTTATTTTCCCCAAACCATGATAGCGCAGAGGAAACGAAGACCAAATGCCCAACGGATGATAATGAAGGTGAAGTTCAAGAATTTTTTGCTTTACTGGACAGAATTCAAACGATGAACCGAATCGCTTCTAGAAAGCGCACTGATTGCGGTAATGCAGGAGAGATATCTAGGAAATTAAACTCGAATGCCAAGATTATGAAAGGTACTTTGACGTGGAAGCCTTCGTTCTAATCGGAGGATTTCTTTAATTGGAGTAGCAGTAGCATATCATTGGCAAAGAAGGATTTCGGCTATCAGCAAAGTAATTTGTGTTAGAAAAATTAACCCTGATTTTCCGTCTCCGTCCAACTGCGCTCCAAACTTGTGCGCTGCCGGATTGCGCTCGTCAAAATCAGCGAAGTTGGACATCCCCCTAAAATTTCGATGTGACGTGGCACATGTCAGCTGTTCAATCAACCTTTATTTCTTGTGTGCGAAATTAGATGATTGGTTATTACATCCGTGGGGTAGTTGGTGATTAACCTCTCATCCCTTGTTAGTTAAAACCCAAGTGTGGGGATTTTTAGAGAGGACTCAACGTCGTCGGCGAAAGGACAGTGGGCAAGAGCAGAGTAGTCATTTTGCAGACCAAATCAGTGAGCAGTAAAGCTCATTTGTTTGATGTCTGAGCAGCAGTCTTCGCATTTGATTTATTTCTTAGGTTATCCTGCAGTTTCATCTGCAGAAGTTATTATATCCTTAGTTGAGGATCCTTGTAACCCATGTTCTGGATAAGCAAATTTTGCCATTGTTTTAGGCATTTTGTAGGGTTTCGAGTAAGCTTCGTCTGCATGTTATTGTGACTTGTTCCTCTGCATTTAGTTTATTCATGGTGTTTCGCACAACTTGTTTTTTAATCCTCAGCATTCGTGGATATCTTTAATCGTCTTCAGTCAAAGGAGTGATTTCGTAATTTTTCCAAGTCCCTGATGTGGGTCAACAAACGACATACTGACATCCCCCAGTACAAAAAGGTTTGTTTGCAATGGGCATTATTTGACTTCATGATTTTGGCTAAGTCCAGCCATAGCCACTTGGCTTTGCAGCACAGTTCGACTACGCAAACTTGCTTGTGCGTAGTCCGACGAAACAGGCATAAATATTTTCCCATGTCCCTTGCCCTTGCCCGACTGCGTAGCGTAGTCCGGCTGTGCACTCATTGACCTGCACAGTCGAGCGTTGACCAGACTCAATCCACCCAAGGTCGCGGATTTTACCTTGCGCAACCCAACGTCGCAGGTAAACCTTGCGTAGTTCAGTGGCTTTGAAATTTAAATCAAATCTTCAAATTGGTATTATAGTTGTAGTCCCTTGATGTGGAGACCGAAGAAGAATAGCTTCCGGTAGCAATCATTCGCTGCAGTTGCAGATCTCGCGCTTCAATAGCAAGAACTACGATTACTGGAACATCCATATGAAGATCTTGTTCGAATCTCAAGAGTTCTGGGAGTTAGTCGAGAAATACTACCCATAATCGACAGATGCAGCAGCACTAGCCGCCCTCTCCTATGCAAACAAGGACCTGTTGAAGGAGAACACGAAGAAGGACCAAAAGGCCCTTTTCTACATCATGAAAGCAGTCGAGGAGACCATCTTCTTGAGGATCACATTGGTCACCAAAGCGAAGCAGACCTGGGAGATTCTAGCCAGCTCATATAAAGGCACCAATAAGGTGAAGTTGGTGAAGCTGCATATGTTGAGGATAGAGTTCAAGAACCTACATATGAGTCTGAGTCCATGAGCGACTTCACCCAGATGACAGACATTATCAACTAGATGTGGTTGAATGGAAAGATCGTGCAGAGCTAGAGAATCATGGAGAAGATTCTCAGAAGTTTGCCTACCAAATTTGACTCTATCATGATTGTGATAGAGGAGTCGAGAGATCTAACAACCCTCTCGACAGACGAGCTCATGGGTTCATTGTAGACACATGAGTAGATACTGAGCCATTCATCTCAGACCTCTCTTGAGCAAGCATTCAAGGCTTAGGTCTCATTCCGAGACAACAGTGGACAAGACTCCCACTAAGGTGCCTTTAGTTCTCAAGGAGAAAGAGGTAGAGGCAGACGTAGGAGAGGCAACAAGCAAAGTGCACAGTCAAACCCTAGTGAGGGAAAGACCAATTGCAACTTCCATCAACAAGGAGGAAGAGATAGTCCGAAAAACCAACAAGCCAAATTTGTTCTGAAAAAGGACATGTCAAAGGTCCAGTGCTACTATTGCAAGAAATTCGACCATTACATCTCATAGTGCAGAAATAGGATGACCAAGGAGAACCAGCAGCAGGACCATTACACGGATAAAGCCAGAAATACGATAGGAGGAAATGTGCTACTGACTTGCAATATTGAGGAGTGCCAGAAGAATGTCTGGTATCTCGATAGTGGGTGTACCAACCACATGACGGGGAACAAGGAGATGTTTTCACAACTGGATGAAAGATTTCAGTCTGAGGTCAATATGGGGAACAACAACAATGTTCCTATGATGGGGAAAGGAAAGATCCTCATCCACACCAAACAGGGCGAATGGAAGTGCCTGGTCTGAAGCACAACCTGCTAAGTGTTGAAAAACTTGTGCAAAAGGGGCATATGGTCTAGTACAAGGACGAAGTATGCACCATTAGAGACAAAATGCATGGACAGATTTCAATCGTGTCCATGATGAAGAACAAAATGTTTTCATTGTAGATTCAGAATAAATTGTTGATGTCTCTAAGTACAGTTATGAAAGATGCTACCTGGTTGTGGCTTCTTAGATTCGGTCACTTGAGTTTTAGTGGCCTAAATGTGCTGCACAAGAAGCAGATGGTAAAGGGTTTACCTCTCATAGAGTAGCAAAATCAAGTTTGTGAGGGCTGCTTAGTCAGCAAAAAACATAGGGATTTGTTCCCTTTTGAACAATCTTAGAGAGCATCACAACCATTGGAGCTGGTGCACTCAGACATTTGTGATCCAATGCAGACCAACACATTTGCCGACAACAAATACTTCTTGACTTTCATTAACGACCTCAGCCGTAAGACATGGATTTATCCCATCAAGCTGAAGTCAGAAGCATTTTCTAGATTCAAGGAGTTCAAGGTTCTGGTGGAGAAACAAAGTGGCTATCAGATCAAAACCCTTAGGACAGATGGTGGAGGTGAATACGTCTCCAACAAATTCCACAACTTCTATAAGAAGCATGGAATTCGAAGGCAACTCACTACCAGATACACATCATAGCAAAATGGTGTAGCTGAGAGGAAGAATCGAACCATCATGGGGATGGTGCGTAGCATGATGAAGGCGAAGGGATTTTCGCACAAGTTCTAGGTAGAGGCTATAACCTGTGCAGTCTAACTATTGAATAGATGTCCCATCAAAAGCGTGAAGGACAAAATCCCTTAGGAGGCCTGGAGAGGTCTGAAGCCATATGTGGCTCATTTGCGTGTGTTTGAGTGCATTGCATATGCACATGTTCCAAAAGAGAAGAGGTAGAAACTAGATGATAGAGCGAATAAATGCATTTTTACAAGATACAGTGAATAGGCAAAGGCATATCGACTGTACAACCCTATGACAAAGAATCTCATCATCAACCATGATGTGAAGTTCTTGGAAGATGAAACCTAGAAATGGAATTCTATGACTAGCTAGTCTGAGCCAATAGTTGTTGAGTCTGTTGACTTGGAGGAGAGTAGTGTGCAGCCACCCGTAGCCTCAAGCAGCAGCAGCGATTCCAGCAACAACATATCCTCACCATCTCGGTCACCTCCACTTACAAGTAGAATCCAAAACTTGGTGACACCAACGAAGACAAGGAGCCTGCAAGAGATTTACGAGACAACCCAAACTCATCAATATGAGAAATATTTTGATTTCGTGTTCTTTGTTGAGGTTGATCCAATTGAGTTCAATGACGCAAGTCAAAATCAAAAGTGAGTGAAAGTGATGGATGAGGAGATAGAAGCCATTGAGAATAATGATAGTTGGCAACTGGCAAATCTTCCAACAGGGAAAAATACCATTGGGGTCAAGTGGGTGTATAAGATGAAGTTCAAGGCCCAAGGAGAAGTTGATCGGCATAAGGCCAGATTGGTGAAGGGCTATAAGAAAAATTTAGGCATTGATTACCATGAGGTATATGCGCCTGTAGCCTGACTTGACACTATCAAGATGATCCTGGCATTGGTAGCCTAGAAGGTTTGGAAGGTGTTTCAAATTGATGTCAAGTCAACCTTCCTCAATGGAGTTTTGGAGGAGGAATTCCACATAGACCAGCCACCCGATTACAAAATTGGAGGCCAGGAGGGCAAAGTCTTGAAGCTAAAGAAGGCTCTCTACGGTTTGACGTAGGCGCTCGGGATTGGTACAACTAGATTGACAACTATTTTTAGGAGAATGGGTTTTTCAAATGCCCATATGAGCACACCTTGTACATGAAGATAAATGAAGCAGGAGAGCTCATAATCATCTACCTGTATGTGGACAATCTGTTTTACACTGACAACAACACATCATTGTTTGCCCAGTTTTGAACAACCATGAAGGAGTTCGAGATGACAGACTTAGGGCTGATGAAATATTTCTTAGGCATTGAAGTTGACCAATCGAAAGATGGCATCTTCGTTTTTCAAGGCAAGTATGCGAAGGATGTCCTGAAGCGGTTCATGATGGAGGACAACAAACCTACCATCACACCAGTTGCCACATATTTGAAGCTGAGCATGTTGGACTCTAGGAGGAATGTTGACCCAAGTTTGTTCAAATGGCTAGTTTGCAGTCTGATGTATCTGACTGCAACTCAGGCATATATGATGTTTGGAGTCAGTCTAATCATTCATTTTATGGAGACTCTAAAGGACACGTATTGGCAAGCAGGCAAGCGCATCTTGCGCTATGTCAACGGGACGCGAAACCATGGCCTATTCTACGCCATAAGAGACCAGTTAGATTTGGTGGGCTACACAAATAGCAATTGGGCTGGCAGCACCGACGATCGAAAGACCACCTCTGGGTATGATTTCCATCTTGGATCAGGGGCAATCTCATGGGCGTCTAAGAACAAACCAATTGTTGCATTGTCCACTACTGAAGCAGAGTACATCATCGCCACGTTAGCCGCATGCCATGCAGTTTGGATGCGAAGAGTTCTAGGTGAACTGAGCCATCCTCTGATGGATGCGACAACAGTTTTTTGTGACAAAAATTCCACCATTGCACTGTCAAAGGACGATCCGATTTACACAGACAACAACACAACACTGTTTGCCTAGTTTCGAATAGCCATGAAGAAGGAGTACGAGATGATAGACTTAGGGCTGATGAAATATTTCTTAGGCATTGAAGTTGACCAATCGATAGATGACATCTTCATTTCTCAGGGCAAGTATGCGAAGGATGTCCTGAAGCGGTTCATGATGGAGGACAACAAACCTACCATCACACCTGTTGCCACAGGTTTGAAGCTGAGCAAGTTGGACTCTAGGAGAAATGTTGACCCAACTTTGTTCAAATGGCTAGTTGGCAGTCTGATGTATATGACTGCAACTCATGTAGATCTGATGTTTGGAGTCAGTCTAATCTTTCATTTTATGGAGACTCTGAAGGACATGCATTGGCAAGCAAGCAAGCGCATCTTGCGCTATGTCAATAGGATGCGAAACCATGGCCTATTCTATGCTAGATGAGACCAGTTCAATTTGGTGGGCTACAAAGATAGCAACTAGGCTGGCAGCACCGATGATCAAAAGACCACCTCTGGGTATGCTTTCCATCTTGGATAGGGGGCAGTCCCATGGGCGTCCAAGAAGCAACCGATCGTTTCATTGTACACTACCGAAGCAGAGTACATCGCCGCCACATCAATCGCATGCCAAGCAGTTTGACAGCGAAGAGTTCTGGGTGAACTGAGCCATCCTCTAACAGACACGACAACAGTTTTTTGTGACAATAATTCCACCATTGCACTGTCGAAGGATCCAGTGTTTCATGGTTGGACGAAGCACATCGATATTCGGTTTCACTTCATCAGAGAGTTGGTGATGTTTGGGGAATTCAACTATAGTTTTGCAGATCCAAGGAGTAGATTGCCGATATTTTAACAAAGGCTTTGAAGGAGGAAGACTTCAACAAATTGCAAGAGCAGTTTGGAGTCAAAGCGCTCATGAAATCAGGTTTAAAGGAGGGTGTTAGAAAAATTAACCTTGATTTCCCGTCTCCGTCCAATTGCACTCCAAACTTGTGAGCTGTCGGACCGCGCTCGCCAAAATTAGCGAAGTTGGGCATCCCGCCTAAAATTTCGATGTGACGTCACACATGTCAGTTGTCCAATCAACCTTTATTTCCCACGTGCAAAATTAGGTGATTGGTTATTACATCCGTGTGGTAGTTGGTGATTGGCCTCTCATCCCTTGTTATATAAACCCTAGCTAGGAGTGCATTTGGATGTGTGGGGATTTTTGGAGAGGACTCAGTGTCGTCGGCGAGACGACAGCGGGCAAGAGCAAAGCAGTCATTTTGCAGACCAGATCAGAGAGCAGTAAAGCTCATTTGTTTGATTTTCAAGTAGCAGTCTCGGCATTCGGTTTATTTCTTAGGTTATCCTGCAGTTTCATCTACAAAAGTTATTATATCCTCAGTTGAGGATCCTTGTAACCCCTATTCTAGATAAATAAATTTTGCCATTGTTTTAGGCATTTTGTAGGGTTTCGAGTAAGCTTCTGCATTTTATTGTGACTTGTTCCTCTGCATTTAGTTTATTCATAGTGTTTCGCACAACTTGTTTTCTAATCCTCAACATTCATGGAGATCTTTAATCGTCTTCAACCAAAGGAGCGATTTCGTAATTTTTCCAAGTCCCTAGTGTGGGTCAACGGACGACGGACTGACATCCCCCGATACAAAAAGGTTTGTTTGCAACAGACATTATTCAACTTCATAATTTTGGCTAAGTCCAGCCACAGCCGCCTTGCTTCGCAGCGCAGTGCGACTGCGCAATCTTGCTTGTGCGCAGTCCGACGGGACAAGCATAAATTTTTGCCCAAGTCCCTTGGCCCCCGCCTGACTGCTCTGCGCAATCCTGCTTGTGCGCAGTCCGACGGGACAAGCATAATTTTTTGCCTAAGTCCCTTGGCCCCCGCCTGACTGCGCAGCGCAGTCCGACTGCGCAGTCGGGCGTTGACAGAACTCAATCCGCCCAAGGTCGCGGATTTTACCCCGCACAACCCGACGTCGCGGGTAAACCTTGTGCAGTCTGGTGGCTTTGAAATTTAAATCAAATCTTCAATTTGAATCCCCCTACAAACAACAATAGTCTGCCAATCCAGCAGCAGAAGATTCCAGCAGCTAAAAAGGTTTAAGAGGTGTTCTTCAGATAAATATATGGCTGTCGTATGCTTTGATTTTAATTTAGACGCCACCGCGGAACTGCCAGAATAACAGTTGTTTTGGTGTTTTGTTTGCTGATCCTTCATTCGGCAGGTTTGGCATCATGCATGCTTTTGCATAAAACAGAGTTCATGAATTCAATGTCTAAGGAAAATGTTGGATCATCACAGGTGTAAGTAACAATTAACCGCGCTTCATGTTTGAGGTCCTTAATGTTAGAAGGGTTCTGCTATTTTTCATCCCAGATTCCAATACCGATATATTTGTGGATGCGGGTAAGCTTATCGCTTTGAATATTCATGTCTTTTGCTTATGATAGTATGTACATTGTTATACCACCCACATTTGCTTGTTTATTTATTTATTGAGTAAATATTTCTTATATACATATCTGTTGTGGAGTTGAACTCGGATCACATCACTGATAATGTAAATAGCATCTTTGCAGATAAACCACAACACACGGATAATATGTGTATTGTTGTTATACCTCTAGATTTGTTTTTTTTATATGAAAAGGTTACATTGGGTTACATCTCATTATTATATTTACTGGTGACTAGTGAATTCAACTATTGGTAACTTATGCATTTATGTGTGGATATCGATATCAGTTTGATCCAAGGTTGTTTATGTGAACGTTTATTAAGGTTTATTAAAAGAGGCATGTATAACATTGAGGAGTTAATAAGAGGATGAGGAGTGAATAAAAGGATGCATTAGCGTGGTGTTTGCTTTGTTCTTACCTTTTCTTTTCTCCCGAACAGTAATTATTATATGAATTGATTATATTCTATTGTTTTTTTTATAATGGTAAATGACGAGGTTTTAAAAGGTTTATATTTTTTTTTATAATTATATTGGTTATATATTGGTTTTATAAATTTTTTATAAATATATATGTATTAAATTTTTTAGTTTATTTTTAAAAGTTTTTTTCAAATTATATTTATTTTTCTTTCTTAAATTTTTACTAATATTTTTATGAATATATATGTATGATTTAGTAAGATATGAATATGTGTTTCTTCTTTAAAAGTAAAGGTATTTAATTGATTGAGTTCATACTATTTATAAATATTACGGTTTATTTATAACATTTAGCCCTTTACATATGATGTAAAATTGGTGTCTTCCATCGAGTTATCTTAAAGGCATTGAGTATACCATAAAATTTGTCTTATAACAATAAATGATAAAGATCATCTTTAAATTAAAAATTTAGTTTATAATTTTTAACATGTTATTTTAAAATTAAATATTCTGGACACGAAGGAGGATGACCACCTAAAGCCATGGCATCAAGGTTGATTATTAATGGACTTTGTTCTAAGGGAGAGTAAATCAAACATGGTCTTCAATATCATTATCCATAAATTTATTTTAAATATCATTGAAGTGTTCCAAATAAAGTTAATTTTTAAAAGGATGCCCTATTAAAATATGTTTTTTCATCAAAAAATGATAAATAGGAGAAAAAGTGATGGTATGTTGTCATGTTATATGTATTTATTTTTGTCAAAGCTATGTAGATAATTTTACCATCAAAATATAGATAGTTTATGGTAAAATATACTATATAAGTATTAAATTTTAATTTCCATCCTCAGGTTCTATCCATGTCCAAATACTATATATTAGAATTTTTATCTCTTAACCCAACATTAATTCCTATCTAATGGAAAATACTAGTCACATTGAGTGACATTATGTAAGACTAAATGCAAGAAGTACTTGAGCTTCTATGTCCATTCTAATTGGTGTGTGTATTTGAACCTTAGTTAACTAGTTTTAGAGTCCATCTAGTAACTAAATTTTAGATTTTAGACTACTTGAAGTACCATAAATATTTTTCTAGAATGTATGGTAACCATAATGTATTAGAATCCTCACGTAATATTCCTAAAGCATTTAGTATACTTTAGTATAAGGTGATCCAATATTTCAAGATAATTAATAATCAAAATTAACTCTCATTCTAAATACTTTTCATAAAAGTATGCTCTAATTAGAAATCTATAAGACAATGTAGAATCTACCATATCCCTTTCTAATATAATGTGGCACAACATCTAATGTATGGTTGTTGAGAAACTTATAATTGGATTTTATTGATCATGAACTGATTTCCCTTACATTCACTAATTGTTTTTCAATCCATTGTTCTACAAAATCTACTGATAAATTTAGTGGTTCTTTCAAACTACTAACCAATTCACCAATTTGTTCATTCTAAGGGATGACTAGATATTGCTATAAATATTATTATCTATATTCTACTTTATTTTAACAAATGTATTTATTGTTTGAGAAGAACCTTCCAAAATAAAAGCACTTATAAATACTTGTTTATTGATTGGATCTAATTTATTGATAATCATAATAACAATTAGTTTATTAAAGGACACTATAGAATATTTATATAGGTTATCATCACTCTAATGTCACCATGATATTTATTCTAATTTATGAAATATATCTAATTTTTACTCCATTATTTATCAATTTATCCTTTATATATCAATGCTTATATTTAAGAGACTTGTTTATTATTGATATCATTATTCCATCATAATTATGTATTAAAAATTATTGATTAATCAATATTCTATATATTCAAATTCATCTACTAGTTCCCTTTCATTTGAAGTTTCATCACATTCAAGCATGATGAGACCAATCAAGATGATCATAGAAGTAACTGTAGTTAGTAGCGATGAAACTACTACCTAAAATTCAACCCCACGTCGTTGATATAATATGCTCAAGTGAATACTACACCTAACTCATTTTTCCTAGTCCATAATCTATGAATGACTCTATAAAAAATAATAAAAATATAATGAAGAAACCCTTCCCCAAGAAGACCATATAGTTTAATTATTATTATGTTTATATAGTATTATTTTAATATACATCTATTTCTAAAAGAGTGTAAAGGATGTACAATGGGGTAAATTCATGAGCATAAATCATAATGAAACTTCTATGTTGTTATGGATCCAATGTTAAATTCTAGTAGAGGATCTTGTTTACCAAACCCTTGAATTCCCTAAGGATAGATGCTCATAAAAATATGACACAAGTACAAATACAATCATGGTCATTGAAGTATCCAAGGAATTTCTCACAATCACAAGGGAAGTAATAAGATAAATTTTGCAATATTCAATGAGGAGAACCTATGATGGGTTTCATTCATTATGAGAAACTAATGTAATTTTATACAAGAATAATAATTGGTTAGAATTTATTCAGGCTCATATTATACACATCGATGACTTATAAAGCTATAAACTATAATTTCATATTTGATAGCTCAAAAATAATTCTTAGTAAACCATATTAGCCTATGTATTTATTATGTAAGCTCCTAGGACAAGGATGTCCAATATTACTATATGGATATATTAAACAACACTAATAATTAATAGGTGTATAACACACATTAAATAGATTATGTTGGTCATATTTTACTAAACATGTCATGCTAATTAAATATGTTTAGAAATTAACGAGTGTTCAGCTATACTTCCTATTTGATATGGTTGATAATAATCTAGAACATAATTTGGTTCTACAAATTAAAGGTTGTCATATTGCATTACAATGGGAATACAATATCAATATTAGATTGGACAATATTTTTTAGAATGGTCCAAAGTGCTATCAACTATGCTTTTTATGAATATATCTACACCCTAGCCATGTGTAACATTGATAAGACTCAATATTGATTATCATTTAATACAAGGATCCTAGGAAGCTTATGATTGTGCTTACAAAATACAAAATCCTTTATCAATATCTACAAATCATGTCACAATCAATTTTGAGAATCTATTTCATTAATATTTTAGAAAATCAGTAACAAACATAGTCCTAGGTAATGTTAATATAACATTAGGAGTCATTTCAATTGATATAATTCATTAGTTTGCATTCATTACAAAATTATAAGAATTAATATTTTTGATCTAGACTAATGCTTTATATGGATGCTTAAGGACTATTTATTTATGGTCATGTGATATTTTAACCTTAGATTGATGTTTGAATATATTTATATAATATTTACATTTTTAAAATTAGGTAAGCATTAGCAGATATGGATAGTGTAGTTATTGTATCACAATAAGACAGGGAATTCTATGAAACAACAAATTTCTATTAGTATTAATTACTACATAAAACATTAACTAATTCACTATTAAATATGGATTAAATAATATTTTTTATTAAAATACAATATTAATGTTAATTGAAATCAATATTGGGCACACTAAGAGGGGGAATTGCATTAATAATTAACAATAAATATAGTTAACATAATAATAATGCTCATTCACCTAAAAATTTTGGGTGCAAAATGTTTTTTGGATTGGCTCACCTCACTTTGATAATAATTTCACCATTTTTTTATTTTATGTCGCCATCATTCCCAACTAAATCATGGATCTTTTCACCTTGAAATTATAAGTTATTATATTTACACCACCAAATTTATCTATTATAATACCAATATATATACCTAATGTGACAATGATACTCCTATATCTTAAACATTGATTCTCCTCAAAATATCTAGAATTAGCAAAAAATGACTTGTACCAATAATAGATGCACAGTAGAAAGAATATATGAGTCATAAAAAAATGGACGACTGACAGTATCAAGGACATGATGATTGATAGTATAAGGGACAAGATGATTAATAGCAGAAAGAAAGGAAGGGATGATCTATAGTAGAAGGGACAATACAATTAATGACTAACAATCGATAGTAGAAAAGATAGAATGATTGAGGAGTGATAATTAGAAGCAAAAGGGATAGGAAAACCGATGACTATCAACTAGTAGCAAAAGCGATAGGATAATTGATAACTAATTACTGATAGCAGAAGGGTCAAGAGAACTAATTATTGATGATCGATAGTAGAAGGTACAATACAATTGACTAATGACTGGTAGCAAAAAGGACAATATGATCGATGACTGACAACCGATAGGAGAAGGGATGGGATTATTGATAACTAATTATCGATAGTAGAAGATATTGGATGATTGATGACTAATGAGTGGTAGCAAAAGGGACAAGATAACTAATAACTGATGATCAATATTAAAAGGGATAGGACAACCACCGAATAATAGTAGAAGGGACAAGATGATTGATGACTCATAATAGAAGATATAGGATGATTGATGAATGATAGAAAAATAAGGGGTGGGACAGCTAACAATTGATGATTGGTAGAATAAGGGATGGGATGATTAACAACTGGTAGTAGAAGGGATGGAAAAATTGGTAGTAAAACATATGAGACAACTGGTATTAAAAAGTATGATTGGTAGCAGAAGGGATGATCAATAGTAGAGTAGAAGAATGGTAGTAAAAAGTACAAATTGTATCATGATTAGGAACCATTATGAAAAGGATGATCAAGGGTTTTATTTTTTACTTTTGAAGCATGGAACCTTCTAGAAGATGTAACTTTTGATCTAGAGTTTTATTTTAATTTTTTAAAACCACCTAGCTTAACAATATCTATAATTTAAAATATCTATGATCAGTTTGGTACTTAGTAAAATATTCAAAAGAACCATTAGAAGACCTAAAAAATGAGCTCTAAAGTGGTTGAAGTGTAATACTTGAGAAAAAACAAGTAGAGATCCAGTAAGGATAATGTGTAGAAACCCTTAAAGGATGATAGATCTTGGCAATATAAAATGATGAATATGGTAAATTATGTTGTTATAATAATTGAGACTAAGCCTTATCTAAAGGTTAAGTCTTATCATAAGAATGGGTGACAAATGAGTAGTAACAGGATTTCAAAATTGATTCACCTCATTTTTATATTTTTTCATGGAAAAAGGCAATTCATCATGTCTTCTACATGAATTTAGATGCTATTCACATTGAAATTAAAACTAATTTGACCCATTTTTATAAATATATTTTGGGGATAACCCTTTACACATAACCATACTCATAAGAGTTATCACTAGACTAGATGCAATTGATACTAGCTAAAGGAGAGGCATTCATCTTGAGGAAGTTAGTCACAATGAAGAGTAGAAAATTGATCGCATAGAAGCTCAAGGAGAAAAATCAAAATAGTAGTTGATTCAAGTAATATCAAGTGTAGGAAGTAAACCAAAGATGGATACTCATAATTTTAATGGAAATTTGAATCCTAAAATATTGATAGATTAGATAATGCATATGGAGAGATACTTTGATTTTGAACCTATGGAGGATCTGAAGTAGGTCATATTTTCTTATACATAATTAAAGGAATGTGCTTCAATTTGGTGGGATCATTTCCATATAGTAATACAACAAAAAATAAAGGATAGAATCCAAAAATGGGATACGTTTATAGTCAAAATAAAATCAAAATTTTTATTTGTTTATTATTTGATTATATTATTTAGGAGACTCCAAAACTTCAAATAAAAAGAGCTATGAGTGAAAGAACATATAGAATAGTTCTAAAAAATGACTAGCGTATGTTGAAAGAAAACTTGTAACCAAATTACACAAGTAAATAAATATAGTATTACTTCATTAAATCACATGGAGGAACAAAAACAAGGAGAGTCACTTATGATGAAAAGGATATTGTTAAAACTAGCTAAGGAGGTGTATGAACCAATGCAAAGAATAAGTCTTTTTAGAAGCATATGTAATTTGGGAGCCATGTGTTGTACGGTCATTACAGATAAAGGGAGTATGGATAATTTAATGTCTATAAATATGGTGGAAAAACTTGGTTTGAAGAAGAATGAACACCCAAATACATATAAGGTGTCATGGTTGCATTATGAATATCAAATTTTGAGGAATGAATGATGTATGGCAGATTTTAAAATTGGTTCTTATAATGATGAGCTACTATGTGATATTATGCCTATGGATACTTATCATGTCTTCTTGGGAAGGCCAGTATTTTGATAGAAAGGTAGTGCATGATGGTAGGGTTAACACCTATAGTATTGATAAAGATAGAAATTGGTACACATTAAGTCCATTGAAGGATAAAGGAGAACAAGTGGATAGTATTCTTACATTGTACCTAAATACATATACATAATTATTGAAATATTATGAGATAAAGTTAAAGGAAGAAGGATAATTTTGAGAGGTGTTGTAAAACAAGTGGAAGAAAAGGTGGACACGATGAATATGATAGTCCAATGATTATAACTTCTATAAAGAAAGTGAAAGAGAAAATAAATTATAAAGAAAAAACAGAGGAAGATGAATCTCATCAGATTATTGATTGTTATGACAAAGATCATACTATTGAAGAACATAGTGGGGATGAAAATATTGGGTGCCTTCAAAGTCACACCAAAGGTACTAATTTTAATTTAAAGAGAAAAATGGGATATAATGGAAAAGGATTGGAAAGATATAGACAAGGTGTAAAAATACCTATAATGTCACAAATAAGGCAAAAGAATTAATACTTGAATATATAGGTCAAGTAAAAAGTAAGAATAATAAATTTACAAGAAGAGAAATTAATATAGGAGATGAAGGTCCTAGGATGGGTTGTTGTAGTCAGTATCGAATATCTAGACATGTAGTAATTGAGTTTTGCAACCTACATCCTTGTGTTATTTTTGGAGGAATAATCACTCCAACAAAAGGTGTGGGTACCAAGATAAAGTAACCAACAAAATACATGTTGATTGTAGTTAGATGCATGTGATGAAGTGGGATATAGTGAGACGGATGTTGAGTGGATTCTACTAGAGGAGGTTTTATTCTCAAAGGAAACTAAGGAACATATAAAAAAGATGGTGTTGTGAATAATGACAAGCTAAAATGGTAATAACTTAGAAGAGCAATTCATATTCATGAGCTAGGGCTCATTAAAAGTTTTCCTCTTATCCAATCACTATGATGGGAGAGAGTCTAAATAGTTATAGCAAAGTAACTACTAATATTATTTAACTACCACTATCATATAATAAAACCTTTCATGTGGGATGAAAAAGGGATCAACAAAATCAAGAAAGAGGGAATGACAAGCAGGAAAGAAGAAGAGATAAAGGAATGAGTAGAAGAGAAACATTGAAGAAGAAGTAGAAGTTATTTATGCATGTGTGAGGAATCGAATGGGAAATAAGGCAAGATATTTTTATGTATATCCAAATAATATATTGGAAATAACATTAAATTTCCACCTCAATTTTGTTCCATGTGCATATTTTAATGGTGAATACATTGTGTTACTAAAATCACATGTTGTAGATTGCTCTAATTGGTATGTGTAGGATTGTGAGGAGAAGTTAAGTTATGGTTGTATCTTGTATTGAGGCATCATTATAGTGTACAGAGAACAGTTCAAATGGAGTTGTCATTTTAGCAAGTAGAAACACACCATCTTGAGCCTATGTTGACGTGCATTATATGTGATTACCATACATGCACTTATCATACAATTGTAGGGTAAGTACCAGTCAAGAAAAAGTATCATTGTTATTCATGTGGAGGACCATTGTCATTCAAATGGATTCCATTCAAGTGATGTACCATTCAACTCACAAGTAATGTGTCATTTAAATTAAAATTTGCATTAGGCATTACAAGTTGAATTTGTACTATGTCGTACAACTGGTAGTTCCTCCATGTCATACAAGTGGAAGTCAAATCGTGTTGTACAAGTGAAAGTTGCACCATATCGTACATTTGAAAGTTACATCGACCTACAAGTGTTGTCATTATATAGCATCAAATCACCATATTTTTACCTCTTTTCATCTTGTCATCTAGTGTGTGCAAATCATAATGAAGTAAATGTTACAATGTGGTTTTTAGTGAACCATGAATCCTTTGCTACTAGTGAGGTTGTTATCCAGTTGACCCCCTCTATCTAGACTACATTGTACAATGTTATTTTTGTACATAACTAAATAAAGATATTCTATACTAATAATTAGAATATTTTTCATTAAAACAAAAATTTGAATCCTTTTCAAAATTTTGAGATTATTAGAATATAGTATTCACTAAACAAAAAAATTGTAATGAACCTCATATTAATAAACTTCAAATTGGAATTGCATTTAAAAATTGAACACAAGCTTGAATAAAATAATAATATGAACTTAAACCAACTATAAAATTGGCCTTCAATAAACTTTTGAATTTAAGCTACAACATGAGAACACGAATGGTGAACATGATTATGAGCATAAAAAATTATTGAACTCCACTTTTAACATTATTAAACTTTAAAATTCATAAATACATCTAAGTATTGCCATTGCTCTTGAACTCGAACTTAAATTTAAGGATTACATATTAAATACTAAGCAATGAGATTGAATGTTAAATAAGATACTATTTAAATTAAATACTAAGCATGGAGTGTTGAGAGTGAATACTAAATATTCCATTCTAAGATTTAAAACTAAATATGAAGTTCTCATACTCAAAATTGAACATGATTGTTTGAGATTGCATAGTGTGTGAGTGACCTTTAAGGCTAAAGTTTGAATTTGAATACTAGATGTTGGGTTTAAATATTAAATATTTAGTTTAAATTCTAAATATTAAAATTGAATAAATAGATTAATAGCTTAAACATGTTTCTACTAATATTAAACTTGAATTAACATGAACATAAATGAACTATTTTACATATTAGAATACTAAATATGAATTTGAAATATTGAACATAAAACATGAATGAACTCTAACTTTAATAAATTTTGTCTACTAACATACTTGAACGTGTTTTAGCCCAAACTTAAACATGAATGAATTTTATAAAATAGTAAATACTAAATATCAACTCAAAATACTCATAGATTTTACTAGATATTAAAATTAGTAGATATTTGAGCTAAACATGTAATACTAAATACTAAGCTTAATTCGACAAAGCTTTTATTGAATTATACTGAAAGAATATAAATATGATTCCATTTATTCTTATAAAATTTGGTGTTTTTTCTAACTAATATTTAAGAGTAACAAAGATCATAAAATACTTCTTATGCATGTTCCTATAGTTAAAAACTAACAGTGTACAGGGTGCATCCAATGCATGATATTATTGAGGGTGATGTCAAGAGTCAGCCATAATTATTAAATTAATATGTGAGTTGTAAAATAAAGCACATGAAAAATATATTATATAGAGTGCATTATTCATTCAAATTAATAATTTTAGTTAATTAAAAAAAAAAAAAAAAACAGCATGTAAAGTGGCATAATAAAAGTTGTTTTTTATAAAAAGCTAGTTTTTAGCTTTTTTAGCTTTTTTAGATTTTTTGCATGATCAAGGTTGATTGATCATTATATATTTTGTAATTGGAATCTTTTTTAATGTGATAAGAATAGGAATATTTCAGTGTGCACAATTGTGGAGCTTTTATGTGGAGCTTTTTTAAAGTTTATATTTGTGCCCTTTTTTAATTATAGATCAAAAATTTTGGTTTGGACCAGCAACATAGTTTACTAAAATTGGAGCTTTTGGCTGAGGATATTTGATAATTTGGCATTCAAAATTGATTTAGCTTAATCACTAAACACTCTTGGACTATTTTTGGGTGATATCCATGCTCTATTAATGTTATTTTTGTCTTAGATAAGAATTGCTTTATTATTGTTTTTTATCTCTCCACCTCAAGAACTTTCATTTGGTATCAGAGCAAGGTTATGTATGTGATTTCAAAATTTGCAGGTATAGCTACAGAAAGAGAGGGTGAATATTTTTTATTCCCAACATCCTTTACAAGGGTTCAGAAATACTTGTGGCTATTTATTTTCTATCATGGCAACAAATAGTACATCCTTAAATATACCTACACTCAAAGGAGATAACTTTGAGTACTGCAGAGATCAAATGAGAAGGATATTTGTATGGAAGGGAGTTTGGAAAATTATATTTTAGCCATATAATCCTCCTAAGGACTGGAAATATCTTCCTAAATATCAAAAGAACACATTAGAAGATGAAGAAAATATTGATGCTCAAGCTTTTTTCTACTTGCAGAGTGTGATAGATCAAAGCATCTACTCAAGGATAGTTGGTTGTAAGAATGCACACGAGGCATGGACTACCTTGGAGATATCATATCAAGGATAAGAAAAGTTAAGGGCATCAAAGCTCTCGATATTAAGAATCAATTTTTAAAATATGAAAATGAATGCATGATGAAAATGTTGGAGACTATTGTATTAGAGTAAATGATATAGTGCATAGAATGAAAGTGTATGGTGAAGTGATTGAAGATAAAGTAGTAGTAAGAAATATTTTGAGATCCCTGACTCTAAATTGGTTGCATATTGTTATTACACTTGAGGAGTGTAAAGATATGGACCAAATCAAGGTTGAAGAGTTAGTGGGTTCTTTATTGTCCCATGAGGATAAAATGAAAATTTATTCAAATGAATTAAATCATGCACTAGAGTCCAAAGTATGGGTTTCTAAACAAAATAAAAAGCCCACAAATTAGAATTTATTTTTTTCTCAAATTTTAGATCATAAAGGAAAAAACCAATCAAATTCAAAGTGGAAGTGTAAGAAGGTCATAACTTGTCATAATTGTAAGAAACTAGGTCAGATGATAAAATATTGCAAGAATCTAGTAGCCAAGAATCAAGCAAACCTAGATGGGGGTGAGAAAAAGGCTTACCAAGCTGAGAATAATTATGATCATATTAATTATTATCTTTCATTTAATTCAGGTTTGGATGATAAAATGAATATGTGGTTTCTTGATTCAGGATTTTTTAACCATATGTCATGTTTTAAGGATTTTTTTAACAAACTAGATGGTTCATTCAAGAGCTAAGTTCACTTAGAATATGGGAAGGTGATTCATGTCGAAGGGAAAGGGAGTACGCCTATCACAAAAAAGCATGTGAAGGGTGATATCAACAATATTTATCTAGCTCCAAACATGAAGCACAATCTCATGAGTGTTGAAGAACTAGTAGATAAAGGGTTCAAGCTACTTTTTGACAATGGAGAATGTTTGATATATGACAAAAAACAAGGTAACAAATTTATTGGAAAGTCTATTATATAAAAAAATAGAATATTTACATTGATAATAAATATATTTAAACAGAATTATTGTGTTTATACCTTTGAGGAATCAAGCATGTTGTGGCACTCTAGATATGGTCATTTAAATTTCAGAAGTTTGCGTGTTATTTTTAAGAACAAGACGGTTGATGGTCTTTCAATGATTGAATCTAAATTGAAGGAAGCATGCAAGGCATGTATACTTGGAAACCATCATAGAGAAATATTTCCAACCAGCAAATGGAGAGCTACCAAGAAATTGGAATTGGTACATTCATATTTATGTGGGCCTATGTCTTATCCTAGCATAGGAAAAAAATTGTATTTTATTTCCTTTATTGATGATGCTACCAGACTAATGTGGGTTTTATTTTTGAAGACCAATTATGGGGCATTATAAGCCTTCAAGATATTCAATGCATTGGCTAAAGAGAAATCAGGTTGTTCTATCAATGTGTTAAGAACTGAGAGAGGTGGAGAATTCTTTTCATAGGAATTTCTATATTTTAGCTCTTTGCATGCAATAAAAAGATATTTTACTGCTCCCTACACACCACAACAAAATTGTTTTTCTGAGAGAAATTATAAAATAATAATGGATTCAACAAGAACCATGTTGGAGAACAAGAAGTTGGAGAGGAATTTTTGGGTTGAAGCAATGCAAACAACAACCTACATCCTGAATAGAAGTCCCACAATGGCAGTGAAAAACAAGACACCCTATGAAGCATGGTATGGTAAGAAGCCCATGGTGGCTCATCTTAGAGTATTTGGTTGTTTCACATTTGTATACATTGATGATCCTAAAAGGAAAAAAAATAGACCCCAAGAGTGAGCCTCACATTTTTATAGGTTATAGTGATGGTAGTAAGGCTTACAAGTTTTTCAATCCTGTTAGTAAGAAAATTGTTGTTTCTAGGGATTGTAAATTTTTTGAGAATGATGTGTTTGCTGATAATAACTAGAAGAATGTAAAGGTTATTAGTGAATGGGGGCAATATTTTTATGGAGAAATGGAGGTCAATCAAGATACTCCACTAGTTTCTAGTGTTAATGGCAACAATACTAGTTCTTCCCAAGAGACTAGTTTACCACCAACTTCAATGCAATTTAGAAACAAAAGGTTGTTGCTTTCACATCCAACAAGTCAGATGTTGGATCAAAAATATAAAAGGAGAAAAACAAGACTTCAAGCTCAATTAGGTAATAATATTGAAGATATTAAAGATGAAATGGCTTACTATGCCTTATTTTGCATTTCTAGTGAACCAAGGAACTATGTAGAGGCTATTCAAAGGAAAGAATGGGTTGAGGCCATGAATGTTGAGATGTATGCCATTGAGAGAAATGAGACATGGAATATCATTTAGCCTACTGGTGACATGGATGTCATTGGTACAAAATGGGTCTACAAGATCAAGTTCCATAGTGATGGAAAAATAGACAAACATAAAGCTATACTAGTAGGGAAAGGATATGCACAAACATATGCAGTAGATTATGAGGAGACTTTTGCTCCTGTGTCTCACCATGATACTATTAGATTGATGCTTTCAATTGCTTCTCAGAAACGATGGGAAGCTCACCAAATGGATGTCAAGAGTGCATTCTTGAATGGTGACATTGAAGAAGAGGTATATGTGGAGCAACCACAAGGTTATGAAATAAAGGGTAAAGAGCATTGGGTATACAAGTTGAAAAAGGTAATTTATGGGATAAAACAAGATCCTAGGCCTTAGTAGTAAAATATATATGGATTTTTATCTAAAAATGGCTTTGTGAAAGCATGAGGATATGGAAACAAAAAGGAAAATGCTAGGTACGATGCGTGTAAAACCAAACTTAACGCTAAAAGCCTATATATTGAAAAATGCATAAAAGGAAAGGACATGAACGAATCGACACAAGATAAAAGCAATATGTAATATGGCCCTCTTTATTGATATGCTTTTAAAGTCGTGTTACAATACGTATCCTTCCTTTTTAGGGGATAGGAGCATCAAATATGTTTCTTGTCACATCCATGAATAGCAATCCTTCTTCCGCGTGCCCACATGTAAGATGGGCGGACCAAAATGTCACCGCCACTTGTGTATATGAGTGTTGACTTATTACTACTCATATTATGTCGAAGACCTATGTACAAGGAAATATAAAAGATCAGTAGCACCTGTAGATAGAATAGAACATGTATTTCCCAAGGCCTACTGTTAGTGTATGCATGAAAATATTAAACCGATAACCAAATAACATCAGAATGACCTAGAAATTTGACAGAAGCATCAATATGTTACTAGGAAGCCACTGTAAAAGGAACAGTCAAGAAATTCCTCACAGATTTGTATTCTCCCTGGGGCGGGACGAATAAACCTGCAACAAATTGTTAGAAAGCACCCTCTTCAATGTCCTATCCAGAAAGCTCCAAATGACCTACAAAGTTGGGGTTAGCTAATTGGGGGTATTTTGGGACGATCCAGATGGTCATATTTCTCTAATTTAGCCTATATCACCCAGAATATGATGGCACTATCTGCATGTTAGTGAAGGTGGGAAATGATAAAAGCATAATAAAAAATTGTCAGAATGAAGTGAAATTTAAACTACAGCCTATTTAAATGACCTAGAATCAGATGCAAAAGAAAAATTAGAGAAACCTGCCATAGATTTCTATTCACTCCAGGACATGGCATTTAGAACTGCAACAGTTTGGGGGGCACCCAGGGGCAGGACGCTTATCGTTTGGGACTCTGTTTCGGCACCAATCCACTTGGGATGGGTCCAAAAACTCTAATGGGGTGTTTTCATCAATTTTTTTGGGATATTTAGGCCAAATGTTCGGGTTTGGGCTTCGTATTTGTGCTTCCAATAACCACCCTATGACCTCCCTTCAACAAGAGATCAAGGATGTGAAAAGCACAAAATCAAAATGTATTTGTGTGTGGATGTAAAATGGCAGCACTTCGTTACTCAAAATGCTACCTCTCTCTCTCTTTTGGGTGAGAAGACTCACCAATTTATAGACCTAGGGTCTCTCTATTTGAATGCACATGCGAGGGTGCCGCTGGAGTTGCATGTCCTATTTTGGGAAAAAGACTATTCCCTGATTTAGAGTCTCCTTGCATGCAGCCTCCAAAAATCTAAGACATGCATGACTAAAGTCTTTCTCCTTGATTTGAAGTTGTTCCTCGCAATTGCATGGACTGAAGCTGCAGTTAACTGGCGTACCTATCAAGGTTTGACTTTCTTTGCCAGTGAAACCTTCTATTCGCCTCACCCTGGAGCGTATGTTGATAATCGTCCCTGCGTGGGACGAACACCAATTTGTATTCATCCCAGGGTGGGACGAGTAGGGAGCAAGGTACCAAAAAGGTGCCAAATTGACCTTTGACCTTCCAAACTACTTTTGGTAGTGGTCAGGATCACTGTTTAACCTCTGGGGGCTGCCTTAGGGGCTGTGTGTGTCAATGCGATTAGTGCTCGTTATCACATAATCGAATTGGTGTTGTTTTGGTGTCTATAGATGCCCCTTTTTGGGATGCACTGTGCAAGGTACAGCACCGAGCAAAAATAGATAACCAAAGCACTATTGATTAGGGTTTCTTAGTATCCTAACCAAATTTTGATGCCCTAAGTATGGAAATGGCACGCATTCTTGAATCCTTGCTTCTGACGAGCTAAGGAGCTTAATTCAAGTTTTAACCTTGTTGAGTGAGGTGTTACTTGAGATTGGACATTGATCAGTCATGAATAGGCAAAGGGCGCAACCTTTTGTTTGTGGGCACCTTGAGTTCATGATTCATGAATGCAAAGTGTTTGTTCAGCTTGTGATTATTGCTTGTTTGCTACCCCAAGCAGGGGCGTGATTGTCTTTGTCAATGATTCTTTGAATGCATGCCATTTCCTTGATTGGGTGTGTTTTTGTTGATTGGTGACTAAGTGTGACTACCCCCTCAAGTGATGAATCGATGAGGGAATGACCCAAGATGACTTAAGTAAGGGTTCCTTCAGTTGTTTACCATTGAATGCGTAAGCAATTTTTGAACATTCTGACCTGTTTTTGGTGGGTGTGAACCCTCTTTGTGACACATTTTTGGAGTTGAAATTGTCGAGAATTCATCGTCCCATGGAGCGGTCCGGTGATGGTAGCCTTCTTAGGGAGTGGGATAGTGACAATTTGTGACCCCAACATCTTTTTTGGATGCCAAGAATGTCAGGAGCAAAGGCGCATTCGTTCGGCAATGTTATTATTATTTTTGGTTGGGTTGTGACCTATTTTGCGACGTCGTTTGGGGATGAAATTCTTGAAAATTCGTCCTCTTGTGGAGCGGTCCGGCTATGGTAGCCTTCTTAGGGAGTAGGATAGTGAGGATTTGTGACCCCGACATCTTTTTTGCATGCCCGGAATGTCAGGTGCAAAAGCACTCTCATTGGATAGTTTTATTGCTTGTTTTTGGTGCATTTTGTGTAGTTTTTTGTTGTTTTTGAAATTTTTGCTCAGTATTCATTCCTGGGTGGGACGAATATCAATTTAGTAATCGTCCCTAGGCGATACGAGTGCTAACCATAGTGCTCGTCCCAAGGAGGAACGATTACAGACTCAAAAAGCCTATTTAAGGGCCAAAACTGGATGTTGGGCTCATTTGCATTTGTTTTTCCTGGCGATTTGGAGCTCTGAGGAGGAGGAGGTCAATTCTGCGAAGCGAAGCGCTGCCAAATTTTTCCCTCCACCATGATTTCATGGACCGGATCCTCAAGCGACGGAGCCGAAGTGAGACCAGTGAGTGTTCTTCCTCTTTATTGTTTGTTTGTTACAGTTTGTAAAACTGCAAGTTTTGTTATTTTGTCTTTTTGTATTGTGATTGTGAAATTAAAAATGAAACCCTAGTCTATCAAAAATTAACACTGAGCGTAAAACTGAGTTTAACCTTAGTTAAACAAAGATCAAAAGTTAGTTTACAACTTAGCTAAAAAACTTAGTTTAGAACGTAACTTAAAAACTTCACTTCACCCTAATTTAACAAAGATCAAAACTTAGGTTAGAAACGTAGGGAAAACTGAGCGAAAAAAACGTAACTTGACCCTAGTTATTTTTTTTTTTAATTTATTAGTTTAGAGTTAAAAACCCTGAAATTAATGTTATTATTATTTTTTTTTTTTTTAAATGTTTTGTTTGTTTTTGTAATTTATCAGTTAGAGTTAAAAACCTTAGATTGACAAATTATTGTTTTGAATTCTTTGTTTTTGTTTAATGGTTTTGTTAATTTATCAGTTAGAGTTAAAAACCCTAGGTTGACAAATTATTTTTTGGATTTTTTTTTGTTTTTGGTTTTGTTAATTTATCAGTTAGAGTTAAAAACCCTAGGTTGACAAATTATTGTTTTGAATTCTTTGTTTTTGTTTAATGGTTTTGTTAATTTATCAGTTAGAGTTAAAAACCCTAGGTTGACAAATTATTTTTTGGAATTTTTATTTTATTTTATTTTGTTTTTCTTTTTGTTAATTTATCAGTTAAATTTAAAAACCCTAGGTTGACAAATTGTTTTTGAATTGGTTAATTTGTTTGTAATTTATCAACTTTTAGAGTTAAAACCCGAGAACTGAAAGTTTTGTTTTGAATGTTTTTGTTTTTATTGTTGTTAATTTATCAGCTAGAGTTAAAAACTCTAGGTTGACAAATTATTGTTTTGAATTTTTTGTTTTTGTGTAATTGTTGTATATCCATGTTTTTGTTGTATAGTCTTTTATATGTTTTGTAATGTGTTTGTTTGTTTTCTTTTGCAGGTTGTGAAGAGCCGGTACCGTGTGCCCATAGTTTTTACGAAATCGCATGAGGCACTGACTTTGGCTAACTGGGAGTGGCTTGATGCCCTTGGGCTCAAGAAGGTGACTCGACTAGAGCCTGTGGTCGGGGATCAATACTATTTGATGGCCTTGAAAAACTTATGGGAGCCCCGGACCAACACCTTCCATCTCCCAACAGGGGAGATGACAGTGACCTTGGAGGATGTTTATCGGATTTTGTGGATTCCAATAGAGACTACCGATCAGGATGATGTCGTGTGATCAACAAACAGTTGTACTGACGCGGTGCTTCGGGCATGGGGAGGAGGTGGGTGTGGACAATCTAGTGGAGAGTGCAGAGGGTGACTGCCTGATTGGTGACATTTTGGTTTGATGGTGGCTTGAGATGGGTGTGTTGGGAGTGAGGCACGCAGTACTGATGGGCCTCATATCCAACATGCTGCTACCCAACTCGTCGGGTGTGAGGTTCCCCTTGGAACCTACTGGAGGTGGTGTTCAGGTTGGTGGAGTGTCCTAAAAATGCACCTATGATCATGAGATGGGGACAGACTCTACTAGCATAGCTCTATGATGAGTTGTACGAGGTTCGTTTCCAAAGGTGAAAGGGGATTGGATGTAGCTACTTGTTGCAGTGCTAGGCTTGGTAGCACATAGCAATGGAGAGGTCGGTTGGGTTGCCATGGACGACACGGGCGAAGATGGTAGACTGAGAGATCAGATATGGGGAATTATGGAAGAGATCTGAGGAGCAAGGTCAGAGTCGATAGTGGGTAGGTGTCGTAGGGCACTATGCTGATGCTTTCACTTGGCTGACTTTGGGGGAGGTGTTCTGGTGCCCCTACTAGGACTGTCCAGCCTGGCTTGAGGCTAGAGAGTGGTTACGGTGGGTACATAGGGGACGATGGATGATTGGATGGCATGGGACTGAACAAGAGTTCTTTCCTTATGGTAGGGTGACACGATAGTTTGGGGTGTGCCAGGGGTTTCCTGGTGAGCCCTTGATCTATCGACGTCGAGTGAACGAGAGGACCTTGGCCTGGCCAGTCATTGCACCATTGGATGAGGACTCAAATACTATGATTGACATCCTAGACGTGGATGACATCGGGACTACCATAGAATATGACCAGTGGTGGACTCTACAGCGATGGTGAGGCGATGGGCCTCTAGGTAGTGCAAAAGTGATAGCAGGAGGTGATGAGGGTGCAGAGGCACCAGGAGAGGGTTGGGGGGTTTCACTGGATGATGCAAACATGGTGGAGGTTGAGGATGAGGGCATGGATTTTGGGGTTCTAGATCAACTGGAGATGTAGGACGTTCTAGAGCAATGGGAGCCAGAGTAAGCTGTTGTTCCAGATATGTCAATGCCTTAAGCAGTTTTGGAGGACAAAGAGGCAGGGGTGTTCATTGAGAATGCGTGATTGGTGGGGCTGATTCAGAGGCAAGATGAGGAGCTGGGGGAGGCTCTATAGGAGAGGGATATCCTATGAACTTAGCTGGCTGAGTGATAGAATGCATTTGCTGTGTACCATCAAGGGGAGGGGGATACTGATGTTGCATGGGAGAGGGATCTCCTGCAGATGCAACTGGCATAGTTCAACAAAAATTTGGCTATGTATCACCAGCTAAGAAATGGATTTTGTGTAGTATCAGTTGGAGCTGGAGGTAGAGATTAGCCGCCTCGAGGGGTGGATCCCTGTGTTTAGCGAAGGTGCATCATTGCACCGCTCGAGAGGGAACGATACGAAGTAGTCATCATCGTCTCAACGTAGGCGGCTGGATGAGGGAGGCGCTAGTAGGTGTGATGCGGGGGCTAGCAGTAGCCGCCCTAATGGGTCCCATAGGACCCACAACACAGGGGGTAATACCCATCGCATCGATCCTACGTGATCATGGTGGCCAATGCCCTAGGCTTGGGGGTTTTTGTGCTTTTGGCTTTTGTTGCGAGGTTAGACGACTGGTTCATTATAGCCTATAGGCATTTTTAATGATATATATATATATATATATATATATATATATATATATATATACATGACTTTTATTTTTGGTTATACACTTGTCATGATTTATGTTTTCTGTTTATGCACATTTATTGATGATGATGTATGCATGTGGTATTATGAATGTGATGTTTCTAATTATATGATGTATGCATATGGAATGAATAAAATGAGTTGTTGATAACTTGTCGATGGCACCATAGACTATACAAGATTTTACTATCTTTCTATACTTATGTGATGGCTTTGTGGAATGACTTTGCATGTGAGAACTTTGTTTTTATATTTTTTGTATTTTTTGATGGGGATGGATGTAATGAAATGTATCAGTTGTTTAAAAATGTAGTTAAGCTTTTCAAAGATTCAGATATTTTAACTAAATCACCAAAACTTTACATTTATCTCGTAAGACTTTTGAACAAGGTATAAATCGGACTGGATTTTGACCAAGTTATTTTACATCCCTGTATGTGCAATTGAGTTCATTTATGTGGTATTTGTTAGGATACCGCCAGTGCCAGATAGGTTGTCAACCAAACCTGTATTGACGATCACCTAATTAGCTCCACTAACTTTGTTGTTGTATTTAGTAAGATTAATCCACGAGACAATTTAAGATACCATAAGCTAGCTCATCCACATGCAAACATTGGTCTGCTCACACGCAAAGCTAATGTGATAGACATATCATCATGCGTTTAGGATACCACCATTGCCAGGTAGGTTGTCCACCAAACCCATAATGAGGATCACCTAGATGGTTTTCAAATGCTGAGAATTCCAGGGATTCAATTTTAGGCTTTTTATTTGCTCAATGTGTTAGGATACTTGCTTGTATATATAATGATGAAAATCACTATTTATTTTTCTCTTTTGGTTTTTTTTTTGAGCAAGGATTTTGAATAGTGGTGATATCCACTGTTATTTGATTTTGCATTTTGAGCTTCGTAAGGTTGAGCTTGTAGGTTTTTGGCTTATGAATTACCTTGATCCTTTTGGCCTTGGGGATGACTACCCATCCTGTTCAGGGACGTGTAGTATGAATCCTTACGACTTTGGGAACCAAAGGGGATTATGGAGTTTATGAAGTAAGGGCATTGATCTTTTAGGCCTTGGGGATGACTACCCATCCTTGTCAGGGGCATGTAGTACGAATCCTTATGACTTTAGAGACCAAAGGTGATTGGAGATGATCATGATGATGGCTTGTGGGAATTTTGTTTTTAAATGGCATTGATCCTTTTAGGCCTTAGAGATGACTACCCATCCTTGTTAGGGGCGTGTAGTACAAATCCTTACAACCTTAAGAACCAATGGTGATTGGGATTTTTGGTAGTGGTGAAAACCACTGTTTATTTAGGGGAATTTATGGGGAAGAGCTTGTCCTTTTGTCAATTCTCAACAGTCTTGAACCATTCGCATAGGGGGATGAACAGGCTAATCATTCACCTATGGTACCCTAGATAGCTTTGTAGGTGTCTCTTGCGTTCACACAACTTAGGAATTATTTTATGTGTTTTAACTTGTGTAGGGATGTCACATAATGAGGCGTGATCCAAGTAAAACTTTCCCTTGTAAAATTCGTTTAACTTTGTATAGTTTTGGCTAGCAATTTAAAGACAGCTGAATAACAAAAACCCTACATACATTAGAATGCAACTGACTATGCTACAATGGGGATGGTGTTATTTTGTATATGTTTATAAAATGGATGGAATGTGGAAAATGAAGGAATTTCCAAGCAGTTACAGTCTATGGTGCATGTGACATGTATGATCAGCAAATATGCAATGTACGGATGCGATGCCTAATGCAAATTATATTTTTGTATTTTGATTTTTACGAGTATGCATAGAATTGAGATGCAATTTTTTTGTTATTTTTGATGATTTTACTATTTTTATTTGTTTTTGAATATTTATTTTGACCAAGCGGTTATGGTAACCCTTAGAGCTTTTGGTTTGAGCAAAGGGTTTATGGATACCTTTGGGGCATTTTTGGGGTTGACCAAGCGATTGTGGGAATCCTTGGAGCTTTTGGTTTGACCAAAGGTTTTAGGGACACCTTTGGGGAATTTTGGGTTTGACCAAGCGATTGTGGGTATCCTTGGAGCTTTTGGTTTGACCAAAGGGTTTAGGGACACCTTTGGGGCATTTTGGGTTTGACCAAGAGATTATGGGAATCCTTGGAGCTTTTGGTTTGACCAAAGGGTTTAGGGACACCTTTGGGGCATTTTGGAAGTGACCAAGCAATTGTGGGAATCCTTGGAGATTTTGGTTTGACCAAAGGGTTTATGGACACCTTTGGGGCATTTTGGGGTTGACCAAGCAATTTTGGGAATCCTTGGAGCTTTCGGTTTGACCAAAGGGTTTAGGGACACCTTTGGGGCATTTTGGAAGTGACCAAGCAATTTTGGGAATCCTTGGAGCTTTTTGTTTGACCAAAGGGTTTATGGACACCTTTGGGGCATTTTGGAATTGACCAAGCGATTGTGGGAATCCTTGGAGCTTTTGGTTTGACCAAAGGGTTTAGGGACACCTTTGGGGCATTTTGGTTTGACCAAGCAATTTTGGGAATCCTTGGAGCTTTTTGTTTGACCAAAGGATTTATGGACACCTTTGGGGCATTTTGGAATTGACCAAGAGATTATGGAAATCCTTGGAGCTTTTGGTTTGACCAAAGGGTTTATGGACACTTTTGGGGAATTTTGGAATTGACCAAGCGATTGTGGGAATCCTTGGAGCTTTTGGTTTGACCAAAGGGTTTATGGACACCTTTGGGGCATTTTGGAAGTGACCAAGTGATTGTGGGAATACTTGGAGCTTTTGGTTTGACCAAAGGGTTTATGGACACCTTTGGGGAATTTTGGGGTTGACCAAGCGATTATGGAAATCCTTGGAGCTTTTGGTGTGACCAAAGGGTTTATGGAAACCTTGGGGCATTTTTGGGGTTGACCAAGCGATCGTGAGAATCCTTGGAGCTTTTGGTTTGACCAAAGGGTTTATGGAAACCTTTGGGGCATTTTGGAATTGACCAAGCAATTGTGGAAATCCTTGGAGCTTTTGGTTTGACCAAAGGGTTTAGGGACACCTTTGGGACATTTTGGGTTTGACCAAGTGATTATGGAAATCCTTGGAGCTTTTGGTGTGACCAAAGGGTTTATGGACACCTTTGGGGAATTTTTGGGGCTAACCAAGCGATTGTGGGAATCCTTGGAGCTTTTGGTGTGACCAAAGGGTTTATGGACACCTTTGGGGCATTTTTGGGGTTGACCAAGCGATCATGAGAATCCTTGGAGATTTTGGGGTGGACTATGGCTCTCTAAATATGGAATGGCCTCAAGTGACTGATGTTCAAGGGTTCTAGTTTCTTGATTACTTCAAGAGAGGCAAGCTTATATGTTCTAGGTCTTATTTTACTATCAATCACATAAGGACGTAACCAGTTTACCATGAACTTGTCCCTTAGATGAGACGGCAAATTAGAATTTTATTGGTTCTCTTTTAAGACTAAGTCACCAACTCGAAAGTCCCTTAGGTGGACCTTCATGTTGTATTTTTTCTTAAGTCACTCTTGATAGATACACAAATGCTCGAGAGCATTGACACGTCGTTCGTCGAGCAATGTAAGTTGGTCTAACTGGGTCTGTCATGCAGTGTCATCATCGATGAACTCTTGCATTGAAATGCATAGGGAAGGGATTTCCAACTCGAGAGGCATAACTACCTCGGAGCCATACACTAGCGAAAATGGAGTTGCCCCAGCGGGCATCCTAATGCTAGTGCGATAAGCCTAGATGGCAAGTGAGATTTGAATGTGACAATCCTTATGACTATCTACGACGGTATTTTTGAGGATGGCAACTAGCATTTTGTTTGACGCCTCTACTTGCCCATTTTCCTGCGGGTAATAGGGTGTTGAAAAACTGTGCTGAATTTTGTACTTTGTTGTCAAAACACGCACATATTTATTCTTAAATGACGTCCCATTATTTGAGAGGATCTTGGATGGAATACCAAAATGACATATGATGTTATGCAAAATAAACTCTGTAATGCGGGGTCCAGTTGTAGAGGTTAGCGAAATTGCTTCCACCCACTTGGTGTACTCTATGGCCGTGATGATAAATGTGTGATGACCCGACGACGCAGGGGAGATCTTTTCGATTAGATCAAAGCCCCACTATGAAAAAGGCCAAGTCGATTGAATCAATTGCAAGGCCTGAGAAGGTACGTGTGTCAAATTAGCATGGTGTTGACACTTCACGCACTTCCTTACATATGCACAACAATCTCGCTCTAAAGATGGCCAATAATAGCCCATGTAGAGAATTTGCTTTGCGATGGCCATACCATTGAAGTGGCCACCACACATACCATCGTGGGCAGGGGTGATCGCCCAAGAAGACTCCTGCGGGTCCAAGCAACGGAGGAGGATTCCTTCATAACTTCGATGATACAAAATGTCTCCTAGCAAGACATGTTTTTTTGCTTTCTATTTAAATGATCTTTTTGCAGCTTGTGTCAATCCAAGTGGGAGGTTACCTAGCTTAAGGTAATCCTTGATGGGTGTGTACCAATCCTGCTGATCAGAAACCTTGATGGTATGAACGGCCAATCCCTCTTTAAGTTCATCCCTACCAAAATATGAATGGGAAATAACTTGTAAAAATAGCATTGTGTTGCTATTAAGAGGGGTCGAGGAGAACAAGGACCTCTAGTTGGCTTGAGTTAGACAATCATGGATTCGAGAGAACCGATCTTAATATGGTTCAATCTGGATCAGGTGGATTCTTGGCGTTAGGTCAAAGCTTGCTCACTCCATCATGGATTGCGATAATGTTTTGACCTGAATGGTTCTCATTCACCGAAAGGGTCTTGCGGGATTAGTGACCCCAAGGAGGCCATGGTATCCACAAAATGATTCGATGATCGAGGGAGTGCCTCGATGTCATACCATTCAAGCTATGCTAGGAATTTGTCCACAAGGGATTTGTAGGCCTACAAAACTGGGCATTTACATTGGAATACCCCCTTTACTTGATTGACAATTAACAACGAATCACCAAAGATGTTTAAACGTTTAATGTTCATGGTGACTGTTGTTTGAAGACCTATGAGCAAGGCTTCATATTCTACATTGTTGTTGGTGCACGGGAAGTCTAATTTAAATGATAGATGGATTGGAACGCCTTGTGGTGTGAAGAATGCAATTCCCATGCCACCTCCTTGCTCACATTTAGAACCATCAAAGAATAGGGTCATGTCAGCCTGTGACTCAGACTCAGTAGAATCTGGCAATTCTGAAACATGAAAGACCCCACCATGAGGTAGTTCGACAGTCAGAGGCTGATCGTCTTCAAGAGGAGACTCTGCTAGTTGATCGATGATGACTTGAAATTTTATGGATTTCTATCCAATGAATTCTATGTCAAACTCCATCAACAACATGATCCATTTTGCCATGCGGCTACTATGATAAGTACGACTCATCATGTATCACAATGGATTCTCCTTAGACACAACATATGTCGTATTGCTAAGCATGTAGTGGCATAGCTTTTTGGTAGCAAACACCACTTCCAAGTAGAGCTTCTCAACGTATGCATAGTTAAGTTCATAACTGACTAGGGTGTAGCTAAGATAGTAAGTAGCCTGTTCTTTGTGCAATTCATTTTTCTGGGATAGCATGGCGCCCAGTGCCAGCTCAATAGCTGAGATGTATAAGTATAACGACACTCCTGGTCTAGGTGGTGCCAATACTGGCGACGAAGCCAAGTATTGTTTAATATCATCAAATTATGACTGGCACTTGTCATCCCAGTGAAATGCTACCCCCTTGTGCAATAATTTATTCATGGGTCGACACTTGTCAGATAGCTGCGCTATGAAATTCTTGATTGACGTGACCTTTCCCTGCAGGATTCTAAGCTACTTGATGGTAGTTGGGGGAAGCATTTCAAGGATTACCTTGACTTTGTTGGTATCCACCTTGATTCCTCATTTGGAGACTATGAAACCCAAGAGCTTTCCAGATGTGATACCGAATACGCACTTCTTGGGGTTTAGTCTGACTTTATGTTCAATGAGGTGATCGAGGATCTTGCGCAAGTCATCAAGATGATCTAGGCACAAAAGAGATTTGGCCAACAAATCATCCATGTAATCTTCCAAAGTTTTGTGCATGTGATCGTGGAAGATGTACGTCATGGCACATTGGTAGGTGGCACTAGCATTTTTAAGGCCAAAAGGCATGACCTTATAACAAAATGTCTCCCAAGGTGTTGTGAACACCGTTTTTAGTTGGTCATCAGGATTGATACGAATCTGATTGTATCCTAAGAAATCATCCATGAGGGAAAGCATTTCATGACCCATTGTAGCGTCGACCAATGCATCGATGCTAGGCAAGGGGAAATCATCCTTAGGACTCACTTTTTTTAGATCTCAAAAATCGATGCATATGTGAATCCTCCCGTCGAGCTTTTGATGGGAACCATGTTAGACAACCATGGTGGGTAATCCATGCAAATGACAAATTGTGCATCCAATAGCTTTTGTAGCTCGTATTTGACCATTAAGGCTACTGTTGGATGCATCTTACATAGTTTAGGCTTTACTGGCTTGACTATCGTATCAAGCATTAAATTATGTGTGACTAGCTACGGATCTAGCCCTGACATGTCTTTGTAAGACCATGCAAAAACCTCCTCCTCCTTGAGAAGGGCAATGTAGTCGACTTGATCTTCAGAGGATAGACTTACCCCCAGCTTGATGATTTGCAAATTCAATGGATCTGAGTTGATGTCTACGTCAGTCGTCTCCTCAACTAACATGTGGGACTTGTCCTCCAACTGGTGTAGAGTTGGGATCAAGTGGATATCGTTTGCTGAATTTAGATCATCATTTGGAACGTCTGGTTCCTATTCAACATGGAAGACATCCTAAGTCTATTCGGGGGTGAAATGGAACATCCCACCATAAGTCCAGTACTCTGATGGGGATGGTGGTGTGTCAGTGTGATCCCAGTCTATAGCATCTAGGTCTAGATGCAATGACCATGTTGGGTCAGCCAGATTATGGATGGGGGTAGTTCAATCAATGGAGAACATGTTGATGAAATGATTGTGGTCTCCATTACCACGGGTGTGGTGATTCTGACATACTAGATGATCTTTGTGCTCCAGATCTGTCTTTGTGGGTACTGGCACAAATGGATCAGCCCTATGTGCGGATAAGAGGACAAGATCCACCCAAGGCACTGATGGCTCTACAGGGTCTCCAGGCGGAAGATGTTCTATGTATACCTAGAGTGGTGGGTGCAGTAATTGCTATAATTGTGCCTGGTTTAAGTGCCACCTATGCCTTGTCCCTATGTGTAATTGTTCAAACATGTCATCTATGTCCAAGGGATATTGTTGTAGTCGCATATGATTGAGATAGGCCATCTCAGTTTCATATTCATAATCACTATCAGAGATCCAAAGGCCTTTGTTGGCTCCAACAGCTATTTGCAATATATGAGGCTCATCTTGCTCGAGCAAATTAATGTGGTCCCATTAGGGTTGTTCCGCTCTTTGTAGGGGGACCTGATTCTCTTGAGGTGGCATATGCTCAATTGGAGCATCCAAATGGAACATTGTCAAGAAGCTCTCCTGATAATCATCCATGGGATGCACTTGTGAATGATTGCTATTAGAATCGAAAGGATACCAAGGTGCTACCTCGTACTCTAACTCATCTTCTGAACACCCTGCTGGGTCTTGTCTATATACCTCTTGTAGGTGAGTCCTCAAACTGTCTCCCTTTTTGATCGAAGGGAAAGGGTTGTTAAGGTCAACAAGGTTGGTTGTTAGCAATGGGTGATAATCCCCTAATGTATATTTTGTATTAGGATTGGCATATGGATCTAATGCCAACCCATCCTTGTTGCCTATCCCTAGGCCTTCCATGTTCTCTACCAAGATGTCCAAGGGCAAGGGGTGGTTGAAACCTACTACTGACTTGTCATACGACATTTGATATCTTGGTTGGCACAAAACACACACTCCTTGCTCATACCTTCCCAACCTTTATCCATGCCAATTGCATTGGCCTAGATATCTCAAAGTGAAATCTGGGTTGGATAAATAGTTGACGTCCTCAGCAAATGGCTCCTCATCTTCGTTTTCTTGCATGTAAGGTTCAACGCCATTATCCAGGCCCCCATAAACAAAGTTTTTCTAATTGGGTGGGTAGCCTAGAGGAACCACAGTGTCAATGGGAAGGCGAGGTCTCCCCATGTCCTGCATGGACTCAAGTGTGAGTGTTGCTATAATGTTTCACACTATATACTCCCCCAGGACCATGTTTTTCATCTCAAATGTGATCATTGGCGATTGAGGGGGAGCGAATGGGAGTCCTTCTAGAGTCCACTCCATCGAGGGAAAACTAGGCATCTCGACTTCCATTCTACTAGGCATATCTTTGGTAGAGATGGTTGAGACTAGGGGTGGTTCCTCTTCCAGGGGTTTATTTCCCTTATCCTTCGGTGTGGCCACCGTAGGTGGCATCGTTGTTGAAGGACCAGATGAGGAATATGGACCCGATTGAGGATTTTATGGACTTGTAAACGGAGATGTCTGTGGAATCGGGCCCTGTTTAGATGGATTCAATTGAAAATCCAAATGCATTGCATCGTATTATAGTACTTGAAGGGCTCTAAGTCTATCGGGACAACATGCACCTGTCCTTCAAATGTGTACTTTAAGCACTAATGAGCTATAGAAGGGACACACTTCATGTCCCTGATCTAAGGCCGACCCAACAAGATATTATAGGCCATCTCACCTTCCAATATGTGGCACAATGTATGAATAGTATTTTGTCCCACTTGGATGGGTAGGACAATTGTGCCAACCGTCGAGCATATCACATCATTGAATGCTCAAAGAGTATAGGTGGAGGCCATGATGTGAGATATCGGCAACTTTAGATGTTTCAATGTTGCTATTGTAATAATATTACTAGACGAGCCAGTGTCCACCAACACTCTCTTATATGAAATCTCGTTGACCCGTGCAATGACGTGCAGGGGTGGATCCACCACATCACCAGTAACTAATTTCAATTCATCTTCTCTAAAGGTGATGACTAGTTTTGTACATTGTTTTACATGTCCCACAAAGTTTTTGAAATAGTTTTCTTCATGTGGTTGCAGCTCAATGGCTTTTAATATCTCCATTAGAGCCTCTCGATGGGGCGCTGATTATTGAATGAGCTCGTATATGGAGAGCCTAGCCGATGTGGTCCGTAGACTTTGGGTAAGTCTGGTCTGAATCGTGGCCACTATTCTAGGCAAGGGAAGTTGCGTAGGGTGCTATTGACATTGTGACATCGATGGAACATCTCTTATGGCTATCACGGGGGTAGCTCCTAGGTACCTCTTGTTTCTAGTCACTATGCTTATCATCCCTACATACCCCTGCATGGGGCAATTCTGTTACACCTCATTGACCTGAAGGGGTTTTGCCTGCGCATCATGGGCAGGTAGGGGGTCTCTGAAGATTCCCATCTATTGGTTGTTTGGCACTACGGGGTTGTACACCACCAATGTCTTGTTGTCGATTAGGTCTTGCACCAAGCCTTTAAAATTCCAACATGTGTTAAGGTCATGTCCCTTCCATCTGTGGAACCTACAGTACAAGTCATCCCTGTACCCCTTAGGCTTTGGTGCATTGGGGTCTATGGTTTGAATCTTTGGCAGGTTGATCAAGTTTTTCGCTGACAAGCGATCAAACAGGGAGTCCCTAGACTCTGTGTAAGGTGTGAATTGTTGCCTAGGGAGACGCTACTAATTTTGTTCTTGCCTCTGATTTTCTCTATCATAATTTTTAGGAGGCACCGCCTGATAGTTAGCCTTTTGAGGCTATGTTTCTTGTGCAGGCTTAGGGACATTTATAGAAACCTGATTGACCGCAGCGGGTTTCTATTGCATGGTCCCTATTTTGGTGTTCTTAGACCATTCTTTCTTCTTCAGCTTGGTAATCTCGCCATCCTGTATCTTGATCTCCTTAATGATTCTGGATTGCGCCAGAGCTTCCTCAAGAGTGGCATATTTTTGCAGCTACAATAACAATAAGATTGATCTCAAACAACTCTTTGAGAACATTTGGGTTAGGTCAAACATGGGAGGGAGGTAGGGAAGCTTTGAAAGCAACGTCCTCCATCGGTTCCCATATGCCACCATGGTTTCTTCCTCATACTATCTGAGGTTGCTAAGTCGCTTAGTGATACCATTTTATTGGTGTTGAAGGTGAAGCATTCGAGGAACGCATCCACTAGCTAATCCAAGTTATTGATGCTATGTTTTGGTAACTGAGTGAACCAATCTAAGGCAGGGCCTACGAATGTGGTTATAAATGTTCTTAGAAACAAAGCATCATCGTCCTGAATGCCAAAGCATTGGCTCAGGAATCTATTCACATGCTCTTGGGCATCCTCCTCCCCTCTAAAGATTTCCAGTTGGGGTAGTTTAAAGTGTTCAGGGTATGGGGGTGCCAGCATTGATTGATGCACAGGGTGACTATAGAGTTGGTGTAAAGTGGGCTTTTGGGGCCCATAAGTCTTGGTCTCCATAGACTCTAAGCACTCTAGCAACGATTTATATGCATTGGAAGATTTAATCTCTTCCTCCTTAATTGGATCCCGTTGTTGGGGGGCACTTGAGGCCTATAGAGGGGTGGCCGGATAGTAGTCCCTCTACCTTGATAAGGCATTTCAGCCTACTTTTCTTCTTGCTCATACTCATCATAGGCTTCTTGAGGAGTTTATGGACGAGACCTATAACCATGGGTGGGTCACCATGGGGGGCGCCCATCGTTGTTCCTGGGAGTGGCCTCCCGCTCAGGTCTAGGAGGTCTTGGAGGTAGCACTTGGTAAGGTCACGAGGACCAGTCTTGCACCAAGGGGTTGCGCCTCTCATACACTTCTACTTTATGCGTGCGAGGGGTTGGGACCTTCTCAGGCATAGTGTTATGAAGCAATTCGGCTATGTGATACTGAATGCACTCTTTGTTAAGGTGGTACATATGATCTAACTATTGTTGATCCTACATGAGCTTCATGATTTGTGCTTTGCAGGTGACATGTCTAGCAAATGCCAAGTCAATTTGTTCCATCTTCTCATGTTTAGGAAGCCTAGATGCCTCTCCTACATGTCTATCTCGATCGTGGTGATTCGAGACCCCTATGGGTTGCTTTTCCTCTATCGAGGTTAGCGACATTCACCTGAGGCACTAGCATTAATGGGTGATCTCGATACATAGCAGGTGCAGAGGTGCATCACTCCCATGCTATGTACTGCTCTTGAGGAATGTGGTGGTCTTCCTCGTACTCCCTTTTGTATGTGTGAAGAGTGTGGGGAGAATTGTCTTGCCTTGCCTACGAAGCCCTATGCTCTAGATTTTTTCTAGTTTTTTTAACATTAATAAGGGATAAAGGAGGGATAATGAAATCATGTGCCCCCTCCTTATGGACCCTACGTTGCTCTAGTGCTTCATCGATAGGCCACTCATAACGAGCATCTAAGGGAGTCCTCCTTTCTATGTTGAGTGCCACATGTAGGTTCTCCTCTTGAAAGGATCTATGCTGAGTGGGGGTGCCCCTCAAAGAGGTGCCTCTATAGTCTTGTTCTGTGGTGGCATGATGTGGACTATCTTGTGGGTTAGGCCACCAAGGTAGGATGACCAAGTCCTCAAGGCTATATCGGAGGCGACTTGTCCCCCTTTGTGCACTCTCTACAGCGTCTTCCCGTGATTGGTCTCGACTACGGGTGTACACCATGGTAATGTTTTCCTACAATATGCGTAGGTTTTTATCTCTTTTTATAATTTTTGTGCTACACTAAACAAAATGTAAACACACAATCAAAGCAATGGTTATCTTGTTTATAGATTAAAATTGTGCCCTAAATCTAGTTTAGTGTGTTTTTATTTTTTTTTTGTTTTGAAAGCTTTTGTAAAGAACGTTTAAATGTAATATGATGGCTCTTATGACTCCCAAAAATGGTCACCCCTTCGATATACCATTTCCAGGCTAATATACCAACCTCTCTATATACCCACCCTTACATGAGGGAAACTATTGGTACGTGAGAGCAGATGGTACGTGGAACATAGGCGATACGGAAGGGGAATCACTCAGTTTATAACACCTACCATAGAAGACTTATCCTCATGCACTGGGAATCACCCCAGCTACACTTGGTCAAATTTCATTAGGATTTACGTCTAGCAACAGTCTTGATTAGGGTTATGTATGCAGTATCTCAAGCCAAGGTGGTGATGAAATCCACCGTTGGTCTTGCTCAAGGGTTAGGGTTTTACGATCAACTTCTTGTTGTTTTAAATTACCATGTGGTGTGTGGGGTTCTTTTTAAGTTGCATAAATGAAGGAAACAAGCATTCAAACTCTCCTATGCAAGAAAATAAGCAGAGAACAGAAAACAGAAAGCAAAAATTTCACATAAGGTGTTTAAGACACCTACCTCTTCTCTACCCAAATCGGATGTCTCTGAATTTCTGCCCTAAAATTGCACAGAGAGCTATTCGTCCCGGGGTGATATGAATAACAAATATGTATTCATTCTAGGGTAGGATGAAGTCCTATTTGTCCCTGGGTAAGACAAATTCTAGCTCTGTACTCGTCACAGACTGACACGAATAGCAGTCCAACGTTTGAAAACTTGGTACCTGTAAGCAAAAACAAGCAACTTTTGATTAGAAAGTTAATCTTAAAATCAAGGTATAGAGGTCCCACCGTGATCTCCACTGAAAGCACGAGGATACAAAAACAAAAAGGAAAATGCTAAGTACGATGCGTGTAAAACCAAACTTAACGCTAAAAGCCTATATATTGAAAAATGCATAAAATAAAAGGACATGAACGAATCGACACAAGATAAAAGCAATATTTAATATGACCCTCTTTATTGATATGATATTAAATTCATGTTACAATACGTATCCTTCCTTTTTAGGGGATAGGAGCATCAAAAATGTGTTTTGTCACATCCATGAATAGCAATCCTTCTTCCACATGCCCACATGTAATATGGGTGGACCAAAATGTCATCGTCGCTTGTGTATATGATTTTTGACTTCTTACTGCTCCTCTGATGTCGAAGACCTATGTACAAGGAAATAGAAAAGATCAGTAGCACCTACAGATAGAATAGAACATGTATTTCCTAAGGCCTACTGTTAGTGTATGCATGAAAATATCAAACCGATAACCAAATAACATCAAAATGATATAGAAATTTTATAGAAGCATGAATATGTTACCAGGAAGCCACTACAAAATGAATAGTTAGGAAATTCCTCACAGATTTGTATTCACTCTGGGGCGGGATGAATAAACCTGCAACAAATTGTTAGAAAGCACCCTCTTTAATGCCCTATACAAAAAGCTCCAAATGACCTGTAAAGTTAGGGTTAGCTAATTGTGGGTATTTTGGGATGACCCAAATGGTCATATTTCTCCAATTTGGCCTATATCACCCAGAATCCGATGGCGCTATCTGCATGTTAGTGAAGGCGGGAAATGATAAAAGCATAATCAAAACTTGTCAGAATGAAGTGAAATTTAAACTACAACCTATTTAAATGACCTAGAATTATATGCAAAAGAAAAATTTGAGAAACTTACCATAGATTTCTATTCGCTTTGAGGCAGGACGTTTAGAACTGTGACAGTTTGGGGGGCGCCCGGGGGTAGGACGCCCATCGTTTGGGACTCTGTTTCGGCACCAATCCACTTGGGATGGGTCCAAAACCTCTTATGGGGTGTTGTAGGTAAATTTTGTGGGATATTATGGCCAAATGTTTGGTTTTGGGCTTCGAATTTGTGCTTCCAATAACCACCCTATGACCTCCCTTCAACAAGAGATCAAGGATGTGAAAGGCGCAAAATCAAAAGGTATGTGTGTGGATGTAAAATGGCAGCACTTCATTGCTCAAAATGCTACCTCTCTCTCTCTCTCTTTTGGGTGAGAAGACTCACCAATTTATAGACCTAGGGTCTCTCTATTTGAATGCGCATGCGAGGGCACCACTGGAGTTGCATGTCCTATTTTGGGAAAAATATTATTCCTTGATTTAGAGTCTCCTTGCATGAGGCCTCAAAAAATCTAAGACATGCATGACTGAAGTCTTTCTCCTTTATTTGAATTCATTCCTCACAATTGCATGGCCTTAAGCTACAGTTAACTGGTGGACCTATCGAGGTTTGACTTCTTTGCCAGTCAAACCTTCTATTTGCCTCACCCTGGAGCGAATGCTAATAATCATCCTTGGGTGGGATGAACACCAATTTGTATTCATCCTATGGTGGGACGAGTAGGAAGCAAGGTGCCAAATTGACCTTTGACCTTCCAAACTACTTTTGGGAGTGGTTAGGACCATTGTTTAACCTCTGGGGGCTGCCCTAGGGGTTGTGTGTGTCAATGCGATTAGCGCTTGTTGTCACATAATCATATTGGTGTTGTTTTGGTGTCTACACTTTGAAAGGATAAAAAATGAGCCAATTATTTACATAAAAATTATTGACACTAACATGTTGTATGTTTATCTTTATGTTGACGATCTCATTTTTACAAGAAATTCCAAAGCTATGATACAAGATTTCAAGGAGAACATGAAGAGTGATTTTGAGGTCAAATATTGGAAAAATGAAATACTTTCTTTGCATGGAAGTACAACAAAGGGAAGAGGAGATCTTCATATGCCAATCCAAGTATACCCAAGACATGTTGAAGAAATTTTTATTTCTAGACTGCAAGGTGGTTGATACTCCTATTGCTAGTGGGGAGAAGCTTATGAAAGATTATGGGAGTCCTCTTGTTGATGAGAAGACTTTTAGAAGTATGGTGGGTGGATTGATGTACCTTACATTCATAAGACTAGATATTACCTATGCAGTTTCACTAGTTTCCCGATTTATGAGCTTACCAACTCAAAGGCATATGCAAGCGATGAAACAAATATTTAGATATGTGAAGGGAACCTTTGATAATGGAATACACTATAGATCATACATATATTCAAGGTTGGTTGGTTATGTTTATTCAGATTTTTGAGGTTCTATTGATGACTAAAATTCTACTACAGGGTATTGTTTCACCTTGGGAAGTGGGTTGATTTCTTGGTCATCCAAGAAGCAAAGTACAGTGGCTTTGTCTTCCACTGAATTTGAATATGCAACCCTTAATTTAGCTTGTACTCAAGGTATTTTGCTGAGGATAATATTGAAGGATTTTTTTGAGACTCAACATGAGCCTACCAAAATATTTTGTGATAACAGTGGGGCAACACAATTGTCCAAAAATCCAGTTTTCCATGCAAGGACCAAACACATAGAGTTGAATCACCATTTTTTAGAGACTTGGTACATGATAAATTTTTTATCATTGAGTATGTTAAGAGTGAGGATAAAGTTTCTTATATCCTCACAAAGGGGCTATTTAAGGTGACTCATGGAAGACTCAAATAAATGTTGGACATTTCTTCCTTTGACATCAAAGGGGGGATTGTTGAGGGTGATATTAAAAGTCACCCATAATTATTAAATTAATATGTGAGTTGTAAAATAAAGCACATGAAAAATATATTAAAAAGTGATTTATTAATGCAAATTAATATTTTTAGTTAATTTAAAAATAAATAAAAAAACAGCATGCAAAGTGGCATAATAAAAGTTATTTTTTATAAAAAACTAGTTTTTAGCTTTTTTACATGATAAAGGTTGCTAGATCATTATGTATTTTGTAATTGGACTCTTTTTTAATATGATAAGAACATGAATGTTTCAGTGTGCACAATTGTGGAGATTTATTAAATTTTATTTTTGTGCTCTTTTTTTAATTATAGATCAAAATTTCTGGTTTGGACCAACAACATAGTTTGCTGAAATTGGATCTTCTGGCTGAGGATATTTGATAATTTGGAATTCAGATTTTGTTTAGCTTGATAAATAAATAATACTTGACCATTTTTGGATGATATCCATGCTCCATTAATGTTATTTTTGTCTTATATCAAAATTGCATTATTGCTATTTTGTTATCTCTCCACCTCAAGAACTTTCAGATATACCATTTTAAGAGTTTTAATTATCCTTTGCATCATAAACTAATACATAATTATAAATAAGATGCATGCACATTATAATTGAGGTTCTATACTAAATATTAATGTGAAGAATCATTATTCTTTACTCATGACAAGCTATTATCTTTGGGTTATTAATTAAAAAAATTTACTTGTTCAAGTTCATTGTTTTATCTTCATAATATGAGAAAATGTGAAAGTTTTGCATGCATAAAATAAAAAAATTATGCATGACATAACTATATTACCCTCTCTAGATCTATCTAGTTGAATTCTAAGTTACAAACTTTAGACTATTGGATTCATTATTCATTAGAAATATATTGTTCGTTAGACAATGTAAGACCATATTAAATATAACACCACATTAAATGTGAAAGTCTATTGGATTCATTATTCATTAGAAATATATTGTTACTCAGATTTGCAATATTTTCCAAAAGCATTCGAAAATATTCATTCACCATAATCACATGCTTAAAATAATATAATATGATTAGAATATAACAATGATAAATGACATGAAGAAATAAGGGGAGGTGACAAGAAGAAGTATAAGGTGGGTGTCAATATATTATATTTTATTAACACTTATGATACAAATGGATCATCATTGAGGGGTCTTTATAGTGATACCAAATCCTCAATGAGTGGTTAACCTCAAGATGATATAAAATTAAATAATAGATTAGTCTTTAAAGCAATGTTATCCATAAATATGGATAAACCAATACCACTAAAAGTTAAATATGAAAGGAGTTTGCAGGTTTACACAAACATGCATGTAGGATTACATAAATGATGAGTACCCATAGGCTTACATAGTCACATGCCTATAGGCTACATAGTTATCATAAGCACCTATTTACACTTTTTACCTTGGCCTAAACAATATTAGATTTCATAGGTATGGACAATTGTCAGTCATATTATACCATTATAAAGAAATATGTAAAAATATAATTTAATAAAACACATATTAATGCATTGAACCCAAAACATAAGCACACATACCCCAACTAAACTAAATTAATATATTTTTATGTCATATAAGGAAACCAATTTACTATATACAATGGTGAATTCAAATAATAATTTATTTTGATTGATAGTAGGAGTTTTAAAAGGGTCCCCATATCTATTACAAGTAGGATTTTGAAAGGACCACCATACCTTAGATCTAGCAATAAGACATCAAAAAAGACTAAGCTGAATTCCATGAATCAAACCTGAAAATCCAATGAAACAACCTCCTATAAAATAATACATAAAAAATTATCAAGCAAATATAAGAGATTTTCCCATGGTCAAACCTCCATGTGCTCTGAATCTAAACCAATAGATAAAAAAAAAAGTAGAATAACGAAAAACCCTACAGATTAAAAATAAACTTACAAATAAAAACCACCCAAACCAAAGCATTTACCACCTAACATGAAATGAGAATAGGGGAATCATGTAATCACAATCAACAAATCTATTCAACGAAGCACATAATAGGAGAAACTTTCATAAGAATAGCTGATTTAAGAAAACAACACTAGAAATACCTGCCAACAAAATCCACAACATAAAAACCATTTAGGAGATCTACACAAGAAATTCCATAAAATCTATAAACCCTATTGGATACAATCAAAAAAGCCCTCAGCCATAGAGAAACTAATATTGAAATAAAATATACGGTTTAAAGGAAGAAACCCTAATCTTTAAAATCTCTAAGGGCATTGGAAATTTAAGACTTTACCATCCCTCTCTGAGAATAACCGATGCCAAGAAAAACCCTTAGTACAAACACCAAACAAGAAATATGCATAATAAAATAGTATACAAAAGCACCCTCTTTTCCCATACAGGATGCATAATCTTGGAGCGCTTCACCAGGAAGTACCAAAAAGCAACACTCGCCTAATCAACCGATGCCCAAGACCCCAATTACAAAACCGGTTTGGCCTTCCACCCACCAATAGGGCTAGCAATTGTAGCTCCTTCAGCTGACCCAATCTACTAGCCTATTTCTAGAGTTCCTTCAGTTAAAACAACAAACCCTGTGAAATCATGAGGATATGAAAACAAAAAGGAAACACCAAGATGCGATGTAAACGAAACTAAACTTAATGCTAAATCCTACGAACTGAAATGCATGAAAGGAGAGAAACATAAACGCATTGAAACAAGGTATAAAAGCGAATATGGACTATAGCCCTTCTTATTAATATGCTTTAGAACCTAGTTAAAATCTGTCTCCTCCCTTTTCAATGGCTACAAGCGTTAAACATGTTCTTGTCACATCAACATATGGTATTCCTTCTTTCGCGTGCCCACATGTAGAATGGATGGACCAAACGTCGTCGTCACTTGCGTTGATGAGTCTTGACTCCTTGATTCTCCTATAATGTTGAGATCTTGCGTTCAAGGAAATAGAAATCAGTCAGTAGCACCTGTAGATAAAATGAAACATGCAATCCCCAAGGCTACGATTAGTGTGTGCGAAAAATGAATAAAACAATAACTAAATAACATCAGCATGATCTAAAAATTTAACAGAAGCATGAGGACATTACTAGGAGGGCATTGCAAATAGAACAGTCAAAAAAATTTCCATGGATTTATAATCACCCCAGGGTGGGACAATTATACCTGCAACAAAATATCAGAAAGCACAGTCCCAAATGTCACATCCAGGAAGCTCCAAATCACCTACAAAGTTGGGGGTTAGGTAAAATGGGGTATTTTGGAAAGACCCAGAAGGTCAGATTTTTCCAATTCGGCCTCTATTGCTAGGAATTTGATGAAGCTACCTGCATGTTAGCAAAAACGGGAAATGACAAAAACATGACCAAAACAACTCAAAATGATGTGAAATTTGAATGACAACCTATCTAAGCAACATAGAATCAGATGCAAAAATAATAGAAAGGAAATCTACTACAGATTTCTAATCACTCCGGGGCGGGGCGATTAGGACTGCAACAGTGTGGGGGGCACCCGGGGCAGGACGCTCATCGTTTGGGGCCTGATTTCGGCACCAATCCACTTGGGATGGGTCCACTTGTGGGATGTTTTTGGTAAATTTGGTAGGATGTTATGGCCAAATGTCAGGTTTTGGTTCCGGATTTGTGCTTCCAATAACCACCCTATGACCTCCCTTCCAAAAGAGATCAAGGATGTGAAAGGCACAAATCAAAAGGTGTGAGGATGTAAAATGGTAGCACTTCGTTGCTACAAATGCTCCTTCTCTGTCTATATTTGGGGTGAGAAGACTCACCATTTTATAGACCTGATGGTCTATTTGGATGAGAATGCAGAGATTCCACTTGGCAATCATGCCTTCCCAGGGGGGAGAATATTCCTCCCTTATTAAGGGCTCCATGACTGCCCCTGTAACTGCCTATAGCGCTCAAAAATGTTCACTCACACTCCCATGCAATGAAGGAAGAGTTAAGTGGTGGTTCTGAGCTTCCATTTGTCAAGATTTGAATTTTTGCCCATCAAACCTGCTATTCACCCCACCCTGGAGTGAATACTACTAATCATCCCCGTGGACCATTCCCTGGGTGGAATGAATACCAGTTTGTAATCGTCCCTGGGTGGAACAAGTAGAGAGCAGAGTGCCTGAAAGGTGCCAAATTGATCTCTAACCTTCCAAAACTATTGTGAGTGGTTAGGACCACTATTTAACCTCTGGGGGTGCCCTAGGGGCTGTGTGTGTCAATGCGATCAGTGTTTGCAATCACATAATCGGATTGGTGATGTTTTGGTGTCTACAGATGCCCCTTTTTGGGATGTGTTGTGCGTGGTGCAATGTTGAGCAAAAATAGATAACCAAAGAACTAATGATTAGGGTTTCTTAGTAACCTAACCAACTTTTGATGCCCCAAGTATGGAAATGGCATGCATTCTTGAATCCTTGCTTCTAACGAGCGAAGGAACTTAATTCAAGTGTTAACCTTTTTCGATGATGTGTTACTTGAGCTTGGACATTGATCAGTCATGAATAGAGAAAGGGCACAACCTTTTGTCTATGGGAACCTTGAGTTCATGATTCACGAATGCCAAGTGTTTGATCAGCTTGTGATTATTGCTTGTTTGATGCCCCAAGCAGGGGCATGATTATCTTTGTCAATGATTCTTTGAATGTGTGTCATTTCCTTAATTAGGTGTGTATTTATTGATTGGTGACTAAGTGTGACTACCCCCTCAAGCGACGAATCGATGAGGGAATGACCGAAATGAGAAAAGTGATGAGTTGCTTGACCCAATATGACTTAGGTAAGGGTGACTTGAAATTTTTTTCTTTGAATGCTTATGCAGTTTCCCAACATTTGGACCTATTTTTGGTTGGGTGTTAACCCTTTTTGGGACGTCGATTGGGGATGAAATTCTCGACAATTCGTCCTCCCGTGGAGCAGTCCGACTATGGTAGCCTTCTTAGGGACTAGGATAGTGAGGATTTGTGACCCCGACATCTATTTTGCAAGGCAAGAAGCAAAGGCGCAAATGCGCCTTGTTTGGCAATGTTATTGTTATTTTTTGGTGGGTTTGGACCCTTTTTGGGATGCCATTTGGGGATGAAATTCTCTACAATCCGTCCTCCCGTGGAGCGGTCTAGCGATGGTAACCTTCTTAGGGAGTAGGATAGTGAGGATTTGTGACCCCGACGTTTGTTTTGCATGCCCAGAATTTCAAGTGCAAAAGCACTCTTATTGGACAATTTTGTTGTCTATTTTTGTGCATTTTGTGCAGTTTTTGTTGTTTTTGAAATTGTTGCTCTGTAATCGTCCCTGGGTGGGGCGAATACCAATTTTGTGATTTTCCCATGGTGGGACGAGTGCTAACTAGAGCGCTCATCCCAAGGTGAAATTATTATAGGCCTAAAAGCCTATTTAAAGCGACTGGATGAGGGAGACGCTAGTAGGCGTGTTGTGGGGGCTAGCAGCAGACCACCCTGAGGGGTCCCATAGGACCCACACCACGAGGGGTAGTTCCCGTCACACCGATCCTACATGATCATGGTGGCCGATGCCCTAGGCTTGGGGGTTTTTGAGCTTTTGCCTTTTTGCGAGGTTAGAGGACTAGTTTATTGTATCCTATGGGCATTTTTGATGATATATATATATATATATATATATATATATATATATATATATATATATATATATATATATATATATATATATGACTTTCTTTTGTTTATACATGTGTTGTGATTTGATTTTATGCACAGTGACTGATGTTTGATGGATGCATGTTAATTTACATTATGTATGGATATTTTTTGATGAATACTTAATGTTTCTAATTGATATGATATGCAAATGGAATGGATGAATTGAATTTGTGATTTTTGGTGATGGCACCATAGACTATTTAGAACTTATGGCTTTTTGTCCTAGGCGATTGTTGTGGTAAATGACTTTTTATGTATACATGTTATTTTTTGTATTTTTTGATGGCAATGCAAGGATGAAAGATATCACAATTGTTTTAGAATGTAGTTAAGGTTTTTTGAGACTCAAATGTTTTAACTAACTAGCCAAGACTGTACTTTTATCTTACAAGACTTTTGAACAAGGTATGAATCCGACTTGTCTTTGACCAAATTATTTCACATCTCTGTGTGTGCAATTGAATTTATTTATGTGGTATTTGTCAGGATACCACCAGTGGCGATATGCTGTCAACCAAACCTATACTGAGGATCACCTAATTAGCTCCACTAACTCCTTTGTTGTATTTAGTCAAATTAATCTGCGGTGCTATCTAGGATACCATAAGCTAGCTCATCCACATGTAAACATTGATCTGCACACAAGTTAACATGACAGATATATCGTCATGCGAGAGGTTTGCCACCAGTGACCGATAGGTTATCCACCAAACCGATACTGAGGTTTACCTCATGACCTTTTGAATGCTGAGGGTTCCAGGGATTCAAGTTTGATTCCCTTCTTTTCTTCAATTGTATTGGGATACTTGATCTTCTATAGTGATAAAAATCACTGTTTATTTTTGTTTGTTTGTTTTTTTTTTTCTTTTGATCAAGGGATTTGAATATTGAGTGATGAGAATCATTATTGTATGTGCCTTTTGATGTATGCACTTTAGTTGTGATGTCAAAAAATTTTAGAGTTTTAACTTTTGCAAACTTTTTGATGTTTGCAACGTTTTGAGAACTTGGGATTCTTGGGGAATTGGGTAGGGAAGATGCTTGTACTTTTGCCAACTCTCAGCATTCTTGGGGTCATTCGCACAGGGGGATGAGCAAGATAATCTTTTCACTAGATGGTATCCTGGATTGCTTTGCAGGTTTAATCTTTTGTTCACACGACTTGGGAATTTTTATGTGTGTTTTAGCTTGTGTTGGGATGCTACATAATGAGGGGTGGTCCAAGTAGAACTCTACCTTCGTAAAATCTATTTGACTTTGTACAATATTTGGCTAGAAATCTAAAGACAACTGAATGACAAAAAATCTAGATACATTAGAAGACAACTATTGCATGATATTGTGAAACTGTGGATGGCGTTTATTTTTAATGGATTGTTTATAGAGTGGAAAAATGTGGAGAATGATGGATTTTCTGAGTAATTACAGTCTATGGTGCCTTTGACCTGTATGACCAACAAATATGCAATGTATGGATGTGAGCTTAATGCAGCTATTATTTTTGTGTTTTTGATTGATTGATTTTTGTGAGTATGAAGATGAGATGCAAAAGAGTTCTTTATTGTTGTGATGATTTTGAGTATGCATGGAAATGAGATGCAAATTTTTGTTATTTTTGATGATTTTATTTTATTTTTATTTTTATTATTTTTTTTTTTTTTTGTTATTTTTGATGATTTTATTGTTCATGGTGATTGTTGTCTGAAGACCTATGAGCAAGGATTTGTATTCGGCATTGTTGTTGGTGCACGAGAAATCTAATTTAAATGATAGAGGCATTGGAGCCCCTTACGGTGTGAAGAACACAATTCCTGTGCCACCGCCTTGCTCACATTTAAAACCATCAAAAAATAGGGTTATGTCGGCCTATGACTCAGGCTCATCAAAATCTGGTGATTTTGAGACATGGAAGACCCCATCATCTGGTAGTTCTATGGTCAAAGGCTGATCATCTTCGATAAGAGCCTCTGCTAGTTGATCGGTGATGACTTGAACTTTGATGGATTTCTGTCCAATGAACTTGATATCAAATTTTGTCAACAACATGATCCATTTTGCCATGCGGCTACTATGATAAGTACAACTCATCATGTATCGCAATGGATTCTCCTTAGACACAACATACGTCATGTTGCTCAACATGTAATGGCATAGCTTTTTGGTAGCAAACACCACTGCCAAGAAGAGCTTCTCAATGTATGCATAGTTAAGTTCATAACTAACCAGGGTGCGGCTAAGATAGTAGTAGCATGTTCTTTGTGTATTTTATTTTTCTAGGTTAGCATGGCACCCAGTGCCACGTCAGTAGCTGAGATGTATAAGTAGAATGACACTCCTGGTCTAGGTGGTGCCAATACTTGCAGTGAAGCCAAGTATTGTTTAATATCGTTGAAGGCTGATTGGCACTCGTCATCCTAGTGAAATGCTACCCCTTTATGCAATAATTTATTCATGGGTCGGCACTTGTCATATAGCTATGCTATGAAGTGCTTGATTGATGCGACCTTTCCCTGCAGGCTTATGAGCTGCTTGATGGTAGTTGGGGGAAGCATTTCAAGGATTGCCTTGACTTTTTTTGGGTCTACCTCGATGCCTCGCTTTGAGACTATGAAACCCAAGAGTTTTCCAGATGTGACGTCAAATACACACTTCTTGGGATTCAATATGACTTTATGTTCCATGAGGCGATCGAGGATCTTTCTTAAGTCATCGAGATGATCTGGGCGCAAAAGATATTTGGCCAACAAATCATCCATGTAATCATCCAAAGTTTTGTGCATGTGATCATGGAAGACATATGTCATGGCACGTTGGTAGGTGGTGCCAACATTTTTAATGCCAAAGGGCATGACATTATAACAAAATGTCCCCCAAGGCATTGTGAATGTCATTTTTAGTTGGTCCTTAGGATTGATATGAATCTGATTGTATCTTGAGAAACCATCCATGAGGGAAAGCATTTCATGGCCCGCTATAGAATATACCAATGTGTCGATGCTAGGCAAGGGAAAATCATCCTTAGGACTCGCTTTGTTTAGATCTCAAAAACCAATGCGTATGTGAATCCTCCCATCCGACTTTTTGATAGGTACCATGTTGGAAAACCATGGTGGGTAGTCCACGTAGATGACAAATTGTGCATCCAATAGCTTTTGTAATTCATATTTGACCATTAAGGCCATTGTTGGGTGCATCTTACGTAGTTTTTTCTTAACTGGCTTGACTGTCGGATCAAGCATTAGGTTATGTGTGACTAGCTATGGATCTAAGCCCAACATGTCTTTGTAGGACCATGCAAAAACCTCCTTCTTCTCTTTGAGAAGGGCAATGTAGTCGGCTTGCTCTTCGGGGGATAGACTTACCCCCAGCTTAATTATCTATGGATTCATTGGATTAGAGCCGATGTCTACGTCAGTCGTCTCATCGACCAACATGTGGGATCCGTACTCCAACTGGTGTGAATTTGGGATCACTTGGATATCATTTGTTGAGTTTAGATCTACTTTGGGAACCTTAGGTTCCTCTTCAGCATGGAAGATATATTGAGTTGACCTTGGGGTGAAATGAAGCATCTCACCGCAAGTCCAATACTTTGATGGGGATGGTGGTGAATTTACGCGATCCTAGTCTATGGCATCTATGTCTAGATATAATGACTTTGTTGGATCGGCTGGATTATGGATGGGGGTAGTTAAGTCAATGGAGATGATGTTGATGAAATGATTTTGGTCTCCACTATCACGGGTGTGGTTACTCGAACATCCTGAATGATATTTGTGCTCTGGATCTGGCTCTGGAGGTATTAGCACAAATGGATCAGCCCTATGTGTGGTGAGGAGGACAAGGTTTGCCCTCAACACTGATACCACTATAGGGTCTCTGGGCAGTAGGTGTTCTCTATATGCCCAAAGTTGCAGATTCAACACTTGGTCCTACTGCACTGGGTTTAGGTGCCACTCATGCCCTGTCATTATGTTTATTTATTCAAATTTGTCATCAATATCTAGGGGGTATTGTTGTTGCATCTGTCGCATGTGATTGAGATATGCCATCTTAGTTTCATCTTCATAATCACTGTCAGAGATCCAAAGGCCTTCGTTGGTTCCAACAACTGTTTACGACATGTGAGGCTCAACCTGCTTGAGCAAATTGATCTGGCCCTATTGGGGTTGCTCCACTCTTTGCGGGGGGACCTAATTCTCTTGAGGTGGCACTTGCTCTATTGGAGCATCCAAAGGGAATATTGCCAAGAGGATTTCCTAATAATCATCCATGGGGGTCACTTGTGAGTAATTGCTATTCGATTCAAAGGGATCCCATGGTGCTACCTCATATTCTAACTCATCTTCAAAATATCCTTCTTGACCTTGTCTATACCTCTCTTGTAGGTGGGTTTTAAAACTTTCTCCTTTCTCGATTAAAGGGAAGGGGTTGTTGAGGCCAACAAGGTCGGTTTTCAATGATGGGAGATAGTCCCTTAGTGTATATGTTGTGTTAGGATTGGCATATGGATCTACTGCCAACCCATCCTTGTTGCCTATCCCTAGGCCTTGCATGTTCTCTACCAAGATGTCCAGGGGTAGGGGGTGGTTGAAACCTACTCTTGACTTGTCGTATGGCATCTGATATCTTAGTTGGCAAAGAACACGTACTCCTTGCTCATATCTATCTAACCCATATCCATGCCAATTGCATTGGCCAAGATATCTCAAAGAAAAATCTAGGTTGGACAAATAGTTGACGTCTTCAGCAAAGGGCTATTCATCTTTGTCCTCTTGCATGTATGGTTGAATACCATGATCAAGGCCCCCATACACAAAGTTTGTCTAATTCGGCGGGTAGCCTAGGGAACAATATTATCGATAGGGAGGCGAGGTCTCCTCATGTCCTGCATGGACTCCAGTGCAGGTGTTGCTATAATATTCCACACCATATACTCCCCTAGGCCTGTATCGGCCATTTCAACGATGATTGTTGGTGATTGAGGGGGAGGGAACGAAAGCTCTTCCTGAGTCCACTCCATGTCGGGTGAACGAGGAGCCTCGACTTCCATTCTGCTAGGAATCTTGTCAGTAGAGATGGTTGAGACTGATGGCGGTGCCTCTTCCAGGGGTTTCTTCCCTTTGTCCTTTAGTGTGGCCACCGTAGGTGGCATCGTTAGTGAAGGACCAGATGATGAAGGTGGACCCGGCTAGGGATTTTATGGACTTGTCAACGAGGATGCCTGTAGAATCGAACCCTTTTTAGATGGATTTAACTAAAAATCCAAATGTGTTGATGGAAGTTTCGATTGCGGCATTAGCTACACCGTATTGCAATACTTGAAGGGCTCCAAGTCTGCCATGACTACATTCACTTGCCATTCAAATGGATACTTTAAGAATTGATGAGCTATCAAAAGGACACACTTCATGTCCCTGATCCATGGCCGACCCAGCAAGATGTTATATGCCATGTCACCCTCCAAGATGTGGCACAATATAGATATAGTATTTTGTCCCACTTGGATGGGTAGGACAATTGTGCCAACTGTCGAGCATATTGCATCATTGAATGCTCATAGTGTATAGGTGGAGGTCACTATGTGAGATACGGGCAACTTTAGGTGCTTCAAGGCCACTGTTGTAATGATATTACTAGATGATCCAGTGTCCACCAATACTCTCTTGTACGAAATCTTGTTGACCCGTGCGATGACGTGCAGGGGTGGATCCACCATGTCACCAGCCACTGATTTCAATTCGTCCTCTCAAAAGGTGATGACTAGATCGATGCATCGTTTGACATGTCCTACAAATTTTTTGAAGGAGTTTGCTTCATGGGACTGCAACTCGATGGCTTTTAGTATCTCCATTAGAGCCTCCCAATGGGGTGATGATTGTTGTATGAGATCATAGATGGAGAGCCTAGCTGATGTGGTCCTCAAAATCTGGGTGAGTTTGGTTTGAATCGTGGCCATTGGTCTAGGTGGAGTAGGTTATGTAAGGTGTTGTTGTGGTTGTGACGTTGTTGGCACCTCTTCTCTAGCTACCACGGGGGCAACTATGCTCGGGTACCTCTTGTTTCGAGTCACTATAATGATCATCCCTACATACCCTTGGATGGGGCAGTTCTATGTTACCTCATTGACTTGTAGGGTCTTTGCCTGCACATCATGGGCAGGCAAGGGGTCCTTAGAGACCTCCATTTGTTGGTTGCTTGGTGCCATAGGATTATCCATCGCTAATGTCTTGTTATCTATTAGGTCTTGAACCAAGCCTTTAAACTTCCAACATGCATTAAGGTTATGTACCTTCCATCTATGGAACCTGCAGTATAATTCTTCCCTGTAGCCCTTAGGTTTTGGCGCATTAGGGTCTATGGGTTGACTCTCGGGAAGGTTGATCAATTTTTCCATTGACAAGCGGTCAAACAGGGAGTCTCTGGACTCCGTGTAAGGTGTGAATTATTGCCTAGGGTGATGCTGCTAATTTTGTTCTTGCCTCTGATTTTATCTGTCATAACTGTTAAGAGGCACTACCTGATAGTTATCCTTTTGGGGTTGTGTTGCTTTTGCAGGCTTAGGGACCTTTATAACAACCTTATTGACCACAGTGGGTTTCGGTTGTGTGGTCCCTATTTTTGTGTTCTTAGACCATTCTTTCTTCTTTAGCTTGGCTATCTCGCCATCCTAAATCTTGATCTCCTCAATGATTCTGGCTTGCGCCAGAGCTTCCTATAAAGTGGCATATTGTTGCAGCTACAATTGTATGAAGATCAATCTCAAACAGCTCTTTGAGAAAATTTGGGTGAGTTCGGACATAGGAGGGAGGTAGGGCAGCTTTGAAAGCAACGTCCTCCATCGGTTACCATAGACCACCATGGTTTCTTCCTCATACTGCCTGAGGCTGGCTAGGTCACTTAATGATGCCTTCTTCTTGGTGTTGAAGGTGAAGCGTTTGAGGAACGCATCCACTAGCTGATCTAAGTTATTGATGTTGTGCTTTGGCAATTGAGTGAACCAATCCGAGGTAGGGCTCGTGAACGTGGTTATAAATTTTCTTAGCAACAAAGCATCATTGTCTTGAATTCCAAAGCATTGGCTCAATAATCTAGTCATGTGCTCTTAGGCATCCTCCTCACCTTTAAATATTACCAACTGGGGCAGATTAAAGTGTTCAGGGTAAGGGGGTGCTGGCACTGACGGATGCACTAGATGACTGTGAAGTTGGCGTAAAGTGGGCTTTTGGGGCCCAGAAGTCTTGGTCTCCATAGACTCTAAGTGCTCTAGCAGTGCTTTATATGCATTGTAATATTTGATCTCTTCCTCCTTGGTTAGTTCTCGTTGTGGGTTGTGGGAAACTTGATGCCTATGGAAGGGTGGTCGGATAGCACCCCCTCTACCTTGGTAGGGAATTTTGGCCCGCTCTTCTGCTTGCTCATACTCCTCATAGGCTTCTTGAGGAGTTTTTGTGCAAGGCCTATAAACATGGGTGGGTCTCTGTGGAGGGTGCCCATCATTGTTCCTAGGAGTGGCCTCCTGCTCAGGTCTAGGAGGTCTCGGAGGCAACGCTTGGTAAGGTCGTGGGGACCTATCACGCACCAATGGGTTATGCCTCTCATATAGTTTTTTTCATTGGGTGCGATGGGTTGGAACCCTCTTAGGCATAGTGTTATGGAGCAACTCATTTGTTTAACGCCAAATGTGCTCTTTGCTAAGGCAATACAGGTGCTCCAACTATTGTTGGTCTTGCTCAAGCTGCATGATTTGTGCTTGGCAAGTGGCATGTTTGGAAAATGCCAAGTCCATTTGTTTCGTCGTCTTAGGTCTGGGGGGCCTAGATGCCTCTCCTACATGTTTATCTTGGTCACGATGATCCAAGATATCTATAGGTCACTTTCCTCTATCGAGGTTGGTGGTATTTACCCGAGGCTCTGGCCTCAGTAGGTGATTCTAGTAGATAGTAGGTGCAGAGGTGCATTCCTCCCATGATGTGTATTGCTCTTGAGGAATGTGATAGTCTTCCTTATGCTCCCTTTCGTATATGTGAAAGGGACAAGCAGAGTTGGCTCACCCTATCTGATGAGCCTTGTGCTCTGGATTTGGCTTATTATTCCTAATAGTGATGGGGGGTAAATGAGGAATGAAATAATAATGTGGCCTATCCTCATGGACCGTATTTTGTTCTAGCGCTTCATCACGCGATGGCCACTCATACTGAACTTTTAAGGGAGCCTTCCCGTTTATATTAAGTGCCACATGCAGGGACTCCTCCTAAAAGGGTCTATGTTGGATGGGCATGCCCCTCGAAGGGGTGCCTCTATAGTCCCATTATGAAGTGGCACGATGTGGACTATCTTGTTGGTCAGGCCACCAAGGTAGTATGACCAAGTCCTTGGGGCTATAGCGGAGGTGACTTGTGCCCCCTTATACACTCTCCGAAGCTCCTACCCATGATTGGGCTTGGCTACGGGTGTACACCATGGTGGTGTCTCTCTACAATCTACGTAGGGTTTTATATATATATTTTTTTATGCTACACTAAACAAAAAATATCACACACACACAAAGCAATGATTATCTCATTTAAAGATTAAAGGTGTGCCCTAAACCTAGTTTAGTGTGTTTTGATTTTTGTTTTGACAGTTTTGTAAAGAATGTTTTGTAGCAAATACAATATGATGGCTCTTATGACTCCCAAAAATGGTCGCCCCTTCGATATACCATTGCCAGGCCGTTATACCAAACCTCTCTATATACCCTCCCTTACGTGACGGAAACTATTGGTATGTGAGAGCAGAATGGTATGTGGAACATAGGCGATACGAAATGGGGATCTCCCTATTTTTGACACCTACCATAGAAGACTTATCCTCATGTGCTGGGAATCACCCCAGCTATACTTGGTCAGCTTTCCTTAGGATTTACGTCTAGCAATAGTAGAGATCGGGGTTATGGATGCAAAAATTCAAGCCAAGGTGGTGATGAAATCCACCGTTGGTCTTGATCAAGGGCTAGGGTTTTACAAACAGCTCCTTGGTGTTTAAATTGCCATGTGATGTGTGGGGTTGTTTTTATTTTGCATAAAATAAAGCAAAACTGTAGTAGAAATTTCCCTAAGCAAGCAAATAACCAAAAAACAAAAAATAGAAAGCAGAAAATGACAGAAGGTGTTTAGGACCCCTACCTCTTCTCTGCCCAAATTGGATGGCTCTAATTTTCTGCCCTAAAACTGCACAGAGAGCTATTCGTCCCTGGGTGGGATGAATAACATAATTTTATTCATCATAGGGTGGGGCGAATGCCCATTTGTCCCTGGGTAAGATGAATTCCAGCACTATATTTGTCACAGACTCAAACGAACAACAGTCCAGCATTTGGAAACTTGGTACCTGCAAGCAAAATAAAGCAATTTTTTATTAGACTTTTGATATCAAAAATAGAGGACAATGTACCACTATGATTGCCACTAAAAGCATGAAGATACGAAAATAAAAAGGAAACACCAAGATGCGATGTAAACGAAACTAAAATGAACGTTAAATCCTACGAACTGATATGCATGAAAGGAGAGAAACATAAATGCATTGAAACAAGGTATAAAAGCAAATATGGAGTACAACAATTTTTATTAATATGCTTTAGAACCTAGTTATAACCTGTCTCCTCCCTTTTCAGGGGCTAGGAGAATTAAACATGTTCTTGTCACATCAACATATGGTATTCCTTCTTTCACGTGCCCACATGTAGAATGGGCGGACCAAACATTGCTGCAACTTGCGTTGATGAGTCTTGAATCCTTGCTGCTCCTATAATATCAAGATCCTACATTTAAAGAAATAGAAAAAAGTCAGTAGCACCTGTAGATAAAATGAAATATGCAATCCCCAAGCCTATGATTAGTGCGTGCAAAAAATGAATAAAATGATAACTAAATAACATAAGAATGATCTAAAAATTTAAAAAAAGCATGAGGACATTACCAAGAGGGCACTGCAAATGGAGCAGTCAGAAAATTCACCATGGATTTTTTATCGCCCCAGGGTGGGACGATTATACCTACAACAAAACGTCAGAAAGAACAGTCCCAAATGTCACATCCGGGAAGCTCCAAATCACCTAAAAATTTAGGGGTTAGGTAAAATGGGGTATTTTGGAAAGACCCAAAAGGTCATATTTCTCCAATTTGGCCTCTATCGCCAAGAATTTGATGAAGCTACCTGCATGTTAGCAAAAGCGGGAAATGACAAAAACATGACCAAAACAACTCAAAATGATGTGAAATTTGAATGACAACCTATCTAAGCAACATATAATCAGATGCAAAAATAATATAAAGGAAATATGCTACAAATTTCTAATCACTTTGGGCGGGGCGATTAGGACTGCAGTAGTGTGGGGGGTGCCTGGGAGCAAGACACCCGTTGTTTAAGGCCCAATTTTGGCACAAATCCACTTGGTATGGGTCCAAAACCTCTTGTGGGGTGTTGTCAACATATTTTGTAGGATGTTATGGCCAAATGTCAGGTTTTGGTTTCGTGTTTGTGCTTCCAATAACCACCCTATGACCTCCCTTCCAAAAGAGATCAAGGATGTGAAAGGCACAAATCAAAAGGTGTGAGGATGTAAAATGGCAGAACTTCATTGCTCCAAATGCTCCTTCTTTGTCTATATTTTGGGTGAGAAGACTCACCATTTTATAGACCTGACGGTCTCTTTGGATGAGCATGCAGAGGCACCACTTGGCAATCATGCCTTCCCAAGGGGGAGAAGATTCCTCCTTGATTAGGGGCTCCATGACTGCCCCTATAACTGCCTCTAGCACTCAAAAACACTCACTCACACTCTTATACAATGAAGGAAGAGTTAAGTTGTGGATCTGAGCTGCCATTTGTCAAGATTTGACTTTTTCCCCATCAAACCTACTATTCGCCCCACCCTGGAGTGAATACTGCTAATCGTCCCTAGGTGGAATTAATACCACTTTGTAATCATCCCTGGGTGGAATGAGTAGAGAGCAGAGTGCCTAAAAGGTGCCAAATTGATATCTGACCTTCCAAAATAGTTGTGTGAGTGGTTAGTACCACTGTTTAACCTCTAGGGGCTGCCCTGGGGGCTGTGTGTGTCAATGCGATCAGTGTTTGTAGTCACATAATCAGATTGGTGCTATTTTGGTTTCTACACCCTACCACCCAGATCAAACCAAAGAGCATCCATCCATATTGCAAGGAAGATTCCAAAAATCAGGACCTTTCATGCAAGCCCTAAGATTTGCATGCCTCTTAGGGTTTACTAATATAAAATTAAACGTAAAATATTAAGGTATAATTTGTTTATCAACTTTTATCTTAATATTTAATTGGTTTTATATATTAAAATACTTATTCATTTTGAATCATGGTGTGGATATATAGACCATGGTGATTAAAATAATAATGCATGTAAATGGACTATTTAAACTATAGTAATTAACTAACTTTTATTTACAAATAATTCAATATCATTTTTTGTTTAATATTCACAACAATATCAAATATGTACAAAAATTCATTTAGAGACATCTAAGCAAATAAATCTAAATATAAATTATACTATATGATAAATATTTAAAGATAATAGAAAATATTGTAAAGTTATATGAATGAAATTATTTAATATTTTAGTAAGGTATACCACAAATTTAACAAGATTTAATTACAAAAAAAGAAAAACACTAATAAAACCATGTAACAAATCCTTCCCACCACTAAGAGTGAGACATGTAGAACCAAATGTATGCATTGCATCATATACAACTTCTTGACCAATAAGCACTCCTTTCATAAGTAAAATATACTTAAAATAATTCAATGCAACATGTATTCACATAAATGTCCAGGTAGATGAAATCTAGGACAATGACGACAATGGCAAGAATAGGCGGAGAGAACCAAAACTTTGAGTACTCTTCAGGTAGGAAGCGGTTCATATAACAGTCATGAGGAACCTCCTAATGATGAATATGGCAGTGGCTATTTAGAAGAGGATATTCGCAATGGAAACTTTAGGGTTTCCAAGTGTGAAAATCCATAATCTCCTCCTCGGAATGCATCCTCAATATCCTTTGCGGATAAGATTTGTGCATTTGCAGGGGTCACCATTTCAATTTTCAATCCCCTTTTTGGTTTATAGTAGAGAATTTTCCTATCCTATTGAAGCTATGGATCCTTTAATCTTCCAAAAATCTTAGTCTTTAATCAATCAATTTATCGATGTCCACCCTAACATCGAATCCATTTGGGAATGGGCTCTATCAAAATGGTGTCGTCATGATAAGATTGAACAACTATTAATATTAAATAAGGATTATTATATGAGATTCCTAGTTCTACAGAAGGAACAACCTCTACATTTGTATGTGGGTAGAGGATTTTGACCCTAAAATCCAAAGCATCAATTCAACACCCATTTGGGTCAATCTTAATGGGCTTCCACCGTAGTTTCATTACTCTTATGCCCTCAAAGGTATGGCCCAAACCATCAGGGAGTTAATTTATATTTACCAACCCACTAAAGCTATATCCATAATGACTTATGCTCGTATTCGTGTCATCAAAAATCTAGACTCTGAACTACCCAAATATGTTGATCTAGTCACAGGCTCATATCAAATATTCCAAGGCCTACAATATGAAAATAAACCAAAATTTTGCATTGAATGTAATACTAAAGTACATCTCACATCTCAGTACCTAAATCTCAAGAAGGACCTACAAAAATAATCTCCTTGTAATAAAAAGTCCTCAAATTCCCAAAAATTAGGGTCTCTAGGAAAAAGTACAGAATAATAAGGGCAAGCAAGCCATGAACCACTCTGATTCTATAATTCTAAAATGGAAATCCAAGATAGATTCATTCCCTTTTTATAAATCTAACCCTTTCATACCTCTTTATAGCCATCATGCTGATGAGTTTGATATCCCTACTAATGAGGATGTTTCCTTGAGGTTGTTCGCCCCTACCCCTTTTCAAATAATTTTTTTTGAATCCTCAGAAGCTTTAGCCATGACAACCTTGAAATCTAGGCCCTCATGCCATCCTCACCCTTTAAAAATCCCCTCTGGTAGTCCCACTCTAACGATTATTATTCACACTTTTTCTTCAAAACCTGACTTTATTTCACCCAAACCACCTGAAACCTGCATCGTTTTATCATCGAAGGGCAGTTCTAATGGTCTTCTACACATGTGGGACCCTAACATAATTGAAGGTAGGATCCTATCCACTTCTGAAAGGATTGTAAAAATTATTTTTTTCAATAATAAAACCCATATCTAATGGATCATTTCCAACATATATGCTCTAAAAAACTTTTTTGGTTGTCATGCGCTCTTAAATACCCTTACTCAGATGAGAAACAACTTTAAAAATGAACCTTTGATGCTTACTAGATATTTTAACTCTTACCTTTTTCTATCTGATAAAAAATGAGGTAGGCCAGTCACTCCCAGGTGTTTCAAAGACTTTGGTGAATTTCTAGATGAAAATGAGCTGATGGACGTTCATTTACAAGGATCCAAATTCACTTGGAGTAACAGAAAACTAGTTAATCAATTAATTCATATATGGTTGTATAGGTTCCTTATGTCCAAGGAAATTATCTAGTTTTTGGGAGATGTCAATCTCTTTGCCCACCCCAAAATTAGTTTATACCACAACCCTATGGTCTTGGACTATTCCCGTCAGAATTATACCTTTAAAATCCCTTTCAGGTTTGAAAATATGTGGCTCAGTCACCCAAAAATTTGAAACTACATGAAAGAACGGTGGAAAGAGAATTTTCCCAAGTCTCCTTTAATCAAGCTCTTAACAAAACTTTGCTTCATTAAGATCAAGCTTAGAGCCTAGAATAAAGATGTGTTTGGGAACTTTTTCCTAAAAAACATCATATTACTGATAGGCTTGGTATTATTGAAAAACTCATCCAAGATGGAAGCAATAACCTTAATATTTAGTAGGAAGATAAATCCCTTCTCGTTGATTTCAACAACATTTTATCTAAAGAAGAAATATACTAGCAGTAAAAATCCCAAGCTTTGTGGTTGAAGGAAGGAGATGCTAATACCAAATTTTTTCATGCATCAATGCTCACACAAAATCACAAATAGAATCAAGGAGTTAACCAAAGAGGATGGTTCTAAGATAAATATCATTCAAGAAATAAGATATGAATTTATTTTCCATTTTGAGAATATGCTAGGACCTAGTCCTCTTTACCCCATTCATGCTAGAAATTCTCTTTTGTAGAACATTCCTTTCCTGGTCTCTTAGGACCTCAATTTAGACCTCCTCAAAAATTTCACTAGCAAAGAAATTAAATATGTAATGTTTTCCATGGACCCTTTCATAGTGCCTGGACCGGATGGGTTCCCCCCTCCTTTATTCCAACACTTTTGGGAAATTTTGGATAAGAGGTTTAATAAGTATTTCAAGACTTATGAGGGCAACTTCCCATGGAAGTCCTTCCTTTTACCTGCATCCTTTCCTTTCCTAGTCCTAGGACCCTGTTCCTTTCCCAGCTTCCTTGGCATATTTCCCATCCTTTTTGGAAGGAAGGTGTTGCAGACGATCTCCTTTGGAGGGGGAGATCCTTGATCCACTATTCTACCCCTTTCCTTGCCCTTGGGTGGGAAAATCTGTCCCATTTCTATTCCATTGTTCCATACTTTGATGCTTGGGTTCTGGGTTGTGGTCAGGTTTTCCCTAGGACTTTTCCTAGGGTTTTTTCCTCAAGATTTTTTGGAAGTCTTCCTCTCGACTATATTTTGGGTTGCTTCGATTGCGGTTTTGTTGAGTCTTTGGATTTATGGCTTCATGACCAGGTTTGCATAGCATCCTTTTTGTTGAAGGGACCATGTGGTTTATACTGTGGCTCTGCTCTTTGGGTTTGAAGTGGTGGGTCTTGGAGGTTTTCATATCCTTTCATGGATTTGGAGTTTGGCCTCTGTTCTTCCTATTGATGATTCCTTTTAGGGCTTCCTCCTTTGTTTCCTTAAAGCTATATTTTGGTGGGGCTAAGAAATTTTGGCTTCATGAGCAGTTTTACATAACATCTTTTTGGTTTTGAAGGGGACCATGTGCTTTCTACTGTGACTCTACTCTTTGGGTTCGTGGTGTTGGTTCCTGTAGGTTTTCAGTTCCTTTTGTGGCTTTGGAGGGGCCTCTACTTTTCTTGTTGTTGATTCCTTGTAGGTTTTCCTTTTCTACATCCTTGAAGATTTGGTGTTAAAGGTTGTCTAGGTGGTCTAGCTACTTCCTTTCATTCTGGGATCCTTTGTTTGTAGTTGTGCTTCTTCATGACTCCTTCATCTCGAATTCTTGTGGCACTTTCCTGTCTTTCATTCTGACTTGCTTTTCCACTACAGTTGTTTCCTGTGTTGTGCGTTGTTTCTCAAAGACTTCCTTTTTACTATTTGAGGACTTCATAGCCTGGGAAGTTCCTCTTGTTCCTGTTCCACTAATGCACCATCCTCCAGGCTGTTGTTCTACTACATGAGGATTTTGTTGCCTGTGATATTCCTCTTTATGCTACCTCACTTTTTTAAGGTGTTCAGGGAATGGTCTTCTCAGTTTTTTTTATCTTGCACTTTCCTTGTATGTTTCCTTCTACTTCACTGATCCACCCTATTTTTCATGGTGGATTTTTTATTTCTTTCTGGTTTTCGCCTATGTGGGAAAGAGGTTTCTATCAATCCTGTTTCCCAATGGTGGTTTCTGGATTTCCTGCCATTGGGTTGATTCAAAATTTAAAATATGGCTTTGGTTCCTTTTCCCACCCTTGGGGAAGTTTCAAATTATTTTTTAATGGATGGGGTGGTTTGGCGCTTTCTCCCACCCTAGGTTTGCTTGAAAATTCCTACTTTGTGCCCTTTGATTCAAAATTGAATTTTTGGCGGGATTTCTCTTCCTGCCCGTGGTTCCTTTGGTGCTTAGGAAGTAGTCTTCCTCTGTCGCAAAGGATTGCACCTTCCTCTGGCATTTAGGATGGTGCTTCCCTATTTTTATCTGTGTTTCTCTAGTGTTTCCTTTTGCTTCAATCCATTGTTTCATGTTACATTCTGATCCATTGTAATCAGGTTTTGGGATCCTTGATAAAAAACAACTTTTAAAATATAACCTACCAAAAAAAAAGTATTTCAAGACTTATAGAAGTCCAAACATTTGCCTAAGGATGTCAATTCAACTTTTTTACTCCTCGTCCTGAAGTCTCAAAACCGTAATTCCATTTATGATTTCAAACCTATTAGTCTGTAATATTATTTAGAATCTTATTACCAAATTTATGGCAAATAGACTAAAGGAAATCCTCCCATAAATAATTGACCACTGTCAAGGTAGTTCAATAAAGGGCATATTTATAACTGATGGATTTATCACCATTCACGCGCTTATTCACTTAGTCATCAAAAGCAAAAAATCTATCCTTTTCCTAAAGCTTGACATGACTAAATATTTTGACAGAATATCCTAGTAGTTGTTTGTTTTTTTTGTCAAATTATGTTTCCACGAGGACTGGATTACACTATTTAAAGAATGCATCATGTATGTTTTGTTCTCAGTCATCATAAATAACTACCCCATTGGATACGTCAAGAGTTTCAAAGGCATCAGGCAAGGTGACCCCTTATCACCTTTTCTTTTCATTATTATGGTTGAGACCATTGGTAGATACCTAACAAAATCATGCTCAAGAGGTCTAATTTCAGGCATCAAACCATCCTCTGTGTCAAGGGTTGTCATGCATTAGCAATTTATGGATGACACCATTCTTGCATATTCATCTTCCATTCCTGAAGTGAAAATAATTAAAATAGTTCTCAATTTATACAAAGAACCTCTAGGGTAAAAATTTAACTACATCAAAATAAGAATATATTTTCTAAAAACTCCCATACAAAGAAAAATTAAAATTGCAAAAATTTTTGGATGTACAATATCTGAGTTACCTACTACTTACCTAATTTTACCGATGTTCCATGGGAAAATCACTATAAACATGTGGTAAAACATATTTGAACACATCAGCAAGAAGCTAACAGGGTGGAAGAATGCAATGTTAAGCCAGGCCACCAAGGCCATGCTTGTGTAAGCTTACTTCCAGAGCATCCCATTTTTTTTCCTATCTATATTTAAGGTTGTTAGGAATAAAACTAATGAGATGTATTATACAAGAAATGAGATTACATATATAGGCAGAAGGTCTATTTGATAACATGACAAATGTCAAGTGAAATTGACAAGTGTCAAGGTGAAGGCATAGTGCACATTAATTCTAACATTCCTCCTTAATGTGCACTATCCTAAATATAGAAAAAAATAAGTCAACATTAGGTAACATTCCCCCTTAATGTTGATTTCACTAAAAGAACCCTATCATCCTCCTTTATTGCTTATTTTGTCTAGGCTCATGCTATTTGCACTTGGATCTCCAAATGTGAATAATGTTATATCAACAGTGTATACATCTCGGTCTGTTGCCACAGGTTCAACCACTTCCACTGGTCTATTGCCACTGGGTTAGCTATCTAAGTGCCTTAGGGTCAGCCACTTCTAGGTCTATTGCCTCTATAGGTCATACTCCTGGTATGTTGCCTATCTTTGGTCATTGACTAGATTCACCATGAATATTGATAGGGGGAAATGGGGAGAGAAATCCCCCATCAATCTCATAATGGCAGATAATTCTTGGAGCTCTGTTACCAAATGTTGGAATAAAATTGATGATATGTATTATACAACAAATGATTACAATATATAGGCATAAGCCTATATGAAGAACATGACACTTGTCAAGAGAAACTGACAAGTGTCACAGAAGGCATAGTGCACATTAAAATATTCTAATATTCCCCCTTAATGTGCACTATCCTAACTATAGAAAAAAACAAGTCAACATTAGGTAACATTCCCCCTTAATGTTGACTTCTTAAATAAACTAACATCCTCCTTTTTACATTATTTGACCTAGGCTCATGCTCTTTGCGCTTGTATCTCCAACTATGAATAATGCTAGGTCAACGGTGTATACATCCTGGTATGTTGCCTCAGGGTCAGCCACTTCCTTGGATCTATTGCCACTGGATCAGTCGTCTAAGTGCCTCAGGGTCATCATGTGTGCCTCAGGGTCACCTTGTGGGCCTCAGGGTCATCCTGTGTACCTCAGGGTTAGCCACTATTGGGTTTGTTGCCTTTGCGGGTCATCCTCCAAGTATGTTGCCTCTCGTAGGTCACTGACTAGATTCACCATGAATTTTAATCCCCCTCATGGTGAATTCAATCTAGAAGGTGTCGTTCTCTATCGAAAATTCACCTTAATACAAAAAGTAATACGATCCATGAAATACAATAAAAATAATCCATAGAATCCAAATGTGAAGAAGAAGAATATTAGAGAATATAAGAGAATATTTTAAAGTGTCTTCGTCTGTATTCTTCAAAAGTAGATCCAAAAAATTCCTCGAATAGAGTCTAGCATGTCTATATATGTAGTCCCTAGAGTAGGTGTCCTTATGGTTACCTCCTCATCCCACCAGAGTGCATGGGTAACTAGCCACTACATCCTCCAGGTCTATAGAGAAGGTTACTAGGTACAAAGATCACATACAAATTTACCTATGGAGTGTCGGGTACAACTAAGAGTGCACTCCAAGGTAAAAAAAATTTGAGGCTAAAACAATCATTTCAAACTACCTCAAAACTAAAAAAATACACTACCATTGTGTCCGTCATGGAAAAAAACCTTTCCGATGACTATAAATAACCCTATATTCCCCTCTGAATGGGACCTTCATTTGCTGGAAAAGGTAGCAACCACCTTTCTAAGCAAAATGAACAACAATCCATATTGTCTATCAATACAAAATATTATACAAAAGGAATAATTCATTTTTAATACCCTTACAATTAAAATTTTATTTTAATGCCCATATATTCAAAATAATCTGGCACGTGGGTAAAATAAAGTTGGCTCTTCAAACATGTTTGAACCATCAATGATATCATGGGCCCTAATTGTTGACACAAGGGCTCTTATGTACCACAACATAGCAAATTGTGATACTCGGAGACTGCAACATGTCAATATCACCCCGCATTTGCCCCTATGCATGGTTTTGGTGCATGTGCTCACTTAATACATATCCAAAGTCAAACTCACATGGTACATTCTATAAAAAATGCATTACAACCAAATAATTTAAAGCCTTGGTTTCCTTCCACAATGCATTGTGAGAGAAAAAATCAAAAATCAATTTTAAATATAAGTACGCCGGAAAGCACATTTGAATTTTGAATGGTGGAACGTCCTCGCTGCCTCGCCGCTTACCACGCAATGTGTGCTGACACAACAAAAGGTAATGTGTAGCCTACGCTCATCCGAAAGATGTCGTAAGCTGAAAAATAGAGAAAAGAACCCTCGTGCGCAAACTCCTCTCTACGCCTTCCTTCCTTCACTAAAAGTAGAGTACATCTCGACATTATTGACAAAATACCGAATGCTATACAACTGCAGTGATGGTGGCAATGCCCTCCAAATCACTACAATCCATCTGTCCACCAAAAAAATGGATCCCTTCGCTTTAAAAAAACATGTGCTTTTTCTTTTACAAACACATAATATATAGCTAGCCTTATAGGTATAGCCAAAGGTTGTACAGGGACCTCCAACCGATACGGACGATCAATCCCACTAACAAGCTCCACCATGAACAGATCTTGAATGCATTGTGCAACGTGCTCCTAATGAATCAGATCTAGGAAAAACACAGATCTGGTATGCTGACAATAATATATCATGATAGTAAATAATAAAAAAAAGTTAAACAAAGAGGATATTTCTCGAGGCAGCATATTTATCATGTGGTCGAAATCACGTAATGAAATCCAGGTTGTGCAACACTTACACCAACGATATGAAAACACCGAGCGCCATCAAGAAATTTAACCACGAGCCGCTTGCATCCACGAACCACAAGGTAATCTAGATCTGTGTTCCTAGTCTCAACAAGTTTTAATAAGACTGGACCAACCTCCAGTCTTATTAAAACTGGACTGGACCAACCTCCAGGACTTTTGTCATACCAGCAACTCCACCTTCTTATGACAACACAACTTGATCATAAACAAATCTCCAGGACTTTTGTCATACCAGCAACTCCACCTTCTTATGACAACACAACTGCAAAATGATGTAGGATGGCACAATTTCCTTATTTGATGAAATATCCTCTGGTGAATGCTGTTGGTAGCAGTCCGTATGACAATAAAATCAGTTCATTTAGCTCCACCTCCATGATAAATTCAATGGATACCTCCTTCATTTGACTCCACATAACAACAAGCGAGTGATTTAAAAATATCTCCAACGACCATCTCCATCCCAAATGGTGAACTGATCCACATTTGCAGTAAAAAAAACATACGTACAATCCTTTCTCCATTAATCAATAGAGCAAATAAAATTTGGCATGCCCGTAGTTCAAAATAGCACACGTCATTGCACTCAAAGAAGCATGTCATCGTTGAAGAGAAAACATCAGCAGAATCTTCAAGTCTGATTTATCCATAACAGTAACGTTTTCTGAATGACTTCATCATGTTTAGGTCTACCTGGATCACAGAAAATTCCTCCTCCATCCATGCAAAAATTTCCATGGTGCATCAATGTTATCTTCGTGCAGTGGGTGCTCAGGCGATCTGAACAAAAATGGCATCTGAATAGCGGTAAATAAAAAAACTCAAAACTCACTGCCACCACCATCGTTGCTCGTGCTCCATCATCAATCCACTTGGGAGAAGAATATCACATTGCAATTTTAGATTGGCTTATTCCCAGCTCTTCCACTGTCACGGGCACCGTGCTCCTAGTAGATTATAGATTTTGCAGGTGTGGGCTGTGCAAACTTACAACAACCTCCTTTATTTTTGTTGTGCCATCTTCTACATTAGGTGGTAGTGGTAATCCCAGAATCCTCAAATCACTTCCGCGTTCCACCAACTCAAGTTCAACAGTAGAAATCTGTGGGGCTCCAACACTATGTGGAGATGTGAACATTGGGCCAAGATGCTACACCACACAACATTGGATCCGACCAGTCAATCAACATTATTACAGTTTTTCCCATGCTCCATAGTAAACTTAACCATATTTGAAGTAGCGACGCCAACGGGTTTTTCTACAAAACTTGATTGTAAAACATAAAAATAGGCACATAGCATGTCTCTCTATGAACTGGTTATTTAGCAGAATAATTATTTGCGAGCAGAGGCTTTTCATACACTGTCCAAACTATGAAACTCAGCATGCTGAAGAAATTTGATGACCTTGCCGTATTTTCCTCACGGCTTGCTTTTCTTTTTCACCGATTGCAGCTCTGGTTTGTCTACACTGCTATCTCTAATTGGCTCAGCAGAATCTCCACAATATACTCCCCATAGAGTTTTAGATCCATTGCTTGAATGGACGGTATACATACGACACCCAGTTTTCCTCCACATCAACATTTCAACCCAGGCCAAGCTACATCGCAGGTGGGCGGCGTGTGGCATAGAAACACCTCAAAAAAAAATCACACATCCACAAATTTTGTTTTGATGCCAAAAAAATATTTAGGCCAGAAAAATTTCTTTGAGGCATGCAAAAAATATTTCTACGTTCAATAACTTTTGAACCTGTAAACACAGCAAACCAAATTTAGGGTTTCCCGTTTTTCATTTCTCTTATGAGAAATTACTTCTGCGGACGGAAACCTCTAAAAAAAAAAATCTATCCTCCCTCAAGCTCATAGGGCATGGAAAACCTGGAGATACCAAATGTTGGAATAAAACTTGTGAGATGTATTATACAACAAATGATTACAATATAGAGGCATAAGCCTATATGAAGAACATGACACTTGTCAAGAGAAACTGACAAATGTCACATAAGGCATAGTGCATGTTAAAATATTCTAACAAAGGCTCCGATATAAATTTTCCATAAAATTAAATTAATTTAATGGAAATTCCTATGGGTAGGTAATGAGAACCATAATAGGTTTCCCCTGGTAGCTTGGGATAGGGTTTTCTCCAAAAAATACCATGGAGGCCTAGGTTTTAGAAGCATCCACAATATGAATCTCACCTTGATAGCTAAGCAATCTTAGAGGATTGTCCTCAATAAGAAATCGTGCTGGATTGATATAATAAAAATAAGTACCTATATAAATCGTATTTCATGGGATATCACTGTCTTCTCATTGGATCATGCTTTTGGAATTCCATTACTCAAACAAGAGACATCATTCAAAAAGGGCTTCGGTGGCATTTGTGGTGTGGTAGAGTCATAAGTTTTTGGAAAGACTCTTGGGTAAAAAACCAACCTATCATCAATGACCAAAACTTATCAATCCTCAAACCTCTCACGGATCAATTGTTTGGCAGCAAAGTTTTAAATTTTAAAACCCATGTTCTAATAAATATCAGTGGCAAATATTTCCTTCTAATAGTTCAAACATTTAAATCAATGGTGATTCCAAGGCCATCCAAAATATTCTACGGGTCTGTGTTATCCCAAATAACCATAACAAAGACTCTCTCATCTAGAAGTTGTTAGAGGGAGGTGTTTTTATTGTGAAATCAACTTATTATATTCAATATCCCCACCTTGTCAAATGGGACCTGGCCAAGTTTATTTGGGTCAAAAATTTAATTCCCAAATTCTTATTTTTGTCTTTTTGGCCTCACAAAACAAAATTATATCCATAGATAACCTTTTATCCAAGGGAATTTATATCCCTAACTAGTGTATCCTATGCAAGTCTAGCTGGGAACCTACTTCCCATATCTTCTTGGAATACTCCTTCTCATTGACTGTGTTGAACCTTATTTTTGAAAATACCAATATCACCTAGGATCAATCGACAACTATTTTATAGTTTTTTCAACAATGGCTAAGGCCTTTCCGAAAATCCTAACTCAGTTTCCTCTAGACATCTTGCCTTCATCACTATCTCTGGTAAATATGGATCAAACGCAATAACAAAATTTGTAGAGCCTTTGCAAGTGAGACCCAAAAGGTTCTCCTCAAAATTTCCTTCTTTGCTGCCAAAAATACCTCTTTGGTCTCCTCTATTGAAGCTCCCAAACTCAGTCTAGAATCTTGCCTAGCCTCCTAGTTTAAGCTTACTAATGTTTCAAATAATTTTTCTTCTACTATCAATAAGTCTAGCATCAGCAGGACTCCTTTTATAGGCTAACACAAATTCAAGTTTTATGGGGCTACAAAAGGGAGCCTAGATGCATCTAGTGGGGGAGGTATTCTCAAATATGACCAAGGGAGAATTGGTATTGCTTTCATGGAAATATTTGGGATTCAATCAAAAAACATGGTCGAATATAGAGCTTTATACTAAAGCCTTCTTCTTGACAAGATTAATATCAATAGGTTAATAATCAAAGGAGATTCTTTGCATATCATCAATTGCCTAAAAGGAAACCATTCCCATTCTTGGTCCTTGATCAACATCTTATCCAAGTGTAAAAGCCTCATCATCAAATATCATAACATTGGCATTCAACATGTGTATAGAGAAGGGAATAAACATGTTGATTACCTTGCTAATATAGGTGTTAGGGAACACTCCCTCCAAGTTTGGAATTATGATTTTCTTGTAGGAGATCAAAACAACTAACTCTAGAGATGATATTTGCCTCCTTTAAGAGTCCTTCAATGGAGTCCAAAATATTTTACATATTCTCTTTTTTTATATTCTCTTCTAATCCTATTCAGAAACACATGTCCATAAACAGGCTTGAACTATAGTTTGGAGTAATGACTTGGACTCCAAGTAATCAAATGGATAAGTTTATTTCCAACAGGAAAACCCAGTTGACTTGGTTTCCTTTCAAGACTCACAAAACCAAAAGATCCAAAAGTTGGCAGAGGAAGGGTGATAGGCCTCCAAGTCAGCATCTACCTGGCGTATGGTAATTTCAATATCCCAAATCCAAAGTAGTTTTTATTGGGAAGTGATCGCGATTCCTAGTCTCAAAGCACTGACACAAACTTTCAACCATGATATCATGCGCCTAAGATTATTCTAAATGAAAAAATAATATAGGCTTTACCACTATCCAATAATTATTAGGAGGTAGAGGTGGATATCACTATTTTCATGGAAAATTTTCATTACTATAGGGGCACTTTTCAAAGTCATGATTCCAATACAACTCGAAGCCTTATATACATCACGTGGTGTGGCAACAATTTTCTCCTCCCAAGCACAATGGAGTCTCAGAACTTTGATGTTTTTAATGTGCTCTTTTCAAGAATCTTGTGGAAGGGTCTATAACATCTTTATCTTGGTAGTAAATATCCATGTTGTAACCTTTGGTAAACTAATATCACTGTTGTCATGGAAAGTCTTCATTACTACAGGGTCACTTTTTAAAACCATAATTCCAATAAAACTCCAAGTATTCTTTACAATATGTGGTGTGGCAACAATTTTTTGTTCCCAAGCATAATAGAGTCTCATAATCTCATTGTTCGTGATGCACCCTCTTTAAGAAGCCTTTGGAGGGGTGTGCAACATATTTGTCTTGGTATTAAATATCTTTATGTCAACCTTGGGCAAACTAATCTCCCTGGAAATTGGTTTAATATTTTAGCTATTACAAAATGTGTGCTTGTACCTCATGCTAAATCCCCCACTTTCAAGGCCAATTCAAGTCATGAAGTCCAAACTTGGTTGATCATAACGTAAACAAATATTCTTGTTTTTCTCACGATTAATTCGAGCCCTATTTACATGTTATGGTGTAATTTATGTTGGTATGGCAGGACCCTTAACATGTGTATCGAGATCTACTTTTTCTTAAAAAATCCCCAAGGCACCATCATCTGTAGTTTGTCAGAACTCCCTCTGTTCCACTTCTCCTAGTGGCCCCTACTCATTTCACTATCGCAAAGTCTTTGGTTGAGCCTGACACCATTAGGCTGGATCTTGACATTGAAATTATTTTCAAGAACCATGCCTTTTTGGATTTTCTTAGAAAATTTAAATGCATTGACATTGAAATTACTAAAAATTTCGTCAATTCTTGGATCAATGGGAAAGTGGTCATAAAGGGATTGAAATTTAATATTACTACAACTTTGCTGGTGGAGATAACAAAACTTCTAGATGATGGTTTTAAACTTCGTCAGGGCAACCACACTATAAAGGAAGAATTAAAGCATTTTATTGACAAGAGGAAGAAGTTGGTTAGATACTAGAGAGAAATCATCAGGAGAGACCTATCGGAACCCTAGAGTAGAGTCTTAATCCCTATGATGCATTATTGCATAGTGGATAAAATTGATGAGCCCCTAAGAAGCTTTCACCTGGCTTTCCTAAATTATATTAGGGACATCAAAGAAGTGAATGTTCTTGATTATATCAGAAGATCTATTGAGATCTCCATTGGGAGTATCAGGAAGAAGTCCACCCCTCACATCAAGCACCAAGCACTATTCCTAATTATCTTCAACCACATGCTTCAAAAATAAACTTCCAATGTGTCCCTCAATGATATTGTAATCATCCTTAATTAGGAGAATGTATCGAAGGTTAAGGTTATGTATAGTCATAGTTCTAGAAACCACTACTATTCCTCTAGTGTGGTAGCATCAAAAATAAAATTCCTTAAAAAATTATTGGAACTCGATGAATCCATGATGACTAAGAGCATTGAACCTGAGTTTGATCAATCACTAAAGGATGCTAATATTGTGACCAGAGCCAAGCATGATCAAAAACATTTATCAATCCAATTGCAAGATTAATTCAAGTCTACAACACATAATTCATGTCTCCAAAGTGATTACTATTAGTCACAGCGACACTTTCAAAGCCATCAGCCATGATGGGGATAGCAAGAAGAAAATGGTAGGTAAACCTCTCGGCTAACTTGGTGGGTTTTTGTTTTATATTTTTTTGCCCTTTTTTGTCTCTTGTTTGCTTCTTGGCTTGCTTATTTTTATGGTTTGTTTTGCTTTAGTTATTCTTGGTGGTAAAACCTCTTTGTTTCTCCCCTGGTTTTCTCTATAAAAGGTTCAAGGATGCTTTAAAAAACATTTCCTCTAATTAAAAAAAAACATGTATTGACATAAATAACTATTAGAAAATGAATGAGACTACACAAGTAATTATGAATATATATGATAAACTTGAGAAGAATGTTATAGTGCATTTATTTTTATTTAATTTATATGATCGTTTTTCCTTTCACACTCAATTAACAAGATTTTAATAGATCTACACCATTAGATTTATATTTCTAAATAATGTATAATCTAGTCTCTTTCACATTGAATTAACAAAATTTTAATAGATCTACACCATTAGATTTATATTTCTAAAAAATGTATAAGCTAGTCGTGATATACATTGATCATAATACTTGAGATGATATTTTTAAAATTATATATTAAACCTATGACAATAGAAAATGAATTGAAGGAGTAGTAAAAAAAGGTAAAATAATTTAAAATATTGAGTTTTTTATCTACAATTTCAATATTAAGTTTTACTCTTTCTAATATGATACATGGATCCATAAACTATGTTTATTTCATCAACACTTAATTGCATGGTGCATATTTGAGAAAATTGGAATCAAATCAAAACGACACGAAAATAGAATTTGGAAAATTTGGGAATTAACAAAAAAAAAAAAAAAAAATTGAGTAAAATAAATACCAATGAAATTACAATTTTTTATTCAAAAATGTTTTTTTCTTGCATATCATAATTTTTTGAAAAAATTGGCATAAATTGTAGGTTTTTTCAAAAATATTTATTCCAATGTGATTTGAATTGGAAACCTTGTTGAATTTAGATAAATTAGGCCAGATTGGAACTTAAATTACTATTTTTGTAACTATGATATGGGATATTAATTCTTATTTTTCAAATGATAACTACAAAGTAATATGACAGATATTTTTATAATTTTATATTTTAATATTTATGAGGTGGGATTTGATATTAAATTGCATGAACATAAACCTTGTTTGTAGGTAGAAATAAATAGGTATTAGTTGCATTTCATCCTTATTTATAAATAATAAACTTTAGAACATATAACTTGAAATTAATGATTGAAATTGATTTCATATATTAAAAAAATATGTAGATGATAATCTATTTATAACAAATCCAAATGATGTATATAGACACGAAGGCTATTAATAGTTTAATCTTGGTAAATGGGTCTATAGCATGATTTTTTCAAAGTAAACGAGGACGAAGACAAGGAGATCCCATTAGTTCCATGCTTTTCATCATTGTAGCAGAAGCCTTAGGAAGAACCATCAGGGCAGCGATAGCAGCTAGACTTATATCAGGCATAAAGGTAACTTCATTAATAGCCCCAGTGATCCATCAACAATTTGTTGATGATACATTGTTGCTTATGTTGGATTCAGTGGTTGAGGCAAGAAAGATCAGACACATTCTTAAGATGTATGAGGAGGCGGTCGGAAAAAAAGTGAATTTTAATAAGAGCAAGCTGTATTTTATAAATACCCCCATTCCCAGGAAAAACAACATTGCTAGAATTTTGGAATGCCAGATTACATCCCTTCCTACCTCCTACTTAGGCATTCCCATTTTCTATGGGAAATTGGAAGGGTCAATGTGGAATATTATGCTGGAGAGGATCCATAAAAAGCTAGCAGGCTAGAAAGGGCATTTATTATCTCAAGCAAGCAAAGCAGTCTTAATAGTGGCCTCCCTACAAAGTATACCTGTATATTTATTATCTATTTTTAGAGCTCCAAGCAAGGTGTATCATAAAATCAAGCAATTTCAAAAGAACTTTCTCTAGTCAGATATTGAGGATAAAAAATGATCCATTTGGTAGGGTGGATTAAGGTTTGCAAACCTAATGTACAGAGGGGACTAGGGCTGAGGAGAGTTGCTAATATCAACACAGATCTTCTAGCCAAACAAGCATGACGACTATTAACCAAGGTCAAAAATAAATGGACGACCATAGTCAAGAGGAAATACCTCCAAGGATCGAATTTCCTCAATGATAATCTGGTGAGTAGGGGGTCAGATTTCTGGAAGGTAATCCTAACAAGTTGAGATCTAGTCAAGAGAGGGATTATATGGATCCTTGGAAATGGGAAAATGATAAACTTTTGGAAGGACCGGTGGGTGAGAGCTAAGGAATTATCCTAGAATCCCCGATTGGCTAGGATCCAAGAACACATGGAGCAGCAGATTGGGCAAAGGGTGGTTGATTACATATGGCAGGATATGAACACCCCTAGGTGGAAATATATTAGATTATAGGGTTTTGAATCCGAGTCCGAAGAACTTCATAATATTTTAACACAACAAATTATTCCCTCTGGAGAAGATGAGGATCACATTTCCTGGGCCGAGACTGAAAGTGGAGATTTTACGGTTAAATCTGCCTATAACTTATTCCTCAACAATGAAGACCAACAATTTCAACCGAATTTTCTTTGGATCAAGGGTTTAATCCCTAAAATATATTTTTTCTCATGGTTGGTGATCCATGGAAAAATTCTTACCATGGATAATATGTTGACCGTTGTCATATGTGCAGGGTTGGCTAGGATTCAACCCAACATTTGTTACTAGAGTGTCTGGTGGTAGCATCCATCCTTGATGAACTTTTCCAAGATTTTAGGATCTCATGGGTCAATTCGGCTTCAGTTTATGATGTTTTCCAACAATGGCCTCAACCCTTTATTAGTATGAAACTTAAGTACCTTTGAAATATTTGTTGGAACCATTTCCAATGGTAGATATGGTTAGAAAGGAATCACAGAGCTTTGAAGGACACCAGTCATAGCCTTAAAATAATCCTCAATAAAATCCTTGCCTTTGAGAAAGAAAACATTAGTATACTTGTTAACGAGAATCGTATAATCCTTCTCCAGGAAAGATAAATTTCTTTAGCCTTAGGCATTGAGGAAAAGCCTTTCATCCCTCTACCTAATCCCAAAAATAGGGTCTCTTGGGAGCCACCCCCTAGGGGTTGGTTCAAATTGAACTTTGATGGTGCAACTAAGGAGAACCCAGGAAGAGTAGGAGCTAGAGGAGTAATCAGATATCATCAAGGAAACCTAGTTAAGGCCTTCATTGAACCATTGGGAATTAGAACTAATAATGATGCGGAAGCTAGAGCCCTTTTGAGAGGGTTAAAAGTTGCCCAAGAGACTCATGGAAATTTGATGATTGAATGCGATTCCATGAATAGCATCAAATTTTTAACCAATTGCAAAAAACCTCCATGGAGGATTGATATCATCATCCATGAGACAAGGATCCTTATTGTGGTAATACAATATAGGAGGATTCACCATGTGTTTCATGAGGCCAACAAAGCTACTGACAAATTAGCCAATGTGGGTATTGATACGAGAAGTTTGATGATGTGGACAAAAGGGGTACCACATGAAGTGGAAGATATTATTAGACATAAAAAGCACACTACTAATTAAGGAGAAGGGTGGAAGGGTCTTTTTTCCCAAAAAAAATCATTATAAGCATAGATTTTTTTCTCTAAGTCAACTCAAACGGCTATCGTTGTAAGTAATGTTAATTTCCATGTCGAACTATCTTTCTGCAGTAAGTGTAAGGTGTTGTAGGATAACCAACACAATTTTTGAAAAGAATATTCTAAGGATGACTAGGATCTGCAATCTCAGCATAAGGATAGATTTTCTATTAGGTTTTGGGTTAACCTACAAAACTCGGTAATTAATAACGACCTTTATTTACCAAAAAAAAATATTGTTAGTTACATTCAAGTTATCCATAATGTATATAACAATATTTAATATGAAGTCTAAGATATTGAAATTGTAATCAACTCTAGTCTAATAACAAAGTATTGAATTCTAAAGTGTTCTATAAATTAGTATCATGTAAATATTAATGTTGCTTTGATACTCTGTCAATTTTTTATGAATTTATTCTTTGATACCCTCCTACAATTTTGCCAATATTAACGTAAATAAAATATATGTAATATTAGTTTAAACCATGGTTAGGTGTGTATGTGTATCAATGAGTTTGTAATAAAAAAAAATTCAAATATGTGAGATAAGAAATAAATATATTGACTCTTAAATCCTAATAATGAAAACTTATAATTAGTTCCTAGGATCCTGCAATAGTAGTGAAATTATTGAAGATGAACATTTATGATATTACTATGAGTATTGCCTAACTTATCTTTTTCTAATGTTTATTTTTTTTATTGATAGTAGAAGGGGTTTTAAAAGGATCCCCAAACCTATTACAAGTAGGGTTTTGAAAGGCACCCCAAACCTTAGATCTAGCAATAAGACATCAAGAAAGATTGAGTTGGATTCCACAAATCAAACCCAAAAATCCAATGAAACAACCTCATAATAAATAATTCATAGATTTTTATCAAGTAAATACAAGATATTATCCCATGATCAAACCACCATGCACTCACTACTGGTGAGCAACTTATGAAGTGTGGTTTTTATGGCCCTTTTAGATGTGAAATGTGTGAAGAGAATGTAGAAAATATCAACCATATTTTTATTGAGTGTACTTTACCCTCTGAGCTATGGAGGAGAATGGCCACTTTACTTGGCTTACAGCAGTCCAATTTTTTTACTTTTGAACAACTTTGGAGGGATTGGCCTAATCAAGAGGGTGTTGATCATTTTGTTAGGCAGTTAGTTTGGATGGGTTCTACCATTCTTCTTTGGAATATTTGGAATGAAAGGAACAACCAAATTTTTAATCAAGATAGGAAGGATATTCACTATATTTGGCAAAATACCATAGCCAACTTAGTTTAATCAGTCCATCAACTCCTTAATCACCCCCAAAACTCCCACCAAATATGGGATCAAGTGATGCAAATATTGAATATTAAACCTTCTAAGGACAACCAACATAAATGGAATGTGAGTATTAATAAGATGGATAGGACTAGAAATTGGCAACCTCCTCCTAAGAATTTTGGAAAAGTCAATACTGATGGAGCCTCTAGAGGGAAACTTGGAAAATCCAGTGTGGGAGGAATTGGTAGACTTTCAGATGACTCCCTGGTTTTTACTTTTGCTGAGAATTTGGGTATTCTTTCCAATAACCTTGTTGAGGGGTATGGTATCCTCAGAGGTCTTCAGGAGGCTACTAAGGTTGGATGGTAAAAGGTTTTATTTGAGTCTGAATCTCAACTTATGATTAATCTCTTGAAGACTCCTAAGAATCATAAGGTGGATTGGAGAATAAATAGAATTTTGATAAGATTCAGTTAATCCAGATGGGATTTTTGAAAATTGATTACAATCATGTGGTTAGAGATCAAAACAATATTTCTGATGCTTTAGCTAATTGGGCTTTGGACAAAGGTGATCTTACTTGTTATGGAAACCTTCATATATGGTGGGCTTCTCAAATTAGGGAAGCTCTTCTTTCTATCATTTCTTTGGATGGCTCCAATTATGAAGGTACCTTGTTTCTTCTTGTTTTTTTTTTTTTTGCTTCTCTTTGGTTCATTCAGTTTTTTTTTTTTTTTCCGTAGCTCATTATATTATTTATTTTGTTTCCTCTATTGATTCTTGCATTAATAGTATTCTGGTCTAGATAGGTCATTGTTTTGTTCATTTTTTTTGTTTTTTGTTTTTTGTTTTTTTTGTTTAGTTTTTTAAGGTGGGTGGGTTCTTTTGTTTTGTTTTATTTTTGTGTTCTTTGTGTTGTTTTTTGTTGTTATTGTGTTTTTGTTGTTTTTTTTTTTTATGTTTTTTGTTATTGTTCTTGTGTTTTTTCCGTTCTTGTTCTTGGGTTTCTCTTTGTTTGTGTTATTTCGTTTTTTTATGTGTGAGTGTTTTCTATGTATTTTGTTTTTGTTTATCGTCTGTTGTTGGTTGTTTTTATTTTTGTTTTATTTTTTAGGTTTTGATTGTGTTTATTTTTCATGTTTTTTTGGGTTATGTCTTTGTAGTGTTCTTTTGTTTTTGTCTTGTTTGTGTTTTATTATGTGGTTCTTGTGTTTTTCTATGTGGTTTGTGTTGTAGTTTCTTTTATCTTATTGTGTGTGTTTGGTTGTGCTTTTGTTTTTGACACACTCAAGGAGCATGTTTTTTATTTTATTTTATTATTTTTGTTGTTATTTACTTATTTTTAAATTGATTTTGTGTGTTTGTTTGCTCCTTGAGTATGTCAAAGGTGGTAGGCTAGGTCCGAGTCTTGGGTATTTTTTGCAGAATGGATACCCTTGCCTCCTTGGGTCTTACCCGAAAGTGGCATACCTTTTGTGATGTTTTCCACAAATAAAAAAAAAAAACCACCATGTACTCACGAATCTAAAACATTTGATAAAAATAGCAGGATAACAAAAATGTTATCTATTAAAAATAAATTTACAAATAAAACTTTCAAAACCGAAGCATTTGCTACCTAAAAAGAAAGGAAAATAGGGAAATACTATCATCATGATCAACAAATCTATCCAACAAAGCACATAACAAGAGAACCCCTCATAAGAATAGCTGGTTTAAGAAAACAACACTAGAAATACCGACCAACAAAATCCACAACATAAAAATCATCTAGGAGATCTACATAATAAATTCCATAAAATCTGTAAATCCCACTGGAGCCAACCAAAAATTCATTAGCCATTGAGAAATTAGGCCAAAAATAAAATGTAGGGTTTAAATAAATAAACCATGATCTTTAAAATCTCTAAGGGCACTAGAAATTTAAGACTTTACCATCCCACTCTGAGAAGAGTTGATGCCTAGTAAAACCTTCAACACAAATACCAACCAAGAAAACTGCATAATAAAGTAGAACACCAAAGCCCCCTCCTATCCAAGATAGGATGTAGAATCAAGAATCCCCTCACCAGGAGCTACCTAGAAGCAAAAACTACCTAAATAGTCAATGCTCATGCCCCCAACCACAAAATTGGTTTGTCCTTCCACCCACAAAAAAATCTAGCAGCTACAACTCCTTGAACCAAACCTACCAGCATATTACTGGATTTCCTTCAACCAAACCAAAAAATCCTACCACCCAAAGAAAACCGGTCAGGTTGAAGGGAAGTATCCAAAAATCAAGACCCTCCATGTAAGCCCTCCTATTAGCGTTTACCCTCAAAGTTGCAAAACTCTTAAGGTTTACCCTTAGAGATGCAAAGTGACCTATTTTTTCTAAGATATAACATTATTAATCAAATAATATGAGTGCAACTTGCCAAATACCTTGACATTTGATGGGGAGACCTAAGTATGAGTTTTGCTAAGCAATACATGCCAAAATTTCAAAATACTATTATGTGGTCATGACCATAACACAAGGCGGGGCTAATTTCAATTCTATATAACTTATTAAAATATTATAATATATTTGATTCCTAGAGGGTGAGGGATCTCATTGAATTTGTCTTTACCCAATATTATTTTATTTTACTTTTTAGTTATTTATTATAATAAAACTCTTAGAGGAACAAGATTTTTGTTGCTTAGAGGTTTCGTAACCAAAAAAAAAATAAAAAATAAATAAAATAAAGTATTAAATATAATTTAATTTTATTGAATAATAGTTCAACTAACACTAAATCACAATTAAATGAATAAATAATTAATATATTTTTTCTCAAATATTTGAAACCATGTTAAACATATGATAAATTTTTGAAATAAATAATAGAATTTAAATTGTAAAATATCTTATAATATATTATTTACTAGAAGAGAATATATCCAATAAATGTAGTTGCATTATCTTCTCTTTTATAAATAATAATGTACATAAAATTGTAAAATTATTTGTCATAAAATATGAAATACAAATGAAAACTTATGGAATATAACAAATGAACCATTTTCCATATTTAATGGGATATTATAATTGAATTTTTAACATTAACCAACTTAAATTTTCTCCATAGATTTTTTTAAGAAACATTTACCTAAAATGTGCAAATTTTGTTTTGGAGTGTTTTCATTTTACATAAACTATGAATTGAAAATTTAGAAAACACATTCACAATTTTATTAGCTTTATTTGAGGGGAATTGTTTAAAAGTTAAATTTCTAGAATAATTTACGTGTAAGATATTTATGCTATAAAGTTTAAATTTTATGGTAAAACAATCAAATACTTTGAAGAGATAACCGACTTTGATAGTTGGTTGAATAATTAATATGATGGACCAACAAAGCAATAATATATTTCATAAATAAATGATTGATGCTTATTATCCCACTACAAAAAGTCGATTGTACATAGATTTTATATAAAAAATAAATTCTTGAATGATGAGATTGAAGAAGTGTATGTAGAAAAACCAATGGTATTTGAAGTGAAAGGTAATAAAGACATGTATACAAGATGGAAGAAGTATTATATGGACTTAAATATAATGACCAACAACATGGTATTCAAGGATTGATGCATAGTTATTAAATTGTGTAATAGTGAGATGTAAGGAGTGACATTATGCTTTAAAACAAAGGTGATGATATTTTACTTTTTGTTTATATATTGGTTATTTTATTTTCATATGAATGTAATTAAGAATAAAAAAATATTTCAATCAATCCATGATACAATAATTCCAAATGAGTCATTCATATTTGATGTAATATTTTATTGGCATGGAGTTACATCTGATGCATTATAGGATATTTATTTTCCAATATAAATACACACATGATATGGAAAATTATAAATATGTTGCTACTTACTTGTAAAAGGTAAAGTAATGTTAATCAAGAAAAAATTGAATGAGAGAAAGCATATAAGATAGATTGGAAACCTTGTGTGTATGATAACAACAAGAACAAATATATTGCACATGTAATCTCTTCAATTTTTATAGTCATGATCAAGGCATTTGAATATAATGAATAAGAGCAACTTGTAAAATCAAAGCTATGTAAAAATAACCTTAAATTATGAAATCCGTTAAACATTGAAAATAATATGGACCTTGTTGGATAAAATGATTCAAATTGGAAAGGCTCAATTAAGAATAGAAAATCTATATTAGGATCTTGTTTCTAATTGGAAAATGGATTTACAACTTGGTGTTTAAAAAATAAAGCAACAATTTCACTCTTAATAGTAGAGGTAAAGAACATAGTAACTAGAAGAACAACCATACAACATGGTTGAGGTGGATCCCAAAATACTGGGATGAAAATTAACATAGATAAATTACCATCTTTGTGACAACGTGAGTATAATTCAAATGCATGAAAGTATTATTTTAATATAATATCAAAGCAAATTATGTTAATAAATTATTTTGTGAGAAAATTAATTATTAAAATTTAAGTTGAATTGAATTATTGCATTTCACATGACTAGTACACACTTTTTATGGAGGTATTGAAAACAACAAATTTATTAAATTCAAATATGAAATTAAAAATTTTCCATTCATTCACAAGGGGATGAATTTTGGAATTGTGACACTAGATAAGATAAAAGTCAAAACGATAGAATAATAGGAAAAATGTTAAATTTTGCCAAAATTAGTGTTACAAAAAAAAATTATAAAGATATTTCTCTCCCTATATGTGCAAATAATATGAAGCATCAAGTGTCTCTTGAGATAACCATACCATATATATACACACATGTATAATTCATTATGTTGAAGCAATATGTATAGGTTTGGAAATTGATGACCATTTTTTTGGAGATTCATTGCGTATTTTTTTTTTTTTTGTTATTATCATCCATTTTTGTGTTGATAATATTTTATTTAGAATAGCCTCATGTCACACATAGAAAATCACCTTAATATCAAATAGAAATAATATTAAACTATAGTCTTTGAATACTAAGAGCCTCCATAGGTTTGTATATTTTATAAAGAAAATAAGAAATATAGTATTAAATATTTTCTAACATGACAACAAGGATAGAATAGGGAATTCCATCTTCTATTCAAGATGAAGTGAAAACATACATGCTTTTCAAAAGAAATGGAGTTAGAATTCAGGAAGGATGAAGTTTAGGTAGGAATTTCTTCTAAATAGGAATAAAAAGAAGAAATATAGGATTTGAATGAAGATCAATGTTCATTGAAATATACCTTTATAGCCCAATAAACTAAGATATCACTAGTAATACCATAGGCATCAATATATATCATTAAGTAAGGGAAGATGCAAACCAAGAAGACAACCTTCCAAAGAGGAAGATGAAACATATAGTTTCCTTTTAAAATAAGCTAAAAAGGAAATATAGAAAAGAATATAATAGTTGATATATGAATAGTATAATTAATATTAGAGATAACAAAATTTACATAAAAATTAAAGAAGAAATTCTATTTAATTGACCTCCTCAAAAAATAAATTAATGTAGAAACAAAGATCATAAAAAAGATCCAAAAGATATAAGGGTATCCAATGATATAAAATGATGTGGCTCAACCTTTGCAAGAATAATAAACAAAGAGTGACAAATACAAAGCAATAATGTATAAATCCATGGTTTCAATTATTCATTATTTTAGAATAATTATGTGTAATGGATCAATAATTAGTATAGGAATAAAAGGTATAATTATAATTTCTAAATTAGAGAGTCAATTCATGTGTAAAATATGACTCAATAAGTAATATAAATTATATTGAATCAAGTTTCTCATGGAAATGGTGTTCTCATGGGAAATAAATTGATTAGAATGGGCTATTAAATATTGACATGATTTGCCATAACTAATTATCTTGGAGGAAGTCATATTTATGGAAGTTCACATTTTTAACCACTTCAACTTATGTGTTTTGAAATTTTAAATTAATTGTGATTACATTTATGAATTTGTTTGGGCATTTGACAAGAATTTTTATTATAATTATTTATTTCAATAGAAATCTTAGTTTAAATTGAAAGCATGAGATTCCGGAAATAAAAGAAACACTATGCACAAAACAAAGAAAAGAGATAAATAAAAGAAAGATGTATTAAAGCACAACCCTCTTTATTCAATTTTCTTATCCTCGGTTACAAAGACGTCTCCTCCCTTTTTAGGGGCTAGGAACGTTAAATGGATCCCTGTTACAATTGTGCACATTAATTTTTTTTCCGCATGCCCACATGCAAAGTGGGCGGGCAAACGTACTGCCGTCGCTGATGTTAATGAGTCCCTGCTTGCTGTTGTTTCTCCTGTGATCAAAGAAACAGTAAATGCGTTAGTAGCACCTGCTGCAAAATGAGAGATTTACTTCTTGCAATTAGTGAAAGACGTATGCCTAAAATCATTGAAAACAGTGAATAAAATGCATATAAATGACCTGCACGTTTTAACAGAATAAAATACGTAATGAACGAATAGCTGCTACTCTGACAGAGAACCAAACATATATGAAGACGATATATTCGATATCTGTCTTTATGATATATGCATATTCAAACACTGTTGCTCGCAAGATACATTCGAACATAAAAAAACGTAACTATTTAAATACTATTGAATGCGATATATATTCGAAACATCATAAATTAAATTAAAACTACGAACGTACGTGGGGTGCCCAAGCGGGCCGCCCCATTAAAATTTGACTTTGACGCCAATCCACTAGGAATTGGCCCAAAATCTAGGATAATGTGTTGTCAGCAAATTGGTAGTTCACTGTGTCCAATATCGGGTATGAAGGTTCGGCTTTACCTTCTGAAAATCACCCACCAACCTCTCTTTCGCAAGAGATTCTGGATGTGAAGAAGGTAAAATCCACTGATGCAATCGGTTTATCAAATGAACAGCACTTTGTTGTGTTCACCAAATGCTTGTTCACCTCCTCTACTGGGCGGGAAAGCTTGCGGTTTTATAGACCCATGGGGTCTCTTCAAAGGGGTACGCAGTGGCACCACGTGGCGGCCATGCCTTCTCGGGAGGTAGGAAAGTCCTCCGCGACTTGGGTTTCCATGACTGCCCCTATGATAGTCTTTCAATGGCCAACCTACCTACCTACGCACGCATGCAAGGCAAGAGCCATAAATGACTGTCTCTGGATTCCATTTGTCATTAAGTCGCTTTAATTCCTGCCTAAGTCTGCCTTGATGTCTGCTGAAGTCCGCCTTGATGTCTGCTGAAGTCCACCTTGATGTATGCTGAAGTCCGCCTAGTCACAACCATCGAAGTGTCGTGAAATCGTGACACTTCGGCCAAGGCCCTGCCTTGGGTGCCGAAGTGTTGCGAAATCGTGACACTTCGGCCAAGGCAAGGCCTTGGGCGCCGAAGTGTTGCGATATCACGACGTCGCGATATCGCGACACTTCAGGCAAAGCTTTGCTTTGGGCACCGAAGTGTCGCGATATCGCGACACTTCGGCCGAGGCCCACTTTTGATTAAGACTTTGTTTTAATGGAGGCTTGCTTTGATGAAGGCGTTGTTTTGATGAAGGCGTTGCTTTGATGAAGGCTTGCTTTGATGAAGGCTTGTTTTGATGAAGGCATTACTTTGATGAAGGCTTGCTTTGATGAAGGCATTGTTTTGATGAAGGTGTTGCTTTGATGAAGGCTTTGTTTTGATGAAGGCTTGTTAAAATGACCATCTTTGTTCTGCTCACTTTTTGACCTTCTAAACTGCTATGTGAGTGGCTAGGACCACTGTTTGACCTCTGAGGGCTGCCCTGAAAGCTGTGTATGTCAATGCGATCAGTGTTTGTAGTCACTTAATTGGATTGGTGCTGTTTTGGTGTCTACAGATGCCCCTTTTTGGGAAGCGCTACGGGTGATGTAGTGCTGAGCAAAAATAGATGACCAAAGCACAAATGATTAGGGTTTCTTGGTAACCTAACCAACTTTTGATGCCCCAAGTATGGAAAGGGCATGCATTCTTGAATCCTTGCTTTTAACGAGCTAAGGAATCTGATTTCAAGTATTAACCTATTTTGATGAGGTGTGACTTGAGCTTGGACATTGATCAACCATGATTAGGCAAAGGGCGTAACCTTTTGTCCACAGGGGGAACCTTGTGTTCATGCTTCGGGAATGCCAAGTGTTTGATCAATTTAATGATTGCTTGTTTATTGCCCCAAGTAGGAGCGTGATTGTATTTGTCAATGATTCTTTGAATGCATGCCATTACCCTGATTGGGTGTGTGCTTGTTGATTGGTGACTAAGTGTGACTACCCCCTCAAGCGATGAATCGATGAGGGAATGACCTTCGTGAGAAAAGCGACGAGTCGCTTGACCCAAGATGACTTAGGTTAGGGTGCCTTTAGATGTTTTACCATTTAAGCACGTGCAATTTCCCGACATTTGGACCTATTTTTGGTGGGTGTTATCCCTTTTGGTGATGCCATAATGGGGTGAAATCATCAAAAACCCGTCTTCCCGTGGAGCGGTCCGGCTATGGTAGCTTTCTTGGGGAAGTAGGAGAGTGACAATTTGAGCCCCGACATCGATTTTCTTATGCCAAGAGGTTAAGTGCAAGAGCACTTGTGTCTGGAAATGCTTATTGCTATGGTTTTTGTGTTGCATTTTTGTGATGTTTTTGTTGTTTTGATTTTCTTTCTTTGTGTATATGTCATGATATTATGGTATGCATAATGATGGATGCATGCTACTTTATATTGATCAATGATGATAAATGCTATTTGTTATGTGATTTATTTTGATGGATGCATATGTTGTGATAAATGCAAATGTATGTGATATGCAGAAATGAAATGGATGGATGGACTTTGTGGTGTTTGGCTATGGCACCATAAGCTTTTTAGAACTCTATTATTTTTCCTTTTAGGCGATTGCTGTGATGCATGACTTTGTATGTATACATGTGGTTTTTCTTTTTTTTTTTTGTATTTTTTAATGGTATTGTAAGGATGAAAAGTAGCGCAGTTGGTTTAGAAATGTAGCTAGGGTTTTCTGAGACTCATACGGTTTTGACTCACTAGCCATGATTGTACTTTATCTTACAAGACTTTTGAACAAGGTATGAATCATACTTGTTTTTGACCAAGTTATTTCACATCCCTGTGTGTGCAATTGAGTTCATTTATGTGGTATTTGTTAGGATACCGCCAGTGCCATATGGGCTTTCAACCGAACCTGTACTGAGGATCACCTAATTAGCTCCACTAACTCCTTTGTTGTATTTAGTTAGATTAATCTGTGGTGTTATCCAGGATACCATAAGCTAGCTCATCCTTATGCAAACATTGGTCTGCACACACGCAAAGCGAATGTGACAGACATATCGTCATGTGGGTAGGATACCACCATTGCCTAGATAGGCTATCAACCAAACCTATAATGAGGATCACCTAGATGGTTTTCGAATGCTGAGAATTCCAGGGATTCAAGTTCAGGACGTTTGTTGGCTGAATGATTTATGGAGTTGCTCATCTATATAGTGATGAAAATCACTGTTTATTTTCTATTAATTTTTTTTTTTGAGCAAGGATTTTGAATAGTGGTGATAACCACTATTATTTGATTTGGTGTTTTGAGTATTGTTAATTTGAGCTTGTGAATGGCTTTGATCCTTGTGGCCTTGGGGATGACTACCCATCCTAGTTAGGGGTGGATAGTATGAATCCTTACAACTTTGGGGACCAAGAGGATGATGGAGGTTATGAAGTAAGGGCATTGATCTGTTAGGCCTTGGGGATGACTACCCATCCTAGTTAGGGGCGGATAGTACGAATCCTTACAACTTGAAGACCAAAGGTGAATGGAAAGTGTTAAGATGATGATTTGTTGGAATTTTGTTTGTGAATGGTGTTGATCCATTTAGGTTTTGGGGATGACTACCCATCCTTGGCAAGGACGTGTAGTACAAATCCTTACAACTTTGGGAACCAACTATGATTGGGATTTGGTAGTGGTGAAAACCACTCGTATATGGAGGTGAATGGATAGGAAAGAGCTTGTCCTTTTGTGAATTCTCAGCATTCTGGAACCATTCGCATGGGGGGATGAGCAAGATAACCGTTTCGCTTATGGTGACCTGGATTACTGTGCAGGTTTCATCTTTCATTCACACAACTTGGGAATTTTTTATGTGTTTTAATTTGTGTTGGGATGTTACGTAACAAGGTGTATTTCAAGTGTAACTCTACCTTCGTAAAATCTATCTGACTTGATACATTACATGGCTAAAGAGAAAAATGATGACTGAATCACGAAAACTCTTGATACATTAAAAGACCACTGACTCTAGTGTGGTAGAAACAATGCATGGTGTTTTTGTTGTTTTTGTAAAATGGAACAGAGTGGAACAAGATGGACTAGCAGAGCAATTATAGCCTATGGTGCCTTTGACCTATACGACCACAAATATGCGATGTATGGATGCAATGCTTTAATGCATCTATGTATTTTTGTATTTTTGATGGATTGATTTTTGTGAATATGAAGATGAAGTGCGAGAAGAACTCTCTATTGATGAATTTGAGTATGCCTAGAAATGAGATGCAAAATTTTGTTGTTTTTGATGATTTTTGTTGTTTTTGAATTTTCTTGATTTTTGACCAAGCGATTGTGGAAATCCTTGGAGCATTTTGGGATTGACCAAGTGATTGCAAGAATCCTTGGAGCCTTTTGGGATTGACCAAGTGATTGCAAGAATCCTTGGAGCCTTTTGGGATTGACCAAGCAATTTTATGGATCCTTGGAGCATTTTGGGATTGACCAAGCGATTGCAAGAATCCTTGGAGCCTTTTGGGATTGACCAAGCGATTTTATGGATCCTTGGAGCATTTTGGGATTGACCAAGCGATTTCGAGAATCCTTGGAGCATTTTTGGGATTTGGCTCTCTTAGATATGAAATGGTCACAAATGACTGATATTCAAGGGTTTTTTTCCTTGATACCGTCAAGAGAAGCTAGCCGGTATGTCCCGGGTCCTATTTTGCTATCAATGACATATGGACCTAACCAATTTGCCACAAACTTGTCCCTTAGGTGGGATGGCAAACTAGAATTTTGCTGGTTTTCCTTCAAAACAAAATCACCAACCCAAAAGTCCCTCAGGTGAACTTTCAAGTTGTAAGCTTTCTTAAGTCGCTCTTGATAAATACGTAAATGCTCGAGAGCATTAACGCGTCGTTCATCAAGCAACGTAAGCTGGTCTAACCGGGCCTACCATGCAGAGTCATCATCAATGAACTCCTGCATTGATATGCGTAGGGAAGGAATCTCCAACTCTAGAGGCATGACTGCCTCGGAGCCATACACAAGCAAAAACAGAGTGGCCCTAGTGGGTGTCCGGATGCTAGTGCGATAGGCCCATAGGGCAAGTGGGATTTGAATGTGCCAATCCTTATGATTGTCTGTGATGGTATTTTTAAGGATGGCAACTAGCATTTTTTTTGATGCCTATGCTTGCCCATTTGCCTGCGGATAATAGGGTGTCAAAAAACTATGCTGAATTTTGTACTTTGTGGTCAAAGCACGCACGTCTTTGTTCTTGAAAGGTGTCCCATTATTCGAGACTATCTTGGATGGAATACCAAAATGACATATGATGTTATGCAAAATGAACTCCACAATGCGGGGTCCTGTCGTAGAGGTTAGCGGAATTGCTTCCACCCACTTGGTAAAATACTCTGTGGCCATTATGATAAACGTGTGACGGCCTGATGACGTAGGGGAGATCTTTCCAATTAGATCGAAGCCCCATTGCAAGAACGGCCAAGCAGACTGGACTGTCTACAAGGCCTGAGAAGGTATGTGCATCAAATTGGCATGATGTTGACACTTCACGCACTTCTTGACATAGGTGCAACAATCTCGCTCTAAAGATGGCCAATAATAGCCCATGCAAAGAATGCACTTTGCAATGGCCATACCACTAAAGTGGCCACCACATGTACCATCGTGCGCTTGGGCGATCGCCCAAGTGGACTCTTGTTGGTCCAAGCAACGAAGGAGGATTCCTTCATAGCTGTGATGATACAAAATGTCTCCTATCAAGACATACTTAGCCGCTTTCTGCTTGAGTGCTTGTTTTGCGGCATGAGTCAATCCAAGCGGGAGATTACCTAACTTGAGGTAGTCTCTAATGGGTAAATACCAGTCCTATTGATCAGAAACCTTGACAGTATGAACAACCAATCCCTCTTGAAGTTCATCCCTAACAAACGTTGAATGGGATAGAACCTGTAAGAATAGCGTTGTGTTGCTATTAATGGGAGTAGGGGAGAACAAGGACCCCCAATTGGCACATTTTAGATGATCTCGGATTTGAGAGAACTTATCCGAGGATGGTTCTATCTAGATCATGTGGATTCCTGGCGTCAAGTCAGAGCTTGCACGCCCCATCACAGATTGTGATAAGGTTTTGACCTAGATGGTTGTCATATCACAAGAAAGGTCTTGCAGAATTAGTGACCCCAAGGAGGCCATTGTGTCCGCAAAGCGATTCGATGATCGAGGGAGTGCCTCGATGTCATGCCACTCAAGTTTTGCCAGGAATTTGTCCACGAGGGCTTTATAAGCCTACAGGACTGGGCATTTGCATTGATATACCCCTTTGACTTGATTGACTATTAACAGTGAATCACCAAAGATATTCAGTCTTTTGATGTTCATGGCGATTGTTGTCTGAAGACCTAGGAGCAAGGCTTCATACTCTACATTATTTTTGGTGCACGAGAAGTTTAATTTAAATGACAGGGGCATTGGAGCACCCTACGATGTGAAGAGTACAATTCTCGTGCCACCACCTTGCTCACATTTAGAACCATCGAAGAATAGGGTTATGTCGGCCTGTGACTCAGGCTCATCAGAATCTGGTGATTCTGAGACATGGAAGACCCCATCATCGAGTAGTTCTATGACCAGAGGTTGATCGTCTTCAAGAGGAGCCTCTGCTAGTTGATCGGCTATGACTTGTCCTTTGATAGATTTTTTTCCAATAAACTCTATGTCAAATTTTGTCAACAACATGATCCATTTCGCCGTGCGACTACTATGATAAGTACGACTCATCATGTATCGCAATGGATTCTCCTTAGACACAACATAGGTAGTGTTTCTCAGCATGTAGTGGCGTAGCTTTTTGGTAGCAAACACCTCTACCAAGCAGAGTTTCTCAACGTATGCATAGTTAAGTTCATAACTGACCAGGGTGCGGCTAAGATAGTAAGTAGCTTGTTCCTTGTGAAGTTCATTCTTCTGGGCTAACATGGTGCCCAGTGCCACCTTAGTAGCTGAGATGTATAAGTAGAACGGCACTCCTGGTCTAGGTGGTGCCAATACTGGTGGCAAAACCAGGTATTGTTTGATCTCGTCAAAGGCTAACTGGCACTTGTCATCCCAATGAAATGTAACCCCCTTGTGCAATAATTTGTTCATGGGTCGACACTTGTCAGATAATTGCGCTATGAAGCATTTAATCGACGTGACCTTTCCTTGCAGACTTCTGAGCTACTTGATTGTAGTTGGGGGAACCATTTCAAGGATTTCCTTGACTTTCTTTGGGTCCACCTCGATGCCTCGCTTTGAGACTATGAAACCCAAGAGTTTTCCAGATGTGACGCCAAAGACGCACTTCTTGGGGTTGAGTCTAACTTTATGCTCCATGAGGCGATCGAGGATCTTGCTTAAGTCATCGATATGATTTGAGCGCAAGAGAGACTTGGCTAAAAAATCATCCATGTAATCTTCCAAATTTTTGTGCATGTAATCATGGAAGATATATGTCATGGCACGTTGGTAGGTAGCACAAACATTTTTAAGGCCAAAAGGCATGACCTTATAACAAAATGTCCCCCAAGGCGTTGTGAACGCCATTTTTAGTTGGTCTTCAGGATTGATACGAATCTGATTGTAACCTGAGAAACCATCAATTAGGGAGAGCATTCCGTGTCCTACTATAGCGTCTACCAAAATGTCGATGCTCGGCAAGGGGAAATCATCCTTAGGACTCGCTTTGTTTAGATCTCAAAAATCGGTGCATATGCGAATCCTCCCGTTGGGCTTCTTGACGGGAACCATGTTGGACAGCCATGGCGGATAATCCATGCAGATGACAAATTGTGCATCCAACAACTTTTGCAATTCATATTTGACCATTAAGGCCACTGTTGGGTGCATCTTACGTAGTTTTTGCTTTACAGGCTTGATTTTCGGATCAAGCGTTAAATTATGCATGACTAGCTGCAGGTCTAGTCCTGACATATCTTTATACGACCATGCAAAAACCTCCTTCTTCTCTTTGAGAAGGGCAATGTAGTCGTCTTGCTCTTCGGGGGAAAGACTTACCCCCAGTTTTAGAATCTGTGGATTCATTGGATCTGTGCCGATATCTACGTTAGTCGTCTCCTCGACTGACATGTGGGATCCGTCCTCCAACTGATGTGGAGTCGGGATCAAATGGATATCATTAGCTGAATTTAGATCTGCATTGGGAACCTCGGGTTCCTCTTCAGCCTAAAAAATATCTTGAGTTGTCCCTGGGGAAAAATGAGGCATTTCACCGAAATGCCAGTACTCTGATGGTGATAAAGGTGAATTGACGTGATCCCAATCGATGGCATCTATGTCTAGATGCAATGACCATGCTGGATCGGCCGGATTGTGGATGGTCTCCATTACCATGGGTATGATAACTTGAATCTTCTAGATGCTCCCTATACTCTGGATCTGGCTCTAGGGGAACGGGCACGAACGGATCGGCCCTATGTGCGAAAAGGAGGACAGGGTCTTCCCTCGGCACTATTGTCATGATAGGGTCTCGGGGTGGACGGTGCTCATCGTGAATTTGGAGCCATGGATCCAACACTTGGTCCCACCTTGCTGGGTCTACCCACCATTCATGCCCTAACCTTATGCCCATATGTCCCATCAGATCTTCATGAGTTAAAGGGCGATGATGCCGTCACGCATGTCTGAGATAGTCCATCTCAGTCTCATCTTCTGAATCACTTTTGGAGATCAAAAAATGTTCATTCTCTTCAACAACCGTTGCTTGCGACATTGAGGGTTCTCCTTGTTCTAGGAAGTTAATCTGGTCCCATTACGGTTGTTCCACTCTTGGTGGAGGAACCTGATTCTCTTGACACTATATTGACTCAACTGTAACCTCTAAGGGGAACAGCTTCAGAACAGGCCTGTACTGGCCATTTCAACAGTGATTGTTGATGCTTGGGAGGGAGGGAACGAGAGTCCTTCCTAAGTCCATTCCATGTTTGGTGGTTTAGGAATCTTAGCTTTCGTAGTGCTAGGTGTTTCCTCTGTTGATATCGTTGATATTGTGGGCAAACCCTCTTCTAGGGGCTGAGCCTCTTCCATTATCTGTTTTCCCTTGTCCTTCTTTTTAGCCATGACAGGTGGCATTGGTAATGAAGGAGCAGATGATGAGGATTCACCTGGCTAGGATTTTGGTGATTTGGTCACCAGTGGTGCCTGCGGTATTGGACCCTATTTAGATGGATTTAACTGGAAATCCAAATGCATTGAAGGGAGGGTCGATTGAGGCATTAATTGTATCGCATTGCAATACTTGAAGGGTTCTAAGTCCATCGGGACTACATGTATTTCTCCTTCAAAAGAATACTTTAAGCACTAGTGAGCGATGGAAGGGACACACTTCATGTCCCTGATCCAAGGCCGCCCTAGCAGTATATTGTAAGCCATCTCGCCTTCCAACACATGGCACAATGTTGGTATTGTATTTTGTCCTACCTGGACAGGTAGAACAACTGTGTTGACTATCGAGCATATTGCATCATTGAAAGCTCATAGTGTGTACGTGGAGGCTGTGATATGAGAGGCTGGTAGCTTTAAATGTTTTAGTGTTGCAGTGGTAATGATGTTACTGGACGAGCCAGTATCTACCAACACTCTCTTATACGGGATCCCGTTGACCCGTGCGATAACGTGCAGGGGTGGATATGCCATGTCATTCGATATTGCTTTGACTTCATCCTCTCTGAAGGTGATGACCGACTCCGTACATCGCTTCACATGTCCCACAAAGTTGTTGAAAGAATTTGCTTCGTGAGGCTGTAATTCGATGGCTTTTAATATTTCCATAAGAGCTTCTCTATGAGGTGTTGACTGTTGAATAAGCTCATAAATGGAAAGCCTAGCCGATGTGGTCCGCAAACTCTACGTGAGTTTGGTTCGTATCGTGACCTCGGGTCTAGGCGGAGGCAACTACATTGGGCGTTGTTGAGGTTGCGATGTTGTCGGAACTTCCCTCGTAGCTACCTCGGGGGCAACTGCTAGGTGCTTTTTGTTCCTTGTCACTATGCTAATCATTCCCACAAATCCTTGCATGGGAATATTCTGTCACACCTCGTTAATCTGGAGAGGTTTTGCCTGTGCCTCGTGGGCAGGCAAAGGGTCCTTGAATACCCCCATTTGTTGATTATTTGGTGCTATGGGGTTGTCCACGGCCAATGTTCTATTGTCGATCAGATCTTGGATTAATCCTTTAAATTTATAGCATCCATTTAAATCATGTCCCCTGCGCCTATGGAATCTACAATACAATTCCTCTCTGTATCCCTTAGGCTTGGGGGCATTAGGGTCTATAGTTTGGATTTCTGGCAAGGTGACTAAATTTGTCGTTGACAAGCGGTCAAATAAGGAGTCCCTGGACTCTGTGTAAGGGGTGAATTGTTGCCTAGGGCGAAGTTGCTGATTTTGCTCATGTTTCTTATTGTCTTTTTCATAACTAGGAGGCACTGCCTGGTAATTAGCCTTTTGGGGCTGCATTTCTTGCATAGGCTTGGGAACATTTATCGCAACTTGGTTAACTATAGCGGGTTGTGATTGTGTTGTCCCAGTCTTAGTGTTTTTATTCCACTCTTTCTTTTTAGGCTTGGCGATTGCGCCTTCGCCTATTTTAATCTCTTCTATAACTCTGGCTTGAGCCAAAGCTTCTTCTAAACTATCATATTACTATAGCAGCAATAGACCAGAGATTTATTTTAAGCAACTTCGTGCAAACATCTGTGTTATATCAGACATAGGGGGACGGTAGGGTAGCTTAGAAAGCAAAGCCCTCCATCGATTCCCATATGCTGCCATTATTTCTTCCTCATATTGCCTGAGGCTGGCCAGATCACTCAGTGATGCCTTCTTTCTTGTGTTGAAGGCAAAGCATTCAAGAAATGCATCTACTAATTGATCTAGGTTGTTTATGCTGTGTTTGGGTAATTGTGTGAACCAATCCGAGGCAGGGCCTGCGAATGTGGTTATGAAAGTTCTAAGCAACAATGCATCATTATCTTGGATGCCAAAGCATTGACTTAGGAACCTTGTGACATGTTCTTGTGTGTCCTCTTCACCTTTAAAAACTGCTAATTGAGGCAACTTGAAGTGTTCGGGGTAAAGAGGTGTAGGCACTGAGGGATGCACTAGATGACTGTAGAGTTGACGCAACGTGGGTTTTTGATGCCCAGAAGCTTTTGTCTACACATAATCCAAACGCTCTAATAGCGCTTTGTATGCATCGGAAGATTTTATTTCTTCCTCTTTTGTTTGCTCCCGTTGTGAGTTATGGGAGACTGGAGGCCTATGGGGGGGTGGCCGAGTGGCAGCCCTCCCGCCTTGATGGGGAGTTTCGGCCCGTTCTATTTCTGGTTCGTACTCCTCATAAACTTCTTGAGGAGTTTCTGGGTGAGACCTATAACCCTGATTGAGTCCCCGTTGAGGGTACCCATCATTGTTTCGGGGAGTGGCCTCCCTCTCGGGTCTATAAGGTCTCGGAGGCAAAGCTTGACGAGGTCGCGGAGACCTATCCTGCACCAAAGGATTGTGCCTCTCATATTGTTCTTCTCTATGGGTGCAAGGGGTTGGCACCCTCTCAGGTAGTTTATAGCGCAACTCATCCACTTTGCGCTGCATGCGCTCTTTATTCAGGCGGTATAAGTACTCTAACTCCTGATGACCTTGCTCAAGCTGCATGATTCGGGCTTGGCGAGCGGCATGTCTGGCGACTGTCGGGTCAACTTGGTCTGCCCTCTTTTGCTGAGGAGGCTTGAATGTTTCTCCTATGTGTTTGCCTCGATCTTGATGATCTAAAATTTCAATGGGTCGCTTCCCTCTATCGAGGTAGGTGGCATGTACTTGAGGCTCTGGCCTCGATGTATGATCATGATACCTAGCAGGTGCAGAAATGCAAGGTTCCCACACTATTTTTTGTCCTCGAGGAATGCGATGGCTTTCCTCGTATTCCCTTTCATGGGTTTGAAAGGGGCGGGCGAAGTTGGCTCGCCCTGTGTAAAGAGCCCTGCGCTCTGGATTTTGTCTTTCTGTTCAAATGTGAGGTAAAGAAGAGGTAGCATATTCACGCTGTCTCTCCTCATGGACACTATGCCTCTCTAGCGCTTCATCACACTGCGTCCATTCAGATCTAGCCTCAAGAGGCGGTTGTCTACTTACATTGAGATCTACATGTAAAGCATCTTCCCGAAAGGGGCTGTGTTGAATGGGCATACCCCAATGAGGGGGGTCCCAATAGTTCCTTTTTGAAGTGGCCTGATGTGGAATTTCTTGTAGGCCAGACCGCCAAGGCGGTATGGCCAAGTCCTCAGGGCTAAAGCGAAGGCGACTAGCGCCCTCTCTTTGTGCACCTTTCGTAGCGTATGCCCTTGATTGGGCTTGGCTATGGGTGTACACCATTGTGGTGCTTCTCTACTCTCTAAGCAGATTTTATCTCGTTTATGATGATTTATCTTTTTTTTTACACTAAGCAGAAATGAACACACACATACACAAAGTCGTGATTATCTCTTTTAAGGATTGATAGTGTGTCCTAAACTGGTTTAGTGCATTTTGATGTTTTGTTTTGTTTTTGCAATTTTTGAAGAACGTTTAAATGCATAATGTTGGCTCATATGACTCCCATGAATGGTCGCCCCTTCAATATACCATTGCCGGACCGATATACCAACCTCTCTATATACCCGCCCTTACGAGAGGGAAACTATAGGTAAATGCGAGCAGATGGTACATGAAACATAGGTGGTACGAAAGGGAGGATTGTCCTGTTAATGACACCTACCATAGAAGACTTATCCTCGCATGCATGGGAATCACCCCAGCAACACTCGGTCAGCTTTCGTCAGGATTTACGCCTAAAAATAGTGACAATCGGGGAAATGGATGCAAAGCTAAGCCAAGGTGGTGATGAACCCACCGTTGGTCTTTCTCAAGGGCTGGGGTTTTATGACCAGCTCCTTGGTTCAATTTTACCACGTGGAGTGTGTGGGGTTCATTTTATTTTAGAAATGAAACAAGCAGCAAAAAAGAAACCTTTCCCTATGCCATACAAACACTACAAACCGGAAAACAGCAAGTAAAAAATTTTTTTTTTTTTTTTTTTTTTAAATAACTAAATAAAGCAAGAAAGTTTATGGAAAATTTCTCTACCTTTCTTTAATAATTAAAAAAAAATGAAAGTAAAAAAAATCAACAAATACAATAAACAAAAATAACACAACAGAAAATGACAGGGACAGTTAGAAACCGTTACCTCTTTTCTGCCCGGACTTGCTGTTTCTGACCTTCGGCTTAAAAAAAAGGTACCTGTTAAGCACAAAATACAACAAATCAGATTAGTTTCTATGATTTAAAAATCTGGGAACGGTCCCACCGTGATCGCCACTGAAAGCATGAGATTTCGGAAATAAAAGAAACACTATGCACAAAACAAAGAAAAGAGATAAATTGAAATAAAAGAAAGATGTATTAAAGCACAACCCTCTTTATTCAATTTTATTATCCTCGGTTACAAAGACGTATCCTCCCATTTTAGGGTCTAGGAGCGTTAAATGGATCCCTGTTACAATTGTGCACATTGATTTTTTTTCTGTATGCCCACATGCAAAGTGGGCGGGCAAACGTATTGCCGTCGCTGATGTTAATGAGTCCCTGCTTGCTGTTGTTTCTCCTGTGATCAAAGAAACAGTAAATGCGTTAGTAGCACCTGCTGCAAAATGAGAGATTTACTTCTTGCAATTAGTGAAAGACGTATGCCTAAAATCATTGAAAACAGTGAATAAAATGCATATAAATGACCTGCACGTTTTAACAGAATAAAATACGTAATGAACGAATAGCTGCTACTCTGACAGAGAACCAAACATATATGAAGACATGATATATTCGATAGCTGTCTTTATGATATATGCATATTCAAACACTGTTGCTCGCAAGATACATTCGAACATAAAAAAAACGTAACTATTTAAATACTATTGAATGCGATATATATTCGAAACATCATAAATTAAATTAAAACTACGAATGTACGTGGGGTGCCCAAGCGGGCCGCCCCATTAAAATTTGACTTTGACGCCAATCCACTAGGAATTGGCCCAAAATCCAAGATAATGTGTTGTCGGCAAATTGGTAGTTCACTGTGTCCAATATCGGGTATGAAGGTTCGGCTTCACCTTCTGAAAACCACCCACCAACCTCTCTTTCGCAAGAGATTCTGGATGTGAAGAAGGTAAAATCCACTGATGCAATCGGTTTATCAAATGAACAGCACTTCTTTGTGTTCACCAAATGCTTGTTCACCTCCTCTACTGGGCGAGAAAGCTTGCGGTTTTATAGACCCACGAGGTCTCTTCAAAGGGGTATGCAGTGGCGCCACGTGGCGGCCATGCCTTCCCGGGAGGTAGGAAAGTCCTCCGTGACTTGGGCTTCCATGACTGCCCCTGTGACAGTCTTTCAACGGCCAACCTACCCACCTACGCGCACATGCAAGGCAAGAGCCATAAATGACTGTCTCTGGCTGCAATTTGTCATTAAGTCGCTTTAATGCCTGCCTAAGTCCGCCTTGATGTCTTCTGAAGTTTGCCTTGATGTCTACTGAAGTCCGCCTTGATGTATGCTAAGTCCGCCTAGTCGTAACTACCGAAGTGTCACGATATCGCGACACTTCGGCCAAGGCCCTGCCTTGGGTGCCAAAGTGTCGCAAAATCGTGACACTTTGGCCAAGGCAAGGCCTTGGGCATCGAAGTGTCGCAAAATTGTGACACTTCGGCCAAGGCAAGGCCTTGGGCATCGAAGTGTCACGAAATCGTGACACTTCAACCAAGGCAAAGCCTTGGGCGTCGAAGTGTTGCGATTTCATGACACTTCGGCCAAGGCAAAGCCTTGGGTGCCGAAGTGTCACGAAATCGTGACACTTCGGCCAAGGCAAAGCCTTGGGCGCCAAAGTGTCACGAAATTGTGACACTTCGGCCAAGGCAAAGCCTTGGGCACTGAAGTGTCGTGATATCACGACACTTCAGGATAAGGCTTTGCGACGTCATGATATCACGACACTTCGGCCGAGGCCCACTTTTGATTAAGACTTTGTTTTAATGGAGGCTTGCTTTGATGAAGGCATTGTTTTGATGAAGGCGTTGCTTTGATGAAGGCTTGCTTTGATGAAGGCTTGTTTTGATGAAGGCGTTGCTTTGATGAAGGCTTGCTTTGATGAAGGCGTTGTTTTGATGAAGGCTTGCTTTGATGAAGGCTTTGTTTTGATGAAGGCTTGTTAAAACGACCATCTTTGTTCTGCTCACTTTTCGACCTTCTAAACTGCTATGTGAGTGGCTAGGACCACTGTTTGACCTCTGAGGGCTGCCCTGAAAGCTGTGTATGTCAATGCGATCAGTGTTTGTAGTCACTTAATCGGATTGGTGCTATTTTGGTGTCTACATAAATGAAATTTTAATTAATATATTAAAAATATTTTTCCAGATAAATTATTTAATGAAATATTTTTCGAACAATCCTTTCTTAGAGAAGGTGTGTAGGGCATTTTTTAGAATGCATAAATATAAAGCACCATGTGTAGTTGAATGATTTTCGAAATGATTTCTTTTAGAATTATTAGGAGATTATTAAGAATGATATGTTAGAGGCTTTATTGGAATTTTAGAAAGAAAAAAAAAAATCAATAAATGTAATTTGCATTCTTGGAGTTGATTTTGGAAAAGCAAGGAGTAGACATGCTAAAATATTCTTTCCCAATCAACCTGTGCAATTCTATTTATAAAAATTTGACAAAGGTTCTATCCAATAGACTAAAGAGTATTTTACCTAAGATTATATCCCCCCAATAGAGGTTTTATTAAACAAATACAGATCTTGGATGGGATAATCATTGTTCATGAGTCTCTACACTCTATGAATATGAGTGGATTAGAAGTCATGTTGTTGAATTTTTTGGGTAAAGTGTTGTAATTTTTTTATTTTGGGAAAATTTGGGGGATTTGGATCATCGTTTACATCTCTACTCCTCGGAATTCAATAATAGTAAATGCAGAACTAGCAGGTTTATTTCTAGGTAAAAGAGGGTTCAGACAAGGTGATCATCTATCACCTTATCTATTCACAATATTGGTTGAGACTTTAGGAAGTTTAACTGCAATAAAATATGCAAACTTGATTAAATAATTTTAGACAACATCATCTTTAAATATAATTACTCATCAATAGTTTTTTGATGATACCATAATATTATCAGAGTCATCAGTTATGGAAGCTAAGAATATAAAAAAATCTCAAAACCTATAAAACAAATTCAAGTTAGAAAATTAATTTCTTTGAAAATTAGGTTGTTCTTTGTTAATAATCCTCAAATTAGACATAATAAAATTGCAAGAACCTATGGTTGTAGAGTCGACAACTTCCTCAATGTATAATTTGGAATGCCTTATTTTATAGGAAGAATGAAAGGAGAATACAGTAATTCAATGCTTCAAAGATTTAATAGAAATATTGCATGATGAAAACGATATCCCCTTACTCAAGCATGGAAATTGTAGCTATTGAGGGAAATACTCAAAAATATGCCCATTTTTATGATATCTCTATTTAAAATCCCAATATTGGTGGCTAAAAAATTGGAGTAAATGTAGAGGAATTTTCTTTGGAATAGTGCAAATGATAAATAGACGATTAGTTTTGTCACATGGGAGAAATTTTGTAGGCCTAAGCAAGAAGGCAATATGGGCATAAAAAATCCTGAAGCAGATGAATACAGATTTAATGGCTAAAGTGGGGTGGCAACAAATAATTGAACATGATCAATTTTGGGCTTAGATACTCTTTAAAAAATATATTGAGAACATAATCCCATTTGCTTATAGCTTAAATCCACCTATAAGATCATCTTTGTGGAATGAGTTGATCAAGATAAGAAATCTGTTATGGAAATATTTAAGATGATAGGTTGGAAGAGGTAATATGATACATGTTTGGGAGGATGCATGGGTCACACAAAGGCCTTTAATTTTTTGTGATTACTGGAAGGTTATCATTTGGCCTTTAAAGAAAAAATATGGAAATATGGTTTAGGAGTACATCAAGGAGGAAGATAATTATAGAGTGTCACACATGCTATAGTTGGAAGGAATTGATGCAATTATGTAAAGTAAGCTTAATTATCTCAATCTCATTTTACAACATTGCTATCCACAACTCAATATAGGAGATGATGGGTTATTTCGGGGTGATAATCCTAAAGAAATATTTACTGGTAACTCATCTTTTTACTTTGAAGTGGAAAAGGAGAATTAGAAAATTTCCTCAAATAGATTTTGGATTACATATCTATTGTCAAAGGTATATTTGTTTCTTTGGTTGAAATTACAAAATTAGATATTGACAGTGGATAATATTAGAAGAAGAGGGATGATCATCCCTAATAGGTGTCATTTATGTTGTCGATATGAGGAGATATTTGATCATCCTTTTTTCCACTGCCCCCATTATTTGGAAGTTTAGCATACACTTCTTCTATAATTTAAAATTCAATGGGTGACAACAAAGTCTTTGGAGGTCTTATTTAAAAGTTAGGTTAACCCTTATCATATCCCTTGATTGAATAAAATTTGGATATTTATATTACCTCATTTTATTTGGCATATATGGAGGGAGAGTAATAAAAAATTGTTCTATGATAAGACTAATAGTGTAGAGGTCATTATCAGGAGTATCAAATTTTCCAAATATGGATATTAATATGGACAATCAAATCTATGAAAATGAGTTGGAGGAAGAAATAGCAATGAACTAGGGACTGATGAGAGATACAAGGAATTATATTAGCTAGCCAAGGATAAATGTGAGATAGAATCCTACCTACAATAGTGGGTAAAAATAAATTTTGATGGAGCCTCTAAAGGTAATCTCGGGAATGTTGGAGGGGGAGTAATTATGTGACCTAGCTCAATGGTAGTGATATCTTTATACACAGTGAACTCTAGCCATACATCAAACCATGTAGCAAAGGTGAGAGCCATGATTATATAAGGTTTGTAAAAAATATGAATGTTAAGAAGCTTATAGTGGAAGGATATTCTATGAATATCATTAATAGTTTGAATGCCAAGTAAACCACTAGCTAGATCATTGAAAGTATTATTCAAGATGTCATTAATATACTATTATACATGGAGTCATTTGTAATATAACATATCTACAAGGAATTTAATTCTATGGCTAATGTTATGGTAAACATGGGAGTTCATATGGATAGATACAAGGTATGGAATGATATTTTTCCAAAGGCTTTGATGATTATAAATTTGAAAGAAGTTGCAAGCTATAAGTTTTAAAGCCTTAGGTAAATTTATGATTGCAAAAGATCTATTAGCATGGGGTTATTTTTCGAGGAAACTAAACCAATATTCATGAGCTTCTTAAAGAAAGTTATATATTGAATTAAGACTGCATAGAAGCTTCCAAAGTTCTCAAGAAAGGAAAAAATGGATATCTAATCTAAAGATAACAGAGAATTGATAAAAGCTCCTAAAGATGTTAAAGAAACCATATGGATTGAATTTAACAAATACTAAATCCCCATGGGATAGAGTTAAATAGAAATTATTTTATCTAAGTATGTAACATGCTCTATTTTTGTCCAAATTTTGTAATATTTAGGTGTTGGGAGTTATTTTTCTCTTCAACAAATGTAAAATGTTTGGTACCATTTCAAAACCCCTTCATTTACCATAACAATAAACACACACACACACACACACACACACATATATTATGATATTTCAGTTGGATACTTCAAAATATAAATAATGGTTCTTATTTGATTTTTAAATATTAGATTATATGTTATATTTTATATAATAGAATTATTTTATTAGTATTATTATTATTGTGTGTGTTGAAAACACACCAATTGGGATGACACTTTCGGGTAATTCCCAAGGAGATATGGGTATCTATTTCATCAAAAACACCTAGTGCTGACACCTAGCCTATCCTCTTCGACACACTCGAAGGGCATGCCTAAAACAACAAAACAACAAAAATAACAAAAATAAAAAATAATAATAATAAATAAAATAAATAAATAAATAACACAAAAACAACAAACAACACAAAACAAACACAAACACATAGAAACAAAAAAAAAATGTCAAAGACAACAAACAACAATAAAACACAAAACACACACAAAAAAACCACAAAAACAATAAAACAACACACACACAAAAAAGAACAAAAACACAAAACACAAAGAAAAACCAAAAACATAAAAAACACCAAAAACAACACAAAAATAAAACATAATCAAAACATTACAAAACAACAAACACATTGAAAAACAAAAAGGAGGAAAAAACATAATACAAGTTTGGCATTTCTAGGCCAAAAGGCTATTCAGGTAATAATCAATAAAGGAAACATAAGAATGATCAATCTAAGCAAGGGAACTAAAATAGCCTACCTGAACGAAAGAGAAGCAAAAATAAAGTAAATTGGAATTACGTACCTATAGTACTGGATCCATCTAGAGAAAGGATAGAAAGAAGAGCTTCCCTAATTTGAGAATTCCACCATCTGGGATGGTGGTCATAGTAAGTAAGATTACCTTTGTCCAATGCCCAATTATCTAAATCATCAACACTACTATTCTATTCTCTGACAACATGATTGCATTCAACTTTAAAAAATACCATTTGAATTAATTGAATCTTCTCACATATTATTTTTATTCTCCAATAAACCTTATAATTCTTAGAGAGAGTCTTCAATAAATTAATCATGACTTGAGAGTCATATAATAAAAGGATACCCAAATTCTAAACAAAAGTGAATACCATGGAACCATCTGAAAGTCTATCGATTCCTCCCACACTAACTTTTCTAGGGTTCCCCCTAAAGACTCCATAAATATTGACTTTTCCAAAATCCATAGGAGGAGGCTACCAATTACTTGTTCTATCCATATTTTAATTAATCACATTACCTTTATTTTGGTTGCCCTTAAAATAGTTAATATTCAATATTTGCATCACTTCATCCCATATTTGGAGGGATTTCTAGGAGTGTTTAAGGAGTTTTTGGACTGATTCAACTAATTTGGCAATGGTCTTTTACCATATATAGTCAATGTCCTTCCTTTATTCATTGCAAAATTAGATGTTTCTTTCTTTCAAGATATTACAAGGTAGGATTGTATAACCCATCCAAAATGGCTACCTAATAAAGATATTAACACCCTCCTGATTAGGCCAACCCCTCCAAAGCAATTCGAAAGTAAAACAATGGACCATTGTAAGAAAGTATGATTGTCATTATCCTCCATGGCTTAGAAACTAAAGTACACTCAATAAAAAGGTGGTTGAGATTTTCCACATTCTTTCCATACATTTTGCATTTAAATGAGCCATAAAAAATACATTTCATAAGTTGCTCATGAGTAAGCACCATGTGATGCAATAAAATCCATGTAAAGAACCTCACCTTAGGCCAAATATTTTGAACCCACAACTGAGTAAATATATCATATGATTATTTGGGATTATTATAGTATAATTTTAGATAACCTTGAGCAATTGAATACTCACTCTTCGTAGTGTTGATCCATCAAAAATAATCTTTAATATAGGACCAAGAGAGATATCTCATATGAAGGATGCTTTGGATATTTTATTTACCTTTTTGATGTTTGAATTGGTCATTCCTCAACAATGATCCAATATCTATCAACCTTTGAATTATCAGTATGGTACCAACAATAATTAGCAACCATTATCCAGTTAGCTCGATGAAGCTCCTCCATCCAAGGCCGCTAATTAGGAAAATAAGTTATCAAAGGCTAGTTACCATCCCAAGAATATATCCAAAATTTTACCTATTGACCATTATGAATGATCAAAAAAAACTTTTGCTTAATCAAATCCTCACCAGTATTAAGAACCGCTAAAATGGGAGAACCTTTAATAGGAAATTGATAGCAAACAAGATCTTCAACACATGTGTTCTCAACATATTTAGCACAAATATTCTTAGTCCAAAGAGCTTCCAGGTTATGCAAAATACTCCAATATAGTTTAGTAGATAAAGCCTTATTTTTATTAATAGTAGACTAGAAATATGACTAATAACAATCCAAGCCTACTCACTTGGTTGTACCACTAAAAATAAGCAAGCAAAAACACACGGTATTTTTTTTCAACTAATATTGTTATTTTTAGGATTGTTTTTAGGTTCATAGAAAATATGTTTCACCCAATAAATATTAAATATAAACTTTAGTTAGTATAGGCATATTATACCACTTTTGGGTTCTAGACTATTGCAAATGTTACCCAAGAGGATGAGATTGGCCAAATCTCATGAAGGTGTCATTAGTAGTATCGACTTGTCTCATTTAACATCCTAGTGTTCTAGCATGAGGGTCAAACCACAATAGGGGTTATCCTCTAGGTCTCATAACACCTAGAGGGTGGACGCTTGATTCTCCATTCCTTATAAAATTGAACCTTTGACTACTTGGTCAATTTATATTTTTAATTTTATGAAAAAAAAATAGCATACTTATGCCTCCATGAATTATTTATTGTCTCCTTCCTAGAGTTAATTAGTGCCATGTCAATACCTTGGCCTTGGACTTCGTCACGTAAGCCCATTACGACTCATGATCACTTGTACCATACCAAGATATGTGGCTAAGTTAGCTAAGTCAAATAAACATATGACTTATCACTATACTATCCAAGTAGTAACCTAGAGGTAGCATCCCATACCGCTCCCCATTAAACATACTAACTTAATCTCTTATCCAGAACAAATTCGTTAGTCTACAGTTACCTCAAAAATAGTTGTGTGCATACCCTCACCTCAATTACATTGGGTGTTCATTTAATTTGTCATCCATTCCCAATGATAGTTTAAAAATTTTCATTTTTAAATTTTAATTCAAGTTTAATTCATGAGATCTTAAATAACAAAGAATCCATCCAACATATTTAATTCAATTGCCTCAACTATATTTTGTCCAACCTGGTTTTCTTATTAACAGTATCTTATAAATACTTCCAACTATTAATTAGGATTTCTACCTAAATCAAGAACTATACAATGAGTATTATGTTTTATAAATGAGAATAAAAATTAAATAACCAAATCGTTTACTTTCTTTTCCTTTATACCTATTTTCGGGACCAAGCATGCTTAAAACAAATGAGGTATCAAATAATAAGGTAATTCAAAATCAAATATGTTCCTTGTTTTTGTCAAGGTTTCTTTATAATTTTAGTAATTCCATTACAAGGTAAAATTGTATCGCAAGCCATAATAATAATAACATTGCAATGCTAAAAATGTTAATAGCAAACTTTACTAGATTCTAGTGGTTTCTACCCCAAACCATTATCAAATGTTCTAGAATTTAAACTATGTTTTCAACACCAAATTCAATATTTATTTCCATGCAGTCTCAACTTGACTTCACCTTAACTATACAAAGGAGATCATTTATTTATTTTACAAAGTAATTAAATTCTTTCATACCCAACTATGCATCAAGGAAACATGGTTACACTGACCAACATTGGAGTTTATGGTTAACTCTCTACATTAGACCTCAGTTAAACTTTATAGGGTCACTAATATTTACCAACAATAATTTGTACTCAATTTAAGCTTAGGTATTCTAATTTCCTATCTTATAAAATAAATATTCAGCCTCATAAACTTTAACAATAATTTTTCCAATGCTATTAAAGAGGAAAAGGAAATATTTCCTTTTGAATCTAATTTCCTTTACCAGTGACAACACAACTTTCATATTCATTTTAAAAGGGTATTAAGAAAATTTTTAATCATCTAAAACTCTTTTGTTTTCACAAAAAATCTATGGAACTCCTTAATCAAAGATTCACAAGGGCTTTTCTAGAAGTAAAATTTTGTTTCCCACCGATATTTTCCTTGTATAAGCAAAATATTAAGCTATAGTTTCTCTTAGGATAGATCATAAAATATAACAATTATTGCATTTAAAGAATATATGGAGCCCAACCCAACTCATATTCAAAACTTCTCCATGAATATCAGAAGGTTCTGTAATTTTAGTAAAAAAACTAATGTTTTAATTTACAATAGGGTTACTAGACTTTTTGCAAACTCCATTCCTTCTAAAAGCAAATGTTTCAGATATCATCTAGAAAAATGTTTGACCAAAATTTAATTCCTAGCCATATTCACTGCAACCCAAATCCTCTTCGCGTCGCTCCTCGACACCATCTCAAGAGTAGCTGATTAAGGGATCAAAATAGGTCTATTTCATGCTAATATGATGTCTAGAATTCCCTATGACTATATAATTTGGAAAAAATATATATTTAACAATGCCATGCAACTTCCCAACATTCAATTTTTTTTTTTAAATATAAACATATAAAAATCCACTTTTAGTCTTACTACTCTTTCCAGGTTCTTGTATGAATTTGATACAAAGAATTGTATGGTTTATTTATGGCAGCACAACATTGTATCTCCATATCGGATACAATAGAAATTCATACACTCAACCAATTTACAATACACAATAATAGACCGTTCAGTTACTCACAACACAACAACCACTTAGGTATTGCATCAAGTTTTCTATGAGTGAAACATGCATTTTCAACATACGGTGGCTATAGGAAGGATTCAATTTCCTATCTTAGTTCCTCAACCGTTTCTCATAAAAAAAAATTACTACTCAAGAAAACAATATTTTAGCAAACACAAATGAACCACATCATTCATTTCCAAAATCACAATAATCAAATGTCTCAAGATGAATTCCATGCACTCAAATTCCTCATAAATAATATAAACCATAACATATTTTATTGAAACATCACAATACAAGTTTCAAGCATTCAAAAGCTCTCATAAATATTTCCATACATAAAATTTAGGCATGCACTATTTTAAAATACTGCTAGTAATATACTACAAAGTTTTCATAAAATACACTTGAACTCGACACTTGATACAAAAACTCCTATTCAAAATTTTCCAATCACTTACCCAATTATACCAGCTACCAACCCACTAAAAATGTAGATATTCCCCTTTATTTTACCTATGGCAAAGTGTGCATAAACCACTCCCAACTAACTCTCCTTCATCCTCACTAGAGTAAGGGGTAAAAGAATCATTAAAAATACACATATCCACTTTCTCTACCGAATGCACACCATGTCACTCAACCCACTCGTAAACCAAATGGTGTTACCTTTATTTTAATTTTTAATTTTCTTTTTATCAATTAACTTTAATAAACTTTATATTTTCCAATCACAAACAAACAATAATCAATTCATAATCAACACCATGGCTCCCATGCTTTTTATAGCATTTTCCTTGCCATCACCCAATATGTAAGCATATCATTTTTAGCAAACAACAAGCATTCAAACATGATTCACATGATAATGCAAATATTTTAGAATGCACCTATATGATATGCAAGGTACGAGTTTCCATGTGCTTGTATATTGAATCATCACTTCCCTTCTTACCTTTGTCTTTCGACTTACTTTTGTTCATCGACAACTTGAATCTAGTCCTACACTCACAGTAACTATCAACAATACCACAATTCTCAAGAAAATGAAAGGTTATTATCAATTTTACTTATTAACCAATAATAGTGTGAGGTGGGTCATTACCTGACCACTCTTTATTATTGGTAATCCATAAAGTATCCCATTTCACAAAGGCCCATTTTCTTTTCTCCTTGGCACCACTCTAGAGGAACCAGCGATTTATTTGATCAAATTCTTGAAGAACATTCTTTGGGATATTCAACATAGTAGAAACATAAATAGGTATATCTTGAAGGAATGAATTTACCAAGGTAATTCTACTCCCAAATGAAATCAACCTATTGGTCCACTTTCTAAATATATTTTTAACTTTATCCAACAACGAATTCTAGTCTTTTTTGTATATTTGAATATTGAGAGGAATGCCTAAGTAAGTTATTGGAAGGGAGGTCTTCTTATATCTTAATTTATCCAAGACTATGGATTCCTATCTAGGAGAGTAGTTAAAGAAAATGACTTTAGATTTATCTTCATTTATCAATTTCCCTATAGCATTATAAAAATATCTGATGATTTGCTTAAATTTAGAAACTTCCTTAACTGTAGCTTTACCTAACATAGTATATTCATTAAAAAAATTGAATATGATAAATAGGCCTAGCTCCACGAGCAATGGTAACACCCTCAAGGATTTTGTTTTCTCTATTTTTGGTTATAGTCATGCCCAAGCATTCAACAAGAATGATGAATAAATAAGGGGAGAGGGGGTCACCTTTCTTAATACCTCTAGAATCAAGTAATAAATAATAATACCTTCCATTGATAAGAATAGAGTAGGACACTAAAGAGATACATCCCATAACCCAATCCATCCAATCCTGAGAGAAGCCAAATGACCTTAAAACTTTGACAAGGAAGTTCCAATCCACTATATCATAATATTTATACAAGTATAAATGAATGAACATAGATGGATATTTTTGTATTTCCATGAAATGGATGGATTCCTAAGTAAGAACTATCTCATCCACTATTTGATACGCTTCCACATAACCCCCTTGTTCAAGGGAAATAATATTATACAAAAGAGACTTCAATATTTCTGCCAGTATCTTTGTAATGATTTTGAGAAGAATATTACATAAAGCTATAGGTTTAAAAGTTAAGATATGATATACCTCTTAAGATTTTCGGATAAGATCTATATAATTTTTATTGATAACCTTCAAAATTTCTTTGCCTTTCTTGGTTTCTTCCACCATCTCTAATAAATCAGCATGAAGGATATCCCAAAACTCTTGATAGAACTCAATAGAAAAACCATTAGGACTTGGGTATTTTCATTTTTATATTTTAAAAACCACTCATTCAAGCTCATTGACAGTAACTAGAGTAGTCAAAATAGATTTCTCCTAAGAAGTGATAAGAATAGATATGGCTTGAAGAATATTCGGTTGAGAATCTAAGTTAAGAAGTGTAGCAACAAATAGATTGTAAAATTAATTGATAATAATACACTTCATGCCATTCCAATTGTAGACAATATATCCAAATCAGATTTTAGGGAAGAAATAAAGTTGTGTGGCCTTAGAGCTAGAATATATTTTTGGAAGAAATGTGTTTTTCGATCTTCTTCTTTGAGCCATTGGATCCTAGATTTTTATTTCCATAAGAGTTTTCTTTTTTTGCATTCCTCTAATTTAGTAGTGAATCTAATTTCATTTATACTTCTACCCTATATGAGGTCATCTAAATGGATTTTGTTATTCAAATTTTTAAGTTGTCATGTTTTTTTTTCAAACATGTCCAAAATTCTAGTTTTGAATCTTAATTTTAGATTTTTATGTATTTCAACCTTTTGGTAAAACAAAACATATCAGTCCCATACCTTGGTTTACCTTTCATCCAACATTGTTGTGCTTAGGTTCTGAAGGAACTATCTCTAAACCACATTAAATGAAATTAAAAAGATAATAAACTGACATTGGTTTTCCAAATTTCCACCAATATTCGCTAGTGATCTGAACCAACATTGTTAAGAGTCTTCACCTTAGGAATTTGACCACGGATTAAGAATTTTTTAGAGAACAAGAACCTATAAAATATCTCCATAATACAAGCTAAGCCTTACCTTCTATTACACCAAGTCATAAGGCCATTATCTGGATGGATGTCCACAAGATGAAGGTGTGTAATATATTCTCTCATGAGGTCAGTGTGTTTATCCAAAATTCTATTTCCCATTATTTTCTCATCCAAAGAGAGGATGGTATTAAAATATCCTCCGATCAAGATCTAACCTTAAAGAAGATGACAGATAATATAAGTTATATCTTTCCACTATATTATATTTTCCTCAAAAGTAGTTAGAGAATAAACAATTATGCATGGTATAATTTGGTTAGAATATCTACTTTGAATAGCTATAGCCAAAAGATTCTAGCTTCCAATCATATGGTAAAAAATAACCTCTCTTGGGTCTCAAAGGTAAGCAAAACCACTAGAAGTCCTTTAGGAACTGAGGGAATAAACTTCTCTAGCTGGCCAAATATTACTAACAATTGAATCAATTTTCTCTATTGAGATCTTTGTTTCCTAAAGGAAAAAAATATGTTGATGGTTTTTCTGAATTATTCTTCTAATTTTATTTTTCTTTTGAAAGACTCCCTTTGAGTCCTTTAATATTTCAAGTAATGATCTTCATTTATACAAGGGTTAAAAAAATTGGTAAGGGTAGTTATCTTACCTTCCTCTACAAGATTTTCACCTTATTTTACCATATGATGTTGATTGGTCTTGTGACCTGCCTTTTGGTTGGCATCCATACTTAGTTTTTTTCCTATTTTTTGAATTACCCTAATTGAATCTAGGATGACTTATAAACTCGAATATTGCATTGGTAAAACCAAAGTGATATTGGAAGGTTCAATATAATCTATTTTAGGACCCGTATTATCTAAAGTCTCAACATTTAAAACATTGTTTTTCTTGTGTATATTTCCTCTTTTTTTTTCTTTTTGGAAACCTTTAATTTATTGGTTAATCTCTAAGTCCTTCCCTACATATGTAAATTGTGTTTCTAATATTTTTATCTCCATTATTTCCTCTTCCTTAGTTGGGACATCATTTTTGGAAATGATATCAAACATGTTAGATGGCAACTTTGATTAATCCTTCATAACTAGTTTTTTTAGTGTTCTTCTACTTAGGCATTTAGAAACTTGCTAAGTTTGTATCCTCTTTATTTTGATCTAAAATTTTATTTGGGAAGAAACTAGCCAAATCACCATATTCATGGTAAATTTTACAATAAAAAAGAATGTTCTCATAGTCCACCACTTGCTCCCAAGTGTCCCCCCCAAATTGTAATAAGATATTTTTAGGTAGGGGTTTGTAAAAATCCATTAAAACTTAAATTCAAGCATAAAAAATATGTTCAAATTTTTTAGTACAATCAACAGTCATCATAAAAGTTCCCAAAGAGTTTCCAATTGAAGAAAAAATAGTCTAATTCTAGAATTCAATTGGAAGGCCAAAGAGTCTAACCCACATATGATCTATAGAAGGTATTTCTTATTTGGATTTAAATTTAGTATGCCAAGGCTTCATGAAAAGCATTTCCCTTCCAAAGAACCAGGGACTCCCTTGAAATATTTTCTCTCTATCCTCATTATTAGCAAATAAAACAAGAAAATAACCATTTGGATAAATAGATATTTGTAACTCACCTTTTGTTTTATATTTTTTTGTATTCTAAACTTTAAAGGTAGATAGGCTCGGATGAAAGCCCAAGAAATGACAAAATAGTCCTCTTTTTACCAAATATTATGTTAGAATAAGAGAATATTCTCTTAAGTTCCACTAGGATAGACACTTGAGTTTCCACTCCTCCATGTGTCAGGAGAACTCTCAGTGGTGTCTTCATCAGGTCTGATGAGTTGTTGTAATCCAACGGCTCTCAATGATCAACTCTACTATTTATACAGAGTTGATCCTTGGAATAAATCAATCAGTTCCACTCTTCTCTTCATATTTTGTGTAATGCTTTGCATATCTATTATTGTGAAATTCTAACATGGTACCAGAGCAGGTTAGATTTTGCTAGCATTCTCTCTTGAAGGTTCTAGGATCTGATTCATTTCCTTTGGATATTTTTTTTGGCTATCTTACTTGAAGTATACAATAGTCATTTTTTTAATCCATAGTTTATTCTTTCAGCAAAATATTTTATTTTTTAAATATATGTTGCAATTTTTTTCTGTGTTGAATTCGTGCTTCGGGATTTATATATATATATATATATAGCTCTTCCGTACATGGCGCTATTCTAGCCCATATTTTAAAGAAAGAGCCCTCTTCCCTCTCTTCGAATTCTTTAAAATAGAAGGCCCACCATAATTAGAAATATAATTTAAATTTCCGCTTTGTTTTTTAGCGAAATTATCGTTGTATTTCTAACCAATATCTTTTGAGTAATGGTTTTATAAATGTTTTGAGATTCTTTTTTGATCCTCGGGTAACGGGTCTTCTCATTCCCGTTAGAACTCGGTGCTCGCGATGTTTTCTCTGGCCACTTCATGACACATGGTTGGCGTCATTCGAAACGTCTCTCAAAAGCTGATATTTACTGTTCCTGTCTCGAGATCAAATTATTCTCAAAAGATTTGTTTTCGTCTGGCGCTCCCTCTTCCTCGAACCTTATATTCTCCTCTCCCTGATACATTTTCAAGTGTGAAGTTCTGTTGATTGCTCTACAAGGATATCAAGCTTAAGTGCTTAATTTTTTTTCATATATTTTCGTTAACGATTCTGTAGAGCTCGCTCATTTTATTTAACATTTCAAAGGGGTCGCTGGTTCGTCCAAGGAATCAAATTTTCATGTTATCATATATTCTTTTATTTTAACATATCTTCTGCAGGGAGTACTCACAGTCAAGAAAATCGGCCCTAGGCGCTCTCCCTCTCACGTCCTCTACTCTCAACGACGTCTTCAGGGATTGAATATCCTTCTATTCGGTTTTCTCTAAATCGATATCAGGATTAAAGTACTTTATAATTTATCAAATTATTTCATTAACATTTTTTTCTGCAGAGGACTGGTTTTTTTCTACAGAGGTCGTTGGTTCGTCCGAGGAAGAGATAAATTCATGTTATCATATATATTTTATTTTTTAACATAGTTTTCTACAGGGAAGGCACATTGTCAAGCTTCAAAACTCTAACGCTTTTCCATCTGCCCTCTCGCGTCCTCTTCTCTCGGCGACGTCCTCTGCTCTAGAACCTCCCTGAATGCGCAGGTAAAAAAAAAATATCATCATCGTGGCCGCCTCTTCATCCTCATTCGAGCATCTTATCTGCTCTGACCGTCACCCGCAGAGGTCGAAGCTGCATCTTCAAAGTGGACAAAAATTTACAGAAGGCTTTTTTAGAAAGAGTGGTATCTTTTGAGGCCAAAAAATTGTAATTTTTTATTCTTTAATTCCTCCTTCATTATCTTTTATTTAGGTTAAAATCTTCTTTCGAACACCCGTGTTTCGAAGAAACACCTTTGTCTCCTTTTCTAAGAGCCATTATTTTTTATGGCTCTATAGAAATGTGAGTCACTATTGTAACCATTCAAATAAAAGAAATATTTGGGGGGTAGAGTGCAAGTGTTTGCACATCTGTGTTTCAAGGGGGGTTGCATTCCTTTTTTTTTTGCCTATCTTCTTCTATGGCCTTTACTTGCTTTAAAGTAAATCATAATTATAAGGATATAATTGTTGAATATTTCCTTTAAATTTTCATAGAGAAGTCACTCAAAATAGCATCACCCATTTACATAAATTTTTTCTTAAAAAAAAAATGAATTAGAATATTTAGAGGGGGGTTGAATCTTCTTATAAAAATAATTTCATTTAAATAGTTATATTTTAAAACTATTTGTTTATGATATATTTCTTCATATTTCATTAAGAAGATAAACTCTACACCTCTTCTTTTTTTAATTAATTTTTTTTTCATTAATCTTTTGTATGTCACATTGTTGATATTTTATTTAGAAATTTTAATTTTCTATAATTAAAAACACTGTTAAAAGCAAACTCTATAATTTTTTCTAAATTTTTCCATCAAAATATATTTGCCTACGTTCCATGTATCATTGTCTCTAAAAACTTATAGTTTCCCTCAAGTAAGGGCGGGTTTTTTGAGACTATTGGTATAAAGGCCTGGCATATATTTTTTTGTATCAACCTTACTACATATTGGATATCTCTCTTACTTATAGTTTCCCTCTAGTAAGGGTGAGTATTGAGTTATCCATATTTATATCTGGTTGATATCTATGCATTTCAAGCCTATATTCCTTTAAACTTCTTCTCCATACTTATAGTTTCCCTCAAGTTAGGGCGGGTATTGAGAGGAACTAAAAGGACTTGGCATTTCAAAAAGCAAACAATATTCAAACCTCATTATACTTATAGTTTCCCTCTCGTTAGGGTGGGTATATTGAGTTTTTTAATATTGAAAAGCTTCATTCTTTCCCTTTAAACATTTGCATTAATTTGAAGTTCTAAGGGGGGATATATTGGTTAATTAAAACTTCAAACTTTTATTTTGTGTTAAAATGATGAATTCAATTGAACCTCTCACCCCTCATAACTTTCACACTTGGAAACCTAAAATTTTAAATCTTATCTCTCAAAAAGGTCTTACTCATTTGTTAGAAGAAAAGCAACCATAATTTGATAAAGAATATGAAATTTTTGTTCATAAAGGAAAAATGCACGAAACAATGGGTATTATTAGCTCTAATGTTCATGAAAGTTTGTGGTTTCATATTACAGATTGCAAAACTCCTCATGAAAGTTGGGAGAAACTAAAGACCTTATTTGGGAAAGTAGATCAGATGAGATCAATGCAACTAGAAGTCGAACTCAACATCTTTGTCTCCCGAAGATTTTAGGGGTATTGGTGCCTTCCCCCCCAAGCCCAAAGAACCCCCCCCCCAACACAGGGGGGGGGGGGAGAAAAAGAAAGGAGAAGAAAAATTTTAAACACCCCTTTCCACAGAGAGGGGTGTTTTATAATTTTTCCCCCCCCCCTTCCCCCCCCCCCCCGCGCCCCCCCCCCCCCCCCCCTCCCCTCTTTTTTTTGGAGTAGTGGGGGGGAGGGGGGGGGGGGGGAAACCAAATTTTGCTAGATATGAAATCTCTTCTTCTTCCTCTTCTTCAAAAGCCTTAGTAGCCTCCACCTCTTCTAAAGAAAAATTCAAAAAGAAGGAAAAGACTCCCATAACCTGTACTCACTATAAAAAGAATGGTCACTCTGCTAACAAATGCTGGAAAATATTACAGCAACTAGAGGCAGCTATGAAGGATCAAAATATAGAAAATAAAAAGCAAATAGGAAAAGCCCTTAATGTTCAAGGAAAAACCTCCAATTCTTCCTCTAATTACTGGGTCCTAGATTCTAGAGCTACTCATCACATGACTGCTTCAGATAAGTCTTTCTCTTCTATCTCCTCTAGCTCTACTTGTAGCATAGAAGTGGGTGACTCTTCCTTCATCCCTATCAAAGGAAAAGGGGATATAACCATTGATGGTGGCTCCATAAACAATGTTCTCTATGTTCCAGACATTGCCACCAATCTCCTATCCGTCTATCAGATTTGTACTTCTAGAAATGGGAAAATTGTTCTCTTCTCTCCAATAGGAGTTGAGATAAGAGATTTTCAAGATCCCCATTCTCTTATAGCCAAAGGGAATATTGATCATAACTCTCATATTTTTCACTTCAAAGGTTTTCAAAATCCAGAAGGAGCCTCCTATTTTGTGGCTCATGGTGATCTTGAAAGTCAAATATGGCATGAAAGGTTTGGTCATCTTAGTTACAACTACCTAAAGGATTTGAGCACCCATGATATGGTTACAAGATTACCCCAAGTCTCTTCTAGTGATGGAGTTTGTCCTGGATGTGCTCTTGGAAAGCAACATCAAGATCCTTTCCACCCAAGTAGTTCTCCAAAAACCTCATCCCCTCTAGATTTAATCCATAGTGACTTAATGACCTTTCCTGAACCATATTTCAAAGGAGCAAAGTATGCTCTAACCTTTATTGATGATTTTTCTAGAAGGTCCTGGGTCTACTTCCTGAAATATAAGAGTGATGTTCTATCCCACTTTAAGGTTTTTAAAGCCTTAGTTGAAAATCAGGCATCTTGCAAAATCAAGAAGATTCGCACAGATAATGGGGGGAATACTGTAGTAATGAGTTTTCCATATTTTTATCCAGTCATGGCATCATTCATCAACATTTTGTCTCCCATAATCCTCAACAAAATGGTATTGCAGAAAGGAAAAACCGGACATTAAAAGAGATGGCTAATTGTATGCTCCATTCAAGAGATCTTCCAAAAGTTTTTTGGGCAGAAGCTATTAACTATGCAAATTATATTCAAAATCGCACACCTCATAAAGCTCTTGACCATTTAACTCCTGAAGAAGCTTGGTCTGGCTTAAAACCAGATGTTTCCTACTTCAATATTTTTGGGTGTATTGCTTGGGCTCACATCCCAAAGAAGAAAAGGAAGGCTCTTGATAAGAAAAGCAAAAAGCTCATCTTTATCGGTTATTGTGAAGAATTGAAAGCATACAGGCTTCTTGATCCCTCAACTCATGAGGTTTTATTTCATAGGAATGTCCAATTTGATGAAACATTCCCTCAAAAATATCCTCAAAAGCCCTCTTCCTCCATTGAGCCTTCTCCTATAGTAGAACCTCAATATTATGAAGAGCCAACTCTTGAAGTTAACTTGGTCATTGATAATCAAGATGAGGAACCTGTAACTCCATCTCAATGTCTTTCAACTCCTTCAACTCCTTCCTCTATGCCAAAATGGGCCCGCACCATTGTTAAAGAAGCTACTCCTTACATCCAAAATATTCCTTCAACTAGATCATCCAACCCCATAGGCACTGGTCTTGTATGTCAGTCTATTTCCTTTGATCCTCAATCCTTCAAAGAAGCCTCGGGTATTAAGGAATGGGATGATGCCATGGAAAACAAATTTTCTTCCTTGATCAAAAACAAGACTTGGGATTTAGTTCCCTTACCTAAAGGAAGGAAATTAGTTCATTGTAAATGGATCTTCAAAACAAAATATGGGCCTAATGGAGAAATAGACAAACACAAGGCTCGTCTAGTGGCCAAAGGTTTCTCTCAAATTGAAGGTATAGATTATGCAGAAACCTTTGCTCCAGTTGCTAAAATGGATTCTGTAAGATTGGTTCTTGCTCTAGATGCTTCCCATAAGTGGCATGTCTATCAAATGGATGTAAAATGTGCTTTCTTACATGGAGACTTAAAGGAAGAAATATTCATGGAACAACCTGTTGGTTTCACTCAAGACTCCTCTCTTGTTTGTAGGCTCAAAAAGTCTCTCTATGGCCTCAAACAAGCCCCTAGAGCTTGGTATGAGAAGATGGACTCCTTCCTTCTTTCAGTAGGTTTTTCTCATTGTGAGTTCTGATAACACAGTTTACATTTGGAGAAATGAAGGCAACATCACCATTCTTGTTCTATATGTTGATGATCTTCTTCTCACTGGTAGTAACTTGACTCACATACAGACTATAAAAGACTCCCTCTCTAAAAAATTTGAAATGGCTGATCTAGGTAAAGCTCATTACTTCCTTGGGATCCAAATAAGTCAAACCGATGCAGGTATTTCTTTGTGCCAACAAAAGTACACTCTAGATCTTCTACAAAGATTCAAAATGATAGATTGTAAACCTTCTCCTACACCCTTTCAATCTGGCATTAATCTTAGTACTTCCTGCTCATCCCCTCTATGTGATGCAACTCTATACCATCAGCTTGTAGGGAGTTTGCTATACCTTACTCATACTCACCCAGATATCTCATTTGTAGTTGGCCTCATATCCAGATTCTCTCATCAACCTCACTTCAGTCATTGGCAAGCAACAAAAAGGATCCTCCATTACTTGCAAGGCACTACTCACTTTGGGCTCTTCTACAAGGGAAAATCCATGGATATTATTGGCTACATAGATTCATATTGGGCAGGTTCAATAGAAGATAGATGTTCCACCTCAGGCTATGTCTTTTGCCTTGGTTCTTCACCAATAGCCTGGTTATGCAAGAAACAACAAGCAATAGCTCTATCTTCTATAGAGGCAGAATACAGGGCAACAATTTTGGCTAGTCAGGAAGCTCTTTGGCTTCATCAAATTCTGAGAGAATTTGGTTTCACCCATGAGAAGCCTATAACTCTTTGGTGTGACAATCAAAGCATAATTCATATTGCATGAAATCCAGTTGAACATCAGCGAACCAAGCACATTGAGATACACATGCACTTCATAAGGCAGCATATTCAGAGCGGGGACATACACTTGGAATATATTCCAACTGAGAATCAAATTGTAGATATCTTCACCAAGTCATTTCCTTCTCCATGTTACCTTCAGTTGTGAGATAAGCTTGGAGTTATACAGCTGCATTGATTGCTTTTATGAGGACAATATTCGCCATACGAAGACAAGCCTCTCTTCTTCTAATAGTTGGTTTTTCCCCATAGGGGTTTTTTCACCAACTATTTATTGTATATGAGTACCTAATCAGGCCAAGTTGTCGGGACTCATCTTTATTTCTTGTATAAAGAGGACAATATTCGCCATACGAAGATAAGCCTCTCATTGTTGGTTTTCCCCATAGGGGTTTTTCACCAACAATATTATGTAAATGAGTACCTAATCAGGCCAAGTTGTCGGGACTCATCTTTCTTTCTTGTTAAAGAGGACAATATTCGCCATACGAAGACATGCCTCTCTTCTTCTCATAGTTGGTTTTTCCCATAGGGTTTTTTTACCAACTATCTATTGTATTAGGAGGACAATCTTCGCCATACGAAGACAAGCCTCTAACTTCCTTTTGATTGATGGTTTTTTCCCATTGGGTTTTACCATCTCTTCAAAAGAAGTCATTGTACATGAGTACCTCATCAGGCCTTGTTGCTAGGACTCATTTGTATGATTCACCCCTAGTATCACTTAAGGGGGGTGTTAGAATAAGAGAATATTCTCTTAAGTTCCACTAGGATAGACACTTGAGTTTCCACTCCTCCATGTGTCAGGAGAACTCTCAGTGGTGTCTTCATCAGGTCTGATGAGTTGTTGTAATCCAACGACTCTCAATGATCAACTCTGCTATTTATACAGAGTTGATCCTTGGAATAAATCAATCAGTTCCACTCTTCTCTTCATATTTTGTGTAATGCTTTGCATATCTATTATTGTGAAATTCTAATATCTTCTATGCTAGTTTGAATGACATCCATCTCTAGCTTAACAATCGAAGTTCCATCATCCACCCTAACATATCTTGACTTTATTTTTCTAGGATCAATATTAGTCCTTCTCATAGGTTTACAAGAAACTCTAGTATTAATGTTAGCATTAGGCTGAGGTTGTCCACCATGGAGGGCATCCCTAATATTTATTTTTAGGGTTGAGTATTTAAAATCCTTACCCTTGAAATGGGTTTCTACAATGGATTTTTTTTGGGGGTGCTCCTTAGCATTGGATTCACTTGATATCTAAACCATTTTTCAATTAGTTTCATAAAATTTGTTTTGAGATCTGTTTAATCCATGCCTTGATCATCGATAAAAGGTATGATTTTCACTTTTGTTTTGTGCAGAAAATTGGAAGCCATTTCCAATCAAGTTCGTAGCATGAAGATCTATTGAAAGACATTTCTAACCCATCTTGAGTCCCTTGAAACACATCCCACTAAAATATTAAGCAAAAGTCACAAAAATATTGGTTGCTAGGGCCCAAATGCCTCAAAAATAACCTTTGAAATCACTGCACTCAACACAGATGAAACCCTTGCACAATTACTTGCTTTCAAAAAATAAAAATAAAAACTTCTATCAAATTCTACCTTCACAATTATTTTATTACAGAATAAAGGGTACTATATGGATTTCTAACCCATAAAAGTATTATATATATATAGTGCATCATCTTCATAGATTTATACATGTAAATATAATATATACTTCAACCCTTAGTGTATCATATAATGCTATATTGAGAATATGATAAGTATTGTAATTATAAATGATTTTAATATGCTACTTTTCCATGAATGTTCTAGCTTATATATTGAAAGAAGATTATCATAAAGAAAATTTCTATTTATTGGAGTTTAATTGAACCCCAACATAATTTTTTCCATTTCTTCTTGCTCTCTCTATATATGAGAGATGATTTTGTATATAGAAGACTATAACATAAGTGGATGTTCTTTTTTAAATAGTTGTAAATAATTATTTAACACTCCTATTATATTTACAATAATTATTATAGGGTTCCCTTCTATACATAAAAAATGTTGTCATCAAATTTTAGTCAACAAACATGTTTTTTATTTCTATCATTAAATAATTTAATTTTTTATGGTATTTATCCCCATAAGATAGTAAAAGTTTACAATTATAATTTTTGAGAATGATTCCTACACCTACCCTTACATTTTATAAGAACTCTTATGAAAATTTAATGTTTACAAATATTTACATGTCTTGCTAGATGTTAGTTTTTATCTAATATTATAAATTGTTGTAACTTAATTATGAATTATATCATTTTAGAGTAGGATTAAAAACTATTATGATAAATTATTGAAAGGTGTAAGAAGCAACTCCTTTTATAATTCAATATTAATATTATTATGAAGAAGAGCAATGCAACAACAAATAAATGATAATTTCTTCATCATTGAAAACATAAAGAACATTAAACAGGTTTCTAAAATACTTTTGTATGAACTAGTCTTTACTTATTTATTTATTTTTAATTTAGTCTTATAAAAACTACTAAAATGTAAATTAATAATAATTAATTTTTTTATATATTTAAATAATACCATTAACTTATAAATGTATATAATACTTGACAATAATATTTTAAAATACTCAATATTTAATATACAATATATTTTTGATAGAACATGCAATATTGTCTTTCATTTCGTTTAATGTGTATGCATTTGATATTTTATTTAAAAAATGGTTAAACATTATACTTTGTAAAAATTAAAAATATTTTTAAAAAAATTATTATACTTATGAGGAAGTGTAAAGCAAAGATCTTTGTATTTATAAAATGAAAGTTACATTTAAAAAAGATGAATAATTTTTTATTTATTATTTAATTTTTTTATAAATTCATATTAATATTTAAACTCAAAATTATTATTATTAAAAACATTTATAATTATATTTATATATAATGTTTTCTTTTAAATATAAAAAAATATAAAAAATTTTAAATTTTATATAATGGTTCAACAACTCATCTATATAAAATTAAAAAAATTATAAATAAACATAAATACTTTTGATTGTTAAAAAAATCGACTCATAAGAAATTGTCTTTACGAACGTAGGGTTGCCATTTTAAAATTTGAAGTTTAATTGTCCACATTCGTCTATATTATGTTCTAAATTCATAGATGATAAAAGAAGATGACACCAACCTAATACAATCGAATTGTTTAATTTTCATAATTAGGTTTGTCATATAAAATACTAGAAATTAAAAATCGACATGGCCAGAGGATGATAGGTGATTGATTTAGAAAAGCAAAAGGGTTTTTTTTCCCTAAGTATGGAGAACATTTAACGTTTGTATCTATAGTTCAATTAGCACAAAGTATTTATCATTTCGACACATACATAAAATAAATTTGAGGTGCATACTAAGGGTATTACAAATATTCAATAGGTGATTGATTTAGAAAAGCAAAAAGTGTTTTTTTCCCTAAGTATGGAGAACATTTAACGTTTGTATCTATAGTTCAATTAGCACAAAGTATTTATCATTTCGACACATACATAAAATAAATTTGAGGTGCATACTAACGGTATTACAAATATTCAAAATGAATACATCCAATATTTTTCCTTGAACTTTAACGTTTGTCTCTACACTGTTTTATCTAACTCTTATCTAACTCTACACGGTGTTACCTTTTCCTATTTAACTCTTATCTAACTCTACACGGTGTTACCTTTTTCCTATTATGATATCTTTCCATGTATGTTGTTCGATCTTTCCTTTCCTACCTATTTCTTTTTTTCTCCCTTTCCTCTTTTCTTCCTCACTCTACATGTCACTCCTCTCTAGCATGTTGTTCTCTCCCATCCCTTGAAAATAGGATTTGTATTCATTTATTCATTCAAGTTACACCTACTACAACATCTAATGTATACCTGTCCATAAATGCTTCAATTATTTAGTCATTGCTCCAATGTTCTTGCATCAATAAAATATTAGCAATTTTATTTTTTTCATGTTCCTTTATTTTGTTCTTAGTTATTCCTATCACATATTTTATTACACAATTTTATCCACATTTCTTCTAGTACTAAATGGTATTTGATGTTTGGTATTCCTTCCTCCACTTTAAGATTTTATGATCAAATTAAAAAGTAAAAATAAATTATTTTTAGACTTTAGTAAATGATAACTTTGACATATTAAAAAAGATTTTTTTTCAATGGATTATATAAAAATGTTTTTTTTTCAATGGGTTATGTGGAATTTTAATGACCCAGGTGTTGTAGGTGTGTTGGAGAGGAGAGGGCAATCCTCCGAAGGAGGTCCCAGGTTCAAATCTTCACCCTACCAAAAAGCTGAATTGGGTATCCAAAATCCAATTGATAATGTTGGTGCGGGCAGGGTCGGGTGCGACTCCCGGGTGACTTTGACGGTGTAGAACCCCTGTTCGTTCTCTCAAACCAAGACGGCCCCATAAAGGGTTTTTCGCTTTAAAAAAAAAAATGTAGAATTTTAATGGACTTTATCCATATCACATCATGACTACAAAGTTATATTATAAAATCTTGGTTGTTATACATATATTTCTTGACAAGATTTAACCAAGGTCTCTTCCTTGAAAACTAAGGAATATAATGCGTTAAACTAATGCCATTTAACAATTACAACTAAAATTTAATTTTTATAAAATCTTAATTGTGTTTGTTGCTATGGAAATGAAAAAAACTTTTATAAAGACTTAGGTTAAGTATTTATAAATATAAAGGTCTTATATTTAAGACAATAAGGTCTTATATATGCATGGTGTATGAATAATTTTATTAAGTTCTTTTAAGTTACTTATAAGTAAAATTTGCAAGAATTCATTTAAGAAATAAGTATTTATGATATATACTATGAGATAATTACATTGAAAGGTGTTTAAAATATAAACTTATAAAATTTTATCTTTATGTTTATTTATTTATGTGTTATGGACATAAACATATAAATTAATATTCGAAACATTATAAGTTGTAAGTTGTACAGATTAGAAGAGAAATAGGGATGAAGCTCACAAACCAAACCAGTTGTAAGAACCATAAACAAAGCACTGAAGAAGTAAAACAAGATAGGGAGCAAGGCCACAAATAGCCAAAAAATACACGATAGAGAAAAGAGAGCAAACAAGAGAAATCAAGAGAGCAGGAGAACCCCCTGAACTACTCAAGATTTTCAAAGAAGAAGATTTGAAGGTCTTTGAAATACCTCAACATCTAGGTGAGTTTATCCATGTAGATAGATGATATATATAGATTCTTGGAGATGGAGGCCCAAAGACTCCTGACAACTAACATGTTATAAATCTTCACTAAGATGCTCATAGTCTATTCTTGCTATCAAAATGAGATCATGCAAAAAGCTCTCTTTTCCACACCTTCAGTCCTTCAATTTGGGCACCTAGATTAGTAAGAAGGTCCATATATGAGTTGCCTTCTCTATATGTATGTTGACATTGAAGGTTTTCAAAGTTACTTAGGACCCTCTTTGATTCATCCGAAATATTAGCTATTCAACATATATATTTCCCTTTTTTTAAAATATCATTCAAGTTCTAATTTATTTTAAAGTCCCTATTGAGAGAATCAATTTTTAAAGGCTTCAGGCTCACATTGCAAATACCATGTTCAAATCACATGATTCATCCAAACTATAAGCTATATTCTCCATATATATTTTCCCATTTTTTAAAACATACGTCGAGTTCTAATTGTTTTTAAAGTCCCTATCAGGAGAGTGCATTGGTAAAGGCTTTGGGCTGACATTGCAAAGACCCATATTCAAATCACAATAAAGGTGACCCCATTATACCCCCAACTATATGCTTCTATGCTTCTCTATTAAAATTATCCTCAACAATTTTTTTTTTTTTTTTAATAGTTTTAAGTAGATAATGAGATACACCAATGGTAATAAGTAGAACCCAAGAGATAAAAACTTATCTAGATTTCTTATTAAATATTTTAGGGATGGATTTTTAATAAATTTGTAAAAGTTTTTAAAGACATACTAATTAGAGAAGTAGTAACCTATTTCTACAAATAAATGTTTAAATATAAAATTTTATTTCTATATATTTATTTAGATAATTATTTTGATATTTTCATCTTAGCTTAGCTTGCATAACTAAATTTTCATATGATAAATAAATATTATAAATTTTTAATTAAAGTGATGGCCAAAATATAAATTTATATGTTTTAGTATAAGTAATACCTACCCTTGATTGTTTTGAGTAACCATCACTTTTTAATGTTATAATAAAAAAATCACATTACAATTAATTAAAATCACCTATTTTTAGTTAAGTGAGGTTGTTTAAATTAAAAATAAAATATTTTGAATGTTGCGTTAATAGACATAACTTAATAGAGTAGGAGATTATAGGAGATTATGATTAAATATTTTAATTATATGGCTTTATACAATAACCATAAAAGTAATTTATATAATAAATAAAAAAATCAATCCCTTCATAAATTAGTATGGATAAGAAGGAGAGAAGAGAGAAATATATATGAATTAAAAAAAATAGTTTATAGGTTCAATTGAGGCTTCCCCTGTATTTGATTTCCTCGTAGTTAGTAGTGGCTATCTAAAAACGGGTTAGGTGTCAATTGGTGTTGCCTTGGAGGGTTGCTCGATATTTTTTTTCTTCTAAATTAGTTGATATTAGTCAAGAACTTGTGTGGGGTATTATTTATTTCAAACGACAAAGCTATATTATATAATAATTCATTCTTCTATTCTAAGTAAGAGACAGCAAGCAATTGTATTTTTCTAAATTTTTGTATGCAATTATGGAATGTAATTGATAAGCTTGGTATTAATAAAATGATTTAGCTCTGGCATTTGCATTAATGATTGATAATATTTTTTTTTTAAGGGGTAACTATTTATTATGTGGTTATTATATAACCGTTACATAACATGTGAGGGGAGAGATTTGAACCTGGGCGGAGAATTTTAACTACCCACTTGCTCTCCAACTTTTCTACATAACATGTGAGGGGAGAGATTTGAACCTGGGCGGAGAATTTTAACTACCCACTTGCTCTCCAACTTTTCTACATAACGGATTTATTGATTGATAATATTATTCTTACATTGTAGTAAATTTTATTTTTGTGGTAGTGCCTTCATTTTATATTATGTAATTCTTATAGAGAGCATTAAAGGTAGTAAATATAATTATGATTCAATATAAATAAATTTTAGAATACATTCAATAATTCATGTAATGAATTATTGTGCAATTCAAAATTCAAATACAAAAATAAAGTGATAATAATGTCACTCTTATGAATACATTAATTTATGATGTCAGTTTATTATGGTAAGGGTGTGTGATCTCGGTGGTAATGTATTGTGTTAGGGTGTTGGAAATATGAGTAGGTTGTGTTGTTATTGATGTCAAGAGTCAGTTTCAGTGAGCAGGACAAAAGGAAGGATGTCAAGGATCAGTTTCAGTAAGCAACGTAAGAGAAATATTACTTCTAGGCCTAAAGGAAATAATATTATAATACCTCTACTTATAATATTCAAGGTGGTCATATGAGGTCCAAAGAACAATAGGAAGACCCAAGAAAAATAATATTATAATATTTGTTTATAATATTAAAGGTCTAAGGTCAAGACCTAAAGATTTAAATTAATTATAAATTAATTTATAATTTAATTTAATTAACCTTATAGTTATTAAATTAATTATAAATTAATTATAATAATTTTATTATTAATTAAATTATAATCTAATTTAATTAACCCTAAGGTTAGGGTTATAAGGGCAAAAATTAAAATTATTAGCGTCGATATCGATTACATTTTCCATCCACCGATGTGCTAAAGGAGATAGCACAATGGTATAAATACCATGTACCTTTGGTGTATTAAAACTTACCTTTGTTCGAATCACTAGAGAGCCTACGATTTTCATGATTTATGTGCAAGGAAGAAGTTAAAGTTTTTTGTTTCATTTGGCACCAATTAAGGGATAAGGCAAGAGAGGACCTAAGCCTCATAACAAACCAAGGTGGTTGGGCTAGTGGCAAGTGGCTATGACTTAAGGCTTTGGATAGGCGGGAGGACCCGCGATCGAACCCCGATAGTAGTTTTGCATGGATATTTTTTGGTTTAGGTGCCTAGCGCCTAATACAAAGTGCACAAGGCACTTTTGGATTTTAAGGTGAGCGCCTAGCTCATGTGGTAGTTGAGCCGCGACTAGGGCACTGGTGGTAGCGCAACATGGGATCGAATCCCATCGAGGGTAAAAAGGTATTTAATTTTTCTAAATTAAATTTGGTCCTAAGATTTAATGTGGCATGTTTATTTTTGCTAGGAGGTAGTTATAAGGTTTTTGAAATTTAAATATTTTATTGTGATTGAGATAGGAGTTATAAGGTTTGAAAATGAAATTATATTTTTTTTATGCATTGATTATTTTGAGGAAAAACTTAAGGTGTTTAAAGAATATTATTGTAGTTATTTTATTTAAAACAAATTCTTGGCATATATTTTAAAGTGTGGAGATTATAAGGTGTAATTGAGAGTTGATGTTTTTTATTGTGAAATATTTTGAGGGATTATTTGAATGAGAGTTTTGAAGAGGTTTTTGCTAGCTAACCTTTGAGATTAGCAAAGAGGGTGATTGTGATTGAGACAGATTTTGAGGTCAATTCTTCATCAAATAAAAGGTATGGGCATATCTTCCTTGTGAGTGAAATATTGTTGGATGTTGTGAATGCTAAGTTGGAGTGAAAAGGATTGTTTGATAAGCATTGTTGAGTTTGGTTTTGAGATATCCAATGCTGATTGATGTGGGTTTTCTGGAATGAAAGTTGATACTAGAAACCTTATTTGATAAGCATTGTTATAAATATTGAGTAAGCTTTCATATGCTTTATTAAGGTTTGTGAAAGATCATGGGTATCATTGTTATGTGAAGTTGTGAACTATCTTGAACTAGGGTTTGTGAAAGATCATGACTATCATTTTTATGTAAGGTTTGTTTGATAAACATTGTTGACTAAGCTTTCATTAAATGATTGGTTGAGTGGAGTTGATTGATCTTAGTTGATTGGAAGTGTTGAAGTGATAGTTAAAGTTCTATGAAATAAATTATTCTTTACTAATTTGAGAAAGAAATTGAAAGTGATTAAGTGTGAAATATATTGAGTCTCTAACCGTTCTCCATGTGTTTCTGTAGTGAAGTAAGAAAGATTGAAAGTAACTGAGCATTGTTGTGAGTGTGAAGCATATTGAGTCTCTAACCATTCTCTATATGTTTCTATGAGATTAAAATAAGATTCTGTGTGAAACTTGTTTGTGTGATTGAAGAGGTTTTCTATGATAGATTGAGTTGAGTTGAGTAAGATTTTGTGGAAGCTTACAATGCAAATTTGAGGTAAGTCTTGGTGAAGACTTGTTGAGCAGATTGAGAATGTTCTAGTGAGGGATTATTGAATATATTTGAGGTAAGTCTTAGTAAAAACTTGAGAGAAGTTTGAGAAAGTTCTATAGATGACTTATGGACAAATTTGAGACAATTCTTTGAGAATGCTTGTGAGTAGAGTTGATTGATTGATTTGTTAAAACCTTGAGTTAAGGTTTGGGGCATATCTAGAAGAGTTGATTTGTGATTGAGTCAAGCTTTATGTTAATGCTTGAGGATAGATTTGAGGATATAATTTAGTGCAGATTTGAGACAGAGATTGAGCAGATTTGTGCTAGATCGAAGACTGTGTTTAGTGCATATTTGAGATAAAGATTAAGCAAATTTATGCTAGATCGAAGGACTGTGTAGTGTAGATCATAGATAAATATTAAGCAAATTTTTGCTAGATTGAAGGACTGTGTTTAGTGCAGATTTGAGACAGAGCTAAGAGTAAGCTTTGGAGGTGACAAATTAGAGGACAATAGTATTCCATTAGCTAAGGCAAAGAGGATAGAGGTATTTAGTGGAGAGATATCCACAAGCCAGTGCAGTGGAGGTAGTAGTCTTCTAGAGTATCACCAACCAGAGCAGAGAAGGAGTTCACTTATTGATAAAGATCCACAAACCATATGAGGGAATTGGTGTCTCCTGTGGATAGGTATCCATAAACTTGATTAGGGTATTGGTGTCTCCTTTGGACAAATGTCCTTAAACATTGTAATAGGGAAATATTCCCAAGATATTTATTCAAAAAATTTTAGTGAAATATTTTCTTTGTGGAGTAGCCCACATTGGGTGAACCACATTAAATTGATATCTCTATTGTGTGTGGTTATTTTTGCATTGCTTTGATTACTACTATTGATATTTCCATTGATATATTGCATAATATTATTTGGGAAAGAAAAGTAAAAAGTGGTCTTCTGTTGCTAACCCCCCTATTAGTATAATTTTATCTTCTTTATAGGGTTCTTGTGGTAGGGGTGTAGCATCTGCGATCTCAATGGTAAATTTTTATAGTAGAGTTCTTGTGGTAGAGGTGTAGAAGATGTGATCTCAAGGATAGTTTATTGTGGATCTTGATGGTAGGATCAATCTCATATTTTGTATCAAGAAAGGAATGATGGAGGGAGAGGTAAAGAGTGGTGATGGTGGAAGTGGCGATTGTGATAAAAAGGATGAGGGGAAGGAAGAAAACACATTTTTTTCTCAAACTAACATTCCTCTGATAAAGGTCAGTAATTTTCTAGGCCCATTTTTTTTTTAATTCTAATAATATTGGGTTTTATTCAGGGCTTGTTGGAAATGACCCACATTCATTTTGTGGGGGTCCTTCATGGTCATTTGTGGTTATTTTTTAAAATAAAACTAGTGAATATTATTTTATTCTAATTATTGAAGGAGGTAAAATTGTTGTCCTAGATGAGCTTGCAGATATGGATATTGAACAAGGGTCTATAAATTTGTTAGGGCATTTCATGGGTCCTCATCCAAATTTGGACATGCTTAGGAAATGGGCTTCATCAAAATGGAGGACCAATGACCACATGGAAATAGTTGCTTTATCGAAAAAAAAATTCATCATCATGTTGCTCTTCAAGGAGGAATCAAATAGAATTTAGGGGTGAGGACCATGGATTTTTGGATGGAGGGGTTTCATATTGCAAAAATGAAGTTCAAATTTTGACCAAGATTGTCAAAAAAAATTCCAAGATCCAATTTGGGTTAGGCTACCAATTTTTCCCTATCACTTATGAAATGAGGATGTACCATAAGGTATCACAATAGAAATAGGGGTCCTAGTGGATATTGAACCAACTACAAAATCCCACTCCCGATTAATTTATGCAATATTATGTGTTAATGCAGATCTTGAGAAGATTTTGGCTACATTAGTCACTTTGGTCTCAAAGTTGGTGGTTTGGAACTAGAATATTGAGTATGAGAATGCTATTGGCATATGTTCGACATGCAAGAAACTAGGCATTCATCTAATGTATACCCTACATAGAAAAATCCTCCTAGAAACATTAAATGTGGAAAAATAAAAAGTCTAAAGTAGAGAGCTCTAGTAAATGTAATGGAAGATGTGAGAATCAGGTGGTTGGAATTCTCTATAAGATTTTTCTAGCAAATAATCATACATTAATGAAGAATCAATATGCCCAAGATCCCTAACCTACTGAAGATGAGGAGATAGTTTTAGGAAAATATGAGGTAAGTTCTCCTATTAAACTTATTTCCTTAGTGACAAATAAAATTCAAGTGCCAAATATGTTCTCCTATCTTTTGAGTTAAGAGAATGGTATGGATGTTAATCCCCAACCCCACTCTTTTTAGGATTTTAAAGACATTTTCTTGGAGGAAAATTTGCTTGAATTTTTAAGGATTTATCTCTTAGCCTTAGATTTTCTTATTACTCCCATTCAAAGGTCACCTAAAAAATATAATAGTACTTTAGATTTACCACTTAATGGGAAATGTTTAAAACCCAACCCAACATTAGCTTCTATAATATCTTCCATCCTATGCTTGTCAAAAAAAATAGACAAGTGCTACAGATTCACCACCTAATGAAAATTTTTAAAATCTAGCCCCAATTGCATCATGAGGAGTAGAAAAAAAGGGATAGTGGATGTGGAAGCTAAATCTAAGCAAGGGTGACCTTCAAAACAAAAATCAAGGCTGAGGAAGACCTTAAAAGACATAGCTAATGGAATCCAGATGAAACTTTCTATGAGAGGGGGAAAGAAGCACCCCACCAAGTCTCGTAAATGAAAAATATTATCTTGGAACATAAAGGGTTTGACTACCCCTTTGAAGCAATGAGTGGTTTCTTCTATGATAAAAGATCCAAAAACCTCATATTTTTTTTTTAAGAAACTAAAATTAATTAGAACAATTTTGATAAGGTTAATAATGGCATATGGAAGGAGCCACACTATTCTGCAAGCCATACTTCGGGAGCTTTTGGGGGTTTAATGTGTCTATGGAATAATTCAAAAATTAAATGTAGAGTACTCTTTTCTTCTAACAAATTGATTAACATGTTTTTATTATTGCAAAGTTTCTAAATATCATAGTTTTTAACTAATGTGTATACTCCAAACATAGTTTTTGGAAGTGGAATACTATGGGAAGAGTTGAACATAAATATAAATGCTTTCCCTGACCTTGCATGGATGTTTCCTAGGGATTTTAATTATCTTCTCTTTTCCTAAAAAAAAAAGGACTTCAATTTTTTTGTCAATACTAATGAGTTGATGGACTTTGAGCTAAGAGGAAGTAAATTCACTTGGAGTAATAGAAGGCTAGGGAAACATCTTATCCAATAAAAACTAGATAGTTTTTTTATTTTTAAATAAGGTCTTCATCATTTTTATGACTATGTTCTCTTTTCTCTTCCAATAATAGGATCGAATCATAATCCTTTGGTACTATATGTTTCAGTTGGGAATAGAATTTTTAAGTTTTCCTTTCATTTTTAAGTTATGTGGCTAAAAAATGATACCCTTGAGGCCCTGATAGCTAATTGGTGAAAGAAGGATTTTTCAGGTCCCCTAATATCTCAAGTTGCAAATAAGTTAAGATTTGTGAAAAGAAATTTAAAATAATAGAATAAAAATATTTTTGGTAACATTTTCCAAAAGAATAAATCCTTGAAAATGCAACTTTCATCCATTGAAGCTACTATGGAATATTTTCCCCCATTAATGGCTAATAGAGATATTGAAAGGAGTTTGTTGGCATATTTCCATAATGTTTTGGCCTACGAGGAATCCTACTAGAGATAAAATTCTAGGGCTCTCTAGTTGAAATATGGAGATAGAAATACAAGTTTTTCTCATGCCACAACCTTGAGATACAAAAGTTTCAATAATATTACTAAAATTCTTGAGGATGGTACTAAAATTAAAAATATTTTAGAAATTTGTGAGGGTGTTGTAAGTTTTTTTTAAATCTCTTAGGAGTGGAAGAACCTATAAATGAGCAGACCTCCAATCATTTTTTTAATTTTATTCCTTCTTTATTTTTTTAACAAATGAACTCATATTATCACTCCGTTCAAAGAGTATTAAATAAAAAAGGTAGTGTTTTCCATGGTTGATGAGAATACCCCTAGACCTGATGGTTTTCCTGTAGTTTTTACCAAAAATATTGAGGAATTGTGGGGAAGGATATATATAATTCTTAGGGTGAAATTCAAAATGCCCCTCATATTTCAAGTGACATCAATTCCACATTTTTGGTTTTGATTCCCAAATTGGCAAGATCTAATTTCTTCAATAACTTTAGGCCCATATGTTTGTGTAATACTCTTTATAATATATTAGCTAAAGTCATAGACAATAGAATGGAGATTATTGTTCCTAATATTATTGATCCCTACCAAGGTTATTTTTTTAAAAGGAGGTAAATATTGGATGGTGTGATTACTATTTATAAAGTTATTTACTTCATAGATAAAACTAGTAGAGATGGATTGTTATTAAAATTAGACATGAACAAGGCATGTGATAAAGTATCCTTGGAATTTTTGTTTAAAGTAATGGGTAAATTTGGCTTTCACCTTGCTTTTATAGACCTCATAAAAGGATGTTTGTGCTTAGTCATGAATTATATCCTAATTAATGGTTCTCCAGTAGGTTATTTCAAAAGCCTCTTAGGCCTAACACAAGGGGACCCACTATATCCTTATCTATTTCTTATTATGGTTGAAGCATTGGTAAGATCTATTCAAAAAACCTAGTCTAAGGGGTTGATTATAGGGATAAATTTTGTCTCCTCATACAATCCCATAACCCCCTATAAATTTGTAGATGATACTCTTCTTGCTTTAATATCCTCTATTCTAGAAGCAAAAGAGATTAAGTTTATTCTATCTTCTTATGAGGTTGCCTCTAGAAAAAAGATAAATTTCAACAAGAGCAAGGTATTTTTTTAATACCTCCCTTCAAAGGTAGGTAAATATAGTAAAAATATGTGAACGATCCATTGGAAAGCTCACTTCCATTTATCTAGGTTTACTAATTTTTAGTGGAAGGTTATAGGATTCTCCTAGGCTTCTTGTGCTTGAGAGGGTTAGGATTAATTTGGCCAGCTAGAAATGTACCCTCCTTAGCCAAGCTAGTAAGGCATAACTTATTAAATCCACCCTTCAAAATATCATGTACTTCTTTTTGTTACTGTTTAATATGTCATAGAAATATTCCAAAATATTGATAGTATTCAAAAGGCCTTTCTTTGAATGGGCATGGAAGAAAAACATAGATTTCCCCTAGTGGAAAAAAAACATGTTTGTTCTAGGAAGAGCAAGGGTGGATTAGGCCTCAAAAAACTAAAACATATAAATTTAGCCCTTGTTGCAAAATAAGGTTGGATTTTTTTCAAAATGGATGAATTTGGATGGGTAAATATTTTAATAACTAAATATCTTGGTAGAGATGGTAATTTCGTTAATATTCAGGCCAATCCAAAGAGTTTCATTTTTTGAAACAACTTTTTTATTCTAGGTTTAATATTAAAAAGGCTTGAGATGGAAAATTGGTGTTGGTATGAAAGTTAACTTTTGGGATAATATTTGGATTCGTAAGGAGACCTTTATTAGAGATAAATTTCTAAATTGCTTAGAGCCCTTTATTGTAAAATCATGTGGATCTAGAGTCATTGACATTATTGAAGTAAGGGATGGAAAAAGGACTTGCAAGACTATGTATCTTGTTAATCCCTCCTCTAGGAAAATTTGTTCTCCAAATTGTTTATCCAACATTCTTAGAATTCATCTCCTTAATCCTAACTTGTTGGTTGATTCCCTTGTTTGGAAAGTAGATAATAAGGGCCTTTACACTATTAAATTTGCTTACTTTCTTCAATTTTATGAGGAAGAGGATTTGTTTCTAACCAGTAATATATGGATCAAACACATCATACCTAAAGTTAATTTCTTCTTTTGGCTGGTCATCCAGAACAAAATCCTTATTATTCAAAACCTTCACAAAAGAGGCTTACCCATTTTTAATAGGTGTTATTTATGTAAATTTGCTTGGGAGAATTCTACTATTTTGTTTATTGAGTGTCTCTTATCCTTATAAGTTATCCATATTCTTCTCACCAAAATCAATGTTACTTGGGTCATACCTAATAATATTCTAGACTTGTGTTTTCAATGGGTTATCCTCTTCCATAATTTTTTACTTAGAAATTGTTGGTCTTTCAATTTACCTCTTTTTATTTGGGGTATTTGGAATGAAAGAAACAATAAAATATTTATGAATGATAAAAATGATCCCCTATATATGGAAGCTCAAATTTTCAATTCCTTGAAAGAAAATGTTTCCATAATCCCTATAAAATATGATAAATGTTCCCATAGTGAAGGTAAGATTTCTAGCCAGTTGGGTATCTTTAATATGGAAGGTATTAGTAGTTTTCGCACCTCTAATCCTAGAGATCTTGTTAAATGGTAGCCTCAACCTCAAGTTTGAATAAATTTTAACTTTTATAGGGTGGCTAAGGGTAACCCAAGTACTGTAGGGGTTGGAGAAATCATCAGGAATGACAAAGGGATTATTCTTTTGGCCTTTTTTGAGTTTTTAGGTGTTCAGTATAAATTTTTGCTAAAGCTTGTGCACTTTATCAAAGGTCCATGGTCCTAGAAAAGTTGAATGTAAAGAGAGTGGTGATTGAAGGCGAGTCTCTTTTTGTCATTATTATTGTTCAAAAAAAAAAGCATTCCCTCCATTGTTCCATTGCAAATTTAATAGAAGATATTTACCATCGCACTCGAAATTTGGAAGGTTTTTTATTTCAAGAACACCTTTAGAGAAGGAAATATGGAAGCTAACATGTTGGCCAACTAGGGGGTTAATTAGAATGTTCTTCAAATCTAGATGAAGGATTTTCCTACATTTTTAACTTAGTGTGTTCTAGTTTTGAGTTATGGTCTCTTTCAGTCCTTGGTTGATAAGGTGCTCCCTAGTGATTGTTTTTAAAGACATTTCCTTCCTTATACCAATTTATAGCTATTTTTTTGTATCCCCCTGTACCTTGGGGTTGTTCTCCTCTTAATTCGCTTATTGTTCTTGTTTTTATTATGGTTCTCATTGTAAAAGGTTAAGGATCCTTTCAAAATCTTATGTTTTCCTACCTAATAAAAAAAATACCAATTCTACATTTAAATATTTAAGGATAATGCTTAATATTAATGTTAAATACTTCTCTATTTTTTTTGGTACATAAAAAGAAACTATAGTTTTCATGACTAGATATGCAAATAAAAATTTCCATTAAGGTACAAAGCCAATTTGGATATTTGAGGGAGACATATTTTGAATTTTAATATTTAAACATTATCTATTAAAAGAGTAAATTCAAATATTATAACTAAGAACAAATGTTGGAAAACTATAAACTTTATAATATAGAGAGTTTTTTTCTAAAAATAAATGTAGCATTTTGGGTCAAAAATACTTAAAAACTATATTTCATAAGCTTATGTTCAAGTGAAATGAATATTTTGGAAATTTAGACTTACAAGCTTGCAAGGGAATCAAATGCAAATCATTCAAAATATCTTTATAAATGCATTAGTGACATCAAATTTAAATTTACCATTCTTAGACCAAATAACAATAAGTTCTTTAAAACCTTGGTAGTTTGAATTATCCATTGATAAATTATAATTAATGAACTATATTTTGCTCAAGTTTTCCCCTTTTACTTTAGCTTGTATACAAATAAATACTATGTTTTGCTTATGTTTCTTTGTGAAGGTATTCGTTGAATTAAAAGGACCATATGAATTACTCTCTTTTTCCCCTTGAATTGCAACAACAACATTCTTCTATTTTACATGCCTCAAAAAGTATTTGGAATGGACACATATTTCCAATGGTTATGGATGTGGATTTAAGCCTTAAGTAAACAATGAATTTAAATTTTATCGCACCACAATGTTTGGTAGCACATCACTCCTCAGGGAAGACACTATTTATTTTAATTTTTAGTATTATAATACACACATTTGTTTTAAGAAAATATAATGTTAAAATTTACTACTTGAAATGTAATAAATAATGAGTAGTTTAAAGAAAACTAAATCATAAATAATTTTGGAAGATGTCAAATAAAGAGATAAATCAACATCTATGATTAGTTCAAAAAATAATATTGTGATAAACAAAAAATACTTCAAATATTAACTTATTTATTCCCTCATCTTAAAAATAATTTATGTTTTCTTATTTTATTTTTTAGAAAAAAATTAAATATTCAAACTTGATTGATTTATTATCTTGAATTGAATTATAGTCATAGTTAGTTATTTATTTATTATTATTATTATTTGGATACATCATTCATAATATTGTGATAAGTGCATAATTTATTGATGTAATAATTATTACATTTTATTTTTTCTATTAGAATAAAACTTAATAATCATCATTTCATATTTTAATAATGTCCATTTAATAAAATTTAACTCATATTATTGTAGAATAATTTCTAGAAGCATTAGATGAAGTATAGTCTTCTAACACTAAAGAAACAAATCCCTTATCCGAGAAATCACAACAAGTTGAAGTCCAAGAGATATCTATGGTGAAGGAAGGAAGAAGATATATATTTAAAAAAAATTAAAATATTGAACTACCTAATTCTACTAGAACTATTGAAGGATAAGTCACATGAGAATGGCTTATGGAAATGGAAAGGTGTTTGAACTTGTTGAATTTACTAGTAAGAAAAATGTAGTATTCTCATTTTTTATTTACACGGTCTTGTAGTTGTGTGGTAGAGGAATAAAGAAATTATAATAAAATATGATAAAATGGATGCCACTTGTATTTAAAAGTATATGTTTATACAAACATGGATTTAAGATTTTTATAATATTCATCATGGAAGTGGATTGATAATGGTATATAAATAAAACTATGTATATTTCATGTTAAATATATTGACCCTTGCATATGAATCATTTTCTTTCTATATTGATGTTGATCTTGGGTTAAATTATTGGCAGAATTTTGCATTCCAATTGCCAATAAGTATACATACAAGCTCTTCTTATGGAATATGGACGAGGTGGACCTCTAGATTATAGAGATCAATTTTTATTTAGTGGAACAAATATATTTTTAGGGTCATCTTATGAGCATTCTAGACCAAAGAAAGGATATTCATTGAGTAAATTTAGAACATCTTAGTTCTATTGACATAACCAATAAAATATGAGCAAGGAAGGAGTTGTATGAAGACCTATTGTGCATGGAGAAACTTTGAGATAATTTCCACTTTTTATTATCAATTATATAACAAGACTCACTAATACCTACTCAAAGTACACCTAATTATGTACCAACTAGAGATTAGTTTTAGTGTGGAAAATATTATTATGCTTGGAGTTAACCTTAAGAAGGATGAAAGACTAGTACAATATAACCTCAATCACCAACACAAGTGGGAAGTAGTGCACCTTAATATCATAGATTTTTTTTAATAGTCAATGAAAAATAAGTAAAACTCAAAAAAATCATCACTAAAGCATTGATTATTTTTCATTACCATAATGTAACTATTGTTATCTCTAATTATCTGAGTCAAAATAATTGTTGCTCATGAGGAGTGATATAGTAGGGTTGTAGCTAATAGCATGAGGTTTAGCTCAATTGTGGACCTCTAATATTATTTTACAAGGTTGAATCCTTGTTAATATGTGATCTTTAGGTGCACTTAAAGTAAAGGAGTAAATGGATGGCAATGCACAATAACATATGCTACAATATCCCTACACAACATGTTTTAATGCTATGTTCTAGTGATGAAAACTTCCTCTCATTTTTTTTTTTAAATAAAGGGGTAAAAATTTATTGATAAAAATTCTGGATTACAGAGTACAACTGAGCTTCCAACCAAGAATCAAATAAATAGCCAAACAAGCTAAACCCACTAGACTAGAATGACATCCAAAAAAGACAACAAGAACAAACCACATTAAGTATGTACATCCTTGTGGATCAACTCCCACAGGCATTGAGAGTCTCTAGATGAGAGACTCTCCCAATTATCAATACTCCAAGGATCCAGCAACTCAGAAGCCCTTTTGGCCAGGTAATCGACAACCATATTCTATTTCCTTGGAATGTGCACAAAGGATATAAATTCAAACTTTTCACTCATTATGAGAATCTTAACGGCTACAGAGGACAACTACCAATTAACTTCCTCCACCCTTTTACTATTTAAAATATTAACCACAATTTGAGATTCAGACTCGCAGATAATCCTATGCTAGCCAAGAGAAAACCCCCTCTGCAAGGCCTCAAGAATTGCAAGAGCTTCCATAAAATTGTTGGAGTGAACACATTTACAAATGGAAAAGAAAAAAATTGACACCACCAGTAGAATCTCTTCCAACATCGCCAATGACAGCATGTCCAGGATTACCCCTAGATGATCCATCAATATTAATTTTTAAAACTCCTCTAGGGGGTGGCCTCCACCTACCATATCTCCTAACCTTCTTGATGAGTTAAGGAACCCTACTAGGGCTATAAGAGTTCACACCATCCCCAAAGAGACCAAGGGCTTGATGTACCTTCTTCTCCCTAGAATCCAAAAGAGGGTCCACATCACATTTGCTATGGATGGTTTCCTGAATCATATACAGGATTCTTTGCCAGATCTGGTGAATAGCCAAATAACTGCCCTAAAATATGTGTAAGTTTTGTTCGAGCCAAATTTTTTAGATGATGCAATAATGGCCCAAATTCCAAGCCACCCGAAGGAAAGGGGCCTTGGCCGGAGGTCTACCCAGACTACTCCAAAACTCCACCAGGGACAACACATGAAAACATGGATGGTTCCAGGAGCTCCACCAACGGTGCCAAATGTCTCTAGAAAATGAGCAATGGAAAAATAAATGAGAAGATTCATCCTCATTATTACTACAAAGGACACAAAAAGAGGGACCCTGAAATCCCCTCTTCCTCACATTATTCCAAGTGAGGCATTTATTATGAGCTACCAACCAGAGAAAGAATTTACATTTTGGCTAGGCAAATTTGTTCCACACCTTTTTCCACCATGTGACAGGAAGACTCCCATACTTTTGCTTATGAAGAACCTGATAACCATAGGTTACTGAGTAGGTTCACTTAGGATCAGGGTTCCAAGCTAGAATATATTTACCCCTCAATTAATAACAAGGCCTCCCCATAAGAATAAGAGCAAGCACCTCTCTATCCTTGGCCAGTCCCCCCTTAGGCCATTCTTGCAGATCTTTCTACCTGTACATCTCCATATTTCCAAAATATTAGATTTTTTTTAAGTCCTCCACATGAGACCAACCTGCTTCCAAGAAAAAAATGCTTAGGGAACGTAACCTAGGATATTGATTCAATATAGGAGGGTGACCATTCCAAGAATCCTCCCAAAAAAGAGCATTTGATCCCTGATTGCAAATCCATAACAAACCCTGCTTGATTAAATTAGCTTCTCTTTTTAGAGTGTCCCAAATAACATAACCTTTCCCAACCAAGCTGACTCTAGGGATCTCTGCCTCAGAAATACCTCTCAAGTATTTACAAGATAATATTTTAGCCCAAATTTTATCTTGAGAGGTACACCATCTCCAATAACATTTTGCACCCAAAGCCTACCCAAAAAGAGTTGTCTTTCACAACCCATGGCTTCCCTCTTGCACTGGACTACATATAGAATCGCACCTAACCAAACTCCATTTAGATTGATCATGTTTTCTAGACCATAAAATTGTCTTGAAAAAGCATCCATGTCCTTGATGAAGTGAGAGGGAGCTATTTGCACAAAACATCTATAAATGGGTAAATATTGAACAATAGATTTTAAAAACAACACTCTACCTACAGTAGATAGCCATCTGAAAGTCCAATGATTCACCTTCCTTCTAAACTTATCAAGCATATACTACAAAGAATATCTAGGTAGAGGATGAGATGAAATTGGAATACCAATATAAATGAATGGGGGAGTCCCAACCTGGAATCTTAGAATGCAAGCAATCATGGATTGAATAAGAGGAGGGGTATTGAAGAAGAAAATATAAGACTTGTCCTCATTAATCAATTGTCCAGAAGCACCAAGATATATTTCAAGATACCGTTTAATGTTTCCATATTCCATGATAGTGGAAACTCCCAACAAAGTAGTATCATCAACACATTGAAGGTGGGAAAGATGTGGCAAACTACTATCCCACTTCCACCCTTGAATGATACCCTACATGACTTGAGACTTGAGAAATATTCCCAACCCTTCCACCATAATGATAAACAAATAAGGATGTAAAGGATCTCCTTGCCTCAATCCCCTTGAGACCTCAAACAACTTTGATGGCTCATTATTAACAAGAACATAGAATGAGGAAGAAGAAACACAACTCATCACCCATCTAATCCATTCCTCCTCAAATCCAAAAGCAACAAGAACTTTCTTAAGAAAGGACCATCTAACCCGATCAGAGGCTTTGGCCATGTCCAACTTAATGAACATAGTTTTCTCCTTAGAATTTTCCATCGAGTGAATAGCTTCTATAGCAATAACAACCCCATACAAGATTTGTCAGCCAAAAAAAAACCCTCCTTCCTCCTCAAAGATGATTTTGTTCAACCATATCTTCAACATCTCAACAATAATTTTTGTGATGATATTATACACAACATTGTAGAGAGCAATAGGCCTGAACATATCCAAGGAATTTGCTCCTATTTTTTGGGTATAAGCACCACAAAGGTAGCATTTAGGGCCCTTAGCATCTATTTGTTCTTTTGGTACTCATGGACCACCTCCAAAAGATCAAATTTGATTAAATCCCAAAACTCCTAATAAAACTCAATCGAGAATCCATATGGGCTTGGTGATTTTCCTTTTTTCATATTGAATACAACATTTTCCAACTCCTCAAGGGAAATTGGACCCATCAAGTGCTCATTCATATCTCTAGAAACAATTGCTAGAATATAGTTTAGAATAAGCTTTTCATTCTCATCATCTGATAGGGAGTCCTTTAAGAGAGAGGAAAAATACCTCTTAGTATCTTCTAAAATATCCCTAAAAGAAGAGAGCAAGGCACCCTGAGAATTCACAACAGAGGTAATCAGGTTACCATTACGGTGAGCCTTAACTGAGTTATAAAAGAAGGTTGTGTTTCTATCCCATTCTTGAAGACAATCTACTCGAGCTTTTTTTTTCCAAAAAATTTCTTCCCTTAGTTCCCATTTAGCAAGGTCTTTCACAACCTTAGATTCCTCAAAAATAAGCTCCTTCGTGAATCCCTGATCTCTAATATTCCTTGAAGCTTCTTCCATCCTCCTAAGATCTGACATCTTAGACAAGGAAAGATTCCCAAAATTCAGTCTGTTCCATCTCTTCAATTTATGTTTTACAAATTGTATTCACTTCATAAAGGAATACATAGTGGTGCCATGAGGAGGTTTGCCAGTGGTCCACCAACCTCGCACGAGATCATGAAGCTTAGAATCATGAAGCCAAATAAGTTGAAACTTAAAGGAGGGATTCTTTTTTAGCCTTAACTCCAAAGCAGAGAGTTTTATAGGCCAATGATCAGATCCCCTACCCTCCAGAATCATAGAACTAGCACTTTTGTTATTACCCATCCAATAACTAGATATCAAAAACCAATCTAGTCTCTCTGAGATGGAAGCTTCCCCACACCTTCTATTGTGCCAAGTAAAGATCCCATTATCTGGTTTGATGTCAACCAAGTTTAGGGCCTAGATATGAGAACTGAAGACAGAAGAAAAAGGCTCGAGATGGTCCACTGTGGTTTGAGAGAAATTAGGAGCAAAAAATAGGAAATTAATATTATATTCAACCTAAGGAATAATAGGTTACATTGGTATTTATACTCGTAAAAATAAACCAACTTAGAGAATATAGGGAAGTTAGGGAAATAGAATAAATAGGGAGGAAAAGAGAAAGGGAAAATGAGCTGGTTCGCTTTGCCGCTCTTGCCATCCAATCCTGCCCAGTCAACTGTCATCCAAGTCAAACTTACCTGCCCAGTCAGCTGCCATCCAAGGAGGTAAAAGGGGTAAGATCCAAAGCTTACCATTGAAACAAATTTTTTACCTTTATTACTCCTTTTTGCTCCTCTTATTGGCTTTATTTCCAACATTCTCCCCTTTAAAGTTGAGAGGACTGATTATATAGTCTCTCATATTTATATATTGAGCTTTAGCTATACCTTTGGTGAAGATGTCAACAATATTATCCAAAGTGTTACAATATTGAAGCTCAACTATTTGTTGTTCCACCATATCTCGAATGAAGTGATACTTCATATCAAAATGCTTTGATCTGCTATGGTGGACTGGATTGTATACCAACTGAATGGTACTTATGTTATCACAATACAGTCTCAACTATGGTGCATTTTTTTTCTCTGCCACACCATTTGTTGTGGGGTATAGGTAGTGGTAAATTGCCTTTTGATCCCACTTGCATTACAATATTTCAAGAATACTTTTGAGGAGTATTCACCTCATCGATCTGTCCTAAGACATTTTACATAATTACCACTTTGATTCTCTACATTGTTTCTAAAATCTATGAAGCAATCAAAATCTTTATATTTATGTTTCAAAAAATAAATCCAGCACATTCTAGAGAAGTCATCTATGAAAGTGAGAAAATAAGAATAGTTTATGAGACTCTGTGTTTGCATTGGTCCACAAATTTCTGAATTTACTAACTAAAGTGGATAGCTAGCTCTCCACACTTGTCCTTTCAGAAACTTTGACCTTGAGTGCTTTCCCAAAGCACATCCTTCACAGACTTGCAATGTCTTATCATCCCCTAATTTGATTTGAGATTTAAAAGTGGAATCTAGAGTAGAAAATAAATATTCTTTGCCACTCATATGGTTTGAACAACCAATATCCAAAATCCATGTGTCATTTAGATTTTGTTATGATTTTCCATATGACAAAAAAATATTAGAGTTATCATCTTCTTCTCCATAATTACCATACTGACTAACGTTGCCTTGTGAAGATTTTGACCAGCGATCACAAACGCAGATGACTCGGATTGCCATAATTGAAACAAGCTGATTTGGACTTGTCACTTCCTCGCCCTTGATTTCCACTTTGTCGTGGATTTCCTCCTCAATTTTTATTTCCACCTCTTTTTTGATTGCCTCCTCTATATGAGTTGTCTCCTCTGTTGGAATTGCCTCCTTTGTTCTGATTGCCTCCTCTGTAGTTGCTTTTGCCTCTACCTCTTTACTTACCTCTGCCTTGACCTCTTCCTCATCCTCTTCCATTGTTTTCATTGGAAGTGAAGGCCTTATCATAGCCTCTGTAGCTGGTTGAAGGAGTTTCAGGAAACCTCTCTTCATGTGACATTAACGATCGGATTAATGCATCGAATGTTAAAATGGAAAGATCTTTGGATTCTTCTATAATTATGGCAATATGGTTCCATTTTTTTTTAAGTGTTTGCAAAAAATTTATTACAATTATCTCAGGATTGATTTCTTTTCCTAGTGTAACCATTTTATCTACTATTGCTTTTACTCTAACACAATAATCACCGACTTTTTCATCATCTTTCAATTGGAGATTTTCAAAATCTCTCTTCAATGTTTGAAGCCTTACTTGCTTCACTTGATTACTACCTTGGAATACATCCCTCAATGCTTTCCATGCGTCTTGAGCGATCAGTACAAGCAACAACATGGAATATTCACCATAGTGAATTTCTCCAATCTCTTCAAGAATGTTTCTTAACCATAGGGACTAAGTACTAGCATGAGTGATGGCTATATACTTAGCCTCATTTGATGACAATGCTACAACAGTTTGTTTCTTGGAACTCCATGTAATTAGTCACGATCCTAGACTAAAATAATTCCCTGATGTAGATTTCCTATCATCTATGTTTCTACCCCAATCAACATCACTTGAAGCCAAATAATTTCATAGAATTTCATTTTTGGTAATGGATTCCAAAATCCCATGTACCTTTTACATATCTTAAAATTCTTTTAGTTGCTTGTAAATGCAGCTCAGATGGACTAGCCATAAACCTTGAAACTATAGAAACAACATATTGAATATCGGGCCTAGTGTTGGTGAGAAAAATCAGACTCCCAACCATGCTTCGGTAAGTGGTCATGTCAACCTTTTATGCTCCATCGTCCTTGCTCAATTGGATCCCATGTCTAGTAGGAGTTGCAACTGATTTGCACTTGCTTCATAGAAAATTTCTTGATCATGTCTCGAGCATACTTGTGTTGACATATGAAGATCCCTTTATTTTATTGATGCACTTCCATCCCTAGGAAGTATCACATTAAACCAAGATCTTTCATCTCGAACTGTTTCATCATGGATTTTTTGAACTCCATATTCATTTTATTGTTACTACCCATAAATATTAGATCATCCACATATAAACAAACTATGAGAATGTCTACTCCATGCTTTAGGTAGTACATATTTGGTTAACTTTTGCTTCTTGTGAATCCATACTCATTGAAATAGCCATCAATGTGTGAGTACCAAGATCTTGGTGCTTGCATGAGGCCATAAATTGCTTTCTTCAATTTGTAAACAAGGTTCTATTTTCCCTGTTCTTGGAAACCTTGATGTTGCTGAACATAAACCTCTTTTGTCAAGTATCCGTTCAAAAAAGCACTCTTTACATCCATGTGTTGAAAATTCCATCCTTTATGGGCTGCCAAGGAAAGAACTGATGTGATTGTCTCTTGTCTTGCAACAGGAGCAAAATTTTCCTCATATTCAATGCCATATTTTTGAGTAGAACCTTTTGCTACTAGTATCGCCTTATGCCTCTCAATGCTTCCATCAGTATTGTACTTGGTCTTGTAAACCCATTTACCTCCAACACATTTTTTACCTTTGGGTAGCTTTACTAGCTCCAATGTATCATTATTTTTTATAGAGATTATTTCCTTTTTCATGGCTTCTTGCCATACATTTTGAGTGCATGCCTTCTCATAGCTAGCTAGTTCTAGCTGTGCACTAGCCAATAAAGTATAATTGACTACATATCCTCTAGGTTCTTGGGAGTTATCATCCCCATACAATTGCAAATTATCAAGTTGTTGTAGAACTTAATTCATTTCATTAGCTTGGATTCTTGTGAATCTTCTTTGGAAATTTTGATCCAGAATCTGAAAGGAAGGATGATGTTTTAAAGTTATTTTGCCTCTTGATGGAGAGTCAATGTCCATCGATGAAGAATTTAATGATCTCTGTGGAGAAGAACTTGGACTGGTGGTTGATGTACTTGATGTAGTACTCTTGATTGGCCTTGGAGAGGGTGGTGTGCCTTTCCTGGGAGACACCTATTGTACCTGCTATATTTGTGAAGAATTTACATCTTGGGACTCCTCATCAACAAAAATTCTTTGATGACCTCATTTTCCCCCTTCATCAAAAATTACATCCCTAGAGAGTATAACTTTATGAGTCTTGGGATTGTAGATTATATATGCATTTTTAGACTCATAATACCCTACAAATATACAAGCTTGAATTTTTGGATCAATATTCTTCCTTTTCTCATCAAGAATGTGTGCATATGCTAAAGAACCAAACACTTTGAAGTGCTTTACATTTGGTTTCTTTCTGTACCATGTCTCATAAGGAGTGACACCAATTAAACTAGAAGTAGGACTTCTATTTAGAATATATATACTGGTTGTTATAGCCTCTGTCCAGTACATATGATTTTGATGCTTAGTCTGTAGCATCGATCTTGCCATCTCAACTATGGTGCATTTTTTTTCTCTGCCACACCATTTGTTGTGGGGTATAGGTAGTGGTAAATTGCCTTTTGATCCCACTTGCATTACAATATTTCAAGAATACTTTTGAGGAGTATTCACCTCATCGATCTGTCCTAAGACATTTTACATAATTACCACTTTGATTCTCTACATTGTTTCTAAAATCTATGAAGCAATCAAAAGCTTCATATTTATGTTTCAAAAAATAAATCTAGCACATTCTAGAGAAGTCATCTATGAAAGTGAGAAAATAAGAATAGTTTCTGAGACTCTGTGTTTGCATTGGTCCACAAATGTCTGAATGTACTAACTAAAGTGGATAGCTAGCTCTCCACACTTGTCCTTTCAGAAACTTTGACCTTGAGTGCTTTCCCAAAGCACATCCTTCACGAACTTGCAATGTCTTATCATCCCCTAATTTGATTTGAGATTTAAAAGTGGAATCTAGAGTAGCAAATAAATGTTCTTTGCCACTCATATGGTTTGAACAACCAATATCCAGAATCCATGTGTCATTTATATTCCGTTCCGATTGTTCGTATGACAAAAAAATAGTAGAGGTATCATCTTCTTCCCCATAATTACCATATTGACTATTGTTGCCTTGTGAAGATTTTGACCAGCAATCACAAGCGAAGTGACCTGGATTGCCATAGTTGAAACAAGCTGATTTGGACTTGTCACTTCCTCGCCCTTGATTTCCACTTTGTCGTGGATTTCCTCCTCAATTTTTATTTCCACCTCTTTTTTGATTGCCTCCTCTATATGAGTTGCCTCCTCTGTTGGAATTGCCTCCTTTGTTACGATTGCCTCCTCTGTAGTTGCTTTTGCCTCTACCTCTTTACTTACCTCTGCCTTGACCTCTTCCTCATCCTCTTCCATTGTTTTCATTGGAAGTGAAGGCCTTATCATAGCCTCTCGTAGTCTGGTTGAAGGAGTTTCAGGAAACCTCTCTTCATGTGACATTAACGATCGGATTAATGCATCGAATGTTAAAATGGAAAGATCTTTGGATTCTTCTATAATTATGGCAATATGGTTCCATTTTTTTTTAAGTGTTTGCAAAAAATTTATTACAATTATCTCAGGATTGATTTCTTTTCCTAGTGTAACCATTTTATCTACTATTGCTTTTACTCTAACACAATAATCACCGACTTTTTCATCATCTTTCAATTGGAGATTTTCCAAATCTCTCTTCAGTGTTTGAAGCCTTACTTGCTTCACTTGATTAATACCTTGGAATACATCCCTCAATGCTTTCCATGCGTCTTGAGCAGTCGTACAAGCAACAACATGGAATATTCACCATAGTGAATTTCTCCAATCTCTTCAAGAATGTTTCTTAACCATAGGGACTAAGTACTAGCATGAGTGATGGCTATATACTTAGCCTCATTTGATGACAATGCTACAACAGTTTGTTTCTTGGAACTCCATGTAATTAGTCCTGATCCTAGACTAAAATATTTCCCTGATGTAGATTTCCTATCATCTATGTTTCTACCCCAATCACTGTCACTGAAGCCAAATAATTTCATAGAATTTCATTTTTGGTAATGGATTCCAAAATCCCATGTACCTTTTACATATCTTAAAATTCTTTTAGTTGCTTGTAAATGCAGCTCAGATGGACTAGCCATAAACCTTGAAACTATAGAAACAACATATTGAATATCGGGCCTAGTGTTGGTGAGAAAAATCAGACTCCCAACCATGCTTCCGTAAGTGGTCATGTCAACCTTTTATGCTCCATCGTCCTTGCTCAATTGGATCCCATGTCTAGTAGGAGTTGCAACTGATTTGCACTGCTTCATAGAAAATTTCTTGATCATGTCTCGAACATACTTGTGTTGACATATGAAGATCCCTTTATTTTATTGATGCACTTCCATCCCTAGGAAGTATCACATTAAACCAAGATCTTTCATCTCGAACTGTTTCATCATGGATTTTTTGAACTCCATATTCATTTTATTGTTACTACCCATAAATATTAGATCATCCACATATAAACAAACTATGAGAATGTCTACTCCATGCTTTAGGTAGTACATATTTGGTTAACTTTTGCTTCTTGTGAATCCATACTCATTGAAATAGCCATCAATGCGTGAGTACCAAGATCTTGGTGCTTGCATGAGGCCATAAATTGCTTTCTTCAATTTGTAAACAAGGTTCTATTTTCCCTGTTCTTGGAAACCTTGATGTTGCTGAACATAAACCTCTTTTGTCAAGTATCCGTTCAAAAAAGCACTCTTTACATCCATGTGTTGAAAATTCCATCCTTTATGGGCTTCCAAGGAAAGAACTAATGTGATTGTCTCTTGTCTTGCAACAGGAGCAAAATTTTCCTCATATTCAATGCCATATTTTTGAGTAGAACCTTTTGCTACTAGTATCGCCTTATGCTTCTCAATGCTTCCATCAGTATTGTACTTGGTCTTGTAAACCCATTTACCTCCAACACATTTTTTACCTTTGGGTAGCTTTACTAGCTCCAATGTATCATTATTTTTTATAGAGATTATTTCCTTTTTCATGGCTTCTTGCCATACATTTTGAGTGCATGCCTTCTCATAGCTAGCTGGTTCTAGCTGTGCACTAGCCAATAAAGTATAATTGATTACATATCCTCTAGGTTCTTGGGAGTTATCATCCCCATACAATTGCAAATTATCAGGTTGTTGTAGAACTTAATTCATTTCATTAGCTTGGATTCTTGTGAATCTTCTTTGGAAATTTTGATCCAGAATCTGAAAGGAAGGATGATGTTTTAAAGTTCTTTTGCCTCTTGATGGAGAGTCAATGTCCATCGATGAAGAATTTAATGATCTCTGTGGAGAAGAACTTGGACTGGTGGTTGATGTACTTGATGTAGTACTCTTGATTGGCCTTGGAGAGGGTGGTGTGCCTTTCCTGGGAGACACCTATTGTACCTGCTATATTTGTGAAGAATTTACATCTTGGGACTCCTCATCAACAAAAATTCTTTGATGACCTCATTTTCCCCCTTCATCAAAAATTACATCCCTAGAGAGTATAACTTTATGAGTCTTGGGATTGTAGATTATATATGCATTTGTAGACTCATAATACCCTACAAATATACAAGCTTGAATTTTTGGATCAATATTCTTCCTTTTCTCATCAAGAATGTGTGCATATGCTAAAGAACCAAACACTTTGAAGTGCTTTACATTTGGTTTCTTTCTGTACCATGTCTCATAAGGAGTGACACCAATTAAACTAGAAGTAGGACTTCTATTTAGAATATATATACTGGTTTTTATAGCCTCTGTCCAGTACATATGATTTTGATGCTTAGTCTGTAGCATCGATCTTGCCATCTCAACTATGGTGCATTTTTTTTCTCTGCCACACCATTTGTTGTGGGGTATAGGTAGTGGTAAATTGCCTTTTGATCCCACTTGCATTACAATATTTCAAGAATACTTTTGAGGAGTATTCACCTCATCGATCTGTCCTAAGACATTTTACATAATTACCACTTTGATTCTCTACATTGTTTCTAAAATCTATGAAGCAATCAAAAGCTTTATATTTATGTTTCAAAAAATAAATCCAGCACATTCTAGAGAAGTCATCTATGAAAGTGAGAAAATAAGAATATTTTATGAGACTCTGTGTTTGCATTGGTCCACAAATGTCTGAATTTACTAACTAAAGTGGATAGCTAGCTCTCCACACTTGTCCTTTCAGAAACTTTGACCTTGAGTGCTTTCCCAAAGCACATCCTTCACAGACTTGCAATGTCTTATCATCCCCTAATTTGATTTGAGATTTAAAAGTGGAATCTAGAGTAGCAAATAAATGTTCTTTGCCACTCATATGGTTTGAACAACCAATATCCAAAATCCATGTGTCATTTATATTCTGTTCTGATTGTTCGTATGACTAAAAAATAGTAGAGGTATCATCTTCTTCTCCATAATTACCATATTGACTAACGTTGCCTTGTGAAGATTTTGACCAGCAGTCACAAACGAAGTGACCTGGATTGCCATAATTGAAACAAGCTGATTTGGACTTGTCACTTCCTCGCCCTTGATTTCCACTTTGTCGTGGATTTCCTCCTCAATTTTTATTTCCACCTCTTTTTTGATTGCCTCCTCTATATGAGTTGTCTCCTTTGTTGGAATTGCCTCCTTTGTTCTGATTGCCTCCTCTGTAGTTGCTTCTGCCTCTACCTCTTTGCTTACCTCTGCCTTGACCTCTTCCTCATCCTCTTCCATTGTTTTCATTGGAAGTGAAGGCCTTATCATCGCCTTCGTAGCTGGTTGAAGGAGTTTCGGGAAACCTCTCTTCATGTGACATTAACGATCGGATTAATGCATCGAATGTTAAAATGGAAAGATCTTTGGATTCTTCTATAATTATGGCAATATGGTTCCATTTTTTTTTAAGTGTTTGCAAAAAATTTATTACAATTATCTCAGGATTGATTTCTTTTCCTAGTGTAACCATTTTATCTACTATTGCTTTTACTCTAACACAATAATCACCGACTTTTTCATCATCTTTCAATTGGAGATTTTCCAAATCTCTCTTCAGTGTTTGAAGCCTTACTTGCTTCACTTGATTACTACCTTGGAATACATCCCTCAATGCTTTCCATGCGTCTTGAGCAGTCGTACAAGCAACAACATGGAATATTCACCATAGTGAATTTCTCCAATCTCTTCAAGAATGTTTCTTAACCATAGGGACTAAGTACTAGCATGAGTGATGGCTATATACTTAGCCTCATTTGATGACAATGCTACAACAGTTTGTTTCTTGGAACTCCATGTAATTAGTCCTGATCCTAGACTAAAATATTTCCCTGATGTAGATTTCCTATCATCTATGTTTCTACCCCAATCACTGTCACTGAAGCCAAATAATTTCATAGAATTTCATTTTTGGTAATGGATTCCAAAATCCCATGTACCTTTTACATATCTTAAAATTCTTTTAGTTGCTTGTAAATGCAGCTCAGATGGACTAGCCATAAACCTTGAAACTATAGAAACAACATATTGAATATCGGGCCTAGTGTTGGTGAGAAAAATCAGACTCCCAACCATGCTTCTGTAAGTGGTCATGTCAACCTTTTATGCTCCATCGTCCTTGCTCAATTGGATCCCATGTCTAGTAGGAGTTGCAACTGATTTGCACTGCTTCATAGAAAATTTCTTGATCATGTCTCGAACATACTTGTGTTGACATATGAAGATCCCTTTATTTTATTGATGCACTTCCATCCCTAGGAAGTATCACATTAAACCAAGATCTTTCATCTCGAATCTGTTTCATCATGGATTTTTTGAACTCCATATTCATTTTATTGTTACTACCCATAAATATTAGATCATCCACATATAAACAAACTATGAGAATGTCTACTCCATGCTTTAGGTAGTACATATTTGGTTAACTTTTGCTTCTTGTGAATCCATACTCATTGAAATAGCCATCAATGCGTGAGTACCAAGATCTTGGTGCTTGCATGAGGCCATAAATTGCTTTCTTCAATTTGTAAACAAGGTTCTATTTTCCCCTGTTCTTGGAAACCTTGATGTTGCTGAACATAAACCTCTTTTGTCAAGTATCCGTTCAAAAAAGCACTCTTTACATCCATGTGTTGAAAATTCCATCCTTTATGGGCTTCCAAAGAAAGAACTGATGTGATTGTCTCTTGTCTTGCAACAGGAGCAAAATTTTCCTCATATTCAATGCCATATTTTTGAGTAGAACCTTTTGCTACTAGTATCGCCTTATGCCTCTCAATGCTTCCATCAGTATTGTACTTGGTCTTGTAAACCCATTTACCTCCAACACATTTTTTACCTTTGGGTAGCTTTACTAGCTCCAATGTATCATTATTTTTTATAGAGATTATTTCCTTTTTCATGGCTTCTTGCCATACATTTTGAGTGCATGCCTTCTCATAGCTAGCTGGTTCTAGCTGTGCACTAGCCAATAAAGTATAATTGATTACATATCCTCTAGGTTCTTGGGAGTTATCATCCCCATACAATTGCAAATTATCAAGTTGTTGTAGAACTTAATTCATTTCATTAGCTTGGATTCTTGTGAATCTTCTTTGGAAATTTTGATCCAGAATCTGAAAGGAAGGATGATGTTTTAAAGTTCTTTTGCCTCTTGATGGAGAGTCAATGTCCATCGATGAAGAATTTAATGATCTCTGTGGAGAAGAACTTGGACTGGTGGTTGATGTACTTGATGTAGTACTCTTGATTGGCCTTGGAGAGGGTGGTGTGCCTTTCCTGGGAGACACCTATTGTACCTGCTATATTTGTGAAGAATTTACATCTTGGGACTCCTCATCAACAAAAATTCTTTGATGACCTCATTTTCCCCCTTCATCAAAAATTACATCCCTAGAGAGTATAACTTTATGAGTCTTGGGATTGTAGATTATATATGCATTTGTAGACTCATAATACCCTACAAATATACAAGCTTGAATTTTTGGATCAATATTCTTCCTTTTCTCATCAAGAATGTGTGCATATGCTAAAGAACCAAACACTTGAAGTGCTTTACATTTGGTTTCTTTTCGTACCATGTCTCATAAGGAGTGACACCAATTAAACTAGAAGTAGGACTTCTATTTAGAATATATATACTGGTTGTTATAGCCTCTGTCCAGTACATATGATTTTGATGCTTAGTCTGTAGCATCGATCTTGCCATCTCAACTATGGTGCATTTTTTTTCTCTGCCACACCATTTGTTGTGGGGTATAGGTAGTGGTAAATTGCCTTTTGATCCCACTTGCATTACAATATTTCAAGAATACTTTTGAGGAGTATTCACCTCATCGATCTGTCCTAAGACATTTTACATAATTACCACTTTGATTCTCTACATTGTTTCTAAAATCTATGAAGCAATCAAAAGCTTCATATTTATGTTTCAAAAAATAAATCCAACACATTCTAGAGAAGTCATCTATGAAAGTGAGAAAATAAGAATAGTTTCTGAGACTCTGTGTTTGCATTGGTCCACAAATGTCTGAATGTACTAACTAAAGTGGATAGCTAGCTCTCCACACTTGTCCTTTCGAAACTTTGACCTTGAGTGCTTTCCTAAAGCACATCCTTCACGAACTTGCAATGTCTTATCATCCCCTAATTTGATTTGAGATTTAAAAGTGGAATCTAGAGTAGAAAATAAATATTCTTTGCCACTCATATGGTTTGAACAACCAATATCCAAAATCCATGTGTCATTTAGATTTTGTTATGATTTTCCATATGACAAAAAAATATTAGAGTTATCATCTTCTTCTCCATAATTACCATATTGACTAACGTTGCCTTGTGAAGATTTTGACCAGCAGATCGCAAACGAAGTGACCCGGATTGCCATAATTGAAACATGCTAATTTGGACTTGTCACTTCCTCGCCCTTGATTGCCACTTTGTCCTGGATTTCCACCTCAATTTTTATTTCCACCTCTTTTTTGATTGCCTCCTCTATATGAGTTGTCTCCTCTGTTGGAATTGCCTCCTTTGTTACGATTGCCTCCTCTGTAGTTGCTTTTGCCTCTACCTCTTTTCTTACCTCTGCCTTGACCTCTTCCTCATCCTCTTCCATTGTTTTCATTGGAAGTGAAGGCCTTATCATAGCCTCTGTAGCTGGTTGAAGGAGTTTCGGGAAACCTCTCTTCATGTGACATTAACGATCGGATTAATGCATCGAATGTTAAAATGGAAAGATATTTGGATTCTTCTATAATTATGGCAATATGGTTCCATTTTTTTTTAAGTGTTTGCAAAAAATTTATTACAATTATCTCAGGATTGATTTCTTTTCCTAGTGTAACCATTTTATCTACTATTGCTTTTACTCTAACACAATAATCACCGACTTTTTCATCATCTTTCAATTGGAGATTTTCCAAATCTCTCTTCAGTGTTTGAAGCCTTACTTGCTTCACTTGATTACTACCTTGGAATACATCCCTCAATGCTTTCCATGCGTCTTGAGCAGTCGTACAAGCAACAATTCTAGGAATATGCTTTTCTCCAATGCGGCTTGGAGATGAGAAAGAGTAGATGAGTTGCTCTTTTTCTCTTATTTTTGAGTTTTCTTGTCTGTTGCATCAAGTGTGGTCTAGTTTGTGGGTTCTGTATAGCCTTCCTCTATCATGTCCCACAAACCTCTTCCAATGAGCAGGGTCTTCATCTTTATAGACCACTACTCATAGTCATAACCGTTAAATTTTGGGATAGGTAAGCTATTATCTGAGGCCATAGTTACCAAAAAAATCTCTTTATTTCATGGTTACAAAAGTACTTTGTTGAATGAAAGAAAGAAGAAGAAGGAAGAAATAAGATATTACAAATTTAATTCAAATTTAACTTGTTCTACTCTATCATTGACTGCTTGCTCCTCTTGATGTGGGGATGCAATCTCTTGATTTGTAAAGTTATCTGCCACTTCTTCTTCGTCGTCACTTATTGGTATGATTTCCGATGATGGTGGTTCTAGGATTTCAATTGAAATGTTGTAGTGTGTGTACTATGATTATTGTGGTGTAGCTTGGATGGATTCTGATTGTTCAAATTGACTTCTAAATGAATTATCTTCAAAATATTCTTCGTACCCTGAGTCAGGATGCCTTTGATGTGTGATTACTGTGTTTTGAAGTTGACTAAACACAATGTTGAGTCCATAACCTCTTCCATTTTCATCAAAAAATTTTGCACCTTCTCTTGCATGATAACACTGATTAGGTCTAATCATCAAACGCCTTTTACAAAATACTAAGCCTCTTAGGTTTATTACACACTCTTTCCTCTCAGGAAAGTTATCAATTTATCTTTCAATCTCTGAGTATTTCACAAAAAAATGAAATGTACAATCTCTTTGTGGATGACAATATTAAGCCTTCAAGGCTTTTAGAACAAAATTTTAAAATTTAAACTTATTAAAAAAAATTAAATATTCATATTTAATAAAAAATAATTTTATAATCATTAAAAACTAAGTTTTAAAATAATTATAAATTAATTTTTATTAAATTAATATTTAATAATTTTAAATTTCTAAAGTTAAAATAGTAAAAAAAAATTAAACAAAATTTATCTCTAGACCATTCGAAACCGTGACCTCTTGATAGTCACAAAACCTTATACGAATGCACCATGGAGTTTAATTTAAAACTCAAAGGATCCGTGATCCTTTTCAACTATGCTTTCCAGGCGATTTCAAAAAAAACAAAGCAAAATAGTGCCCAGCGGGATTCAAACTCGTGACACCTAGATCACAAGCGCTGCGCATTAGCTACTCGAGCTACACCCACGACTGAGTATGGAGGAGGAGGGTTTTGTATTTAACAAGCTCTTGTCATCGATTGCAAAGAAAAAAAAACAATAATCCCACATTCAGTAGGATGGAGGCAATGCAAGGGTTTATAACCCTGGGTGTGTGCCTTTTGAAATGATTACCTTCAGGCAATCAATGATCACCCCTTTTGCCTCTGATTACCAATCGTTCCTCGCCACGTTGCTTCCTTCATTGCCATGTTATCTATCCATGTCAGCTTCTAAGTCATCCAGTCAACGTGGATCTTGTTCTCATCTCACCACATGCTGCTCTCTAATTGGTTCTCCTGCATCGCTCCTATCTCTGCATGCTTATTCTGGCCTGCTCTAGACTTTACCTCGATCCACATGCTTCATGCTTATCTCACCTTGATCTACGTGCTATGGGCCCCACCTCAACCTCACTATGGGCTATGTGCTATGGGCTTCTCTCTCCTCGGTCCTCGGGCTTCCCTCACCTCGATCCTCATGCCCTCTCGGCTTCGGCTCTGATACCAGATGTGGTTTGAGAGAAATTAGGAGCAAAAAATAGAAAATTAATATTATATTCAACCTAAGGAATAATAGGTTACATTGGTATTTGTACTCGTAAAAATAAATGAACTTAAGGAATATAGGGAATTTAGGGAAATAGAATAAATAGGGAGGAAAATAGAAAGGGAAAATGAGTTGGTTCTCCTTGCCGCCCTTGTCGTCCAATCCTGCCCAGTTAGTTGTTGTCCAAGTCAAACTTACCTACCCAGTCAGCTATCGTCCAAGGAGGTAAAAGGGGTAAGATCCAAAGCTTACCATTGAAACAATTTTTTTACCTTTTTTACTCCTTTTTGCTCCTTTTACTAGATTTATTTCCAACATCCACCCCACCACGTACAGGGGAACCAAACTTATCACAAAGCAAATGTGCTTCCACAAATTTACTTTACCATTGTAATCAGCAGGAGCATACACATTTGTAAGTAGGATGGTTTCACTAGATTCATTATCATGTCCGACCATCGAAATAGACTATCTACTAGAAATCCATGTAAGATGGAATATCTTAACTGGATTCCATAAACAAGCAACACCACCATCATATCCACATACACCAATACACTAGCATTACGCCCTTATCCACAACTTGGGAGCAGTACTGAACATACTATCAATAACCAATTTAGTCTCCTGAATAAACACCACATTCGAAGAATACATACAAACCAAATCATGAACAACTTTTTGCCTAGGGATGTTGCTCAACCCCCTTACATTCCATGAGAGGATAATGATTTTTTGGGGTTATAAAAATAGGAGTCCAATGTTCTCACCAAGTCTGACTCCACAAAAGCCTCCCCCATTAACTTAATTTTATCCTGGTCCTTCTTCTGACCCACCTTCAAATTCTTATCCAAATATATATATATATATATATATATATAAAAAAAAAAATATAAATATATATATATATATATATATATATATATATATATATATATATTTTGTTTCAATCCCAACACCATAGGAATTTTGCAATCCAAGGATGACTGCATCAGTGCCTGAGTAGGAGAGGGCATAACTAAATTTATACAACTTTCCAAAATAGTTTCCCTTATAGGGATAGACCCATCCATGTACCCTATACTCAGATCCAAAGCCCTTTGTTCTTCATTTAAACCCCCTAGATATGATTCCTTAAGTACCCCCTCAAGAAGAGACATCAGATTCGGCCTTGTTATATTTGCATCAGGTAGTGACGTTTTAAGTATCTCCATGCACTGATCAAGATCATCTAATATTTCAAAATGGTTGAGTAGAGCATCTGGCTGGCTATCCTTAAGGTATTTTTTTGCCCTTCGTCCTCTATTTTGGGATTTTACTGAAACAAAACCTTCCTTATCCCGTTCCCCTTCCTTTATCAGGGATTTTACTTTATCCAAACTTTTTCCAAACTGAGAGGGCCCAGGATTTGAAGCCATATAAGGGATAAACTTAGGGCATTTTCTTTACAGGTGGTCATATTCATGATAAATCTGACAACGAAATGGAAGAGCTTCATATTCAAGTTTTTGAACCCATGTAGTTGATCCAAATTGAATTTCAATATAATCTAGAATAAGATTATTTAAGTCAATTTCAACACAAATACGAGCTACAGAGATTACCTTTTTATCCATTATCTATTGTGACGGTCCAAATGGCTTCCCAAGCATAAGGGCAATCTTATGCAAGATATGAGTTCTCCAGAATTCCAATGGGAGCCATGGAATTTGCACCCATACTAGAACCTGCGATGACCACTCCTATGATGGGTTGAAACCCACATGCCAGGCTTTAAGAAAGAGTCCCATTTGGTTATAGAAATAAGGACCCCATTCAAATGCTTTGTTACGATCTTCAATACAAGAGAAAACCACCATAAAATAGTTATTTGCACTCAGTATCACCTCCACATCACCTTCAGGATTCCAAGTTTTCCTGACCCAGGCCTCCACAAAGGGGAGATAAATTTGGATGCCCAAAATTTTACCAATAAGGGTATGTTTTGTTAGATACTCCACATATTCCACCGTTGAGTCTGGTTGAACCACTAGAACTGGCCTGGCTTCACATTGTTCCAAACATCCATTGGAAAATCCTGTTCCTTCCAGTAATTTTCAAATGAAAAAATATCATGAGAATGCACTCTCTATGCCGAACCTGATGCCATCACGACATTCCTCTAATTTTTTAGACCTCCTTCGAAAGCTGCTGCCATCCCTGCAGAGAATTTTTTCTTCATCAAACCCTAGCAGAGTAGTTTTATAGTTAAGGTATTCATGAATACTTCCTCTCCTTGATATATTTAAGCATATATGATTTTTATTGACATACATGTGCATAAGGAAATAGGTCCATAGAAGAACCATAGATGGCTAGTCCAAAAATTGATGCATGCCTCCCACACACACATATATAAGCAAGACACAAAAATAAGTAAAACTTAAAGACATATACACACATAGAGAAATGAATTAATAGATAACCATATATGGCTAGTCCAAAAATTGATGTAGGACTCCTATATATATATATATATATATATATATATATATATATATATATATATATATATATATATATATACACATAATCTTACACACATATCCTACCAAAAGTGAGGTTTTGATTTTTCCAAAAGTCACTTTGCAATTGACTATTGTATAGAAAGAAATAAAATAAATCCTTACAAACTAAATCAAATACAAACTTGATGATACCTTACAAAGCTAATAATAATCCTATTTATAGATTACAAAGATGAGGGTTTCCCTCCAAAACTCATGGAAATATTTTAGGATGACCGATCCTTCTCATATTGGGTCATCTCTTATATGAGTTGTGAGTCCTTTCAAGTTTCTCTAGATATGGTATCTTAAATTCCAAATGGTTTTATGCCTATGGGTGAGAAAATACTACCACTATATCTAACTACACTTTTTAAGAATCCCCATAATCTATGCATGAAATATTTTTACTTTTAATGATCCAAATTCGAGAGTGGATTTGTCATGGCTTCCTAGCTCCAAATGTACTTTTCAAGAAATATGTAGCTTCTATTTTTCAATAAAGGACAACTATTTTAGAAGATTGCACACCTCAAAAAATCTTATATTTTTAGGACATAGTGACTTTTCTTTAGAAAGTTTCTTCACCATTTGATCTCAAGACTTTTGTTGACCTTAGGCTTTTTTACTATTGGACCTCCAATGTCAGAGATTTTATTTTTATATTTTTATTAAACTTTCTATAGGTCTAATTATTGGAATTTATCCTTTTTAGCCTTTTAATACTCATAAAATTTTGATTAGAGGTTTATCTTTGTTCACTTATTGCACTTTTGCATTTGCTACCATAAAATGGTGTACTAAGATGTCATTATAGTTCTAGTGACTCATAGGGTATATTTAGCCTACTAAATATAATTAATATAGAGAATATATAGCCTTATTCCATCTATCATAGATTCATGAAATGTACACCTATTTTATATGGAAGTGAAGTTTAGGACATCACTAGTCACTCTATATATTTATATCTTTGTAACTAATAGATCTGTTACAATACCACAATATTAGGATTACTACCATATATTATATATAATTTTAGATATTTATGCTTACAAAAATCAAAATTTCTCCCACAAATTTGAAGAAGCCCAAAAATTTCTATATGCCTTGAAGAGTCACTATGACTGTTGAACTTCTAGAATGCAAAATGAAGGTTTGTAACATAATTTTCTCTCTTGTAAATGTACAATAGTATAAATTATATTTATAGGAATGTATATAAAGCATTGTAATACTTTTGAGTTTATTTTGTGTAAAAAATAACATTCTATTCCATTCATTTTGCAAACTACATGCTTGTTGTCCCTGATTTCCTAAAACCTACAATCAACTTGCATAGCTTATAAATTTTATTTTATAGATATTTTTTGTATGTGCCATATTGCATTTGAAAGGATATTTTTTGTATAATATAAAGATAAAATTTTATTTAATTCTATGTATTTTTGGTCCCTCAAATTGTGATTGTCCCACTACTACAATTTCTGCTGTAATTTTTGCTAATATTTTTTGCTACGATTTTTGTTACTGGATTTTTGCTGTTGTGTTTGCTGTACTTTTTTCTCCTCAATTTTGGGTTGAATGATTCATTTGGTATCATATATTAGATATTTTTTTGGTTTTATTTAACGTGGTTTCATGGTTCTTGTTCAATTTCATTGAAGAAAAACTTCATTTTTTATTGCCAAAGTCTAATGGCCCACTTCAACAACTCATTATCCATTCCAAAATTTAATGGGAAATATTATCACTATTGTAGCATAAATATAAGGATATTTTTAATTGAAAAATATATTTTAGATTTATTAGAGAGTGGTTATGAAGAACAACCTAATTGGAATACATTAGAAGGAAATGATAGGACAACAAAAAGGGAAACAAAGAAGAAGAATTCATTATCCCTCTACCATATTTAGTCTACTCTTGACAAGAGTTTATTTCCATGCATTATTGCTACTACACCATGCAAGGAGGCTTGGAAGTATCGTCAATAGGCTTACCAAGAAAGTGACCAAGTGATAATGGTTAAGTTGCAAACTAGAAAGAAAGAGTTTGAGAATCTATAGATGAAATAGGTTGAAAGTGTGGGTGATTATAATGTTAGACTGAAGGATATGGTGAACAAGATGGTCACCCTTGGAGAGATCTTGAAAAAAGAGGTACTTGTGAAAAATTTATTGAGATATATTACCCCTAAATGGAATCATGTTGTAAAATTTTTTTAGGAGAGTAAATATTTTTCTACACTTGAATTTAAATGCCTAGTTGGTTCTCTTATATCACATGAGGAAATACTAAGAGAAACTAGTAAATAAAATAAAGAGAATGCTTTGAATTGCATGTTGAAAACTTCTGAGAATGATGAATTTGGTCCAAGAACAAGTTAACAAACATATATAAGAGGGAGAAATTCTAATTACTTAATAGATAGAGGAGGAAGAGGATGAGGACTTGTTGCTATTGGAAGAGGACAAGTTAAGTGTTGGACAACTTGTAGAAAAGAACTATAAAGTTCTATTTGATAAAAATGAATGTATAATTTATGATAAGAATAATAGGAACTATGTGGTCACCAATGTTCTTATATCAAATAACCAGATGTTTCCTTTGAATTTTAGAGTATGAATGAACATGACACACATGGAACTTGAATATAAGAATTAGCTTTGGAATCTCGTATTTGGACACTTGAATTTTATAAGTCTATAATTTTTGTCTTCACAAGAAATGGTAAATTGACTACCTAAGGTTGGAGAGCACAAGGATGTGTGTGAAGCATATGTGATTAGAAATCATGCAAGGAAGGATTTTCCAAAAGAAAAAGCATGGAGGGTGTCATACCCACTCCAATTTGTACATTTTGATATTTGTGGACCTATACAACACAATGTTTTAGTAAGGCTTCTTATTTCTCATATTCATTGATGATTTTTCAAGGAATTATTGGGTGTACATTTTGAAACATAAGGATGAATTTTTTAGCATGTTCAAGAATTTCAAAGCATTGGTTGAGAATGACAGTGGACATAAAATAAGGTGTTCGAGAACTAACTATGGAGGAGAATTTATTCAAATGAGTTGAATATTTTTTGTAAAAAATATGGTATCAAGAGGTAACTCACTACAACCGATACACCATAACAAAATGGGGTAGCTAAGAGAAAAAATAGAACCTTTGTATAAATTACAATAAGCATGTTGAAAAAAAAAGGTTTGAGCAATTCTTATTGGTCTTATGCAGTTGATATAGTAGTATACATTATGAATAGATGCTCCATAATATCACTACATAAGAAGACTCCACATGAAGCATTGTATGGAACAACGCCCATTGTAAGTCATTTGAGAGTTTTTTGTTGTCTTACATATGCACATGTGAATGATGAAATGAGAAATTAGTTATACCCCAAGATTTAGCCACGCATTCTTGTAGGATATTCTAAAATAAGACATATAGACTATATAATCCAAAAACTCACAATTTTGTAGTCTTTAGAGATGTAATTTTTTATGAAATGGGAGTGTATAGACATCAAAAACCTGTAGGAAAAACATTTGATGTTGAAGAAGATAATACAGTTGGGGGATATCCTTTAAATGTTTCCTCTACTTCTTCAAACCGATCTAGTAGTTCATCAACAAGATCAAGGGAGACTACATCAAGTTCAGGCACAAGCTTCTCATCTAAAAGTCCCACCAAGAATACAATTAAAGGTAAGGGAATACTCAAAGTACATCCAACCAACCAAATGATGGACAAGGACTTTCAAAGGAGGTTAACAAGAAGTCAATTGCAAGAGTTGCACCATGTTTATTTAAGATTGAAAAATCTCCAAATGTATGGTGATGATGAAGAAGAACCAAAAGGTGAGTTGTTGAATTATAATCTATTTTATGAAGCTAATTTTAAACCTTCATGTCATAAATATGCTCATACTAATGATGTTTGGGAGCAAGCAATGAAAGAATAATCCATTGAAAAAATAACAATTGGGAACTTGTGGAATTGCCCAATGATAATAATATTGTTTGACCCAAGTGGGTCTACAAAACAAATTATAATAGATATTGAAGCAAAGGGAGATACAAAGCAAGGTTTGTTGTAAAATTATTCACTCAAATATATGGTGTGGATTATGAAGAAACATTTTCTCTTGTTGCAATATAAGAGACAATCTAGACGGTTCTTTCATTGGCAGCCCATAAATAGTGGAAATTTTATTACATGGATGTGAAAAGTACATTATTGAATGGTTATCTAAATGAGGAGGTTTTATCTGGATGGTTATTTCATTGTAATCCCATAAACAATGTAAATTTTATTACCTAGACATGAAAAGTGTATTTATTGAATTATTACCTAGATGGGGAGGTTTACATTCAGTAACCTCAAGGATTTGAAGTGGAAGGAAAGTAAAACCATGTTTAAAAATTGAAGAGAGCATTATTTGGATTTAATCAAGCACCTAGAGCATGGTACTCAAGAATTTATGGGTACTTCGAATATTATGGTTTTAAGAAAAGCAATAATGACCCCACACTCTATTTCAACAATGAAGGTCATGATATTCTTCTTGTGTGCCTACTTGTTGATGATTTGATCTATATAGGAAGTATTTAAAATATGATGAATAATTTTAAGCATGCTATGATGAAGGAATTTGATATGAAATATTTAGGATTGATGTAATGCATTCTTGGTGTGGAAGTACATCAAGGTGATTGTAAAATTTTCAATTGTCATTCAAAATATGTAAAGGATATATTGAAGAAATATGGAATGGAAAATTGCAAACTAGTTTGGACACCTGTGACACATGGAGAAGTTTTGTGTAGATATAATTAAGAAGATAAAGTTGATGAATTTTATTTTAGAAGCATTGTTGGGAGCTTAATATTCCTTACTACAACAAGACCGTATATTGCATTTGTAGTTTAACTTGAATAAAGGTACATGGATGGATATTCAAAAAACCACATGAGAGAAGCCAAGAGAATCTTGAGGTAAGTCAAATAAACCTTGAATTTTGGCATACATTATGATGCTAACAACAAATTAAAGCTTGTTGGATACAATGACTCAAATTGGGGAAGTTGCTTAGATGATAGAAAATCAACTTCTAGAAATTATTTTTCACTTGGTTCAAGAGTTATAATATGGACCACAAATAATCAAAGTATTGTTGCTTTATATTCTACAACATTAGAATATATGGCAACTACTACATCAAGTGCACAAGAACTTTGGTTGATAAAGGTACTTGAAGATATTGGTGAAGTTCAAAATAGTCCAACAACAATTTTTTATGACAACACAAGTGCAATAAAGATTTCAAAAAATCTAGTCCATCATAGAAAAACTAAACATATTAATTTGAATATTAATTTCATAAGATACATGGTAGAAAATAAGGTTGTAGATTTTAAATATTGCAACACCAAACAATAGCTTGCAGACCTGTTTACTAAAGGTGTCAATAAAGAACCATTTTTGAGATTGAGAGACAAACTTGTATCACTACATCAAGGGGAAGTATGTTGGGGATTGATGTTGATCAAGAAAAACACAAAATAAAAATCTCACCCATGAATTTGAAGAAGCCCAAAAGTTTCTATAGGTCTTGAAGAGTCATTGTGACTGTTGGACTTTTAGAATACGAAATGAAGGGTTGTAACATCATTTCTCTCTTGTAAATATACAATAGTGTAAAATAGTTGTAGAAAAATAAGGATAAAGCATTTTAGTACTTAATATTTCATTTTTAATTATAAATAACATTCCATTCCATTCATTTTTTGAAATGTGTGCTTGTTGTCCTTGATTTCCTAAGACCTACAATCAAATTGTAGAGCTTATAACATTTACTTTATAGGTCCATTTTGCATGTGTAATACACCGTTGGAAAGGTTATTTTGGGTATAATATTATCATAAAATTTAATAGAATTATGATTAGTTTTGATCCCTCATGTTTTGATTGTCCCATTGCTGAAATTTCTATTGCAATTTTTGTTGTAATTTTTTGCTGCATTTTTTGTTGTTTGTTTTGCTGAACTTTTTTGCTCCTTGGTTTTTGTTAAATACATCATATAATATATGTATAAGTATTTTAAGAAGTTAGAATTTACCCATTGGGCATGGATTCAAAAAGGCACCCACTAGCTGCTCAAGTCCTCATTTTCCTCCTATTTTTCTTATTTCATATTGGATTGGGACATCCAAACAACTTCTTCAATAGAACTAGGTACATGCTAGTACTAATATTTCCTTTATTTTTGGAACCACCAAAGTGAGGTCCCCAATTTTTGGTCAAGCCTCTTAATGTCCCTTTGTACTTGCAAATGAAGAGACTCTTTACATGTGCCACATTGACCTCTTCATAGGGATAATAGTCCAGAATGTTAGTTTCCAATTGTATTACCTATTATTTTAAGGGTAGAGAAGGTGTGAACAAAAATTTTCCTCCTCATCATGATCCTTATCATATCTTGGTTGAGCTATAGACCCATGCCCTTATTGTTGTATATGGATATCCCCCTTTGAGACTTATTCTTTTTGTTTAGGATGTTCATAGTCCTCATTTTTTTCCCTTTGGAGGGATATTTTTCATATCATTCTAGTGTGTTCATGGATGGAGTTCTCAGCTTGACTTTGAATTTATTTACTTTTACGTTGAATCTAACCATGATTAAGACAACCAACTAGTCCGAATTTGTGATTGAATGTGAAGACAAAGATTCGTATTCTTTATGATCCTTTACTTTGAGTGAGGCCACCAATAGTTTGGAATCCATGTCTTGTTATATGATATTGTGCACTTGGTATATGAAGACCATATCTTGTGCAAATGCTTGAATGGGGGTGTCAAGCCTTCACTAGTTTACTTTGGAATTATTTTTATTAGTGATTCTATGAACTTTCTCCAATGCTTGGTGGTTCTATAGGTCATAGTATACTCTTATATCCCTAGGAAAGGGATGGTTGTTGAGGTGGGATAGCCATCTTAGACTTATGGGTCCTTTAGATTTTAGTTAAGTCATCAAGTGAATATACAATATACTCTAAAAGCAAATAGATCAAGATCTTCATCCAAACCTTAATCTCATATCTTCAATAGTGTCTTATCTTGATTTTAGTTCTAGGGAGGAGTCCCCAAGTGAATAAATAGAAATTTCAAAAAGTATGGGTAGGCATAGACACTCACCAAGTCTATCCTAACTTTTTTTTTTAGATTATGGGACCAATGATATGTCATTAGGGTCCCACCATGTATGTCATTAAACTAGTGTCATTTTTAATTATCTTAGTTATAACAATCAATGGTTGGGAGGAGCAACATAGCCAAGTCATAGTTGAGAGCATGGGGTTTCACTTAATCGAGGACCTACAATATTTTTTTACAAGAGAAAATTCTTCTTAAGATGTGATATTTAGGTGCACTTACACTTAAATGGGGAAAATGGATGTGAGAGATAAAATAAAACAACTCAAGAAAATAAAAATGGTGGCAATACATAAAAATATTTGTAATAATCTCTCTACACAATAGGTCTAAATGTTATGTGCTAGTGGTGAGCAATTCCTCTCCATGACATAGTTAAGTACAAATTATTTTTACCGACATACATGCACATAATAAAATGGACCCATTAGAGATCCATATATGTCTAGTCCAAAAATTGATGTAGGCCTCTAACACACACATATATAAGAAAAACCCAAAAATAGGTAAAAATTACAAACACATACACACACAAAAATGGGTGAGTGGATAACCACAAATGACTAGTACAAAAATTAATGCAAGACTCCATATATATATATATATATATATATATATATATTTATTTATATTTATATAAATATTGTGCTAGAGGTGGGTGTTTGATTTACCCACAAACCACTCAAGAACTAATTGTTGTATTAAAATAAATGATAGAAAATTTTACAAAATAAATAAAATGAAAACCTGCTAATACTTTATAAGGCTAATACTACTCTTGTTTATAGATTACAAATAGGAGGGTTTCCATCCAAAACTCATGCAAATATTTCAAGACGACTATTACCTCTAATATGAGGTCATGTCTCATATAAGTTCTTAGTACTTACAAGGTTCTCTAGATTTGGTATCTTAAATGTCAAATGGTTCTAAGCCTTTCTATAAGTAGATACTACAATTATTTGAACTACCGTTTTTAAAACCCCCACATTATAGGTGTAGAGCATTTTTTATATTAATTCTCTAGATTCATGTTTTGCTTTATCAGGCTTTGTAGATTTTTTTTTTCCTTCAAAGAAGTATGTAATATTTTCTACACATTTCAAAAGTGGAATTCTGAGTCATGAACACACACATGAATAAAGGTCTTATCAAAAATACCTAATAAATCAAATACCGGATCTCATATGCAAGAAATTTTCAAATGCCATAAGTTCTTAAGTCATGAACAAAAGGTGATAATAAAAGTCTCAAAGATATAAAGATAAATAGTCCCAAAATATGAAGAAAAACTCTCAAAGAATAAAATGCCAATGTCCTAAAAGTTAAATCAATAAAGTGCACATTTTTTGAGGAATATTGTCCTTCCAATAAAATATATTTTGAAAGGACACCAATAACTTGGAGCCATGATAGAGGCAACTTGAAGATCCAAAACATTAAACTAAAGCAATATTCTCCATCCAGGTGATGGGAATTTTTAGAAAATGGGTAGATGGTAATTAAGGTGGTATATTCTCATCGAAAGGCCAAGATCAATTGATATTTGTATATTCAAATTCATAGAGTTCTAAAGGGATAAATAGTCAGACAAGACATGACTCAATATATAAAATGTAAGACACCTAGAAATCTCTGCATGAATTTAGGAGGGAAAATTCTCCTTCGTAAATCTATAAATAGTAGTGTTAGCTTTGTAAAGTATTTACAAGTTTGAAATTCTATGTATTTGTACGATTCCCTTTCATTTATCTCTATAAAAACGATTGTGGTTCTTGAGAAACTTATGGGTAATTTCGAATCTCCACTTTTAGCACAATATTTCTAAAAGTTTACCTATACTTTTTGGCTTTTACATATAGACCTATTATTTTTTATGTATATGTCTTTGTGTTATTTTGCATTAATATCATATTTTATAATTTTATGTGTGTGAGGGTCCTATTGGAACCGATTCTTGCATCCATAGGATTCGATTGTCATGCTGCAAAAATCCGTTTGAAACCAATGAGCTATTACAGGCTCTGGTCAACCTGCCTCTTCGTTCTATTAAACACGAATATTGCTAAAAGAAAACTACAGAACGGGTAAGGAAACCCCAACGGTAATTCTATGATAAAACGTTGATTACACGCTCCAGATTAATGTAACACTATACGTATTAAAATGACCAAGCAAGAAAATAACCAATTGTTATGCCTTATGTAGACCGGTGCCTAGATTCATTGGGTTGTTATAGCAATTTAACAACAATTTTGACATGAACAGAGAGAATGGGGAAAAGAAAATTGGCGCTCTTAGATTTATTCGAATATCGTAATAAAACTAAAAGTTAACCAATGAAAGAAACGTATATAATGCATTCAAATAATGTAATCCATTACATAGTGACACACAATACTGAGACAAAGATATAACAGGAATAAAACTCAGAATTGTATTGATTTCATAAAATATTACATGCAGAGTGGGCAAGATGCCTTTTAACTCTATTTTTCTCAAAGAAATACATCAATACAATGAAGAAGACTCTATTCAAATAATGTAACAGGTCTCTCCTACTCTCCTTGTTCCAATATAGTAACAGTAGAGTCTCTGAATCCTAGGCTCAATAGGACAGGAAATAATCTCAGCTTCTTGAGCACTTTCCTATCAAAATCCTGCACAAAAAAGGGAGGAATAAGAAATGAGAGAGAAAAATAGACATAGAAGGGGATACAACAACACAACTAACAGGGCACTCAAGTATACCTCTTAGAAAAAATGCTATTCTCTAATTGCTTGATGCAGAATCTGAACATGTCTGCTTCCTTTTATAGTTGTTGGTTCTTGATTCTATTATTTTTAGTTTATTTCTAGCCTTACACTTGTCCTATTCTAAGTTGATCTTCAAAATTGGTACAACTGGCTTCCACTATCTTTTTTGTTTGGGTTGAATCCTTCTCTTTGACCTTTTCAAATAGTTTCTTATGTTAACCGGTGATGGTGGTTTTAGGAGAGTCTATTTTCTTTTCCATTATTTCTTCAACTATTTCTACTATTCCTTCTTGAACTGTCTCCTTTTGAGCATTGGCTCTTTAACTACTTTAGGGACTTTTTCTATTGTCTTAGGTCTTTGTTGTGTTGAACTTACTTTCAGCTGTTGACCGTAAGTTTCAACCTTTTTCCCTTTTTGACCTTGTTGCAGCCTCTTTATTTGTTCACTTATTAATCTCCAAACTTCTGTGTCAAAGGTGGCAGCAAACCTTAGCATGTTCATCTCCTGCAAAATCCTATTTTTTTGTATGGCAAGAATGGACCTGTTTCTTTCATATTGGAAGAGTAACATCTCCACAATATTCACCAGAAAAGTAGTTTGTCTAGTCATTTCTGCCTCATCATCCGGTTCACACTCAAATATTTCTATGGTATGCTTGAATAGCTCTTCTACATCAGAGGCCTCCAAGCATTGGTCTAAGGATAGACCAATGTCTACCATTTTTCCTATTGCATCTTCTATCAGATTATCCATTTCAGTTACAACATTGATCCACCTTTCCTGGTTTACCCCAAACAGGGATGCTTTCAAAAACTCAAAATTGAGCTGGATTTTATTGCCATCATTTGTTATTATCTCTTGACCCTACAACTCTTCAAAATTATCTCCTATAAAATCAAGGGTAGGATGAATGACTTCAAAGTCTTCTTTCTCTTTCGTATCAATGTCAGAATTTCTCGAGCAGTTACTTGGATCACCCTTATCTGTCTAAACATTTCGGTGAACCCTCTAGCATGAGCTTGTATTTTCATTGACATTTGTTTCTTCATTGTATTCAGATAATAGGCATGATCTTGAATCTTTACCACTGAAGGGGGTTGTGTATTTGGAGTATCTTTTCGTGCCAATTCTTCCTATTGTTTATTTATTAATGCTTTCATTTCAGATTTTTCCCTCTCCTCTTTTTTCAATTGTTTCCTTAGCTCTACAATTTTTCCAATGAATTGGTCCATGGCTTGATTTTGCATTGCCTTGACAACTTTGACCATTTCACCTTCTTTTCCTAGTACTGATGAGCCCCTAGTTTCCTCATTAACTCTAAAGACAAGTGGGTCTTGTAGGGTAGGAAGATTTATCTCTGCTATATCTGATACAGGTGCTTCTAATTGTGATTCTTCTATAAACTATTCTCCTATATTTCCCATCCTTGCTACTAACTATAATTCTTGTTCATTTGTAGTAGTGAAGGTAGTTTGCTCATATGTCCTTTCCAAAAAAACCTTAGTAGAGGGCAAAGATAATATAGGCTTCTTCTTCTCTACAGTGGTTATCTCTATTTGATTCTTCACTAGGTGACTTCGAAACAGACCCCCAAATCCTACGTTCTTCTCATATTCATTTGTACTACTGATGGAATTTTAATCTCCTACCATTTTATTTTTAAAGAGGTAGGGCGCCATGGGTGCCAATTTCTTCACACTAGTTACAGCTAGTACTCTATCAAAAATGGGAATTACAGCTTGTTCTAGGAGAGAAGCTTTTTGAGTAGGTGTGGTTACAATTTCCTTTCCTTTATCTATACTTGGGTTTTTGGAAACTTCTTGGGAAGTGCTTGGTGTTGCTTCTATCCTGAGATGAGCACTTTCAGGAGGCCTAACCTATTGCTCTACTATATCTATAGTATTTACAGTGACCTCCATTTGATCAATACCCTATTCTTCTATCAACTCTAATAAGGGGTCTTCTTTGATTGCTTGAGCTGCTCCTAGTAAAATAGGTGCTACAGATTCTACTAAAATTTCTCGAAGCCTTCTTAATTCTGTAGGGTAATCATAGGCTTCATGAACCTATGTGCTTCCCTACTTTCAAGAGGGAAATCATCCCATACCCTTTGCAAATCTAATCCTTTTTCCATAGCTTCTAATAAGCTTTCTTCAAAAGCATTTGTACGATGCAGTATTCAAGCATATTCTCTTTTTTCCATCATTTTATTGTATATTCCTTTTGGGTCATAAAATCTCCAAGTTATCTCATCGAATCCCATGTTGTCCAACTCAAACATTCCCTTGAGCAGGGAAGGGTAGCCAACAAATATATAATCTCCAAAGTGACAGGGAACATTGAGCCAGGGGACTTTACCATGTTTCTTTACTAGTCTCATCTTAGCCTCTTCGGCCACCTGCCTACATAATTCCAAAGCTGCTAGGGATAATGGGCAATACTTTGGTAATAGCTTAGGGGGAATTTTAGCCCCATATAGCCTGATATAGGTAAAACCTTCTATGAAAAAGAAATCCCCAATCTCCTTTTCTTTGATAAAAGCCCTTACTCCTAGCCCTAACCTCTCAGGGACCAATCCGGTTAAAATCCAATGGATTTCTACCATGAAATGATCACAGAACCAGCCAAAGTGAGTTCGTCCTTCATGTATTCTCCAGAAACTACTTTGGACATAGGGGTTGTCAATGGATTTTACTCTTTTTTGGGCTTCTTCTCCCAATTGACCCGCTATCAGATGGATAAAAATTGAGTATTGAGAAAAATGGGGCATCTCGTGCCTTTTTAAATTCTACCATTTCTTCATGCATTTGGGTACTTAATTCTAATTCCTAGGCATAAATTGGGGTGTTATGTGCCCGATTGCATTGTGCAGCTAAATATAAAACCCTTTTAGTCACTCTACTGAGATCCTGTACTCCTAAGACTATGTTTATCATATCACAAAAATCTTGGACCCATGGCCTAAAAGCAGTTTTCCTAATTGGAAATTTCTTTTCTATTTTCTCATGTGTATCAAACAAAGTTTTAAAAACTTCCATGTCTATGAACATTCGAGATTGGTGTTTGATTACCTTTTGCACCAGAAAGGTGGTATACTCTATCAAATTGAAAACTTTCTGGATGTGTTCGACTTTAATACTGAATATCGATCGATCCTTATTGTCTCGAAATGTCCTCGTTCTTTCATCATACACCACTGCTAGCCACGCCATTAAATCTGAGGAGAAGTGAACCTTTGGACATATCAACTTCCCAAGGTTACTATTCCATCTATTATTTCTGGGGAAACCCTTGTATTGTAACCTCTAGGCTTTATGAAATAAGTCAGCCATTATCCATGGGGTCCTGCTATCATTCTCCATCACATGAGCAAAACTCTTGATACATGCATTATCAATCTCGTACTACTATGTTGGGGTAGGTTTCTTATCAGCTCCACATTTTTGAGCAAATTCATACATTGTGCTGTCGGGTACAAGCGGTCCAGAGATCTCAGAGTATGGTGATCGATCTGTGATGAATTTTACGGCTTCTCTAGTGTCTTTGGGTGCAAAAATGTCTCCCCATGATGCCATTTTGCTCAAGGTAGTGAGTATAGTTCTTCTCAAATAGGAAAGCTCAAAACTCCTCTTCTCTATATACCTCTTGTGTATCAATTTCTGCTCTTAGCTCACCAGGGTGGTAAACTTGACTGATTTTGTGAGCTCAAATACAGGGTGGTGAAATGGGTTCGATAAATTCACACATTTTGTCATCAATACGATGCCACCAACTACCTTTTAAAATTGTCCAAAGAAATTTTGCCAACACATCTTTCCCAAAGTTGGGCCTTAATGGTGGGTAATGTCCTTCATCCTACGTGCCCTTAAACCCTTTGGTTTGTGTACCTATAATCATTAAAAATCCACTATTGGCCGCTAGAACCTTTTCTTGTATGACATGGAACTGTGATGTGTGATAGGGATGGCTTCCATTTTGAATCTCATGCCACCTCGACCTCGAACGATAACTAAATATTTGGGATCGATTACATTTTAATTAGGCAGCAATCATCCTAGGGATCTCCATAAGATTTGGTTCTTGATGTGAGTGCCTGTCATTATCTTAGATATCCTTAGCTTCCTTGAGTCAACCATGATCGAGCGCAACCATTGGATCTACCTCCATTCTATCACAACCTTGGATATTTTTAGGACCTATGGGTTAGTTAACCAAAATAAAATATGCTTCAACCTTTATTTATTTTTAAAATTTTTTTTAATCATTTAGCTTACCATTGATTTACCTTTGAAATGTGCACCACCATTGGATTACATCGATATGGAGCGCATCCATTGGATTCTTCAGAAGATGCTTATCATTTAAACCCTGCTTGTATTTGAATTTGACTTGCTCACTGTTGTTAGATTCCTTTAATCTCAATGAAGCGCTATCGTCATATTATCATTAGTTGATTCATCACTTAAATATTTGATCCATGCCTACCATCGGATCTCTAAGGAGGGTTAGCACAGTCGTCGATGTCTAAGAACCTACATGATTGTTAGTCTACTAATTTATAATTTCTACTATAATAATCTCTTATCCATCTAATCTAGTTACCAATTAAAACCTTATATACACTTGTATTAAACATAGGCATTATATAATCCGTTCACCTTTCTACGCACTCATCGTTAGATCATACCATGATGGAGGCACGACCATTGGATCTCCCGTACATACACAAGGTTTAGCTAAAATGAAAGGGGAAGATTATAATGCTTTTAATTAATCATTCAATAAAAAAAACCTTTAGATTAACCTTCGATCATTTTTAACAATACGCTCATTGGATCTAAGTGGAGATGAGCGCTATCGTCAGATCTTCGATCATTTTATACCTTTGTTTTACTTTGACTCCTTCACCACCATAGATCTTCATGTTGTGGTATGTCCAAGCGCTACCATTAGATCTCTTGCAAGTTGCATACTTGATAGCCAAAAGGGGCGCATTATTACATTTGATTAATCTCTGTTTAAGCTAAAAGGGGGTAATTAGCAATGTATTATACCCTTACTAATGCATAATTAATTTTTTTGGCTTTACCTTCATTTTCTCAACCATTTACATTTGATTTACATTTCTATCTCGATTGATGTTGGATTGATCTTCATCAACCTAGTTAGTTACCAAGGAATAATTTTAAACTCTTGATTAAGCTGAAGGGGGATGATTAGTCAATGTCTTAGACCCTCATTAATCTCTTTTAAAAGATTTAATTAATCTCATGGGGGCTTTTACCTTTTGATGCATCTTTTATGGGAGCACCACTTGGATTAGATCTAGATCGAGCACTATCGTCAATTATCTAATTAGATCGATGGTTAAAGGGGGTGCATACCCTTAATACTTTTTGACCATAGTATTTTAATGTGTGGTTCTAATTAAATCAAGTGCAACCATTGATATTTGAGTTCGTTGAGTACTCTGATCTATCGGACTTGCTAGATATTTAATTGAAATTTTGACCCATGTTGACTCATTAATGATTTGAATTTTTGGAGAGCATGCATCCATTGATTGGCTTAAGCTCAAGTGCATCCATCCAGATTAGAAATCTATATTTTAAATACTTTTGAACTTAGGTTATATATTTTTAAACCATTGACCTTTGACTTATCCTTCGGGCTTCTTTGTGAAAGTGCATCTGTTGGATTCTCTTTTGATGAAGCGCTATCATTAGATTAATGCAAGTTGCTCAATTTTTAATTAAATGGGGTGCATACCCTTTCAAGCCTTAATTAAAATTTTCAACTTAGTTATGCTTTTTGAGATTTAGACTAAGGTTTTAAATTTTCCCCTAACTTTAGAATACCTTAGGACTTAAAGATTTATCATTTGATTTAAGCCCAAGGGAAACTTTATTCTATGATGGTCAGATTTTGGCTTTTAATAATTGATAATTTCCATATCCCTTAACAATTGAGCGTTATTAAAAAGGGGTACACATTATTAACAACCAAGGTTAAACTTCATCAAACAAACCCATAAGAAATTAAACTTTCTCAATTAGATGCAAAAAGGACCAGCAATGCTTTCTTATTTTGATTGAAACCAAAAATTTAAATTTAGGGGTTTCAAAGTTTGAGTCAAATTTGGCTCCAACATAGGCTCTAACTGGGACAATGTGTTGAAAACATGAGGCACTTGAGAACCACAGAATCTCCTAGTTTTATTTGTAAAAAATGAACAAAAATAAAAACTTATTGATAAAAACAATTTTTTTAAATTAAAAATTGTAACAACTGATATCAAATCAGAGAGTATTGAAAAACTATAATTTCCTTTTATTCAATTTCGAAAACTAGGGTCATATTTTTAGAAACAAATGAGTTTTTTGGATATATTGTAATGATTGTTTTAGCTAAGTCATAAGATATGATTACACAAATATTTGTCAAAGCCATTTACTTCATCATGTTTAAGCCCATGTGTGTGTTTGTGTATTCATTTTGATTTCTAAGTCTTTCAGAACTTTGCCATATCTGAGCAAAATAGTTAAGCCTAATATGTGATTTCACTCTTTAAAAATTTTCACCATTCTGCAAGGCTCCACTGCTAGTCAAGCGTCTATAGCCCCGGTGGAGTTGCTTCTAATCCCATATGGTTTTACCCTACTATCAGTCAAGCGTCTATAGCCCCGGTAGAGGTTTTCCAAGATATCTCAGGCAGTGACTCAATTTTACTTTATTTTTATTTTTCTTTCTCGTTTGAGAAGTACTTTGATATAAGCAAATTGTGCAAAGAGTATGCCTGAGTTGAGGATTAGTTTCTAGCTATAAAAGATGAGTGTAATGATTTTTAGCTCAACTACCCTCTCAAAGATAACTTGGTTCTTTGGACCTTTGAAATCACTTTAAGTATCATTTGTAATGTGAGGCTTTGACATGATGTTTCAATCAACTTTGTTTTCATTCTGTTTTATCTCATATCAAATAACTATTGCATAAACACTCATATTTTGAAAATTGTAAATCTCATCAGAATCTAAAATAAATCTCCTTTCTTCTTATTATTTTTGGTGGAATCAATAGTAATGTATACTCATCAAACTAAGAATATCATGTGTATAAACTCAGAATTAAACTAACAGGAAAAGAAAACTAAAAAGTAAAAATACATCACTCTATTTTTGGGGTTTTTGTTTTTTACTTAGCTTTTATCCTTTTTTTTTGTATTCACCTTCAACAGGGATTGTACATTTTGAGGTGTTGGCCATTAATAGGGATAGCCATTATTTCTCCCTGCAAGGTCTGCAACTTGTAAGTATTATGCCTGATAACATGGGCTATTTGGTATGGGCCAATCCATTTAGGTTCAAATTTACCTTTTTCACCATGCTTATCATTTTTAGGATCCCAATAGATGACTATATCTCCTTGAGAAAAAGGAGTACCCTTGGCTTTCTTATTAAACAATTTCATGGTTTTCTGGGTTTGTTCCATCATTCTATTAAGGGTCTCTCTTCTTTGCTCTTCTAATAGGACAATTTGGTCAAGCCTTCTCTGTATGGGATTGGGGTCTTCATGGTCTTGCAATAAGAGGGAAAGTGCCAATTTCTCTATATTTGAAGGTAATAAGGCTTTCTCTCCATAAACCATCTCATAGGGGGTTCTTCCTGTGTTTCTTTTAACAGATAACCTATCAGCCCATAAAGCAAATTTAAGTTCATTATCCCACCCTCTCTTGTTCTTACCTAATGATATTTTTATTCTGGTTATTACATTTTTATTTGATGACTTGGACTAGACCATTTCCTTGGGGGTAATAATTAGTAGAATGGGATAATTCAATTCCATATTCAACATAAAATTCTACCATTTCATATGAAACAAAATATTGTGCATTATCTATAACCAGTTTTTGAGGAACTCCAAACCTGGTCAGGATGTTTTCTTCCAAGAATTTGATGATAGTGGCAGTAGTGGATGTTCTCAGGGGTGCAACTTCTACCCACTTTGTAAAGTAATATGTTGTAGTTATGATCCACTTGTGTTGGCCAGATGAATTAGGCTTGATCTCTCCAATTAGGTCAATACCCCATTGAGTGAATGGTGCTTCAATGATTACTAGCTTGAGGGGCATGGCTGCCAAATGCTTCTTTCCTACAAAAACTTGGCAATTATGATAGTTCCTAACATATTTATATACATATTTAAAAATGGAAGGCCAATAATATCCTGCTCTCATAATTTTATTAGTTGTAGCTCTTGGAGAAAAATGTCCTCCACAGAAACCATCATGAAATTCATTGATTATTTTTGGGACTTCACTTTCATATAAATAGACTAATAATACTCCATCAGGGTGTTTCCAGTATAGCACACCATCTTGTATATAATATTTCTAAGCTTGAAGCTTGACTGACCTCATTCTGTTTGTTGACATATCTTTAGGAAATGACAGGGTTTGTAAGTATGACAAAATTTCCTCATACCATTTGCATTCGGTATTATTGATTCTTCTGACATCATATGCCTCATCTATTGTGAGAACATTTTCAAATCCTTCTTCTTCTTTGTTAGCCAATAGTTTAGCCAAACCTTGTCCTTTGATAGTTTTAACTATTTTGAATTCAACATCATATTGCAGAAGCTTTACCATCCATCTTGCTGGTCTTCCTAATGGCTCTGATTGAGAAAAAATATCTTTTATTGCTATAAAAGGGATACAACAGTAAACTTTATTTGAGCCAAATATACCTTTGAAATGTTCTAAATATTGGATGACTGCATAAGCATGTTTTTCTAGTAAGGTGTATTTAAGATGTGCTCCTTTCAGACCTGAACTCATGAAGGCTATTGGCCTTTCATTATTTTCATCATATTTCTATGAAAGAACTGCAACAATAGAATGTTCAGATGCATAAGAATAGATATTAAAATCTTTTGCATAATCAGGGCAGCTTAGGGCTGGAGTGGTTGATATGGCTTCTTTGATCTTGTTAAATGCTTCCATATTCTCTATTATCCATTTTATTTCTCCAGTTTTCTTAACCATATCATTTATAGGTTTGGTCATCTCTGCAAAATTTGGGACAAATCTTCTAATAAAATTTATCTTGCCAAAGAATGACCTAACACCTTTCAAATTTTTGGGAGGAGGAATTTTGGAAATAGCTTCAATTCTTTCTGGATCAATGCTTATTCCTTTTTCTGAAACTATGTGTCCTAATAACTTTCCTTGTGTAGTCCCAAATATGCATTTCTTGGGATTTAAAGAAATTCCAAATTCCTTGCACCGAGCAAAAACTGTAGTCAAATGTTCTAGATGATCTTCTAGATTTTTAGAAAATACTGTGATATCATCCAGGTATACAACTACAATTTTGAACATTAATCCTTTGAAGGCAAAATCCATTGCTATCTGAAAAGTAGCACCTGCATTCATCAATCCAAAAGGTATTCTTAAATATTCAAATGTGCCCCAAGGTGTAGTGAATGTTGCCTTATGTCTATCTTCTAGATTTATCTGAATTTGATTGTACCCTAAAAATCCATCTAACAGAGACAATCTAGTTGAGCCAACTACTGCTTGCAATAATTGTTCCATGTTGGGTAATGGGTAATTGTCTTTTAATGAACTCTTGTTTAAATTTCTAAAATCTACACAGAGTCTAATATCCCCATTCTTTTTTTTATTGGTACTAAATTGGATATCCAGGAAGAAAATCTTACCTTTATGATTATTTTGGAATCCAATAATTTTTGTACCTCCTTTTGCATTATTGGGTGCAGAGTTGGATTGTACTTCCTTTGTTTCTATCTAAATGGTTTGGAATCTTCTTTCAAGGGTATTATGTGTGTCATTACATCTGTTTTGAATGTTTTAAGATCTTCATAAGTCCAAGCAAAATGTTCTTTGTTCTTTTTCAAGAAACTGATATATCCAACTTTTTCTTTAGTAGGTAAGGCCATGTCTACTTTCACTATTCTAGGTTCTTTCATTGAACCAATGTTAATATCTTCAGATATTACATCTCTGCTTAAAGGCTTATAAGCTTTGTCAAAATCATCAAATAGACTCTCTAGAGAAACTAATCCTTTGGGTATTCTATTAGTTTTCAACTGGATTACTTCTACTAGCTCTCCTATTTGGTCTTTTAGCTTTTCTTCATCCTTTTCATCACAGATTACATCTGCATACTGATTTTGTAGAGTCATAAAATCTTTAATATCTATATCATCTTGAAAGACCTGTAGATAGACTATGTTATCTAGCACAGAAGGTTTATAGACTGAGATAGTTGGGAATCTATCCATATATTCTGTAGTTATCTCTGGGTGATCTAGACCTGAGGTATTTACAACTAAAATATCTGCAACATGATTTTGTTCTCTTGGAATATAAGAGATATTGAAAGCTAAGAATTTATCAATTTCTTCCAATACTACATTTTTATATTGCTTAAGCCTAGGGTGCTTAGTCTGATATTTACCTTTGATTTGTAGTATAATAAGCTCTGCATCCCCTATTATAGTCAAGTAATTAATACCTAATTCTTTTGCTTTCCTTAACCCTAGTAATAAAGCTTCATACTCAGCTACATTGTTTGTGCAAGGGAATTCTAGTCTATAAGGAATACCAAGGTAATTTCCTTTAATATCAGTCAAATTTACACCTGCACCTGCTCCAGATTGGGATTTAGCTCCATCAAAAGACATGGTCCACATTTCTTGAGTCAATACTCTATCTGATTCAGCATCTACTATTTTCATAACTTCTAGATCCATGTTCTTTGCATCTGGTACTTCAACCAGGAATGGGTTGTGCCATATGGAGTAAACTCCCATCCCTTTTTCTTCCATAGAGTTTACTAAGTTTATCATTGTTTCATCAGTTTGAATTAACTCTACGGAGTGTTTGTTGAATGGTTCTCTTCTCAAAATTATATTCTCCTTATCTGATATTGGGATTGTAGCATAGGACCAGTCTAATTGAATTGAACCTCCTAGTTGTTCTGCCCAATGTCTACTGAGTAATAGTGAGAAGAATGGGTCAACATCAACTACTGCAACATCCATGACAATGCCCTTTTTGGGGTGTTGATCTAAGAAAACTAACAATCCAGTTATCACCCCTACACAAGGAATTTGTCTACTATCCATTACAGAAATAGGGGCAGAATCTCTAGTACAGATTAATCCCATTTGATCAGCTATTAATTTGGGCATGATATTGTGTGAGGCTCCACTGTCTAACATGCAATTATGGATGACATATCTTTCCCCTTCATGTGAGTTATACCTTAATGATACATAAAAGGGTCTGACAGAGGATGGTGATCTTGTATCATGTTGATTTTGTCTAGCAGCATGGCAAGTTGGGTCTTCTTTTTGTTCCACTAATCCAAATGCTCTGCAGACTTGTTCTCTGTATTGTTGAACTTTCATAAGTTCTCCAAATGTGATATTAACCTTTTGCTTACTGAGTTTTGACCCAACATCAAATTCTATCTTCTTTATATCCAGTGGTTTATTACTTTCTTCTTTGGGAATCTCTTCCTCTGATTCTATTACTTCAGGAGTAATATTTTTGAGGATTCTATCAGTTTTCTCTTTACTGATATTTTTATTGGTGAAAGTTTGTTTTCTTGTTTCACTTGTAGAGGCTTTCTCTATCCTTTCAGGGACTATTCTATTCCTTAAATTCAGAACATGGGTAGCTTCTAATTCTTCAACTTCTTGAGCAGTGGGGATTAATTTCCCTTGCTTCATCTTATCATATCTTGACTCATGTGATTTCTGCAAGATTTTAGTTCCTTCAGTTACTAAAATTTGAGGATGATGATTTGAAGCATACTTATCCATATCTTCTTCAAACAACCTTTCCCTGGATTCATCTTCAATAGACCAACAAGCATTGATTCTTATATCCTCTTCTGATTCAACATGTAAATCTACATTACGTTGATCACTTAGGTGAATTCCACATGCATCAGGGTTATGAGGTGCATCACAAGTAGAGAAAAAATAGGGAAAGCCTTCTGCTACATTAGCAGATGGTATAGGGTTAGGAATACTATTCTGATCTCTATCAGAATCTCGATTTTTCCAATTATTGTTCCCATTACTTCTACTCCTATTTCCTTCTTCAGAACCATTGTTGTTTCCCCAATTCCTATTGAAATTTTTCTTGAAGGGAGGATGGTTGTCAACATGAGGTCGCTCTATCTATGAAGATTCACCATTATTTCCATTTCTTTCAATTCTTGCTAACCTATTGTTCATGTTATTGAACATCTCAGTCATTTGACTAGTCAATTTTTCCATTGGATCAATTTCAGTTCTTCTTTGTATATCAAATGCCACTCTTTTAGGTTTTCTCTCAGGTAGGTTGACTTCTAAAGAGTAAGGTTTCATCTTACCACTGTCAAGCATATTTCTTTCTATATCCATTGCTTTTTCCATACAACCATCAATGGTAGTGGCTTGTTCTTGCCTCAACTCATAGTTAAACTCTCCTTGAAAGGTATTCTTATAAAAACAAATAGACTGAATATCACTAGGCCTAAGGTTGGTAGGGATTTTATTCCTAGTCTTTGAAAATATTATGTTGAAATCACTAACAACCTCATTCTCTTTTTTCTTCATAGTGGCTAATTCAGTTAACAGAGATTGTTCATTTTTCCTTTCACCATATTTCTTTAGAAACATAGCTTCCATTTTGGTGAAGTTTGGGATATCATTGTTAGGAAGGGAATTGAACCACTCTCTAGCATATTTTTCTAAAGTCTATAAAAATAGTCTCAATACTACATCTTCATGTTCAACTTCTAGACTATCCATTGCATACAAGAAACTTTTGATATGATCTTCTCCGTTATCTACACTATTTCCTAAAAATTTAGGAAGGTATTTGTGAGCTTTACTGGGTAAGGCATTTAAATTTATGGGTAACACAAAAGGCCTATATCTATTAGTCCTCCATAAATGAACATTAGCCTAGGCCATTGTTACTATAGAATTCAAATTCATAGTAGCAATACCTACAGGAATATGGGTTGAGTAATATGAATATGATCTAATGGATTATCTACCTCAGTATTACTATTTATTGGGAAATAAGAATAATCACATATATCTTCTATAATAGAATTCAAATGTTCATCTACAGTTATACTAGCTGTAATAGTATTCTAATTTTTCTTTACATACTTTTTACCACTAGAATTTGATCTACTATTATAAGCAATACTCTTGAAAAGTGGAGTTTTCTGAGTATGTATAAATACCTCTAGATTCTCGAGTTCTGGGAATAGCTCCTTACCGCTTCTCCTGGTGTTCGCCAACACGTTCTACTCTCTCTTTTTATTTTTATCTTCTAGGATTTGTAGACAGAGTCACCAACACTAGGGTGCAGAAATAACAACATATACTTTATCAAGAATGCTTGATATTATCACTCATCCTCACAAGAGTCGGTTCTTGGGATAATTCAAGAAAATCAAGAAACAAAAATTTTCAAGAAGATCAATAAACGTAAAGAAAATCAAAATTTGAAAACCATGGGTAAAATAAAGAACATAGAAAATGTAAAAATTAAAACGAAAGTTCTTTATTCTAACTGGCCACCTGTTGATTAAAAATAATGTCATAAATCTAGGCTTAGAATGTAAAAATTATCCCAACAACGATGCCAAAAAATTGTTGGAACCGATTCTTGCATCCATAGGATTCGATTGTCATGCTACAAAAATCTGTTTGAAACCAACGAGCTATTACAGGCTCTGGTCAACCTGCCTCTTTGTTCTAATAAACATGAATATTGCTAAAAGAAAACTATAGAATGGGTAAGGAAACCCCAACGGTAATTCTATGATAAAACGTTGATTACACGCTCCAGATTAATATAACACTATATGTATTAAAATGACCAAGCAAGAAAATAACCAATTGTTATGCCTTATGTAGACCGGTGCCTAGATTCATTGGGTTGTTATAGCAATTTAACAACAATTTTAACATGAACAGAGAGAATGGGGAAAAGAAAATTGGTGTTCTTAGATTTATTCGAATATCATAATAAAACTAAAAGTTAACCAATGAAAGAAACGTATATAATGCATTCAAATAATGTAATCCATTACACAGTGACACACAATACTGAGACAAAGATATAACAGGAATGAAACTCAGAATTGTATTGATTTCATAAAATATTACATGCAGAGTGGGCAAGATGCCTTTTAACTCTATTTTTCTCAAAGAAATACATCAATACAATGAAGAGGACTCTGTTCAAATAATGTAACAGGTCTCTCCTACTCTCCTTGTTCCAATATGGTAACAGTAGAGTCTCTGAATCCTAGGCTCAATAGGACAGGAAATAATCTCAGCTTCTTGAGCACTTTCCTATCAAAATCCTGCATAGTAAAGGGAAGAAAGAAGAAATGAGAGAGAAAAATAGACACAAAAGGGGATACAACAACACAACTAAAAGGGCACTCAAGTATACCTCTTAGAAAAAATGCTATTCTCTAATTGCTTGATGCAGAATCTGAACTTGTCTGCTCCTTTTTATAGCTGTTGGTTCTTGATTCTATTATTTTTGTTTTATTTTTGACCTTACACTTGTCCTCTCCTAAGTTGATCTTCAAAACTGAAACAACTGGCTTCCACTATATTTTTCTGTTTGGGTTGAATCCTTCATTTTGAATTTTTCAAATAGTTTCTTATTTAACCGGTGATGGTGGTTTTAGGAGAGTCTGTTTGATCTTCCATTATTTCATCAACAATTGTTTCTACTGTTCCTTATTGAACTATCTCCTTTTGAGTGTTTTTTTCTATGAATGCTAAAGGGGTTTTTCCCACTGAAAAAGATCTTCTTTGTGTTGAACTAACTCCCAGTTGTTGACCGCGAGATTCAATTTTTTTCCCTTTTTGACCTTGTTGCAGCCTTTTTATTTGCTCACTTATTAATCTCCATATTTCTATGTCAAAGGTGGCAGCAAACCTTAGCATGTTCATCTCCTACAAAATCCTATTTTTTTGTATGGCAAGGATGGACCTATTTCTTTCATATTGGAAGAGCAACATCTCCACAGTATTCACCAGAAGAGTAGTTTGTCTAGTCATTTCTACCTCATCATCTGGTTCACACTCAAATATTTCTATGGTATGCTTGAATAGCTCTTCTACATCAGAGGCCTCCAAGCATTGGTCTAAGGATAGACCAATGTCTACCATTTTTCCTATTGCATCTTCTATCAGATTATCCATTTCAGTTACCACATTGATCCACCTTTCCTGATTTACCCCAAACAGGGATGCTTTCAAAAACTCAAAATTGAGTTGTATTTTGCTGCCATCATTTGTTATTATCTCTTGACCCTGCAACTCTTCAAAATTATATCCTATAAAATCCAGGGTAGGATGGATGACTTCAAAGTCTTCTTCTCTCTCCTGTATCAATGTCAAAATTTCTTGAGTAGTTACTTGGATCACCCTTATCTGTCTAAACATTTCAATGAACCCTCTAGCATGAGCTTGTATTTTTATTGACAGTTGTTTCTTCATTGTATTTAGATAATAGGCATGATCTTGAATCTTTACTATTGAAGGGGGTTGCATATTGGGAAGTATCCTTTCGTGCCAATTCTTCCTATTGTTTATTTATTAATGCTTTCATTTCAGCTTTTTCCTTCTCCTCTTTTTTCAATTGTTTCCTTAGCTCTACAATTTTCTCAATGAATTGGTCCATGGCTTGATTTTGCATTGCCTTGACAACTTTGACCATTTCACCTTCTTTCCCTAGTACTGATGAGCCCCAGTTTCCTCATTGACTCTGAAGACAAGTGGGTCTTGTAGAGCAAGAAGATTTATCTCTACTATATCTGATACAGGTGCTTCTAATTGTGATTCTTATGTAAACTGTTCTCCTATATTTCCCATACCTACTACTAACTATAATTCTTGTTCATTTACAGCTGTGAAAGTAGTCTGCTCATATGTCCTTTCCAACACAACCTTAGTAGAGGGCAAAGACAATCTGGGCCTCTTCTTCTCTGTAGTGGTTATCTCTATTTGATTTTTTACCCGATGACTTCAAAAAAGACCCCCAAACCCACCAGTTCTTCTGCTATTCATTTGTATTACTGATGGAATTTTAATTTCTTGTCCTTTTATGTTTAATGAGGTAGGGATAGCCATGGGTGCCAATTTCTTCACACTAGTTACAGCTAGTACTCTATCAAAAATGGGAACTACAACTTGTTCCATGAGTGAAGCTTTCTGAGCAGGTGTGGTTACAATTTCCTTCCCTTTATCTATACTTGGGTTTTTGGAAACTTCTTGGGAAGTGCTTGGTGTTGCTTCTATCCTGAGATGAGCACCTTTGGGAGGCCTGACCTATTGCTCTACTATATCTATAGTATTTACAGTGACCTCCATTTGATCAATACCCTATTCTTCTATCAACTCTAATAAGGGGTCTTCTTTGATTGCTTGAGCTGCTCCTGGAAAAATAGGTGCTACAGATTCTACTAAAATTTCTTGAAGCCTTCTTAATTCTGTAGGGTAATCATAGGCTTCATGAACCTATGTGCTGCCCCTATTTTAGGAGGGAAATCATCCCATACCCTTTGCAAATCTAATCCTTTTTCCATAGCTTCTAATAATCTTTCTTCAAAAGCATCTGTACGATGCATTATTCGAGCATATTCTCTTTTTTCCATCATTTTACTATATATTCCTTTTGGGTCATAAAATCTCCAAGTTATCTCATCAAATCCCATGTTGTCCAACTCAAACATTCCCTTGAGAAGGGAAGGGTAGCCAACAAATATATAATCCCCAAAGCGACAGGGAACATTGAGCCAGGGGACTTTACCATGTTTCTTTACCAATCTCATCTTAGCCTCTTCGACCACCTGCCTACATAATTCCAAAGCTGCTAGGGATAATGGGCAATACTTTGGTAACAACTTAGGGGGAATTTTAGCCCCATATAGCCTGATATAGGTATAACCTTCTATGAAAAATAAATCCCCAATCTCCTTTTCTTTGATAAAAGTCCTTACTCCTGGCCCTAACCTCTCAAGGACTAATAGTTAAAATCCAATGGATTTCTACCATGAAATGGTCACAGAACCAGCCAAAGTGAGTTCGTCCTTCATGTATTCTCCAGAAACTACTTTGGACATAGGGGCTGTCAATGGCTTTTACTCTTTTTTGGGCTTCTTCTCCCAATTGACCCGCTATCAGATGGATAAAAATTGAGTATTGAGAAAAATGGGGCATCTCTTGCCTTTGTTCAAAAACTACCTTTTTTAATTCTACCATTTCTTCATGCATTTGGGTACTTAATTCTAATTCCCAGGCATAAATTGGGGTGTTATGCACCCGATTGCATTGTGCAGCTAAATATAAAACCCTTTTAGTCACTCTACTGAGATCTTGTACTCCTAAGACTATGTTTATCATATCACAAAAATCTTGGACCCATGGCCTAAAAGCAATTTTCCTAATTGGAAATTTCTTTTCTATTTTCTCATGTGTATCAAACAAAGTTTTAAAAACTTCCATGTCTGTGAACATTCGATATTGGTGTTCGATTACCTTTTGCACCAGAAAGGTGGTATACTCTATCAAATTGAAAACTTTCTGGATGTGTTCGACTTTGATACTGAATACTGGTCGATTCTTATTGTCTCGAAATATCCTCGTTCTTTCATCATACGCCACTACCAACCACGCCATTAAATCTGAGGAGAAGTGAACCTTCGGACATACCAACTTCCCAAGGTTACTATTCCATATATTACTTCTGGGGAAACCCTTGTATTGTAACCTCCAGGCTTTATGAAATAAGTCAGCCATTATCCATGGGGTCTTGCTATCATTCTCCATCACATGAGCAAAACTCTTGATACATGCATTATCAATCTCGTACTGCTATGTTAGAGTAGGTTTCTTATCAGCTCCACATTTTTGAGCAAATTCATACATTGTGCTACTAGGTACAGGCGGTCCAGAGATCTCAAAGTATGGTGATCGATCTATGATGAATTTTACTACTTCTCTAGTGTCTTCGAGTGCAAAAACGTCTCCCCATGATGCCATTTTGCTCAAGGTAGTGAGTCAAGTCCTCCTGAAATAGGAAAGCTTCAAAAGTCTTCTTCTCTCTGTACTTTTGCATATCAATTTCTGCTCTTAGATCACCAGGGTGGTAAACTTGACTAATTTCGTGAGCTCAAATACTGGGTGGTGAAATGGGTTTGATAAATTCACATGTTTGTCATAAATACGATGCCACCAACTACCTTTTAAAATTGTCCAAAGAATTTTTGCCAACACATCTTTCCCTAGAGTTGGGCCTTAATGGCGGGTAATGTCCTTCATCCTACGTGCCCCTGGGCCCTTTGGTTTGTGTACCTATAATCATTAAAAAATTCACTATTGGCCACTAGAACCTTTTCTCATCTGACGTGGAACTGTGATGTGTGATAGGGATGGCTTCCATTTTGAATCTCATGCCACCTTGGCCTCGAACGATAACTAAATATTTGGGATCGATTACATTTTAATTAGGCAACAATCATCCTAGGGATCTCCATAAGATTTGGTTCTTGATGTGAGTGCCTATTACTATCTTTGATATCCTTAGCTTCCCTGAGTCAACCACGATCGAGCGTAGTCATTGGATCTACCTCTATTCTATCATGACCTTGGATATTTTTAGAACCTATGGGTTAGTTAACCAAGAGAAAACATGCTTTGAACCTTTTAATATTGACCAATAAATGAAGGTGGCAATTAATGTCGTCCTAAGACCCTTGTTAAATATGTTTAAAATTTAATTAATCAAGCATCAATTTAAGCTTACCATTGATTTACCTTTGAAATGCGCACCGTCGTTGGATTACTTCGATATGGAGTGCATCCGTCAGATCCGTCAGAAGATGCTTATCATTTTAGCCCTACTTGTATTTGACTTTGACTTGCTCATTATCGTTAGATTCCTTTAATCTCAATGAAGCGCTACCATCAGATTCTCGTTAGTTGATTCATTACTTAAATATTTGATTCATGCACTATCATCAGATCTCCTGAGGAGGGTTAGCATAACCATCGATGTCTAAGGACTTGCATGTTTGTTAATCTACTAATTTATAAAAACATGTCCTAGTTATAATTAATAATCTACAAATCAAAACCCTTGATAATAACTCATTTCGACAATACTTAAGGTTAAATATTTACCATTGTTTATTTGACCTTATAATAATGTAGTGTATTAGTCCTCATCTAATCATGATTTACCAAGGTTAACCTAGATTAAAACCTTAACAACATTGTATTAAACATAGGTATCATATAATACATTCACCTTTCTACGCGATCATCGTTAGATCATACCATGGTGGAGGCACGACCATTGGATCTCCCATACATACATAAGGTTTAACAAAAATAGAAGGGGAAGATTATAATGCATTTAATTAATCATTCGATAAAAGAAACCTTTAGATTAACCTTCGATCATTTTTAATAATACGCTATCATTGGATCTGAGCGGAGGTGGGCGTTGTCATCAGATATTTGGATCATTTTATATCTTTGTTTTACTTTGACTCATTCACTGCCATCAGATCTTCACGTCGTGGTATGTCCAAGCGCTGTCGTTAGATCTCTCGCAAGCTGCATACTTGATAGCCAAAAGGGGCGTATTATTACATTTGATTAAAGGGGGTAATTAGCAATGTGTTATACCCTTACTAATGCATAATTAATTTTTGGCTTTACCTTCGTCTTTCCCGATAAATCACCATTTACTCGTTTGGATTTCAATTTAGCGCGACCGTCGGATCTCGATTGATGTCGGCACGACCGTTGATTTTCCTCAACCTACGGGGTTAGTTACCAAAGGGGGTATGATTTTAACCTTGAATTAAGCTGAAAGGGGGATGATTAGCCAATGTGTTAGACCCTCGTTAATCTTGTTTAAAATATTTAATTAATCTTACGGGGACTTTTACCTTTTTAATGCATCTCCTATGGGCACGCCACCGTTGGATTGGATCTAGATCGAGCATTGTCATCCGATCTGTCTAATTAGCTCGATGGTTATTTCAAAGGGGGCGCATACCCTTAATACTTTTTGACCATAGTATTTTAATGTGTGGTTTAATTAAATCAAGCGCAACCGTTGATCTTTGAGTTCGTTTGAGCGCTATCCTCAGATCTGTCGGACTTGCTCGATATTTAATCAAAATTTTGACCCATGTTGACTCGTTAATGATTTGACTCTTTGGGGAGCGTGCATCCATTGGATTGGGCTTGGCTCAAGCGCATCCGTTTGTTGAGTGTTAATTTCACCCAATTGTGAAATTTCACTCTTCCTTAGGATTTGAATTCAAAATCCCCTCTTGCAAATAAGTTTAACAAAACAACTTCTCCAAGGTCTCTACTATATTAGCATTTGCACATGTGTATTAGTAAAAATGTATCAATTTAATGTTTGGAACACCTTAGTGATTGCAAGTAACTGTAAACAAGGGGCACATGTTGGTTTATTTTACCTTGCTACTTTAATGAATGTTTATTGAAACCAAAATAAAAGTAAATGTGAATTGGCCCTCATATGACCATGATGTAGCCTTAATTCCTTTTATCTTGAGGATTTTAGGGTAGATTTTATCTTCTTTATTAAGTAGCTTTTAAACAAGTTTTATCTTGCATTAAATCATACTTTTAAACATGTAAATGAAGATGAAATCTATCTATGAATGTAAATCCGAAATGATGAATAGGCTCCTTGAATATGGCTTCTTATCATGAAGATAAATATAGCTTTCAATGTGATCAATAAACTATCCCTCTTTGGTGAAATTGATTTTCACAAAGAGGCAATAATTTATGGCCTTAAAATAAGGGCTTTAAAATGTCACTTCAACTTATCCCTCTTAAATGAAATCAAATTTTCATAAAGATGAATAATTTAGTGCTTTGAAATAATGACCTTCAATGTAACATGTAAAATTACCCCCTTCAATGAAATCAGAATTGAAGAAAGGTGCATTTATTACTCCAAAAACGGTAATTTGTGAAATACCATAAAACATAACCCCTTCAATGAAATTGAAGTTTTCATGAAGGAAATGTCATCATAGGCTCATGAATGAGATATAAAGCTAAAAAATTTAAATTTGGCCCAAAAATGAAAATTTTGAAATTTTGACATTTTAAAATCTGCATTAAAACAGCAACTTCGGATAATTTTTAAAAATACGAAATGACTCCGAAGTAAAAACTTCTAAGTGCGTAATGGAAGTATGAAGTATGCTCTACACAACCATGCAATTATTTTTGGATTTTGAAATTTTTTTACTATTTATTTTAATGTCCGAAAATAGAAAAAAATATCTAAAAATAAGATTTTGAAAACTGAAAAAAATAAAATCTGCATAAAATTAAATGCTGAAAATGCAGAAATGCAAAGTTCCCTCAGTTTGATAGCACCCCGTCCTACAAAACCGAATATGTGAGAAGTTCATAAATGCAACCTAGTTTATTCGACCCACAAACTTGCTCAACATAAATAAACTAAGTGCTAGATCCTAGGGTTCAAAATAAATTTTCGGACATTCAAATGAAGTAACCAAAAATAAATTGCATAAACTTTATATACAAGTCCATAATCTAAAAAGAGGAAAAATAGACTCAGAAACAATCCCATTTTTTCTTGCTAACGAAGTCTAAAATTTCTGAAAAGAAACTTTCCAGTTTTTTTTACATGTCAAATCCAGCAGCATATGACCTTCGAAAAGGTCAGCCTCCTATTTCTTTCATTTCATCCGGTATTTGAAACATGCCACTGTCTTTTTGTTTCCCAGGCTCCTTAGTTTCCTCTTCTCCGCGTTTTTCTTTTTACTTCCCAAACGTTTGGTTTTCACTGTGTTTGGCTTGAATTCCGAATTCGTTCGTTTCAAAAACGCCCTTCTCACAGGTTGCGCAAGCAAAACGAAACGCATGAAACGCCGCTGTAACGTATTTTCCAATGATGTCTTATATATCCCTCGTAATCTTAGGCAACATTATATTAATTTTAAACAAAAACATAACACCACTCTCTTCGCCACGTAGCCTCGCCGTCCAAATATACCAAATGGCATTTCTTTGAATGTGTTGAATAACATAGCTTTATCCCATTATTCTGTCACTCTCTCAAGCTATGTATCACTGCGTACACAGCTCTGCGTTGCTGAACTTGTAACATAGTTTTATGCCATTATTCTGTCACTCATCCCCGTAGTGTAACTAGATGCCAAATCCTTGCGTCGCTTCAACACAGACTATCCAGCGCTGCCGAATAAAGCTCTTCTAATTACTGTTGTTCAAGAGAACGCCCACCACTATTACCGGTATTTCACCAAGCTCGGCACTATGCAACATCTTGACAGCATATTCTGACCATCCAAGTACAATCGGGGCAATGGAATTTCTTTATCCTTTCACCATTGCATTTCCTTTGTTGAAATGAACTCAAGAATAATGAAACAACACACAAGGAATGGGTGCCCAACTCAAATTTGCTGCGTCCAACCTCGATGATTTGTGTAACCACCTGCCCTACTGTTTAAATTTGGTTGTTCCGGGTGAAACGCCACGTCCTCACTCCGGACCTGATGTCAAATCTGCTCCACGAACCCGTTAGCTGCGAAACCTTGGTGTCGTTTCATGGTATTCTCCAGCTATACCATCGCTGTAAATCCTTCGAACAGCTTTGCCTTTGTCATCCAAAATCATAAAATGCTCAGTGCACATTATATCCATCAAATTCGCCGACTAAGACCTCTATCACGATGCTTGGATATCTGGCTGGCTTAATATCTCCATGTGTCCTCTTCTGGCTTCGTGTTGTGTGCGGATTTATATTACTAGCTACTCCACATTGCCTCGCCGTGAAACCCGTGACTTCTCCATATACCTGCATGCACCAAAGAAGGACACCCAACTAAGAAAAGACATAATTATAAAGTATGTTTTGTAAATAAAGTCACAAACATGGGATATAAAACGAACATCAACATTTTTTTATATATATAAAATTATTTACATTCAATCATTATATATATACTCTTTATTTTATATTTATTTTTTTTTTTTAATTTTTATTTCATTCCTTATGCTGTCTTTAATATAAAGAAGCATTAAACTGACATGACAATAATAAAGAGGGAATACTATTTTATTTTTTATTGTTTTTATATTTTATTAATAAATATTATATATTATATATCAATATATATATATATATATATATATATATATATATATATAATATATTATTTATTGGAACCAACAATTATATTACATATATCTTGTTTTATTTTTTTATTTTGTTTTATTATATACTTTTATATATATACATATATTTGAAAAGATTATTTTAATTTTATTTTCTTTGATTTTATACACTACTTCAAACCTACACAAAGGGAATAAACCCAACAACCTAAAAAAACTCAACGATAAAACTCACTGACAACAAGACCTGAAAAACATCGCTGATAAGAAGAAAATGATGACAAAAAATCATCATCAAAAAATGAAAAAAAAATCATCGACAAAATAAATTACGACAAAATTCGTTGACAAGAAAAAGTCGTCGATAATAAAAAGTCGTCAACAAGAAAAAGTCATCGACAATAAAATATTGTCGACAAGAACTGACGACAACTGCAAACCCACAACAAAATGAAAACATTAGACATTTAAAACAAACCACAAAGAAATTTTTACAAGAAACATGAAGACCCCCAAAGAATAAGGAACTTCAAAGTCCCCTGACGATCCCATGGTTAGGGTTTTATTAACATGCTTGCCCAAAGACAACCAAAATTCGAAAAACCAAAATTTTAAAAGTGGATCCCCAAGCTTTGGGGCTAGTTGTGGAGCAGCCACAATACTTTTCAGATTGGTAAAGCTGCACAAATTTTAAATTTATTAAGCTTTAATGACCTTAGGTTATAATATTTCTTAAACCGTTTGACCTTTGACTTATCCTTTCGATGTCTTTGTGAAAGCGTGTTCGTTGGATTCTTTTTGATGAAGTGCTATCGTTAGATTAAAGCGAGTTGCTTGATTTTTAATGTAACGGGGTAGATACCCTCGAATCTTAGTTAATTTTTTGACATTACATATACTTTTTGAGTTTTAGACCAAGGTATTAAATTTTCTCTTTTCTTTAGAATACCTTAGGACTTAGAGATGTAACATTTGATCTAAGCCCAAGGGAAACTTTATTTAATGAGGATCAGATTTTGGATTTTAAAATACTGATTAAAAAAATATTTTTTCTTTAACCCCTGCTTAAGATATTTGAGCTTCATTAAAAAAAAGGCACACATTATTAACAACCAAGGTTAAACTCATCACATAAGACCATGGAAAAATCAAATTATCCACACCGATTGAAGAAGTGACTAGCATTATTAAGCATTTTGATTGAAAAAAAAAAAATTAATTTGGGGGTTTCAAATTTTGAGTCAAATTTGGCTCCAACAGGGCCTACATTTATTTTTAGACTGAGTCACTTACTAGCTTGGATATCCTATCGGATCCACCTACTCATATATACATATAACTAGTAGATTTTGATTGCACTTAACTATGTCAAGGGGAGGACGTTTTCACCATTGACACAGAATTTAGGGATATTTTTGTAGAACAATCATAGTGGATATCTTAGTGCATCATCACATTTTCATTTTATTTGTTGAATTTATTTATTTTCTTATACCCATTTCCTCTTTGTAGAGCAATTAGCACAATGAATATCACATATTAACAAGGATCTAGCCTTGTAAAAACTCTCAAAGGGCTTTGATTGAGCCAAACCTCATGCTCTTGCTTGTAGCCCATTGTTTCGCTCTAATACGAGACACAATTGTCCCAAGCAAGGACAATCAGAGATGAGATCAATTTAATGACATGTTTTGTCGGATCCTAAGGTCATATCATTGACCTCAAAATTGCAACAAGGAGTAGATCTAATACTTGGTGAGGCTCATAGTCTATATCCTGCTTGATGAAGTGCCTCTTTTCTCACCAAGCAACTATGCTCCAAAATGAACACCAAAAGAAGCCGCTATTGAAGATATCATGTCAATGTTTGGGTGAAGACCTTTGTCTACCTAATTTTGAGAAGTAAGAAGCTAAAGCACCTGTAAGAAATGGTTTTTATTTTTTAGGTGCACAATATCATGAAATAATATGTGGCCCTTAGGCTATTGGTCATCTCTTTAAAAGGTAAGGGTCACCAAAAACATAATGCTTTATCTCTATATTAAATATTTGATTAGGATCTACTTGCTACCTTGGTCATGAGAAACATCATATAAGGAGCAAAGAAAGTGGAATCTAAGCCAACCACTCTTGTAATGATGTATCATAAGGGGAGATAGAAAGCATCCATGTGGAAGATAAAAATGAGATCATCCACTTCCTTAAACAACAAGAGCAGATGTCAAAGGAGGCCCTCCACATGCGTCACTTAGGATAGTACTCTATAAATCATTGAGATGCTAAGAAGACTCATGATGAGGAGGAAAATCTTGGATTAGACCTCTTCCATCCTTTTGTTGACCAAGTGTGATGATAGGTATATTCCACCTTGGACTCCCCCTTTTTGAAGAGGCAAAGCAAGAGAATGCAAAGGACCTCTTCATATACAAGGATAAAAGAGCCTTAAAGAGTTTAACCTATAAGTGGGGAACTTAAATTAATGGTTCCAACCATGGAAATATCTCTAAAACCCTACTAATTGGGGTAAAGAATCTGCAAGAGAGTCCTAGTTTCATACAAGTGATCATTTATCACCCAAGAAACTAGAGAAAGAGAAAGAAAGAAAGGACTTGAGAAGCTAATGGGGGGCCTTGAATCCATACCCAATGGATAAGGGTCACTAACTTAAAAAGTTATACATATGTACCATAGTCGATCTTACTTTCATGACATAGTGAAGTTCCTAACCATCTATAGAATTTCAAAGTTGTGGCTAGTCTACTAGGAACTTTCTCTTTCATAGAAACATTTCTTGACTCTATATGCAATAAACTAAGGTACTAGTTTCTTTATCCTTAGCAAGCTAAATATCCGCCAAGAGCCACAAGAACTATAGTGATAAATCAATATACCTTTAAAAATTAAAAGTGTGAGTTGTGAACATGCACATGAAGAATGGTCCAATTAGAAATGCCCAATCAATAATAGGTTAGACCTCATGAGCAAGAAATATCTAAAGGTTGAAATTCTTTAGTATTAGATAAAAGGCACTAACAAAAGTACCCAAAAAGGAACTAAATTCCAAAAGCCCAAAATATTTGAAGATAAGTGGTCCTAAAATATGAAGAAAAGCTCCCAAAGAAGATAATGCCAATGTCCCAAAATTCAAATCAATAAAGTGCGCATTATTTGAGGAAGAGTATTTTTCTTGCAAAATATATTTTGAAAGGACAACAATAGCATGAAGCCATGGTATAAGTAGCTTGAAGATATAAAACATTAAATTAAAGAAATATTCTACACCTAGGTGATGGGAATCCCTATAAAATGGGTAGATGGGCATTAAGCTAGTAGTTTCTCATCCAAAAGCCAAGATTGACTGGTATTTATATTTTAAAATATAATAAATATAAATAGTCAAACAAGACATGATTGAGTATCTGAAATGGTAGACACTTAGAAATCTATGCATGAGTTATAAAGGGAAAATCCTCCCTTATAAATCTATAAATAGTAGTGTTAGCTTTGTAAAGGACGACAAGTTTGCAATTTTATTTATTTGTAGTATTTCCATTCATATTTCTCTATAAATAAAGTTGTGGTTCCTACGTGACTTATCGGCAATTTTGAACCCTTGATTCTATTACAATATTTGCAATATTTTGCTTGCATTATATATACATTAGAGCCTATGTTTATTTTTTGGCCTTTCTCTATAGATCCATTGTTGTGTATGTATATGTGTTGATGATATTTTCCTAAATTTTAGATTTCCTAAGTGTATGTGTATGTGAGGGGCCTACTTTAAACTAAGTTACTTCATATCTTGGCTCTCCTACAAGACCTACCTATTCATATATGCATATAACTGGTAGATTTTGATTGGACTTCACTATGTCAAGGATAGGAAATGTTCACCACTAGAACATAGCATTGAGGCCTATTTTTGTATGAATATCTTAGCATATATTTTGGCACATTGTCTCTTTTTCCTTTTATTTTTTGATTTTGTTTATTTTCTTGCACCCCTTTTTCTTTTATAGAACAATTAGTGCCTTATAGATCACATCTTATCAAGGAGCCAGTATTGTAAAAACTCTTGAAGGCCCTCGATTGAGCCAAACCCCATGCTCTTAGCTATGGTCTATTGTATTTATCCAACACAAGGAACAATTGTCCTCGGTAGGGACAATCAGATATGATAATAATAGGAAAATAAAGTGCTTCCAAAATATCACACGCCTCAACAAATCTTATATTTTTGAGACAGTGATTTTTCTTTAGAACGTTTTCTCACCATCTAATCTTGGGATTTTTTTTTGACCCTATGTTTTCTAATTGCTAGACCTCCAATGTTGAAGCTTTTATTTTTCCCTTTTATCACACTTTATGAATTTCCAATTTTTGGAGTTGCTAACCTTCTTATCCACAAAGATTCCAATTGAAGCTTTCTCTTCATCCACTTCTTGCACTTTTGCTTTTGTTTCCAAAAAATGGTGTAGTGAGAAATTATTACAGTAACCATTTTGATATATATAGGAGCCACTACTTCCTTAATTATGTTAATTTTGTGGAATATTAGGCTAGTAGAGCAAAGTTAGATGATTTTGGAGATGTGATTATGTCTTGATAATTCCTAACATAGTAGTGCTAAAATGTAAAATAGATTTAAAGTTCGAAGTATGGGCCTAGAACTATTAATGACACATTTGGAAACATATAAGATTATCTTAGGAATGGATTGCTTAATTCAGTGTCATGTAAAAGTTGTTGTTACTAGAAAGAGGTGATAAAAATTGAGGAAAATCGAAACAAAAATATGATTCATGGAGTGAATAGACAATTATCACTTCACATGATATCTACAATGTATGTTAAAAGAGACATGGGAAAAGGATGTTACTTTGTGCCATTCATACTAGATATATTTAGGAAAGAAAAGAACCTAACATATATTGTCACCCTATCCTTTCAAAATATAGAAATATATTTCTAGATGACTCACCAAGGTCACCACCATAGAGAGAATTGGATATTTTTTTTTAGTTTTTACCATTTAGAAAATGAGTCCTTAGGGCACCTCAGGATGTTTATAGTAGAATTGAGTGAATTGAAATTTTAGTTATAATATCTTCATGACAAAGGATTTGTTTGACCTAAAGATCCACCTTATGGTGCACTAGTGAGTTCAGTAAGAAAGAACTATGGATCCCTTAGATTGTATATTGGTTATAGTTAGTTAACTAAGGTTACCATCAAAATTCAATTAATATTCATTAACATGCATTGATGATATTTTATATCAATTGCAAGGAGCCAATATATTTCCTATGATCTATTTGATGTTAGGTTATCACCAATGATATCTGTATGATACAAATGCCCCAAAAATAATATTTCAAGCTATATATGATTATAATGAAATCATTATGGTACCATTATAGATTAATTAATACTCCTATAGCATTTATGGGATAGATAAATAGTGTTTTTATAAATCCATAGATAATTTTATCATAGTTTTAGATGGTATATTGATATATTCCAAATATAATGGAGAAATATGAGGGCAATTTAAGATTAGTGCTATAGTATTTATTAGAACAAAAGTTGTATGGAAAAAATTATAAATGTTTTTTTTAGTCAAAGACAACATTTGGGATATAATATTTTATAAGAAAAATTATAGAGGACCCAAGAAATATCAAGGCTATAGTATAAGGTCTGATTGTCAAGAAATTGTCAATGTTACAAAATTTTCTAGAACCTACTAGACGTTATCATAGATTTATAAAAAAAATATAGGGATGGTCAACATTATTATTTCATTACAATGTACAAGTAAGAAATTTATTGGTAAAAATAATATCAATCAAATTTTCAAAGGGATCTTAACAAGTAATATCATAGTTATATTTAATCCAAACAAACCTTATCTAGTATACTCCAAGCCTTCTATTAAATGGTTAGGTAGTGATTTTATACAATATGAAATAAAGTGTAGATACTAAAATCATGTCAATCTGATTAGACTGCAATGATGCACTCTTATCAAACACCATATGGCCCTCTTGGGCAACCCTCAAGGGTTAAACAATGGTCCTAACCACTTTTAGGAAATTTTAACCCACTTTTGGGAAGTTTTGGCCCATGTAGCCATGGTTGTCCCACCCCAAGATGACCACAGTTCATGGCCATCCCACCCAGGAATGGCCACCAGCAACCGTAACTAGTTGGGATGGCCATGGCCTAAGCCTCTCAAAACATCAAGGGTGGGATAAATGGCAATCAAATTCTACCATTTATCCTATCCAATGATTTATGATAGATTGAGGACCTATCAAAGCCATCACAACCTGCAAATTGGAGGCCCAAATTGGAGGTCTCTTCCACCCAATGCATGGCAAGGGTTTTTATAAGTGGAGGAACCTACCTTGCATTAACCAACTTTCCCATTTGACCCTATGGCCATCTTGGGCTATAAATCAGATTCATTCCACCCATTTTCAAAGAGAGTTCTTTGCAATATTTTGCAACGAAGTGCTATTGAGATTCACTCTTCCCTTTCATTGTGTATTTGCCCTTGAAATCTCCATCGATCGAAGGAGGTTTCCAAGTGATCCCAAATACACAAATACATTCTAAAAACCATCCATTTATATGAATTAGATCACAAAATTTGATGACAACACCCTAGGAGTAGTTTGAACCAGATCCCAGAGGAATAGGTGGTAAAACCACCAGGTTTGGTGGTCATCCCCACCTAGGATGGTTAAAAGTTGCAATTATAAAACCTAGGGATGACCATGAGTCTACACATAATTTTGGTTGAATTTAAACATAGATAATTTCTAAAGTAGTTTATATATATCATACTAGAATTTGGTGCATTTTGGAGCAGTTTTGGACCTTCAATTAGGTTTTTCATTATGACAGTCCCAATTGGAACACCCAAGGATGACCATGGATTATGCATACAATATCATCTCAATTTTAGCATAGATCATCTCTAAATTAGATAATATACATTATATTAAGTTTTGGTACAATTTGGAATAGTTTTGCACCACCTATTTCACCTTTTATATCCAATATTGCATGCATATTTTTGATTTCATGTTAATCTGCATATGCTATTAACCAATATGATTTCTTTGTGTGTAGATCCAGGTATTCCAGTGTACAAGGAATAAGATACAATCTCGATGAAGGATATATCATCGTAGCAGTATCGAAACCCACTCTTCAATTCATGATTGCGAGGAAGACACTGAAAGCACACCTTGAGTTTCTAAAAGGATTAGATCCTTTGAGCATTGTAATGGATTGTATCAATTAAGAGCCCTCAAGGGGATGTTTTATAACCATGCATTTGGCAAATATATTAATATAAATAGAACCCCCATTCATTTCACTTATTCGTCATTATTATTACATAAATTTCTTTTTGTAGTGCTTAAATCTAAACATTATTATTTCATTACAATGTACAAGTAATAAAATTATTTGGTCTAAATAATGTTAATCAAATTTTCAAAGGGATCTTAAAAAGTACTCCCATAGTTATATTTAATCCAAATAAACATTATGTAGTATACTCCAAGCCTTATATTTAAGGGTTAGGAAGTCATTTTTTGCAATATGAAAGAAAGAGTGATTGCTTATGGATCACGTAAGACCAAAAAATATAGATTTATAAAGACCAAAAAAATATAAGAAAGAAAGATTGATTGCTTATGGATCATGTAAGACCAAAAAATACTAGACGTTATCATAGGTTTATAAAAAAATATAGGGATGGTCAATGTACAAGTAAGATTATTATTTCATTACAATGTACAAGTAAGAAATTCATTTGGTCTAAATAATGTTAGTCAAATTTTCAAAGAAAGAAAGAGTGATTGATTATGGATCATGTAAGACCAAAAACCATGATATTAATTATCTAATTTACAACTTGGAAATGAATGCTATCATCCATGCTTTATCAATTAAGAGGTATTACTTACTACAAGAATAGTTTGAGTTGGGCATAGACCATGAAGGTTTAAGATGTTCATTCACACAACCTAATTTAAATTATAGGTGATGTCCATGGATGGAGTATTTATGTGAATATAATTTGATGTTATGATTGCAAATGCACTTAGTAGAAGAAGCCATGATTGTTTTATAGTGATTGAGATGATGGATATGAAAGAAAAACAAACTACGAATAGACTATATCATCATGAATGGTTTCAAGAGATGTTTTACATGGCAAAGTACAAATATAGTAGAAAATAAGTACGAAGGCTATTTCATTGGTTTAGAAGGGTTTCTAAGATTTTGTTATACTTTATGCATGCCTGAAAGAGAAGAATTAAGGATATTAATACTAAACAAAGAATATAAGGCACCTTATGTTTTTCATATTAAAGTTATAAAGATGCATGTTGATATAAGATCATATTTTTGGCTAGGTAGAAAGAAGGATATTGCTATATATGTGAGTAGGTATTTTCAGTATTAATGGGTGAACATCAAACATCAACATACGATAACATTATTATACCATCATGATATTCTAGAATGAATATGGGATGTGTATTTATGGACTTCATTATTGGATTACCTTTAAATCAATGAAGACACAATGCAATTTTGGTGTGGATATTTATATAAGTTTCATATTTCATTTCCACTAACGATACCTATGAGGCAAAGGACATAGCCTAGTCATATATGGATCATATTTTGAGATTGTATGAAGTTCCTACAAATAATATTTCTAATAAAAATTCATTTTTCTAGTAATAGCTACCACGTTAAGATTAATGGTCAAATAAAAAGGGTTATTAGGTTTTGTAGGATGTATTAAGAATGTATACCTTGGATTGATATAATTAAATGGAAAATATATGAATTTTTTGGAATTTTAAATATAAAATTAGTTACCACAACTCAATAATCATGGTTTAAAATGAATCTCTTTTTGGATGACCTTGTAGAACTTTAAATTGAGATCAAGCTGAGGATTGAGTCAAATTTGGTCTTAAAATATTATAATACAATGAGGAGCAGTTGGAAAAAATAAAATAATGTTTGAAATAAGCACATGATAAACAAAGAGATTAATTTTGATGATCATAGGACTAAAATCAAATTCATTATTAGAGATAAGGTCTTTCTAAGAGTCACATAAAATTTTATTTAATTTGTATAAATAGAGGAGAGTTAGCAAGTGTATTTGATAATAGAGCCTTTTGTTGTTGTATTACCATTTCCTAAATAATCCAAATTGTATTTTTTAAAGGCAATGGAAATTCCCATATTGAATAATGTTAGTTGTTTTTTTATCATAATTTGTTAGAGGATTTTGGAAAATGCCCAAATCTTGATTTGAAGATGTGAAGGGTTGGGAATCACTAAAGGCAACTCATTGTTTGTTATCATATATTGGATGAGGTCCGTACAATTTTTACATATGTTAGTTGAATTCTCATTGATGTGATCATAAACAAATTGTTATGTTGCCTTAAATCCTGCTATATTCTCACTTTTAGGATTTTGTGGTCTTATGGGTGTAAGTTAAATCATAGTTTCTTTTAGAATATGTTATAGAATAATAAATGGAGGTATGCCTAATCTAGAATACCATCTCCTAGGAATTTTTTTTTTATTTATAATGATTTTCTAAAGGATTATTGTAGTACTTCCATATTTATATTTTTCCCCTAGAGTTGGTGACCCTGTCTCCTACAACATGTTTATTCCTATAATACCCTTTTTTATTAGAATAAATTTTATCCTCCGTATTAGGATTTAATTTCCCCTTTATAATGGTAGAAATTCAATTTGATTGGCATATTAAAAATAAGGTATTATGGAAATATCCAAAGGATAAGATAGATAGTCATTAAAGTTGTTTTTTAAGATACTAAGGAGGTATTTTGGGGGGGATTTATGCTCTAATTTTACCACTAATGACCTTCAAATTTTCAAGAAACTTGAAAAATTTGTATCTTTCCCTTCCTTTAACTAATATAAATTAGTGAGGGTAGTGTTTTCTTCTATATCAATAATGAATTTTTGACAAATTTCTCATCTAGTTCTGTAAAGGTCCTACGAGAATGATGAGCTAGATAGTAATACCATTCCAATGATCATGCAACAAGACTTTATTGGAATATTTTTAATAATAATAATTCATAGTATGCTATACTTACCTAGGCAAGCATGAAGAGTTTGATATCACTCACAAGCTCACTTGAACCATCATAATTAGGTAACTTAAGGACTTTAAAATGATGTGGAAAAGGATCGTTAGCTACAAGCATGTCTAATGGTTGATTGCATAGATTGCTAAATGCACATACTTACTTTATCCTTGGAGTGAATATATTTTTTGAGTCAACTATTGTACCTAGGACAAAAGAGTTTGGACTTCAAAATAGGTTTGACTAGTTTGAATTAGTGGAACTTCTTGTGAAGGAAAATGGTTTGATATATTAATCAAAGAATCCATTTCAGAATTTGGATTAAAAGAAGGGTTTTGTTGAGAAACAAAGGGATTTGTAGGATGAAGAATGGGTTCTATACTAAAACTATTAAGGCTAAATATGTTAAAGGAAGTGGTGTTAGAAGTAGGAGAGAAAAAATTATAAGCATATCCCCCTATTGGGTTTAAAAAATATGGTTTTTTAGGAAATACAAAATGAGACATTGGTTTACTAGGGGAAATATCTAATTGGTTTGATAGTATATTTGGAGGTGAAGAATGACTAGGAGTTGTTTTCAACAAGTTTTTTATACAAGGTAATGGTGGTTATTTCCCCATAGAACTGGTTGGTTCAATAGTTCCTCATTTTGTAGTAATATTAGGAAGTTCAAATCCTAAAATATTATTCTCTATGTCTAATATCCCTTGGGAAATGCTTTTTGGATCAAAATTAGAAGTATTTGACCTAGTTTGTTGTATATATTATGAATAAGACAACTTACTAGTTGTTGGTCAAAGAACCTATCTAATGGAAAGGTTTGTGCACCCACAAAACTTGACCAAAATTGAATTACTAGGGAGATATGAAAACTCTAGCAGTCAATCTTTGGAGGAGACCGATTCCTTGAATTCCCAACTAACTATTCTTATATGTGGGGGGGAAGGATATTGAAAGAAATAAAAAATATCTAAAGACAAAAATTAAAGTTGTGCAGACTAAGCTGCATCAATACATATGCATATTAAGAGATTTAATGACCAAACTAAGAAAATGCCTAATAAAATAGCTAGTTCTATTACCATCCACATGATAATTAGTCACAATGTTTCGTATCTAATCAAACTACAAATTCGAGAATCAATAAATAAAAATTAGTATAAATTTAGAATTCAGAGTAAGTATCATGAGCATACAATAGACCTAAATTAGAAATAAGCATTTATCATACATACATGCTCTGCAAATAGAATACACCGGAATCCAAACATCAATCCCTTTGTATTGATATGTAAAAATGTCCTCATTACATATGAATTTTAAAACCCTAATAGTCGACTAGTTTTAATTATATATTCTAGTATATATAGAAATTTTACAATATCAAATCATCATTATCTTATACATGGTTTGTTGTTATGTAATAGGTGAAGAACACAAACTTATACTGAGAGGGGGTTGAACAGTATAAGACCACTTTTTACTTTTCTTTCCCAAATAATATTATCCAATATAATAAATGGAAATATCAATAGTATTAACTAAAGAAATGCACAAATAATCACCCACAATAGAGATACCAATTTAACGTAGTTCACCCAATGTGGGCTACTCCACAGAAAAAATATTTAACTAATATTTTTTCAACAAATCTCTTGGGAATAATTTCCCTTTTACAATTTTTATGGACCTCTGTCCAAAGGAGATACCAATCCCCTGATAAATTTTGTGGATCTCTATCCACAAGAGAACTCCTTTGCTATAGCTAGTGATCTTCTGGAAGAACTATTGCATCTATTACATTGGCTAATGGATCTCTATCCACTAAAGACTTGTATCCTCAATCAAAATACTTGTCCTCACTACCCTAGATAATGGATCTCTATCCACTGGAGACTATCATCCTCTATACTTTGTCACCTCCAAATCTTGATCTTTGCTCTGTCTCAAATTTGCACTAAACACAGTCCTTAGGTCTATCACAAATCTACTCAATATTTGTCTCTGGTCTAGTACAAACCTGTCCTCAAAATTGCACCAAACTCTCTCCTCAAATATGCACTAAACATAGTTCTTTGGTCTAGCACAAATCTGCTCAATATCTGATTCTAGTCTAGTACAAACCTAAACTCAAACATGCACCAAACTCTATCTTCAAATTTGTACTAAAAAAATTCCTTCGGTCTAGCATAAATCTGCTCAATATCTGTCCTCAAATATACACTAAAGACAGTCATTCAGTCTAACACAAATATTTCCTTAATCTTTGTCCTCAAACCTTAACACAAAGCTTGACTTAATTACAAATCAACTCTAATGGATCTTCTCCAAACCTTAACTCAAGGTTTGAACAAATCAATAAATCAATTTTGCTTTCAATTCTTCTCAAAGACTTGTCTCAAATCTACCTTGTAATCTTCCACAAAAGCTCACACTAATCTGTCAACAAGTCCTCTCTAGAACTTGTCCAGTCTGCTCGACAAGTCTTCACCACGACTTGTCTCAATATCTATCTTCACATCTGTATTGTAAGATTCCACAAAATCTCACACCAATCTATCCACAAGTCTTCTCTAAGACTTAACTCAAATATTCTCAACAAGTCCTCACTAGAACTTTTCCAATCTCATATAAACATATCAAGAATTTTTAGAGACTCAATATGCTTCACATTCACTACAATGCTCAATCACTTTCAATCTCTCTTTTTACTACAGAAACATATAGATAATTGTTAGAGACTCAATATGTTTCACACTTACAAACCCTCAACCTATTTCTTAAATAAATTTATAATATGGAACAATTTTTTTCATATAACTTGAACTTTCACTTCAACATGTTCACTTGACTAGGCTAAACCAACTCCACTCACTCAATCACTCAACAACAATGCTTATCAAGAAATCCTCACATAACAATGATACTCATGATCTTTGCAAACCCTAGTTCAAGTTCTTCACTCAACCAATCACTTCAAAAAAAATGCTAATCAAACAATCCTCACATAACAATGATACTCATGATCTTTGCAAACCCTAGTTCAATATAGTTCACCACTTCACATAACAATGATGTTATTTCACAAACCCTAGTTTAATATCGTTCACAACTTCACATAAAAATGATACTCATGTTATTGGAAAAATATATCATGCATATTAAGGTTCATTCAATGTTTCCAACAATTCTTATCAAACAAGATTTCTAGAATCAACTTTCATTGCAGAAAAATCAAACAATGCTTGCCAAACAACCCTTTTCACTCCAACTTAGCATTCACAAAATTCAACAATCACTCACTAGGAAGATGTCCCCATAAATTTTTGTTTGATGAAGAAAATGACCTCAAAACTTGTCTTAAACATAATTTTCTTCTTTGCCAATTTCAATGGTTAGATGACAAAAATATCACACTAACTCTCTTTAGAAATATTTCTCAATCACAAAAATAATCAAACTCAAATACACCTTATTACTCCTTTGAAATTAGCAATCATCAAAGCATACAAAAATTAATTACTCAATTACTCCTTATAATCTCCAATATTTAATTAACAAACTTCAAAATCAAACCCTCAAAAAAAATAATGCTTCCTATCCTTTTATCTCCCTCAAATTCTCAATAATCAAACTTTAAAAATAAACTTTATAACCCTCAAAAATATTTATTTTTGTTCAACCTTTAGCAAATCTGAAAATAGCAATAATCCTTGGAAAAACATTAGCGCATACCTATCTCTATGGAAAAGGGCCTCAATGGGTTTCAAACATGAAACCTCTCCCAATCAAGCACTTTAGCAAGGTGCTAGCCCACCATGTGGGCTACATGCCTTCCCACAAAGAGGAAATCTAATGCTTTACCTTTGTACCTTCCTCGATGGTGTAACACACAGAAACCAATCACTCACGCTTTGTAAAACTGAAGCCGACAGGTTTTGAACCTTGCATAATGAGCCTGCCACACTTAGCACTTCCGTCGAATGCTAATTGTGCTACAAAGCGTCGTGCAATGAAGAAGGAGCTCCACTCCTCTTTGTATTATTGTCTACCACTAAAAACTTTGAAACATGAAATATCTTCTTCCCTTTGTGCATGATCATCGAGAGCATAGCACATGCAAATTACATGGATGAGTTTAGACAAAGTCTTGCCCCCTTTTATATGCATAGACCAAGCTTTGAAAACGTCGACGGATAATTCAAATTTTTGAATTCGAATTATAAAATAAACTTTATAATCCTATCTTTAGTATTATTTTAATTAACATAAATTAATTTTATAATTAAATTATAATTAATCTATAATTAACTTAATAACTTTAGAAGTTAATTAAATTAATTTATAATGAAATTATTTAAATTAATTTATAATTAATTTAAATCTCCCCTTTTAATATTATAATATTATTTTGCTTGGGCCTCTTCATTGCTCTTTGAACCTCATCTGACCACCTGGAACCAAATCTGACCAACTAGACATGGGCTTTTCTTTGCACTGATTTCGAAACCACTTTTTCTTGCAATGCTCACTAAAACCGACTCTTGACATCAATGACAACTCATTTACTCAAAATTTCCAACAATAGGGAGTGCAAGCTAGTTGCACTATTAAGAGGTATGGATATTCTAACTACCTAATCATGCCTTGCTGACCTAGAAAATTTGTGTACCATACTGAGTAGTGTTGAGCCTGCTACTTGCATCGGGTTCATTGATATTCATTGATTATTTTTAGTTGAGTTACCCTATAACTTGTGTGATGGCCAAGAACATAACCATGTTACTGAGATTATTCTAACAGGTGAGCTCATTGGATAAGTGTTGTATGATGACAATAATCCTCATGTAGGTGGTCCAATGCTAGATCTGATTGAGCTGGTTGTCAAACTTACATACTATGATATCATGATGATGGATATATGTATCCATGGTGAATATTGCCTCTATTTATATCTTGCTTTCCTTGGGATCCTGCAACCTTCGATATCAGGTTAGGGTTTTGGTACCCCTTTGGGCATCAACCAGGCAAAAATCCTTTGAACATCCAAAATTGGACTTTCAAGCAAGCCAAAGATTCGGTACCCTCTCGAGCTCTAGTAAGGTATAAATTATCTGGTAGCCTCCAAACTTGTATTACCTCCCTCTAATTCACTCTTGTTGGCTTCTGGTCTTTGGGTGGAGAGTGCTCAACTTGGTAGTTCCCGACTAGGTGCAATTCTTAAAATGGCACTAATACTGAGGCTTCCTCTCGTAGCATATTGAGCATTGATACCTCAATAGGGTCTGATCGAGTACAAATATCTTGGTAATTCCTTACAATAGGCCAAAAATTTTGGACCTTCTTGGGTTCCAGTCATGTGCAAATATTTCAGTGCCCTTTATACTTCGTCATTTTTCTTTCTCTTTGCTTGGCTAGATTTTGGTTTCCATATGGGAAATTTGGGACTTTAGCAGATCTTGATCATGCGTAGATCTTACAGTGGCTTATACACTCTAAAATTTTTACCTATTTTTAATTTGTAGCAATGGTTTGATCATTTGGTCTATCATTTGCTTCTGAATTAGTATAGATCTTCTTGTGATGTTCACGCTAACCATTTTCATTGAAGGTATGTTGTCTTGCTTCATAGTGCTTGACCACTCTTCTTCCTTTTGCACCTTCACATTGAAGTGCTTGTGGGTGATGATTTGTGAATACCCACACTTTTGGTGACTCATAGGGAATTTTCATCTCATGGAAAGAGAACTCAGACTGACTATCCATATACCATAGGTAAGTGGTAAAAATAGGGCTAATACGAGAGACAAACTACTAAAGCCTTTGCAACTATGAAGGGAATAGTGAATAAAATTACGTGGATGGACTGGATAATGGATTCTATATTAAACCTCATAGGTGGTAAGTGATAGTGGGATGAAGGTGATGAAACCAAAATTGTGCATGGGGACACCTAGAGAATGGGACCTTTCCAGGAGACTCAGGCTAGGATCCATAGGATAAACTATGAAAATGAAATTGCAAGCAAAAATATGTACGAAGGAGGAAAAAAGGGAAGTAGAAAATAAAATGGGGAATACCTAAAATATGAGATGCACCCACAAAAATGGAACTTCATGAGTAAATTTGGTTGCACTTGTGCAATTTGTCACCTCATCATTATTTGCAATCTAGGTGGATCCTACAAGTGCCATTGGTCTGACTTGGGGTAGTATAAGCATTGATGTGTGTCCCATATTCAGTACCAATGATCTAATGGTAATTTATTATTGCTACCCTCTTGCTTGTTGTGCCAGATATAGATTTTATAGCTACCCCTCGATTTCCCTTTACACTTGTTCCATTGGGTTTCAGAGTCATTATTGCTGACAAGATGTTATGGTACAACTGTACAAAAAGAACAAAAAATAATATAATACATGGACATGTCATTTTCTTATTTTTCTAATCACCCTCTGGTGATGTATGTTGTTGTGACCCTTCTTCCTGTGGATGCTCCCTTTGTGTAGTTGTTCCTGATGATTCCCCATGCTATGAAACAACCCTAGATGGAATGACTATTTGGAGTCGTTGGCACATATTTTCCTAGACATTCGAAGGGGGGTCTAGAATTCCTCTTAGTTCTGAGATAACTCCATTTATCCTACCAATATAGTAATAAGGAGGGTCACTGTACCTCTCAACTAGGTATTTTTCTTTCACCAAGAGATGAGAAAGCCTATAGAAGAGTGTGAAAACCTTCTCCACATCCAGTGGTTCAGATAGTGAGTCAATCTCACTCTGGTCTTTCATCTGTATTTCAAACAACTGGGTGAGGGCTTCATGCTTGCACTAAACGATTTGTCATCCCAAAAACTTGGTGCACCCAGGGTTTTGAGGTCCTTCACAATGACGCTCATCTCATCGGTCTCATTTTTGATGATAGCGAACAACTCTCTTGTTGCATCAATGAGCTCATTTGCTCGATAGATCTGGTGCGCAAGAAGTCTCCAGTCTTCTACATCCTGGTTGGATTATGCTTTTAGGGCAAGGAAGCTATCAAGATATCTCAACATTTTCCTAAACTTTTGTGCTTCCTAAAATTTGGATGTTAGAGCCTTTTCTGCCCTCTCTATCTCATTTATGGCTGACCTAGTGGCAACACCGATTTGTTTGAGCTTCGTATAGAAAGGGGGAAAAGTTGGCAGAATTGCTCCTTTTATTTTTTCCCAGTAAAACTCCTAGACTTGTCTGAGCCAGTATTTAGAGATTGTTGAGCTTGATGGCTTGTCCCTTTCTTGCTGCAACTCATTCATGGTGGTGGACAAGGCTTCCTCCTATTCTACCAGTTTGCTCTTCACTTCAACCAATGCTGAACTTTGTTGATCCTTTTCTTCTTGTACCCTCTTTAATTTAGCCTCCAACTCTTTGATTTGTTTATCTTTTAGTTGCACCTCTTTCTCAGGAGTGGCCTTATCAATAATACCCTTTAACCTGATGATGTCATTTTTGAGGGCACTATTGTCTATCCTTTCCTTGGTGAGCTTGGCCTCCAGGGTATCAATTTTATTTTGGGTGGATGCCAAACTCCTATCTATTTTTCTTGCTTGCACAAGCAATGTGTCTGTATCTGCATGTATGGCCCGAGTGGTTTTAGTCTTTGATATCATGGAGATATCCCTTCTAAACTCTTCTATCTCCCAATATTTTGGTCTCATCAAGGAGGTAGGCTTCTTCACTTTTGGCTTGGAAAAGACCTTGATCCTTTCTTCCTTTATGGGATCCACTATATCATAGCCCATGGTGATAACTATTTCCTCTTTTCCTTGTAAACATTCAAATTGCTCTTCTTCCTCCCTCCATATTTGTTGGTTCTCTTCTACTAGCTGAATAGTAGAGAAGATCTCTAGTAGTGGTTCCTAGGTAGAAACTAGGAGGACCAGAGTGACCAAGAAGGTCAGTATGGGGGTGAGAGGATAAGATAGTATAGATTTTATAGAGGGAGTACTTCCTTGTAGACCTTACCCTCTTTTGGCTATGGGTGGAGTAGAAAAATAGGAGATTGTGGGGGTGAAGCTTGGAGGGCAAACTATTGAGATAGCAGAATGGACTCAATAAGTGGTGAGGTAGTTGATTGAGTGGGTAGGGCTTGTGAAGTGGTGGGTGGACTGGGAGAAGGGTTCTCCCCTTCTTCAATATTAGCTATTGTAGGGATCATATCGAAAGGAGACTAGAATTGATGAGGAGGGGAGGTTAAGACTTCCAGGGATGAAGGACTTGAGGGAAGATGTAGTTTAGGAGACATACCTATGTCTTGCACTTCTAGCTCTGGCTCCTCCATCTGCAAGGCTTGTGCTGGTTCGACTTTAAGTTTAGCTCTTTGTGCCTATTCAGATTTTCCATGCACAACTGCTACCTCACACCTTAGTGCTTCTCATTGTAGTTCTTACCTCTTCCATTTTTGTTTTTCCTTTTCTTCCTCTAGACTTTTCTTCCTTGTAGCCTTACTAGTTTTAGAGATCCTTGGACTTGAGTGATCCTTTCTCTTCTTACCAGATTTGGAGCTTTGGCTAGAAAATTTAGGCTTCAACTACCTTTTGTGGAGATAGTCTTCTGATATCAACTACCAGTGGATTTTGAGGCAATGATTCTTCCTCTACCTTGACTTCATCCTCAGATCCTTCCTCTTCCTGGTATATTATATCATCAGTAGTTTGCACCCTTAAAATTTTTGGGAAGAGTTCCTTTTCATTCTTTTATTTCTAGGTGATATACTGAGCATCAAACTCATCATTAAACAAATCATCAGTATTCTTATTATACTTCACCTTCTTGCTCAAATTGCATTCACAATGCATTACCCACCATTCCTTGATTTTGTGGTCCTCCCATCTCGTGCTATCACTGACTATGTCCATAAGGGTGGGGGTCTAGCAATTGATCTACATTTCTTTCTAGGTCATAAACCCACTCATATTTGAAGTAACTTCTCCATGGAGGTCTCTCCTACATCTCCATATATTTGAGCGGTGCCACCTAACCTTCAACTAGGTTCCTATACCTTTCAATGTTTGGTCATAGCAAATGCTTGAACACAGGTACTTTAACATTATTTTTCAGAATTTCAACCAAGATACCATCTAGGTCATAATGCCACATGTGTGGTACTATCAATAGCTTCAAAGTAGTGAGCTTAGCTTCTAAAATTTTGTACAAGGGATCCCTTTTGGACATTGTGATATGTTCAAATTTAAGAGGAAACCTAAACACTAAAATATTTTTGGCTCCCTGACCAAGACTATGCTCTACCAAGTAGGTCTATCTACAAAATTCCAACCCAAACACCCAATTGGTCACATAATAGGGTAGTAAGTAAGGGAACTTGGAGAAACCAAATAGTCAGATGATGGTCCCTTCTTCTAAAAAGTACCAATCCCCTTGTTGTCATGATTTTCCTCTCAAAATATCCATAGCTTCCTCTTAAATATGGGGGTAATTACCATAGATCATCGCTAGCATTGGTCCCAAGAATTGCTTATTAAATTCAAGATATGGATTGTTATCCCTCAGTACATGAGTCCAATCCAATACTGAATGGTTCACACCTTGTTCATCTATATTTCATAGCTCAATGTTGTGTTTATTTTTTGAAGTCATGTAAAATAGGAAGAGCCAAGCTACATAGGAGGGGTATGTAAATAAGTCACACCTTTTGTTCTTCATTACCTTCAGTTGTTCATGTATGCTAAGAGCTAGCAATTTAGCCCAGTCCAAGGTGATGTGTGCAAAGGCACATACAACTATGTTTGCTATACCCATATGATAAGGGTATACTATCACATCCATTCTCATCCCCAAGATAATCACCAACATTGAGAATATAGGTTGCACTTCCTCACTAAACTTTATCAACCTTCTATTTTCTATCATATATCCTTCCAAAAATTTACCTCCTATTTCAACGAGCCAATCTCACACTGACTGATTTTCTAGATATAATATCTGGTCCTCTTCCACAATTATTTTTAGCTTGGTGCTTGAAGGTTTATTTACTACAAATGCCTACATCAAGAGTTCCCTATTTATGGTGAAAAGTGGCTCAGACTAGGAATTACATACCATGGTCATATTAATATCATAAAACTTTACTATCATATGGATAAGTTCTAGACACAGGTGTATGAATTCGGGTATGAATTTTCTAAGGTTCAAATGATAGGGAGCACCCACCTTATGATTCTCAAAAAATATCTTCCCATTTTCTTCGTAACCAATTCGAGAAATCCATATCTTGGGCTTGATTGTGAGCATCGGGTCATGGATTCCTACTAGATCATCAAATAACTCACTTACAACCTTTTGTGCAGTGATGCTCTTCTTTCCTCTGCCCATTTTTTCTGGTTCTATTTCTATCATTGGTTACTACTTCTCTCTAAAATGGCTAGGGCTCTTTGTTGTACTCAATACTCAAAATTTGTACAAAGGGAAGAGTGCTTGGGAGGTATGATCAATTTATACTATTCAAAATGATACTTTACCACTCAGAGATGTTAATGAATTCACATGATGGATTTGTACATGTCGAGTAAGATTTATTTAGGGGATTTGTTGCTCATTTCTAAAGTTTGACACGTAATCTAGGAAGGAGTGTCACTAACCTATAACATTCTTCTATAGTTTTTGACAACCAATGGTTTCTCAGCTTGGGATGCATTTCATCATAACTACTTCTGATAGGTATGGTTGTGGTTGCATAATTTTGTGGACCTACAATTTTTAGAATATCTCATTGGGATCACCAACTATTATGAATTTAATGCTCCACATTGTATATGGCAATTGATCTAGCCAATGACCTTACTATATTTGTTAAATCATGGGTGGCCTATAGTTACTGAGAATCATTAATCTAACAACTATATTGTGAGATGTGCCATGTGATGCCAATAATTTTTTGAACCCATTGATTAGTGGCTCAATCAGGATGTGGTGAGGGGTTGCATAGCTCGAGATGCCAACTAGGTAGATGATCTACCCACTTTTGGACATTAATTTTGGCAAGCACCACCTTATCTAAAAAAGATAAAAATCTATTTACAGGGAATGTACACGTATCATATTTACATATGTACAAGATGAGCACCACTTGTCCTAAGCATAATGCTTCAGATGCTGACCATTTACTAGGATTGGTAGTAGATGGTCATCCAGGTGTCTCAATTCAAAGGCATTTAGGTCCTTCTTGTGCTCTATGATGTATGGTCTGGACCACATCGAATCAAACTTTTCATGTGCACCAGGTTTTGCTTTGTTCACATCCCATCTAAGCACCAGGTCACCTTCTTTAAATATCTTTATCATGGCTTTTCTATCAAACCAATGCTTGACAATTGAATAATGGGGAAAATATTATTATATGCCTATTCACACTCTTCTTCTAATTGGACTAACTTGACCATTCTTCTTTCTACCGATTGTAGGTCATTCGAACAATTTTCTTTAATGAATCGTAGTACCGAAAGCTCCAGGTTGATTGGTAGCACAACCTCCTTGCCATAAACTAGAGCATATGGAGAAGTTTTTAGGACCTTTTTTATTGTGATCCAATCAGCCCAAAGTGCTTGATCTAGCAACAAATGCTAACTTCTAGGGTTATCTTGAATAGTCCTCCTAATGATTTTTAGCAAATTCTTGTTGGTGGACTCTGCAAGACCATTCCCCTAAGGGTAATAATTTGATGAGGCATTCCAATAAATCCCATATTTTCTTATGAAATCAATGGTTTTAGCCCCTATGAAAGATCCGACATTATCTGATACAATGGTCACTTGGGACTCCAAATCTAGTGATTAGTCTTTCCATGAATTCAATCACAGTGTCTTGATCAACATGCTTCGTAGCTTCCACCTCAGTCCACTTTGTGAAATAGTCAATTGTTATTAGAATGTATTTATGTCTGGTGGATGAATTTGGATTAATTACACCAATAAAGTCTAATCCCCATTGCTAAAAAGGTTCTTCCACAACTATCAACTGTAATGACATTGTTGGGTGTTTGCCTTTGCCTACAAATCTTTGACAATTTTCACAGGCTCTAGCCCATTTGAATGCATCAACAAAAATGGTTAGCCAATAATATTTAGTCCTCAGAATATTTTTTTAGGTAGTATTCCTGGAGTAATGGCCTCATGAAAAACCTTTGTGGAATTTCTCAAGTACTTCTCTAATTTTTTCTAATATAAGGCATCTTAATAGCACCCCATCAAAGTTTCTTCGATATAGGATATCTTCGATCAATGTATATTTTCTAGCCTACAATCTAAATCTTCATCTCTAGGATGTGATCAAGTCATCTAGACATCTACCTAAGGTAAAGTAGTGATGCAACTATTCAATCCAATCCTTCTACTGCCTTGTTTCCATTTTTGGATTAGTATCAAATCTAGACTAATTTGACATATTAACATTTTGAGATGCAAACTCTGCTAAATTTTGGCATAGGGATCTTCCTCTTATCAATTTTTTTGGTCTGATATCAACATCATACTCTTGGATTTTAGTCACCCAACCGACCCTCTTGTCACCAAGTTCCCCTTGAATCACGAAATTTTGAACATCCGGGTGTACTACATACACTAGGGTTTTGCTCTGAGAAACAAAATACCTAAATTTATTTAGAGATTTCATGACAACATAGACTTATTTTTTGATGAAGTTGTACTTTTCTTCATGGTCCTAAAATGTTTGACTTAAGAAGGCTATTGGTCTTTCACCATCTTGCTCCCTTTTTTGAGTTAGGACAACTGCATAGCTCCCTTTTGCTCCAAATGCATAGAGAATAAAATCCTTGGAATAATCTAGATTAATGAGGATCGAAGCTTGGGATATCACCTCTTTTATCTCCTTGAAGGTCTTCTTCCGAGTATCCATCCACTTAAACTCTACTCCCTGCTTCAGCATTTTAGTCATTGGTTTCACAATTTGAGAAAAATTTGAGATGAATTTTTGAACAAAATTAATCTACCCAAAAAATGATTGGAGTCCCTTCTTGTTCTATGGGAGAGATAGAGACCAGATGGCTTTCACCCTATCTAGGTCAATTGCTAATCCTATTTTTGATACCACATGTCCCAATAATTTTCCCTCATGTATAATGAAGATTGACTTCTTGGGATTTAAAGACACCCCAAATTCTCTATATTTTTCAAATACCATCCGGAGATGCTCAATATGCTTGCTCTTGTCATGAGAGAAAATAGTCATGTCATCCAAGTAGATCAGGATTATTTTATTTACCAATTCACCAAATGCTAAATCCATGGCCCTTTGAAAGGTGGCACCTGCATTAGATAGCCCAAAAGGCATGCATTGATATGCAAATGTACCCCACTTTGTGGTGAATGCGGTCTTGTGTTGATCTTCATATTTCACCCAAATCTAATTGAAACCAGAAAATCCATCCAAGAGAGAAAACATTTTAGCTTTGGCTACAGTATGCAAGATCTGATCAATTTGTGGGAGGGGGTAATGATCCTTCAGTGAGGCCTAGTTCAAGTTTCAAAAATCCACACATAGATGGATATCTCCATTTTTATTTCTGACCAAAACCAAATTAGCAACCCAAGTGGAGTGCTTGATGGGGTATATGATTTTGGTAGTCAACAATTTCAAGAGCTCTTGCTTCATCAATACCTCTATCTTGGGGTTCATAGGCCATTGCTTCTATCGAAAAGGTCTTGCATCTAGTAATAACTCAATAGTATGTTGGATAGTGTCTTTATCATATACCTTGAGATCATCATATGTCCAAGCTATAATATCATTAAACTCTTTGCATAATTCCATAGTCTGATTGATTTCTTCCTTTGAACAACGTACACCGATATTGATATCCTTTCTTGGTTCAATTTGCACCCCTTTATAACTCTTACTATCAACCTCAATTCTATGGGTATTCTATCATTGCTATCAAATAGGCTTTCCAAATTTATCAACCCCTTGGGGATATGATTATTCTTTAATTGAATTATTTCACCTTCTTCATCTTCTTTTGGTAGTTGATCACTTACACAATTCATTTCCTGAATTAGAAAATCAATTATTTGTTCATCATTCTCAAATACCTACCAAAATATATCTTTGTCCAGCATAAATGGTCTGTAGACAAGCCTCACTATCTTAGCTTTGTGAATGACGTTGGATATTGGACAAAAATTTGCTCCAACAGAAGCTAGTATGTCAGCATGAGTGTTGTGTTCTCTAGGAATGGCTTTGATGTTCAAGGCTTCAAAAGACTCCAACAGGTCCCACACCCTATTTCTATATACCTTGAGGTAATGTTATTTGCTACTACATTTCTCTATGACTTGATTAACTACCAGTTCATAATCACCAAAGATTTATAGTTGCTTGATTCCCATTTTCTTAGCTTTCTTTAACCCTAGACATAGTGCTTCATATTCTATTGCATTGTTTGTGCAACTCCATGTCAATTTAGTATGAGAAGGTCTTTCATGTTATGATCGGTGATACCAGCACTACACCTACTCTAACACCATTCTTGCATATGGCACCATCAAAGAACAACTTCCACATCTAGTCTTGATTGGGATTCTTGTGAGCCAGAACTATGAGTTTTGTTTCTTCTGGCTTCATAATTGAGTATGTGCCTATTCTGATCTCAATCATAGCATTGAAATATCTTATGGAAAATTGATCCTCTATTTGGATATCCTCCAATACTTCTTCCATCAGATCTATTTCTTGAGTGGTTATGTTTATGGTGTCAACTTGTTGGTCCTCCTCCAACTTCTCTATATGAAATGAGGATGGCTTCTCAGAAAATATCTTGACTCTTTTTCCTTTGAATGACACCTCCATATGGGAGTAATCAAGAGATAAATAACCACCCAACTTAGCAGTAAATTCTCTTGATAGGCACATCCTAAAATAGGGTTCTAAGTCCACCACTACAATTTCCTAAATGATAGTGATTTGAGGTATTCTATGCAACTTCATGGGGACATCTTTGATTACTCCAACTATCTTCATAGGTGTGCCATCCAACTATAGAACTCCAAGACTACTTCTTGTATATTCCATACCCATTATTTCATAGACTACTTTGGGCATGATAGTGGTAGCTGCTCCAGAATCAATCATACAATTATGTACCACCCATCCTTCCATTTGTAAGGATAAGTAAAATGGAGATGGTATATTCTTCTTGGTTATTGAAGTAGGGTGTCCTTGAGCTAGATTCAACTCTACCTATTACTTCCCTTGACTCTTCATTGATTTGAGAGAGGCCTATAGAAGATCTATTTATCTCGAGATGAGGAGTGCATCATACATACTAACTTTAGATGGAGTTTTATTTAATTCTTCCACAATGTTAAAACTAGAAGATTCTAGTTGTTTCCTATGTTCTTTTATAGGCTCCTCATATTTGTCCTTATAATCTTGAGCAACTTCAATCCTCTAACATTTAGTCAGGGAAGGATATCTTAGTTTATCTCTAGCCTACTCCTTTCCTTCACTTTCTTTAGTTCCCTTCTATTTCTTCTAGACTATTTTTTGAATCGGGGTAGGTAGAGGCAGATCCTTATTTGGAATATCCTTTGATTTAGAAGGTACCTTGAAAGGATCCAAGGTCTTAGGATCAATGGCAAGGGTTTCTTTCTAGACCTTGTAAGAACCACCACTTGTTCTATGGATGGCATCATGTAATTATAATCATTTGCTTCTCTCATCATATTTACCTACCCCTTTTGAGCCTTCTCTACTCTCTCAATTGCAATCCTCTAAATGTAGTGTTGATGCATCATGCATGTACTTTCACCATGTGGATCATTATAGGTTGAGCACTAGTAGTTAGATTCAGATTCTGAGGATGAAGGTTCCTCCTCTTGATTGGCGTATATGACATTAGATTTTTTGGGGGCTTGCTAGTGGAGGCAATTTGATCTCTTATGATAGATGAAAACCTTCATGGTTGAAAGTTTCTCTTAGCTTCTCTTCACTTCATGGTTGTGACTTCATTTATGAGGTTCTTAAAAGCTACTATTATTTCCTAGAGAGCAACCGTCTAGGGAGCTAGGGTTGGTAATGTCGAGATAGTAGTAGGTGTTGGGAGTAATGGGACTATAGGTAGAGCAAGGAGTGTTTGTGGACTTGGTGAAGGTGGCCAAGATGGAAAATTAACTAGTGGAGTATGTGTCAAAAAAGAGCTTGATGGAGTAGGAATCGATGCTTGTTGTTGAGGGAATTTTGGATATATAGGCATCACAAATTTTGGAGGTAATCTTCCTATAGCAATTAGGTCCTTTTTCTACTTTTAGTGCTTCTTGAAAAACCTTTGAGAATGTTCATACATTGGATTGTCTTATGTACATCCCAAGATCAGAGTGAAAGGCCCTCAAATAGTAGTACATTGCTTGTTCATCAATTGGATGTAGGCCTTGTGGTACTCTTTTCCATGTCTAGCTAAATATGATGTTGAAATATATTATTTCTTCTTGTGGGTGCTTTTGGATGGTAGTAAATTGTGTGAGCAGAGAGAAGGGATCTACTTTTTCATTGAATTCTTCAATCAACTTGCCAACTAGCCCATTCCATGAGTTTATAGTTAGATCCGACAAGGTTCTATACCAATAGGCCATCTTCCCTTTCAATGATATTACCAAGAGCCTTATCATGACATCCTCATCTTAAATATTATGTATGGTGGCTAATGATGCTACATATTGATAATGCTTGTATGCATTTCGATGCCATCATATGTTGGTAATGCTTTCAGAGCTACCAGAGGAATAATATTCTAGACTGACAAATTCAAAGGTCCCATATGATTCTAGGTTGAGTAATTTTGAGTATTTAGATTTTGATTTACAACTATTGTTGTTAGTGCAAGTAGGATTGGTTGTACTAGTCAGATCTATAATAAGGACTAGAGAGGATGGTGAAACAGGTGGAAATCTTGGATGAATTTTAAAGCTTCTAAACTACACAAGTCGATTCTTATAATTTTCTAGTTGCTTGTCTTGTGATCATATATCTGAGAATCTAGGCAAGACAACTTAATAAAAGGTGGATATGCAAATATTTTCTAGGTAATGATAGATAGAGTCATCAAGTGATTAAAATGAAATTTTATAATAAGCAAAGAATCACCAGTCTATGATACTCATCAAAATAGTGGGATTTTATCCCACCGGGTATGCCAAAAACTATTGGTCAGAGAATCTATCTAATGGAAAGGTTTGTGCACCCACAGACCTTGACCAACATTGAATGATCGGGGAGTTATGAAAACTATAGTGATCAATCTCCAGAGGAGGTCGGTTCCTTGAAGTCCCAACTAACTATTCCTAAATGTGGGGGGGAAAGGGTGTTGAAAGAAATAAAAAGGAGCTAAATCTAGAACTTAAAGTGGTGCAGATTAAGCAACATCAAGACATATGCATATTAAGAGATTTCATGACCAAACTAAGAAAATGCCTAACAGACTAGCCAGTTCTATTACCACCCATAAAATAATTAGTCATAATATTTTGTATCTAATCAAACTATAAATTCCAGAACCAATAAATGAACATGAGCACAAATTCAGAATTTATAGTAATTCCCATGAGCATCCAATAGGCTTAAATTAGAAATAAGTAGTTATCATACATACATGCTCTACAAATGGAATAAACCAGAAGCCAAACAACAATCCCTTTGTATTGACATGTAAAAATCTCCTCATTACATATGAATTGTAAAAGCCTAAGAATCGACCAATTTTTATTATACATTCTAGTATATATAGACTTGATCATTATCTTAGACATGGATTATTGTTATGTTAGAGGGAGTGCTAGCTAGTTGGACTATTCGAAGGTATGGTTGCTCCAACTACCTAATTATGACTTGCTGACCTGGCAAAAATCTGTGTCATACTGAGTAGTGTTGAGCCTATTGCTTGCATCTGGTTCGTTGATCTTCATTGATTATTTTTAGTTGAGCCACCTTGTAACCTATGTGATGGCCATGAACATAACCATATTACTGAGATTCTTCTGATAGGTGATCTCATCGGATAGATGTCCTAAGATGATGGTAATCCCTATGTAGGTGGTCCAACTAGTTGATTGAGCCGACTCCAAACATACATGTGTGAATCATGATGGTGGATATCTAGAACCCTGGTGGATCCTAGCTAGGTATAAATCCTCTAACAATATATTAATTTCCTTGTGATCCCACAACCTCCAATATTAGGCTAGGGTTTTGGTACCCCTCTAAATGTTGATCGAAAAAAATCCTTCGAGCATCCAAAATTGGACTTTCAAGTAGGCTAAAGATTTGGTACCCTCCCAAGCTTCAATCAGGTACAAATCATCTGGTAGCCTCTAGACTTGTATTATTTCCCTCTAATTCCCTCTTATTGGCTTTCAATATTTGGGTGGAGAGTGTGCAACTTGGCAGGTTTTAGTTAGGTGCAATTATTTTGGTGGCACTAATACTTAGGCTTCCTCCCATAGTAGGCCAGGAATTTGGTACCTCAATGGGCTCCAATAAAGTGCAAATCTCCCGGTACTTCCCCATAGTAGGCCAAAAATTATAGACCTCCCTGAGCTTTTTGATCGGGTGCAAATATTTTGGTGCCCTCTAGACTTGGTCATTATTCTATATTTTTTTGCTTGGCCAATTTTTGGTTTTTGGATAAGGAGTTTGGGAATTTTGTGGATACCGATTAGGTGTAGATCTTATGGAGGATTCTACACTGACATTTTTTCCCATTTTGAATTTGTAGCAATGGTCCAATGATTTGGTCCCCCATTGAATTTTAACCTGGTACATATATTCCAATGCTATTCAAACTGACCATTTTTATTAAAGGTATGTCATCTTGCTTCATAGTGTTTGATCGCTCTTCTTCCTTTTGCACCTTCACATTGAAGTACTTGTGGAAGATGCTTTGTGAATACCCACACTAGTGGGGTGAAATATCCTATATAAATGTTCTAAATTATCTACATCCATAATTACTGATAAAGTGTCTTTATTTTTTAGGAAAAAATGGTAAAGTAATGAATAGATCCAAAGACCACTTATCCCTTTCTATTATTTATATGGGAAATATTTCTAGAGGGTAGAAGTTGATTCTTCTCTTCTTAATATACAACATTCTTGAGCACTACTAATATTTTAGGAAGGGGAGATAAATATTATATATTGTGGGCCATTTGATGAGCCATGCTTCTGGTTATATATGGAGGTTGTTGTTTAGTCATAATTGGAAATAGGAGTTTATTTTATTATTATTATTATTATTATTATTATTATTATTATTATTTTGTTTATGGAGTTGAATAGAGAAGAATGACATGTTTTAATATTTCTTATATCCCTTTGTGATAGCATTGTCCCTCCTTATAACTCCTATTAGCCCATTATTTTATATTCACCAGGAGAAATAAGTCTCAAGATTTTTCTGATAATTTAGTCAAAGGGATCATTTACCTTCCTTCCATAGGACTAACATTTTATTATGTTCTTGTTATCTTTGTTTAATAGTATTTAAGATAATTAAATATTCTAGGACGTCTAGTAGGTAAAATTTTACCTGCATCCATCTTCGAATAATGAGATGAATTTTATCTATACAAAACACTACATGTTACTATAAGAGGTCATTGAACACTTGAAATAATCTAAATGAAAAATTTAGAACTTTCCTAAATGTTTAAGCATTGCCTAAATCCCTAAGGTGATGATGATGTCAGCGACATCCTTAATGTTGGACATTTTGAGCTCGTTTAGTTGTCATTGATGTCAAGGTAAAAAATTGCCATTGATTCCAAAGTGAATACATGAAGCTGTAATTAATATCATGGAGTACATCATCATTAACACCAAGAAGCAATGCAAAGAGATGGGTTGTCCAAATATGTTTTTATAAGGGTTTTTGTTAAAACCATGGTGGAGCATTAAAAGGTTTTTTATTAAAACCATAATGATAGTTCTCTAATATTGTGATGGCAGAATTAAGGTTTTTATTAAAACCAAGGTGGCAAAATTATTTTTCATCAACCTAGTGAAGTGCAAATGACAATTTGATATTAACTCAAAGAGGGCTTTAATTTTTTATTAAATTCTAAAGTTTATAAATTAAATTTATAATATTTAAATCCTTTTGAATTTAAATTAATTATAAATTATAATTTATACAAGCCAACATCATCAATTTGAATCATCCTCTGACGTTGTATGCAAAGCAAATGAAGGGTCTTTAAACCCTAAGATAAACCTTAGGAAAGGAGGCAATATGAATTAATATACAATGAAAAATCTAGAGCCTCCAAAATTTGTGAGTGGTGTATTGCCAAAGTAGGACAACACATTGTAATAAGGGCATCACATCATGATTGAGGCAGCGCATGGTGTTCGAGCAAGGAATAAAGCAAAGGGAGAAGCGCTCGCAGTCTAGCTTGGAGCTAGACATAGGAGAAGGCCAAAGGCTTTGAAGCCTTTGTGAAGAGTCTTAAGCAACCTTAGGGCTTAAGCTAAGCACGTGGAGAACTTAGATCACATAGCTTGGAAGTTGAAGATAAGGTGCCAGCCGAGGGAGAAGGCACAGGGTCAAAACTCCAAAAATTGGGAAAGGGGGTTTCATCAAAGGTTTTTATTATTTAATTTTAATTTTTGCATAATACTAAGGTTTAGGAGGCATAAGGGAATATTTGTGATATTTGATCATTGTGCTAAGGTTTTAAGGGTGTTTGTGGAATTTGATTAATTGTGTAAAGGTTAGGGACTTATAAGGTGATATTAATTTATTTACCTAAGTCGTAAATAGGTGATTTATTAAGGTAAATATTATTTTACCTTAGGACATAGAAATTAAGTTGGAATATCAATTTTGTAAAATTGAGAAATTGAAGGTGTGTTTTAAAAAGGAATTTTTTGTGAAGATATTATTGTCAAATATTGCTATTAAGATGGAGTGATAAGGTGTAATTGAGTTTTATATTATATTGTGAGAAATATTTATCTTCTAACCTCTTTGAGCTTGATATAGAAGTGTTTGTGGTTGTGACAGATTTATGAGATCCCTTCATCAAGAAAAATGTATGAGCACATTCTTCCATAGTTGAGTTGATTGATTGGTTTTCTGGAAAATAAGTTTAGAGTGAAAAGGACCTGATTAGGGTTTCCTATTGAGTGTGTTGAGTGAATGCTTCAAGATTTTCTGGAATAAAGAATTGTTGTTGAAACCATTGGTTGTGTGAAGAACTTGAACAAGGATCTAAAAATAACATGAGTATTATTATTATGTGAGAGTTGTTTTATAAGCATTGTTGTTGAAGTGAGTTGTTGAGCAAAGAAATTGAACTAGGATTTGAAAAGAATATGAGTATCATTGTTATGTGAGATTTATTTTAAAAGAATTTTTTTTGAAGTGAGTTGTTGAACAAATAACTTGAACTAGGGTTTGAAAATAACATGAGTATCATTGTGATGTGAGATTTGTTGTTAAGCATTGTTGGAAATATTTTGAGTGAGTGATCATATGCTTGGACTAGGGTTTGTGAGCAAGGATTATTTTATTGAGTGATTGGTTTAGTAGGGTTGGTTGAGCCTAGTCAAGTGAATGTGTGAAGTTATTGTTCAATTTCCATAAAACAAACTATTCTATATTCTGAATTGAGTTGAGAAAGTGATTGAGCATTGTGTTGAATTTGAAGCATATTGAGTCTATAAAAATTATCCTTATGTTTCTAATAGAGTGATTGAAAGAAATTGAGCATTGTGATTAGTATAGAATGTATTGAATATCTAAAAAAATTCTTTATGTTTCTATGAGATTGGATAAATTCTATGTGGACTTGTTGAGCTGATTTGAGGTAATTCCTTGAGAAGACTTGTGGACAAATTTGGTGTGAGATTTTGTGGAAGCTTACAATACATATATTGAGCAGATTGGACATGTCCTGTGTGGAATTATTGAGCAGATTGGACAAGTTTTGTGTGGACTTGTTAAGCATATTGGATAAGTATTGTGTGGAATTGTTGAAAATATTTAAGTTCTGTGTGGACTTGTTAAGCAGATTGGATAAGTATTGTGTGGACTTGTTGAAAATATTTAAGTAAGTTCTGTGTGGACTTGTTGAGCATATTTAAGCAAGTTCTATATGGAATAGTTGAGTAGATTTAAGCAAGTTTTGTATGGACTTGTTGAGCAGATTTAAGCAAGTTTTGTATGGACTTGTTGAACAAATTTAAGCAAGTTTTGTGTGGACTTGTTGAGTAGATTTGAGCAAGTTCTATGTGGACTTGTTGAGAATATTTGAGGATAAATTTTGGTGCAAATTTGTGGATAGTTTTGTGCTATACTAGATATAGATATTGAGAAGATTTGTGCTAGACTAAAAGATAATGTTTACTATAAATTTAATACAGAGCTTTGGAGGTGATGGAGTACAGAGGACAGTAATCTCCAGTGGATAGAGATCCATTAGCCAGGGCAATGAGGACATGTTTTCTAAGTGGGGATAAGAGTCTTCAGTGGAGAGAGATCCACAAGCCAATGCAGTGGAGGTAGTAGTCTTCTAGAGGATCACCAGCCAAGAGAAGAGGAGAAGGAGTTCTCATGTGGATAGAGATCCACGAACTTGATTTATGGGATTGGTGTATCCTTTGGACATAGGTCATGTTGGTCACGAATCTGCCATAGGAAAGGATTTTCTAAAACTAAGCACCCTAGACCCGGCCAACATTGAAAGGCTGGGAGAAAGAGATGTCTCCCAGACCAATCTCCAGAGTGGGCTGGTTCCCTTTTGATTTCAGATTAGAGTTGCTGGAAAGGAATTACAAATATGCAAAAAGAAACAGGAAATACATGGAAAGAGATGGGAAATATAGCCGTAGGCCGAATTTGTTAGATCGGGAAAGAATAACACAGATCACTTTAAGTATAGCAACAACATATAACATAAGATATCAACTTAATCCTCTTACAACCTTGCGCAAAAAACCCCTCCAAGATCACATTCCAGAACTCACTCCCTCACAAACAATGTTCAAACTCAACATGCAGAATTCGAATCTAACAGCAAATTAGGAATATGAGTGTTATAATTAGGAATGTAAATGAAACAGAAGGAAGATCACACAGAAAATTTTTGCCAAATCAGAGGCCAAGTATCTTTCATTCATGCAAAACAACTTGAAAGCTTTCATGCAAAAGTTTCTCTCAAACTCCCGATACCTTTTTTTGAGATCTACATTGATTTATATAGAGGTCTTGCCTCTTTGCAGCATTAAAAATATGAAACGGACCTCCTCGAGATCTACAAAGTATGCAACGGAAACAAAGAAATGATCCCCTTAATCCAGCCTCGGAGAAACCAGAAATTGAATGCAATAAGGAGTCGGTCGTCTTCATTAAATTGTCGTTCTTGAAAATATGCTTGAAACCGTTAGAAAAACCACGAACAACAGCTTCGAATAATGGAAATATTTAATTCTGGTGATTTGAACACGTTCTTCCACCTTGCTTGCATCGAAAAGCAGTGACACATTTAATTTTGGAGTGCTTTTAATCATCGAAAATCGCAAAACTGCATTGGACCGTTTGAACCGCTTTCTGGCGCGAAACTGTAGCAGGTCGCGAAAACGTGACATGTCACGAAATCACGATGTTCCGTACCATTATGCTCCTTCTCTGCTTCGTCTCCGTGAAAATGTGACAATGCGCGATTTCGCGACGTTCTTCATCTCTAGGTTCTCTTTGCTGCATCGAATCGCGAAAACATGACACTGCGTGATTTCGCTACACTTTTCTCTTTTCGGCTTTATCTTCCTGAGACGTCGTGAAATCACGACATTCACTTTTGTTGGAACTTCCTTCCTCAATATGTAGCGAAAACATGACATGTTCTTTCACCTGCCTTCCTCATTTCTCCAAGTCACGAAAATGACACCATGTCGCGAAATCGCTACGATTTCTCTGTTGCTGCTCAATGCTCTCTTCTAAGTCGTAAAAATCTGACATGTCACGAAATCACGACAATTTTCATGCATTCTGTACGGTCCTTCTCTAACCCATGAAAACGTGACATTCTGCCTCAAGTGACTCTTCAATCTCCATTATGTCGCAAAATCGTGACAGGTTCTGTCTCCTTGGACTTTGCTGCTTTTGAACCACGAAAATTTGGCATGTCACGAAATCGCGACGTTCCGTACAACCTGGCTACCTCCTTGCTTCCTCTCCGTGAAAACACGACGCGTCACGAAATCGCTACCATTTTTTGCACTAAGTCCTTCTTGCCCCATGTGTCGTGAAATCGTGACAAGTCTAGGTTGTTAGGCTTTATCTCCACAAATGTCATGAAATCGCGATGCCAACTTCTTTCTTGCCCTTAGCCTCAAAAATGTCACGAAATCGTGACAGGTTCTGTCTTGCTCAGCTTCATCCCACAAATGTCGCGAAATCGCGACGTATTCATGCCTTAAGCCTTTTTGTCTCCACTTCGCCGCGACCACGCAACACGTCACGATTTCGTGACGTCTTTCGCCTTTTGAACCGCATTCAATATTCTATCGTGATATCGCTACGAAGTTTGTTGCCATCACCCTCTGCTGAGTTATGTCGTGATTTCATGACGTTTTCTAACATTATGCTCCCTGGCCATCGCAAGTCGCGAAAACGTGACATGTCACGATTTTGCGACAATTTTTTTGCGCTTCCCTCCGTTGACCACTTTGACCATGAAAATCCAACACGTCGCGATATCGCGACGATTTTTACCCCCTGCTATCATTGACTGCGTTGACCGCGATTTTGCAACATGTCACGAAATCGTGACAGTTTTCGACTTTGCTCTTTTCTGCCCTTTTGCGCCGCGAAACTGTGACAAGTCACGATTTCGTGACACCTTTGGCTTTTGATTTCTCTCTCCTCGAAAGACCCGCGATAACGCGACATGTCGCGATATCGCGACGGTTTTGAAAATGTGTCCTCCATGCTATTTTTTGTCGCGATTTCGCGACAGTCTTCGGACTTAGCCTTTTTTGCATCAAAACCTGTATAGAAGTGAGAATTTCAACATCTAATGCATGAATAAACAACAATCAAATAAATGTGGCAAAAATGCCAACATTCTTGGCGGCTCGTGGGGTATACAGTTCTGTTGTATGCAAGAATCCTAGACCTGAATCCATTGGGCAACAGAGTCATGAGAAACTGAGAACAGAAAGCTGGCTGATGGGGTTCATCTCGGTGGACTGCTGCAACAACTTTTGCTGAATGAATGAAACTCAAAGAATCTGTATTCGACTGAACTGACCATGGAATGGAAATGATGAATGATGGAATAATGGAATGGAGGGAGTGAGGCGGTAGATACAGTAACAGAGTGCTTCTGTGCTACCAGCTGCTATGAAAGGGAAATGGAAGTGAATGGAATAAACAGAATGATGATCAACAAATGTGTAGGCTGTGGAATGAGAATGGAGTGGGGAAATGAACTGTAGATAAATGCTTAAAACAACAATGTAGTTAGAAGAAAAGGAAAAGAAGAACCGGGAATATTAGAAAAAAGGAAAAGAAACAACAGCAGTGGCTTGATTACTGCAGAGGAAAAGGAGTAGGAGAAGGAGGGAATAAAGAGGGGAAGGGAAGAAATAAAGAGGAAGCCACTAACTGCTGGGAAAGAAGAAGAAAAAAGACAGAAATACGTACCTGCGGGCTCGCATGCAAAAAGAGCCGAAGTTTGACAAGGGAAAACAATACTTTTTTTTTTTTCTGTTTTCTTTTCTATTTTTTTTTGCTTTTTTTTTTTTTACTATGTACAAGGTAACTCCCGAATTAGCTGTGAATTTTTGGGAAAGACACGAACCCAAACACGGTTCTGTCTCCTGGATCCCAGATCCTTGATATACACTCAGTAGACTCCTGGTTGATGGTCAGCTCAGAGTCACCAGAGATCTGTAACTGCTGCACTCCAAGTGTCCCAGCCGTCTTGAGACCTAGGCATGATCGTTCAGTCTCAGTGTTAGCACCATTTCTGTATTGTGCTCCATTAGAATAGAGCTGATCTGGCAGATAAGCTTGTCCAACTTGATCAGGAGGCAACTTGACTTCAACCTCTTCAGGCTTCATAATGGAATAACGTCTGATCCCAGTTTCGATCATGGCGTTAAAATTGAGCATTGAAAACTCATCCTCCAAATCAGGATCCTCCAACTCTTCAGTTATCATATGAACAACATGTTTGGACTTTTCTTCTTCTTCTATCTTCTCAATATGAAAAGTAGAAGGTTTCTGATTGTAGATCCGGACTCGTCTTCCTTTGAACGAAATCTCCAGATGAGAATAATCCAGCGCAAGATAACCTCCCAACTTCATAGTGAACTCTCTGGATAAGCACATACTGAAATATGGTTCTAGATCCACCACAACTATCTCCTGAATGATTGTAATCTGAGGCATAGTGTGTAAAACAATCGGGACATCCTTGATTACACCCATCGTTTTCACTGGAGTACCATCTAGCTGCAAAACTCTAGGGCTACTTCGTGTGAATTCCATTCCCATCGCTTCACAAACTGCCTTTGGCATGACAGTTGTAGCAGCTCCAGAGTCGATCAGGCAATTATGTACGATCCAACCCTCCATCCTGAGTGACAGATAAAATGGGGGTGGTCTATTCCTTTCAGTGACTACAAAAGTTAACGTTTGAGCCATAACTACCTAGGCTGGAGCTTTCCCCTTACTTTGTATGGTCTTCAGGGATTCCTGTAAGAGATTTATCTGTCCAGGCAACTGTAGGGTGTCATACAGACTTACCTTAGCTGGTATCCATTTAAGTTCTTCAACAATGTTGTACTCCATGGAGATCTATTCTTTTTTGCCACTAGCAGATTCGAATGTGCTCTTATGTTGCTGGATAGCCTCCACTCATTGTCGTTTGGTCAATGATGGATACCGCAACGTCTCTTTGGCTTGCTCCTTTGTTTCTGTTTGCGGCTGGGTAGTAGAGGCTTGTCCCTTGTCTTTTGCTGGTGATGGAAGTGGATCCTTCGACAAAATAGGTGATTGTCGTTGCGCTGGGGAATCATGAGCCTTTGTTGGCATTTGCTGCTTCTTTGCTTGTATAGGAGGCACTTTCAATGGCTCCATCTTAGCCGGATCTACCAACATTGGTTTCTTGCCGTTGCGTGTTAGTATTGCTATATGTTCCTCCAGAGACTCCACGAAAGTAAGATCCACCTCTCGAATCATGTTTACATGGCTCCCTGTAAGAACTTGCAAATAATTTTGGTGGACCATGCAAGTAGACTCATCATGTGGGTCATTGCAGGAAGAACACCAGTAAGATGGCTCATGTGAAACTTCAGAAGGGCCAGCCTCTTCACTTACCAGAACTGCTGAGTTCCTTTCAGGTGCTTTCTCCATAGCCTTGCTTGGAGCAGGTTGTTCTCTGGTTACTATCGACATAAATCTTCGTGGCTGGTAGCTTCTTTTCGCCTCTCTCCGTTCCATAGATGTCACCTTGTCAGTGAGAGATCTCATAGCCGATCGAATTTCTTGTAACATAACCAATTGAGGATCTGGGCTTGAGGACACAGGCGATGCCGGTAAAGGTAGTGGAACCTGTGGGGAAGGTAATGCAGGAGTTGGAAATGGAGGGACTAACCGTGGAATACTCGGTGCAGGCAACTGGGGAACAGTTGGAGCAGGAAGCTGAGGAACTGGGATGGGTGCAATTTGAGGTGCATTGGAGCTCCATGATGGGGTAGGATACATTGATGGCATGGGCTATGGGAGCAAACCAGAATATAAATATTTAGGCAGATCAGGAATAATAGGCATAGTTACCTTCGGAGGAAGTCTACCTATAGCAATCAAATCAGCTTTCACCTTTAACGCTTGTTCGAACAACTCTGGAAATGTAGTCACGTTGGACTACTAGAACAGCCCAACCGATGTCTGTGTTGAACGCTCTGAGGTAGTAAAATGCAGCTAGCTCATCAGCAGGCCGAAGACCATCAAGAATTCTCTGCCAGGTTCTGGTAAATCTGACGTTGAAATCAGCTATCTCTTCCTGCGGGTGCCTCTGGATTGCGTTAAACTGATGCAACAATGAAAATGGATCAGCCTGTTCATGAAAATTCTTCACTAACAATTCTCCTAGCTGATCCCATGATGTAATGGTGCCTGGTTGCAACGTTCGGTACCAGTACAACAATTTACCTCTCAGTGATAACACCAACAACTTTACCATTACATCTTCGTCAGTTATATCATGAATGGCCGCCAGAGAAGCTACATCATTGATATGTTCATATGCAGTCTTACCCGTACCATCATAGGTCGGTAAAACCTTCAACGTGGCCTGAGGAACTGGATTCTGAGCCTACAAATTCAAGGCTCCCGAACTGTTCCATGCCAAGAACTTCCTGGGTGGAGGATACTGGGCCATTGGGACTAGTGGATATGACTGAGAAGATGGAAAACTAGTAACAATACCAGGGATTTGTGTAGATAGGGCAGATGATGCAAGCGATGGGGAAATCAACCTAGATTGTTCACCTCTTTTTGTGCTATCAAGTTCAAAAAACTCAACAAGATCTTCAACTTTTTTCGATTTTGATCTCGTGATCATGAAATACAGCTTTCACTGCATCCACATTCAGAGATTTCTGGGCACTGCAGAGTCACCAAATGTTCTAGCTATACGGCATGAAGGCGAACATTAAACCTTCAATACTATGGGATCTTTTTGAGACAGAAGAAGTCTGTCCCACCGGGCGTGCCAAAAACTGTTGGTCACGAATCTGCCACAAGAAAGGATTTTCTAAAACTAAGCACCCTAGACCCGGCCAACATTGAAAGGCTGGGAGAAAGAGATGTCTCCTAGACCAATCTCCAGAGTGTGTTGGTTCCCTTTTGATTTCAGATTAGAGTTGCTGGAAAGGAATTACAAATATGCAAAAAGAAACAGGAAATACATGGAAAGAGATGGGAAATATAGCCGTAGGCCGAATTTGTTAGATCGGGAAAGAATAACAGCAGATCACTTTAAGTACAACAACAACATATAACATAAGATATTAACTTAATTCTCTTACAACCTTGCGCAGAAAATCCCTCCAAGATCACATTCCAGAACTCACTCCCTCACAAGCAATATTCAAACTCAACATGCAGAATTCAAATGTAACGAAGCAAATAAGGAATATGAGTGTTATATTAGAGAATGTACATGAAACAGAAGGAAATCACACAGAAAATGCTTGCAAAATCAGAGGCCAATTATCTTTCATTCATGCAATGAACTTCAAGCTTTCAGCAAAAGTTTCTCTCAAACTCTCGATACCTTTTTCTGAGATCTACATTGATTTATATAGAGGTCTTGCCTCTTTGCAGCATTAAAAATATGAAATGGACCTCCTCGAGATCTACAAAGTATGCAATGGAAACAAAGAAATGATCCCCTTAATCCAGCCTCGGAGAAACCAAAAATTGAATGCAATAAGGAGTCGATCGTCTTCATTAAATTGTCGTTCTTGAAAATATGCTTGAAACCGTTAGAAAAACCATGAACAGCAGCTTCGAATAATGGAAATATTTAATTCTGGTGATTTGAACATGTTCTTCCACCTTGCTTGCATCGAAAAGCAGTGACACATTTAATTTTGGAGCGCTTTTAATCATCGAAAATCGCAAAACAGCATCGGACCGTTTGAACCGCTTTCTGGCATGAAACTGTAGTAGGTCGCAAAAACGTGACATGTCGCGAAATCGTGACGTTCCGTACCATTATGCTCCTTCTCTGCTTCGTCTTTGCAAAAATGTGACAATGCGCGATTTCGCGACGTTCTTCATCTCTAGGTTCTCTTCGCTGCATCGAATCGCGAAAACATGACACTGCACGATTTCGCTACACTTTTCTCTTTTCGGCTTTATCTTCCTGAGACGTCGTGAAATCGTGACATTCACTTTTTTTGGAACTTCCTTCCTCAATATGTAGTGAAAACATGACATGTTCTTTCACCTGCCTTCTTCATTTCTCCAAGTCACGAAAACGACACCATGTCGCGAAATCGCTACGATTTCTCTGCTGCTGCTCAATGCTCTCTTCTAAGTCACGAAAATCCGACATGTCACGAAATCATGACAGTTTTCATGCATTTTGTATGGTCCTTCTCTAACCCATGAAAACGTGACATTCTGCCTCAAGTGACTCTTCAATCTCCATTATGTCGCAAAATCGCGACAAGTTTTGTCTCCTTGGACTTTGCTGCTTCTGAACCATGAAAATTTGGCATGTCGCGAAATCGTGACGTTCCGTACAACCTGGCTACCTCCTTGCTTCCTCTCCATGAAAACACGACGCGTCACGAAATCGCTACCATTTTTTGCACTAAGTCCTTCTTGCCCCATGTGTCGTGAAATCGTGACAAGTCTAGGTTGTTAGGCTTTATCTCCACAAATGTCACGAAATCGTGACGCCAACTTCTTTCTTGCCCTTAGCCTCAAAAATGTCACGAAATCATGACAGGTTCTGTCTTGCTCAGCTTCATCCCACAAATGTCACGAAATCATGACGTATTCATGCCTTAAGCCTTTCTGTCTCCACTTCGCCGCGACCATGCAACACGTCGCGATTTCACGACGTCTTTCGCCTTTTGAACTGCGTTCAATATTCTGTCACGATATCGCTACGAAGTTTGTTGCCATCACCCTCTGCTGAGTTATGTCACGATTTCATGACATTTTCTAACATTATGCTCCCTGGCCATCGCAAGTCACGAAAACGTGACATGTCGCGATTTCGTGACAATTTTGTTGCGCTTCCTCCGTTGACCACTTTGACCACGAAAATCCAACACGTCGCGATATCGCGACGGTTTTACCCCCTGCTGTCGTTGACTGCGTTGACCATGATTTTGGAACATGTCACGAAATCGTGACAGTTTTTGACTTTGCTCTTTTCTGCCCTTTTGCGTCACGAAACTGTGACAAGTCACGATTTCGCGACACCTTTGGCTTTTGTCTTCTCTCTCCTCGAAAGACCCGCGATAACGTGACATGTCGCGATATCGCGACGGTTTTGAAAATGTGTCCTCCATGCTGATTTTTGTCGCGATTTCGTGATAGTCTTTGGACTTAGGCATTTTTTGCATCAAAACCTGTATAGAAGTGAGAATTGCAACATCTAATGCATGAATAATCAACAATCAACACAATGTGGCAAAAATGCCAACAGGTCCATAAACATTTTAATAGGGAAAGGATTCCCAAGATATTTATTGAGAAAATTTTAGTGAAATATTTTCTCCGTGGAGCAGCCCACATTGGGTGAACCACATAAATTATGGTGTATTTATTGTGTGTGGTGATTTGTGCATTGCTTGGATTATTGCTATTGATATTTCTATATTTACATTGGATAATATTGATTGGGAAAGAAAAAGTAAAAAAAGTGGTCAGATATTGTTCACCCCCCTCTCAGTATAAGCTTGTGTTCTTTAATTGGTATTAGAGTGGGTTCCTTCAGAAGATTTTAACAGCATGAAGAAAAAATCTAACAAGAATAGAATTTATTCTAATAATCTGTCCTCAGATAATTCAACACCAGTATTTTATGGAAGTGACTATATGTATTGGAGTATGAGAATGAAGATATACCTGATGGCACTTGACAATGAAATTTGGGAAGTATTTGAATTTAGATATGATCCCTTAATTAATCCTCCTATAGATAAGAAAGGTAAGATCCTACAACATTACAATTCAATAGCAATGAATGCACTTTTTAGAGGTTTGCATAGAACAAAGTCTATGAAAGTTATGCATTATCAAACTACTAAAGACGTGGGATAAATTGCAAAATATATGAAGGAGATAAATGTGACAAGAAAGCAAATATGCAAAATATCAAAGGACAATTTGAAGAGTTAAGAATGAAGGATGAGGAAAACATTAGTACTTATATACATCGAATTTATGAGGTTGTTAATGCTATGCAAGGACTTGGAATGAAGATTGATGAATCAGATTTTTTGTGATAAAGTTTTGAGAACTCTTCGAAATAGATTTAGTGAAAAGGTTTCTGCTATAGAAGTGTCAATGGATGGTGATACTTTGACAAGAGATATCTTGCTTGTTATTCTTACAACACATGAGATAAGAAAAAATATCTTATTCCCCATAAAGAAGCAACATTCAAAGAAATCATGAAGACTAAGGGTAGGAAGTCAGAATCAAGCAATGAGTCATCCAGTGATGAAGAAGTAAATTATGGTAGAACGAATAAGGATTCAATAATATCTAGAGATACAAGATATGTTAAATATTTTAATTATGGAAATTATGATCATTATGCAACCGACTGTCAATAATCTAAGATTAACAATGATGAAGAGAAACATGATTACAAGAAAAAGGAATCAGAAAGACATAGGCACCAAAAGAAAAACAAGGATGGACAAAATAGATAATGAAAGAAGTTCTTCCAAAGATAAAAGAGGAGCTACTATGCGGATAATACAAGTAAGTACTCAAGTTATAGTGATGCTAGCTTTTCAGATAATGATAGAGATGAAGTCCCATTTATGATTGAAGAAAAAGAACAAGTTAAGAAAAGGACTCTAGTAATTCTCAAGTGTTTTAAATGTGGTAAATTTAGACATCTTGAAGATGATTGTACAAGGGATGGCTATAGTTTCAGTGATGATGAATATGAGGATGCATTTGAAGGACCATATGAAAACCTTCTAATGGCATTAGAAGAAGTAGTAGGTGATCCTATAGAAGATAAGCCAATAGAAAATAAATATGTGGACAAAGGTAAACAAATAGAGAAATATTCAGAGAAATATGGATATGATCTCAAGGGAGAACTTATTTATTTTATTGAAACAATAAAGAAGGTAAGAAAGCAAAACTCTAAACTTGAATTTTAGTTTTAAGAATATGATGAAGAGAGAAGACTGCTTATAGAGGATTTATAAAAATCAATGGGTAAAACAAAAAGATTCAAGGATAAGTTAGAAGCAAATATTTTAGAATGTGAAATGTTAGCACAAGAAGTGGCACTTCTAAAAGAATATTTGGAAGACTCCAATGTCAAGCTAAAAGGGTTCAAAAATAGCTCAAAGAACTTGGAAAAGTTCATAAAGATACAAAAGCCTACATAAAAAAAAAAAAATAGGTCTTGTATTTGGACAAGATAAAAAGAAATGGGAAGGAAATTCAACCTCAAGTTTTGGAGGAGAAGATACTTCAAAAAAATATAGTGTAAAATACAGTGAGACATCTGAGGATGAGTTGGACAATAGAGAGTTCAACAAGAATAGAAACAATGCACAAAGAATATACATATGGAACAACAATCAGAATAGGTCAAGAGAGACTAAGAGACCAATGAGGTCAACACAATGAAACTTCAATGGAATATGTTTTTTATATCACAGGTTTGGGCACATGGCTTCATAGTGTAGGACACAAGAAAAATAGGAACATGGGAACAAACAACTTTTCCATGGGTATTGCTACTCATGTAATCATTTTGGTCACAAGGCAATGAATTGCAATGTTCATGACATAAGAAGGTATGGCTTCACTAGGATAAATCCTAAGACATTTTCACCTCCAAGGAATAATAAAATTAAGTGTTACAAGTGCAATAATTATGGTCACAAAACAAAGTGGTGCAGAGCAGATATTCCAGAATCAAGCATGAACAGGAACATAAACATGGATATGAACAGGAACAGGAACAAAAACATGGATATGAACAGAAATAAGGATATGAATGTAGACATGGACAGGAATATGGACATGGAAAGAAACAATTAGAGGAATTAGAAGGATCAGATAAGAAGGAAAGAAGATAAAGGTAAAGAACAATGATTTCTGGGAGTATAAATAATCCCACCCTAGAATTAACCACCTCAAGAGGAGGTGGCAGATGGGCTAAGCTAAGAGGCTCATTATTAGCCTCGATCCCCAAAGGTGACCCTTTGTCATTGATTTCAAAGGGGAGAGATTTGAGTAAGGGGGAGAGATTTGGTATTTGAGAAAAGAGGATAGAGCATTGAGCCAGGGGGAGAATTATCCCAGGGGGAGTAGAACAAAGGAAAGGTTAAGTATTTGGTAAAAATAAGTTGGGTTACCATCAATGACGAAAGGGGAGATTGTTGGACATTTTGAGCTCATTTAGTTTTCGTTGATGTCAAGGTAAAAAGTTGTCATTGATGCGAAAGTGAATACATGAAGTTGTCATTAATGTCATGGAGTACATCATCATTAACACTAGGAAGCAATGCAAAGAGATGGAGAAAAGTTATCCAAATATGTTTTTATAAGGGTTTTTGTTAAAACCATGGTGGCACATTAAAAGGTTTTTTTTATTAAAACCATAATGATAGTTCTCTAATATTGTGATGGTAGAATTTAGGTTTTTATTAAAACCAAGGTGACGAAATTATTTTTCATCAACCCTGTGAAGTGCAAATGACAATTTGATATTAACTCACAGAGGGCTTTAATTTTTTATTAAACTCTAAAGTTTATAAATTAATTTATAATATTTAAATTATTTTGAATTTAAATTAATTATAAATTATAATCTATACAAGCCGATGCCATCAAGTCAAATCATCCATCGACATTGTATGCAAAGCAAATGAATGGTATTTAAACCCTAAGACAAACCTTATTGAAGGAGGCAATGTGAATTAATATATAGTTAAAAAACTGAATCCTCCAAAATTTGCGAGTGGTATATTTCTGAAGTAGGACAACACATTGTAATCATGCAGTGCATCATGATTGATGTAGCGCATGGTGTTCAAGCAAGGAATAAAGAAAATGGAGAATCACTTATATTCTAGCTTGGTGCTAGATGTAGGAGAAGGCCAAAGGATTTGAAGCCTTTGTGAAGAGGCTTAAGAAACCTTAAGGCTTAAGCTAAGCACACGAAATGCTTAGCTCACACGGCTAGGAAACCGAAGCTAATGCACCAGCCAAGGGAGAAGGCGTAGGATCAAAACTCCAAAAAATGTGAAAGGGGGTTTCATCAAAGGTTTTTATGATTTCATTTTGATTTTTGCATAATACTAAGGTTTAGGAGGCATAAGGGAATATTTGTGATATTTGATCATTGTGCTAAGGTTTTAAGGTTGTTTTTGGAATTTGATTAATTGTGCAAAGGTTAGGGAGTTATAAGGTGATATTAATTTATTTACCTAAGTGGTAAATAGGTGCTTTATTAAGATAAATATTATGTTACCTTAAGAGAGAGAAAATAAGTTGGAATATCAATTTTATGAAATTGATAAATTGAAGGTGTGTTTTGAAAATAAAATTTTTGTGAAGATATTATTGTCAAATATTGCTATTGAGATGGAGTGATAACGTGTAATTGAGTTTTACATTACATTGTGAGAAAGGTTTATCTTCTAACCTCTTTGAGATTGGTCTAGAAGTGTTTGTGGTTGTGATATATTTATGAGATCCCTTCATCATCAAGAGAAAGGTATGAGTACATTCTTCCATAGTTGAGTTGATTGATTGATTTTCTCAAAAATAAGCTTGGAGTGAAAAGGACTTGATTAGGGTTTCCTATTGAGTGTGTTGAGTGAATGCTTCAAGGTTTTATGGAATAAAGAAGTGTTGTTAAAACCTTATTTGATAAGAATTGTTGTTGAAACCATTGGTTGTGTGAAGAACTTGAACAAGGATCTAAAAATAACATGAGTATAATTGTTATGTGAGAGTTGTTTTATAAGCATTGTTGTTGAAGTGAGTTGTTGAGCAAATAACTTGAACTAGGGTTTGAAAATAACATGAGTATCATTGTTATGTGAGAGTTGTTTTATAAGCATTGTTGTTGAAGTGAGTTGTTGAGCAAAGAACTTGAACTAGGGTTTGAAAAGAACATGAGTATCATTGTTATGTGAGATCTATTGTTGAGCATTGTTGGAAATATTTTGAGTGAGTGATCATATGCTTGGACTAGGGTTTGTGAGCAAGGATTATTTCATTGAGTGATTGGTTGAGTAGAGTTGGTTGAGCCTATTCAAGTGAATGTGTGAAGTGATTGTTCAAGTTCCATAAAACAAACTATTATATATTCCAAATTGAGTTGGGAAAGTGATTGAGCATTGAGTTGAATTTGAAGCATATTGAGTCAATAATTATTCTCCTTATTTTTCTAAGAGAGTTATTGAAATAAATTGAGCATTGTGATTAGTATAGAACATATTGAGTCTCTAAAAATTATCTTTATGTTTCTATGATATTGGACAAGTTTTGTGTGGACTTGTTGAGCTTGTTTGAGGTAATTATTTGAGAAGACTTCTGGACATATTTTGTGTGAGCTTTTGTGGAAGCTTACAGTACATATATTGAGTAGATTGGACAAGTTTTGTGTGGACTTGTTGAGAAAATTGGACAAGTTATGTGTGTTCTTGTTGAGCAGATTTAAGTAAGTTCTATGTGGACTTGTTGAGCAGATTTATGCAAGTTCTATGTGGACATGTTGAGAAGATTTAAGCAAGTTCTATGTGGACTTTTTGAGCATATTTAAGCAAGTTTTGTGTGGACTTGTTGAGCAGATTTAAGCAAGTTCTGTGTGGAATTGTTGAGCAGAATTAATCAAGTTTTGTGTGGACTTGTTGAGAATATTTGAGCAAAGTTCTGTGTGGACTTATTGAGCAGATTTGAGGATATATTTTGGTGCATATTTAAGGACATATTTGTGCTAGATCAAATATAGATATTGAGCATATTTATACTATACTGAAGGATAGTGTTTAGTGCATATTTGAGATAGAGATTTGGAGGTGACAGAGTAGATAGGACAATAGTCTCTAGTGGATAGAGATACATTAGCTATGGTAGTGATTACAGGTCTTCTAAGTGGGGACAAGAGTCTTCAATAGAGATATCTCCACAAGCCAATGCAGTGGAGGCAGTAGTCTTCTAGAGGATCACTAGACAAGAGCAGAGGAGAAGGAATTATCCTGTGGATAGAGATCCATGAACTTGATTTAGGGGTTTGGTGTCTCCTTTATATAGAGGGCCATAAATATTGTAATAGGGAAAGGATTTCCAAGAGATTGATTGAGAAAATTTTAGTGAAATATTTTCTCCGTGGAGTAGCCCACATTAGGTGAACCACGTAAATTGTGGTGTCTCTATTGTACGTGGTGATTTGTGTATTGTTTTGATTACTTTTATTTATATTGTTATCTTTACATTTCATAATATTGATTGGAAAAGAAAAAGTAAAAAAAGTGGTCGTATATTGTTCACCCCCATCTCAGTATAATCTTATGTTCTTCACTTAAGAATATCCAGCACTCGATAGCCAAGCATCCAATAGACTTGAGCCATAATTTTTTATTAAGTAAAATATCATACAAAATGTAACGTTGATGTCGACATACGGGCAATCTCAATCCAGCATATGATGCCCAACATCCCAAGATAATAGTACTACTTATATAAGCAAAAAGGGAACAAATTGTCTAGCCTAGTATAGAAGAACATCCAACCCTACTAAAGACTCAAAACTAGCTAAGTATGAGAGTTTGGCATCTGATATAACTCATCTAAGTGGATAGAGTGGCCAAAAATTCCAAACCATTTTTAATACTGATGTAAACAGTAGTACTATAAGAATTTGAAAAAATACTCCAAGGTAAGATATCAAATTTGTACTAGACATTTTGAATAATGATGCCAACACAAGGTATAAAAGTATTTTATAGTAATAACAAAATGCTTGATGTCCAATTAAATAAAAAGAAAACAGCTAAAATCATGCACTAAACTACCAAAATAAACTCCTAATGAATGAATCTACTATCAAAAAATCACAACAAGGCTTCTCTAATCGACACATCTGTTATGATAGCTAAGGAGGTAGTTGGATGACTAGAGAAAAATAAACTTGTAAGAAGATCCTATGCACTAGATGATGATGTAATAACCACCACTCTCTCATATCAAATAATAATGAGCTACATTAGTAGCACGATGCCAAATTACTTATAACAAAATAAACTAAAGGAATGAGCACACCCATAGCAACAACCTATCAGGCCTACAATCCACTCTTTCAACTAATGAAGAATAACTAATTGTAATTGTAACTCTATATATACTAGAATGCAAGCCATTCTAATGGTTGGCTCTTTGGCATTTATAATAGGCATGATTTTATCGATTTAGGCTATACTCCTTGAATGATAATTGGATTGGTGTTTGGATTTTTTGTCAACTTCTTTCGTAAAACATGTATGTATGTTTTATTGTGTTAATACATTTCTTTTAAACTATGAGTATATATTCTGCTATAGTTTATTTGCATTATGGATTTCTATCTAGATTATCCTTATAGTTGTGGAATAATTTAGCATAGTTAAGAAGTGTTTAATGATAAATATTTTGAATGCATAAGGGGCATAGGTTGTTCTGTTAGGTGTTCAATTTGATTTTGGACTACAAAACTCTCTACATAATGTGTCTTTATGTTGCCAAATATGTACCAGTTTTAGATCATATCTCTAACCCTATGGATTTCTTTCTTTAGTCTACAACCCCCTATTTATATATATTAGCTAAACAAATGAACCAACCTTCTTTGGAGGTTGACTTGAAAATATCTTTTCTTCAAATCTTCCAATATCTTGGCAAAATTCTTAAGGGCACACATTGACCTTATTCTTGACTTCAAAAAATTTCAAAACCAAAAGTTAATTTGGTAGGCTCACAACATCACATACCCATTGTGTGAAAAATAGTAAATTTTTGTCACACTAAGTGGGATGCAAAGGTTTCACCTCACTTGAATAGGTAGCATTTTTTTAAGTATTTATATGTCAAAATCTATCTAACATGCTGAAAAATATTTCTAACAAAATCACCCAAAGGACTCAATATTCTAGTGAATAATATTGACCTCATTTATGGAGAAATATATGTTCACCTAGAAATCCACTAAATAATAAGAATCCTAACTGATCAAAAAATCCACTGGAATGATATTTTATAACTTAGCTACCATTTATCTTGTAATATTAGGCTCACACGAGTAATAGCTAAAAAACTATAAGAACCAATCATTTTCATGGAATTACCACTCATGAAACCCAAAAAAAATAGATCCTAGTCATCCCCTCTATCTCCATATTCAATAAGCTCTATAGAATGCCCTGGGTCTACTCATTCAAATTCATCCATACAAATGACTCAAAATCAACCTCTACAAATTTTCTCGAACTAGAATCATATAGGCCCATTGAATCTACCAAATAAGAATTACATTCCTACTATTGCCCTTAAAGCTTTGCCAACATTTGATGGTATTGGAAATATAATTTATGAAAATTTCCAAGACATGGCATTATTAGCTATACTCCATCATATCCATCAAATGTAATGATAATACTACTAATAATATTATTGAAAGGGAAGGTATTACATTGATATTGAACCCTTCAAGATGGTTGTATCAATTCTTGGGAATAACTTTCTAGCATATTGGTGCAAGAATTTAATGAGTAGATAGACCCATTTTCTCTCTTGACCTAGTTTACAACAATCTAGAGGTACCCAATCCAAATAAGGTAGTGACTCTACCAAAAATAATATTTAGAATCAAATGGTAATAATACCAAAAATACAATATAATTAACTATTTACTAGTCACATGGCTCCATGAGCACATTAGTAAATACTTTTAGAACTATTGTTGGAAACATTTTTCTATCATAGAATAGTGTTGGATCACTTAATCTCCTAGTTCTCTTTGATATTCCTCCTAGTGCATTAAAAATTTGATCTATTTATTATGGTAGTGAAAAGAAAGGTTAGGAGCATTTCCAAGATGTTGTAGCTATGATTATTCTTTATAATGTCACCTTTGAGGATGTAATGGCAAAATTTTTGGCTCAATATCTTTGAGGAAAAGTATTACAATGGTATATATCTTTACAAAATAATAGCATTAGGGCTTGGGTTGGCCTAGTGGAACCTCTTATATTAGTATTTGGTTATTTGGGGGACCTCCTCTCACTGCTCATGTAGTTTTCCTACATCAAAAGATATCCTTAGGAAAGGCTCCTATATTTTAACATAAAATTTAAAAAAATGGAATGGAATTACTTAGGAAGTAAGACTATCATAAGAACATGCTTATATTTATTATATCTGAGCTATAAACCTAGATTTGGGCCTTCAAAAATATCACTAAAAGGAGAAAATAAATCCATAGGTTTTTCAAATGGCTATGAGGATTGATATTGATTTTAGTGGAAAAACATCTTCTTAGAGTTGATATGTTAAATACACCATTGCCTCACTAGATGAACCCATAAACCTCTTTGATAAATTCAACACTGCCACAACTGGTAACTCTAGTAGATACAATACCCTTATGTCATTGTTCAGAGAACAAGGTGCATACAATAACTATATCAAAACTCTAGATATCTCAAGAGCTAAAATCTATCATCCAATACCTAATGTGCATAGGTGAAATATACATGAAATGCTACGGTATCACCAAAAAAAGAAACAAGAAGAAAATTCTAATTTGGTCAATCTCAAGGGTTCAACATTTGATAGTCATAACAATGGCAACCATGAATCACATATTCTTTTAGGGGTAATCCAACAGTCACATGATGTTTTAGCTCTCACCATGTATCCATACCATGTGTTTTCAATAGAAAAGTACTCTACAATGGATCTAGTCAGCCTATATGTAAGATTAGATCATCATACTTGGCCATCCTATGCTCAAAAAATCAAGAAAATAGAAAATATGAAACACAACGTAGAGAAAAAAGAGGAAAAATAAGAAGAAGAAGAGGAAAAATCATACTTTGCCAAAGGAAATAGGCTTTCCAAAAATTATACTATCCAACCATAACAATAAAAAAAAGGGATAACATGACAAAATTATATCGAGGACTAGCTCAAAAGGTGACCAATCCAAAGGATATGTTTGAAGGTAGTATTATTATAGAGGCTAGGGATTCGAAATAAAATTTGCTATTTTTTATCAAATAAATCTAGTTGAGATAGATTTTCATGGATCAAAAGTTGACTTAATTCTCTTTTTGAATCTCAAATTAGCACATAAATAGCCATATCTTGGTTTTTTTAAGGTTAATCCTTTTCCCTTTTACTTATCTATGTGTTTGGAAGGGTGGACACTGCACAACTATATACTAGAATCTGAAGCTAGTATAACCATCATGCATCAGGTAATTTATGATGCTATAGGCATGCAATATAATAAAATAGATTATGAGATATTTCAATTCAAAGAAGAGCTTGATTGGAAATATGGAATAATAAAATAAATCCTAATATTATTGTATAGACTCTTAGATATACTTGTCATTCAAAATATGATGATCATTGATTTACCACCAATATTCAAGATCAACTTATCTAAAGGATTTATAGAATATCTAGGAGGACATTTGGCACATGATCTTATTGAAATAAAAATCTCATGCATTCATAAGGTAGTCTAAATTCATGTAGGGAATATTTAACCCTATCCTATTATGAGATATTAGGTGGAAAGAATCAATGATCTAGCTAAAATAGTCATAGAAATACCTAGGGTGAACATAATTGATTGGTCAAAAGAGGAACAAGACCTAATCCATAGTAATATGTTATTGAATAATCCTAAATCTATGCAATTTTCAAACTTTTAAATTTGGCATAATATATGGGACATCTATGAATAAATGTAGCACATGTCCAACCATAGGCCTCATCAAACAAACCATTTTTTTGGAATAAATGTCAATAAATTGACTATTAGTTGATAAAATCTCTAGGACTCTTGTATACATTGGGCATTTTAAATCAACAATTAGTGCTCTGGCACACATACCAATATATGTAGAAAAGATAATCAATGTCTCATATGATTAGTAGGAATGCTCACTAGTGGTTTCCTATTCCTTTTTTCAAGTAATATTGGAAACAGGTACATGCTCAAAGTCAAAGATATGGTAGATCTCATATAAGCTAAGCTACATTCCTCAAGATGAATGTTAGAGAGAAAAACATAAACTTGAAATTATTCGGTCTCGTTATTGCAAAATCATATGTAAGAGCTAAAGAGAAAGCACAAATGGCATGTGGTTTCATACCATAATTTTGTGTAAATAAGCCAACTAATAAATAAATTATAGTTGTAGAAGAAAATACAAATATTCAAAGGGTATAGCAAACTATCTTCAAAAATATACAAATTGTATCACATGATCCAAACAATTATGGGGTGTCATGATAAATATTACTTCTCAAAAGTTAGATACAATTGGGCTAACAAAAATAGGATTGACAATTTGATCCAAATGATAAATTTTTAGGAGGAAAAACATATATAAAGGGAGAAAATTTTTACCTTCTTATCTCCTTTCCATTTGAAGTAAATACAAGACATGATAAGATGATAAAAGGATGAAGCATGTGTTCGAGCTAAAATTTTTGAAAGATGTGTTTCATTGTTTTTCCCCTTGCTCTTGTTTAAGACCTTTTCCAAGTGAGAAATCAAACACTAAGACATGGGCCAAACAACAAGAAGGTAACAAAACAAAGTCACAAGAGATAAAGGATCAAAAGTAGAAAATAGGGTTACTACTCTCAAGTATGATTTATCCAATGTTTCACCATGACTCCATAGCCTAATGGAAAGACTAGTCTCATTATCCATTTAAAAACAACTATAGTCATTTTTCACAATTATGGAAGTGTGTGAAAGTAATTCTCTTAATACTGTGATCATGTAAGTAGATTCCAAAGGTCATAATGAAAAGAGAAAAGTTGGTGAAATATGACATAGAATTCCTTGACATGTGTAAGATTATATTCAGAATGCATATGACATCCAATAGTGAAGGCTAAATAGGTAGACATCATACCAATTTGATAGTCATATGCTATAGTAAAAAGATGATAAAGAAGGCACAAATTGCATTAATGCAAATGTTATGGTTGTGAGCTATGATTGGCTAAATAAAAAGAGGAAATAAAGGACTTGGATCTTCACATGAGCAATAAGATCCATAAAATTAGTGCCAACTCTAACAAAATCAAATTCAATTCATAATAAAGTTGTCACCAACATCAATAAAGCGCTATAAAATATTTGTAGGGCTGCCTAATGCATGAAATGTTTTGTGATAACTTTGAGCAGCCATGCATACTATCAAAGTAGCAACCCAACACATGACATGAACAATCGAGAGGATATTTACCTACATAGATTTGCAAGAATGAAAATAGTAGAAGGGAAAGTCTTCCTAAGTGTCTGGAATATTTACCTAATGCAATTGGCATGGATAAATGTTCACTTAAAGCTATTGATATAGATCTGAAGTAGCATTCAACCATAGCAAAAAATGATGCTCACGAATATTTATTTTTTTTGGAAGTGTCTGCATGCAGGTATCTCCATTTTATCTTCTCTCTCTTTCCTTATCAATATTCCATTTATCCTTTTTTATTTGTTTTCCATGTCTTCATATCACCTATTTCTATAATCCTCTCTATACCCTATCTACCTGAATATATTACCACCATTACCATCATCCATTTGTTCTCACATCCATGCCTTTCTAGCTTCTTGTAGGTTCCTTCCTATTTATTATATCCTTCACCTCTCCAATCATTTCCTCACCTTTTAAATATGTGGAAGATCTTTTACTCATTGCTCTATAGTATATCCTATATTTTTTAGGCAAGTGGGATAAATTTTTAATAGAAGCTTGTTTCAAAATTGCTATTACTACTACAGAATCCATTAATTACCCTCATGCTTTCCATTTTCTACATCAATTTCCTTCACTATTGTGAAATTATTTTATTTGTGTTTCCTATAAGCTTCACCTACTCCCACACCTCTATTATCAATCAGCTTATCTTCTAGTCCATTTGTGTATCTTGTCAATTTTCCTTGTCATATTCAATATGACCAACTCTTATGGTCAATTTATAGAATTCTTCCAAATATTCCTTCACCCCTAAATCTTTTTTATTGACGTTCTAAAGTATCCTAAATAATATAAGTTGATAATACATGGGTAAAAACTTATATTTCAACTCAGACATAAACTTCTCCAAGTTAAAATTTTATCCTTTCTCTTTCTCTACCTCTTGGTTTGCACATGGTCCCACCCAATCAATGCATACCCCTTTAACCTTGTAAATGCAATTTTTACTCACTTTTAATTCCCCATAGATTTATAATTGAAGAGTATCCATGTTCATTATCCAATCTATCAATTATTTAGGATTCACATTTTCATTAAAATTGAGAGTATCCATATTTGGTTTATGTTCCATATTTGAGATTGCCTAAATCAACTGTTTTTAATTTCTTCACCTTGGTCTTTGTCTTAAGCTTTTACATAACCAATTTCTCCGTCTTAATTATCACTAATTTTCTTAAGATGAATGCCTCTCCTATGGGTAGTATCAATCACATCTAACCTAGCAGTAATTCCTCTTAGCACTTATGTTATATCCATTGGTCAAGGTCCTACACCACATTGTCTTCCTCTTCCTCATTGTGTCATATTCCTCCAACACGTATTGTAAACTCCTAATCTAATATGAAATGATACAAACGAGAGAAGGGAATCCTCCTATGGATGAACTTCTCAAGGAGCGTAAATTTCTTATCTATTCAAATTCTCATGACATATGGTAATCACACATGTAATCAAAAAGTAAAAATCAATGATGGTAACACCTTAATACTATGTTCATATAATACAACAACACTTCATTGCACAAGATAACACTACTTCAAAATGACACACATGTCATCCTTGTATGACATCGTACAATTGTACAATTGGTCTAATTGTACAAGTTATTTCAATCTTTATATGGCATTCATTTCCCTAAGTTAATAATTTTGAGGATGACACTAGTTAATACATAATACCTCATGATGGTCTTACTTGAGATGTATGTACTCAAGATACCATTTATTTGATGGTATAACTTTTCCATTGTACAGTGTACTCTAGTTGAAAGGTAATTAGCAATCTATACTTGAACATTTCTCACAATCTTCACTTAGCTTATGAATTCATCTTGTAATAAAAAATTCTCGCATGCACAAGGTTTATCATACATAATTTTAGCAAATTAAAACATTTGTCCTTCATGGAGGTATAGCAATAGTTAAAATGAAAATTAATTATTAATTCACTACTGACATAAACAAAATACAACACAAATATTTCTCAACATTTTGATGGTATATTTCTCTAACTCATTCCTTCTTCCCTCAAGCCTATCATTCCAATCCTATCTTCCCATGTTAGCTCTCCCAACCTATTCTCTCTTATCCTTTATTCCTCTATTTGCCACTATGTTTTTTTTTCACTTCCTCCTTTTCCACCATTCTTATTTTCTCTACATGCCACTTTTTCATTAACTCCTTAGTTGTTTTCTCTTCTTGTCTACCCTATCGTGTCATTTCCCTTTCCTTATAGTAGTTTATGAAATTTCTTGTCAACCACTTTTAGAAGCAATTTTATGTTCATATCAGATCTTATAAGTACTCATATGTTTATCTTAATGCAAGATTATGCACATTGGTGAATATTCGCAAATTGGATGAATAGTAGGATTTCCAATTGGCAAATATGAGGACCCTCGATGTTAGCCCATTCGCTTAAAATTTTTATGACCATATTTGTTCTTAGGGTCAACTCGCCACAATATATATCCAAACATAGACATATTTTTACTCGTTGGAAAGATCTTTTCGAGCCTCATCTAATGGTGGTTTTTTTTAATGAAGTTATAAGGTGATTTAGTAGGTCAAAAGTTTTCCCAAATATGACCTTACATTTTAGGGGTTCAAATACCTCAAATTTTGGTGTGAAGATGATTGATTTCATTTTCTTAGGATTCACCTTGATTTCGATTAGGATTGTCATTTTTTTACAAGTACTTTTTGAGTCCAACCCCTTTGCATAACCCTATCTTAATGATTATGCCATATGTATCTATGTATGAATTATATCATACCATGTAACATAGGATGGCATATTAATATAGTTTTCTAATTTCTTTGATGGTACCTTACTAATAGGATAATTGTAGTAGATCTAGAGTTAACACATGAACCCTAGATAAGTTGGTATAGTTGTTATTTAAATAATATTAAAGAAAACATTATCACCAATATTAAAGGATTCACAAATTATTAATAGTGAAAAAAATTGATAAGAAGATTATACCAATAAAAGTATTATTTTTTATGTTTATCAATTAGACAATATTAAAAAATGTTAACATTTCTACAAGTAAATAAATATTTAACATTTACTTTAACAAGTTAAAATATTAATTTTTAATATAATTTAAAAGTTATTGAGTAAAATGTCTATATTTAGCATTTTATTTTGAGTGTGTGTTTTTCCTTCACAAAAACGAGTCATTTTTATTTTAAATATGGCTCATGAAAGGGTGGGAATATTTTTCATTTTTATAATATGGTCTTAATAAATATGCCATCTCTATTTTATATAATTGATAAATAAAGACCATTTACCGACCCAAACCCGTTGTGGTGAGCTTGGTATGGTGTTTGGATGCAAAAATATAACACTGTTCCCTTGGCTGGCTTCGGCTCCAATGGCTTGGCTGCTCTAGTTGGATGGTGCTTGGATGGCTCTTTTGCTAGGGTTCTCTACCAATAGTGGATTTGTGGTTGGTTTGTACCGCTTTCTTTTGGATTCGGTAATTTCTTGTTGTATTTGGTTGTTCCGGGGAGAGAGAGCAAAATATTGACCTAAACCGATTGGGGTCAAAGTGGATTGTTATGCTGTGGTGGTTTTCGGCTTTTGGCCCCATGTCTCTAGTGGGTTTCCTAGCTTCGACGGTCTGCAAAGATCTCTTTCTCCAGTTCCAGCAATGGTGGTGTGTTTGATCCCAAGGTTCTAAGGCTTATTTTTTTGGGATCTTACCCTTCTCCCTCTTAGGTGTAGTGCGAAATGTTGCTATCTCCTTTTTCTTGTACTTAAGAGTGGTTGTTATTATTTTGTGGCTCTCACTTCGATTTAGGTGGTTCATAGTTATTTACTTTCTCTTTCGAATCGTTAAAGTGTAAGCCTCAGATCTGGTTTTTAGTTCGTCGGAATGTTCCTCTCGCTTGTCTGGGTTCTTAATTTTCAATTTTAATTTTGAGTGGGATGTTTTAGTTTTCTCCCGTTAGATAGGTGTGGTGTTGTTCCCCATATGGGGTGTTCAGTTCATATCCTCTAGGACTTTATTGTTGTACTTTCGTAGGAGGGTTAATGGCTGGTTTTTTTACCTTTGCTCCTTGTTGGTAGGTTACCCTTTTGGGTGTAAACTGTATTTTTTCTTTAAAAGCTTGTTGTTAAGTAACCCTTTTGAAGCTTGTTGTAATGATTGTGAAATCCTCTTAAAACTTTCATCTCTAGTCCCTTTCAAAACCTTCATATTCAAGGATCCTTAAATCTTTTTCTTTACCTAATAAAAAAAATTGATAAATAATGTGTAATATATAGCTAACAGCAAGAGAGAGTCAAATATGTGATTTTGCACCCACTAATGAATTAAACTGGTTAATCTTGGTTAACGATAGCTATCAAAATGGCATCGGAATTTTTTGCAGCGCATGGGTCTATAAACACCTTACTACGCTTATTCCGATGTTCTAGGCTTCCTAAGAGATTAGATGAAGCTTAAATTTTCGAACGCCGACACAACAGAAGTGACTTTATAACTGAATCATTGACATAATAGTTTAAGACTTTTGAACCTAAATTAGAAGAAGATTAAGAAAATCTATTTTTAATGTAAAGTTACATCTTGTTCTACTGTATATTTTCACAAGTCGAAGGGGCATCGTTTCATTTCAAATCCTCACTTAGAAGTTTAAATCGTTTTATAATATATATTTTTTAAAATTTATAAAAGTTATGTTTAGAAATTAGTTAAACATGAAACAAACTTTTGAGTAGTTTTTTACAAGTCATTGATAAATTAAAATTCTTAGTTTTACTTGTTTAAATTATTATTATTAATATTTTTTAATTGTAATATTCAGGCTAAATTTCTTATATAAACATATCAAAATTATAATTTAAATAACAAACATTTTTTATTAAAATAATAAATGTGTCATTTGTTTTTTTACATGGTGGTATTGGTAGTTTCGTTTTTTAAGGTCATCACAGTATTATGTGATGTCGGTCCCGAAAACCACCACATAAATCTCTGCGAGTCTGCCCCTATAACCACCATGCCACGATCTTTTTAAAACTTTTACGCCGCTGAAAACACCAAGAAGGGACTAACGTTCAGTCATATTTGAACCTTAAACCTCCACCCCTACCAAATTTGAGGGAACCAAATAATTTACAGGAAAAATTTAAATTTAAAAAAAAAATTGCTAAAGATACCATTTACTTAATTACTCCTTAAGTTTGTTCTATCTTTTCTTCTCCTTTTACGATCTTCTTTTCGAAAGAAATTTTACATTTAATGTTGTTCAATTCTAGGACTTCTATTTGTAATATAATTGTCCTAATATTTGCCTTGGTACTGCATTTTGCAAAAATCAAATTGATTTTGCACCCAATAATGAATTAAACTGCTTAATCTTGGTTAACGATAGCTATCAAAATGGCATCGGAAATTTTTGGAGCGCATGGGTCTATAAACACCTTGCTACGCTTATTCCGATGTTCTAGGCTTCCTAAGAGATTAGATGAAGATTAAATTTTCGAACGCCGACACAACATTCGACAGAAGTGACTTTATAACTGAATCATTGACATATTAGTTTAAGACTTTTGAACCTAGATTAAGAAAATCTATTTTTATGTAAAGTTACATTTGTTCTACTGTATATTTTAATTTATCAATGACTTGTAAAAAACTACTCAAAAGTTTGTTTCATGTTTAACTAATTTCTAAACATAACTTTTATAAATTTTAAAAATATATATATTATAAAACTATTTAAACTTTTAAGTGAGGATTTGAAATGAGTGTGCGCCTCCTGATGCTCCTTCCATCAGAAGGCGTCCTCGGTCTGTTGATGCTGGGTTTCGAGACAGCGGCCATTCACGTTTAGGTGGTAATGTTCGACACTGGCCACAGCCTCCTCCTGCTACTAAACACAACTTTATAGGTGGTGCTTTTTCTTCTTGTCCGGTGGGATGTTTGTCCCCTGACTTTTGTTCATACCAATGCATGGGATTTGGTTGCTCGTTCTGTGCCTTTGACTCTGACAGTAAGTTGGGGAGATGGTTCTTCTTCTCGTCCCCCACAAGTTGTCGCGCCTCATGGGAAAACGAAGATTCAAGAGGGTAATAGTGTTGTTGATGATGGTTGGGATCATTCGGAACCGGATAATGGTGGTGGTTGGGGGGCACCGGACAATGCTTAAATGCTTGCAAGCCTAATTTATTTTGATGTCTACGATGTAATAATTTAAAGTTGTTTTGTTGTTGTCTTCCTACCTAACTGTGTGGTCAGCAGTTAGTGTGATTTTGGACTCGGGGTGTGCTCAATTCCAGCCATCCTGTATGACTAAACCTCTTTAATATAAAACTTCTTCCTTACAAAAACAAAATTATAATTTAAATAACAATAAATTTTTATTAAAATAACCATGTTTAAAATGTTTCATTTGTTTTTTTACATGGTGGAATCGGTAGTTGCCATGAATACGGGTAGGTTGTTCGTTTTTTATGGTCATCGCAGTATTATGTGATGTCAGTCCCGAAAACCGCCACACAGATCTCTGCACAGTCTGCCCCTATAACCACCACGACCTTTTTAAACCTTTTACACCGCTGAAAGCACCAAGAAAAGGACTAGCATTCCGTCATATTTAAACCTTAAACCTCCATCCCTTACCGAATTTGAGAGAACCAAATGATTTAGAGAAAAAATTTAAATTTACAAAAACAATTTGCTAAGGATACCATTTGCTTAATTACTCCTTAAGTTTGTTATATCTTTTCTTCTCCTTTTACGATCTTCTTTTCGAAAGAAATTTTACATTTAATGTTGTTCAATTCTAGGACTTCTATTTGTAATATAATTGTCCTAATATTTGCTTTGGTACTGCATTTTGCAAAAATCAAATTGATTTTGTAATGTTTGTGTCACATATTTTTTATTACCAAATAAAAATTATATACTTCATATGAATGGAAAATGATAATCTAAGAATTTTCATGCTCCCCTGCCAGAGAATTTTCGTGCTCCCTCCCATAGAATTTTCATGCTACCTACCAGTCTTGGAATTTTAAGTTTATTTTCAAACATTTTTAACCTTGGGAACGTATTTCACATTCTTCAATTTAGAATTGGCGTCTGTTTTGTTTTATAGTAGTGTAAGTCACGATTATTAAAAAAGATTTAGGTTTGAGGATATATATTTTTATTAAGAAGAGGTTTAGGTTCAAATTCTGAGTTTGTAAAGGTAGTTGTTTGATTAGTTGAGTGCACACCAATCGGACAACAGCAGTATTAATCGGAAGCATCCCGTGTACTTCCACTGATCACTGAATAACATAAAGGTAGAATAGATGTTGTTAGGGGCAGCCCCAAAATTTTAACCCTGCTTTGTAGTAAAGTAATGCTTTGTAGTAAAGTAACACTGTAAAAGTAACCAACTCCTTTATAAATAAATAGAAACAAAAAAATATATAAAAAAATATACTACTATAAATTCTTTTATAATATCTCTCATCTGTAATGTAATGTGCGAATGTTATCACTAATTTTAAAATCTAGTGAAAATTTTCAAACCTTATGGGCACCCGCGAAATCGCATGCCTGCCCCAGACCCAATAATTGAATGTTGCATACATGACTAACGTTTATCAAAATATATAATTTTGTGTTCTTTTCGTCTCTATCTCTGAATGGAAATTTTGGGCATCTAAACTACACCCCCTTATTTTCCTTTCTAAGCTGGAGCTCAAAAACGCCTAAAGCACAATATTTCATTTGTTTTATGAATTCATTGAAATTTATTATACAATTTAAAAAGAACGGCATATGATGTTTATACTTTATATACCTCTACAGTTTAGTACTTTTACGGACATACAGCGCCATTCATATTCATCCGGGATAGAGTACACGTCTCTTCGCAAATCATGCTTCAAAGCTGAGTATTGGTTTAGCTTTATGACTTAAAAAGTATTTAAGTAGTCTCACCAATGATGGCCAACACTGACTGAAGAAAACAAAACTAAAATAGCGGGCTGCGATAAGAGTTTCCTCCAAATTATTGTTCACTGGTATTGTAGAATAACAATGACATTTGAAAACAGAGAAATGAAACAAAGACACAGCTGAAAGATAGATTAAATTTTAAAACACAAATTCTTCGGTCTTTATTAATATGTGCAGTCTCACAATAGTAAGATTGTTTATATTACTTGACTGTTACAATACATAACACGGCCAATAGTTGTTACAATGCAATGCGCAAAAAACAGGGCGTTCAACATCTTACAACCAAGTTACAGCCACTCCAAACAAAACAAAGTATTTCTCCCTCTGTTTCAGATCAACAACAAAGCACTACCAAGGAAAACTAGATTTCTGTTGCATACCTTCTAGCCTACCTTCTCTGGAGTAACAACCTCTGTAATTGCAGCCTACAAATGTGGGCTCTGACTTCTGCCATTGTAGCCTAAAACCTCTACTATTGTAGCCTGCAAATATGGGCTCTGACTTCTGCCACTGCAACCTAGTATTGGTGTTAGTGCTGGCAGTCTAATGTTGTCAGTGTTGGGGATGGGGACAAAGTAGTGGCCACTGACCAAACAATCTCCCACTTGGTAACTACTCTGGCCAAGGTTGTAATCCTACCTTACCTTGACACCAAGTGAATTTTTGTGCAGCCAAAGACTTGGTTAATGCAACAGTAGCATTTTTTTTTGTCCTCACCTTGAGTAGCTCCACCTCTGTAGTTTCTACCACTTCTCTAATGAAGTGAAACCTCACTGTAATGTGTTTAGTCCTAGAGTGAAACTTTGGATTCATTGCAAGATCAATTGCACTTTGGTTGTCACACCAAAGAGGTATTGGTCCTTGATCAAATCTCACAATCTCACGTAACAAATGCAACCATATAGCTTCTTTGGATTCCTCTGCAGCAGCAATGTACTCAGCTTCTATTATAGATTGGGAACCACTTATTGCTTCTTACTTCTCCAAGTAACTACACCACCAAACAACATGAAGATTTATGCACTTGTGGACTTGCCCTTATTCACATCTCCTCAAAAATCTAAATCAACAAAACCCTATAATTGTTTGTTTTCGGCTGCACTATAACATATTGCATAGTATTTTGTCCCTTGTAGATACCTCATTAGCCTCTTAACAAAAACTCAATGTTGCTTACCTGGGTTGGACATGAATATACATACAACACCCACTGCATGGGCTAAATCAGGTCTTGTGCACACCATTGCATACATGAGCTTTCTAACTGCACTTGCATATTGTACATGTGTCATTTAATCTTCTTCTTGCTTGTTCTTTGGACTCATTTCATTTGACAATGCCACTCCCACTTGAGATGGAGTATTCACATGAGTGCTCTTATCCATGCTAAAGAGTTCAAGGATATCCACTATGTACTTTCTTTGGCCGATCCAAAGCCTTCTTGTCATGAGATCTATCTTGACTTCAATGCCCAAAAAATAATGTAATGGACCAAAGTCTTTTGTGTCAAATTTCATTGATAATTTATATTTTGTCATTTTTACTAACTCCTTTGAGTCACTAAGCAAAATAATATAATCAATATACAAGAACAAAATAATGAAGTGATTTACCTTTTGTATGAAGTAGATGCAATGATTTCCATCACTTCTTGTGAAACCATGCTCAATCAAATGCTTGTCAAACTTGTGGTACCATTGTCTTGGGGATTGCTTCAAGCCATAGAGTGCTTTATTCAATTTGCACACCAAGTTGCTACTCCGACTTACTACAAACCCTTATGATTTTTGCATATAAATGTCCTCATTGAGCTCTCTTTGAAGAAAGGTTGTCTTTACATCCATTTGCTCAATTTCCTAATCATAGGCTACTACCATTGACAATAATAATCTGATTGAAGCAAGTTTTGTCATAGGAGAGAAGGTTTCATTAAAGTCTATACCCTCTACTTGAATATATCATTTTGCCATCAACCTTGCCTTATATTTTTCTATTGAACCATCAGCTTTGTACTTCCTCTTAAAAATCCATTTACAACCAATTTTTTTCCTATCCTTAGGTAATGGTTGTAAATCCCAAATTTGATTTTGTTCAAGTGACCACATTTCTTATTCCATAGCACTTTTCCAATGAATAGCTTCATCACTATTAAGTGCCTCTTTCACACTTCTTGGCTCTTCACACATGAAAGACAATGCAAAATAATTAAAATCATTTGGTTGATAGCCAAACCTAAAAGGTGATTTTCTTTGCCAAAGACTCCTCCTTATCACTTGATCACTTTGTTCAACTTATGATCCTTTGAGTTCTATCTCAGTTCCTAGTTGTACTTCATCATGAATAGGTTGATTACTTTCCATAGTAGTCTCTTCTTGTTGTTGTACTTGAATTTCATCATTAGATCCACTTACAAGTGGTTGCACCTCACGCAATGGAGTTGAAATAGGAGTAACACTTGTATTTGGAAACACCTGTAAATTTCTAGCACGTTGATTTTTTATTTCAAAAGTTATTCCTTATTGTTCCTCATTTTCTTGAGTATCCATATTTGCTTGATTTTCACCAGTAAACTCTTCCTTGAAGATGACATCTCGATTGAATGTATGAAAATATTCTGATGGGATCCATAGTTTGTCTCCTTTGATTCCTTCACCATACCCAATGAAAATACATTTCACTGACATGTTATCAAGTTTTCTTCTATTATCCTTAGGAACATGCATGTAGTTTTCACATGCAAAGACTCTTAGATGTGCTATTGTGGACTTGTTGCCACTCCAAACCTCCTTTGGTGTCTTTTGACCCAAAATAGAGCTAGAAGACAAATTATTCACATAATTTATTGTATGTAAAGCTTCAACCCAAAAATCTTTGCTTAAGTGTGCATCTTCTCTTATTCTCCTTGCCTTCTCCACTAAGGTTCTATTTAACCTTTCTGCAACACCATTTTTTTGTGGGGAGTATGATGTAGTTTTCTACCTTGTAATGCCATGCAACATACAAAATGCATCAAACTCCTTGGAGTTAGTGCTTTTATCTTCTTCTTTTTTGGTCTTTCAACTTCAGCTACAAAGACTTTGAACATATCCAAAGCACTATTTTTTTTTCATGAAGTCTATCCATGACTTCCTTGAGAAATCATCAATGAAAGTGATGAAATATTTGGACTCTCCCATGGAATCCACTTCCATTTGTCCACATATATTAAAATGTATCAATTCAAGAATGTATTTGCTCTTATACTCACTTGAATTAAATGATACTCTTTTTTGTTTTCCCTCACACATGCTTCACAAAAATCAAATGAACCAAACTTCATACCTTCCAAACCTCAAATAGTTTGCTTGTTGCACATCTCACGCAAGATATTCTCTCCAAGGTGTGACATCCTTCTATGCCACAACATCATTTTTGACATCTTTGTTGTTGTGTGGGATTTGCCACTCTCCATTGAGCTTGTATTTGCAGTACCAACATCAATAGGGACTGCATCTAACTTGTACAAGGTTCCATGTCTTATACTTCTAGCCAAGACCATGGCTCCATGAACTAACTTACACCCATCTTTGCCAAAGAGAGTCTCAACATCAGCCTCTGCAAGTTGACTTACTGAGAGTAAGTTTCACATCAAGCCTAGAACATGTCTTACATATGGTACAGTTTTGATCCTTCCATCACTAAGCTTACCTCTTACACCACCTTTATCAACAATTTCATAGTGATAACTGTCACCAAGGAATACTTTGCCATAGTGACTTGTTGCATAGTCCTTGAACCACTCTCTATGTGCTGTCATGTGAAAGGATGCTCGAAAGTCTATTAACCATGCTTCATATTGGACATTCATTGACAATAATATAGCAATATACAATGCCCCTTCACTGGTCGATGGAGTTGTTAAAGATCCTTCTTTTTCCTTGGAAATATCAACCTTGCACTCACTTTTCTTGTGTCCATTTTGCTTGCATTTCCAACAAATAATTTCTTACTTTTTTTCTTTGCTTGCAAATATTCTTCTTGATTTGGACCTATAGTCATTTTTATAGAATCTATCACTTTTTCTTTCTCTACTTATTCCTCTATCCCTAACAACCAAGGCTTCTAAGTTTTTAGTAGGTCCAGAGGTCCTCCTTCTAGTTTCTTCTTAGAGCAGTTGAGTAATGATCTCATATTCCTTGAGGTTTTCTTCTTTTGTGCTCCCACTAATTGCTACAATCAGATTATCCCATGAGTTTGATAAGCTACAAAGAAAAAAAATACATTGTTCCTCTTCTTTGATCTCATCACCAGTTGATTTCAACTGATTTACAAGAGTGTTGAAGGTATTTAAATATTCAACCACATTTCCTCCATCAACCATTTTTAATGCATACAATTTATTTCTAAGAAATATTAAATTCATGAGTGACTTTGATTCATAGAGCTTACCAAGATTATCCCAAAGCTCATTTGCTGACTTAGCTCCCATAACATTCATTAAGACTAAATCTGCAAGGTTAAAACCAATCAAGACAATAGCTTTGTCATTCATCTTGTCCCAATCATCTTGACTAATTGTTGTTGGCTTTGGATCCTTGATGATAGTCTCCTTCAGGTCTCTACAAGGAGATATTCCATATTTAGCTTCCACAAGTTGAAATTATGCCCACTAAACTTTTCAATGGGAGACTTGCTATGGTCCATTCTTTGCCCCAACTGGTTGCCACAAAATACCGAGGTAGAATTATAAAAAAATAGTCCCTCACACCTCCAGAGTTTCTTCAACAAAGCAACAGTTCCAATGTTGCTTCAAGCTCTGATATCAATTTGTAGAATAACAATGACAGTTGAAAACAAAGAAATGAAACAAAAACACAACTGAAAGATAGATTAAACTTAGAAACACAAATTCTTCAGTCTTTATAATATGTGCAGTCTCACAACAGAAAGACTGTTTACATTACATGACTGTCACAATACATAATGCAACCAATGGCTGTTACAATGCAATGCCCAAAAAATAGGGCATTCAACCTGTTACAACCAAGTTACAACCACTCCAAGCAAAACAGAGTTTTTCTCCCGTTGTTTCAGACCAGCAGCAGAGCACTACCAAGGAAAACTGGATTTCTGTTGCATACCTTTCAGCCTACCTTCTCTGGAGTAACAACCTCTGTAATTGCAGCCTGCAAATGCGAGCTCTGACTTTTGCCACTACAGCCTGAAACGTCTGTCATTGCAGTCTGCAAATGTGGGCTCTGACTTCTGCCACTGTAGCCTGAAACCTCTGATATTACACCCTGCAAATATGAATTCTGACTTCTGCTACTGCAACCTAGTGTTGGTGTCAGTCCTGGCAGTCTAATAATATCAATGCTAAGGATGAGAACAGAGTAATGGCCACTCACCAAACAGGTATAACATACGAGAGTCGTTAAGCTTCGACTTAATGTTAAACATATAAATCTCATAGCGGCTAACACACCAGCAAAGGATCCTCGTCCTCTAACATAGGATCTTCATTTTGTTGTAACGTGCTGTCTGTAGCATAAAAAATATTAGGATTGTCACTAGGTCCACTGGCAAACAAGGATAGAAGCTTTCGTTGCTCCAAACGCATCACTCGAGCTGTACTCGTGCGGCTGCCAACTGCGATTCCAGAACAACGATTCACTTCTTGAGTTGATCAATTTCACTTGTGCAGCCATTAACGGAATCTTTATCTCTGGCGGATGCTTCGAGAACCATACTATTAACCACGTCCGCTTTTTGTTCGATGGGTGTACCCTGAAACAAAAGCCAAACATTGAAGCATAAGTTCCACTAACTAGGAGGAATATAGCAAACATAATTGTTGTGTAAGTACTTTAAACATTTTGATAACATGTCTCGTTCCAAAGATTCTTTGCACGACTTCAAACTTGCTCGGATCGCTCCGCAATCCTCAAAACACTTTTTGCATTGCATTCTGCAAGCGGCACATGCTGGGGTCGCCATTCTTCTTGTGGCCATTGATGGAGTCCGAACCTTTATTGTTATTAACTAGTAATAGTTTGACAGTCTTAGATGGATTGGTAAGACTTTGGACATTTATTAAGAGGAGACTGAGTTCAAACTTTGGGCATGTTAGACGTAGTAGTATGACTTGAGTCAGTACCACCCGGTCTCCCTCACTCCGCGGTAGGTAGTAGTATTATTTGAGTCACTTGAGTGACACACGGGTCTCCCTCACTCCTTGCTGTGTTTACCAGGGAGTGGCACAGGGGTCTCCCTCACTCCGTGTCCTGCTTACCAAGGAGAGCCACCAGACTCTCCCTCACTTTGTGCCATGTTTACCGACGAAAGTCACCTGGGGTTTCTCTCACTCCTTGCAGTGTTTACCTAGAAGAGGCAGGGGTTATAGAGGCAGTTATGTTTACTAAAGAGAGCCACAAAGGTCTCCCTCACTCCATCTCATGTTTTCCAAGACTTTCCCTCACTCCGTGCCTTGACGTAAAATTTATAATTTTCGAATAGTGGAGAAGATATAGGCTTAAATATTTTTGCTCAATCCACAAACACTGAAGTTTCTTAGAAGGTATCTAAAAGAACCCCCGAAAATGCTAAAAGAATGATTTTAAAAGTATCGGCAAACATTATTTTATATATAATTTTTTTTTTAAATTATATTTATATTTTAATAAATAATTAAAATTTAGATTACGTTCATATTAGTGACGTGAAATTGTCAAATTTGGCAGAAGAAATGTAAACAGTGAAGCTGGGATGTCCTAGTGTTTCTTAAGAGGCCGGAAACGACCAAATTAGCAAGGCGAAAATTTAGGAACCATTGCTGCGTGGCATCCATCATAATAATGATGATAACGGCGTTAGTAGTGCACTATGTCTTTATTGGATATAGAAGAAGTACAATAATTAGAGTGGCAAAATCAATGACGACTGATCCCATACGCACAGTAAACGCTGGATTCTACCAAGATTTTCTTAGACATTTTGAAAAGTACAGTTTATTTGTTCTCACAGCATGTTCTCCGTAGTGTGGTTGGAGTCCTCTGCATTTACTCGATTGATCATCATGGTTGGTTTTTATTACCTTATGCTTCTGCTTTTGTTCCTGGTCATTCTGTTCCATTCTCGCCTTCAGCTTTGATCAATTTTACGTCTTTTAATTAAGATGGTCTAGTATTTATATTCTAGTTTCCATGATTGAAATTTCATTCCATGATAATACCTATCTACTATCTATTTATTTATCTGGTTGTTTCCTGATTTTTATCATGTAAATGGTCTTTGGACAAGGAAGTATAATCTCTCCACTCATTTTTCATTATAACCTTATTTATTTATTTAATATAATTATTTATTAAAAAAAATTAAATAAAATTTTAGCCATGAAGATTTTTTTAGACATACAATTTATTTATATAATATGTGAAGATTTAAGATTTAATTGTATATTATATTTTATATAAATTTGTCTTTTTAACTATTAATTTAAAAAAAAAAATAATACTTTATAATCATATCATATCTTTTAAAAAGATAAAAAACTTTTAAAATAAAAATGTAAAATTTTTGTTCCAGAGGTACAACACAACATTTCAGGCTTTGGTTCTTTTTCCGGAAGGTCCAAGGTTCAAACCATGACCGTGGATGAGTGTGTGTTAAATTTTCTATTAATAAACATAACTCTCAATTGCTTTAGGAAAGGTTATGATTAAGAAAAAATTACTTAACCCTTTACATTAATCATAAAAAAAATTCACAGTAACCAAACTAAAAAAAATTATTAAATTCTGAGTATCTATTAACTCACTCCTTCTCTAGTCTTCTTCTATTAACTCACTCCCTCAATCCTTTTATGATTAAGAAAAAATTACTTAACCCTTTACATTAATCATAAAAAAATTTCACACTAACCAAACTAAAAATAATAATAAAATTCTGAGTATCTATTAACTCACTCCTTCTCTAGTCTTCTTCTATTAACTCACTCCCTCAAACCTTAGAATCTATTAACTCACTCCCTCACTCCTTATGGTGGATAATAAATCAAAGGTTCCTTAGTCTTCTTGGCATCTATTAACTCATTTCCTCACTCCTTGTGGTTAACAATAAATCAAAATGTTTTTTAGTCTTGAAGTTAGGTGGATTGATAATAAATCAGACATTTCCTAATTTTTTTTTTCATCTATTAACTCATTCCTTCACTCCTTAAGGATAAATCAAAAGTTTTTTTTAATCTTCGAATCAGATAGACTAATAAGTTTTAATATAATAATCTAACCTATATCTATCAATCAACAATTACAATACCAATCTTAATCCAACACCTCTCACTCTTACAACTTTTTAAAACGGTACGATATTATTTTTTTCATTCCAAATTAGAATTTTTGGGAAAAAACAAAGTGGAATTCAATCAATACACGTGGCATTTATAAGTCGCAATTGAGGTTACGCTTACCGCTTATATGAATGGTACGTTATTATTTTTGTCTTCCCAAACTAATTTTAGGTGAAAAAAATTTGGAATTCAGCCAATACACTTCGTATCTATAGCTCGCTCCATATTGAGCATAATAAATCAAAAGGTTGAATTGGATCATATATTTCATATTCATATCCTCTAATATAAAAATAATTTTTTATGCAGGTGTTGTTTTTTAATTTTTTTAATATTTAATTAAAATTTTAAATATAATTAATTAATTTTATATTTTTATGTATAATATATTTTTGGTTTATATATTATTACGTTAAAATGAGTTTTTCTTATTGATATATAAAAAACCAAATTTAGATCACACAAATAACTATAATTTAAACCTTGGTTACAATGACCTACAGGACACACATATATCTTGGTGCTTTTGGACAGGTGATTAATGAGGACAAGTCCTTTATTTTCTTCTTCAATACCCTCCCTCTTATTCAAGCCAGGATTGCTCGCATTCTAAGATTCCAAGTCGGGACTCCCCCTTCATTTATCTTGGGATCCCGATTTCATCTCATCCTCTGCCTAGATCTTCTTGGCAGTCTATACTTGATAAGTTTAGAAGGAAGGTAAATCACTGGATCTGTCGGATGGCTATCCTCTGCGGGTAGAGTATTGCTTTTAAAATCTGTTATTCAAGCTTTACCCATTTACGGGTGTTTTGTGCAAACAACTCCTTCTCGTTTCATCAAGGACATGGATGCTCTGTCAAGACCGCTTTTGTGGTCTGGAAAACTTGATCAATCTAAATGGATTTTGGTTAGGTGGGATTCTATTTGTAGGCTGGTTCAAAATGGAGACCTTGGGTTTAGACAGGCGGCTCTTTTTAGGTAAGCTTTGGCTGCGAAACTTTACTGGAGATGGTGTACCTCTCAATATTAGATTTGGGCTAAAATATTATCTTATAAATACTTGAGAGGTATTTCTGAGGCAGATATCCCTAGATCCAGTTTGGTTGGGAAAGGTTCTGTTATCTGGGACACTACGAAAAGAGGAGCTAATTTAATTAAGCAGGGTTTGTTCTGGATTTGCAATCGGGGATCAAATGTTCTTTTTTGGGAGGATTCTTGGGATGGCCACCCTCCTATCTTGACTCAATATCCCAGGTTACATTCCCTAAGAATTTGTTTCTTGGAAGCGGGCTGGTCTCATGTGGAGGACTTTAAAAAATCTAGTATTTTTGGAAATATGGAGATGTACAGATGGAAAGATCTGTAAGAATGGCCCCAAGGGGGATTTTCTGAGGATAGAGAGGTGCTTGCTCTTATTCTTGCAGGGAGGTATTGTTCTTCATTGAGGGATAAAGACATTCTAGCTTGGAACCCTAATCCCAAGGGAACCTACTCTGTAGCCTATGGTTATCAAGTTCTTGATAAGCAAAAGTTCGGGAGTCTCCCTATCACATGGTGGAAAAAGGTGTGGAATAGATTTGCTTGGCCGAAATGTAACTTTTTTCTCTACCTGGTAGCTCGTAATAAATGCCTCACTTGGGATAACTTGAGGAAGATGGGATTTCAGGGTCCATCTTTATGTGTCCTTTGTGGTAAGAATGAGGATGACTCTTCTCATTTATTTTTCCAATGCTCCCTTGCCAAAGACATTTGGCACTGTTGGTGGAGTGCCTGGAACCATCCTTGTTTTCATGTGCTCTCCCTAGTGGAGTTTTGGAGTAGTCTGGGTAGACCTCCAACTAAGGCCCCCTTCCTCCAAGTGGCTTGGAATTTGGGCCCTTCTTGCATCATCTAGCAGATTTGGCTCGAATGAAACCAATGCATTTTTGAGGGAAGTCATTTGGCTGTTCAACAGATCTGGAAAAGGATCCCGTGTATGGTTCAAGAAACTATCCATAGTAAATGTGATGTGGACCCTCATTTGGACTCTAGGGAGGAGAAGGTACGACAGGCCCTTGGTTTGTTTGGGTTTGGTGTGAATTCTTCTAGCCCTAGTAGGATTCCTCAGCTTAGCAAGAAGGTTAGGAGAGAGGGTAGATGGAGACTACCCCCTAGAGGAGTTTTAAAAATTAATACTAATGGGTTGTCCAGGGGCAATCCTGGACATGCTGGAATTGGTGGTGTTGGGAGAGATTCTGTTGGCGTGGTCAGTTTTTTCTTTTCCATTTATAAAGGTGTTCACTCCAACAATATTATGGAAGCTCTGGCGATACTTAAGGCCTTGCAAAGGGGGTTTTATCTTGGCTGGCGTAGGATTCTTTGCGAGTCTGACTCTCAAATTTTGGTTAATATTTTAAACAACAAAAGAGTGGAGGATGTTAATTGGCAGTTGGCCTCTGTGACCATTCAGATTCTCAGAATGAGTGAAGAGTTCGAATTTATATCCTTTGTGCACATTCCAAGGGAATGGAATGGGGTTGCTAATTACCTGGCCAAAAGGGCTTATGAGCTATTGGATACTCAGAGTATTGATAACTGGGAGAGTCTCCCATCTGGGGATTCTCAACATCTTCGGGAGTTGATCCATAAGGATGTTCAAACTTAATGTGGTTTGTTTTTTTTTGTTTTCTTTTGGAGTTGACCTTGTCTGGTGATTTAGCGTGTCTTGTTGCTTATTTGAGTCCTGGGTGGGGGCTCAGATGTACTTTGTAATCCAGACTTTTTATCAATAAATTTTTACCCCTTTATTTAAAAAAAAAAATGAGTTATCATTTAAAATTATATGTATTTAAATATTGTTTTTGGACTAAGTACACATACAATTTGATTATTTGCAATGGGATGAATAAATGGAAAAATTCAAGAAAGTATACATGCAAAACATATAAGGGAGAAAGTGTAATAGACTATGTAATATGCTCACATATTTACATACCAAAAATAGAGGAGCTAGAAGTGGAAGATTCTCCAGTGGAACTTAAGTCAGATCACAACCCAATTGTTATGAAACTTTGAATGCATGGATACAAACCAAGGGAAAAACACTTGTAATGCAATCAAAATAAATATCCTCACAAGGGAAACATTCTCTTAACAGATGAAAATTGGCAAAATTTTAGAGTAGTATTAAATAACAAGCTACATGAAAGGGAAGAAATACATCACAGTAGTAGATATTATAGTAAGAGTGAATGGTTAATGTACGTTATTCAAGAAGCTCTAAACAAATGCAAGAGAGCTAAACCTAAAAAGAAAGAAATGAATAGTTTCCCAACCCATGGTTCGATGAAGATTGTAAAGAAATGCGAAGATTACTAAAGGAACCAATGGGTAAAACAAGAGCAAACAAAAAAACATATGAGAAACTAGTAAGGGTAAAAAAATAAGAATAGACTAGAACAAGGAGGAAATAACTGATTTACTTAGGGAAGCATGAACCAAAGAAATTTTGGAAGGAACTAAGCATGAAAAAGATGCAAACTGAAAATAACATAACGGTTAATCAGTGGTTGAAGTATTCAAAACAACTGTATCAACGTAGTAACCAGCAGGAGACACCCTCTACTATCATCGTCAAGAAAGAACTTTTTACAATTGAAGACATTATTCAAGGGATAAAAAAGTTAGCAACTGGTAAAGCCTGTGACATAGACAATCTTCAAGCAGAGCATATAAAATGGGGGGTAGATATATTGGCGTCGCAAATCAAAGAAATTTTCAATGAGGTCATACAAAATGGCTTCCCTACTGAATGGACAACTAGCTTGACCATTCCTTTGTTTAAAAATGGAGATGTAAATAATCCCTCAAACTATTAAACTATCATGATCAACCTTCTCTTTGCAAAGTTGTTTGGGAGTATGCTATCATGATCAACCCTCTCTTTGCAAAGTTGTTTGGGAGTATGATAGAGCATAGGATTAGCATATGGGTAGAAGAAAATGAAAAGAGAGCAAAGGGGCAAGCGGGTTTTAGGCCCAAACACTCAACTATTGATCACTGTATCATGCTCAGACACATAGTGGAAAAAATATGGGATAAAAAAGAGGAGGCTTTTTTTGTTTTGTAGACTTCAAAAAGGCATTTGACACAGTGCCAAGGAAAAAAATATGGAGCAAAATGGAAGAGCTAGAGGTTCCAATTCACTACAGGGCAGTAGTTCACAGACTATATGAGCATGTAAAGGCTAGAATCAGAACACAGGAAGGGTTATCTAAATGTTTTGGTAGTGACATAGGTGTCAAACAAGGTTGCCCTCTATCTTCGACCTTATTTGGGTTGTACATTGACAAGTTAGAAGAATGGATAAACAAATTTGGGGGAGAGGGTGTGCATTTAGCCAAATATGTGGTAAAACTCCTCATGTATGCATATGATGTAATTCTTGTGGCCAAAACAACCAAATATCTAGAAGATCACCTTCAAGCTCTAGAACTCTTTGTAAAAAATTTGGGATGCAGGTGAACACAAGAAAAATAAAAATTATGATTTTTTTAGCAAAAAAGAAGAAGCAACAACTCAAATTTTAGTTTGCAGGAGAACCACTTGATGTAGTAGTAGAATACAAATACTTGGGCATAGACTTTCATGACAAAATTAATTGGAATACATGTAGGATGAAAAGAACTCAAAGTGGTTGGAGAGCACTATATGCACTTCAAAACATGTGTAGGAATGCCGAGTTGTGGGACTAGAAGACCACAAAGGTCTTATTTGTCCTACTTTCTACACCGGTTATGTTGTATGGTTACGAGTTGTGGGCTAGTGGCACAACAAATGCAAAATAGAGGCAAATAGAAAGGATTCAAAAATATCTAATCACAAACTTTCTCAAAATTAAGGCCACAACCCCTTATGAAATTATTCTAGCTAAAACTGGAATGTTCCCTTTAAAAGCAATTACTATGACCAAACTGTTATGTTACTTGAAAAAAATAGAAAACATGACAAATGATAGATGGCCTAGGGTAGCTAGGGACGAATATTTGCATAGGCGAAAGAATACATGGATGAAACAAAATAAAAAATGGATGAAACGTTGGGAAATCAACATAAATGAATGCCCAAATGTCAACAAAGACATAAAAAATTATGTGAATGAAAAGTTCAGAAGTGGAATGTGGAAAAATGCAAGTAGGAAAAGAGAATATTATATTGCAAATTTTAACCAAACGTATGACCACAAGGAAAAAGCATATATAGGCATTGAAATCAAGTGGAAGGAAAAAATACTTATTGCTCATATAAGGACTAGCTCTCATAGGCTTAGATGTGAAACAGGGAGATGGACAACGCCCAAAGAACAATGGGAAGAAAGGATATGTACTCTATGCAAGCACAGAGACAGTAGAGACAGAGGAACACTTCATCTATAAATTCTCGATTTTTTTAGATATTCGTGACAAATACAAAGAAACACTTGGGAACGAGTTTATGGCAAATTTATTTGAAGACAGTAAAATAAAAAAAGTTGGGGAATTGCTAACACAAATCAGAAGGAGAAGGAACAACCTTCTCAAAGATATTAAAGATCATATGATATGATTTGAGTAATTGTACTTCCATATTTGAGGTCCCATAGACCATATTTGGGTCTCGTGGACGTAATTAAAATATTTCATTTCATTTCACATACAAAGAATGAAACCATGAGAGACAATCGATGGTGTTACTAAAATCATAGTTTATATGGTTATTGTTATATTATTTATTTATATTATTTATTTATTTATATTTTAATATAAGAGAGTTGGTCACAATCACATATTATTTTTAGTAACTAGTAAACCTAGGGTTCAAATCACAGGGGTTGTTCCCACCAAACTTATTCCACCTCGTTATTGTTGACCTGCCATGAAGGGATCATTGATTGTTCAAAATTTGTACTATTATTATTGCTTAGAAGATTCAGATCAGACTACTATATTTGCAGATTACCACTTTTACAAATAGGTTACCACTTTTACAATGACCCATGGACACACATAATAATTTGTTTATGTTATATTTATAAAAATGAGTTATCATTTAAAATTACATGTATTTAAATATATATTTTTGGATTAATTACACATACAGAGAATGAAACCAAACCATGAGAGACAATTGGTGGTGTTATGAAAATCATAGTTTATATGGTTATTGTTATATTATTTATTTTTATTATTTATTTATTAATTTTTTTATATAAGAGAGTTGGTTCATATTTAAATATTTATTTTTTTATATGAGAATCATATATTATTTTTAGTAACTAGTAAACGTAGGGTTAAAATCAGAGGGGTTGTTTCCATCAAACTTATTCCATCTCCTTATTGTTGACCTCGCGTGAAGGGATCATTGATTGCTCGAAATTTGTATTGTTATTATCGCTTAGAAGATTCATATCAGACTACTATCTTTGCAGATTACAACTTTTACAAATAGGTTACCCCTGAGGTTTGAATCTGGGTATCTTCTCTGTAAGACCTTGAGGTTTGAACTTGGGTGTCTTCTTGGTAAGTGCCTAGTTAGACAAGCACTTACCAATCCACCTAACCCTTGGAGGTAAAATTTTAGATTAGAAGGAAGCCTCGTGAGCCGATCTTAGGTGGCTGGAAATATCATTCCATCCAGGTATACCACTATCTAGAGAGAAACCACAAAAGATTTTTTTGTCTCCCTTCATATTATAGATGTTCTAACCGTAAACATTATTATTATCAACATTCAAACACACCTCAACATGGTTTAGATGGTTAACACTATTTTATAGATTTATATTTTTATTTTTAATGCAATTTTACAATTAACTCAATATTACACATCTCATAATTTTAGTATCACTCAACCCTTCAAACTAACTAATGTTATATACCATAATATTAGGTACAAAACTATATCAACTTTAATTTTTACTTTTCATTTTGTTACTATTCACATGACTAGTTAGTTTAATCGTCAAGCCACTCAAGAATTCACTTAGTTATATAAAATATGGCCTTCCAAGTTATTATTAACTCTTTAATTATTTTTTTAAAGTTTTAATATGTTGACGTATTCTTTAACCTTAGCTTGAGATGAAACATGATTTTAAATCAATAAATAGAAGGTGAAATTACACATCATACCTTTTACTAAATTCACATAAAAATAAATACAAACAAATTACACAAGATATAAGATATATTTTAGATATTTAAAATTGAATAGTTTAGATAGTAATAAGATATATCATACATATTTCGAATTTTTGTGGCAAGGACACCTACATGAAATATAAATATTTTTTTATTAGGATGGAAGTAGGGGTTTTGAAAGGGGTCATAAAATTTTTATAAGAAAACATCTACAAATCTACTAACAATCATAAAAATGAGATATCACAAACAAGACAACCCATAAAACTAAAACATTCCGAAGTACAACAAACCACAAAGTGAAATGGTCTCACAAGACCAAGCCAAATAGGAACTCAAAATATCAAAACACCCATAAGGAACTCAATTAAAATCCCATAACACCATAGAGGATAGGAAAATATTTATTCTCAAACTCGACATGGTTTGCATTATCATCTTTTTCCTCCTGCCTTAAGCACTTTTTTACTTCCTTCGTCCAAGGCTATTAGTATTTATAGTTCATTAGCAATATTTTTCTTTGTCTTTTTTTGTCTAAATTTTCCTATTTAAATATTCCTTATATGTATAAATATCAATAATCTTGATTTCAATTTTTAGTGTTAAAAAATTAAAATATTATTTTCCTTGAATAATAATAATACCAAGTATGTGAGTGAGGGTGTGAATGTCAATTTTTACTAGAGATGAAAATTTCTCTATCTCCTAATATTATAGATAGTGTAGGAGAAAGTGGTGACACAAAAAACTAGGGAAAAATGTAGGAAACATCATGTTATGAATACTATATTATTTTCATAACCAATACTTATATAAAATAAATATAGGTTGAATTATTTTAGCATTCATTGAAAATGTGGAAGACAAACCCAATGTTATAGAAAAAATGTTTTATAGAATATTCACACAATATTTTCTCAAATATTCTAGCAATATTTCATATTAGTTTACCCAATATTCACTAATTCAAGCTTGCGTACAACATATATATTTAATACACCAATATGTGTCTCTTTGTATCAAGAGACTTTGTTGTTTCACCATAAATATATATTTTCATCTCCTAGCATTCTCATAGAAGATGTGACTATACAGTTTTCATAAGAGAGAAATATATATTAATCTCCATATAATTACAAACATTGAATGATTACATAACATCAAATAATGTAATAAATTATATACCCCTTTATTATATTATTTAGATATAAAAATCATAACCCCCCATGATTCTAGGTGTGGTACATTAGAACTATTCTCTAGATTTGGCTCTCACTCTAGCTCTAGCTTTGACTCTAGACCAGACTCTAGCTCAATTGAATATAAGTAATATCACTTGGTATACCTCTTTAGTTTATCTTTGGAGTTAGATCTGATTTATTATCTTGGCATCGCTACCTCTTGCTCATTTTTAGGTCTCTACATCTAATTTTTTGTCCCTGGGTCACCTTTACACTAGGTTGTTACCCTTGGGTTGACTATAGGTCTCTATCCTTTAGTCATTACCTCTTGGTTGTCTCTACACATCACCTATCGGTTATAATAACCTTTAGGTTACATCTAGGTCATCATTACCTTTGGATAAAACTATGCAATAGTATTTAGGTCATCACCTCTAGAAAATCATATCAAAATATATATTTAGAATCTTTCACATCTCTAGAATTATTCATATAATATTTAATCTATAGGTACCATTACTATAGGTCTTCCAAGCACTACTTGGGTTATATTGTTTTGATTCTAAAATAATTTATCTTGTTTTCCTAGATATTTCTATGGGATAACATATATTCATCTCATTCGACAAATTGTGATGTTTTCAACCACAAAATATGGTCTCCTTCTATAGAAATCATTCAATATTTCTTTTATTTTATCCCAATTGGTCACATTCATCTATCCATAATTTATTTGTATGTTGTTGGTCACTTCCTTTTTGTTCCAACACTTTCTTCTCAAGTGATTATTATTGGTGCAACAAAATGTGTAGCCAAACAACTCAACAACAAATAAAGGATGAAATAAACTTATATAATGAAGAAAATAATGTGTAGCTAATAAACAACTAACATGAAAGAAAAGAATGATTTACAAGTAAATATTTATATATTACATGCCATAGAAAATAGATATAAAAAATTGAAGAAGGCGAACTTCACTCTCAATATTGTCAACATTATATCTGAGAGATGTTCTTATCTCACAGTTCTTCACACATACACTTTACAGTGTTACATCTATGGAAATAAATACACACACATGTACCATGTTTAGGGTTTCCTCACCCATGTTTAGTATTTTACCACCCATAGTTAATAAATCAACTAATAACATCTCAACACGTATCTAGCAAATCACAATTGTGAGGAAATTTCCAAAATCACATGCCTGTAAAGGTATTTTACTAGCTAAAAAACCATATTTTGAAAATAAAATAAAACCAATTTTTTTTATAAGTGTATAGGCCTAAGGTGTGTAACACAAATCTAGTATTCTAGCACACATCCAATAATTTCCTACTTGTAAAAAATATAGTCAATAAAGAGAAAATGTCTTCTTTCTTATTCTTCAAGGTTACTAATCAAAATGAGAGAATTCCCATGAATTCTCTACATTATATAAATTTCTTACTATCTAGTGGCTTTCTCCATGCATTTGTTGCATTTTCACATATACCAATCATCTAAAACTTAACTTCTCTAGATTCCACCATCTCCCTCATATAATAAAATTTCACTCGAATGTGCTTAGTACAAGAATTAAATTTAGGATTCATGTTCAAGTCAATTGCACTTCGATTGTCACACCACAAAGTAATGAAATTTTATTGAAAATAAATTCCTCTGTACACCACATGTAACCAGGTTGCTTCCTTGGATGCTTCTACAATAGAAATATATGTAGTAGTAGTTTATTGAGCCACCACTCACTACTTTTTACTTATTCATATCACAACTCCTCCAAATAGGATGAACACATATGCACTAGTATATCTATATCTCCACCATAATAAAAATCTACAAAATCTTGTAGCTGATTATTTTCTTTTCCATAATAATAGATTGTAAAATCACTAATGCCTTTCAAATATTTAAGAATTCTCTTCAATACAACCCAATTTTTCTTACCAAGATTAGACATAAATATACTCACAACTCTAACTTCATGAGCAATATTTGGTCTTGTATAGACCATTACATACATTAGTTTACCAACTGCACTTACGTAGGAAAATTTGTCCATGGCACTCTTCTCATCATCATCCTTTGAAACACATATTTTGACAATGGACTCCAACCTAAAAAGTTATAGATATATGAGTGCATTGGTCCATTCTAAAAATAGTAAACATGTCTACAATGTATCTATTCTATCTAATCCACATATTCTGTCCATGATTTCTCTTCACTTCAATACCCAAGGAATAGTGTATTGGTTCAAGGTCTTTCATGTCAAATTCTCCCTGATAATTTAGACTTGTGTTCTTCATAATATCCTTTGAATTTCTGAAAAGAAGAATGTCATCAACATATAACACCATAATTATAAAGTGATTTCCTTCACACTTGAGATAGATACAATGATCAACATCACTTCTAAAAAAACCTTTTATACCACTACCTTGGGAATTGCTTTAACCCATACAATGACTTTCTTAGCTTGTATACAACATTTCTCCCACTTCAAATCCAATCAATTGCTTCATGTAAATGTCTTCATTAATATTTCCATGAAGATAAGTTATCTTCACATTCATCTATTCAATTTCCTAGTCATTTGCAGTAGCCAATGCAAAGAGAAATATAATAATTTTTCCATGGGAGAAATTTTTTCTTCAAAGTCAAGCCATTTAACTTGAGGGTATACGTTTTTGCTACTAACCATGCCAGATATCTCTCAATTGAACCCTTGTATTTACTTTTAAACACCAATTTATAGCTAATTGCCTTTCTACCTTTAGGTAACACTTGTAAGTCCCAAATCTTATTTTTCTCTAGTGACTACATTTCCCATTCCATATATTTCTTTCAATGAGTTTCTTCATCACTAGTGAGAGATTAATTAACACCTATAGGTTCATCACTCATGGAAGATAATGCAAAGTTATTGTATTCATCATAACCAAATCTGATTGGTGCACTCCTTTGTCACTGACTTCTCAAAGTTTGCACTTCTTGAATAATGTTAGAATTCTAGAGTTTATCCTCATGTGTAGGCTGATCTTCAAAAAATTGAGGTTGATTGGACACTTCCACAACAATCTCATTATCCTATTTATGTTACCAATTGCATGAAAAAACATTAGTATCATGTGGAAACTATAAAAAAAGAGTAGAAATGGGATATACACCTAATGGAATATTTGTCAAATTGAAGATTTGTTCAAATTGATTTTCTATTGAGTATCTAAAGGAAATCGAGGGCCAACAAGATGAGGAATAGTAAAAAATTATAGGGATGATATTTTGTCACATTACACTTTTAGTAGTGTATTTAAGAAAAATAATGAAGTTGAAGCTTAGGAAAATTGCAAGGATTAAAAATATGCTAAAAAATAAAGTGGAGCAAAGTATGAAGGGAATATGATTCACTAATAGTAATAAATACAATTTTGAGGAAAGCAAAGGCTCCATGGAACATACAAAATATTACTAAGAATTTGGACAAGCAATGATTTTGACATCACCAAGGTTGCATGAAAATTCCATGTGGTGTGGAAGAAGGATACAAGAAAAGAAATATTCTAAGGAATTTGATGCAACATAGAGGAGCAGGAAAGGAGAAAATAATTTGGCTTTCAACAAGATAACTGACAAGGTTTCCAAGAGCGTTGGGATTTTAAAGCAATGATATCATAATCAAAATTTTAAAATATTGGTAAATCCAAATGAATGCTAAAGAGAAAATTCATTCAAGGGTTGAAACCCACTAGTGAAGCACTAAGGTTCAAGGATAATATTTGGCATCTAGCATTATGCGTAATGAGAAGTTATTTTGTATAGAATATGACCAAAATATAGAAGCAATGATGTCATAAAAAAGGAATAATATCTTCGACACTCGATAAAAGTAAATGTAAAATTTGATTAACTATGGGATAAAGGGTTGGACCATTAACATTGCTTATGTCATCAGTAGGGATAAATAATTTTACATGAGGGAATGACAAATGGATAGATATCCAATAAATATAAATAATTCGGTATGAAGTAGCATTCCCTCACACTACTATATTCTACAAAGAGGCTCTAGACCCATCCTAATTAGTAAGGTCACACATGTCAACTAGCCACCTAAACATCATTGTTGTTAGAACATTTCAATTTTCGAATAAGCCCTATGGCCATACACCTTTCCTTTATTGGATCAACATAATAGAATAGAGTGGGCTGTTAATAAATGGTTATAATCCAATGGTGCATCACGCAAATTAGTTCCAAAATAGGAATTTGTGCCACACATTTCAACTAAACATGTTGACGCATTTGATCATAAATTATCTAAATATAAAAGCAATATATTACACTAACTTGATAGGCCTATAATATATTTTGTAACCAATCATGCTAACCTAATTGAATGCATTGTAAAACTATATATATACTTCAATGTAGTTCATTTAAGGAGGTCGAATCTTTAGTATTTCCAATTGCATATTGTATTATGACTATATTGTACACATTTTAATAAATATTGGATTGTTGTATGGTCTCTTATTGAATTTTTTGTTGATCATGTATGTATGTAAATTTTATTATTTATGAATTTCTATTAAAGCTACATAAATTGTTCATTATGTTAAGGTTATTTTGCTATCTGGATTCCTACTTGGATTTGTTGTCCATTAGTTCTTGGAATGCTTAGTAATACTTAGTGTTTAATATTATCAAATATTCTATAATATCAAAGGGAAGCTAGTCTATTAGGTAGTATTGTTTAATTCAAAGTGTGAGATACTCATACTTTGTGGCTATTGATGTTGTTGAATTCATTCTAGTTTAAATCTTAGCTTCTAACATTACACATTTCTTACTTCAGTATACAACCCCAATTTTATTTTTGTTTGTTTATATAGAATTATAATAACTATCCTACTCTAGAGGTTGACTCTGAAAACCCCATTTCTTGGTCTTTCAATCTTGGCTAATGTCTTGGGGGTGCAACTTATCCACATAGGTATATTTTGGAAAAATATTTTTTGGCATGCCTGGTGGGACATGAGTGTACCACCCTTAGAAATATTTTATAAAGATCATATCTAAATACCCACCATGTGAACCAAGATTTTTTGGCATGCTCAATGAGACACAAGTGTCCCACCCTTAAATTTTTTTTCTAAAGATCAAAGCTAGACAAGCACTTTGTGAACTAAGTTTTTTGCATGCCTAATAAGACACAAATATAAAATCCCTAATTGAGTGAAATCATGGTTATAGTCTACTCTAATAGATCATTTTCCATTCACTTGGTGACTCTATCAATTCAAGAATCCAAAGAAGTTAGTGACTCTACCAGTAAAAAAGTTTAGAATCAAAGGGTGATAATACAAAAAATACAAGACAATTAACTATTTACTAGTTATATGGCTCCATGATCACATTAGTAAATACTTTTAGAACCATTTTTGGGTAAATTTTTATATCTTGGAATAGTGTTGGATCACTTAATCTCCTATTTCTCGTTGATATTGCACATAGTACATTAAGAATTTTATCTATTTATGATGGTAGTGAAAATAAACGTTATGAGAATTACCAAGATGTTGTAGCTATGACTATTCTTTAGAATTCCACCTTTGAGGGTGTAATGGTTGTCCCAATGAGAAATCAAACACTAAGACATGGTCCAAACAACAAGAAGGTAATAAAACAAAGTAGCAAGAGAGTCTAGAGAGAAAGTATAAAAGAGGGGTACTTCTCTCAAGTATGATTTATCCATTGCTTCACCATGACTTCATAGACCAATGGAAAGGCTAGCCTCATTATCCCTTTGCAAACAACTGCTATCATTTCTCATGATTATGGAAGTGTGAATAAATAATTTTCTCAATATTATGATGATGTAACTAGATGGCAAAGGTCATAGTGAAAAGAGAAAAGCTAGTGAAAGATGATGATATAGAATTCCATAGCATGTAGAATATTATATTTAGAACACATATGACATCCAATAGTGAAGGCAAAAAAGGTAGATATCATGCCAAGTTGATAGTCATACACTATAGTAAAAATATGACAAAGAAGGCACAATTTGCATTAATGCAAATGTTGTGGTTGTGAGCTATGATTGGCTAAAAAAAAATGGAAAATAAAGGTGTTGTATCTTCATATGAGAAATAGGATCCATAAAATTAGTGCTATCTCTAACAAAATCCTACTCAATTCATAATATAGTTGCCATCAACATCAAGAAAGGACTATAAAATATTTGTAAGGCTGCCTAACGCATGAAGCTTTTTGTAATAATTTTGAGCAGCTATGCATACTATCAAAGTAGGAACCCAACTCATGACATTAGCAATCCAAAGGATATTACCTGCATAGTTTTGCAATGAATAAAATACTAGAAGGAAAACTGTTCCTAAGTGCCTAGAATATTTACCTAATGCAATCCGCATGGGTAGATGTTCACTTAAAATTACTTATCTAGATCTGAAATAGCATTCAACTATAGCAAAAAATGATTCTCATGAAATTTTTAATTTTTTTGGAGGTGCCTACACTCGGGTATCTATTTTATCTTATCTCTATTTCCTTGTCAATATTTCATTCCTTTTTTGTCTTTTTTTCCATATCTTCATATCACATATTTCCATTATCCTCTTTGTACCCTATCTACCTAAGTATCTTGCCACCATTACCATCATCCATGTGTTCTTGCATCCATGTATTTATAGCTTCTTGTACCTTCCTTCTTGTTTAATAAAGCCTTCACCTCTCTAGTAATTTCCTCATCTGGTAAATATATGGAAGCTCTTTTACTCATGAACTTATAGTATATCCCATATTTTAGAGGTAAGTGGGATAGATTTTGAATAGAGGTGTGTTTCAAAATCCATGTTAATGCTATAGAAGCCATTAATTGCCCTCATGCTTTCCCTTTTTTACATCAATTTCCTTCCCTATTATGACAATATTTTATTTTTTTCGACTATAAGATTCACCTACTCCCATACCTCTACTCTCAATCAACTTATATTATAGTCTATTTATGTATCTTGTCACTTTTCCTCGTCATATTCAATATGACCAACTCTTATAGTCAATTTATAGAATTATTCGATATATTCATTTACCCATAACTCCTCTTGCTTGAGGTTATAAAGTCTCTTAAATTATATAATATGATAATCCATAGGAAAAAAATTATATTTCAACTAAGACAAACTTTTCCCATGTTCAAAATTTATCCTTTTCATTTTGCTACCTCTTGGTTTGTTTATGCTCCCACCAAATAAAAACATGCCCCATAAACCTTGTAAATGCAAATTTCACCCATTTTGGATCCCCTATAGATTTATAATTGAAGAGCCTCCATGTTCATTATCCAATCTATCAATTCTTTAGGATTTAAATTTTCATTAAAATTGAGATTATCCATTTTTTATTTATGTCCCATATTTAAGATTGCTTAAATCAACTATTTGTTTAATTCATCGCCTTCCTCTTCATATTAAGATTTTACATGATCAATTTCCTTCTCTTCACTATCACTAATTTCCTCAAGATGAATGCCTCTCCTTTGGGCAATATCATTGACATCTAACTTGGTAGTAATTTATCTCAATATTTTTTCTATATTCGTGGGTCAAGGTCCTACACCACATCACCTTCCTCTTCCTCATTATTTCATCTTACTCCAACACATATTGAAAAATCCTAGTCTAATACCAAATGATGCAAACAAGAGAAGGTAATCCTCCTATGGTTGACCTTCTCAAGTAGTATAAGTTTCTTACCTATTCAAATTTTCAAGACATATGGTAATCACACATGCAATCAAAAATCAAAATCCTATGATGGCAACACCTTAAGACTAAATTCATATAATACAATGACACTTCATTATACAAGACAACATTACCTTAAAATGCTACACGTGTGACATCATACAATTATATGCTTGGTCTAAATGTATGATAGGTTGTTTCAATATTTATATGAAACTCCTTTCCCTAAGTCAATAATTTTGAGGACAATACTAGTAAAGATGAAATACCTCATGATGGTTTTGCCTTAGATGCCTTTATTGGAGATGACATTTATTTGATGGTATGACTTTTCTATTGGATAATGTACTCTAGTTGAATGGTAATTAGCAATCTATGCGTAAATATTTCTCACAATATTCACTTAGCTTATAACTTCATTTTGCAATAAAAATTCTTCCATGCATAAGGTTTATAATGCTCAATTCTAGAAATATAAAACATGTGTGCTTCATGTAGGTATAACAATAGTTAAAATGAAAATTATTTATTAATTCACTACCAGCATAAACAAATTACAACACAAATGTTTCTCATAATTTTGATGATAAATTTCTCCAACTCATTCCTTCTTCCCTCAAGCCTATCATTCCAATCCTATCTTCCCATGTTAGCTCTCCTAACCTGCTCCTTATTCTCCTTTATTCCTCTATTTGCCACTATGTTTGTTCCACTTCCTCCTTTCCCACCATTCTTATTTTCTCTCTACATCATTTTCTCTTCTTGTTTTCCCTATTGTGTAATTTCCCTTTCCTTATAGTAGTTTATAAAATAGTTCATCAACCATTTTTAGAAGCGGTTTGATGCCCATATCAGATCTTGTAAGTACTTATATATTTATCTTAATAATTTAACCATGTTTATCTATATATGAACTATGTTATACCAACATAGGATGATATTTTAAATCACTTTTCTAATTTATTTTATGGTACCTTACTACTAGGATACTTTTAGTAGATCTAGAGTTAACACATGAACCCTAGATAAGTTGGTATAGTTTATAATTAAATAATAATAAAGAAATTTTCCTCATCCATATTGAAGGATTCACAAATTATTAATAGTGAAAAAATTGATAAGAAGATTATACCAATAAAAGTATTATTTTTTATGTCTATCAATTAGACAATATTAAGAAATGTTAACTTTTTTATAAGTAAAAAATATTTAACATTTAGTTTAACAAAAAAAAATAGGATTTTGGTGAAGGATGGATATAGGGTCTTAGGCAAAGTGACCTCAAAGAAACCCGAGATTAAAATAATTTGGAAGATAAATATCATCCCTAAGGTTGCTATATTTTTATGGACTATAATTCTCAATAAGATCTTTACAAAAGAGAATATGTTCAATAAAGGAATTTTGGTTTCAATTTTTTGTGTGTTGTGTAACAAAGAGGATGAGTGCGTGAACCACTTGTTTGAAACTTGTAAATTTTTTTGAGATATCCTAAATATGTTATTGAGAGAATATAATGTTGCTTGGGTCACTCTAGATTCTCTAATCAGGATCTAGGAATAGTGGAACTTAGGAAGCTATATTTTTTGGCAGAAATACATTTCAAATATTTGTAGAATATTTGGTTCGAATGAAAAAAATAATTGTTCAAAAATAAAACCAAAGGAATAATTGTGGTTTAATCCAGAATAAGAACAACCCTCTTGGAGGAATGTATTAAAACATTGTCTATTAGAGAAATCTTGCAATGATACTCTTAGAAGAAATTTGAATTAAACATATTTTTAGAGAGGGAAAGAAAACTATCAATAAAATGACGAATATTACGGTTAGATTTGAGAATTTTAAGGTGTGGTCTGTTAGAATTTTCTAAAATAGACATGCAAAGCATTACATAAAATATGAAGAGAAGAGTAGAATTGATTTATTTATTTCATGGATCAACTTTGTATAAATAACAAAGTTGATCATTGAGAGATGTTGGATTATAACAACTCGTAAAATATGATCTTGACAACAGTGAGAGTTCACCTAACTCATGGAGGAGTGGAAAATCAACTATGTCTATCCTAGTCGAACTTAAGAGAATACTCACATATTCTAACACCCCCCTTAAGTGATACTAGGGGTAAATGATAGAAGTGAGTCCCGCCAACATGGCTTGATGAGGTACTCATGTACAATCATTTTATATGAGATGGTAAAACCACATGGGAAAAAACCATCCATTAGAAGAGAAAAAAGAGAGGAAGAGGCTTATCTTCGGTTTACGAAGATTATCCTCTGAATACAAAAAAAAGGATGAGTTTCGACAGCATGGCCTGATGAGGTACTCATTTACAATATATATGAGATATGGTGAAAGAACCACATGGGAAAAACCATCTTTATGAAATAACAAGGTATGTCATTAGATGGCGAAGATTGTCCTTAATAAAAAAATGAGTCCCGACAACTTGGCCTGATGAGGTACTCATGTATATTATGTAAGGGAGAGATGATAAAAAAACCACATGGGAAAAAACCATCCTCAAAATAATACAATAATAAAATGAGATGTGAAAGACCTTTGTTTCAATGTAGCTGTAATACTCCAAGTTTCTCTCGCAACTATATGTAACGCGGAGAAGGAAATGACTTGGTGAATATGTTTGCAACTTGATTTTCATTGGAATATAGTCCAAGTATATGTCCCCATTATGAATATATTATCGAATGAAGTGCATGTGTATCTCAATGTGCTTGGTGCGTTGATGCTCAACTGGATTACGTACAATAAGAATTGTGCTATGATTGTCACACCAAAGTGTAATATATTTTTCATTGAAAAACCCAAATTCTTGTAGAATCTAACGAAGCCAAAGAGCTTCCTAACTTGCTAAAACTACTACCCTATATTATGCCTCTGTAGATGATAAGGCCACTGCTTGTTTTTTACATAATTAAGCAGTTGGAAAAGAACCAAGACAAAAAATATAGCCATAAGTTGAACATCTCTCTTCTATTGAACCTGCCCAATTTGAATCAGTGTAGCCAATGATATCCATGGATTTTCCCTCATTTAAGATACCAAAGTGTGTATTTCCTTACAAGTAGAGGAGGATCCTTTTTGCTGCTTGCCAATGAATGAAATGAGGTTGATGTGAGAATCTGGATATTAAGCCCACATCATATGAGATATATGGATGAGTGTGAGTAAGGTATAATAGAATCCCTACAAGCTGATGGTATAGAGGTACATCACATAGATGGGATGTGCAGGAAGTACTTATATTGACTCCATATTGGAAAGGTGTTGGATACAGTTTGCAATCTATCATTTTAAACCTTTGAATAAGATCAAAAGTTTATTTTTTTTGACACGATGAAATTCTTGCATTTGTTTGATTTATTTAGATTCCAAGGAATTAATGTGCTAGACCCAAATAATCCATAACCATATTGAATTTTTCAAAGAGGGAGTCTTTTATAGTCTAAATATGAGCGAAGTCACTACCAGTGAGTAGCAGATCATCAACATATAGAACAAGTATGGTGATTTTTCCTTCATCTCTCCAAATGTAGACTGTGTTATCAGAATCACAATGAGAAAAACCTGAGGAAAGAAGGAAGAAGTCCATTTTTTCATACCAAGCTCTAGGATCTTCTTTGAGGCCATAGAGAGACTTATTTAGCCCACAAACAAGAGAGGAGTCTTGAGTGAAATCAACAGGTTGTTACATGAATATCTCTTCCTTAAGTCCCCATGTAAGAAAACACTTTTTACATCCATTTGAAATATAAGCCACTTTTGGGAAGCAACCAGAGCAAGAACCAGTCTAACAGAATCCATTTTGGCAACTGGTGCAAAGGTTTCAGCATAATCAATTTCTTAAATTTGATAGAAATATTTGGCTACTAGGCGAGCTTTGTGTTTGTCAATTTTTCATTAGGTCTATATTTTGTTTTATAAATCCATTTACAATGAACTAATTTCCTTCATTTAGGTATGGGGAACTAAATCCCAAGTTTCATTTTTGATTAAGAGAATTCATTTTCCATGGCATCATCCCATTCTTTAATACTAGTTGCTTCCTTTAAGAATTGAGGATAAGAGGAAATAGACTGACAGACAAGACTGGTGCCTATGAAGTTGGTTAATATGGATGATGGAAGATTTTGGATGTAAGGAGTAGCTTATTTAATAATGGTGTAGGCCCATTTTGGAATAGAGGAAGGAGTAGAAGGAATGGAAAGACTGTGAGTTGGAGTTATGGGTTCCTCATATTGACCATCAATCTCTAAATTCACCTCTAAAGTTGGTTCTTCATTATATTGGGGTTTTGCTATAGAAGGCTCAATGAAGGAAGGGGATGGATGAGGATATTTATGAGTGAATGTTTCATCAAATTGGACATTCCTATGAAAAAATACTTTATGAGTTGAGGGATCAGAGAGCCTATATGCTTTCATTTCCTCATAGTAACAAACAAATATGAGCTTTTTGCTTTTCTTATCTAAAGCCTTCCTTTTCTTCTTGGAATATGTGCCCAAGTAGTACACCCAAATTTTTTGAAGAAAGAGACATTAAGTTTTGAGGTAGTCCATGCTTCCTCAGGTGTTAAATGGCCAAGAGCTTTATGAGGTGTGCGGTTTTGAATATAGTTTGCACAGTTAATTGTTTCTACCCAAAAAAAATTGGAATATCCCTTGAGTGGAGCATATAGTTGGCTATTTCCTTTAAAGTTCTATTTTTCCTCTTTGCAATACAATTTTGCTCTGAATTATGGGAGATAAAATGTTGATGAATTTTCCATGTTTAGATAGAAAATTTTAGAACTCATTACTAAAGTATTCCCCCTCATTATTTGTTCAAATTTGCTTGATTTTGCAAGAGGCCTGATTTTCAACCAAGGCTTTGAAGATTTTGAAGTGGGATAGAACATCACTCTTGTATTTTAGGAATTATACCCAAGTTCTTCTAGAAAAATCATCAATGAAGGTTAATGTATATTTTGATCCTTTGAACGAAGGCTCTAGGAAGACCATCAAGTCACTATGGATTAACTCTAGATGGGATGAGACCTTTAGAGAACCACTAGGGTGGAAAGGATATTGATGTTGCTTTCCAAAAGCACATCCAGGATATACTCCATCAATATAAGAGACTTGAGGTAATCATGTTACCATATCATGGTTGTTCAATTCTTTTAGGTAGTTGTAACTAAGATGCCCAAACCTTTCATGCCAAATTTTGCTTTCAATATCTCCATGAGCAACAAAATAGGAGGCCCCTTCAAAAATTTTGAATCATTTTGATGTAAAATAGGTATGTGTTGTGATCAATATCTCCTTTGGCTATGAGAGAGTTTGGATATCGAAAGTCTCTTATCTCAACTCCTGTTGGTGAGAAGAGAATTGTTTTTCCTTTTTCATAAGTGTAAATCTGATATATGGAGAGGATATTTGTGGCAATTTTTGGAACATAGAGAACATTATTTATAGAGCCACCATCAATGATTATGTCACATTTTCCTTTTACTAGGATAAAGTAAGAGTCACCAACTTCTATGCTACATGTTGAACTTGAGGAGATAGAAGAGAAGGACTCATCTGAAGTAGTCATGTGATTAGTTGCTCCATAATATAGGACCTAGTAATTAGAAAAGGAATTGGTGGTTTTCCCTTGAACATTTAGGGTTTTTCCTATCTGCTTTTTATTGTTTATCTTTTGATCCTTCATAGTTGCATCTAGTTGTTGTAATCTTCTTTGATCTACTTTCCCAAATAAATTCTTTAATTTTTTCTAACTTTCATAAGAATTTTTACAATCTGTAATGTGAAACCATAAGCCTTCATGAACATTAGTGCTTATAATACCCATTGTTTCACACATATTTCCTTTATGAATAAATTTTTTATATTCTTTCTCAAATTCAGGTTGCTTTTATTCTAGCAAATGAGTGAGCTCTTTTTGAGATATAAGATAAAAAAATTTGGGTTTCCAAGTGTGATAGTTATGAGGGGTGATAAGATCAATTGTTTTCATTTTGCAAATAAAGTTGAAGTTTTACCCAATATACCCCACTTATAAATTCAAGTTTATATTAGTGCAACTGAAAGAAGAATGTCAGCTTTTATTTTAATGTCACAACCCTCATTTTACCCACCCTAACGAGAGGGAAACAATAAGTAATAGAGTGTTGTAATTAGCTTAGAAATAGTTGCTAGGCCCAATATCGTTCTTCTCAATTATATAGAATTATTCGCTATATTCATTTACCCCTAACTCCTCTTGCTTGATGTTATAAAGTCTCTTAAATTATATAATATGATAATCCATAGGGAAAAAAATAGATTTCAACTAAGACAAACTTTTCTCATGTTCAAAATTTATCCTTTTCATTTTTCTACCTCTTGGTTTGGTTATGCTCCCACCAAATAAAAGCATGCCCCATAAACCTTTTAAATGCAAATTTCACCCATTTTGGATCCCCTATAGATTTATAATTGAAGAGCCTCCATGTTCATTATCCAATCTATCAATTCTTTAGGATTTAAATTTTCATTAAAATTGAGATTATCTATTTTTTATCTATGTCCCATATTTGAGATTGCTTAAATCAACTATTTATTTATTTCATCGCCTTCCTCTTCATATTAATATTTTACATGATCAATTTTCTTCTCTTCACTATCACTAATTTCCTCAAGATGAATGCCTCTCCTTTGGGCAATATAATTGACATCTAACTTGGTAGTAATTTATCTCAGTGTTTTTTCTATATTTGTGGGTCAAGGTCCTACACCACATCGCCTTCCTCTTCCTCATTATTTCATCTTACTCCAACACATATTGAAAACTCCTAGTCTAATACAAAATAATGCAAACAAGAGAAGGGAATCCCCCTATGGTTTACCTTCTCAAGTAGTATAAGTTTCTTATCTATTAAAAATTTCAAGACATATAGTAATCACACATGCAATCAAAAATCAAAATCCTATGATGGCAACACCTTAAGACTAAATTCATATAATACAATGATACTTCATTATACAAGACAACGTTACCTTAAAATGGTACACATGTGTGACATCATATAATTATATGCTTGGTCTAAATGTATGATAGGTTGTTTCAATATTTATATGACACTCCTTTCCCTAAGTCAATAATGTTGAGAACAATACTAGTAAAGATGAAATACCTCATGATGGTTTTGCCTTAGATGCCTTTACTGGAGATGACATTTATTTGATAGTATGACTTTTCTATTGGATAATGTACTCTAGTTGAAAGGTAATTAGCAATCTATGCGTAAATATTTCTCACAATATTCACTTAGCTTATAACTTCATTTTGAGATAAAAATTCTTCCATGCACAAGGTTTATAATGCACAATTCTATAAATATAAAACATGTACGCTTCATGTAGGTATAACAATAGTTAAAATGAAAATTATTTATTAATTCACTACCAGCATAAACAAATTACAACACAAATGTTTCTCATCATTTTTATAATAAATTTCTATAACTCATTCCTTCTTCCCTCAAGCCTATCATTCCAATCCTATCTTCCCATGTTAGCTCTCCCAACCTGCTCCTTCTTCTCATTTATTCCTCTATTTGCCACTATGTTTGTTCCACTTCCTCCTTTCCCACCATTCTTCTTTTCTCTCTACACAATTTTCTCTTCTTGTTTTCCCTATTGTGTCATTTCCATTTCCTTCTAGTAGTTTATAAAATAGTTCATCAACTATTTTTAGATGGGATTTGATGTCCATATCAGATCTTGTAAGTATTTATATATTTATATTAATAATTTAGCCATGTTTATCTATATGTGAACTATGTTAGACCAACATAGGATGATATTTTAAATCAATTTTCTAATTTCTTTTATGGTACCTTACTACTAGGATACTTTTAGTAGATCTAGAGTTAACACATGAACCCTAGATAAGTTGGTATAGTGTATAATTAAATAATAATAAAGAAATGTTCCTCACCCATATTGAAGGATTCACAAATTATTAATAGTGAAAAAATTGATAAGAAGATTATACCAATAAAAGTATTATTTTTTATGTCTATCAATTAGACAATATTAAGAAATGTTAACATTTTTATAAGTAAAAAATATTTAACATTTAGTTTAACCAAAAAAAAAAACAATTTTGGTGAAGGATGGATATAGGGTCCTAGGCAAAGTGACCTCAAAGAAACTTGAGATTAAAATAATTTGGAAGATAAATATCATCCCTAAGGTTGCTATGTTTTTTTGGACTATAATTCTCAATAAGATCTTCACAAAAGAGAATATGTTCAAAAAAGGAATTTTGGTTTCAATTTTTTGTGTGTTGTGTAACAAAGAGGATGAGTGCGTGAACAACTAGTTTGAAACTTGTAATTTTTTTTTAGATATCCTAAATATGTTATTGATACAATATAATGTTGCTTGGGTCACTCTAGATTCTCTAATCAGGATCTAGGAATAGTGGAACTTAGGAAGCTATATTTTTTGGCAGAAAATGCATTTCAAATATTTGTAGAATATTTGGTTCGAATGAAAAAAATAATTGTTTAAAAATAAAACCAAAGGAATAATTGGGGTTTAATCTAGTATAAGAACAACCCTCTTGGTGTAGACACCAAAATAGCACCAATCCAATTATGTAACTACAAACACTGATCACATTAACCACTCACACAGCAGTTTTGGAAGGTCAGAGGTCAATTTGGAACCTTTTAGGCACTTTGCTCTCTACTCGTTCCACCCAGGGATGATTACAAATTGGTATTCGTTCCACCCAGGGACGATTAGTAGTATTCACTCCAGGGTGGGGCAAATAGCAGGTTTGACGGACAAAAAGTCAAATCTTAACAAATGGTAGCTTAGATCTGCCAAATAACTCTTCCTTCATTGCTTGGGAGTGTGAGTGAGCATTTTTGAGCGTTAGAGGTAGTTACAAGGGCAGTCATGAAGCCCCTAATTAGGGAGGAATTTTCTCCCCCCTAGGAAGGCATGATTGCCAAGTGGTGCCTCTGCATGCTCATCCAAAGAGACCGTTAGGTCTATAAAATGGTGAGTCTTCTCACCCCAAAAATATAGAGAGAAGGAGCATTTTGAGCAATGAAGTGTTGCTGTTTTACATCCTCACACCTTTTGATTTGTTCCTTTCACATCCTTGATATCTTTTGGAATGGAGGCCATAGTGTGGTTATTGGAAGCGCAAATCCGAAACCAAAACCTGAAATTTGGCCATAACATCCCACAAAATTTGTCGAAAACACCCCATAAGAGGTTTTGGACCCATCCCAAGTGGATTGGTGCCAAAACCGGGCCCCAAACAATGGGTGTCCTGCCCCCGGGTGCCCCCCACACTGTTACAGTCCTAATCGCCCTGCCCCTGTGTGATTAGAAATATGTAGCATATTTCCTTTATGTTAGTTTTGCATCTGATTATATGTTTCTTAGATAGGCTGTCATTCAAATTTCACATCATTTTGAGATGTTTTGATCATGTTTTTGTCATTTCCCGCTTTTGCTAACATGCAGGTAGCATCATCAAATTCCCGGTGATCGAGTTCAAATTGGAAAAATATGACCTTCTGGGTCTTTCCAAAATACCCCATTTTACCTAACCCACAACTTTGCAGGTGATTTGAATATTCTTGGATGTGACATTTGGGACTATGCTTTTTGACATTTTGTTGCAGGTCTAATCGTCCCACCCCGAGGCGATTAGAAATCCGTGGTGAATTTTTTGACTGTTCCATTTGTAGTGCCCTCCTAGTAATGTCCTCATGCCTCTGTTAAATTTTTAGATCATTCTGATGTTATTTAGTTATCGTTTTATTCATTTTTTGCATGCACTAATCATAGGCTTGGGGATTGCATGTTTGATTTTATCTATAGGTGCTACTGACTATTTTCTATTTCCTTGAATGTAGGGTCTCAACATTATAGGAGCATCAAGGAGTAAAGACTCATCAATGCAAGCGGCGATGACATTTTTTCTGCCCATTCTACATGTGGGAATGCGGAAGAAGGAATACCATCTGTTGATGTGACAAGAACATACTTAATGCTCCTAGCCCCTGAAAAGGGAGGAGATGAATTGTAATTGGGTTCTAAAACATATTAATAAAAATGGCTGTACTCCATATTCACTTTTATATCTTGTTTCAATGCATTTATGTTTCTCTCCTTTCATGCATTTCAGTTCGTAGGATTTAGCGTTAAGTTTAGTTTTGTTTGCATTGCACCTTGGCATTTCCTTTTTGTTTTCGTATCCTCATGTTTTCAGTGGTGATCATGGTGGGACGTTGTCCTCTATTTTTGAGATCAGAAATCTGATAAAAAATTTCTTGTTTTTGCTTGCAGGTACCAAGTTTTCAAATGCTAGACTATTGTTCGTTCCAGTCTATGATGAATATAGAGCTGGAATTCGTCTTACCCAGGGACGAATGGGCATTCGCCCCACCCTGTGACGAATATAGTTCTATTATTCATCCCACCCAGGGACGAATAGATCTCTATGCATTTTAAGGGTAGAAACTCAGAGCCATCCAATTTGGGCAGAGAAGAGGTAGGGGTCTTAAACACCTTCTGTCATTTTCTGCTTTCTGTTTTCTGGTTATTTTCTTGCTTAGGGAAATTTTTACTACATGTTTGCTTTATTTTATGCAAAATAAAAAGAACCCCACATGTCACATGGAAATTTGAACACCAAGGAGCTGGTCGTAAAACCCCAGCCCTTGATCAAGACCAATGGTGGATTTCATCACCACCTTGGCTTGAATTTTTTTTACATCCATAACCCCGATCGCTACTATTGCTAGACATAAATCCTGACGAAAGCTGATCGAGTGTAGTTTGGGTGATTCCCAGTGCATGAGGATAAGTCTTCTATGGTAGGTGTCAAAAATAGGGTGATCCCCCTTCCGTACCGCCTATGTTCCACGTATCATTCTGCTCTCTATAGACACCAAAACAACACCAATCCGATTATGTGACTGCAAACACTGATCGCTTTGACAAACACAGCCCCCAGGGCAGCCCTCAGAGGTAAAATAGTGGTCCTAACCACTTCCATAGCAATTTTGTAAGGTCAGGAAGCAATTTGGTACATTTAGACACTTTGCCCGGTACTCGTATCACCCGGGGACGATTACTAACTTGCAATCGTCTCACCCAGGGACGATTGTTGTAATCGTCCCACCCAGGGACGATTACCAAGTTTAACGGGCAAAATGACAAACGACGCCAAGTGGCAGCCCAGAACAGTCAGTTGATGACTCCTGCATTGCACGCATGTGTATGTGGACAGAAGGGCCGTTAGAGGACTATCACAAGAAGCAATTATGAAAACACAAGTCAATGGAGGACTCCCCTCCCTCATGAGGAGACATGACTGCCACATGGCGCCTATGACCAACACATGGCGTTTGTGCTTCCTTCCCAAAGGAGACCCCTTGGGTCTATAAAAGGTGAGACTTTTCTCACCCAAAAGATACAGGTTGAAGGAGTTTTCAAGCAATGAAGTGCTGCCGAGTTGAAGACCCACTTGCATCCCTTTTGGTTCACCTTCCCACATCCACCAATCTCTTTTGCAAGGGAGGTTGTTGGGTGGCCTTTGGACGCTCGAACCTGACCCAAATCCAACACATGGACACCTAAACCAACCAATTCACCGACCCCCCACTCCTAAGAGATTTTGGGCCCATCCCAAGTGGATTGGTGCCAAAATCAAGTTCCATCGGTGGGCTGCCCACTTGGGCACCCCACACCTTTTGGATTTAGTTGTAGTTCATTTTCTGTCATTTGTTCATATTCCATGTTATTCTCTGTTGTTCAATAGTTAAGAATCTTGAATCTTGATTTCAAAAAGTTTTCATCGAATATTATCATGCTTTTGTTATTTTGGTTGTCCCACTGACTTGCAGGTAACAACGTCCAATTTCTCGGTGATGGAGGCCAAATTGGGAGAATCCGACCATCTGGGTCGTCCCAAAATGGCCCCAATTACATAACCCCCTTGTTTGCAGGCATTTTGTAGGTCTCGAGAATCGACATTGGAGCAGCGGTAGGTCGGTTCCTTCAACACAGTATCAATCATCCTTGCAGGGGACGATTAACATCAACAATCATCCTTTCGGGGGACGATTAACAGTAGCAATCGTCCTTACCAGGGACGATTACCAGGTAAAAGCAGAGTGGCTAGCTGTCTCAGGGGCAATGGCCTTTTGGTAACATTTTCTGTCTTCTGTCAAGTTTTCAAGCCATTTGGACTCACTGTATTTATTGTTTCAGGCAGATGTTTACATGCATATTTCGTTGATTTTAGAGAATGAACCCCTTTCCTTTGCAGCAGGTGCTACTGACATTTTTATTGTTTCTTTGATTGCAGGAAAAGCAATCAGAGGTGAATAACTTATCCACATCAGCGGCGGTAGCATCTTGGCCCGCCCATTGCAATCATGGGCACGCGGGAAGAGGAAGACTAGGTCACACATTGTAATGAAGACAAATTTAACGCTCCTAGCCCCCAAAAGGGGAGGAGACGTCTATGTAACCGAGGATAAGATATTTGAATAAAGAGGGCTGTGATTTCTTTACATCTTGTCTTTCGTTTCCAAGTTGTCTCCTTTCTCTATTTTAGTGCATAGGATCAAAGCATTACATTTTCGTCTTATGTTGCATAACTAGTGTTTCCTTTGCCCGGAATCTCGTGCTTTCACTCTCATGTACCAATAGTTTCCCTCACGTAAGGGCGGGTATATAGAGAGGTTTGGTATAATGGCCTGGAAATGGTATATCGAAGGGGCGACCATTTTTGGGAGTCATAAGAGCCATCATATTGCATTTGCTACAAAACATTCTTTACAAAACTATCAAAACAAAAATCAAAACACACTAAACCAGGTTTAGGGCACACCTTTAATCTTTAAACGAGATAATCATTGCTTTGTGTGTGTGTGATATTTTCTGTTTAGTGTAGCATAAAAATCATAAAAAGAAATAAAAATCTACGCATCTTGTAGGGAGACACCACCATGGTGTACACCCGTAGCCAAGCCCAATCATGGGCAGGAGCTACGAAGAGTGTACAAGGGGGCACAAGTCACCTCCGCTATAGCCCCAAGGACTTGGTCATACCACCTTGGTGGCCCGACCCACAAGATAGTCCACATCGTGCCATTTTAGAATGGGACTATAGAGGCACCCCTTCGAGGGGCACTCCCATCCAACATAGACCCTTTCAAGAGGAGTCCCTACATGTGGCACTCAATATAAATGGGAAGGCTCCCTTAGAAGCTCGGTATGAGTGGCCACCATGCGATGAAGTGCTAGAATAGCATAGGGTCCATGAGGAGAGGCCACATGATTATGTCATCCCTCCTTTACCCCCCATCATTGTTAGGAATAATAAGCCAAATCCAGAGCACAAGGCTCTTCAAATAGGGCGAGCCAACTCTGCCCGCCCCTTTCACATATATGAAAGGGAGCATGAGGAAGACCATTACATTCCTCAAGAGCAATACATAGCATGGGAGCAATGTGCCTCCGCACCTGCTATCTACCAGAATCACCTACTGAGGCCAGAGCCTCGAGTGAATGCCGCCAACCTCGATAGAGGGAAGTGACCTATAGAGATCTCGGATCATCATGACCGAGATAAATGCATAGGAGAGGCATCTAGGCCTCCTAGACTCAAGATGGTAGAACAAATCGACCTGGCAGTCGCCAGACATGCCACCCACCAAGCGTAGATCATGCAGCTTGAGCAAGACCAACAACAGCTAGAGCATCTATATCGCCTTAGCAAAGAGCGCATTCGATGCCAAATAGATGAGCTACTCCATAACACTATGCCTGAGAGGGTTCCAACCCCTCACACCCAAAGAGCAGAACCGTATGAGAGGTGCAACCCCTTGGTACGAGACAGGTCTCCATGACCTTACCAAGTGCTGCCTCTGAGACCTCCTAGACCTGAGCGGGAGGCCACTCCCAGGAACAATGATGGGCACCCTCCATGGGGACCCACCCATGGTTATAGGTCTCATCCAAAAACTCCTCAAGAAGCCTATGAGGAGTATGAGCAAGAAGAAGAGTGGGCTGAAATGCCCTACCAAGGCAGAGGGGGTGCTATTCGGCCACCCCTCCATAGGCCTCAAGTTTCCCACAACCCACAATGGGAACTAACCAAGGAGGAAGAGATCAAATCTTTTGATGCATATAAAGCACTGCTAGAGTGCTTGGAGTCTATGGAGACCAAGACTTCTAGGCCCCAAAAGCCCACTTTATGCCAACTCCATAGTCATCCTGTGCATCCGTCAGTGTCGACACCCCCTTACCCTGAACACTTTAAACTACCTCAGTTGGCAATCTTTAGAGGGGAGGAAGATGCCCAAGAGCATGTGACTAGATTCCTGAGCCAATGCTTTGGCATTCAGGACAATGATGCTTTGCTGCTAAGAACATTCATCACCACGTTCGCAGGCCCTACCTCGGATTGGTTCACTCAATTGCCAAAGCACAACATTAGTAACTTAGATCAGCTAGTGGATGCGTTCCTCGAACGCTTCACCTTCAACACCAAGAAGAAGGCATCACTAAGCGACCTAGCCAGCCTCAGGAAGTATGAGGAAGAAACCATGGTGGCCTATGGGAACCGGTGGAGGACTTTGCTTTCAAAGCTGCCCTACCTCCCTCCTATGTCCGACCTCACCCAAATGTTCTCAAAGAGCTATTTGAGATCGATCTCCATGCTATTGTAGCTACAACAATATGCCACTTTAGAGGAAGCTCTGGCGCAAGCCAGAATCATTGAGGAGATCAAGATTCAGGATGGCGAGATAGCCAAGCCAAAGAAGAAAGAATGGTCTAAGAACACCAAAATAGGGACCATGCAACAGAAACCCGTTGCGGTCAATCAGGTTGCTATAAACGTCCCTAAGCCTGCACAAGCAACACAGCCCCAAAAGGCTAACTATCAGGCGGTGCCTCTTAACAGTTATGATAGAGAAAATCAGAGGCAAGAACAAAATCAGCAGCATCACCCTAGGCGACAATTCACACCTTACACAGAGTCCAGAGACTCCCTGTTTGACCGCTTGTCAGTGGCAAACTTGATCAACCTGCCCGAGAGTCAACCCATAGACCCCAATGCACCAAAACCTAAGGGCTACAGGGAAGACTTGTACTGTAGGTTCCACAGATGGAAGGGACATGACCTTAATGCATGTTGGAAGTTTAAAGGCTTGGTGCAAGACCTAATAGATAACAAGACATTAGCGGTGGATAATCTCGTGGCACCAAGCAACCAACAAATGGAGGTCTTTAAGGACCCCTTGCCTGCCCATGATGCGCAGGCAAAGACCCTACAAGTCAATGAGGTAACACAGAACTGCCCCATGCAGGGGTATGTAGGGATGATCAGTATAGTGACTCGAAACAAGAGGTACCCGAGCACAGCTGCCCCCACGGTAGCTACAGGAGAGGTGCCAACAACGTCACAACCACAACAGCACCTTACGCAACCTGCTCCGCCTAGACCAGTGGCCACAATTCGAACCAAACTCACCCAGAGTTTGAGGACCACATCGGCTAGGCTCTCCATCTATGAGCTCATACAACAATCATCGCCCCATCGGGAGGCTCTAATGGAGATACTAAAAGCCATCGAGTTGCAGCCCCATGAAGCAAACTCCTTCAACAACTTCGTGGGACATGTCAAACGATGCATCGAGCCAGTCATCACCTTTCGAGAGGATGAATTGAAATTAGTGGTTGGTGACATGGTGGATCCACCCCTGCACGTCATCGCGTGGGTCAACGAGATTCCATACAAGAGGGTATTGGTGGACACTGGCTCATCTAGTAATATCATTACAACAATGGCCTTGAAGCACCTAAAGTTGCTCGCATCTCACATAGTGGCCTCCACCTATACACTGCGAGCATTCAATGATGCAATATGCTCGACAGTTGGCACAATTGTCCTACCCATCCAAGTGGGACAAAAGACTATACCTACATTGTGCCACATCTTGGAGGGTGAGATGGCCTATAACATCTTGTTGGGTCGGCCATGGATCAGGGACATGAAGTGTGTCCCTTCGATAGCTCATCAGTGCTTAAAGTATACATTTGAAGGGCAAGTGCATGTAGTCTCGGTAGACTTGGAGCCCTTCAAGTATTGCAATACGATGCAGCTAATGCCGCAATCGACCCTTCCATCAATGCATTTGGATTTTTAGTTGAATCCATCTAAACAGGGTTCGATTTCATAGGCATCCCCATTGACAAGTCCATCAAATCCCCAGTCGGGTCCATCTTCATCATCTGATCCTTCACCAACGATGCCACCTACGATGGCCACATCGAAGGACAAAGGGAAGAAACCCCTGGAAGAGGCACCGCCATCAGTCTCAACCATCTCTACTGAGGAGATGCCTAGCAGAATGGAAGTCGAGGCTCCTAGTTCACCCGACATGGAGTGGACTCAGGAAGAACTTCCGTTCCCTCCCCCTCAATCACCAACAATCACCGTTGAGATGGCCAATACGGGCCTAGGGGAGTATCTGGTGTGGAATATTGTAGCAACACCCACACTGGAGTCCATGCAGGACATGGGGAGACCTCGCCTCCCCATCGGTACTATTGTTCCTCTAGGCTACCCGTCGAACCAGACAAACTTTGTGTATGGGGGCCTTGATCATGGCATTGAACCTTACATGCAAGAGGAAGAAGATGAAGAGCCCTTTGCTGAAGATGTCAACTATTTGTCCAACCCAGATTTCGCTTTGAGATACCTTGGCCAATGCAATTGGCATGGATATGGGTTAGGGAGATATGAGCAAGGAGTGCACGTTCTTTGCCAACCAAGATATCAGATGCCATACGACAAATCAAGAGTAGGGTTCAACCACCCTCTACCCTTGGACATCTTGGTAGAGAACATGCAAGGCCTAGGGATAGGCAACAAGGGTGGATTGGCATTAGATCCATATGCCAATCCTAACATGACATATACATTGGGGGATTATCTCCCATTATTGACAACCAACCTTGTTGACCTCAACAACCCTTTCCCTTCACTCGAGAGAGGAGAAAGTTCGAGAACTCACCTACAAGAGGGGTATAGACAAGGTCAAGAAGGATCTTCAGAAGACGAGTCAGAATATGAAGTAGCACCATGGGACCCCTTCGAATCGGATAGCAATCACTCACAAGTGACCCCCATGGATGATTATCAAGAAAGCCTCTTGGCAATGTTCCCTTTGGATGCTCCAATCGAGCAAGTGCCACCTCAAGAAAATTAGGTCCCCCCGTAGAGAGTGGAACAACCCCGATGGGGCCGGATCAATTTGCTCGAGCAAGATGAGCCTCTAATGTCGCAAACTAGTTGTTGGAACCAACGAAGGCCTTTGGATCTCCGACGGTGATTATGAAGATGAAACTGAGATGGCATATCTCAATCACATGCGGCAGATGCAGCAACAATACCCCCTAGATATTGATGACATATTTGAACAACTAAACATAAGGCCAGGGCATGAGTGGCACCTAAACCCAGTGCAGTGGGACCAAGTGTTGAATCCGCCACTTTGGGCATATAGAGAGCACCTACCGCCTAGAGACCCTATAGAGATATCAGTGCCGAGGGTAGACCCTGTCCTCCTATCCGCACATAGGGCCGATCCATTCATGCCAATACCTCCAGAGCCTAGATCCGGAGCACAAAAATCATCAAGGATGTCCGAGTCACCACACCCACGGTAATGGAGACCAAAATCATTTCATCAACATGATCTCCATTGACTTAACCGCCCCCATCCACAATCCGGCCGATCCAACATAGTCATTGTATCTAGACATAGATGCCATAGACTGGGATCGCATCAATTCACCACCATCCCCATCAGAGTACTGGCCTTTCGGTGAGATGCTTCATTTCACCCCAGGGCCAACTCAGGATATCTTCCATGCTGAAGAGGAACCCGAGGTTCCCAACGTAGATCTAAACTCAGCAAATGATATCCACTTGATCCCAACTCCACACCAGTTGGAGGATGGATCCCACATGTCGATCGAGGAGACGACTGACGTAGACATCGGCTCTGATCCAATGAATCCATAGATTATCAAGCTAGGGGTAAGTTTATCCCCCGAAGAGCAAGCCGACTACATTGCCCTTCTCAAAGAGAAGAAGGAGGTTTTTGCATGGTCCTACAAAGACATGTCGGGGCTAGATCCATAGCTAGTCATGCATAATCTAACGCTTGATCCGACAGTCAAGCCAGTTAAGCAAAAACTACGTAAGATGCACCCAACAGTGGCCTTAATGGTCAAAGATGAATTACAAAAGCTGTTGGATGCACAGTTTGTCATCTGCATGGATTACCCACCATGGCTGTCCAACATGGTGCCCATCAAAAATCCTGACGGGAGGATTCGCATATGCACTAATTTTTGAGATCTAAACAAAGCGAGTCCTAAGGATGATTTCCCCTTGCCTAGCATCGACGCATTGGTAGACGCTACAACAGGCCACGAAATGCTATCCCTCATGGATGGTTTCTCGAGATACAATCAGATTCGTATCAATCCCGAGGACCAACTAAAAATGGCATTCACAATGCCTTGGGGGACATTTTGTTATAAGGTCATGCCCTTTGGCCTTAAAAATGCTTGCGCCACCTACCAACGTGCCATGACATACATCTTCCATGATCACATGCATAAAACTTTGGAAGATTACATGGATGATTTGTTGGCCAAATCTCTTTTGCACCCAGATCATCTCGATGACTTAAGCAAGATCCTCGATCGCCTCATGGAACATAAAGTTAGACTGAATCCCAAGAAGTGCGTATTTGGCATCACATCTAGAAAGCTCTTGGGTTTCATAGTCTCAAAGCGAGGCATCGAGGTGGACCCAAACAAAGTCAAGGCAATCCTTGAAATGCTTCCCCCAACTACCATCAAGCAGCTCAGAAGCCTGCAGGGAAAGGTCACGTCAATCAAGCGCTTCATAGCGTAGCTATCTGACAAGTGCCGACCCATGAATAAATTATTGCACAAGGGGGTAGCATTTCACTGGGATGACGAGTGCCAATCAGCCTTCGACGATATTAAACAATACTTGGCTTCACCGCCAGTATTGGCACCACCTAGACCAGGAGTGTCATTCTACTTATACATCTCAGCTACTGAGGTGGCACTGGGTGCCATGCTAGCCCAGAAAAATGAACTACACAAAGAACAGGCTACTTACTATCTTAGCCGCACCCTGGTCAGTTATGAACTTAACTATGCATACGTTGAGAAGCTCTACTTGGCAGTGGTGTTTGCTACCAAAAATCTATGCCATTACATGCTGAGCAACATGACGTATGTTGTGTCTAAGGAGAATCCATTGTGGTACATGATGAGTCATACTTATCATAGTAGCCGCATGGTGAAATGGATCATGTTGTTGATGGAGTTTGACATCGAGTTCATTGGATAGAAATCCATCAAAGGTCAAGTCATCATCGATCAACTAGCAGAGGCTCCTCTCGAAGATGATCAGCCTCTGACCATAGAACTACCCGATGATGGGGTCTTCCATGTCTCAGAATCACCATTTGATGAGCCTGAGTCACAAGCCGACATAACCCTATTTTTTGATGGTTCTAAATGTGAGCAAGGGGGTGGCATGGGAATTGTATTCTTCACACCGCAAGGGGCTCCAATACCTCTATCATTTAAATTAGATTTCCCGTGCACCAACAACAATGCCGAATACGAAGCCTTGCTCATAGGTCTTCAGACAACAATCACCATGAACATCAAACGATTGAACATCTTTGGTGATTCGCTGTTAATTGTCAACCAAGTCAAAGGGGTATTCCAATGTAAATGCCTAGTTCTGTAGGCCTACAAAGCCCTTGTGGACAAATTCCTGGCAAATCTTGAATGGTACGACATCGAGGCACTCCCTCGGTCATCGAATCATTTTGTGGACACTATGGCCTCCTTGGGGTCACTAATCCCGCAAGACATTTCTGGTGATATGACAACCATTCAAGTCAAAACACTATCGCAATCCATGATGGAGCGTGCAAGCTCTGACTTAATGCCAGGAATCCACCGATCCAGATTGAACCAGTCCCTGGACAAGTTCTCTCGAATCCATGATTGTCTGAATCATGCCAACTGGGGGTCCTTGTTCTCCCCTACTCCCCTTAATAGCAACACAATGCTATTCTTACAAGTTCTTTCCCGCTCAGCTTTTGCTAGGGATGAACTTCAAGAGGGATTGGTTGTTCATACTATCGAGGTTTTCGATCAGTAGGATTGGTACACACCCATACGAGATTACCTCAAGTTAGGTAACCTCCCACTTGGATTGACGCATGCCGCAAAATGATCATTCAAATAGAAAGTGGCTAAACATGTCTTGTTAGGAGACATTTTGTACCATCGTAGCTACGAAGGAATCCTCCTTCATTGCTTGGACCAGCAGGAGTCCACTTGGGCGATCACCCAAGCGCACGATGGTACATGCGGTGGCCACTTCAACGGTATGGCCATCGCAAAGTGCATTCTTCGCATGGGCTATTATTGGCCATCTTTAGAGCGAGATTGTTGCGCGTATGTAAGGAAGTGCGTGAAGTGTCAACACCATGCCAATTTGACACACGTACCTTCTTAGGCCTTGCAGCCGATCCAATCGGCTTGGCCGTTCTCATAGTGGGGCTTAGATCTAATCGAAAAGATCTCCCCTGCATCGTCGGGTCATCACACGTTCATCATAACGGCCACAGAGTACTTCACCAAGTGGGTGGAAGCAATTCCGCTTACCTCTACGACTGGAACCCGCATTGTGGAGTTCATTTTACATAACATCATATGTCATTTTGGTATTCCATCCAAGATCATCTCGGATAATGGGACGTCATTCAAGAACAAAGACGTGCGTGCTTTGACCACAAAGTACAAAATTTAGCATAGTTTTTTGACACCCTATTATCCGCAGGCAAATGGGCAAGCAGAGGCATCAAACAAAATGCTAGTCGCCATCCTCAAAAATATGGTCGCAGATAGTCATAAGGATTGGCACATTCAAATCCCGCTTGCCCTATGGGCTTATCGCACTAGCATTCGGACACCCACTGGGGCAACTCCATTTTTGCTCGTGTATGGCTCCGAGGCTGTCATGCCTCTCGAGTTGGAAATTCCTTCCCTATGCATATCAATGCAAGAGTTCATCGATGATGACACTGCATGGCAGGCCCGGTTAGACCAGCTTACATTGCTCGATGAACGACGCGTTAATGCTCTCGAGCATTTACGTATCTATCAAGAGCGACTTAAGAAAGCATACAACATGAAGGTTCACCTGAGGGACTTTCAAGTTGGTGACTTGGTCTTAAAAGAGAACCAGCAAAATTCTAACTTGCCGCCCCATCTAAGGGACAAGTTCATGGCAAACTGGTTAGGTCCTTATGTCATCGATAGTAAAATAGGACCTGGAACATACCGGCTAGCCTCTCTTGATGGAATCAAGGAACTAGAACCCTTGAACATCAGTCATTTGAGGCCATTCCATATTTAAAAGAGCCATAGCCCAAACCAAAAGCTCCAAGGATTCTCATAATCGCTTGGTAAACCCAAAAGCTCCAAGGATTCTCATAATCACTTGGTCAACCCAAAAGCTCCAAGGATTCTCATAATCGCTTGGTCAAACCAAAATGCTCCAAGGATTCCCATAATCACTTGGTCAACCCCAAAATGCCCCAAAGGTTCCCATAAACCCTTTGGTCAAACCAAAAGCTCCAAGGATTCCCATAATCGCTTGGTCAACCCAAAAGCTCCAAGGATTCCCATAATCGCTTGATCAAACCAAAAGCTCCAAGGATTCCCATAATCCCTTTGGTCAAACCAAAAGCTCCAAGGATTCCCATAATCACTTGGTCAACCCCAAAAGCCCCAAAGGTACCCATAATCCCTTTGGTCAAACCAAAAGCTCCAAGGATTCTCACAATCACTTGGTCAACCCCAAAAATGCCCCAAAGGTGCCCACAAACCCTTTGGTCAAACCAAATGCCCCAAAGGTACCCATCATCCCTTTGGTCAAACCAAAAGCTCCAAGGGTTCCCACAATCGCTTGGTCAAAAATAAGAAAATTCAAAAACAATAAAATCATCAAAAATAACAAAAATTTGCATCTCATTTCCATGCATACTCAAAATCATCACAACAATAAAGAACTCTTTTGCATCTCATCTTCATACTCAAAAAAATCAATCCATCAAAAACACAAAAAATAATAGTTGCATTAAGCATCACATCCATACATTGCATATTTGTTGGTCATACAGGTCAAAGGCACCATAGACTATAATTACTCGACAAATCCATCATTTTCCACATTTCTCCACTCTATAAATAGTCCATCAAAAATAAATGCCATTCACATATTTTCACCATATCATAGTCAGTTGTCTTCTAATGTATCTAGAGTTTTTGTCATTCAGCTATCATTAGATTTCTAGCCAAATACTGTACAAAGTCAGACAGATTTTACAAAGGTAGAGTTCTACTTGGATCACACCTTGTTACGTAGCATCCCAACACAAGTTAAAACACATAAAAATTCCCAAGTTGTGTAAATGAAAGATGAAATCTGCAAAGCAATCCAGGATACCATCTAGTGAAAAGGTTATCTTGCTCATCCCCCTCGTGCGAATGACCCCAAGAATGCTGAGAGTTGGCAAAAGGACAAGCATCTTCCCTACCCAATTCCCCAAGAATCCCAAGTTCTCAAAAAGTTGCAAAACATCAAAAATTTGCAAAAGTCAAAACTCCAAAATTTGACATCAAAACCCACAAAGTGCATACATCAAAAGGCACATACAATAGTGATTCTCATCACTCAATATTCAAATCCCTTGCTCAAAAGAAAAAACAAAAATAAATAGTGATTTTTATCACTATAGAAGAGCAAGTATCCCAATACAATTGAAGAAAAGAAGGGAGTCGAACTTGAATCCCTGGAACTCTCAGCATTCAGAAGGTCATGAGGTAAACCTCAATATCGGTTTGGTGGATAACCTATCGATCACTGGTGGCAAACCTCCCGCATGACGATATATCTGTCACATTAACTTGTGTGCAGATCAATGTTTGCATGTGGATGAGCTAGCTTATGGTATCCTAGATAGCACCACAGATTAATCTGACTAAATACAACAAAGGAGTTAGTGGAGCTAATTAGGTGATCCTCAGTACAGGTTTGGTTGACAACCTATCTGGCACTAGTGGTATCCTGACAAATACCACATAAACAAACTCAATTGCACACACAAGGATGTGAAATAACTTGGTCAAAGACAAGTCGGATTCATACCTTGTTCAAAAGTCTTGTAAGATAAAAGTACAGTCTTGGCTAGTTAGTTAAAACATCTGAGTCTCAGAAAACCTTAACTACATTCTAAACCAACTGTGATATCTTTCATCCTTGCATCGCCATCAGAAAATACAAAAAAATAACATGTATACATAAAAAAGTCATTTACCACAACAATCGCCTAGGACAAAAAGCCATAAGTTCTGAACAGTCTATGGTGCCACCACCAAAAATCACAAATTCAATTCATCCATTCCATTTGCATATCATATAAATTAGAAACATTAGCATTCATCGCAACATATCCATACATAATGTAAATTAACATGCATCCATCAAACATCAATCACTATGCATAAAATCAAATCACAACACGTGTATAAACAAAAGAAAGTCATCTATATATATATCATCAAAAATACCCACAGGCTACAATAAACCGGTCCTCTGACCTCGCAAAAAGGCAAAAGCTCAAAAACCCCCAAGCCTAGGGCATCGGCCACCATGATCACGCAGGATCGGTGTGACGAGAACTACCCCCCATGGTGTGGGTCCTATGGGACCTCTCAAGGTGGCTGCTGCTCGCCCCCGCATCATGCCCACTAGCACCCCCCTCATCCAATCGCCTACGACGAGATGATGTTGATTGCTTAGTATCATTGTCCCTCGTTCGACGTGAAGACCCACCTCTAGAGAGCTCAGGTAACCGCCCCTCGAGGCGGATAATCTCTCCCTCCAAATCCATCCGATGTCGAAACCACTCTGACTCCTACCATCGGTACGCATCCACTACATCATCACGCTACGCCAACTAAGTCCGTAGGAGATCCCTCTCCCATGCAGCATCTGTGTCCCCATCCCACCGATGGTATGCAACAAATGCGTTCTCCCGCTCAGCCAACTGAGTCCGCAGGAGATCCCTCTCCTACAGAGCCTCCCCCAGCTCCTCATCTCACCTCCGAAGTAGATCCTCCAATCATGCTATCTCAGCATGATCCCTCCCCTCCACACCCTCTCAGGAAAGCCTGGTGCATAGGCATATCCGAGACTACGAGCTGCTCCGGCTCCCACTGCTTCGGAACGTCCTACATCTCCGGCTGCTCTGAAACCCCAAAATCCTCCCCATAAAATCATCCACCTCTACCATGTCCACATCCTCCAACGGAACCCCCCAACCCTCTCCTGATGCCTCTACACCCTCACCACCTCTGCTGCTGCCCTCGCACCCCCTAGAGGCCCCTCGCCTCGCCACCATCGCAAAGTCCACCACTGGTCATACTCAACGGTAACCCCGACATCATCCACATCTAGGACATCAATCACTATATCCAAATCCTCACCCAACGATGCAATGACCGACCAGACCAGAGTCCTCTCATCCCCTCGACGTCGATAGATCAAGGGCTCACCAAGCAACCCCTAGCGCACCCCAAACTATCATGTCACCCAACCATACGAGAAGAACTCCTACTCGGTCCCATGTCACCCAATCAGCCACCTCCCCCTACGAACCCATCGGAGCCACTCTCCAGCCTCAGGCCAGGCTGGACAATCCCGATATGGGCGCCAGAACACCTCCCCCAGAGCAAGCCGAGCGAAGGCATCGACATAGTGCCCTACGACACCTACCCACCATCGACTCTATCCCTACTCCTCAGACCATCGCCATAGTGCCCCATACCCGATCTCTCTATCTACCATCTCTGCCCGAGTCATCCACGACAACCCCACCGGCCTCTCCACAGCTATGTGCTACCAAGCCCAACACTACAACAAGTAGCTACACCCAATACCCTTCGCCTCTAGCAGCGGACCTCGTACAACTCATCGTAGAGCTATGCCAACAGTGTCTGACCCCATCTCATAATCAGGGGCTCTGTGGTCGGACACTCCACCAACCTGAAGACCACCTCCAGCAGGTTCCATGGGAACCTCACGCCCAAAGAGTCAAGTAGCAACATGTTGGAAATGAGGCCCATCAGTACTGCGTGCCTCACTCCCAACATGCCCCTCTCTAGCCACCATCGTACCAAAATGCCGCCAATCTGGCAGTCGCCCTCTGCCCTCTCCACTGGGCTGTCCACACCCAACTCCTCCCCATGCCCGAAGCATCCATTAGTACAGCTATTCGTTGATCACGTGATGTCATCCTGATCGGTAGCCCATCTATCGAAATCCGTAGAATCCGATAGACGTCCTCCAAGGTCACCGTCATCTCCCCTATTGGGAGATGGAAGGTATTGGTCCGGGGATCCCACAAGTTGATCAGGGCCATCAGATAGGCCCGATCCCCGACCATAGGCTCTAGCGAGTCACTTGCTTGAGCCCAAGGGCATCAAGCCACTCCCAGTCAGCCAAAGTCAGTGCCTCCCACGCTTCAGAGAAAACCGTAGGCACACGGTATCGGCTCTTCACAACCTGCAAAAGAAAACAAAACAAAAACATTAAAAACATGATAAAATGTACAACAATAACATGAATATACAACAATGCATAAAACAATGTACAGCTAAAAACAAACAAATAACGAGCAACAAAATTCAAAAAAAATCAAAAAATAGTTTGTCAGTACCTAGGGTTTTTAACTCTACGTTTAAACTGATAAACAAAATTAAAAAAAATTCAAAAAATAGTTTGTCAGTACCTAGGGTTTTTAACTCTACGTTTAAACTGATAAACAAAATTCAAAAACAATTCAAAAAATAGTTTGTCAGTACCTAGGGTTTTTAACTCTACTTTAAAATAAAAATGCAAAAAATCAAAAAAAAATAGTTTGTCAATACCTAAGGTTTTTAACTCTACGTTTAAACTGATAACTAAACACAAAAATTCAAAAACAATTTGTCAGTACCTAGGGTTTTTAACTCTACGTTTAAACTGATAAATAAAAACAAAAACAAAATCAAAATAACAGTTTTCATTAACCTCGGGTTTATAAATGAAGTTTACAAATGAAAAATCAGAATAAAAACAATTTTCTAAAGCTAGGGTTTTGCTCTAAGTTTACCCTAGGATTTCAGTTTAAAAACAAAAAGTTAGATTAAAACAATTTTTCTAAGCTAGGGTTTTCGTTCAGTTTAACCTAGGGTTTTAGTTTAAAACAAAAAACAACAAAAACAAAAATAAGAAATGAAACAACCTAGGGTTTTAGTTTAACCTAGGGTTATAGTTTTAGTTTTTGTCAATTCATTTTAGCCTAGGGTTTTACCTTAGTTTAAACGAAAAAACAAATTCAAAATAAATTGTGATTTTTAAACTGTAACATAAAACAAAAGCAAATAACGAAGAGGAGCACTTACCGGTCTCGCTTCGGCTCCACCACTCGATCCAGTTCATGAACTCATGGTGTCGGGAAAAATTTGGCAGTGCTTCGCTTCGTAGAATCGACCTCCTCCTCCTTAGAGCTCCAAATCGCCAGAAAAATAGAATGCAAATGAGCCCAAACCCTAGTTTTGGCCCTTAAATAGGCTTTTAGGCCTGTAATCATTCCTCCCTAGGATGAGCGCTCTAGTTAGCACTCATCCCACCCTGGGACGATTACAAAACTGGTATTCGCCCCACCCAGGGACGATTACAGAGCAAAAATTTCAAAAATAGCAAAAACTGCACCAAAATGCACAAAAACAAGCAATAAAATTGTCCAATAAGAGTGCTTTTGCACTTGACATTTCGGGCATGCAAAACAGACGTCGGGGTCACAAATCCTCACTATCCTACTCCCTAAGAAGGCTACCATAGCCGGACCGCTCCACGGGAGGACGGATTGCCGAGAATTTCATCCCCAAACGGCGTCCCCAAAAGGGTCCAAACCCACCCAAAAATAGCAATAACATTGCCGAACAAAGGCGCCTTTGCGCCTCTGCATTCTTGGCATACAAAACAGACATCGGGGTCACAAATCCTCACTATCCTACTCCCTAAGAAGGCTACCATAGCCGGACCGCTCCACGGGAGGACGGATTGTCGAGAATTTCATCTCCAAACGACGTCACCAAAAGGGTTAAACACCCACCAAAAATAGGTCTAAATGTTGGGAAACTGCACACACATTCAAAGATAAACAACTGAAAGGCACCCTTACCTAAGTCATCTTGGGTCAAGCGACTCGTCGCTTTTCTCATGTAGGTCATTCCCTCATCGATTCGTCGCTTGAGGGGGTAGTCACACTTAGTCACCAATCAACAAATACACACCCAATTAAGGAAATGGCATGCATTCAAAGAATCATTGACAAAGACAATCACGCTCCTGCTTGGGGCAGTAAACAAGCAATAATCACAAGCTGATCAAACACTTGGCATTCGTGAATCATGAACTCAAGGTTCCCACAGACAAAAGGTTGCGCCCTTTGCCTATTCATGACTGATCAATGTCCAAGCTCAAGTAACACCTCACCGAAAAAGGTTAACACTTGAATTAAGTTCCTTCGCTCGTCAGAAGCAAGGATTCAAGAATGCATGCCCTTTCCATACTTGGGGCATCAAAAGTTGGTTAGGTTACTGAGAAACCCTAATCATTAGTGCTTTGGTTATCTATTTTTGCTCAACACTGTGCCACGCACAGCGCATCCCAAAAAGGGGCATCTGTAGACACCAAAACAACACCAATCCGATTATGTGACTGCAAACACTGATCGCATTGACACACACAGCCCCCAGGGCAGCCCCCAGAGGTTAAACAGTGGTCCTAACCACTCACACAATAGTTTTGGAAGGTCAGAGGTCAATTTGGCACCTTTCAGGCACTCTGCTCTCTACTCGTTCCACCCAGGGATGATTACAAACTGGTATTCGTTCCACCCAGGGACGATTAGCAGTATTCGCTCCAGGGTGGGGCGAATAGCAGGTTTGATGGGAAAAAAGTCAAATCTTGACAAATGGCAGCTCAGATCCACCACTTAACTCTTCCTTCATTGCATGGGAGTGTGAGTGAGCATTTTTGAGCGCTAGAGGCAATTACAGGGGCAGTCATGGAGCCCCTAATCAGGGAGGAATCTTCTCCCCCTGGGAAGGCATGATTGCCAAGTGGCGCCTCTGCATGCTCATCCAAAGAGACCGTCAGGTCTATAAAATGGTGAGTCTTCTCACCCCAAAAATATAGAGAGAAGGAGCATTTTGAGCAATGAAGTGCTGCCATTTTACATCCTCACACCTTTTGATTTGTGCCTTTCACATCCTTGATCTCTTTTGGAAGGGAGGTCATTGGGTGATTATTGGAAGCGCAAATCCGGAACCAAAACCCGACATTTGGCCATAACATCCTACCAAATTTTTCGACAACACCCCACAAGAGGTTTTGGACCCATCCCAAGTGGATTGGTGCCGAAATCGGGCCCCAAACGGTGGGCGTCCTGCCCCGGGCGCCCCCACACTGTTGTAGTCCTAATCGCCCCACCCTGGAGCGATTAGAAATCTGTAGCAGATTTCCTTTCTGTTATTTTTGCATCTGATTCTATGTTGCTTAGATAGGTTGTCATTCAAATTTCACATCATTTTGAGCTGTTTTGATCATGTTTTTGTCATTTCTCGCTTTTGCTAACATGCAGGTAGCATCATCAAATTCCTGGTGATAGAGGCCGAATTGGAAAAATCTGACCTTTTGGGTCTTTCCAAAATACCCCATTTTACCTAACCCCCAACTTTGCAGGTGATTTGGAGCTTCCCGGATGTGACATTTGGGACTGTGCTTTTTGACGTTTTGTTGCAGGTCTAATCGTCCCACCCCGGGGCGATTAGAAATCCGTGGCGAATTTTTCTGACTGTTCCATTTGCAGTGCCCTCCTGGTAATGTCCTCATGCCTCTGTTAAATTTTTAGATCATTCTGATGTTATTTAGTTATCGTTTTATTCATTTTTTGCATGCACTAATCGTAGGCTTGGGGATTGCATGTTTCATTTTATCTACAGGTGCTACTGACTATTTTCTGTTTCCTTGAACGTAGGATCTCGACATTAGAGGAGCAACAAGGAGTCAAGACTCATCAACGCAAGTGGCGGTGACGTTTGGTCCGCCCATTCTACATGTGGGCACGCGAAAGAAGGAATACCATCTGTTGATGTGACAAGAACATATTTAACGCTCCTAGCCCCTGAAAAGGGAGGAGACGGATTGTAACTGGGTTCTAAAGCATATTAATAAAAAGGGTTGTACTCCATATTCACTTTTATACCTTGTTTCAATGCGTTTATGTTTCTCTCCTTTCATGCATTTCAGTTCGTAGGATTTAGCGTTAAGTTTAGTTTCGTTTGCATCGCACCTTGGCATTTCCTTTTTGTTTTCGTATCCTCGTGCTTTCACTTGGAGGAATGTATTAAAACATTATATATTAGAGAAATCTTGCAATGATACTCTTTACAAAAAAAATATCTTAAATATGACAAAAATCAATAAGGTGAGAGTAGATACTAGATGGGAATGCCCTCACAAAGACTTGATAAAAATTAACTTCGATGGGATTGTGAAAGGCAAAATGAGTCATGCTAGTGGGGGGGCCTCATCAGAAGTGATAAATATCATGTAGTAGCTACATATGCTGAGGATTTAGGAATTACCACAAATCACCAAGTTGAAGCAAGGGCAATGCTTATAGGACTTCAAATAGTAGTGAATTTGGAGTTTAGGAGAATTATTCTCGAGGGGGATTCAAATAATATTATAACATCCCTTCAAAAATGGAAGCTAAATAATTATAGCATTTTCCAAATAATTACTGATGCAAGGACTATTTTGGGAAACCTAGAAGAAATTTGAATTAAACATATTTTTAGAGAGGGAAAGAAAGCTATCAATAAAATGATGAATATTACGGTTAGATTTGAGAATTTTAAGGCGTCGTCTGTTAGAATTTTCTAAAATAGACATGCAAAGTATTACATAAAATATGAATAGAAGAGTAGAACTGATTGATTTATTTCATAGATCAACTTTGTATAAATAGCAAAGTTGATCATTGAGAGCTGTTGGATTATAACAACTCATAAAATATTATCTTGACAACAGTGAGAGTTCACCTGACTCATGGAGGAGTGGAAACTCAAATATGTCTATCCTAGTGGAAATTAAGAGAATACTCACTTATTCTAACATCCCCCTTAAGTGATACTAGGGGTAAATGATAGAAGTGAGTCCCGACAACATGGCTTGATGATGTACTCATGTACAATCCTTTTAGATGAGATGGTAAAACCACATGGGAAAAAACCATCCATTAGAAGAGAAAAAATAGAGGAAGAGGCTTATCTTCGGTTTACAAATATTATCCTATGAATACAAAAAAAAGTATGAGTTCTGATAACATGGCCTGATGAGTTACTCATTTAAAATATATATGAGAGATGGTGAAAAAACCACATGGGAAAAAACATCTTTATCAAATAACGAGGTATGTCTTTAGATGGCAAATATTGTCCTTAATAAAAAAATGAGTCCCGACATCTTGGCCTGATGAGGTACTCATGTATATTATGTAAGAGAGAGATGATAAAAAAACCACATGAGAAAAAACCATCCTCCAAAGAATACAATAATAAAATGAGAGGTGAAATACCTTTGTTTCAATGTAGTTGTAATACTCCAAGTTTCTCTCGCAACTATATGTAATGCGGAGAAGGAAATGACTTGGTGAAGATGTTTGCAACTTGATTTTTAGTTGGAATATAGTCCAAGTATATGTCCTCATTCTGAATATATTGTCGAATGAAGTGCATATGTATCTCAATGTGCTTGGTGCGTTGATGGTCAACTGGATTACGTACAATAAGAATTGTGCTATGATTGTCACACCAAAGTGTAATCTTTTTTTCATTAAAAAACCCAAATTCTTGTAGAATATGACAAAGCAAAAAAGCTTCCTAACTTGCTAAAACTACTGCCCTATATTTTGCCTATGTAGATGATAAGACCACTACTTATTTTTTACATAATTAAGCAATTGGAAAAGAACCAAGACAAAAAATATAGCCAAAAGTTGAACATCTCTCCTCTACTGAACCTACCCAATTTGAATCAATGTAGCCAATGATATCCATTGATTTTCCCTCATATAAGAGCCCAAAGTGTGTATGTCCTTACAAGTAGAGGAGGATCTTTTTCTTGCTTGCCAATGACTAAAATGAGGTTGATGTGAGAATCTATATATTAAGCCCACATCATATGAGATATTTGGATGAGGATGAGTAAGGTATAACAAACTCCCTACAAGCTGATGGTATAGAGGTACATCACATAGAGGGAATGTGCATGAAGTACTTATATTGACTACAGATTGGAAAGGTGTTGGATACAGTTTGCAATCTATCATTTTAAACCTTTGAATAAGATCAAGAGTGTATTTTTGTTGACACAATGAAATTTTTGCATTTGTTTGATTTATTTAGATTCCAAGGAATTAATGTGCTAGAACCAAATAATCCATAACCATATTGAATTTTTCAAAGAGGGAGTCTTTTATAGTCTAAATATGAGCGAAGTCACTACCAGTGAGTAGCAGATCATCAACATATAGAACAAGTATGGTGATTTTTCCTTCATCTCTCCAAATGTAGACTGTGTTATCAGACTCACAATGAGAAAAACCTGAGGAAAGAAGGAAGAAATCTATTTTTTCATACCAAGCTCTAGGATCTTGTTTGAGGCCATAGAGAGACTTCTTTAGCCCACAAAAAAGAGAGGAGTCTTTAGTGAAACCAACAGGTTGTTACATGAATATCTATTTCTTTAATTCCCCATGTAAAAAAACACATTTTACATCCATTTGAAATATAAGCCACTTTTGGGAAGCAGCCAGAGCAAGAACCAGTCTAACAGAATCCATTTTGGCAACTAGTGCAAAGGTTTCAGCATAATTGATTCCTTAAATTTGATAGAAATATTTGGCTACTAGGCGAGCTTTGTGTTTGTCAATTTTTTAATTCGGTCTATATTTTGTTTTGTAAATCCATTTACAATGAACTAATTTCCTTCCTTTAGGTAGGGGAACTAAATCCCAAGTTTCATTTTTTATTAAGGAAGAGAATTCATTTTCCATGGCATAATCCCATTATTTAATACTAGTTGCTTCCTTGAAGGATTGAGGATAAGAGGAAATAGACTGACAGACAAGACTGGTGCATATAAAGTTGGTTAATATGGATGATGGAAGAGTTTGGATGTAAGGAGTAGCTTATTTAATAATGGGGCAGGCCCATTTTGGCATAGAGGAAGGAGTAGAAGGAATGGAAAGACTTTGAGTTGGAGTTATGGGTTCCTCATATTGATCATCAATCTCTAAATTCACCTCTAAAGTTGGTTCTTCATTATATTGAGGTTCTGCTATAGAAGGCTCAATGAAGGAAGGGGATGGATGAGGATCTTTATGAGTGAATGTTTCATAAAATTGGACATTCCTATGAAAAAGACTTCATGAGTTGAGGGATCAAGGAGCCTGTATGCTTACATTTCATCATAGTAACAAACATATATGAGCTTTTTGCTTTTCTTATCTAGAGCCTTCCTTTTCTTCTTGGAATATGTGCCCAAGCAGTACACCCAAATTTTTTGAAGAAAGAGACATTAGGTTTTGAGGTAGTCCATGCTTCCTCAGGTGTTAAATGGCCAAGATCTTTATGAGGTGTGCGGTTTTGAATATAGTTTGCACAGTTAATTGCTTCTACCCAAAAAAAAATTGGAATATTCCTTGAGTGGAGCATAAAGTTGGCTATTTCCTTTAAAGTTCTATTTTTCCTCTCTGCAATACCATTTTGCTCTGAATTATGGGAGATAAAATGTTGATGAATTTTCCATGTTTAGATAGAAAATTTTAGAACTCATTACTAAAGTATTCCCCCTCATTATTTGTTCAAATATGCTTGATTTTGAAAGAGGCCTGATTTTCAACCAAGGATTTGAAGATTTTGAAGTGGGATGGAACATCACTCTTGTATTTTAGGAATTATACCCAACTTCTTCTGGAAAAATCATCAATGAAGGTTAATGTATATTTTGATCCTTTGAACGAAGGCTCTAGGAAGACCATCAAGTCACTATGGATTAACTCTAGATGGGATTAGACCTTTAGAGAACCACTAGGATGAAAAGGATATTGATGTTGCTTTCCAAGAGCACATCCAAGAGATGCTCCATCAATATAAGAGACTTGAGGTAATATTGTTACCATATCATGGTTGTTCAATTATTTTAGGTAGTTGTAACTCAGATGCCCAAACTTTTCATGCCAAATTTTGCTTTCAAGATCTCCATGAGCAACAAAATAGGAGGCCCCTTCAAAATTTTTGAATCCTTTGAAGTAAAATAGGTATGTGTTGTGATCAATATCTCCTTTGGCTATGAGATAGTTTGGATCTCGAAAGTCTCTTATCTCAACTCCTATTGGTGAGAAGAGAATTGTTTTTCCTTTTTCATAAGTGCAAATCTGATATATGGAGAGGATATTTGTGGCAATGTTTGGAACATAGAGAACATTATTTATAGAGCCACCATCAATGACTATGTCACCCTTTCCTTTGACTGGGATAAAGGAAGATTCACCAACTTCTATGTTACATGTTGAACTTGAGGTGATAGAAGAGAAAGACTCATCTAAAGTAGTCATGTGATTAGTTGCTCCAGAATATAGGACCTAGTAATTAGAAGAGGAATTGGTGGTTTTCCCTTGAACATTTAGGGTTTTTCCTATCTACTTTTTATTGTATATATTTTGATCCTTCATAGTTGCCTCTAGTTGTTGTAATCTTCTTTGATCTACTTTCCCAAACAAATTCTTTAATTTTTCATAACTTTCATAAGGATTTTTACAATATGTAATGTAAAACCATAAGCTTTCATGAACATTAGTGCTTATAATACCCATTGTTTCACACATATTTCCTTTGTGAATAATTTTTTCATATTCTTTCTCAAATTCAGGTTGCTTTTCTTCTAGAAAATGAGTGAGCCCTTTTTGAGATATAAGAAAAAAAAATTTGGGTTTCCAAGTGTGTTATTTATGAGGGGTGAGAATATCAATTGTATTCATTTTGCAAAGAAAGTTGAAGTTTTAACCAATATACCCCCCTTATAACTTCAAGTTTATATTAGTGCAATTGAAAGAAGAATGTAAGCTTTTATTTTAATATCACAACCCTTAGATTACCCACCCTAACGAGAGGGAAACTATAAGTAATAGAGTGTTGTTATATTAAAATTAGCTTAGAAACAGTTGCTAGGCCCAATATCATTCTTCTCAATTATACACCCTTACTTGAGGGAAACTGTAAGTAATGAGTAGAAAAAATCTTTGGAAGATTGGCTTCAAATGCAAGTAGGATCATCCAGATATATATGTTGGAATATATCAATTAATCGTCCTTACGATAGGGAAACTATAAGTAATAGAGATATCCAATATCGAAAATAAGGTGATCAAAAAATATATGCCAAGCCTGTATACCAAGTCTTTCAAAAACCCGCCCCAACTTGAGGGAAACTATAAGTTTATGGAATAAATTGGTGCGTGGAACGTAGACAAAATATCTTGAAAAAGTTAAGAAACTATAATTTTTTGAATAGGATTGCTTAATAAGAAATACACATTTTTAGTATTCAAAAAAAGAATAGATAGAAAATATTAAGAACAAGCAACAAGCCAAAAAAAACTATATTAGTTTTGAGGGCTTGAAAAATATATATTCTTTTTTTTCCTATCTATATCTTATGAATTAACCTAAAAATAAGTGTATTTAAAAACCAATAAGAGAATATTATCTAGAGACCACACATGTAAATCGGAGATGTTTTTCGCAGGACTGCCCAAACTACCGAACTCGTTTCGGCCATATCTCACTCATCCGGACTCGGATTGAGCTAAAATTTTGAGGGTAGATGCCTGAAAAACCCTAGAACGTCTCCACCAATTTTCATATCATTTGGAGCAACACAGATCCTAGCGCATCCCTATGTGTGAACGACATATTTGGCAAGCGGCTATGCGAGGGTTTCATCTGGGTTGAGTGCAAGCAGCTCCAGAGGTTGGTTTTAGGGCCTTCGGGCCCTAGCGGCCAATATTTTTGTGGTTTATGCTCAATATTTTAGCAGGAAATGTTGCGGGGGATACAATATGGGTTAGAAATTTGTCTTTCAATAGATCATACTATGAACTTGAGTGACAACGGCTTCCAATTTGTTGCACAAAAGAAAAGTGAAAACCATACCTTTCCACGACGTCTAGGGCAAGGATTAAAGAGATCACGAAACAAGTTTCAAGCAGTTGATCAAAAAATGGCTCATATCTCAAGTGAATCTGGTGCTAAGGTGCACCCACAAAATAATTCTACTGTGAAAACCCCTATCAAGGGTAAGAATTTCGAAGACTCGGTCCCAAAAATGAATTTTAGGGATGCCCTTCATGGTGGACAGCCTCAGCCCAATGCTAATATCAATATTAGGGCTTCCCATAAACCTCTAAGAATGCCTAAGATTGATCCCAGGAAAACGGAGTCAGGATGTCTTAAAGCGGCTGATGGAACTCCTATTGTTAAGCTTGATATGGGTAACATTTAGACTGGCATTGAAGATTTGGAAAAAAGAGGACTAATTTGTCGGTTCGTGGGTTTTCGTCCGAGTCTATCTGCTTTCAAAGTCTGGGCTGCAAAAAGTCTGGAAAACTAAAGGTGAGTTACAAATCTCTATTTATCCAAATGGTTATTTTCTTGTTTTATTTGCTAATAATGAAGATAGAGAGAAAAATTTTCAAGGGGGTCCTTGGTTTTTTGGAAGGGCGGGGCTTTTCATGAAGCCCTGGCATACTAAATTTAAAGCCGAAGAAGAGATGCCTTCTATAGCTCCCGTGTGGGTTAGACTCTTTGGCCTCCCTATTGAATTTTGGAATCCTACTATTTTTTCTTCAATTGGAAACTCTTTAGGAACTTTTATGATGATTGTTGATTGTACTCAAAATTTTGAACATATTATTTATGCTCGGATTTGTGTTTTAATGGATTTTGACAAACCCCTACCTAAAAATATCACATTACAATTTGGGGAAGACACTTGGGAGCAAGTAGTGGACTATGAGAACATTCCTTTTCATTGTAGAATTTGCCATGAATATGGTCATTTGGCCAGTGCTTGCCCAAATAAAATTCTTGATCAAAAGAAAGAAGATATAAACTCGGCAGGTTTCCAAATACCTAAGAAGAAGAACACTCAGAAAAAACCAGTTATGAAGGATCAATCAAAGTCATCTGCTAATATGTTTGAAATCCTTTCCACAAATGATGTCCCAAGTGAGGAAGAGGAAATAATGGAAACTAAAATCTTAGAAACACAATTTAAATATGAAGGGAAGAACTCGAGAGACAAACCAACAAATCAAAGGTTTTCAACGAGAAAAAAAAGGAGAAAATTTACACAAGAAAAACAATATTTCAAATGTCAAAACTTCAAATAATGCGAGTCCCAATATAGACTCCGTTGAACCATCTAGTAAAATTTTGGCTGTGTACGAGCATTCTTCAAGGTTAGAAGCCATCTCAGATTCAATTGGAATAAGTCAAGAAACAGGGAAAAAAAATTGAAGATGGATTCTAATCAAAAAGTAGGTCGCAAGACCAATCAATATCATATGGTAAAAGAAGGTGAAAAGCTTGTAGAGGAAGGTAAGATTAATGCCCTTCCCAACTTTTTTAGCCCTGGTATTAATGAAGATCATCACTTGGAATATTAGAGGACTCAAAGGGAGTCTTTCAAAACAAAATGAAATTAGAAGAATGATTCAGGTAAATCATCCACATCTTGTTTTCCTTCAAGAAACAAAGATGTCAATGGAGGATATGGACTTAATTGCCGGTAAAATTTGGCCAGCTGGAAAAGTGGTTTCCCTCGGTTCCCAAGGGACTTCGGGTGGCATTGCTTGTCTTTGGGATCCAAAAGAGGTAGTTATTCACCATATGGTTGGCGGTTGGGGTTTGTTGGCTATAGCTATTCAAAGTAGACATTCCAACCAGATTATGCTCTGCATTACTTTTTATGCTCCGACTTCTTTGGAGGAAAAAAGAAGACAGTGGAAGGATATTACTCATATTATCTCTCATTTTCCTAAAGCTTGGATCTTGATCGGAGGAGATTTCAATACCATCCTCTCTCTGGATGAGAAAAGGGGGGAAATAGAAATTTGGACAAAAGCAATGACCTCATGAGCGAATATATTGCAAACCTCCATCTTGTGGATATCCAACCGAGATAATGGCCTTATGACTTGGTCTAACAGAAGGCAAGGCTTAGCTTGTATAATGGAGAGATTGGATAGGTTTTTGCTCTCTAAAAATTTCTTAATCCATGGTCACATTCCTAAAGTGAAGACTCTTAATAATGTTGGTTCGGATCATTGGCCAGTCATGGTGGAAATGTGGAAAACCAATGTGAGTTTCTCTCCTTTTCGTTTTCAATTAATGTGGCTTAGAGACATTTCCTTCAGACCTCATGTGCAACAATGGTGGAAGGAAGGTAAACCTAGGCATGGGACTAAGATGTTCTATTTTGCCAAAAGAGCGCAATACATTAAATCCAAAATCAAGACTTGGAGCTGGAAAGAGTTTGGGGATGTTCATAAAAAAAAACATGAAGTTATTGCTCATCTTGAAAATTTGAATAAGAAAATCCGTTTAGATGGCCTCACGAGAGAAGAGAAGTGCAGATGAAATTAAACTCACAACTCGGTTAGAGGAATGGGAAAAAAGAGAAGAAATCTTATGGAAGCAAAAATCTAGAATTCAATGGCTCAAAGAAGGAGATCGAAACACAAATTTCTTCCACAAATCTCTTCTAGCTCGAAGATCTCACAACTTTATTTCTTCCTTAAAATCAGATTTTGGAGATGTTGTTTATACTTGGGATGGCATGAACTCTATTGTTGTTGATTACTTTTCCAATATTTTCTTTGCTACTCCCCTTGACTCGACTTCACAATATAATGTTCTTCAAGCAATCCCTTCTCTTATCACTTATGAGGAGAACTCTATTTTGATTGCTCCTGTTACTATCAATGAGCTTCAACAAGTAGTTTTTAAAATGCAAAAAGGGAAAACCCTAGGTCCTGATGGTTTTCCTATTGAGTTCTACCAAGAGTTATGGGATATCCTTCATGTTGATTTATTAGAGGTGGTGGAAGAAGCCGGGAAAGCCAAAGAAATTTTGAAGGTTATCAATAAAACTTATATTACTCTTGTTCCAAAAGCTCAAGAGGTTGATCATATCTCAGCTTTTAGACCTATTGCTTTATGTAATGTTCTTCTCAAAATCATTACTAAAATCATGGGAGAAAGGTTGAAGCCTCTTTTGCATAAGATTATTTCCCCAGAGCAAGGGGGTTATGTGGAAGGACGTCAAATAGTAGATGAGATAGTTCTTGCTCGGGAAGCCATCCATTCCATGGATATGCAAAATTCTCCTTCCATGTTCATTCGGTTAGACTTATCCAAAGCTTATGACAGAGTGGATTGGCACTTCCTTATCAAAGTTTTGAGGCAATTTGGTTTCTCTAAGGATTGGATGGATTGGATTATGGGATGTATCTCTTCAGTTTCCTACTTAGTTCTTATCAATGGCAGGCCTTCTCGGTCTTTCCCAGCTTCTAGAGGTATTAGGCAAGGTGACCCGCTATCCCCTTATTTATTCATCATTCTTGCTTGATGCTTGGGTAGGACTATAACCAAAAAGAGGGAAAACAAAACCCTTGAGGGAGTTACCATTGCTCATGGAGCTAGACCTATCTCTCATCTTCAATTTGTGGATGACTCTACTCTTTTAGGTAAAGCTACAGTTAAGGAAGCTTCTAATATTAAGCAAATCATTAGCTATTTTTCTAAGGCTACTGGGCAGTTGATCAATGAAGACAAATCTAAAGTTATTTTCTTTCATTGCTCTGCTAGACAGGAATCCATGGTCTTGGATAAACTAAGATATAAGAAGACCTCTCTTCCAATCACTTATTTAGGTATTCCCATAAATATTCAAAGGCAGAAAAATAAATATTGGAATTGGTTGTTGGACAAAGTCAAGAAGAAAATTGGAAAGTGGACCAACAAGTGGCTTTCTTACGGGGGTAGAATCACCTTGGTAAAATCAGTCCTTCAAGCTATTCCTATTTATGTTTCTTCCATTTTGAATATCCCAAAGGTTGTTCTTCGAGAATTGGATCAAATCAGTCATCGTTTCCTTTGGAGTGGTACTAAGGAGAAAAGAAAATGGGCCTTGGTGAAATGGGATACTTTATGTCTTCCTAAGAGTGAAGGGGGGTTAGGATTACGGTCTTCAATTAATAACAACAAAGCTTTAGCTGCTAAATTATATTGGAGGATGTTGCATAACCCCAATGCTCTTTGGGCCAATAATCTCCGTGCTAAATATATTGAGAACAAAAGTCCTGAAGACCTTGTTCGCTATCAACTTCCTACCAAAGGTTCTCCCATTTTAGCGAGTTCTTAAGACTTGGTGAGGATTTGATAAAGAAAAAATTATTTTGGATCATTCATAATGGTCAACATGCAAATTTTTGGACAGATTCTTGGGATGGTCACAAGCCTTTGATAACTCGGTTTCCCGATTGGAGGCCTTGGATGGAGGAGCTTCACCGAGCTAATTGGATAAAGGTGGCTAATTACTGTCGGTACCATACTGGTAATTCAAAGGTTGGTAGATATTGGATCCCTATTGAGGACTGGCCTATTCAAATCCCAGAAAGGCAAAGACAAGATATCCAAGGCATCCTTCATATGAGATCCCTCTCTTGGTCCCATGAAAAAGATTGTTTTGGATGGAACAACACTACTAAGGGTGAGTATTCGGTTGCTCAAGGTTATTTGACCTTATGCCATAATAATCCCAACCATTCTTTTGACATATTTTCTCGATTGTGGGCTCAAAAGCTTCGGCCTAAGGTGAGGTTCTTTAATTGGCTTTTATTGCATCGTAGGGTGCTTATTGGTGAGCAACTTATGAAGCGTGGTTTTCATGGCCCTTTTAGATGTGAAATGTGTGAAGAGAATGTAGAAAATATCAACCATATTTTTATTGAGTGTACTTTAGCCTCTGAGCTGTGGAGGAGAATGGCCACTTTACTTGGCTTACAGTGGTCCAATTTTTTTACTTTTGAACAACTTTGGAGGGATTGGCCTAATCAAGAGGGTGTTGATCATTTTATTAGGCGAGTAGTTTGGATGGGTTCTACCATTCTTCTTTGGAATATTTGGAATGAAAGGAACAACCAAATTTTTAATCAAGATAGGAAGGATATTCACTATATTTGGCAAAAGACCATAGCCAACTTAGTTGAATCAGTCCATCATCTCCTTAATCACCCCCAAAACTCCCACCAAAGATGGGATCAAGTGATGCAAATATTGAAGATTAAACCTTCTAAGGGCAACCAACTTAAAGGGAATGTGAGTATTAGTAAGATGGATAGGAATAGAAATTGGCAACCTCCTCCTAAGGATTTTGGAAAAGTCAATACTGATGGAGCCTCTAGAGGGAACCCTGGAAAAGCCAGTGTGGGAGGAATTGGTAGACTTTCGAGATGGCTCCCTGGTTTTTACTTTTGCTGAGAATTTGGGTATTCTTTCCAATAACCTTGCTGAGGGGTATGGTATCCTCAGAGGCCTTCAGGAGGCTACTAAGGTTGGATGGGAAAAGGTGTTAGTTGAGTCCGACTCTCAACTTATGATTAATCTCTTGAAGAATCCTTCTAAGAATCATAAGGTGGATTGGAGAATAAAAAGAATTATTGAGAAGATTCGGTTAATCCAGATGGGATTTTTGAAAGTTGATTACAATCATGTGGTCAGAGATCAAAACAAGAGTGTTGATGCTTTAGCTAATTGGGCTTTGGACAAAGGTGATCTTACTTGTTATGGCCACCCTCCTATATGGTGGGCTTCTCAAATTAGGGAAGCTCTTCTTTCTATCATTTCTTTGGATGGCTCCGAGTTACGAAGGTACCTAGTTTCTTCTTGTTTTTTTTTTTGCTTCTCTTTGGTTCATTCAGTTTTTTTAGTTCCCTAGCTCATTCTATTCTTTATTTTGTTTCCTCTGTTGATTCTTGCCTTAATAGTCTTCTGGTCTAGATAGGTCATTGTTTTGTTCATTTTTTATTTCTTTTTTTTTTTTTTTTTTTGTTTAGTTTTTTAAGGTGGGTGGGTTTTTTTATTTTGTTTTGTTTTTGTGTTCTTTGTGTTGTTTTTTGTTGTTCTTGTGTTTTTGTTGTTTTGTTTTTTTTTTATGTTTTTTGTTATTGTTCTTGTGTTTTTTTCGTTCTTGTTCTTGGGTTTCTCTTTGTTTGTGTTATTTCGTGTTTTTATGTGTGAGTGTTTTCTATGTTTTTTGTTTTTGTTTATTGTCTTGTTGGTTGTTTTTTATTTTTATTTTTATTTTATTTTTTAATTTTTTAGGTTTTGGTTGTGTTTATTTTTCATGTTTTTTTTGGGTTATGTCTTTGTAGTGTTCTATTGTTTTTGTCTTGTTTGTGTTTTGTTATGTGGTTCTTGTGTTTTTCTATGTGGTTTGTGTTGTGGTTTCTTTTATCTTATTGTGCGTGTTTGGTTGTGCTTTTGTTTTTGACACACTCAAGGAGCATGTTTTTTATTTTATTTTATTATTTTTGTTGTTATTTACTTATTTTTAAATTGGTTTTGTGTGTTTGTTTGCTCCTTGAGTATGTCAAAGGTGGTAGGCCAGGTTCGAGTCCTGGGCATTTTTGGCGGAATGGATACCCCTGCCTCCTTGGGTCTTACCGAAAGTGGCATCCCTTTTGGGATGTTTTCCACAAATAAAAAAAAAAAAAACCAATAAGATTATTATAAAAAAATTACATTTAAAGGGGAAGATTTCTGACAAAAAAAAAGGTTTTACAACTTTATATTTCCCTTTTTAATATTAGTGAGTACTTTTATCATATATTAAAAAATTATGCACTTAAATTATTATTATAGTTACTTAAAAAAGGAACTAGAATAAAGATAAAGGAAACAGGAAAGATAAAAGGACCTCCCTCAAAAGATAAAACAGACAATGATGCAATAATTAGCACCTCTAACCCCCCCTGCAAATAGAATTTGTATTGCTTTGATTACAAAAGACGCTTTTCACTTTTGAATATAGTCTTTGGAAAAATAAAGGCTTAGTGAAAAAGAGAGTCAGGAAAAAAAAAAAAAACCTTCGATATTGAAGGTATTTTAGAAAGCAATACAAAATAACCTAAAAGAAAGATAATTTATTCACGACAACCAAGGCGCCTGTGGAAATCTAGAACAAGGCAAAAGAATATTACTCCTCTGTATACAATTTGGATACCCTACAAAAAAAATGATAGGTAATGAAAGAATAGAGCTACCTCAAACAAAGACGAATATTTTCAATTTCGTAGATCCAACGCATCGCTAAAGAATGAGAAGTTGGGTGGCTGCTTTCGTAGAAGGTTGAATTTTCTTTGAGATGCTTTGAAATGAGAGTCTTCGACTGAGGCTGGATTGTTTCTAAATGAGGATGTAGACCTAGTGATTCATAGAATAAACAAAGGCCTTCGAACAAGGCTATCTCTCACTTGTAAATCGTAGTCCAAGATCCTTGCCCCCTTGAGAATGGATAAACCTACATATGATAAGACAATAGGGAAGGCGTAATAGAGAAAAGTTTTGCCTACTATCTTGCAAAAAATTATAACAATATGAAAAACATATGCAAATTGAATGAGCTTTAAACTTCGAGAGATTTAAAAACAAGATTTTCGAGCATAAGAGAAAAAATGATTGCAATGCGAAACAAAGAGGTGCTGAATGATATTTAAAGGATTCTAAAGATATTCGTTAGCCATCGCCAAAAGAAATAACTTTTTAATTTAGCAAGCTTCACGACGTTCACCGATGCTGAAGTGAGAGACGTGTAAAAAGAATAGTTCTTTATGAAATTAAAAAAAAAATGTATTAATGCAACTATAGAAGGTGTCTTCTCAAGCACACAAAGTTAAACTAAAAAAATAGAAAATCTCAACAACATTCGTTTGATAATGCAGCATCCCTTTTGGGATGTTTTCCACAAATAATAAAAAAAAAAAAACCAATAAGATTATTATAAAAAAATTACATTTAAAGGGGAAGATTTCTGACAAAAAAAAAGGTTTTACAACTTTATATTTCCCTTTTTAATATTAGTGAGTACTTTTATCATATATTAAAAAATTATGCACTTAAATTATTATTATAGTTACTTAAAAAAGGAACTAGAATAAATATAAAGGAAACAGGAAAGATAAAAGGACCTCCCTCAAAAGATAAAACAGACAATGATGCAATAATTAGCACCTCTAACCCCCCCTGCAAATAGACTTTGTATTGCTTTGATTACAAAAGACGCTTTTCACTTTTGAGTATAGTCTTTGGAAAAATAAAGGCTTAGTGAAAAAGAGAGTCAGGAAAAAAAAAAAAACCTTCGATATTGAAGGTATTTTAGAAAGCAATACAAAATAACCTAAAAGAAAGATAATTTATTCACGACAACCAAGGCGCCTGTGGAAATCTAGAACAAGGCAAAAGAATAATACTCCTCTGTATACAATTTGGATACCCTGCAAAAAAAATGATAGGTAATGAAAGAATAGAGCTACCTCAAACAAAGACGAATATTTTCAATTTCGTAGATCCAACGCATCGCTAAAGAATGAGAAGTTGGGTGGCTGCTTTCGTAGAAGGTTGAATTTTCTTTGAGATTCTTTGAAATGAGAGTCTTCGACTGAGGCTGGATTGTTTCTAAATGAGGATGTAGACCTAGTGATTCATAGAATAAACAAAGGCCTTCGAACAAGGCTATCTCTCACTTGTAAATCGTAGTCCAAGATCCTTGCCCCCTTGAGAATGGATAAACCTACATATGATAAGACAATAGGGAAGGCGTAATAGAGAAAAGTTTTGCCTACTATCTTGCAAAAAATTATAACAATATGAAAAACATATGCAAATTGAATGAGCTTTAAACTTCGAGAGATTTAAAAACAAGATTTTCGAGCATAAGAGAAAAAATGATTGCAATGCGAAACAAAGAGGTGCTGAATGATATTTAAAGGATTCTAAAGATATTCGTTAGCCATCGCCAAAAGAAATAACTTTTTAATTTAGCAAGCTTCACGACGTTCACCGATGCTGAAGTGAGAGACGTGTAAAAAGAATAGTTCTTTATGAAATTAAAAAAAAAATGTATTAATGCAACTATAGAAGGTGTCTTCTCAAGCACACAAAGTTAAACTAAAAAAATAGAAAATCTCAACAACATTCGTTTGATAATGCAGCAATCGATAGCTACACCAATGGAGATTTGAAACTCGAACGAAGATGTGGAAGAGAGGCGACACAAGAACGATGACGATACCCAAAAAAAAGGTGCCCTATGGACGATTCGCGAGCCTAAATTTGGTCTCTATGAGTAGTGAAGCGGAAGTTTTCCTACAAGGAAAAAAAACTAATGATAGGAAAGAATTTTCCTATTATATCAAGCATAAAAAATTTCAAATATATATTTTCAAAAAAAATGGGCAATATTTCTGAAAATTTTATACTAGAAGACAATGAATCTTCCCTTCCTGAAGGAGACAAATATTTTTTAGAAAAACCCACATACATATATTTCAAAAAAATATAGCTGAAATAAAAACTATATATAAAATATTTTGAAGGCTTAAACAAAAAAGGAGAAGCCAACAAAGGATACAAAGAACCAACTCCTAGAATCTTCAAGAGAGAATGCTAGCAAAATCTATCTTGCTCTGGTACCATGTTAGAATTTCCCAAAAAAAAACATGCAAAGCATTACACAAAATATGAAGAGAAGAGTAGAATTGATTGATTTTTTTCATAGATCAACTTTGTATAAATAGAAAAGTTGATCATTGAGAGCCGTTGGATTACAACAATTCATCAAATCAGATTTTGACAACACTAGAGTTCACCTGACTCATGTAGGAGTGGAAACTGAAATGTGTCTATCCTAATGGAACTTAAGAGAATAATCACTTATTTTAACATGGTCATATGTCCCCATGGAATTGAAAGAGATTATAAAATATTGAGCACTGCATAAGCCAAGCAAATAGGAGGACAATAGGATGGATATTATTTCAACTTCTCTATCAACAGATTTAGCTCTGGTTTATTTGTTTTACTAAGATAGAGCTATCTTGCATTTATCTGATTTTCTCTTGTTTTTTGCCTGTATATCTTTTGATTTCTTTGTAAAGGGTAACGATCCTTCAACCCCTAGTAGGATGGATATTATTTCAGTAGGTTTACATCGGTTTCTTTATTTTTCTAAGATAGAGCTATCTTACATTTATCTAATTTTCTCTTATTTTACCTATATATCTTTCGAACTCTTTATAAAGGGTAACAATCCTTGACCTTTTTTCATTAACATTAAAAAAATATTAACTTTTAATATAATTTAAAAAACATTGAATAAATTTCGCTATATTATTAGCAAAGAAGCCCTTTTGATCAAAACACTCCCTTGGGAAAGTGAAGACCAAAAGGAGGGCCTATCGTTCCAGCCCGACGGACTACGTTTAGAAGTTTAGCCATCACAACTCGAAAAAAGGGTGGCAATATTTTTCATTTTTATAAGATGGGCTCGGGATATATCCGATCTCTATTTTATAAAACTGATAAAATAATGTGTAATATATTTCTAACCGCCGTAGAGAGTCAAATATGTGATTTTGCACCCGTTAAGGGAATTAAACCGGTTAATCTTGGTTAACGGTAGCTGTCAAAATGGCACAGAAATTTTGGCAGCGCATGGGTCTATAAACACCTTACTACGCTTATTCCTATGTTCTAGGCTTCCTAAGAGATTAGATGAAAGCTTAAATTTTAGAACGCAGACACAACCATTTAAGAGAAATGACTTTATAACTGAATGACATAATAGTTTAAGACTTTTGAACCTAAATTAAAAGAAGATTAAGAAAACCTATTTTTATGTAAAGTTAGTTCTTTTTCTACTGTATATTTTCACAAGTGGAAGGGCCATCTTTTCATTTCAAGTCCTCACTTAAAATTTTAAATGGTTTTATAAGATTTTTATTTAAAATTTATAAAAAGTTAGGTTTAGAAATTAGTTAAACATGAAACAAACTTTTGAGTAGTTATTAATAATTCAAAAGAACAATTAAAATTCTTAATTTTACTCGTTTAAATTATTATTATTAATATTTTTTAATTGTAATTTTGAGTGTATCAAAATTATAACTTAAACAATAATAATTTTTTTATTAAAATAACCATGTTTAAAATGTGCCATTTATTTATAAAAATTAATTAATTTTTAAGTTTGTTCTATCCATTTCTTCTCCTTTTACGATCTTCTTTTCGAAAGAAATTTTATAATTTTAAGTTTTAATGTTGTTCACTTTTAGGACTTTTGTTTGTAATATAATTGTCCTAATACTTGCCTTGGTACTCCATTTTGCAAAAATCAAATTGATTTTGTAATGTTTGCGTTACGATCTTCTTTCCGAAAGAAATTTTACAATTTTAAGTTTTAACGTTGTTCACTTTTAGGAATTTTGTTTGTAATATAATTGTCGTAATACTTGCCTTGGTACTGCATTTTGAAAAAATCAAATTGATTTTGAAATGTTTGCGTCACATCTTTTCAATTTTCCAAAAAAAAAAATTATATACTTCACGTGAATGGAAAATGATAACCTAAGAATTTTCATGTTCCTACCAAACGATTTTCATGCTATCTACCAGTCCTGGAATTTGAAGTTCATATTCGAACATTTTTTACCCGTCGGCAGGGTTATTCATGGCGGCTATTTTTAGCCAATTGGTTAAAATTAGGATTTTAGAAATTTGGAATTGGTTAATATTTTAGATCTTTGACCAAGGTTCAGTAGCCAAAAAATTTCTGGGTGCAATTTTTTTAGGGGTCAATTCTTCCCAATTTTGCCTCTAATAGTTTGACCATTTTAGATTAAATTTTCAACATTACCTCTAATAGTTAACACTTTTTACCTGTGTTTTTACACTATTTAACTATATTTTTAAACTGATTCGCCAAATTTTTATAAATACATTTTGGAGCTGACCCCTTATGCATAACCATGTCCTGAACGTATTTCACATTCTTGAATTTAAAATTGTTGTCTGTTTTGTTTTATAGTACAGTAATAACTTTGGGGTTATGGATTGTAAAAAAAATGTCTAGGTTTAAATCTTGGGGTATGCTTGTTGCAAAGTTAGTAATCTTAATCATTGGGAGTGGATGTAAGCAGGACCACAGCAATACAAATCCTCAGCACCCCATGTCCTCTGGTCCGACTAAATAACAATGAGGTGGAATAGATGTTGTTGAGATAGCCCCTTGAACCCTCATTGATAGTAAAATAAGACTCTGAATATAACCTACTTTCTTATAAAAACAAAAAAAATAAAATATAAAAAATAAACTTACTGATTCTTTTATATAAAAATTATTGTAATATCAGATGTAATATCTCATCTGTATATGTAATGTGCGAATGTTACCACTAATTTTAAAATCTAGTGAAATTTAAACCTTACTTTATATTAGATTGATGGGCACTCGCCAAATCGCATGCCTGCTCCCAAACCCAATAATTGAATGTTGCATGTTATCAAAATATATAATTTTGCGTTCTTTTCATCTTGTTCTTTTCATCTTTATCTTTTGAATGGAAATTGTGGGCATCTACACTACACTACACCCCCTTACTTCCCTTTTTAAGCTAGAGCTCAAAAACGTATGACTTCATTGAAATTTATTATAAAATTAAAAACAACTGCATATGATGTTTATACTTTATATTCCTCTACAGTTTATTACTTTTGCATACATACAGCGCCATTCATATTCCTCCGGGATAGAACAGGCGTCTCTTCGGAAATCATACTTCAAAGCTGAGTATTGGTTTAGCTTTATGACTTACAAAGTATTTAAGTAGGCTCACCAATGATTGGTGATGGCCAACACTGAGTGAAGAAAGCCAAAACCCAAATAGCGGGCTGTGACAAGAGTTTCCTCCAATTTATTGCCCAGTGGTATAACATACAGGAGTCCCTATGCTTCGACTTAATGTTAAACATATAAATCCCATAAGGGCTCCCACAACAGCAAAGGATCCTCGTCCTCTAACATGGGATCTTCCTTTTGTTGTGAAGTGCTTTCTGTAGCATAAAAAATATTAGAATCATCATCACTAGATCCAGTGGCAATCAAGGATAGAAGTTTTTCTTGCTCCGAACGCATCATCTCGAGTTGTTCTTGTGCGGCTGCCAACTGCGATTCCAGAACAACAATTCGCTTCTTGAGTTGATCAATTTCACTTGTGCAGCCATTAACGGGATCTTTGTCTCTGGCGGTTGCTTCAAGAACCATACTATTAACGACGTCCGCTCTTTGCTCGATGGGTGCACCCTGCAACAAAACTCAACCATTGAAGCATGAGTTCCACTAATTAGGAGAAATATAACAAACATAATTGTTCTGGAAGTACTTTAAGCATTTTGGTGACATGTTTCGTTCCAAAGATTCGTTGAACGACTTCAAACTTGCTCGGATCGCTCGATGGAAAATAGGGAGCCAGCACGCAATCCTCAGAACACTTTTTGCGTTGCATTTTGCAAGCGGCACATGCTGGGGTCGCCATTCTTCTTGTGGCCATTGATGGAGTCTGAAAAGTAGAATAAGAGAAAGGTCCATTTATTATTATTAATAATAGTAATAGTATGAAGAGGCTTTTAAAGGTAAGTGAATTGGTAAGATTTTGGGTACTTATAAAAATTGGGTTTAAATTTTGGGCATGTTTAATCTGGGCAAAGGTAGTAGTCGAGTTCCACACCAGCTTGACCACTGCGGTGGCAACCTTGAGTTATCCGGGTCTCCCTCACTCTTTGCTGTGTTTACCCATGAGAGCAACCTGGTTCACTCATTCCGTGCTGTGTTTATCGAGGAAAGCAACAGGGTCTCCCTCATTCTGTGTCGTATTTACTGAAGAAAGGTACCCGACACAAAAAAAAACTTGGAAGAATATCTATATCCGTACTTGATATTAAAGATAAAAGGATATATATATATATATATTTTGAATTAATATAATATATATTATTAATTAAAATGAATGATTTTTATTATATATAAAAATCAAAACTCAAACCATATAAAATTGAACACACCACAATTTTGAAATTTGATTACGTTGTCCTTACTAAAAAGATATATCTAATGATTTATTTATATTATTTTTTTAATAAAAAATTATTATTTTAAAATTATATGTATTTAAATATTATTCTTGGATGATATTAAATACACATACAAAGATTCAAACCATGAGAGACAATTGGTGGTGTAGGAAAATCATATTTTAATATTTATATGGTTGTTTTTATATTGTTAATTTTTTTTTTAATTTACTATAGACATTTAAAAATATCGATTCGAATGTTTAACAATATTTTATAAAATTATATTTATATTTTTATTGAAATTTTATTATATAAAATTATAATATTATATTTAATTTAATATTATACATTTTTTTTGAATTTACATGGTGGAATCGGTAGCCGCCACGAATCCGGGCAGGCTGTCCGACTTTTATGGCTGCAGTATTCTGTGTTGTCCGCCCCAGAAGTCGCCACACAGATCTTCGCGTAGTCCGCCCCTATAACCACCATGCTACAATCATTTTAAACATTTTACGCTGCTGAAAGCACCAGGAAAGGGACAAGCGTTCAGTCCGACGAGGCCCGAGATTTGAACCTTGAATATTATACATCTTAAAATATTAATATTATTTTATATTTCAAACTAATTAATGTTATATACCATAATATTGGTCATAAAACTATATTAACTTTATTTTATTTTTACTATTAATCTAATTAATTAAATTAATCATCAAATCACTTAATAAATCCCTTAAATATATAAAATATGTTCTTCTAAGTTAATATTAATTGCTTGAATGTAACGACCCTCCTCACACAATTAATAGATGAAAGTTAAGAAATAATAAACTTACATTTTTCTTGTGAAACATGGTATTGTTGACACACACTATGAGTGCAACAAAGTTGCAAGATGTTAATAAAAGGAAGCTAGTCAACGAAAAAAGGTAAGAAAGGGAAGTGATGATTCGGCTCGCAAGCACATGGAAACTCATAATTTGCATATCATTTAGGTGCATTTCAAATGCATATCATTTAGGTGCATTTCAAATTACAACTCTGCGTGAGTTATGTTTATTTGAATATTGCTTGTTGATATGGAATAAGAAATGTTTTTAAGTGGGAATGATGATGGGACCCACTTCCTTGTTTAGACATGGTTGTGTCTAATATTTAGAATTTTCTTAAAAAAAAAAAGGAAGAAAGAAGGTTTACCATGTGTTGAAGCCTATATTATTAATATTATTTATTTTTAAATAAAAGTAATTTTTCCATGTATTGAAGCATATATTATTATTATAGTGTTGCTTTAAATATAAGAGTAATAATGGAGAATAAAGTTTAAATACTAAGATTTAATTTAATAAAGAGTATGAGTGTGAGACGTACTCTATATTGTTATTGTTAGCTTAGAGAAGAATACTGAGTTTTGTTGTATTGGCCATGATGGCAAGTTATGCATTCAAAATGGTGGAAATAAGTGTCTCAGATATTTGGTATTGTGTATGGGAGACAAGAAAAACAAAAAGATATGAGGCGAGAAGCCTTGGATAAAAAAGCTGGTGTAAAAAAAGGTGTGCTTGGATATGGGTGAGATGGCAATAAGGAAGAATGAAGTAAAGTAATGCGAGGAGTTTAGAAAGCGTATTACTCAGGTTGGTTGTTTTTAAAAAAAAATTCTTTGTGAAGAATGTGTTTTCAATGGTTCAATTTGAGAAAATACGGTTGTATTCTCTTATTTGATGAATTAAGCCTCATTGTTTTAGCTGTATTGAAGTAAAAATAAAATGTGTGCTTTACTTTGTGTTGTTAAAACGATGAAATACTAGGTAGAGTGCAGCTATGTTTTTATGAGAAAAATGTTTTGTTTGAAGGAAAAAATATATTTTCTATGAATCCTTATTTCTTTTGATTGCTAAAAATAATTCTTGGTTGTGCATGAAGTTTTCATGAAAGTTCTGCCTGTGAAATTAGAGGTAGAATAAAAAGAAAGAATTTTGTTTTAAATTCTTTGGGTTATGCCTCGAGAAAGGATATTTATAAACCTTTGATGGATACTACTATAAATTAGTATGAGTGTGTGCATAGTAGAATGCATAATCAGTAATCTTGAGTTGTATCTGACCCCTAGTGATGCATTATAATTTTTTTTGTGCAAAACATAAACTGGATGATTGGTTAGTTACTATGCTAGATAAACTTGAATGCATGAGTTCCTATGAGTAAGCGATGAGTAGTGCCAAGGTGTGTGTAGGTGGATGGTAGCAGTTTTTGAGCATTTCGTAAAGTTGTTTCTAACAAACTAGACTGTAATTACGAATAACTAGTGCATAGATGTCTTTGGGTCTAGGAAATAGTATTAATTTTCATAGTTAAGCATCTTGTGTAGTGTGTGAATCAAATCATGGTCAGAAGGTAGTTTGTATTTTTGGAAAAGAAAAGGAATATCATTATGTATGGAAATTGATGGGCAAGGCCCTCTTGTAAAACTTGTTCTCCATGGTCATGTTGTGTATATTGAAAACTCATGTTGAAATTATTTATCAAAAATGGATGTTGGAATTGTTAGTCAAATAAACTATTGACTGTCATGGTATCCTTTGTTAATAGGAAATTTAGTAATTAAGTTATCCTTTGCAATATTTCTAAGTTGTTGTTGTCACTAAACATCGAAAGAAAACTCAGCTACGACCTTAAAATAGTTTAAAAGAGTAATAATATATTTTTGTTGTGCTAAGTTTAATTATAATAGCTAGCTTATCTTTATGTCATAGGGGAGCATTGATTAAACATGTCCTAGAATGTAGGATTGCGTAGTTGCTATTGAAAGTGTTCTGGTCCTTTTACTTTTTAAACAAATCCATAAATAAGCTTAGTATATGAGCAATGCTATAATGGAACTTTAAAATACCTATTCTAATCTATGTTCTTTTTATTTTAAAAAAATAGAAAATTGGATTTGAAAGTAATGATTAAACGTTTGAAATGGTATACTGAAATTGGATCAAGTTCTACATGTTAATGAATCCCATCTAGACAAATATTGAAAAAGAAAACCCCTATGTAGAACCTAAATGGGAATCATAATAACATGTTTTTATACTACTAAGATAGTAGATTTCAAACCTAATGAGATGTAAATCGAATAGAAATCTCTATATTATCTTTGGAACGGATCCGACAGTTGGGGTATGCCATGGCGGGTATGCATGGTGGGACGATTCATCCTTTTGCAATAATTGATTCCATGGAAAGTGAATATGGTATCTTGCATGGTTTTAAAATGAGTCCACATAACTTTGTAAGTTTAGCATTATAACTCCTCAAAATATCTTATAAGTAAGGTATCTTGTAAATAGTTTGGAAGGGTAAATTATTAAAAAAGGTAGTGAACAAAGAGTATATTTTGATCCTTACGATTGGTGGCACTTCTGATGAATTTAGGTTAATTTAGTTTTTGATTGAATTTTGTAGCTCTTAATTTTTTAAAGTGTTTCATCTATAAATATAACCCTATAATTCAAAGAGGAGTGTATGTTTCCTAAGGTAAGGGACAACCTAGTAATTGTATATGATGTCATCAAGAGGTTAAGATTTAGTAAAATAACAAAAACATCCAATCTTGTTAAGGTGTGGGTATGCACACAACGCGCTTCAGGGTAAATTTTGATTGATAGAATTGGTTATACAATATGACTCAATCAAATCTGGTACGAGAAGGTGGTATGGGACACCTTTTCCAGGTTGCTACTCGAAGAGCACTGTGATAGATTTCATATTCATTGAACTTAGATGGAATGACAATATGGTTTGATATGCGATGAACCACTGTGAGTTATAATGTGTGTGTGTGATAAATTCCAATGTCAGATATTTACAAGGGACTAAATGACTTTAGAATAAGGAAATTACCAGTTAGTCATGGAGGCATAAACATGCTATCCTATTCCATATTGGTTTCATTATTGGTCAGCTAGTTAGTTGAAGGTACGATATGATGAGGAAAGGGAAGAAAGCATTTACCCTCTAAGTGTTATGTTCCCTAACAGATAACCCTTTCCATGGATCGGTCCGCATGCTGGAATATGCAGATGATAAATGAGGGCAACCAAATCCACAGAATGGCGTCTTAATGGAATTGGGTCAATCTCATCCATTTGGTTGGTTCACTATACAAACCTAAACCTAAAAGTGGTTTGTTATGCCTATGTTATGTTATCTATATGTAAACTAAATTACTGAGTGATCCAAAATGATTTTAACATTAAAATCATTTGTAGAATATCTGAAAATAATTTATAGAATCTAGGAAAATATTTTTTATGATTCAACAACAAAATTTTGAGAAAACATATCATGTGAAATTGAGTGACCTTTATTTCATGCAACCAGGTGAGTAGTTAGACCTGAGCTGTTACATATGGTATCATAGCAAAAATGATTCTAAGTTGTGGATTCTAAATGTGAAATATATTAGTTGATATAAACTAATATACTACCTCTTTCACCTACAGGTTAAATGACATGAATGCTACGAGGTGAATCCTCTAGAAATCCTACGAGAGGTAGGGAGGAGGAAGTCACCGAAAGATATGTAAGGGGAGCAAAAATGAGTCTAAGATTTGAAGGTCCTCAATGTGGAAGAAGGATGAAAAGGGTTAAAAATCCTCCTCATAATAAGAATAGTGTGGAGGAAGGGAACCTCGCAAATGTGGTGCAAATATCACAAACACATGCAATATCAAAGGGAAGAGATGGCCCAACAAAAAACTCACATGGCCTAGCAACAAGAATTTATTGTCCAAAAATAGCGGGTCATAGAAGACTTAACTAGGGGAAGAGAAACTGGATTAGATAAGATAGTGTAAGCACCAAGGGAACCTGAGAGATCTAGTACTACAATGGCAAGGGTGAGTAAGGATTTGGAAAAGAACCTGAAAAATGTTGTAATATTCAAGATTAATGGAAATGGTGATGGATAATCAACTAAAAATTGGTTAAGTGAACTAGAGTCCTACTTCTCTCTAGTGGATGCTCTGAATCTAAGACTTCTTTGGCAGTTATCAATATGACTGAAATAGCCCTAGACTAGTGGAAATATTATAATAAAGTACATGGAGTTGAAGTTGTTGACCTCAAATAGTTGGATTTTATCAAGGAATTTAGAGAGATTCTTCACAAGGCAATATTACGTGGAAAAAAATGAAGAATTCTCAAATTTGCAACAAGAAAGCATGTAAGTATGGGATTACCACCAAGATTTTATACAACTATTAAAATATGCATCTCAATATGAAAGCAATGAAGAAATGAAAACTTAGAAATTCATTATGGGATTACATACTAATAATGATGGTGGTAAATATGCACAATCTTGTCAATCTTCCTATTTCATTTGATTTAGCGAGAAAATAGGAAGCTAATCATGAGACAAGAAATAAATATTTGAACTATCAAAAGCTATCCAAAAGGAAAAATATGAACTCAAAAAGTGGAAAAGTGTTGGCTTCATGAGGTACGAGAAGGATCAAAATAAGAAACCCAAAGGAGAAGATCCAAATAATGAAGGTGTAAATCTAATTATGAGGGTGGTAGGTTCAACAGAGATGCTAAGGAGTTTCCCAAAAGAAAATACCAAAAACCCGCAGGTCAAGAAATGTCTAAGAAAATTGTACCTTTGAACAAAAATTATAATAGCAACAAGGGAAATAGAACTCCACCAAACGGTTGCTATGTATGTCAAGGAGCTCATTATGCCAATAAATGCCCCCTTAGAGCTGATTGACCCCTGGAAGACCCAGAAGAAGCTAGCCACAAAATCTTTGCGGTAATAGGTTGTTCTAAACTTAATTATCAAATTACTCCTTTCTTAATGAATGGTAAAATTTTTGATAAAAATGTGTAAATTTTAATTTGTAGTGGGTCAACTGATAGCTTTATCTCATCTATATTAGTGAGGTATTTGCTAGTTAGACCTGGATTTTTGACCAATGGTTGGAAGGTAAAGTATGGTTCAGGGTAAACCTACCATGTAAACCAATTCTTGTTTGATCCTCACATATGCTTGCCACAAGGAAAGACTAATTGACATATGTATGTGGTACCTTTACATGTGTTTGATATCATTTTGGGAGTTGATTGGTTAAAGGTGCATAAGACTCTTATAATTTTGAGGAGAGATGGGTGGATTCTTTGGATGAATATAATCAAAGGATTAGATTGTATTGTGGGTGAAGAGAAGTTAAACCACACTTATTCACTGCAATGCAAATTAAAAAGGTTATTAGGAAGAGGGGTATGATCTCCATATTCAAGTTGAATGGAAAAGAAGATACTGAAAAGAAATTTGATTTCTTCCAGAAGCACCTAATTTTGGGAGTATTCAAATATGTATTCCTTGAGGATATACCAAGGTTACCTCCTTAAAGGGAATTTGATTTTTCAATTGAATTGTTATCTGGTGCTACGTCGACTGCAAGGTCACCATATAGAATGACACCCATAGAACTGTAAGAGATCAAAATGCAACTTCAAAATTTGATAGAAATAGGGCTAATCAACCAAAGTGTGTCATATTGGGGATATCCTATCCTATTTATTAAAAATAAAGATGGTACCTTAAGGATGTGTATAGACTATTAGATGTTGAATAATGTTTTCGTAAAAAATAGGTACTCGTTATTGATAATTGATTATTTATTTGATCAATTGAAAGGAGCAACAATATTTTCTAAGATAGACTTAATATCTGGTTATCATTAGTAAAAGTTTTTACAGGAAGACACTTTTAAAATAGCATTTAGAATAATGTATGGGCACTTTAAATTTATTCTCTTCCCTTTCGAGTTAACCAACCCCCTAGCCGAATTCATGAACCTCATGAATAATATTTTTAAAGAGCATTTGGATCAATTTTTACTCATATTTTTGGATAAAAATTTGGTCTACTCCAAGAGCAAAGAGGAGCATGATCAACATATGAGAACTGTGCTTGAGATTCTTATAAAGAATCAATTATATGGAAAGTTAATAAAATTTAAGTTTTATACTCCACAAGTGCAGTATCTTGGACATATTGTTTCTTCCAAGGGGATTGCAATAGATCCCAAGATGATTGAAGCAATTATTGATTGACCAAAACCTAATTATGTAACAAAGGCACGAAGTTTTATGGAAATTGTACGATATTATAGATGCTTCGTCAAAGGGTTTTCAAGAATTACTCAACCCATTACAGACCTTCGAAGGAAATGGAAAGGCTTCAAGTGGATAGAGCAATGTGAAGAGGCTTTTCTAGTTTTGAAAGAACGGTTGACAACTACATTGATCTTATAATTGCTTAATCCTAATAAATAATTTATAGTTTGCACATATGCATCAATTGAAGGGTTAGGTGGGGTCTTGACCCAAGATGATGTGTTTATTGTCTATGACTCCAAAAAACTTAAGAGGCATAAGTTTAATTACACCACTCATGATTTATATTTTGCAGTTGTGGTGCATGCCCTAAAAAATTGGTGATACTATTTATTGAAAAACCATTTAAGTTAAATACACATCACCAGAGCTTAAGGTATATATTTACCAAACCCTTATTGAATGCCTGAAAATGACACTAGATATAATTCTTAGCGGAGCATAATTTTAGCATTGAATACATTAAGGGTAAGGATAATAATGTCACTGATTCTCTGAGTAGGAGAGGTCATATTACCATAATGGAAAAATTCTAATATGATATTTTAGATCAAAATAAATTATGGCAAGAAGAAGATAAATTGTGTTAGTCTTGTATTGGTCAGGTTGGGTAGAAACCTGGAGGGGATGCAGAATATGTTTACAAAATTGTTATTTTTCAAGTATAGATTGGTAGTCCCAAGTACAGGAGGATTTACAGAAACAATCCTTAAGGAGGCACACAATAATCCTTATTATGTGCATCCAAGAGGGGCAAAAATGCATAAAAATATGAAGAAAGCTTATTTCTAGCCAAGAATGAAATAAAATATTACCAATTATGTGGCCAAATATTTAGAGAGCCAAAGAGTGAAAGTAAAACATCTACATTTGACTAGAAATATATACCCACATGAGATACCTACACAAAATTTACAAGTAGTATCAATGGATTTCATAGTGGGATTACCTAAAATAATATTCAGTCATTATGTAATTTTAGTAATTATGGATAAATTAACCAAAGTCACACATTTTATACCAGGCAATGTGCTATATGACACATCTACGATAGCAAGTAAGTTTTTTATAGAAGTGGTAAAGTTGCACGATTTTACAAAAATTATTACTCTGATAGAGATTCTTTTTTTACTTTTTGAATTCTGGCAAGTATTGCATCAAGCATTAGGGACTAAACTGAATATTAGTATTGCTTATCACCCTGAGACATATGGACACACTAAGAGGGTGAATCAAGTGCTTTAATATATTTTGAGAATGTATTGCATGGATAAAAACATAAAGTTGGAAGACTACTTATACCTAGTAGAATTTGCATATAAAAAAGTTTACCATGTATCACTAGGTATGGCACATTTTGAAGCCCTATATGGGCGATAGTGTAGAACTTCCTTATCTTGGGATAATCCAGAATATCAGGTAGTGATCGAATTGAAAATGGTAAAATAAATTAAAGAATAATTAAAGAGGATTCAGTAGAAGCTGAAAGATACCACAGATCACAAGAAGAGCTATGCGGACCTCAAAAGAACACCGAGAGAGTATTTTGTGGGAGACAAAATATTCTCAAGGGTGAAGCCAAATAAAATTTCCATAAAATATTCCAAGCTTGACTCTAGATATGTGGGCACATTTGAGATTATAGCTAAGATAAACCCTATAGCGTACAAATTAGCTCTACTACCAATCTTATCCAAAATCCATAATGTCTTTGATGTGTCCCTCTTTAGAAAGTATAATTATGATCATAATCAAGTTTTGGATATTTCTAAATCATAGATGATTTATCCATTAAATATTGAGGTGCGACCTATTCACCTACTTGGTTTTAGAACCAAGAATCTGAGGAAGAGAAACATAGAGCAATGTTGGGTCTAATGGGACCACTACTCAGACATGAATGCTACATGGAAAGATGTGATAAACATGCAGTAATAATTCCCTTATTTGTTTGAGTAGATGTAGAATTTATCATAAAATTTTATTAAACTTCATGATATATATCATGAATTTTTATAAGTGTTTATATATATGCAAATGGATATATAATTGGATACTACGTAGAGTAAAATATGTCTATTAAATTACTGAGTAGAGTAGCTTGTAAATGTTTCGTATTTCTAAGTGAAATTATTTGGAACATATGAAGATGTATGTTTAACTAATTGTATTATGAAATGATATATGATGATATTATATGAAAATAATGATAAAATGTGATTTTATGATGAAAATTATCATTGAAATATTTAGTACTACATGGGAACAATAAAATTGCTTGAATATTTTTGGTTGTTATTAAGCATATGGAAATATAAAAAAAAAACTATTTGCTTAACATAGTCTAAAAACATAGCGACTATTTTTATCTCTAATGGGGGAAGATGTAATGACCCTCCTCACACGATTAATAGATGAAAGTTAAAAAAAATAAAATTACTTTTTTATTGTGAAACATGATACTACTAAGAGAATCTGTGAGTGTAGGACAGTTGCAAGATATCAACAAAAGGAAGCTAGTCAATGAAAAAGGGTAAGAAAGAGAAGTGATGATTCGGCTTGCAAGCACATGGAAACTCACACTTTGTTTATCATTTAGGTGAATTACAAATTGTATCTCTGCGTGAGTTATGTTTGATCGAATGTTGCTTGCTGGTATGAACAATAAATTTTTTAAAGTGGTAATTATGATGGAAGCCACTTTTTTGTTTAGACATGTGTGTGTGTGTGTGTGTTTTATATTTGGAATTTTATTTAAAAAAAGAAAGAAATAAGGTTTTCCATGTGTTGAAGTCTATATTATTAATATTGTTTGTTTTAAAAAATTAAGAGTAATTTTTCCATGTATTGAAGCATATATTATTATTATAGTGTTGCTTTAAATATAAGAGTAATAGTGGAGCATAAAGTTTAAATATTAGTAAGATTTAATTTAATAAATAATATGAGTGTGATATGTACTCCATATAGTTGTTGTTAGCTTAGACAAAGAATGCCAAGTTTTGTTGTATTCGTCGTGATGTTAAGTTATGCATTCGAAGTGGTGGAAATGAGTGTCTCGAATATCTGGCATTGTGCATGGGATATGATAAAAACAAATTTGTTGAGTTCTCCATATAGTTGAAGGGAAAAAAAGGTACGAGGTGAGAAGTATTGGGTAAAAAAACCTAGTGTAAAAAAAATAAGGTGTGCTTGAATACGGGTGAGACATTGGCAAGGAAGAATGAAGTGAAGTAACATAAGGAGTTTCAAAAACATATTACTCATCTTGGTTGTTCTATAATAATAATTCTTTGTGAACCAATATGAGAAAATATGGTTTCATTCTCTTGTTTGATGAATTGAGACTCATTTTTTTAGCTATGTTGAAGTAAAAATAAATTGTGTGCTTTTGTTTGTGTTGTTAAAATTATGGATGTCAAGTAGAGAACTACCATGTTGCTATGAGAAAACTATTTTGGTTGAAAGAAAAAAGATATTTTCTTTGAATCCTTATTGATTTTGATTGCTAAAAATAATTTTTGGTTGTGCATGAAAATTTCATGTAAGTTTTGTGTGTGAAATTAGAGGTATAATAAAAAGAAAGAATTTTGTTTTAAATTCTTTAGGTTATACCTCGAGCAAGGATATTTATAAACCTTTTATGGATACTACTATAGATTAGTATGAGTGGGTGTGTAGTATGATTCATAATCATTAAATTTGAGTTGTATCTGATCCCTGGTGGCATCTTATGACTTTCCCTATGCAGAACATTAACCAAATGATTGGTTGGTTACTATTTTGGATAAACCCGAATGCATGAGTTGTTATGATTAAGTTATGAGCAGTTCCAAGGTGTGTATAGGTGGGTGGCAGTAGTTTGTGAGCATGCCATGAAGTTGTTTCCAAAAAACCAAACTACAATTATGAATAACTAGTGCATGGATATCTTTGGGTTTGGTAAATAGTCTAGATTTTCACAACTAAGCATCTTGTGTAGTGGGTAGACCAAACCATATCCGGAAGGTAGTTTGTATTTATGGAAAATAAAAGGAACATCATCATGTATAGAAATTTATGGGTAAGGCCCTCTTGTAAACCTCGTTCTCCCTGGTCATGCTTTGTGTATTGAAAACTAATGTTGAAATTATTTGTTAGAAATGGATGTTGGAATTGTTAGTCAAATAAAATATTGACTATCATGGTATCCTTTGTTAATGGAAAATTTAGTAATTGAGTTATCCTTTGCAATATTTCTGAATTGTTGTTGTTGCTAAAGATCAAAAGAAAACTTAGCTACAACCTTGAAACAATTTAAAAGAGTAATAATGCATTTTTTTGTGCTAAGTTTAATTAACATAGATAACTTACCTCTATGTCATAGGGGAGAAATAATTAAACATTTATTGGAATGTAGGATTGTGTAGTTGCTATTAAAAGTGTTCTAGTAGTTTTAATTTTTTTTTAAATCCATAAATAAGCTTAGTACATGAGCAATGCTATAGTGGAACTTTAAAATACCTATTCAAATCTGGATTTGAAAGTAATGATTAAACATTTGAAATGGTATACAAGAATTGTGTCAAGTTTTGAATGTTAATGAATCCCATATAGACCAGTGTCAAAAAATAAAACCCCTATGTGCAAACTGAATGGGAATGATAATAACATGTTTGTATACTGCTAAGATAGTAGATTTTAAACCTAATGAGATGTAAATTGAATGGCAATCTCTAATTATATTGGGAATGAATACGATAGTCGAGGTATATCATGGTGGGTATGTGTGGTGGGACGATTCTTCCTTCTGCAAAAATTGATTCTATGAAAAGTGAATTTAGTTTCTTGCATGGTTTAAAATGAATCCACATAACTTTGTTAGGTCAGCATTATAACTCCTCAAAAGCTCTTAGAAGTAAGGTATCTTGTAAAGAATTTGGAATAGAAAATTATTAAAAAAATTAGTGAACAAAGAGTATATTTTGAGCCTTAGGGTTGGTGGCACTTCTTATGAAGTTATGTTAATCTGGTTTTTGAATGAATTCTATAGCTCTTAATTTTTTAAAGTATTTCATCTATAAATATAACCCTATACTTGAAATATGAGTGTATGTTTCCTAAGGTAAGGGACAACCTAGTAATTGTATATGAGATCATCAAGAGATTAAGATTTAGTAAAATAATAAAAACACCCAATATTGTTGAGGTGCGGGTATGCACACAATGAGCTTCAGGGCAACTCTTGACTGATATAATTGGTCATAAAATATGACTCAGTTAGATCTAGTATAAGAAGGTGGTATGGGACACCTTTTCTAGGTTTCTACTTGAAGAGTTTCCTCCTAGTTATTGCTAACCCATATAACATATGGGAGTACTTACTCCTTGACTTGATGTTAAACATATAAATCCCATAGTGGCTTCGACAACAACAAAGTATCCTCATACTCTAACATATGATCTTTATTTTGTTGTGACATGCTATCTCTAGCATAAAAAATTAATTAGGACTCTCATACTTGTTGGGTGTATCATACTTTGCATGAAATAAAAATTGCACAATCTCATTTTTGGTTAATCTCTTTAAAATAGAAAGTATAGGTGGTTTTATACCATGGTCTTATTCTTCAGTAGTCTTATTTTAACCCATGATATAATTATTTGGTGGTCTTCTTAAAATAGTAGGTACTAGTGGTTTTATCCCATGATATTATTTTTAGGTATTGTGGGATACATATATATTGTAACTACTTTGTTAAAGGTGCACTAGAATATGCATATGAATAAGAATAATAAGACCAGAGCATGAGGTGTCACTTTGAGTTTTTGTTGGTTTTACCAATCAAGGATTTCCATGATAAATATTCATGTTTATTGTGTATGCATATTATTTTTCCTTCTATTTTATGATTTTTTTTGTATTAATATCTCTAGAATAGGTTTATCAATCTCTTCATATGGTATTAGAGCATGGTTATTAAGTTCTAGGGGACATTTTTGTTGCAAGGGTTCAGTTCATCCTGAGAAGTGTAAGGGTATCTTGGATTTGTGATTAACCCATATTTTGAGTGGGAATTTTATGTAGGTGAATCTAGTGTGAATAAAGGATGGGATGCTTGTTGCTCTTGTAATTAAAAAAAAAGTGTTGAAAGGAGCAATGACATGGTTTTAGTGTCATATTTTTATGTTTTTCTAAGCATGAGATGGTTACCCATGTATTGAGTTGAAGGAATTATGAGGGTTGGTGTATCGTTTCCATGTGAGGTTTTGTGTGGGATTGTTTGTGTACCAATCTAGAAGGGACTATGTGGGCTAGTTTACCTTGTCCTTGTAAGGTACTATTGGATTGTCACATGATAGCACTTGGATAGTGTTGGATGAAATATAAGGGCATGTTATTGGATAACTCTTAAATGTTTTTGTCTCTTGTATAATGTGTGTGTTGTATTTGAATGAGTCATGTGTTGCTCTTGTGTGAAAGGGTGTCATGTTGGAAGGAGTAGTTGGTATTATGTATACATTATCGTAATGTTCCTAATATTCTGAAATGGTGGGTTGTTTTGTAAGAGATATTGAGCATGGTTGGTGCTTTGTTCCTATGTTGTGTAAGGATAAAATTTTAGCTTTGGAGCCATGGGATGGTTTAGTGGTCATGAGTCCTAAGATGCTTGGATGGAAAAAAGGGGACTGTGTGGGCACTATGGTAATGTACATTTCTCTTGTGTTGTGTGTATGCTATGTTGGAGGGGTAGTGGATATTATGGGATGAACTCAAATACCATGTGCTTATTGGTATTGAGAATTCCTAGAGCAGGTGGTTAGCATTGTGGCTTCTATGGTGTGTGAAGAGTTCGATTTGTGTTGATCTTATGTAAGGTAGGTGTGCGTGAAGAGGTAAACAAGCATGAAAAAAGTTTCCTATTCTTATGCAACATGATGTTGTGTTGGAGGAGCAAAGGATATTCTAATGGATAGTTTGTTGAATTTGGGGTCTACATGTCTAGCTGATTACCAAAGAGTAGGTCGTGAACTAAGTGGATTATGCATGTTATCATCAAGTATGCATCGAGAATTATTGGGAAAACCCAACTCATGTGGGTGTGTTTTAGTCTTTGGGTTAGTGATGGTGATGGTGATTTACATGATAGCAAGTCATAATGGATGAGGGTAGTATGAATGTTCTTTTGTTTTTATGGTAAGGTGACATACTAGAGAGCAACTGGAACTGTTTAATAACCCAAATCTACTCACTTGGTTGTCCTTACTCAATCAAACAAAGTAAGAAAGGTCAATTTATTATTTTTCAACCTACATTTGCTCAGGTTTAACCATTAAGGTTTCAAGAAATATTTTTTCACCCAATTTATATTTTTGATAAAATTTAAGTAGTACGACATATTAAACCAACTTTTGGATCACATGACTACTATAGATAGTCATCCAAGTTGACGAGATAGGCATGAGGATTGACAATCTCATTTAACATCCTCATTTTTGGCATGTGGATCGAATCACGATAGGGGTTGTTCTTTAAGGCTCATAACACCTAAAGGATTGACTCTTGCTTCCCCATCCCAAAACATTCTAAACCTTCAAATTTTAGTCATTCATGTTCGACACATTGAATGAAAGGGTTCTAGCATAAATATGCCATGTGTCTATCTAATTATCCCTAATTATTAGAGTTAGATAGAGCCTTGCCAATACACTAGCCTAGGTCTTGATCACACATATTCGATGCAACTCACGATCATTTATCCCATACCAAATGTTGATGCTAAATATTATCTAAGTTACCTAGGTATGGGACTTATCACAACACTATCAACCAATAATCTTGAGATGACATTCCATACCGTCTTCTCTTCAAAGGATAACCCAATCACATTTTTTGACCAATTATGTCAAACTATAAATTGCTCTCGATCTTGTTGTGTGCATACACGCACCTCAAAAAATTGGGTTTTATTTTTCTTCTAAAGACATCCTTATCACTCGATGCTTTAGCTCATAGGCAAGGTAGAGTAGTCTTAACTTTAAACTTAAGGTCTTGACAACCCCTATGAATTGTATACAACCTAAGCTTCTCAGGTAGTAGGTAGGTAAGATTTACCCTTATAAAAGGTTCATTGCCAATCCTTTTACACAACAGGAAAAAATATCATCATGCTATCTATTTATTTAACAAGCATAAAAGACAAATCATTTAATCTCATTTGCTACCTCAAATTTCTCGTTTTCAAGCACAAGAGCTATGATTTTACTTTCACTAAGAAACATAGTGGATACTTTCATACGAACTAAAAGAACACTTATGCATTTTATATTTCTATTTTCAACATACACAAGCAATGTAATCATAAAGAAGAGAATTTCTTAGACTAGCCAACATAAAAGAAGTTAGCTCTTATTCAAAATACTCATAATATTATTCTATATTGCATTTACATCTAACCGCGTGGGTTCACTTCCCTACATGGATTTCTATGTTTTGCTTTGGAAAGAATTATTTTTTGCTTATAGAGAATAATAACATTTCTTAATAAGACATACACTTATTTCATTTATCAAAAGTGGTAAAGCAAATATTGAAATATTAAGACCTGCATACAAGAGTCTAATTGATCATAGCCTTTAGGTTCTAAAGATTTAATTTTTAAAAATTGAAGGATGGGTGCTCCTTCTAGTGTTTAACTCTTTTTCTAAATAGAATTCTAAAATATATTTATTCTGTAATTCATGAAGAGCTTCCAAAGATAAACTATCATTTAAACAAGCATTTTCCATATAGTTCAACCATAGTGAACATTGAATGCAAACAACACTACTCATAAAATAAAGTTATCTTTCTCATAACATTAACAAAATAGAAAATCATGCTTTAACAATTTTTAAAAATTTTAAATAGTACATCATTGACTAGAATCTGGAGACGTAACATGACAAAATTTCGTACAACTTTACTAAATTTTGCCAGCGAATCACTATAATAAAATTTATAGATAATACAAATGCAAGGCTAAAAACCCTTTTCTAAAATGTTACATAATATGATCACTATTAAACTTGAAACAACACATCCAAGCAGAAAAAAATGACTTTAAATTCAAAAAATAGTTTGGGTTTTGAGCATGGGTGATGCAGGATCTTCATCGACTCAACACATCTTACGACTTTCTTAGATAATGTTTGGAACCAAGTATAACTAGATTGAAGAATTTTGGGTTTGCAGATATAGTGGGATCAGACAATGACTCATTCCTTAGATACATGCATTTCTAAATGTAGTTATAATTTAAAAAACAAACATGCAATTATTTTATTTAATTTGTTGCATACCAGTCAAGGCATAAAAGGTATTTTAACCAGGACGTCTGCTTCATCCAGACAACGCTCAACATAGCACATAAATACTCCATGTTATGTTTCTAGCTAGTCACTCAGCATATATTTTCCTTATGCAGTATCAAAATTCATTCTTATTTTTACATTCAAGCATAGAGACATGGAAGAGTTTTTTAAAAAGAAATAAAAATAAACACAAACATTATGTGCAGTCTATCTTCTACACATACATTCAAAAAACATGTAATTTGTTCCACATAGAATTAATTCCACATAGTCCATCAAATAATATGTGTAGTCTATCCTTTACACATGACTCCAAAAACCAAGGAAAACACAACACACATAATTCATTTATTTTAGAAGTAAAATTAATTAATATAGTCTACCTATCCAAAGAAACCACTAGGATATTGCTCGCTGAAGACTTCTCTAGGCTTCTTCTTGCTTTCACACCTACAACACTTTCACCAACAACTATCACATTTCCCTTCTCTCTAGTTTCTACAATCTGTCTTCTCCTCTTTCCATTTTGCTTTATCCACATTTTACCTTTACTTCTCCAACCTTTTCAAATTTTAGGTAGAAAGAGGGTCCAAATCATTATGGCACTATTAATTTTGGTTATGCACGATCTTATCGACATTACTCCACTCCAAACTTACCAAAAAACCCCAATTTGGATTATATATTTAAACATTGTCTTCCTTTAATTTTACTTGACCAAGAAGCCAAACATATAAAGTCAAACAAATCAATATTTTAAAATAACATGCAAAACACATTTCCATGCTATGTTTTAATTTTTATGCATTAAATTATCCCATTGCCTTTACACACACACACACGTATATATATACATGTGTGTGTGTGTGTGTGTGTTTATATATATTATATATTTTGTCAAAGATTATGGATAAGTCAAATAAATAAATAAAAGCTTGCTCCCAAGATCATCGCCACACACATAATACAAACACATTCTATCCTTGATTCAAACAAATAATCATTCCTTCAAAGAAAGCACACAGACTAACATTAAATAAAAATTCTACATGAAATGCAGGTGTGCAAGCATCAATGTACTTGCAATACAAATCATCACTTTCTTTTCTTACTCTTTTTCTTGCTGACTGATGGCTTTCCTTGTCATCCTGCAACTATCCTGAACTCACAAGGATAATCAGTAGTACCATGTTTTCACAATAAAAAAGGTAAGTTTATATTTTTTTATATCATGAGAGGAGGCTCATTACATTCTCCCCCACTAGAAACAAACACAATCCTTGTGTTTTAAACTAGTTGGAGCAAAAGAAATAAATATTGACTTCTATCATATCTTTTCATGAATCATAGAATTCAATTTTTTTAAAAAGAAACTCAAACAAGTGTTTTCATTTATTCTTCAATATCTTCAACATTATATCAGGAAAAAATCACGTCATATTTTCATATATGTAGCATATAATCTCTCTATAGATTATGTCAACATAAAAAAAACAATCTTTCATACTTCACCATATGTTCCAAAACATTTCATGAAGCAAAGCAAAACATTTATAAACTATATTATATAGGAATTGTACAAGCATATCTTACTCTACTTAGTATTTAGTTCCATTCCCATATATACATATGTTATATAAATTTTATAAAAAGTTTCAAAATAAAGTCTTTAACTACTCAAACAAGTAAGAAATTTTTTGACGCATATTAGCCACATATTCCCATGTAGCATTTTTGTCTAAGTAGTGGTCCCACTGGACTCGACATTGTTCTATACTTATTTTCCTTAGATTCTTGGTTCTAAAATCAAGTAAACGAATAGGATGGACCTCAATATTTAAAGGATTAGTCATCTGCAATTTGTAAACATCCAATACATGAGTGGGATCAGAAACATATTTACTAAAGAGGGATACATGAAAGACATTATGGATCTTGGATAAGTTGGGAGGTAGAGCTATTCTATAAGCTACATGACTTATCTTGGATACTATCTCAAATGGCCCTACATATATAGATTCAATCTTAAAGGATTTAATAGAAATCTTAGTTTATTTCACCCTTAAGAATACTTTGTCTCCCATAGAATATTCTGTCAATGATATTTTGAGGTCTGTGAAGCTCTTCTGGTGATTTGTGACCTCTTTTAGCCTCAGTTGAATTTTATTTAATATTTCCTCCATTTATTTTAGTATTTATGGTTTGATCACTAATTTTTCCTCTAAATTATCCCAAGATAAGGGAATTCTTCATTGTTGCCCATATAGAGCCTCAAATGGTGCTATTCCTAGCGATGCATGATAATTGTTATTGTATGCAAATTCTACTAGAAATAAGTAGTCTTCCCATTTGATGTGCTAATCCATGCAGTACATCCTTACTATATCCTCAAGAACTTTATTAATCCTTTCATTTTGACCATCTATCTATGGGTGATAAGCAATACTGATATTTAGTTTAGTTTCTAGCACCTGATGTAGCACTTGCCAAAATTTAGAAGTAAAACGAGAATCTCTATAAAAAATTATAACTTCTGGAAAACTGTGTAGTCTTACCACTTTTTTGGTAAATGTAGTGGCTACAATGATCATGTCATCTTGTACATTTCTTGTTATAAAATGTGTGACCTTAGTTAAAATTTTCCAATTACTAGAATTGCATCTTGCTTGAATCTTGTCTTAGGCAAACCCACTATAAAATCCATTGATAATACTTACCACTTTTGCATGGGTATCTCATGTGAATATAGCTTTCCAACTGGGTGTAGGTGTTCTGCTTTCACTTTCTAGCATTCCAGACACTTTGCCACATAGTCAGTAATATCTTTCTTTAATCCTGGCTAGTAATAATATATATATATTTTTAATTTTCATGCATATTTTCCCCCCTAGGTGTGCGGAATAAGGAGTATTATGAGCCTCCTTAAGGATTGTTTATTTTAATCCTCCCAAATTAGGGATTACCAATGTATTTCTAAAAATAGCAAGTCATCCTTGAAAATGTAATCTATTTCTTTACCAAGTTTTTGCTCAACTTGGTTCATACAAGTTTGACAAAACTCATCTCTTTTTTGCCATATTTTAATTTGATCCAACATATTGTATTGGCATTTTTTCATTGCAATAATACGTCCTCTCCTACTTAGAGCATCGACAACTTTATTTTATTTTACTTTAATGTATTCAATGCCGAAGTTGTATTTTTCTAAGAATTCCATCAAGTGGTGCTGCCTAGCATTTAATAATGGTTGAGAAAATATATACCCCAGACTTTGGTGGTCTATTTTTAATTCAAAAGTTTTTCCCAATAAATAATGCCACCAAATTCTTAGGGTATGTACCACCGCTACCAATTCTAGGTCATGAGTGACGTAATTAATCTCTTGCCTCTTATGTTTTTTGGATTCATAGCAGGGTTATGCATAGTGGTGAATCTTCATCATTGGGACGAAAATTTGCATTTTCAAAAATTCAAATTCACAAATTTGGGGGACCCGAACATCGGCCATTTACCTGAAAAAAATTTGAAACAAAAAATTTTTAGGTGTCAATTCACCATGCATTGATAATAGTATCACGAATATTTTTAAAAAATTTCCAGCAATCCCGTCTAAATAGAGGACCCTTTTCACCCTAAAATTTTAAAATTTCTAAATTATCCCGCCCAATTAGCCAAGTATACCACTATATATAACTAACACCCCATCAATACTTTTTCATTTCTAGACCCTGTTTTATACTAGATGGATATCTCGAGCCAGTTATACAGTAGATCAGACACATTTTTGCACCATATTGTACCCTATTTTTGCACTACATAATATCTTGTTCTACATCCAAATGATATACAAACATTGTTCTACATCTAGACGAACTATCGGACCTTGTTCTACATTTGGATAATATTTAGACCCTCTTATGCATTCAAACGAACTACGAGACCCTAATCTACATCTGAATGATATACATATCCTATTCTACATCTAAATGATATCTAGATGCATCTTAATGATATCCGAATATTTTTCTGCATCCAAACAGACTACCAGACATTGTTCTGCATTTGGATGATATCTGAACTTTGTTCTGCATTCGGATGATATCTGAACCTTATTATGGATACAAATAATATACGAACCTTGTTATGCATCCGAACGGACTATTGAAACTTATTCTGCATTCGAACGGACTACCGGACCTTATTCTACATCTAGATAATATTCAGACCCTATTCTACATCTAGAAAGACTACCAAACCTTATTCAATATTCGAATGATATGCGGACCTTGTTCTACATTAAAATGATATTTGGACCCTATTCTACATTCAAATGATATTCGAACCTTGTTTTGCATCCAAACGGACTACTAGATCCTGTTTTGCATCCGAACGATATCCATACCCTATTCTATATTCGGACAAACTATCGGACCCTATTTTGCATCCGAACGAAATTCAAACCTTTTCTGCATCTAGATGGACTACCGGATCATATTTTGCATCCAGATGATATCTAGTCCCTATTTTGCATCCTGAAGGACTACGAATCATGTTCTGCACAAATTCGATATCCAAACCCTATTTTGCATCCGATCGGACTATCATAACCTATTTTACAAAGGAAAAAATACATCTATTTTTCATCTATTTTGCCACCCCCTGGACCCCCCGATGACGTAGTAGGGGAGCATTGCCCCCTACACCCCCATTTTTGGAGTGGGTCCAAGTGCGGCTGAAAATAAGACCTCCAAATTAGAGAGAATCAAGCTCCACAACCAATACCATGTTCTGTACCCGATTTGAGATCGGACCTTTTTCTACACCTGGTTCAAGGTCAAACCATTTTTTGCATCAACCCATGGCTGGATCTCATTTTCCACCTGGTCTAGCTAGAACTTTCAAATTCGCCAATATTTTATAATTTAAAAAAAAATATTAATTCGCCATGTCCTCCTACATGAATTTGGTTGGGATTCGCCAGGGTTTCACAACGGATTTGCCATTTTTTTACAAGTACATTTCGGGTTTGACCCCTTATGCATAACCTTGATTCATTAGAAATTACTACACCATATTGAGTTAGGACCCCTCATAACCCTTCAATTGATGCATTAGTCTAGATTGTAAACTATTTTATAGGATAAAGCAATTGTAGGATTGACACCATCATCAACATTTCTATCAAAATCTGAAAAATCCTCCTCACACTGCTCTCTCCACTTGAAGCTTTTTCCTTTTCTCTAAAGGTTTGTAATGGGTAAATTAATTTTTGAAAACCCATTGAAAAACCGCCTATAATATCCTGCAATTTCCATGATGCTTCATACCTCTAAAACATTAGTAGGTGTTGGCTAGTCTAAAATTGCTTCAATTTTCTTTGGATCCACTACAATCCCTATAGTAGAAAAAATATGCCCAAGATATTTTACTTGTGGGGTATAAAAATCACATTTGGATAACTCTCCATACAATTGATTCCTTCTACGGATTTCTAGCACAATGCCCATGTGTTGACGATGCTCCTCCTTAATCTTGGAGTAGATCAATATATCATCCAAAAATACAAGTATAAATTGATCCACGTAACCTCTAAAAATTATATTCATGAGGTTCATGAATGTAGTTGGAGCATTAGTTAGCCCAAAAGATAGGAAAATAAACTCTAAATTTCCATATCTTGTTCTAAATGTTGTTTTAGAAGTGTCTTCCTCCCGAATTCTTAACTAATAATAACAAGATCTCAAGTCTATTTTACAAAATATGTTTACACCTTTTAACTGATCAAACAAATCATCAATTATTGGTAGAGAATATCTATTCTTGATGGTAACTTTATTCAGTATTTGGTAATCTATGCACATACTTAAAGTACCATATTTCTTCTTAACGAATAAGATAGGAGATCCCCTAAGGTGACACACTAGGCTTGATTAGACTTTTCTACAACAAATCATGAAGTTGTATTTTAAGCTCCTACAAATTTATGGTTTTCATTCTATAACATGATCTTGCAATTGGTGCAGCTCCAGGAAAAAACTCTATTGAAAAATTGAACTCCCTCTGAGGTGGTAATCCTAGAAGTTCCTCCAAAAACACATATTTAAAGGCTTCCAACACTGGATATTTTTGGAATAGATTAGATTCTCTTTTTATTTCCTCTTTTTCATTCAACTTGAATATGAAAGTTATATATCTTATTTTAATAACCTTCTTGATTTGCATTGCAGTAAACAGGTGTGGTTTAACTTCTTTTTGACTGAAATTAACTCTAATCCTTTGATTAGATTCATCCAAAAATTCCAGCTACCTTCCTTCAAACTTTAAAAGAGACTTATGCACTTTCAACCAATACACTCATAGAATGATGATGAACGCATGCAAAGGCGTCATATATAGATGCTAATTGGTTTTTCTTGTGGCAAGGAGATGTGGAAGTCAAATAAGCATTAGTCAAGATAGTCAGTTTTCCCTGAGCCTTACTCTACCTTCCAATTTTTAGCCAAAAATCTAGATCTAACAGGTAAATACCTCACTATTCTAGATGAGATAAAGCTATCTATTGACCTACTATCAATTAAAAGTTTCACTTCCCTATCAATTTTTTTTTCAATCAACAAGAATTGAGTAATTTGACCATCAAGTTCAGAACTACCTGTAGTAGCATAGATCCTATGATTAGCTTACTCTGGAACTTTTTGTGGTAGATCTACTCTATGGGAGTATTTACTGGCGTAGTGAGATCCTTTAAACACATAATATCTTGTTGGAGGAGCTTTGTTTCCCTTACTATAATTATATTTTATATTCACAAAAGTAGTTTTCCTGGCCGTTTATTGGCTTAGTGACTTCTGGTCATGTCTTCTTGGAAACTCATTTGCATATTTCATGTAATTACCATTTTGGTAATTAGTTTTATTTATTCCACTTTTCTTGTTCTGATCTCCTTCTTTGGTTTTCTTATTTATTTCCTTCTCCCATTTCATTAAGCCAACACTTTTTCCTTTTTGGATAGCTTCTGGTAGTTAAACCACTTTTTACATGTTTCTATTATGAGGCACAACTTATCAAGCTCTATCTTGATTAGTTTACTCTTGATCCTATTATATTCAGGTTCCTTTTCCTCATTATATTGGTTAGGTCAAAATATAACTCAAAATTCTCTAACAAATTCCTCCCACTTGATATCAACAGCTTCTATGCATGCCCTTTCTTGTAAGCTTTCCACAAATCTAGGGCTACTTCTATCATATTCATAACTACTAAAGTAGTATTAGATTTAGATAATAGAACCACTAAAGAGAAGTAGGACTCTAATTCACTTAACCAATTCTCAGCAGACTCATCTTCGCCTTTCCCACTAAACTTAGAGATTACAACCTTTTTCAAGTTTATGTCTAACTCTTTACTTACCCTGGCTCTTCCGATACTAGATATTTTAGGTTCCCTGGCCACATACCCTACCCTGTATAATCTAGTTCCTCTTTCCCCTATTATATTTTCTATTACCTATTGTTGTTGGGTAATGAATTCCTTTTTTTGAGCCATATGTGTTTTCTATTGGGCCATTTCTTCCCTTTACTACTTCATTTGAGTTTGTAGAAATTTTATAATATTTTCAAGGCTTTCTCCTCCTCTTTCTAGTTTATTTGGAGGTGGTTCATTGAAAATTTTCATCATTCTTTCATGATGAGGACCTTATTTTTTTATATTCGTTCTTGGTCCCCTTACAGGTCTTTCAGTGGTTTCGTCATCTTTACATTTCACAAGGTTTCTCAAGGACCCACCACGTAGCATTGGTGCCATCTTAACCTGTAAGTGAAACATGTTTTTTATTAGTTTGTAACAACTAATTTTTTTATAATATTTAGAGTCTACAACTTAGAATCAAGTCTACCCTAATATCATATGTAACAACCCAAGTCTACTCACTCAGTTTTCCGTACTCAATAAAACAAGGTAAGCAAGAAGGTCAATTCTTTTTGTTTCAACCTACATTTGCTAAGGTTTAGCCATCAAGGTTTCAAGAAATATTTGTTCACCCAATTTATATTTTTGATCAAATTTAAGTAGTACGACATACTATACAAAATTTTGGATCTCACAACTGCTACAGACTGTCATCCAAGTGGATGAGATATGCCACATCCTCTAATTGTGCCATTCTATGGATTCGACAATCTCATTTAACATCTTCATTTTCTGGTATGAGGATCAAACCATGGTAGGGGTTGTTCTTTAGGGCCCATAACACCTAAAGTATTGACGCTTGCTTCCCCGTACCAAAACATTTCAAACCTTTGACTTTTAGTCGTTCATGTTCGAAACATTGAATGAAATTGTTCTAGCACAAATATGCTATGTGCCTATATTATTGTCCCTAATTCTTGAAGTTAGATAGAGCCTTTCCAATATGCTAGCCTAGATCTTGATCACACATACTCGATGCAACTCATGATCTTTTATCCCATACCAAATGTCGAGGCTAAATCTTAGCTAAGTTACCCAGATATGGGACTTATCATATTATTATCAAGCAACAATCTTGAAATAACGTCTCATACAACATTCTATTTAAAGGATTGATCCAGTCACATTTTTTGACCAATTTTATCAAACCAAAAATTGCACTCTTGTTGTGTGCATACACGTACCTCAACAAACTGGATTTTCTTTTTCTTCTAAATATATCCTTATCACTTGATGCTTTAGTTCATGGGAAAGGTATTGTAGTCTTAGATTCAAGATTAAGGTCTTGACAATCTCTATGAAGTTTACACAACCTGATATTCTCAAGCAGTAGTTAGGTAATATTTACCATTATAAAAGGTCCATTGCAAATTCTTTTACACAATAGGAAAAAATATCATCATGCTATTTATTTCTTTAACAAGCATAAAAGACACAAATCATGTTATTTCATTTGCTACCTCAACCTTCTCATTTTCAAGCACAAGAGCTACAATTTTACTTTCACTAAGAAATGTAGTGGATACTTTCATGCAAACTAAAAGAACACTTATGCATTTTATATTTCTATTTTCAACATACACAAGCAAAGTAATCATAAAGAAGAGAATTCCTTAGACTAGCCAACGTAAAAGAAGTTAGCTCTTATTCAGAATACTCATAATATTATTCTATATTACATTTACATATGACCACACGGGTTCACTTCCCTACATGGATTTCTATGTTTTGCTTTCAAAAGAGTTCTTTTCTGCTTACGGAGAATAATAACATTTCTTAATAAGATATACAGATTTATTCCATTTATCCAAAGACAAAGAAAATTATTGAAATATTAAGACCTGCATACAAGAGTCTCATTGATCACAACCTTTAGGTTCTAAAAGCTTTAATATTCAAACATTGAAGGATGGGTGCTCCTTCCAAAATTTAACTCTTTTTATAAATAAAATTCTAAAAGACATTTATTCTGCAATTCATGAAGAGCTTCCAAAGATAAACTATCATTTAAACAAGCATTTTCCATATAGTTCAACCATAGCGAACATTGAATGTAGACAGTGCTGCTCATAAAATATAGTTATCTTTCTCATAACATTAACCAAATAAAGAATTACACTTTAACAATTTTTAAACATTTCAAACAGTATATCATTAACTAGAATATGGAGATGTAACATGGTGAACTTCTGCACAACTTTACTAAAGTTTGTCAGTGACTCACTATACTAAACTTTAAATATAATACACATGTAAGACTAAACACCCTTCTCCAAAATGTTACATAATATGATCACTATTAAACTTGAAAAACACTTCCAAGCAGAATGAAATGACTTTCAATTCAACAAAGAGTTTGGGTTTTGAGCATGGGCGACGTAGGATATTCATCGGCTCACCATATCTTACTGCTTTCTTAGATGCCATCTAAAACCAAGTACAATGGACTCAAAGAAGTTTGTGTTTACATATATAGTGGGATCAAATTATGGTTCATTCCTTATATACTTGCAATTCTAAATGCAACTATCATTCTAATAACAAACATACAATATTTTTTATATTTGCTGCACACCAACCAAGGCATAAAAGCTATTTTAACCAGGACTTCTACTATGTCTAGACAACACTTGATATAGCATACAAATACTTGATGTTATGCTACTAGCTAGTCACCTAGTATATGTTTTCCTTATGCAATATCGTAATTCATTTTTCTTTTCCCATTCAAGTGTAGAGGCAAGGAAGAGTTCGTTTTTTTAAGAAATAAAAATAAACACAAACTTTATGGGTAGTCTATCTTCTACACATACATTTGGCAACCAAAAAATTCGTTCCACACAATCCATCAAATATTATGTGTATTCTATCCTTTACACATACCTTCAACAACCAAGGAAATTACACCACACATAATTCATTTCTTTTAGAAGTAAGCTTAATTTAAAAAGTCTACATATCCCAAGAAACCACATGGATATTTCTCACTGAAGACTTCTCTGACCTTCTCACTTTCGCACCTATAACACTTTCACCAATAACTATCGTAGTTCTCTCCTCCCCGGTTTCCACAATCTATGATCTTCTCTTTCCATTTTGCTTTCTCCACCTTTTCCCTTCACTTCTCCAGCATTTTCGGATGACAGGTAAAAGAGGGTCTAAATTATTATGGTGCCACTAAGTTTGGTTATGCATGATCTTGTCGATATTACTCCACTCCAAACTTACCAACAGACCTCAATTTGGATTAAATATTTAAACATTGGCTTCCTTTATGTTTTATTCGACCAAGAAGCCAAACCTATAAAGTCAAACAAATCAATATTTTAAAATAACACATAAAACACATTTAAATACTATTTTTTAATGTTTATGCATTAAATGATCCCATTGCCTTTACACACACACACACACACACGCACATATATATATATATATATATATATATATATATATATATATGCTATACCTTTTGTCAAAGATTATGCATAAGTAAAATAAAATAAAAGGTGGCTCCCAAGATCATAACCACACACACAATACAAACACACTCTATCCTTGAGTCAAACAAATAATCATTCCTTCCAAGCAAGCACACACACTAACATTAAATCAAAATTCTACATGAAATGCAGGTGTACAAGCGTCCATGTACTCGCGAGTCGAATCATCACTTCCATTTCTTACCCTTTTTCTGCTGACTGGCTTCTTTCCTTGTCATCCTACAACTATCCTGCACTCACAAGGATCATCAGCAGTACCATGTTTTCACAATAAAAAAAGGTAAGTTTATATATTTTTATATCATGAGAGGAGGGTCATTACACATTGGTTGTTAGTGTTGGAGAGCTCAAGGAGGAAACATTTTCCATGAGAGGAAGTGTGGCTAAGCTATAAAATAGAACGTAGGAGAGCTTGGTGTCTTTGGCTAAGTTGTATAAAGAGGCAATTTTATGTTGAGCAGTGTTGCAGACACTAAGCCAGGCATCAAGATCCAATTCTTCTACAATCAAAGTCTTGATAGGTGAAGGAACTAGAATATTGAGCTAGAGAGATTTGGAACTTCAGTCCTTTGGAGGTTCCAAGAGGTTAGAAGTAATTAATTTACCCATTGCAAAGACTAGCGAGTCAATGCGTATTAGTTAGTGGAAGGGCAAGCTTGATTCATTGGTGGCCAAGATGCATGTATTTGAGCTTATGCTTGTTAAAGAAGCATGGTTCTTGATCCATAAAGTTGATGTATTTCATGGGATTGTGGCACATGGTGGGCAAGGTTGTCCACGAGCTGGTCGCCCTTATATATGTTGTGTGTGTGGTGATAGCAGCAGGCCAAACTTGTATGTCTTCTACTCTTTGGTGCTGGGAGTACCTAAAGAGAGTGGTTGAAATTAAGATTGCTCTTTGGTGCGAGTGCCTAGAGAGGAAAATCTAAGTTATGTCTTCTCTTGTGCACAGAGTGTGCATGAGAAGACAAAATGAGATACTATGAGGGAAAGAATTGTCTCAACTTTCCTCTGCACCTTGAGGTGCCATTATCATTTGAGAAATGGTACATACACGATTTGTGTGGTTAAGATAGACCATATGGGAATTTTAAAAAATCCGTATGCTGGAGGCTGTGCCAATTATCCTCTTGATTATGTGAGTGGCAAATTCAATAAAGAAGAAGTACAATAATTTGAGTGGCAAAATCAATGACGACTGATGCCGCACGCACAGTAAACGCTGGATTCTATCAAGAAATCTGTGTGCTGGAGGCTGTGCCAATTATCCTCTTGATCATGTGAGTGGCAAAATCAATAGAGAAGAAGTACAATAATTTGAGTGGCAAAATCAATGACGACTGTTACCGTACGCACAGTAAGCGCTGGATTCTATCCAGATTTTCCTAGACATTTTTGAAAAGTACAGTTTATTTCTATAATCTTCTTTTTAAATAAAGATTTAAGTTGAATTTTATGATATCATGTTAATATAACATGTAACTTCAAAAACATTAAACTTTTTGTTTTTAACGATAAAATTTGACTAAGTTACTACAATCGTACGATATTATTGAAACTTGAGTACGTTATCCCCACCAAAACATATATAATAATATATTTATATTATCTTTATAATAAAAAATTATCATTTTAAAATTATATGTATTTAAATATTATTCTTGGATGATATTAAGTACACATCCAAAGATTCAAACCATGAGAGACAATTGGTGGGTAGGAAAATCATATTTTAATATTTATATGGTTGTTTTTATATTGTTAATTGTTTTTTTTTTTTTTAATTTATTATAGACATTTAGATATATCCGTTTGAATGTTTAACAATATTTTATAGATTTATATTTATATTTTTATTGTAATTTTATTATATAAAATTATAACATTATATTTTACTCAATATTATACATCTTATAATTTTAATATTATTTAATATTTCAAACTAACTAATGTTATATACCATAATATTGGGCATAAAACTATATCAACTTTATTCTTTTTTTTTTACTATTAATCTTATTAATTAACTTAATTATCAAACCATTTAAGAAATCCCTTAAATATATAAAATATGTTCTTCCAAGTTAATATTAATGCTTGAATGTAACGACCTTCCTCACACGATTAATAGATGAAAGTTAAGAAATAATAAACTTATATTTTTCTTGTAAAACATGGTATTACTGATAGACTCTATGAGTGCAAATGTAACGACCTTCCTCACACGATTAATAGATGAAAGTTAAGAAATAATTAACTTACATTTTTCTTGTAAAACATGGTATTAATGACATACTCTATGAGTGCAGGACATTTGCAAGATGTTAATAAAAGAAAGCTAGTCAACGGAAAAAGGTAAGAAAAGGAAGTGATGATTCGACTCGTGAGCACATAGAAACTCGTGCTTTGCATATCACTTAGGTGCATTGCAAATTACAACTTTGGGTGAGTTATGTTTGTTTGAATATTGCTTGCTGACTTGGAATATGAAATATTTTTAAATGGCATTGATGATGGGAGCCACTTCCTTGTTTAGACATGTTGTGTCTAATATTTGATTTTTTCTTTTAAAAAAAAGAAGAAAGAAGGTTTTCCATGTGTTGAAGCCTATATTATTAATATTATTTGTTTTAAAAATAAGAGTAATTTTTCCATGTATTGAAGCATATATTATTATTATAGTGTTGCTTTAAATATAAGAGTAATAGTGGAGCATAAAGTTTGAATATTAGTAAGATTTAATTTAATAAAGAATATGAGTGTGAGACGTACTCCATATAGTTATTGGTAGCTTAGACAAGAATACTGAGTTGTTGTATTGGCCATAATGGCAAGTTATACGTTCAAAGTGGTGGAAATGAGTGTCTCAAATATTTGGCATTGTGCATGACAGACAATAAAAACAAAAATGTACAAGGCAAGAAGTCTTGGATAAAAAACTTGGTGTAAAAAAATATGTCCTTGGATATGGGTGAGATGTCGGTAAGGAAGAATGAAGTGAAGTAATGTGAGGAGTTCAAAAAGTGTATTAGTCAAGTTGGTTGTTCTGTAATAATAATTATTTGTGAAGAATGTGTCTTCAATGGTTCAATTTGAGAAAATATGGTTGAATTCTCTTGTTTTATGAATTGAACCTCGTTGTTTTAGTTGTGTTGAAGTAAAAATAAAATGTGTGCTTTAATTTTTTTTGTTAAAATGATGGAATACTGGGTAGAGCATTGCCATGTTGTTGTGAGAAAAATATTTTGGTTGAAAGAATAAGATATTTTCTATTAATACTTATTGCTTTTGATTACTAAAAACAATTCTTGGTTGTGCATGAAGTTTTCATGAAAGTGTTGTCTGTGAAATTAGAGATACAATAAAAAGAAAGGATTTTATTTTAAATTATTTGGGTTATGCCTTGAGCAAGGATATTTATAAACCTTTTATGGATAATACTTTAAATTAGTATGAATGTGTACATAGTAGAATTTATAATCATTAATATTGAGCCGTATATGACCCCTAGCGATGCCTTATGACATTTTTGTGTGGAACATAAACTGGATGATTGGTTAGTTACTATGCTAGATAAAACTGAATGCATGAGCTTTTGTGAGTAAGCGATGAGTAGTGCAAAGGTGTGTGTAGGTGGGAGGTAGCAATTTGTGAGCATATCGTGATTTTTTTTCCAACAAAATAGACTGCATTTACAAATAAATGGTGCATAGATGTCTTTGGGTATAGGAAATAGTCTAGATTTTCATAGCTAAGCATCTTGTGTAGTGCATAAACCAAATAATGGTCAGAAGGTAGTTTGTTTTTTTTGGAAAATAAAAGGAACATCATTATGTATGGAAATTCATGGGCAAGGCCATATTGTAAACCTCGTTCTCCATGGTCATGTTGTGTATATTGAAAACTCATGTTGAAATTATTTATCAAAAATGGATGTTGGAATTGTTATTCAAATAAACTATTGACTGTCATGGTATCATTTGTTAATAGGAAATTCAGTAATTGAGTTATCCTTTGTAATATTTATGAGTTGTTATTGTTACTAAACATTGAAAGAAAACTCAACTACAACCTTGAAACTATTTAAAAGAGTAATAATACATTTTTATTATTCTAAGTTTAATTAGCATAGCTAGCTTACCTCTATGTCATATGGAAGAATTAATTAAACATGTCCTAGAATGTAGGATTGGTTAGTTGTTGTTGAAAGTGTTTAGGTCATTTTACTTTAAAAAACCATATATAATAACTTAGTATGTGGGAAGTGCTATAGTGGTTCTTTAAAATACCTATTTCGAACTTTGTTCTTTTTATATTTAAAAAAATAGAAAAATGGATTTGAAAGTAATGATTCAACATTTGAAATGGTATACTAGATCAAGTTTTACATGTTAATGAATCCCATCTAGACCAGTGTCGAAAAAGAAAACCTTTGTGTGCAACCTGAATATGAATGATAATAACTTGTTTGTAAACTACTAAGATAGTAGATTTCAAATCTAATGAGATATAAATCAAATAGCAATATCTAAATTATCTTGGTAATAGATCTGATAGTCGAGGTATGTCATAGCAGGTATGCGTGGTGGGACAATTCGTCCTTTTGCAAATATTGATTCTATGGAAAATGAATTTGGTTGCTTGCATGGTTTAAAATGAGTCCACATAACTCCTCAAAATGTCTTAGAATTAAGGTATCTTGTAAAGAATTTGACATGGTAATTTATCAAAAAAAAGTAGTGAACAAAGAGTATATTTTAGACTTAGGATTGGTGGCACTTTTGATGAAATTAGGTTAATATGGTTTTTGATTGAATTCTGTAGCTCCTAATTTTTTAAAGTGTTTCATCCATAAATATAACCCTATACTTGAAAGAGGAGTGTATGTTTCCTAAATGAAGGGACAACCTAGTAATTGTATATGACGTTATCGATAGGTTAAGATTTAGTGAAATAACAAAAACATCCAATGTTGTTAAGGTGCAAGTATGCACACAACAAGATTTAGGGCAACTATTGATTGTTAGAATTGGTCATAAAATATGACTCAATCAGATTTGGTATGAGAATGTTGTATGGGACAGCTTTTTCAGGTTGCTACTCGAAGAGCACTGTGATAAATTTCATACTCATTTAACTTAGCTAGAACGACCATAGGGTTCGGTATGGGATGAACCATTGTGAGTTATAATGTGTATGTGTGATGAAGTCCAGGGTCAAATAATGACATGATGCTAACTTATTTTGGGAGAATGGAATTACCAGTTAGTCACGGAGGTATAAATATGCTATCGTCTTCCATATTTATTTCATAATTGGTCAGCTAGTTAGTCGAAGATTTAGTATGATGAGGAAATAGAAGAAAGCGTCTACCCTCTAGGTGTTATGGGCCCTAGAGGATAACCCTTTCCATGGATTGGTCCTCATGCTAGAATACGCAGATGATAAATGAGGGCAACCAAATCCAAAAAATAGCATCGTAACAAGATTTGGTCGATATCGTCCACTTGGATGACTGACTGCAGTAGACCTAAACCTAAAAGTGGTTTTTATGCCTGTGTTATGTTATCTATATGTAAATTAAATTATTTGGTGATCCAAAATGATGTTACCCTAAAAACCATTTATGGAATCTAGGAAAACAATTTTTACGATTGAACAATAAACTTTTGAAAAAAAAATATCTTGTGAAATTGAGTGACCTTTATTTCGTGCAACCAGGTGAGTAGTTAGACCTGAGTTGTTACATATAGTATCAAAGAAAAAATAATTGTAAGTTTTAGATTCTAAATTTGAAATAGATTAGTTGATATAAACTAATATACTACCTCTTTCACCTACAAGTTAAATGGTATGAATGCTGCAAGGTGGGTCCTCAAGAAATCCTATGGGAGGTAGGGAAGAGGAAGTCACCAAAAGACCTGTAAGGGGACTAAGAACGAGTCTAATGTTTTAAGGTCCTCAACGTGAAAGAAGGATGACAAGGATTAATAAGACTCCTCAGAATGAGAATGGTGTGGAGGAAGGGAACCTTGCAAAGGTGGTGCAATCACAAAAACATGCAATATCAAATGGAAGTGATGGTCCAACAAAAAAATCACATGTCCAAACAATAAGAATTTATTGTCCAACAATAGCAGGTCACAGAAGACTTAACTAGGGGAAAAGAAACTGGATCATATAAGACATTGGAAGCACCAAGGGAACCTGAGAGATCTAGTACTATAAGGACAAGGATAAGTAAGGAGTTGAACAAGAACTTGAAAAAGGTCATAATTTCCAAGATTAATGGAAAGGGTGATGGAGAATCAACTAAAAATTGGTTAAGAGAACTAGAGTCCTACTTCTCTTTAGTGGATCCTCTAAATCTAAGACTCTTTGGTAATTATGAATATGACTAAAATAGCCTTAGACTAGTGGAAATATTATAAGAAAGGGCATGGAGTTGAAGTTGTTGACCTCAAATAGGAGTTTTTCAAGGAATTTGGAGATAGATTCTTGACAAGGCAATATTACGTGGAAAAATTTGGAGAATTCTCAAATTTGTAACAAAAAAACATGTTACTATGGGATTACCACCAAAATTTTATACCACTATTAAAATATGCATCCCAATATGAAAATAATGAAGAAATGAAAACATAGAATTTCATTCTGGGATTACATCCTAGAATCATAACGGTGGTAAATATGCACAATCTTGTCAATCTACCTATTGCATTTGATTTGGTATGAAAAGAGGAAGCTAATCACAAAACAATAAAGACATATTTGAACTATCAAAATCTATCCAAAAAGGAAAAATATGAACTTAGAAAGTGGAAAAGTGTTGGCTTCATGAGGTAGCAGAAGGATCAAAATAAGAAACCCAAAGGAGAAGATCCGAATAATCAAGGTGGCAAACATAAATCTAATTATTAGGGTGGAAGGTTCAAGAGATATGCTAAGGAGTTTCCCAAAATATAGGACTAGAAACCCGCAGGTCAAGAAAGGTCTAGGGAAATCATGCCTTTGAACAAAAATGAGAATAGCAACAAGGGAAATAGAGCTCCACCAGATGGTTTCTACATATTTCAAGGATCTCATTATGCCAATAAATGACCCCTCAGACATGATCGACCTCTGGAAGACCTAGAAGAATCTAGCCATAAGATATTTGTGGCCACAAGTAGTTCTGAATTTAATGGTCAAATTACTCATTTCTTAATGAATTTTAAAATTTTTGAAAAAAAGTGCAAATTTTGATTGGTAGTGGGTCAAATGATAGCTTTATCTCATCTATATTAGTGAGGGATTTTCTAGTTATACCTAGATTTGTGGCCAATGGTTGGAAGGTAGAGTATGGTTCAAGGTAAAACTACCATGTAAATCAATACATGTTTGATGCTCACATATGCTTGCCATAAGGAAAGACTAATTGGCATATATATGTGGTACCTTTGCATGTGTTTGATATCATTATGGAAGTTGATTGGTTAAAGGTACATAAGACTCTTCTAATTTTGATGAGAGATGGATGGAGTTTTTGAATGAATCTAATCAAAGTATTAGAGTTAATTATGGATGAAGAGAAGTCAAACCACACTTATTGACTACAATGTAGATTAAGAGGGGTATGATCTTCATAGTTAAGTTGAATGGGAAATAAGATACTAAAAATAAATTTTATTTCTTCTAGAAACACCCTATTTTGGGAGCATTCAAAGATGTATTCCATGAGGATCTACCAGGGTTACCTCCTCAAAGGGAATTTGATTTTTCAATTAAATATTTACTTGGTGCTGCATCGATTGCACACTCACCATATATAATTATGCCCATAAAATTGTAAGAGCTTAAAATACAACTTCAATATTTGCTAGAATAAGGGCTAATCAAGCCAAGTGTGTCACCTTAGGGAGCTCCTATCTTATTTGTTAAAAATAAATATGGTACCTTAAGGATGTGCATAGACTATCGGATGCTGAATAAGGTTATTGTCAAAAATAGGTACTCGCTATCGATAATTGTTGATTTATTTGATCAATTTAAAGGAGAAAAAATATTTTCTAAGATAGACTTGAGATCTGGTTATCATTAGTTGAGGATTCAAGAGGAAGACACTTCTAAAACAATATTTAGAATAATGTATGGGCACTTCGAATTTATTGTCTTACCTTTCGGGTTAACCAACCCCCCCATCGCATTCATGAACCTCATGAATAACATTTTTAAAGAGCAATTGGATCAATTTGTAATCATATTTTTGGATGAAATTTTAGACTACTCCAATATCAAAGAGGAGCATGATCAGCATATGTGAACTGTGCTTGATATTCTTAGAAAGAATTAATTATATGTAAAGTTAAGCAAATGTGATTTTTATACTCCACAAGTGTAGTATCTTGGAAATATTATTTCTACCAAGGGGATTACAGTAGATCCCAAGAAGATTGAAGCAATTATTGATTGACCAACACCTATAGATGTAAAAAATGTGTAAAGTTTTATGGGAATTACATGATATTATAGATGGTTTATCAAAGGGTTTTCAAGAATTTATCAATCCATTACAAACCTTCAAAAGAAATGGAAAGGCTTCAAGTGGATAAAGTAGTGTGAAGAGGCTTTTCAGGTTTTGAAATAAAGTTTGATAACTGCATCGATCCTGCAATTGCTTGATCTTAATTAAATAATTAATAGTTTGTACGGATGCATAAATTGAAGGGTTCGGTGGGGTCTTGACCCAAGATAATGCGATTATTATCTATGAGTCGAGAAAACTTAAGAGGCATGAGGTTAATTACACCACTCATGATTTAGAGTTGGCAATTGTGGTGCATTCCCTAAAATTTTGGTGATATTATTTACTAAAAAAACTATTTAAGTTAAAGATAGATCACCAGAGTTTAAGGTATATATTTACCAAACCCATATTGAATTCCCGAAAATGATTCTAGATAGAATTCTTAGCGGAGTACAATTTTGGCATTGAATACATTAAGAGTAAGGATAATAAGGTCACCTATGCTCTGAGTAGGAGAGGATATATTATTGCAATGGTAAAATTCTAATATGATATGTTAGATAAAATTAAATTATGGTAATAAAAGATAAATTTTGTCAGTCTTATATTGGTCAGGTTGGGTAGAAACCTGGAGGGGATGTAGAATATGTTTATAAACCTGTTGTTTTTAAAGAATAGATTGGTAGTCCCTAGTACAAGAGGATTGAGAGAAACAATACTTAAGGAAGCACACAATACTCCTTATTCTACACATACAAAAGTGGCAAAAATGTATGAAAATCTGAAGAAAGCTTATATCTAGCCAAGAATGAAAAAAAACATTACCAATTATATGGCCAAATATTTGGAGTGCCAAAGAGTGAAAGAAGAACATACACATCCGGTTGGAAATATAACCCACATGAGATACCTACACAAATATGACAAGTAGTATCAATGGATTTCATAGTGGGATTGCCTAAAACAAGATTTGGGCATGATGTAATTTTAGTAATTCTGGATAAATTAACCAAATCACATATTTTATGCTACAAAATTTGCAATATGACACACCTACGGTAGCAAATAAGTTTGTCAATAAAGTGGTAAGACTGTAGGATTTTCTATATGTTATTACTTTGATAGAGATTCTTGTTTTACTTTTAAATTATGGTAAGTATTGCATCAAGCATTAGGGACTAATATGAATATTAGTATTGATTATCACCCTGAGACAGATGGAAAAATTGAGAGGGTGAATCAAGTGCTTAAAGACATGTTGAGAATGTATTGCATGGATCAACACACAAAGTTGGAAGACTACTTATACCTAGTAGAATTTTCATATAACAACAATTACTGTGTATCACTAGGTATGGCACCTTTTGAAGACCTATATGGGCAATGGTGTAGAACTTCCTTATCTTAGGATAATCCAAAATATTAGGTAGTGATCATATTGGAAATGGTAATATAAATGGAAGAAGAATTAAAAAGGATTCAGTAGAAGCTGAAATATTTTACAGATCACTAGAAGAGTTATGCGGACCCCAAAAGAACACGAAGAGAGTTTTCTGTGGGAGACAAAGTATTTTCAAGGGTGAAGACAACTAAAATTTCCATAAAATATTCCAATATTGACTCTAGATATGTGGTTCCATTTGAGATTGTAGCTAAGATAAGCCCTATAGCGTACAAATTAGCTCTACCACCAATATTATCCAAAATTCATAATGTCTTTGATGTGTCCCTCTTTAGAAAGTATAATTTTGATCCTACTCATGTTTTGGATGTTTCCAAATTTGTAGATGAATGATCCATTAAATTTTTAGGTGCGACCTATTTGACTACTTGGTTTTAGAACCAAGAGTCTAAGTAAGAGAAGCATAGAGCAATGTTAGGTCCAATGGGACCCTACTCAGACAAGAACGCTACATGGTAACATGTGGTAAAAATGCAACAATAGTTCCCTTATTTGTTTGAGTAGATGTAGACTTTATCATAAAATTTTATAAAACTTCATGTATATATATATATATATATATATATATATATATATATATATATATATATATATATATGTATGTATGTATGTATGTATGTATGTATGTGTGTGTATATATATATATAAACAAAAGATATAACATATAAACACATACATACATACATCATTTGTATATGTATGTATGTATGGATGTGTGTGTTTATATATGTTATATCTTTTGTTTATCATACATACATACATACATATATATATAAACTATCTATCTATATATATATGTATGTATGTATGTTATATCTTTTCTCAAATATTTTGCATAAGTCAAAAAAAAGAAATAAAAGGTGTCTCCCATAATCATCGTCCCTTACACAATACAAATACATTCTATCGTTGAGTCAAAAAAACAATCATTCCTTCCAATAAACCACACACACTAACATTAAATCAAAATTTTACATGAAATACAGGTGTGTGAGCATCCATGTACTTGTAAGCCAAATCATCACTTCCCTTTATTACCCTTTTTCCTACTGATTGATGTCTTTCCTTGTCATCCTGCAACTATCCTACACTCACAAGGATCATTAGCAGTACCATGTTTTAACAATAAAAAAAGGTAAGTTTATATATTTTTATATCATTAGAGGAGGCTCGTTACATCCTCCCCCACTAGAAACAAACACAGTCCCTATGTTTTAAACTAGTTGGAGAAAAAGAAATAAATATTGACTTCTATCATATATTTTCATGAATCAAAGTATTCATTTTTTTTAAAAGAAACTCAAACAGTTGTTTCCATCTATTCTTCAATATCTTCAATAGGATATCAGCATAAAATTACATCACATTTTCATATATGTAGTATATAATATCTCCATAGATTATGTCAACATAAAAAAAACAATCATTCATACTTCATCATATGTTCCAAAACATTTCATGAAGCAAAGCAAAACATTTACAAACTATATTATATAGGAATTTCACAAAAATATCTTACTCTACTCAGTATCCAGTTCCATTCCCATATATACATATGTTATATAACTTTTGTAAAACATTTCAAAATAGCCTTTAACTACTCAAACAAGTAAGAAAATTGCTTACGCATATCAGCCACATATTTCCATGTAGCATTTTTGTCTGAGTATTGGTCCCACTGGACTGTTAGAATAAGATAATATTCTCTTAAATTCCACTAGGATAAACACACTTGAGTCTCCATTCCTCCACGTGTCAAGAGAACTCTGAGTGGTGTCTTCATCAGGTCTGATGAGTTGTTGTAATCCAACGGCTCCCATTGATAAAATTTGCTATTTATACAAAGTTGATCCTTGGAATAAATCAATCAGTTCTATTTTTCTTCTTCAATATCTTGTAATTCTTTGCATATCTATTTGGAAAATTCTAACATGGTACCAGAGCATGATAAATTCTGCTAGAATTCTCCGTTGAAGGAAGTCTTCTTAATTGGTTCTTAATATTCTTCTTCTTTATTTTTTAATAAGAAAAGATTTTATATTTTATCTTAGATGCAATTTTTTTTAGATATTTCCTTATGGTAATTATTTTTTTTCAGATTTTTTTAACTTATGATTTACCATATTAAAATATTTGTTTTAAATACCCTCTTCTATTGTATTTATTTATATTTTATTCTCCTTCTTCAATCACAATTCATACGACTTCATTGCCTTACCTGCGTTATTTCAAAGGAGGTTCATATAAATCTAGCAATCCTTTACGAGGCCATTTTATTTTATTCCCATAAAAATTTCCTATGTTTTTTCTCCACAATATTGTAGCCAATTCGGATTCCGTAACCTTCGCTGCAACTATAATGAAGAAAACATAGCCTTTGTGGGAAATCTTATAATTATTATTTTTTTTAAATTGTTAAGTCTTCGTCAAAATTTATATTTGGATTTCCCTCTTCGCTTCAATGAAAATGATATTGGTATAATTATTAAACCTAAGTTCTATATCCTTTATAAGCACGTGGCCTTGTTTATGACCATTAAGGTTTGGTGCGATTGAAACTTTGCCTAACGACATATCCAAATCTTAAATTTTTTTTATATATTTAGCAATTTTTTCTCGATCTTCTTCTTGTTATGTCCTTCGGCACTCCAGGAATCCATAGATATTTTTTACTTTATAAGAACTTAATTTGAATGAAAATATATATCCTTTTTCTATGAGAATCATTGATAAAGTTTAGAAAGCCCATTGTTGTATGTTTTTTGCAAAATTTTTTGTTTTGCAAGTTTTTTCGAGGCAACTTCATTAGCATCAATGTTTGTTTGAGAACTACTCAATGTATTAGTTAAGCTCAATGTTCCTTTGAAAACTGTATAAGCTATGGTACCATAGTTAAGGTCAACATTCTAGAAATGGCAATTTTTACCTTCGACTGCCAATGCCGTGTGGAAGTCACTTCATGTGGAGGTCATCGGGTCCTAGTCAGATTTTTGATCATCATCCCCTCTGGAGCCTTCCTCTTCGAAACACTGGAAAATCGACGTCGTCTTCTCGCCTTGTCTAGTGTCCTCTCTGCCCTCTACTGCATTCACTGGTAATGATATAATTTTTTTATTATTTTAAATCTAATCTTTCAGTGTAGAGAAAGTGCTACTAAAATACATCCTCCAAAGGTGTGACTACTTCAGTTGAGTTCGAGAAGTATGCAGTAACACCAAAATTTGAGAAATCTTGAGAGCATTGAGACAAACGATTTCGTCACCTCTGTGGTGCCAAAACTTTCTGTAGACACCAAAACAAAATCGATTTGATTATGTGATTACAAGCACTAACCGAATTGACATACGTGCCCCTAGGGCAGCCCCCAGAGGTTAAACAGTGGTCCTAACCACACCCACAATAGTTTTGGAAGGTCAGAGGTCAATTTGGCACCTTTCAGGAACTTTGCTCCCTACTCGTTCCACCTTGGGATGATTACAAATTGGTATTCGTCCCACCCAGAGATGATTAGAAGCATTCACTCCAGGGTGGGGTGAATAGCAGGTTTGACGGGCAAAAGGTCAAACCTTGACAAATGGTAGCTCAGATCCACCACTCAACTCCACCTTCAATGCATGGGAGTGCGAGTGAGCATTTTTTAGCTCAAAGGGGCAGTCATAGAGGTAGTCATGGAGCCCTTAATCAGGGAGGAATATTCTCTCCCCTGGGAAGGCATGATGGCCAAGTGGCACCTCTACATGCTCATTCACAAGAGACCCTCAGGTCTATAATATGGTGAGTCTTCTCACCCCAAAAAATGAGAGAGCAAGAGAATTTGGAGCAATGGAGTGCTACCAAATTACATCCTCACCCCTCACTTGTGCTTCTTACATCCTTGATCTCTCTTTTGGAAGGGAGGTTATTGGGTGAACATTGGAAGTGCAATCCAGACCCAAAACCCAAACATTTGGCCACAATATCCCATCCAATTTGCCGAAATAGCCCCCTAGGAGGTTTTGGACCCATCCCAAGTGGATTGGTGCCAAAACCAAGCCCCAAAAAGCGGGCGTCTTGCCCTCGGGTGCCCCCCGCACTACTGCAGTTCTAATCACCCCAACCCAAAGTGATTAGAAATATGTAGTAGATTTCCTTACTATTTATTTTGCATTTTATTTTGTCTTTCATATATGCTACCATTCTGATGAGTTTTGACAGTGTTTTCATTAACATATAGGGAGCATTTTTAGATACAGGGTGACCGGGGATGAATCTACCTTTTGGGTCATCTCAAAATTCCCCATTTTGCCTAACCCCAACTTTGCAAGTGTTTTTGAGGCCTCTAGATGGGTCATTTAGGATGTTGCTTTCTGACGTTTTATGACAGTCCTAATCGTCCCACCCTGGAGCGATTAGAAATATACAGTATATTTCTTGACTATTCCTTTTGCAATGTGTTCCTGATAGTTTTTGCATGCTTCTTTCCAAATTTCATCTTATTTTGACATGTTTTGATTACTGTTTTAATTATTTCATGCATGCATTAACCGAAGGCCTTGGGGATTGCATATTTCCCTCCATCCGTAGGTGCTATTAATCGTTTGCCATTTCTTTGAATATGGGATATCAAAAATAGGGGGGGAAAAGGAACTATAAATGCATTCATGCAAGTGGCAGTGACGTTTGGCCCACCCATTTCAAATGTGGGCACACGAAAGATACCAAAGGGAAGCGTACCATTCATGGTGTAACAAAACTATATCTAACGCTCCTAGATCCTAAAAAGGAAGTAGACGTATTGTAACCTAGTATCAAAGAAAAATTAATAAAAATAAGGGTTGCACTTTACATTTGATTTATATGTCATTTCAGTTTGTTTGTTTTCCCTTTTTCATGCACTTTAGTCCTTTGTTCATTTGTAGGACTTAGTGTTTCATATGCTTTTGTTTGCACCACACACGGTATGCCATATGGGATTTCATATTATTGTTATTTTAGTGGTGATCACGGTGGGACCATGTCCCCTAATTTTGGGATCAAAATTTTGTGTTTTTGCTTTCAGTGTTAATCCTTCAAGCGTTGGACTGCTGCTCGTGCCACCCTGTGATGAATACAGACTAGAATTCATGCCACCCTAGGATGAATAAGGAATTCGTACCACCCTATGATGAATACATATCTACTATTCGTCCCAACCCGGGATGATTAGCTCTTCGTGTAGTTTTTGAGCAGAAACTAAGGGGCATCTAGTGTGGGCAGAGAAGAGGTAGGTTGTCTGAACACTCTCTGTAATTTTCTATCTCTGTTTCTATGATTTTTCTATTTCTTTTCTTGCATAGGAAATTTTACTGCATGTTTCCTTTCTTTGCATAAGTAAAAATAACCACACTCACCATGATATAATCTAAACATCAAGGCATTGGTTGTCAAACCCCAACACTTGATCAAGACCAACGGTGGATTTTATCACCACCTTGGCTTGAATTTTGCATGCATAACCCTGATCGCTATTGTTGCTAGACGTAAATCCTAACGAAAGTTGACCAAGTGTATCTGGGGTGATTCCCAGTGCATGAGGATAAGTCTTCAATGGTAGGTGTCAAAAATAGAGTGATTCCCATTTTGTACCACCTATGTTCCACATACTGTTCTGCTCTTGCGTACCAATAGTTTCCCTCACATAAGGGCGGGTATATTGAGAGGTTCAATATAATGGCTTGGCAGTGGTATATTGAAGGGGCGACCATTTTGGGAGACATAAGAGCCCTCATATTGCATGTACAACAAAATTTTTGTTACAAGGTTTTGCACAATAAAAATCAAAACACACTAAACCAGATTTAGGGCACACCTTTAATCTATAAACGAGATAATCATTTCTTGATTGTGTGGTCCTTTTTTGTTTGGTGCAACATAAAAAATTGTAAAGAAGATAAAAACCTACATATCTTGTAGAGAGACAACACCATGGTATACACCCATAGCCAAGCCCAATCACAGATAGAAGCTACAAAAAGTGTACAAGGGGGCACAAGTCGCCTCTGCTATAGCCCTAAGGACTTGGTCATACCACCTTGGTGGTCTGACCCACAAAGTAGTCCACATCATGCCATGATAGAATGGGACTATAGAGGCACCACTTTGAGGGGCACGCCCATGCAACATAGACCCTTTCAGGAGGAGTCCATACACGTGGCACTCAACATAGATAGGAGGGCTCCATTAGACACTCGTTATGAGTGGCCACCGTGTAATGAAGCATTAGAACAACATAGGGTCCATAAGGAGGGGCCATATGATTACATCATCCCTCCTCTACCCCTTATTACTATAAAAAACAATAGGCCAAATACAAAGTGCAAGGCTCTTCAGACAGGGCAAGCCAAATCTGCCCGCCCCTTTCACATATACAAAAGGGAGCATGGGCAAGACCACTACATTCCTCAATAGAAATACATAGTGCGGGAGCAATGCGCCTCTATACCTGGTATTTATCAGGATCACCCACTAAGGCTAGATCCTCGGATGAATGCCGCTAACCTCGACAAAGGGAAGTGACCTATAGAGATATCGGATCACCACGACCAATATAGATGTGTAGGGGAGGCATCTAGGCCTCCTAGACTCAAGACGATAGAACAAATCAACTTGGAATTTTCCAAACATGTCACTCATAGAGCACAAATCATGCAGCTTGAGCAAGATCAACAATAGTTAGAGAACCTATACCGCCTTAGCAAAGAGTGCATTTGGTGTCATACAGACGAGTTTCTCCAGAACACTATGCTTGAGAGGGTCCCAACCCCTCACACGCATAGGACAAAGTTGTATGAGAGGCACAACCCCTTGGTGCAAGACAGGTCTCCACGACCTTATCAAATGTTGCCTCCAAGACCTCCTAGACCTGAGTGAGAGACCACCCCTAGAGCCAATGATGGGTACCCTCCACGGATACCCACCCATGTTTATAGGTCATGCCTAGGAACTCCTCAAGAAGCCTATGATGAATTTGAGCAAGAAGAAGAGCGAGTTGAAATGCCCTACCAAGGCAAGGGGGGTGTTATCCGGCTACCCCTCCATAGGCCTCAAGTTACCCACAATTCACAATGGGAACAAACCAAGGAGGAAGAAATCAAATCTTCTGATGCATACAAAGAACTGCTAGAGTGCTTAGAGTCTATGGAGACCAAGAATTTTGGGCCCCAAAAGCCCACTTTATGCTAGCTCCACAGTCACCCTGTGCATCCTTCAGTGCCTGTACCTCCATACCTTGAAGACTTTAAAATGCCTCAATTAGAAATATTTAGAGGGGATGAGGATGCCCAAGAGCACGTGAAAATATTCTTGAGCCAATGCTTTGGCATTTAGGACAATGATGCTTTGCTTCTGTGAACATTTATAATCATGTTTGCAGGCCCTGCATTAGATTGGTTTACCCAGTTGCCGAAGCATAGCATCAGTAACCTGGACCAACTAGTGGATGTGTTCCTCAAAAATTTCACCTTCAACACCAAGAAGAAGGCATCATTAAGCGACCTAGCTAGCCTCAGACAATATGATGCTAGCTAGGTCATGGCAGCCTATGGAAATTGGTGGAGAACATTGCTTTCAAAGATACCTTACCTCCCTCCCATGGCTGACCTAACCCAAATGTTCTCAAAAAGTTGCCTAAGATCGATCTTCGTGCTATTGCAGCTGCAACAATACGCCACTCTTGAGGAAGCTCTGGCACAAGCCAGAATCATTGAGGAGATCAAGATATAGGATGACAAGATTACCAAGCCATGCAAGAAAGAGTGGCCCAAGAATTCCAAAACTAGGTCCATGCAACCGAAACTCACTATGGTCAATTAGGTTGCCATAAACATACCAAATCCTACACAGACGACATAGCCCCCAAAGGCTAATTATCAGGAAGTTCCTCTTGACAGTTATGAAAAGGAAAATCATAGGCAAGAGCAGAATCAGTAGCGTTGCCCTAGATGATAATTCAAACCCTAAACAGAGTCTAAAGACTCCTTGTTTGATTGCTTCTCCGTAGTAAACTTGATAAACCTGCCAAAAATTCAACCTATAGACCCCAACGTGCCAAAACCCAAGGGCTATAGGGAAGACTTGTACTATAGATTTCATCGATAGAAAGGACATGACCTTTATGCATGTTGGAAGTTCAAAAGCTTAGTGCAAGACCTAATAGACAATAAGACACTAGCGGTGGATAATCCTGTGGTGCCAAACAACCAACAGATGGAGGTCTTCAAAGACCCCCTGCCTACCCATGATGCACAGGCAAAAACCCTTCAAGTCAATGAGGTGACACAAAACTGCCCCATTCAGGGGTATGTAGGGATGATAAGCATAGTTACTCGAAATAAGAGGTACCCAAGCACAACTGCCCCCACGGTAGCTACAAGAGAGGTTCCATCAATGTCACAACCTCAACAACACCCTACGTAACCTCCCCTGCCTAGACTAGTGGCCACGATTTAGAATAAACTTACCCAAATTTTAAGGACCATGTTGGCTAGGCTCTCCATCTATGAGCTCATCCAAAAATCATCGTCCCATCGGGAGGCTCTAATGGAGATATTAAAAGCCATCGAGTTGCAGCCCCACGAAGCAAACTCTTTCAACAACTTTGTGGGACATGTAAAATGATGTACAAAACCAGTCATCACCTTTAGAGAAGACAAACTAAAATTGGTGACTGGTGATATGGCGTATCCACCCTTGCACGTCATTGCACGAGTCAAGAGGATTCCATCTAAGGGGGTTTTGGTGGACACTGGCTCGTCCAGTAATATAATCACAATAGTGGCATTGAAGCACCTCAAGTTGCTAGCATCTCACATTGTGGCCTCCACCTATACTCTTAGAGCATTCAATGACGCGATATGCTCGACGGTTGGCATAATTGTCCTGCATATCCAAGTGGGACAAAAGACTATTCCTACGTTGTGCCACATCCTGGAAGGTGAGATGGCCTCCAATATCTTGTTGGTCCGGCCTTGGATCAGGGACATGAAATGTGTCCCTTAGATAGCCCATCAATGCCTAAAGTACACATACAAAGGGCAAGTGCATGTAGTCTCGACAGACGTAGAGCCCTTCAAGTATTGCAATACGTTGCAGCTGATGCCATAATTGACCCTTCCATCGCCACATTTAGAATTTCAGTTGAATCCATCCAGATAGGGTTTGATTCCGTATACATCCCCGCTGTTAAGTCCCTCAAATCCCTAGCTAGGTCCATATTCATCGTCTGGTCCTTCACCTACGGTGGCCACATCGAAGGACAATGGGAAGAAACCCCTAGAAGAGGCACCGCCATCAGTCTCAACCATCTCTATCGAAGAGGTGCCTAGCCAAATTGAAGTCGAGACACCTAGCTCACCCGACATGGAGTGGACTCAGGAAGAACTCCCATTCCCTCCCCCTCAACTACCAATGATCATCATTGAGATGGCTAATACGGGCCTGGGGGAGTACCTAGTGTGGAACATCATAGCAACACTCGTTCTTGAGTCCATGCAGGACATAGGGAGACCTCACCTCCCCATCGGCACTATTGTCCCTTTGGGCTACCCACAAAATTAGACAAATTTTGTATATGGGGGCCTCGACAATGACATTGAACCTTACCTGCAAGAGGAAGAGGATGAAGAGCCCTTTGCTAAGAACGTCAACTATTTTTCCAACCTAGACTTCACTTTAAAATACCTTGGCCAATGTAACTTCACTTTAAAATACCTTGGCCAATGTAATTGGCATGGATATGGGTTGGGCATATATGAACAAGGGGTGTGCATTCTTTGTCAACCAAGATATCAGATGTCATACGATAAATCAGGAGTAGGGTTCAACCACCCTCTGCCCCTTGACATCTTGGTAGAGAACATGCAAGGCCTTGGGATAGGCAACAAGGATGGGTTGGCACAAGATCCTAACACAATGTACACATTGGGGGATTATCTCCCATTACTAACAACCAACCTTGTTGACCTCAACAACCCTTTTCCTTCGATCGAGAAAGGAGAAAGTTCAATAACTTACCTCCAAAAGGGATATAGACAGGGCCAAGAAGGATCTTCAGAAGATGAGTCAGAGTATGAGTTAGTGCCTTGGGACCCTTTCGAGTCTGATAGCAATCACTCGCAAGTGACGCCCATAGATGACTATCAGGAGAACTTCATGACAATGTTCCCCTTCAATGCTCCAATCGAGCAAATGCCACCTCAAGAGAATCAGGTCCTCCCACAGAGAGCGAAACAACCCCGATGGGACCAAATTAACTTGCTCGAGCAAAACGAGCCTCACATGTCACAAACAACTGTCGAAGCCAACGAAGGCCTATGGATATCTGATAGTGATTATGAAGACGAGACTGAGATGGCATATCCTAATCATATGCGGTAGCAAAAATACCCCATGGACATTGATGACATGTTTGAACAACTAAACATGGGGCCAAGGCATAGGTGGCATTTGAACCAAGAACAGTTGGACCAAGTGTTGCATTTGCCACTTTAGGCATACAGAGAGCACCCTCCACCCAGAGACCTTATAGAGCCATCAATGCCAAGGGTAGACCCTATCCTTTTATCTACACATAGAGCCAATCCATTTGTGCCAATACCCACACAACTAGATCCAGAGCACAAAAATCATGAAGGATGTCCGAGTCACCACCCGCATCGTAATAGAGACCAAATTCACTTCATAAACATGATCTTCATTGAATTAACTGCCCCCATCTGCAATCCAGCCGATTCGGCATGACCATTGTATCTAAACCTAGATGCCATAGACTGGGATCACGCTAACTCACCACCATCTCCATCAGAGTACTGACCTTGTGGTGAGATGCTTCATTTCACCCCAAGACCAACTCAGGATATCTTCCATGCTGAAGAGGAAATTGACGTTCCAAACATAGATCTAAATTTAGCAAATGATATCCACCTGATCCCAACTCCACACTAGTTGGAGGACGGGTCCCACATGTTAGTCGAAGAGACGACTGACGTAGACATCGGCTCTGATCTAATGAATCCACAAATCATCAAGCTGGGGGTAAGTCTATCCCCCGAAGAGCAAGCCAATTACATTGCCCTTCTCAAAGAGAAGAAGGAGGTTTTTGCATGGTCCTACAAAGACATGTCGAGGCTAGACCCGCAGCTAGTCACGCATAATCTAACGCTTGATCCGACAGTCAAGCAAAAACTATGTAAGATGCACCCAACAGTAGCCTTAATGGTCAAAGATGAGCTACAAAAGCTGTTGGATGCACAATTTGTCATCTACATGGATTACCCACCATGGCTGTCCAACATGGTACCCATCAAGAAGCTGAATGGGAGGATTTGCATATGCACCAATTTTTGAGATCTAAACAAAGTGAGTCCCAAGGATGATTTCCCCTTGCCTAGCATCGATGCATTGGTAGATGCTACAACAGGCCACAAAATGCTTTCCCTCATGGATGGTTTCTCGGGATACAACCAGATTCGTATCAATCCCGATGATCAACTCAAAACGGTGTTCACAATGCCTTGGGGGACATTTTGTTATAAGGTCATGCCCTTTGGCCTTAAAAACGTTGGCGCCACCTACCAACGTGCTATGACATACATCTTCCATGATCACATGCATAAAAATTTGGAAGACTATATGGATGATTTGTTGGCCAAATCTCTTTTGTGCCTAGATCATCTCGATGACTTAAGCAAGATCCTCGATCGCCTCATCGAACACAAAGTCAGACTAAACCCCAAGAAGTGCGTGTTTGGCATCACATCTAGAAAACTCTTGGGTTTCATAGTCTCAAAATGAATAATCGAGGTAGATCCAAAAAAAGTCAAGGCAATCCTTGAAATTATTCCCCTAACCACCATCAAGCAGCTCAGAAGCCTCTAGGGAAAGGTTGCATCAATCAAGCGCTTCATAGCGCAACTATCTGACAAGTGCCGACCCATGAATAAATTATTACACAAGGGGGTAGCATTTCACTGGGATGACGAGTGCTAGTCCGCCTTCAATGACATTAAACAATACTTGGCTTCGCCACCAGTATTGGCACCACCTAGACCAGGAGTGTCATTCTATTTGTACATCTCAGCTATTGAGGTGGCACTGGGTGCCATGCTAGCCCAAAAAAATGAACTACATAAAGAGCAGGCTACTTACTATCTTAGCCTCACCCTGGTCAGTTATGAACTTAACTATGCATATGTCAAGAATCTATGCTTAGCAGTGGTATTTGCTACCAAAAAGCTATGCCACTACATGCTGAGCAATACGACGTATGTTGTGTCTAAGGAGAATCCATTACGGTACATGATGAGTCGTACTTATCATAGTAGTCGCACGATGAAATGGATCATGTTGTTGATGGAGTTTGACATTAAATTCATTGGACATAAGTCCATCAAAGGTCAAGTCATCACCGATCAACTAGCAGAGGCTCCTCTCAAAGATGATCAACCTCTGACCATAGAGCTACCCAATGATGGGGTCTTCCATGTCTCAGAATCACTAGATTCTGATGAGCTTGAGTCACAGGCCGATATAACCTTATTCTTCGATGGTTCTAAATGTGAGAAAGGGGGTGGCACGAGAATTGTATTCTTCACACCATAAGGGGATCCAATGCCTCTATCATTTAAAATTGATTTCCCATGCACCAATAACAATGCTGAATACGAAGCCTTGCTCATAGGTCTTTAGACAACCATCACCATGAACATCAAATGCTTGAACATATTTGGTGATTTGTTGTTAATTGTCAACCAAGTAAAAGGGGTATTCCAATGTAAATGCCTAGTTCTATAGGCCTAAAAATCCCTTGTGGATAAATCCTTGGAAAAACTTGAATGGTACGACATCGAGGCACTCCCTCGATCATCGAATCATTTTTCGGACACTATGGCCTCCTTGGGGTCACTAATCCTACAAGACCCTTCTGGTGAGATGACAACCATTCAAGTCAAAAAAACTATCGCAATCCGTGATGGAGCATGCAAGCTCTGACATAATGCCAAGAATCCACCTGATCTAGATTGAACCATCTTAGGATAGGTTCACTCGAATCCATGATGGCCTAAATCACGCAAATTGGGGGTCCTTGTTCTCCCCTATTTCCCTTAATAGCAACACCACACTATTCTTACAAGTTTGTTCTCGCTCAACTTTTTCTAGGGACGAACTGCAAGAGGGATTGGCAGTTCATACCATCGAGGTTTCTGATCAGCAGGATTGGTACACACCCATAAGAGACTACCTCAAGCTAGGTAACCTCCCACTTGGATTGATGCATGCCGTGAAAAGATCATTCAAATAGAAAGCGACAAAACATGTCTTGCTAGGAGACATTTTGTACCATCAAAGCTACGAAGGGATCCTCCTCTGTTGCTTGGACTAGTAGGAGTCCGCTTGGGTGATCACCCAAGTGCATGATGGTACATGCGATGGCCACTTCAGCGGTATGGCCATCGCAAAGCGCATTCTCTGCATGGGCTATTATTGGCCATCTTTAGAGCGAGATTGTTGCGCGTATGTAAGGAAGTGTGTGAAATGTCAACACCATGCTAATTTGACACACGTACCTTCTCAGGCCTTACAGTCGATCCAATCGGCTTGGCCATTTTTATAGTGGGGCTTAGATCTAATCGAAAAGATCTCCCCTACGTCGTCAGGCCATCACACATTTATCATAATGGCCATAGAGTACTTCACCAAGTGGGTGGAAGCAATTTCGCTTACCTCTACGACTGGGACCCGCATTGCGGAGTTTATTTTACATAACATCATATGTCATTTTGGTATTCCATCCAAGATCATCTCGGATAATGGGATGTCATTTAAGAACAAATATGTGCGTGCTTTGACAACAAAGTACAAAATTTAGCACAGTTTTTCAACACCCTATTATCCGTAGGCAAATGGGCAAGCAGAGGCGTCAAACAAAACGCTAGTTGCCATCCTTAAAAATATGGTCACAGATAGTCATAAGGATTGGCACATTCAAATCCCACTTGCTCTTTGGGCTTATCGCACTAGCATTCGGACGCCCACTGGGGCAACTCCATTTTTATTGGTGTATGGCTCCGAGGCAGTCATGCCTCTCGAGTTGGAAATACCTTCCCTGTGCATATCAATGCAAGAGTTCATCGATGATGACACTGCACAGTAGGCCCGATTAGACCAGCTTACATTGCTCGATGAACGACGCATCAATGCTCTCGAGCATTTACGTATCTATCAAGAGCGACTTAAGAAAGCATACAACATGAAAGTTCACTTGAGGGACTTTCAGGTTGGTGACTTGGTCTTAAAAGAGAACCAACAAAATTCTAACTTGTCGCCCCATTTAAGGGATAAGTTCATGGCAAATTGGTTAGGTCCTTATGTAATCGATAGTAAAATAGGACCTAGAACATACCGACTCACCTCTCTTGAAGGAATCAAGGAACTAGAACCCTTGAACATCAGTCATTTGAGGCCATTCCATGTTTGAAAGAGCCATGGCCCACCCCAAAAGCTCCAAGGATTCCCATAATTGCTTGGTCAACCTAAAATTCCCCAAAGGTAACCATAATCCCTTTGGTCAAACCAAAAAGCTCCAAGGATTCCCATAATCGCTTGGTCAACCTAAAACGCCCCAAAGGTAACCATAATCCCTTTGGTCAAACCAAAAAGCTCCAAGGATTCCCACAATCGCTTGGTCAACCTAAAATGCCCCAAAGGTAACCATAATCCCTTTGGTCAAACCAAAAAGCTCCAAGGATTCCCACAATCGCTTGGTCAACCCAAAATACCCCAAAGGTACACATAACCCCTTTGGTCAAACCAAATGCTCCAAGGATTCCCATCATCACTTGGTCAACCCCAAAAGCTCCAAGGATCCCACAATCGCTTGGTCAACCTAAAACGCCCCAAAGGTATCCATAAACTCTTTGGTCAAACCAAAAGCTCCAAGGGTTCCCACAATCACTTGGTCAAAAACAAATATTCAAAAACAAACAAAAAAAATGATACTCAAAAATAACAAAAAAATTGCATCTCACTTCCATGCATACTCTTAAAAATCAAAACACAAAAATATAAATAAGCTGCATTAGGCATCGCATCCATACATGGCATATTTGTTGGTCATACACGTCATAAGCACCATAGACTGTAATTGCTAGGCAATTCCATCATTTTCCACATTCAGTCCATTTTGTAAACACATCCATCCAAAATAACACCATCCACATTTTTTATCATAGTCAGTTGTCTACTAATGTCTTTAGGGTTTTTCGTCATTCAGCTGTCTTTAGATTTCTGGTCAAATGTTGTACGAAGTTAGATTTTACAAAGGTAGAGTTTTACTTGGATCACACCTCGTTACGTAGCATCCCCACACAAGTTAAAACACATAAAAATTCCCAAGTTGTGTGAACGCAAGAGAAACCTACAAAGCAATCTAGGGTACCATAGGTGAAATGTTAGCCTGCTCATCCCCCTGTGTGAATGGTTCGAGAATGCTGAGAATTGAAAAAAGGACAAGCTCTTCCCCATCCAATTCCCCATAATAAATAGTGGTTAAAATCCACTATCAAAAAACCCCAAACACCTTTGATCCCCAAATTCGTAAGGATTCATACTACACGCCCCTGACAAGGATGGGTAGTCATCCCCAAGGCCTAAAAGATCAATGCCATTACATAATCAGATCCCCAATCACCTTTGGTCCCCAAAGTCGTAAGGATTCATACTACATGCCCCTGACAAGGATGGGTAGTCATCCCCAAGGCCTAAAAGATCAATGCCATTACATAATAAGATCCCAAATCACCTTTGGTCCCCAAAGTCATAAGGATTCATACTACACGTCCCTAAATAGGATGGGTAGTCATCCCCAAAGCCAAAAGGGATCAATTCCATTCACAAGCCAAAAACCTACGAGCTCAACTTTGAAACCTAAAATGCAAAATCAAATAACAGTGGTTATCACCACTATTCAAACCCCTTGCTCAAAAAGAAAAACAAAGAGAAAAATAAACAGTGATTTTCATCACTATGTATGAGAGCAAGTATCCCAACAAGTTGAGCAACCGAAAGATGCCTGAGCTTGAATCCCTGGAATTCTTAGCATTCGAAAAACCATCTAGGTGATCCTCATTACGGGTTTGGTGGACAACCTACCTGGCAATGGCGGTATCCTAAATGCATGACGATATGTCTATCACATTAGCTTTACGTGTGAGCAGACCAATGTTTGCATGTGGATGAGCTAGCTTATGGTACCTTAGATTATCCTGTGGATTAATCTTACTAAATACAACAAAGGAGTTAGTGGAGCTAATTAGGTGATCCTCAGTACAGGTTTGGTGGACAGCCTACCTGGCACTGGCGGTATCCTGACAAATACCACATAAACGAACTCAATCGCACACATAGGGATGTGAAATAACTTGGTCAAACTCAAGTCTGATTCGTACCTTGTTCAAAAGTCTTGTGAGATAAATGTATAGTCTTGGCTAGTTAGTTAAAACATCTGAATCTCAAAAAAACCTTAACTACATTCTAAAACAAATGTTGTACATGTCCATTCTTGCATCACCATCGGAAAATACAAAACAAATTTTTTTCACACATACAAAGTCATTCCATAAAGCAATCACATAGTACAGAAAGCTAGTAAATCCTGTATAGTCTATGGTGCCGTCGCCAAGTTATCAACAAATCATTTCATCCATTCCATATGCATACATCATATAATTAGAAACATCGCATTCATAATAACACATGCATACATCAACGTAAATAAATGTGCATAAAAATAAATAATAAATCACGACAAGTGTATAACCAAAAATAAAGTCATGTATATATATCACCAAAATGCTCGTAGGCTACAATAAGTCGGTCCTCTGACCTCACAAAAACATCAAAAACTCAAAAACCCCAAGCCTAGGGAGTCGGCCACCATGATCACGTAGGATCGGTGCGACTAGAACTACCCCCAGTGGTGTGGGTCCTATGGGACCTCTCGGGGACGATTCTTGCCGACCCTCGCATCACGCCCACTAGCGCTACCCTCACCCACCCACCTGCGATGAGAGGAAGTAGACTGCTCAGTCTCACTGTCTCTCGTTTGGCATGAAGATCCACCTCTAGTGAGCTCAGGTAACTGCCCACCGAGGCGGATAATCTCTGCCTCCAACTCCAACCGGTGTCGGACCCAATCCACCTCCCGTCGATGGTACGCAGCCAATGCATCATCACACTATGCCAACTGAGTTCGTAGGAGATCCCTCTCCCATGAAGCATCTGTGTCCCCATCCCGTTGATGGTACGTAGCCAATGCGTTCTCCCGCTCTACCAAATGAGCCCGTAGGAGATCCCTCTCCTGTAGAACCTCCTCATGCTCCTCATCTCGTCTCTGTAGTAGATCCTCCAATCGTGCTATCTCAGCGCGATACCTAGCCTCCATGTCCCCTAGGACTACCTGAGGCATGGGCATCTCCGGGACGGTGGGCTACTCCAGCACCCACTACTCTAAAATGTCCTATATATCTAGCTGCTCCAGAACCCCTAGGTCATCCCCAGTCAAGTCATCAACCTCCACCATATCTGCATCATCGAGCGGAGCTCCCCAACCCTCCCTCGATGCCTCCACATCCTCACCACCTACTGTTGTCGCATTCGCGCCTCCTAGAGGCCCCTCACCCCACCATCATCGCATCATCCACCACTGGTCATACTCTATAGTCACCTCGACATTGTCCATGTTGGGGACATCAATCACTACATCCGACTCCTCACCCAATGGCTCAATGATCGACCAGGCTAGAGTCCTCTCGTCGCCTCGACGTCGATAGATCAAAGGCTCACCAAGAAATCCCTAGCACACCCCAAACTATCGAGTCACCCAAACATACGGGAAGTACTCCTGCTCGATCCCATGTTGCCCGATCAACCACCTCCTCCTATGTGCCTGCCAGAGCCACTCCCCAACCTTAGGATAGGCTGGACAGTCCCGATATGGATGCCAGAACACCTCCCCTAGAGCAAGAAATGAGAAGGCATCGACATAGTGCCCTACGACACCTGCCCACCGTCGACTCTGCCCCTGCTCCTCTGACCTCCACCATAGAGCAGCATAACCAATCTCCCTATCCACCATCTCTGCCCGAGTGGTCCAAGGCAATCCCTACGATCGCTCCATAGCTATGTGCTACCACCCCCAAGCATTGCAACAAGTAGCTGCACCCAATCCCCTTCCACCTCTGGCAGCGGACCTCGTACAACTCATCATAAAGCTATGCCTGTAATGTCTGACCCCACCTCATAATCAGTGGCGCTGAGGTCGAACACTCCACAAGTCTAAACACCACCTCAAGCAGGTTCCAAGGGAACCTCGCACCTGAGGAGTCGAGAAGTAGCATGTTGGAGATGAGAGTCATGAGTAGTGCATGCCTCACCCCCAACATGCCCTTCTCCAGCCACCACCGCACCAAAATCCTACCAATTAGGCAGTCCCCCTCTGCCCTCTCCATCGCCTCATCCACCCCCATATTCGTCGCATGCCCAAAGCACCGTGTCAGCACCACCATCCGCTGATCATGAGGAGTAGTCCGAATGGGCAACCCATCTATCGAAATTCATAGAATTCGATAAACGTCCTCCAGAGTCACTGTCATCTCCCCTATTGGGAGATGAAAGGTGTTGGTGTGGGGATCCCACAAATTGATTAGGGCAGTCAGATATGCCCGATCCCCCACCACAGGCTCTAACCGAGTCACCTGCTTGAGCCCAAGGGCATCAAGCCACTCCCAGTCCGCCATAGTCAGCACCTCCCGTGCTTCAGAAAATACCATCGGCTGACGGTACCGACTCTTCACCACCTGCAAAACAAAACAACACAAAAACATTAAAACATGACAACAAAAATAAAATGTACAAGCAACATTAACAAAATGTATAGCAAAAACATTCTAAAATTCAAATAAACTATATAGACACAAAAAAAAAACACTGTACAGACAAACAAATTACAAAATTGCAAACTAGGGTTTTTAACCTTATTTTGAATAAAAAAACAAACAAATCACAAAAAATTTCAACCTAGGGTTTCTAACCTTAGTTTAAACTAAAAACAAAAAAATCCAGCAAAACAAAGTACAAAAAAACTGTATAGTAAAAGTACAGATCATCAAATAAAATTGTACAGAACTAAAACACATATATAGCAATGTATACAAACAGTACAACAAAAACATTTAATAAACTGTATAGCAACATTAACAAAATGTACAGTACAAACATTCAAAAAAAAATCAATAAACAACGCAAAATAAAACAAAATTTTAACCTAGGGTTTTTAACTCTAGTTTAAACAAAAAACAAAATAAATGCAAAATATTTTAACCTAGGGTTTTTAACTCTAGTTTAAACAAAAAACAAAAAAACAAAATAACAACATTTTAACCTAGGGTTTTTAACTCTAGTTTAAACTAAAAAACAAAAAACAAAATCAAAACAAATTCTTTAACCTAGGGTTTTTAACTCTAGTTTAAACTAAAAAAGCAAAAAACAAAATCACAACAAAATTTTAACCTAGGGTTTTTAACTCTAGTTTAAACTAAAAAACAAAAAAACAAAAAAACAAAAAAACAAAAAAACAAAAAAACAAAATCAAAACAAAATTTTAACCTAGGGTTTTTAACTCTAGTTTAAACTAAAAAAAAAACAAAACACAAAATCAAAACAACATTTTAACTTAGGGTTTTTAACTCTAGTTTAAAATTAAAAAAAAACAAAAAACAAAATCACAACATTTTAACCTAGGGTTTTTTAACTCTAGTTTAAACTAAAAAACAAAAAACAAAATCAAAACAAATTCTTTAACCTAGGGTTTTTAACTCTAGTTTAAACTAAAAAAACAAAAAACAAAATCAAAACAAATTCTTTAACCTAGGGTTTTTAACTCTAGTTTAAACTAAAACAAAAAACAACATAACACAAAATCAAAACAACATTTTAACCTAGGGTTTTTAACTCTAGTTTAAACTAAAAAAAAACAAAAAACAAAATAAAAACAAAATTTTTAAAAAAACTAGGGTTTTGATCTTAGTTTAAAACAACGCAACAAAATACAAATATAGAACAATTAAACTAGGGTTTTGATCTTAGTTTAAACGGAAAAATGAAATATAAAATAAATTACGATTTTGAATTGTAAAATAAAAACAACAAAATAAATCGTAGGAGCACCTACCGGTCTTGCCTCGGCTTTTCCAATCGATGATCCGGTCTGTGCACTCATGGTATCCATGAAATCTTGACAGCGCTCCGCTACACAGACTTGAACTCCTCCTCCTCACAACTCTAAATCGCCAGAAAAAATAAATGCAAATGAGCCCAAAACCTAGTTTTGGCCCTTATATAGGCTTTTAGGCCTGTAATCGTTCCACCCTGGGATGAGCGCTCTAGTTAGCACTCGTCCCACCCTGGGAAGATTACAAAACTAGTATTCGTCCCACCCAGGGACGATTACAGAGCAAGAAAAAAAAACAACCAAAACTGCATCCAAAATGCACCAAAAATAGTAATAAAATTGCCGAACAAAGGGGCCTTTGCGCCTGCGATTCTTGGCATCCAAAACCGATGTTGGGGTCCCAAATTGTCACTATCCTACTCCCTAAGAAGGCTACCATAGCCAGACCACTCCGCGGGAGGATGGATTTTTGACAATTTCATCCCCAAAAGGCATCACAAAAAGGGTCCAAACCCACCCAAAAATAGTAATAACATTGCCAAACAAAGGTGCCTTTGCGCCTGACATTCTTGGAATACAAAATAGATGTCAGGGCCACAAATTATCAATATTCTACTCCCTAAGAAGGCTACCATAGCCGGACCGCTCCACGGGAGGATGAATTTTTGACAATTTCAGCTCCAAAATGCGTCACAAAAGGGTTAAAAACCAGCAAAAATAGGTCAAATTATTGAGAAACTGCATAAGCGTTCAAAGGTAAACAACTGAAGGCACCCTTAAAAAAGTCATCTTGGGTCAAGCGACTCATTTCTTTTCTCATTTCGGTCATTCCCTCATCGATTCGTCGCTTGAGGGGGTAGTCACACTTAGTCACCAACCAACAAATACACACCCAATCAAGGAAATGGCATGCATTCAAAGAATCATTGACAAAGACAATCACGCTCCTGCTTGGGGCAGCAAACAAGCAATTATCACAAGATGATCAAACACTTGGCATTCTAGAATCATGAACTCAAGGTTCCCATAGACAAAAGGTTGCGCCCTTTGCCTATTCATGACCGAACAATTGCCAAGATCAAGTAACACCTCACCAAAAAAGGTTAACACTTGAATTAAGCTCCTTAGCTCATCAGAAGCAAGGATTCAAGAATGCGTGCCATTTCCATACTTGGGGCATCAAAATTTGGTTAGGTTACTAAGAAACCCTAATCATTAGTGCTTTGGTTATCTATTTTTTCTTAGCACTACGCCATGCACAACGCATCCCAAAAAGGGGCATCTGTAGACACCAAAACAGCACCAATTCGATTATGTGACGACAAGCACTGATCGAATTGACATACATAGCCCCTAGGGCAGCCCCTAGAGGTTAAAAAGTGGTCCTAACCACTCCCACAGTAGTTTTGGAAGGTCAGAGGTCAATTTGGCACCTTTCAGGCACTTTGCTCCCTACTCGTTCCACCCTGGGACGATTACAAACTGGTATTCATCCCACCCCGAGATGATTAGCAACATTCGCTCTAGGGTGGGGTGAATAGTAGGTTTGACGAGAAAAAGGTCAAACCTTGACAAATGGTAGCTCAGATCTACCACTCAACTCCACCTTCAATGCATGGGAGTGCGAGTGAGCATTTTTGAGCTCAAAGGGGCAATCATAGAGGCAGTCATGGAGCCCTTAATCAAGAAGAAATCTTCTCTCTCCTGGGAAGGCATGATGGCCAAGTGGCACCTCTGCATGCTCATTCACAAGAGACCCTCAGGTCTATAAGATGGTGAGTCTTCTCACCCCAAAAAAGGAGAGAGCAAGAGCATTTGGAGCAACGGAGTGTTGCCAAATTACATCCTCACCCCTCACTTGTGCTTCTTACATCCTTGATCTCTCTTTTGGAAGGGAGGTTATTGGGTGAACATTGGAAGTGCAATCCGGACCCAAAACCTAAACATTTGGCCACAATACCCCACCCAATTTTTTGACACAACCCCCTAGGAGGTTTTGGACCCATCCCAAGTGGATTGGTGCCGAAACCAAGCCCCAAATGATGGGCGTCCTACCCTCGGGCACCCCCCGCACTACTGCAGTCCTAATCGCCCCACCCCGGAGTGATTAGAAATCTATAGTATATTTCCTTACTATTTCTTTTGCATTTTATTTTATGTCTTTCATATATGCTGCCATTCAAATTTCATGCCATTCTGATGAGTTTTGACTGTGTTTTCATTGCTTTTCGCTTTCACTAACATACAGGGAGCATTTTCGGATACAGGGCGATCGAGGCTGAATCTGCAAAATCCGACATTTTGGGTTGTCTCAAAATGCCCCATTTTGCCTAACCCCAACTTTGCAGGTGTTTTGGAGGCCTCTGGATGGGACATTTAGGAGGTTTATTTTTGAAATTTTATGACAGTCCTAATCGTCCCACCCCGGAGCGATTAGAAATCTACAGTAGATTTCTAAACTATTCCTTTTGTAGTGTGTTCTTGATAGTGTTTGCATGCTTTTGTCCAAATTTCATCTTATTCTGACATGTTTTGATTATCATTTTAATTATTTCATGCATGCATTAACCGGAGGCCTTGGGGATTGCATATTTCCCTCCATCCGCAGGTGCTATTAATCATTTGCTATTTCTTTGAATGCAGGATCTCAACACTGGAGGTGCAGCAAGGAACTGCAGATGCATTCATGCAAGCAACGATGACGTTTGGCCCGCCCATTTTAAATGTGGGCACGCGGAAGATCCCGAAGGGAAGCGTACCATTCGTGGTGTAACAAAACTATATCTAATGCTCCTAGCTCCTAAAAAGGAAGGAGACATATTGTAACCTGGTCTCAAAGCAAAATTAATAAAAATAAGGGCTGCACTTTACATTTTCTTTATATCTCGTTTCAGTTCGTTTTTTTTCCCTTTTTCATGCACTTTAGTCCTTTGTTCATTTGTAGGACTTAGCGTTTCGTATGCTTTTGTTTGCACCGCACCCGGTACACCTATGGGCTTCCGTATCCTCATGCTTTCAGTTTCATATCATCGCAACCAGGGTGATCTTGTTCTCTCCCTTTTGCCTCTCCAAAGTTGTATTTTATTTATTAAATTTGCTCTTCTATATCCATCCAAAGGTGCTTCGATTTCTTATATTTTCGATTTCTTTTGCCTCGAAAATCAAAGCTTGTAATTTTTTAATAAATTTTAGGACGGTTGATAAGGTGCCATTTTGCACCTATCAGAATATCGGGGGGGGGGGGGGTGGTTTCAGTAAAATCATTCATGAAAATTTTAATTACAACTTAATAAAGTTTTAATTTTTATTTTCTACATACTTTCTTTATCTATTTTCTTATCATAAAAAAAGGAGATTTAAAATATTTTATTAATTTTTCATAAGCACTATAATTGAAACTTGTTTTATTTATAGTAAACTCTCAATTGTGATATCATGCTTGCTTATATTTGAAATTTCTTTTATTAATATAAACCATTTTTTTTTAGTACAAATTCAATAGTGAACAAAAAATTGTTTATTTGACTTTCTAAATTTGAAATTTGTTCTAGTATCTCTACATTATCATATGTTTGTTTATTTTTTTAGAATCGTTTTTGAACATTTATAAAACTTTTTTCAATTTTTATTTTATAATTAAAATATCCAAAAATCCTAATAAGTTTTTTCCTCAAAATATATTTGCCTCTATACACTTATAGTTTCCATCACGTAAGAGCGGGTTATAGAGGCAATTGGTATAAATGCCTACCATATATTTTTCTCAACCAACCATTTTCCCAAAGGATATCTCTCTTACTTATAGTTTCCCTGTCGTAAGGGTAAGTATTGATATTTTCCAACTAAAATCTGGTTGATAACACTGCATTTCAAGCCAAAAAACCTTGAATTTTCTTCTCTATACTTAAAATGTTCCCTCAAGTAAGGGCGGGTATTAAGAATAATATATAGAGGATTTAGAATTTCAAAAGCAATAATATAAAAATAAACTCAAATACTTATAGTTTCCCTCTTGTTAGGGAGGGTATTTTGAGAATTAATATATTGAAAAGCTTCATTTTTCCCTAAATAAATTCCATTAATATAAATATTCATGTTCTAAGGGGGGTTATATTGGTTAAAAATTCAACTTTATTTTGTGTCAAAATGATGAATTCAATTGAACCTCTCACCCCTCATAACTATCACACTTGGAAACCTAAAAGTTTATATCTTATCCCTCAAAAAGGGCTCACTCACCTATTAGAAGAAAAACAACCTAAAATTGATAAACAATATGAAAAATTTATGCACAAAGGGAAAATGCATGAAACTATGGGTATTATTAGCTCTAAAGTTCATCAAATTTTGTGGTTTCACATTATAGATTGTAAAAATCCTCATGAAAGTTGGGAGAAACTAAAAACCTTGTTTGGGAAAGTAGATCAAATTAGATCAATGCAACTAGAAGCTAAACTAACAACTTTGTCTCTTGAAAATTTTAGTAGTATTGTTGACTTCCTCACAAAATTCAAAGAAGTCCTCACTCAATACAAAGTCAGTGGGAAGAAAAATACTAATGAAGAATGCATTTATCTACTTCTATCTAAACTAAATGGTGTATTTCAAATCTTTGCAACCACCTTTCTATCTACTCGAGATGTTCTTGGTGCAACCTTTAAAATAGCCTCTTTAGAAGAATTTTGTGATAGACTAACTAGGGAAGAAACAAAACTTGCAAGATATGAAATATCTTCCTCTTCCTCTTCCTCCAAAGCCTTAGTAGCCTCCACATCTACTAAAGAAAAATTCAAAAAAAAGGAAAGGAATCCTATAACTTGTACTCACTATAAAAAGAATGGTCATTCTAAAAACAAACGCTGGAAAATATTACAACTACAGGAAACTATGAAGGATCATTTATAGACAATAAAAATCAAATGGGGAAATCCCTAAATGTTCAAGGTAAAACCTCCAATTCTTCCTCTAATTATTGGGTTCTAGATTCTGGAGCTACTCATCACATGTCTGCTTCAAATGAGTCATCCTCTTCGATATCCTCTAGTTCTACTTGTAGCATAGAAGTGGGTGACTCTTCCTTTATATCAATCAAAGGAAAGGGAGACATAATCATTGATGGTGGCTCTATAAATAATTTTTTGTATGTTCCAAATATTACCACAAATATCCTCTCTATCTATCAAATTTGTACTTCTATAAAGGGGAAAACAATTCTCTTCTCTCCAATAGGAGTTGAGATAAGAGGCTTTCAAGATCCCTATTATATCATAGCTAAAGGAGATATTGATCACAAAACTCACCTATTTCACTTCAAACGATTTAAAAATCCAGAAGGGACCTCTTGTTTTGTGGCTTATGGAGATCTTGAAAGAAAAATTTGGCATGAAAGGTTTGGACATATTAGTTACAACTACCTAAAGGAACTGAGCACCCATGATATGGTAAAAGGTTTACCCCAAGTCTCTTCTATTGATGTATTTTGTCCTAGATGTGCTCTTGAAAATCAACATCAAGACCCTTTCCACTCAAGTAGCTCTCTAAAAGCCTCATACCCACTAGAACTAATCCATAGTGACTTGATGACTTTTCCTGAACCTTATTTTAAATGAGCAAAATATACTCTAACCTTTATTAATGAATTTTGTAGAATAACTTGGGTTTACTTCCTAAAATATAAAAGTGATGTTCTATCCCACTTTAAAGTCTTCAAAGCCTTAGTTGAAAATCAGGATTCTTGCAAAATCAAGCAAATTCACACTAATAATAGGGGGGAATACTGTAGTAATGAGTTCTCTATATTTCTATCAAGTCATGGCATCATTCATCAGCATTTTGTCTCACATAATCCTTAGAAAAATGGTATTATAGTGACGAAAAATAGGACATTAAAAGAGATGGCTAATTGCATGCTCCATTCAAGAGATATTCCAAAAGTTTTTTGGGCTGAAGCTATTAACTGTACCAATTATATTTAAATTTGCACACCTCGTAAATCTCTTTACCATTTAACTCTTGAAGAAGCATGGTCTGGCTCAAAACTAGATGTTTCCTTGTTCAATATTTTTGGGTGTACTACTTGGGATCACATCCAAAAGAAGAAAAGGAAGACTCTCAATAAAAAAAACAAAAATCTCATCTTTGTTGGTTATTGTGAAGAAATGAAAGCATACAGGCTCCTTGATACCTCAACTCATGAGGTATTTTTTCATAGGAATGTCCAATTTGATGAAACATTCCCTCAAAGAGATCCTCAATCCCCTTCTTCCTCCATTGAGCCTTATCCTATAGTAGAGCCTCAATATTATGAAGATCCAACTCTTGAGGTTAACTTAGAAATTGATAATCAATATGAAGAACTTGTAACTCCAACTCAATGTATTTAAACTCCTACTCCTTCCACTATGCCAAAATGGGCCCACACCATTATTAAAGAAGATACTCCTTACATCCAAAATCTTCCATCTACTAGATCATCCAACCCCATAGGCACTGGTCTTATATGTCAGTATATTTTCTTTGATCCTCAATCCTTCAAAGAAGCAACTGGTATCAAAGAATTGGATGATGCCATGGAAAATGATCTACTCTGGTTGCTTCACAAAAGTGGCTTGTCTATCAAATGGATGTAAAAAATGCTTTCTTACATGGGGACTTAAAATAAAAAATATACATGGAACAACCTTCTGGTTTCACTCAATACTCCTCTCTTGTTTGTAGGCTAAAAAAGTCTCTCTATGGTCTCAAACAAGCCCCTAGATAATGGTATGAAAATATGGACTCATTTCCACAGGTTTTTCTCATTGTGAGTCTAATAACACAGTCTATGTTTGGAGAAATGAAAGAAAAATCACCATTATTGTTCTATATGTTGATGATCTTCTTCTCACTGGTAGTAACTTCTCTCACATTCGGACCATAAAAGACTCCCTCTATGAAAAGTTTGAAATGGATGATCTAGGTCTAGTTCATTGCTTCCTTGGGATTCAAATAATTCAAACAGAAATAGGAATTTCCTTATGTCAACAAAATTACACTCTAGATCTTCAAAAGTTTAAAATGACATATTATAAACCTTCTCCTACCCCTTTTCAATCTGGCATTCATCTCAATACTTCCTACTCATCCCCTCTATGTGATGCAATTCTATATCATCATATTATAGGAAGTTTGTTATACCTTACTCATACTTGCCCAGATATCTCTTATGATGTTGATCTCATATCCAAATTCTCTCATCAACCTCATTTTAGTCATTGGCAAGCAGCAAAAAGAATCCTCTGTTACTTGCAAGCACTATGCACTTTGGGCTCTACTATAAGGTAAATTTCGAGGATATCATTGGCTACACAGATTCAGATTGGATAGGTTCAATAGAAAATAGATGTTCAACCATAGGCTATGTCTTTTGCCTTGGTTATTCACCAATAGTCTGGTTATGGAAGAAACAAAAGTAGTAGCCTTATCTTCTATAGAGTGAGAATAGAGGACAATAGTTTTAGCTAGTTAGGAAGCTCTTTGGCTTCGAAAAAATCTAAGAGAATTTGGTTTCACCCATGAAAAGCCTATAACTCTTTGGTGTGACAATCAGAGCACAATTCATATTTCACGCAATCCAGTTGAGCATCAATGCACCAAGCACATTGAGATACACATGCACTTCATACAAAATCATATTCAGAATGAATATATATACTTGGAATATATTCCAATTGAGAATCAAATTACATATATCTTCACCAAGTCATTTCCTTATCCGTGTTACCTTCAGATGCGAGATAAGCTTAGAGTAATATAGCTGCATTGATTGGTTTTATGAGGATAATTTTTGCTATATGAAGACAAGCCTCTCTTCTTCTCATAGTTGGTTTTTCTCCACAGGTATTTTTTCACCAACTATATGTTGTATATGAGTACCTAATCAGGCCAAGTTTCTGGGACTCATATTTTTTTTTGTATAAATAGCACAATCTTCCCCATACGAAGACAAGTCTCTCTTCTTATCATAGTTGATTGTTTCCCATAGGGGTTTTTTCATCAACTATAAAATGTAAATGAGTGCCTAATCAGGCCAAGTTGCCGGGACTCATCCTTATTTTTTGTATAAAGAGGACAATCTTCACCATACGAAGACAAGCCTCTTACTTCCTTTTCATTGACGGTTTTTCCCATTGGGTTTTTACCATCTCTTCAAACAGAAGTCATTATACATGAGTACATCATCAAGCCTTATTTTCGGGACTCATTTGTATGAATCTCCCCTAGTATCACTTAAGGGGGGGGGTGTTAGAATAAGAGAATATTCTCTTAAGTTCCACTATGATAGACACACTTGAGTCTCCACTCCTCCATGTGTCAGGAGAACTCTCAGTGGTGTCTTCATAAGGTTTGATGAGTTGTTGTAATCCAACAACTATCAATGATCAACTTTGCTATTTATACAAATTTTATCCTTGGAATAAATCAATTAGTTTTATTTTACTTCTTCATTCTCTTGTAATGCTTTGCATATCTATTTGGGAAATTCTAAAATGGACTTGACATTATTCTATACTTCTTTTCCTTAGATTCTTGGTCCTAAAACCAAGTAAACGAACATTATGTACCTCAATATTTAAAGGATCGATCATCTGCAATTTAGAAACATCCAACACATGAGGGTTCAAAAATATATTTACTAAAGAGGGATACATGAAAGATATTATGTATATTGGATATGTTGGGTGGTAGAGCTAGTCTATAAGCTACAAGGCTTATCTTGGCTACTATCTCAAATGGCCCTACATATCTAGAGGTAATCTTGGAGGAATTAATAGAACTCTTGGTTGATTTCAACCTTAATAATACTCTGTCTCCCATAGAATATTATCTCGATGATATTTTGAAGTTCGTGTAGCTCTTCTGGTGATCTACGACCTCTTTTAGCCTCAGCTAAATTTTATTTAATTGTTCTTCCATTTATTTTAGCATTTTTGATCGGATCACTACTCGATCCTCTAGATTATCATAATATAAGGGAATTATGCATCATCACCCATATAGATCTTGAAATGGTGCCATTCCTAGCGATGCGTGATAATTATTGTTGTATATAAATTCTACTAAAAATAAGTAGTCTTCCCATTTGACGTGTTGGTCCATGTAGTACATCCTTAGCATATCCTCAAGAACTTTATTAACCATTTGAGTTTGACCATCTATTTATGGGTGATAAGAAATACTAATATTTTGTTTAGTTCCTAGTGCCTGATGTAGTGCTTGCAAAAATTTAGAAGTAAAACGAGAATCTCTATCATAAATTATAACTTCTGTAAAATTATGCAATCTTACCACTCTTTTGCTAAACTTACTGGCTACGAAAATCACATCATCTTGTACATTTATTGGTATAAAATATGTGACCTTAGTTAATTTATCCACAATTACTAGAATTACATCATGCATGAATCTTGTCTTAGGAAAACCCACTATAAAATCCATTGATAATACTTTCCACTTTTGTATAGGTATCTCATGTGAATATAGATTTCCAAATGGGTATAGGTGTTCTGCTTTCACTTTCTGGAATTCTAGACACTTTTCCACATAGTGAGTAATATATTTCTTTATTCCTGGCTAGTAGTAATCATTTTTAAAATTTTCATGCATCGTTACCCCCCGAATGTGCAGAATAAGGAGTATTATGAGCCTTCTTAAGGATTGAAACATTTAATCCTCCCAAATTAGGGATTACCAATCTATTTATAAAAAATAGCAGATCATCCTTGAAAATATAATCTGTTTCTTTACCAAGATTCTACCCAACTCGGTTGATAATATTTTGACATAACTCATCTCTTTTTTGTCATATTTTAATTTGGTCCATTAGATCATATTGTTATTTTATCATTTCAATAATATGTCCTCTCCTAATTAGAGCATCAACAACCTTATTTTCTTTTCCTTTAATGTATTCAATGTCAAAGTTGTATTCTACTAGGAATTCCATCCAGCGGTGCTACCTAGCATTTAATAATGGTTGAGAAAAAATATACCCCAGACTCTAGTGGTCTGTTTTCAATTCAAAAGTTTTTCCAATAAATAATGCCACTAAATTCTTAGGGTATGTACCACCACTATTAGTTATAGGTCATGAGTGACATAATTAATATTGTGACTCTTAAGTTTTCTAGATTCATAGGCAATTACTGCACCATCTTGAGTCAGGACACCTCATAACCCTTCAATTGATACATCAGTACAAGTTGTAAACTATTTTCTAGGATAAAGAAATTGTAGGATTGGCACCATCGTTAACCTTTCTATCAAAATTTGAAAGTCTCCTCACAATGCTCTTTCCACTTGAATTTTTTCCCTTTTCTCTAAAGGTTTGTAATTGGTTGAGAAATTTTTGAAAATCCATTGAAAAATCACCTATAATATCTTGCAATTCCCATGAAGCTTCATACCTATAAAAAATTAGTAGGTGCTAGCGAGTCTAAAATTTCTTCGATTTTCTTTAGATCCATTGCAATTTCTTTAGTAGAAACAATATGCCCAAGATATTGTACTTGTGGGGTATAAAAATCACATTTGGATAACTTTCCATACAATTGATTCCTTCTAAGGATCTCTAGCACAATGCCCATGTGCTGATCATGCTCCTCTTTACTCTTGGAGTAGATCAATATATCATCCAAAAATACAAGTACAACTTGATCCACATAATCTCTAAAAAATGTTATTCATGAGGTTCATGAATGTGACTAGAGCATTAGTTAGCCCAAATGGTACTATAGTAAACTCTAAATGTCCATATCTTGTTCTAAATATTGTTTTAAAAGTGTCTTCCTCCCAAATTATTAAATAATGATAACCATATCTCAAGTCTATTTTATAAAAGATGGTTGCACCTTTTAACTAATCAAACAAGTCATCAATTCTTGGTAGAGAATATATATTCTTGATAGTAACTTTATTTAGTATTAGGTAATCTATGCACATCCTTAAAGTATCATCTTTCTTCTTAACAAATAATATAGGAGCTCCCCAAAGGTGGCACACTAGGCTTAGTTAGACCTTTCTCAAGCAAATCCTGAAATTACATTTTAAGCTCCTACAACTTTATGGGTTTCATTCTATAACGTGATCCTACAATTGGTGCAGCTCCAGGAAACAACTCTATTGAAAAATTGAACTCCCTCTAAGGTGGCAATCCTAGAAGTTCCTCCAAAAACACATTTTAAAGGATTTCACCACTATATATTTATGGAATAGATTATATTCTCTTTTTGTTTTCTCTTTTCATTCAACTTGACTATGAAAATCATACCTCTTATTTTAATAACCTTCTTAATCTAAATTGCAATCAATAGGTGTGGTTTAACTTCTTTTTGACCGCAATTAACTCTAATATTTTGATTAGATTCATCCAAAAATTCCAACCACCTTCCTTCAAAATTTAAAAGAGCCTTATGCGCTTTCAACCAATCCACTCCTAGAATGATGTTGAATGCATGCAAAGGCATCACATATAAATGCTAATTGGTTTTTATTTTGGTAAGGAGATGTGGGAGTCAAATAAAAATTAGTCAACATGGTTTTTTTTCCATAAGCCATACTCTACCTTCCAAATTGAAGCTAAAAATTTGGGTCTAACAGGTAAATCCCTCACTATTCTAGATGAGATAAAGTTATATGTTGACCTACTATCAATTAAAATTTTCACTTCTCTATCAAATATTTTTCCAATCAATAAGAAAGGAGTAATTTGACCATCAAGTTCAGAACTATCTGTAGTAGCATAGATCCTATTATTAGCTTACTTTGGAACTTTTGATGGTAGATCTGCTCTGTGGGAGAATTTATTGGCGTAGTGATCTCCTTTACACACATAACATCCTATTGGAGGAGCTCTATTTCCTTTAATATCATTCTCATTTTTGTTCATAAAAGTAGTTTCCCTAGCCCTTTCTTGGCTTACTAACTTCTGGTACTGTCTTCTTGGAAACTCATTTGCATATTTCATGTACTTACCATTTTGGTAATTAGTTTTATATTTTCCACTTTGCTTGTTCTGATATCCTCCTTTGGTTTTCTTGTTTTGTTCCTTCTCCCATTTCACTAAGCCAGTGCTTTTTCATTTTTGAATTTCATATTTTTTCTTTTCAGATAGTTGTTGGTAGTTAAACCACGTTTTTCGTGTTTCTGTCATGAGGCATAATTTATGAATCTCTCTCTTGATAAGTTGAATATTTATTCTATTATATTAAGGGAGATTTTCCTCATAATATTGGTTAGTTCAAAATATAACTCAAAATTCTCTAACAAATTCCTCCCACTTGATATCAACATCTTCTATTGCATGCCCTTTCTTGTAAGATTTCCACAAGTACAGGGATACTTCTATCATATTCATAAATGCAAAAATAGTCTTAGATTTAGAGTATAGGACCACTAAAGAGAAGTAGGACTCTATTTCACTTAACCAATTCTTAGCAAACTAATCATCGTATTTCCTATTAAACTTAGAGATTATAACCTTTTTCAGGTTTATGTCTAACTCTTTACTTACCCTGGCTCTTCTGGCACTAAATCTTTCAGGTTCCCTGGCCACATACCCTACCTTGTCTAATCTAGTTCCACTTTCCCCTATTAAGTTTTCTATTACCTATTGTTTCTGGGTAATGAATTCCTTTTGTTGAGCCATATGTGTTTTCTATTGGGCCATTTCTTCCCGTTGCTACTCCATTTGAGTTTGTAGCAATTTTAAAACCTTTGAAAGGCTTTATCCTCCTATTTCTAGTTCATTTGGAGGTGGTTCATTCAAAACTTTCATCCTTCTTTCATGATGAGTACCTTATTTTCTTAGATTCATTTTTGGTCCCCTTACATGTATTTCAATGGTTTCCTCCTCTCTGCCTCTCACGGGGTTTCTCAAGCACCCACCACGTAGCATTGGCGTCATATCAACCTATAAGTGAAATATATTTTTCATTAGTTTGTAACAACTAATATTTTATAACATTCAAATTCTACAACATAGGATCAAGTATAATTTGATACCATATGTAACAACCCAAGTCTACTCACTTAGTTGTCCTTACTGAATCAAACAAGGTAAGCAACAAGGTCAATTTTATTTTATTTCAACCTACATTTGCAAAGGTTTAGCCATCAAGGTTTCAATAAATATTTGTTCATCCAATTTATCTTTTTGATAAAATTTAAGTAGTACGACATATTAAACAAAAATTTGGATCTCACAACTGCTACAAATAGTCAACCAGGTGAATGATATAGGTCACATCCTGTAATTGTATCATTATGTGGATTTGAAAATCTTATTTAATGTCCTCATTTTCTGGAATGAGGGTCAAAACATGGTAGGTATTCTTCTTTAGGGCCCTAACACCTAAAGGATTGACGCTTGCTTTCCCATCCTAAAACATTTGAAACCTTTGACTTTTAGTTGTTCATGTTCAATACATTGAATGAAAGGGTTCTAGCGTAAATATACCATGTGCCTTTCTGTTTATCCCTAATTCTCGAAGTTAGATAGAGCCTTTCCAATACACTGACCTAGGTCTTGATCACACATACTCGATGCAACTCATGCTATTTTGTCCCATACCAAACATTAAGGCTAAATCTTAGCTAAGATACCCGGGCATAGGACTTATCACAATACTATCAAGCATCAATATTGAGATAATGTCCCATATCACCTTCTCTTTAAAGGATTGACCTAGTCACATTTTTCGACCAATTCTATCAAACCAACAATTGCTCTCGATATTGTTGTGTGCATACATGCACCTCAACAAATTGGGTTTTCTTTTTCTTCTAAAGATATCCTTATCACTTGATGCTTTAGTTCATAGGCAAGGTAGAGTAGTCTTAACTTCAAACTTAAGGTCTTGAAAACCCCTATGAAGTTTACACAACCTAAGCTTCTTAGGTAGTAGTTAGGTAATATTTACCCTTATAAAAGGTTCATTGTCAATCCTTTTACACAATAGAAAAAAAGATCATCATGCTATTTATTTATTTAACAAGCATAAATGACACAAATCATGTTATTTCATTTGCTACCTCAACCTTTTTTTTCAAGTACAAGAGATACAATTTTACTTTCACTAAGAAATGTAGTGGATACTTTCATGCAAACTAAAAGAATTCATGTAAACATTATGTGCAATCTATCTTCTACACATACATTCGGAAACCAAGAAATTCGTTTCACATAGTCAATCAAATATTATGTGTAGTCTATCCTTTACACATACCTTCAGCAACCAAGGAAATCATACCACACAAAATTCATTTCATTTAGAATCAAGCTTAATTAAAAAAGTCTACGTATCCAGAGAAACCACCTGGATATTTCTCACCGATGACTTCTCTAGCCTTATCAATTCCACACCTATAACACTTTCACCAACAACTATCATAGTTCTCTTCTCTCTAGTTTCCAAAATCCATCGACTCCTCTTTCCATTTTGCTTTCTCCACCTTTTCCATTCACTTCTCCAGCATTTTTGAATGCCAGGTAAAAGAGGGTCTAAATTATTATGGTGCCACTTAGGTTTATGCGTAAGGGATCTGTCCCAAAATATATTTATAAAATTTGGCGAATCGGTTTCAAAATCCAAGTGAATAGTTTCAAAACACATGTAGAAGGTTCACTATTATTAGGGGCAATGTTGAAAATTTAAACTTAAAATGGTTAAATTGTAACTGGGGCGAATCGACCCCAAAAAAAATTGCACCCATAAATTTTTGGCTAATGGAACCTGGTCAAGGGTCCCAAATATTAGCCAATTCCAAATTTTGAAAATCCTAATTTTAGCCAATTTTGTGAAAATAGCCACTATGCATAACCCTGGTGCCACTAAGTTCAGTTATGCATGATCTTGCTGATATTACTCCACTCCAAACTTACCAACATACCTCAATTTGGATTAAATATTTAAACATTGGCTTCCTTTAAGTTTTACTCAACCAAGAAGCCAAACATATAAATTCAAACAAATCAATATTTTAAAATAACACGCAAAACACATTTCCATGCTATGTTTTAATGTTTATGCATTAAATGATTCCATTGCCTTTATACACACACACACACACACACACATATATATATATATATATATATATGTTATATATTTTGTCAAATATTATGTATAAGTCAAAAAAAGAAATAAAAGGTGGCTCCCAAGATCATCACCACACACACAATATAAACACACTCTATCCTTGAGTCAAACAAATAATCATTCCTTCCAATGAAGCACACACACTAACATTAAGTCAAAATTCTACATGAAATGCAGGTGTGTGAGTGTCCATGTACTCACGAGCCGAATCATAACTTCCCTTTATTACCCCTTTTAATGCTGACAGGCTTCTTTCATTGTCATCCTGCAACTATCCTGCACTCACAAGGATCATCAAAAGTACCATATTTTCACAATTAAAAAGGTAAGTTTATATATTTTTATGTCATGAGAGGAGGGTCGTTACACATTGGTTGTTAGTGTTGGAGAGCTCAAGGAGGAAATCTTATCCATGAGATGAAGTGTGCCTAAGCTATATTAGTGAGTCAGTGCATATTAGTTAGTGGAAGGGTAAGCTTGATTCATTGGTGGTTAAGATGCATGTATTTGAGCTTATGCTTGTTCAATAAGCATGGTTCTTGATCCATGAAGTTGATGTATTGCATGGTATTATGGCACATGGTGGGTAAGGTTATCCACGAGATGGTCGCCCTTATGTATGTTGTGTGTGTGGAGATAGCAGCAGGCCAAACTTTCATGTCTTCTACTCTTTGGTGTTAGGAGTACCTAGAGAGAGTGGTTGGAATTAGGATTGCTCTTTGGTGTCAGTGCCTAGAGAGGACAATCTAGGTTATGTCTTCTCTTGTGTACAGAGTGTGCATGACGAGAGTGGCAAGATGAGATACTATGAGGGAATGAATTGTCTCAACTTCCTTCTACACCTTGAGGGCCTTGAGGTGCGAGTATCATGAGTGAAAACATGGCAAGATTGACAAGGTAGATAGAGATAGGTGGCTTCTTGATCTTCTAAAGTGCAAGTGGAAAGAGCCTTATTTTTATTTATTATTTGTATAAGTGGGAGATTGTTGGGTGTGTTGTATCCTCTACATGAAAAAAGAAACTCTAGGGCCTTATTTTTGGTCAATCTCCTTAAATTAGCAAGTTTGTGTGGTTTTACCCCATGGTCTAATTTATGGGGTGGTCTTATTCTTCAATAGTCTCCTTTAATTAGCAGGTATGGGTAGTTTTAGCCCATGGTTTTATTCTTGAGCGGTTTTATTTTAACCCATGGTCTTATTCTTTGGTAATCTTCTTAAATTAGTAGGTATGGGTTGTTTTAGTCCATGATCTTATTCTTGGAATCCTTTATTTTAACCTATAATCAATAAGAGTATTGGCTGATAGATATATTGTAACTGCTTGCATATTAATATGAATAATAAGAGGAGAGCATGAAGTATTGTTATGAGTTTCTGCCTCGTCTATTTGAATTAATATCTCTAGACTAAGTTTATTAATCTATTCAATAACCAGATCAAGTGGCAAACAAGGATAGAAGCTTTCCTTGCTTCAAACGCATCATCTCGAGTTGTACAAGTGCGGCTGCCAACTGCGATTCCAGATCAACAACGATTCCCATTCCAGATCAACAATTCGCTTCTTGAGTTGATGAATTACACCCCAAGGCCATGAACGGAATCCTTATCTCTGGCGGTTGCTTCGAGAACCATACTATTAACCCCGTCCGCTCTTTGCTCGATGGGTACACCCTGAAAGAAAAGCCAACCATTGAAGCATGAATTCCACTAATAGGAGAAATCAAATAAACATAATTGTCTTGTAACTACTTTAAGCATTCTGATGACATGAGTCGTTCCAAAGATTCTTTAGACGACTTCAAACTTGGTCGGATCACTCGATGGAAAATAGGTAGCCAGCATGAATTCCTGAGAACACCTTTTGCGTCCATTCCGCAAGCGGCACATGCCGGGTCGCCATTTTTCTTGTGGCCATTCATGGAGTCTGAAGAGGAGTAGATTGAGAGAAAGCCCCCTTTATTATTATTAACAAAAGTGGTAAACGCTGGATTCTATCCAGATTTTCCTCGACATTTTTGAAAAGTACAGTTTATTTGTATAATCTTCTTGTTAAATAAAGATTTAAGGTGAATTTTAGGATATCATGTTAATGTAACTTATAACTTTAAAAACATTAAACTTTTTGTTTTTAACGATAATATTTTACAAGTCACTACAATTGTACGATATTATTTTCGTCTTTGCGCAAAAAAATATGTGGAATTCAGTCAATAAACCTGGCATTCATTAGCTCGCTTTCTGTTGAGGGTGCAAATCAAAGGTTCCCTTACTCTTACCAGTTATTACAATGGTACGATATTATTTTTGTCTTTCGAAATTGGAACTTTCAGGAAAAAAGTGGAATTCAGCCAATACACTCATCTCTCTCCATATTGAGGATAATAAATCAAAGGTTCAATTCCCCTACCAGTTATTTGGTTGGTAGGGAATCATATGTTTCGTTACGAATATCATGTAATACAAAAACAGATTTATTTTTATATGTAGATGATGTTTGTAATATTTATAATTTTTAAATATTTAATTAAAATAATATATTATTTATAACCCCTTTTATATAACTAAAAAATAGTTACGACTAGATGATGGTTAGTCTTCCAACTTCCCATGCAATTTGATGATTGGTATTCTAGCCTCCTACATGGGTGCTCCTCCATCATAGTAGCCTATGATAATGTAATATTTTGAAAATAATAATATACTAAGATGTAGTGCATAGAAAATGGAGGTGGTGTTTTGGCATGTGAAGGTTGATCTAGAAAAATGTTAAGAAGAAGGATGATAAATTGTATTTATAAAGAAAATTGAAGAAGATCCAAAAAATAGAAATCAAGAATTCAAAATTTTCATGAAAAATATATTGGTATCAAGTTATAACGATTCAATTGAGATGACAATTGAATTTATTTGTAAACTCTCAAACTCTAAATAAGACAGTTGTGGTTTTTAATGGGTGGGAGACACAAGTACAACACTTTTTTCTCTAGCAAAATAAAATGTTAATATTAGGGTTTCTAAAAGTATTGAATGAGAAAGGAAAAAAATAATGAATAAATTATTAAAAATAAAAAATATTTACATAAACATGGGAAATAAGGTTATGTTAATAACACAATCATTAAAAAATTAAAAATAAATTCTTACTTAGTACTCAGTCCTTCATATTGTCTTGTTCATTCTACCAAACCTTAAAGGTTCAATTGAAAAATATGTGTTGTATATACATTTTTTATTAGGTATAATAAAGGGTTTTAAAAGGGTCCTCAAACATTTTATAAAAGGGTTTTGAAAGGGTTCCTGAACCTAATATCTAGCAATAAAAACATCCTAAGAGAAATCAAGGTGAAACACAAGAAGGTTTGAACCACACAAGGGAAAAGGAGACCAAAATAAAATAAACCTAACTCGGGTGGCTTCTACCCAAACAGAACTAAAAGCAACTAAATTTTAAGAGTTGGATCCTATATCCAACATAAACTGATTCTACATTTGAGAACCTAGAAACCAACCTGAGCTAGATCCCATGGATCCAAAATAAACAACATTCCTGCCTTAACTTGGAGGATTTAAAAACAAAATCAAAATTAAGCTTCCCACCCAAGCCAAAGAACTAATTGCCTTGAGAATTAGGGAAATTGACTAATAGATCAAAAATTAAAACCAACAATATTATCCAACATCAATTTGAATTTAAAACTAAAAATAAAAAGAGCACTGAATTTTGAAAAACTTCACTCAAACACGAATAGCTCTCGATATTGAATCATAGAAAAAAATTAGGTCTTCCTACCCATAATAGGAATCATGATTTTGGCAACTTTGGCCTCCGCTAGTAGGTACCTGTTGGCATTTTTGCCACATTGATTCTCATTGATTAATGCATTAGTGTATTGTTGGGGATCTGACCTTTGATTGATGCAGCTTGGGCAAAAAAAGGAGGAAAATTGAGCAAAAAATGGTTAAGTCAAAAAACTACAGCGACGCGCTGACATGTTGCAGAATCGCAGTCAACGCAGGCAGGTTGGGCGAAACCGTCGCGATATCGCGACGTGTTCCGGAATCGCGGGTCGGTCGGCGTCGAAGGCATTAAGTCAAAACTTGCAGCGCGTCGCTGACATGTCAGCGAATCGCGACGAAAAATGGCGATTGATACGGCGAGAAGAAACATGTAGCGAAATCGCTACATGTTCCGTTTTCGCGGGGCAGAGCGCAGGGAGGAGCAACGACGGAAACATGTAGCGAAATCGCTACATGTGCCATTTTCGCGGGTCTTCAGCAGCGAAGCGTACGACATTATAAGATGTCACGATTTCGCGACCCGTCGCAATTTCGTGACCTGCGCAGTTTCCTGCCAAAACGCAATATGAATGGCCGAGAAGGGTTTTTTTGGTTTTCGATGATTAAATGCTGCCCCGAATTAAATGCTTTGTGGATTTTCGATGCGGTTAAGGTCGAAGAGTGCCCAGGCCACCGAAATTAAAGGATTTATTGGTTCAAAGCTGTGGTTCGTGGATTAATTCAACGGTTTTCATGCACATGTTCGAAGAATCGTATTTAATAAAGGACCGCGAATGTTTCATGGCATTTAATTTTTATTTCTTCGAGATTGTGATTAAGGGGATCATGTTCCTCGTTTCCTTCGCATAATTGTAGATCTCAAGAAGGTCGGTTTAGAATATTTAATGCTGTAAAGAGGACAGACCTCTATAAAAACCAATGTAATTTGCATTTCGAAAGGTTGGAAAAACTTGTTGCTAGAAACTGGAATTGTATCTGCGGGAATAAAAGGATCAATTTCTAATTTTTCAAGCATTGCATGGATGAATTTATTTTCTGTTTTCTGTATTTCTAATAGCATTTGTACTCCTGCATTGCTATTACATTTAAATTCTGCATACTGGATTTAAATACTGCGGTCAGGGTACAATTCTTGGAATGTGGGTTTGGAGGGATTTGCGGCATGTGATTGTGCAAAGATTAAGCTGATTTCTTATGTTACTTGCTGTTGTTGCATTTGTAGTTTCCTACTATTGTTTTTCTGATCCCATCACTTCGGCCTGTGGCCATATTTCCCATTTCTTTCTGCAACCTTTTAAATCTCTTTCTAGCAACCCTATCTTAAACCCAATTTTAGAATAGTAGAGGGAACCAGCCCACTCTAGAGATTGGTCTGGGAGCCATTTCTTGCTTCCGACCTTTCAATGTTGGCCGGGTCTAGGGCGCAATTGTAAAAATCCTTTCCTGTGAGCGTATTCGTGACCAACAGTTTTTGGCACGCCCGGTGGGACAGACTGTTTCTGTCTCCAAGAATTCATAATCGGTGGGATACGCATAATTTTCCAAAGTGATAACCCCACCGGTGCCAACAGTTTTGGCACGCTTTTAACACCCGGAGGTCTCAAGATTTGATGAGCTGTCTTGACCTCACAGCGGAGATTTTTAAGTTCATCTGGCGACTTTGCTGAGTTGAAGATCTGTTCGTGGATGCCTATTTTTGTTTAAAAAAAAAAAAAAAAAAAAAAATTCAAAGAATGTTTTTTCTGGCGACTCTGACTTAATGGCGATGGTCGTGATTCCGTAGACCACTGCCACAAAGGCAAGGGTTTTTTCTAGATGGGATGATCCTGGCCCTTTGAATCTCCAAGTTCGGCATGAAATTCCCGAAGGTGCCCTGAAGAATCTGGCAAAATATGATGGTACCGAAGGCATGGCTCTGGCACATGTTGAAGATATTGCTATTCTGTCCATGATCCATGTCATAGAACACGAGGATGTCATGATCCGACTTCTGGTTCAGTCTTTGGAAGGAAGAGCATTGCAGTGGTACAGACTGCTCAAGTGTCAAAGCATCAGCTCATGGGACGATCTAGCGGGAGCACTGATCAAAAGATTTGATGAAGATCCTTTCTACAGTTCTTTTGATCTCTACCAATTTTTCATGTACATCAAGAGAGCACCTCAAGAAAGCATCACTGACTTCAATGTCCGATTCTTGATAAGTTGGAAGAGAATTCCAGAGAAGATCCGTCCATCACCCACCCAAGCCCACCTCTTTTATGTTCGAGCTTTTAATTCTGACATAAGTCTCTTTTTGCTGCAGTCAGGTGAACAACGGTTCCCACAAATCTTTGAGGAAGCAGTGCGAGCGGAATAGCTGTTGCTCTTATCAAGAAAGTTACCGTGGGGAGAAACTCCATTACCTTCTCCGGTGGTTGCTGCTCCTGTTTACCCTGCACAGTATTTTTCATGCCAGATCCCTTATACTGAGCATAAACCTGAGATGCAGTCATGTGGAGTTCAAGGGACAGATCTTGTCCAAAGTCAAGGATTGGAACATGCAAGCACTTTTCCAGCAATGAACAATATGGTTGCTTGCAGTTTTCATCAAGAGATGGGCCAAGTAGAAGAACAAGTTCAAATTCCAGAACCTGAGGAGATCCCAGAATCAGAGTTCTCACTTGAAGAGCCCTGTGATCACATCAAGGAGTTAGAGGAGCCTGTACTCAACCCACAGCCAGTAAAGTATACAAAGTGGTGGTTTTGGTTCCAGCCACTACATCCAGTACCTGAAGAAGTCCTCCATATGGGTACTAGTAAGAAGGATAATCTGTCGCATTGCATCCTATTCGCACCATGGAGAACTTCAGGAAGGAGCCAGCCCGATTTCAAGGACCGACTTAAGTATGATCAGATCTGGTCAGGACATTGCAGATTTACCGGATAACATTCTGAGATTGGATGTCTGGTGGCGACATGCCAATCATGTCGTGCATTATTGTATATAGTATTTTGAAAAAACAAAAAATATAGAAAAAAGAAGAGAAAAAACAAAAAAAAGAGTGGTATTGTTTTTATTTGTTCATCTCGGCTCTTGTTGCCTACGAGCCGTAGATGCTTGTTTTTCCTTTGTTTTTCTCCTCCCAATAGTTTGGTGGATTTCTAGCACTTTCTTCTTTTCCCTTCCCTGTTTCCTCTCTTTCCTTTCTTCATCTTCTTCCTTCTTTTTCTTCTGCATTAAAAACAAAATAAGCCACAGCTGTTGTTTCTTTTTCCTTTTCTATTTTTCTCGTCCCTTTTTATCCCTTTCCTCTAAGTTCAGTCTTTTATGCATTTATTTCGCAGTCTAGTTCATTTCATTTCACAGCTTTCCTAGTTCCATTCCCACTCCATTTGCAGTCACCGCTTGCACAATTGCAAGAGCTCACTCCATCATCGCGTTCCATTAGTTGTTTCATAATCAGTTATATGCAGGTTTTTTTTTTAGTTTCAATTTTTCAGCAGAACATGTATTGCAGCAGCCCGCCTTTTGTTCGGATATGACTATATGCCCAATGGACTAAGGCCTGGATTCTTGCATACAGCGAGTCGTATACCCCGCGAGCCGCCAAGAATGTTGGCATTTTTGCCACATTGATTCTCATTGATTAATGCATTAGTGTATTGTTGGGGATCTGACCTTTGATTGATGCAGCTTGGGCGAAAAAAGGAGGAAAATTGAGCAAAAAATGGTTAAGTCAAAAAACTACAGCGACGTGCTGACATGTTGCAGAATCGCGGTCAACGCAGGCAGGTTGGGCGAAACCGTCGCGATATCGCGACGTGTTCCGGAATCGCGGGTCGGTCGGCGTCGAAGGCATTAAGTCAAAACTTGCAGCACGTCGCTGACATGTCAGCGAATCATGACGGAAAATGGTGATTGATACGACGAGAAGAAACATGTAGCTAAATCGCTACATGTTCCGTTTTCGCGGGGCAGAGCGCAGGGAGGAGCAACGACGGAAACATGTAGCGAAATCGCTACATATGCCATTTTCGCGGGTCTTCAGCAGCGAAGCGTACGACATTATAAGATGTCGCGATTTCGCGACCCGTCGCATTTTCGCGACCTGCGCAGTTTCCCGCCAAAACGCAATATGAACGGCCGAGAAGGGTTTTTTGGGTTTTCGATGATTAAATGCTGCCCCGAATTAAATGCTTTGTGGATTTCCGATGCGGTTAAGGTCGAAGAGTGCCCAGGCCACCAAAATTAAAGGATTTATTGGTTCAAAGCTGCGGTTCGTGGATTAATTCAACGGTTTTCATGCACATGTTCGAAGAATCGTATTTAATAAAGGACCGCGAACGTTTCATGGCATTTAATTTTTATTTCTTCGAGATTGCGATTAAGGGGATCATGTTCCTTGTTTCCTTCGCATAATTGTAGATCTCAAGAAGGTCGGTTTAAAATATTTAATGCTGCAAAGAGGACGGACCTCTATAAAAACCAATGTAATTTGCATTTCGAAAGGTTGGAAAAACTTGCTGCTAGAAACTGGAATTGTATCTGCAGGAATAAAAGGATCAATTTCTAATTTTCAAGCGTTGCATGGATGAATTTCTTTTCTGTTTTCTGCATTTCTAATAGCATTCGTACTCTTGCATTGCTATTACATTTAAATTCTACATACTGGATTTAAATACTGCGATCAGGGTACAATTCCTGGAATGTGGGTTTGGAGGGATTTGCGGCATGTGATTGTGTGAAGATTAAGCTGATTTCTTATGTTACTTGCTGTTGTTGCGTTTGTAGTTTCCTGCTGTTGTTTTTCTGATCCCATCACTTCGGCCTGTGGCCATATTTCCCATTTCTTTTTGCAACCTTTTAAATTTCTTTCCAGCAACCATATCTTAAACCCAATTTTAGAATAGTAGAGGGAACCAGCCCACTCTGGAGATTGGTCTGGGAGCCATTTCTTGCTTCCAGCCTTTCAATGTTGGCCGGGTCTACGGCGCAATTGTAAAAATCCTTTCCTGTGGCAGATTCGTGACCAACAGTACCAAGCAACCAATAGCAAGAACTCCTTCCAATAGCAGGCCCACATGCTCAAACCCCAAACCAAATAAAAAACTTGCTAGAAATTCCCACCAAACAACCTTCTTACTAGCATTGTAGAGATATCATAACCATACCCTATAACTTCTCGAGGATGACTCCCCTGTAGGTAGGAACATACCAAAGCATTGTCAAGTTCTTGCATAAATTTGAATCAAATTCAAATTTAAAATTTCCCCCTCTCCCACAAAAAAAATTAAAAAATTGCAACAAAACCAGTGGGTAGATTGCTCCAATATGAATCAAAAAGAAAAAAAAAATGATTATTTGGTCCATCAGGAACCCTGTAGCTAAAAAAATTGACCTATAACAAAAAAGCACATCCTACAATAGGGATTCCAAAATAAAACCTTCCTACCCAATATGGGAAGCAGAGATCTGGAACCAAGGGTGCTCAATCATGAATAAAAAATTAAAGAACCTTCTCAAAATAGGAATCTAGGCAACATACCATTGGATTATTGCCAAAAACATCGAGTTCAAGGGGTGCTCAAATTTAAATTCAAAATCAAAATCTGCCCAAAACAAGAACCCTAATACTGGAAGCATAAAGCACCAACACCCAATACGACATACCAATCCTACATGAGAAATTGAGAAGGATATGCTCAAGATGAAAAGAGGATCACTCCCATAGCACAAAGAAGGGAAAAAAACCACTCCAATCCCTATGGTTTATAAATCCACAAGCACACCAAAGACAAAAAAATGGTTTCATTTGTCCTAACCTTCCACCCAACAACCCAACCTGCTACTATGGTTCCTTTAGCCAATCCAACCTCAAACAAGCCTCCCACCTAGTAAAGGCTAGCCTTCCACTCTCCTTCAATCTAACTAGCCTTCCACACAATGCTATTAACCTTAACAATTATGAAAATCATATATCAAGAAGAGAAAACAATACTAAAAGTAAATTTTTATAATGTTTAGGTTATAATTTTATATGTTTATGTCCAAAACACATAAATATATGAATAAACTTAATAAGTTTATTATATTTTAGACACATTTTAATGTAATTATATTATTTATAAAAAAAAACATAAATAATTACTACTGATATGGATTGCTTTATATTTACATATAAATATATTTTAAAAAATTAATAAAAATTATTCAATTTTGAGGAAAGCAAAGGCTCCATGGAGCATACAAGAGATAACCCGGGAAATACATGACCATCCTACATGGTTTGAAGAAATTAGGTTTACACAAATAATAAGGAAAGAGAACAAATATGTAGATAGGCTATCAAATAGAAGGATTATAATGGAGGAATGTGAAGTTAAATTCTCTTCCCCATGGTTAGAAGTAGTAAGTCTTGTTGAAGCTAACAAGAAAAATGTGAAAGGAGCAAATTCAAAATAATGTTCTAGAGGACTAAAAAATGGTTATTGAAATCCATTTAAAGATCAATTCATTGGAAGAAACAAACAGTCTAGAGTTGGTAAATTGAACTATGATTTCATGAAGCTAACACAAATTGTGTACACTAAAATAGAAAAAGATTACATCAGATGGACTTCATGGCTGAATGTATTATTTGAGTTATCGATTATCGGTTGGATTATGGGATAAAGTATGTATTGAAACTTTCAAATTCTTAAGACTACTAAACTATTTATTATGTTTCTTGTGGTTGCACTTATGCTTTAGGAAGGAAAATAATAGTCCAAGTCTTGTAAAGTGTGATGCAACAAAAGAAGGGCAATTTTCTTTTATCATAAAAATATGGATGGCAATTTGTTTTAGATGGTGATTATCTCTTTTGATGGCATCTCTCTTTTTATCTACTAGATGGTTATTCAAGTTTTCCAATATCATATGGACAAGGATAGATGACAATTTATTCATCAATTTTGACAACACACCAACTAGACAACATGATATTTTTATTAATGTTAGGGAGTATTTAGATGACTAGACAACAAGCTCTAAAAAATTACCACATGGTGATGCTAAAAGTAAGAAATATTTTATTGGTACACAATTGATGATAAACTTTAAGACAACAATGGGTGTAGTTTCCCAAGACGATGGCATTCAAGATGACCAAATGCTACAAGTTTCATGATAATATCAAAATTATTGGACAACAACCTATGAGACAATAAGGCCATTTGACAACAATATTTGTAGAAGCAAAATGATGCAAGATGGTGGCATATTAGGTTGGCAACTTCTTATATCCATAATTCAACATAACAATAAGGTCATAAAATGACAATAAGGGGTGGCAAGTTGATAGGGATGAAGATGATAACTAACAAGATGGTACATTCAATATGACACTCTCAAAATCTCAAGAATCCAACTCCATATCAACAAAGTAGCATAATATGATACTTGTATCAATGAAATGATATGTGTTTATGTCCTATGAATTAGCAAGTACATAATGATGATTACATTGTTCTCTTCTCCACTTAATATGGAAAATCCATAATATGACACACTAAAATATATAGCAAGCTTGAAATAATATGTTTGTAATAACAACCTACATGAGAATCACATCGACAATTCTTTTAAACAACCAAATTGTAGTCCTTCCTATATCACATTGAAACATATGAGATGATAGTCTTTGTCGGTGTCCCTTTATGACCTCATTCATAACCTACAACTCTTACATGCAAGGCTTATACACAACAACTAACAATATACATCAAATATTCTTTAACTGTGGACTTCCTCATAGCACACAAAATCATATAAAATATTTAATAGCATTAACTTGGTCTTATTTAATGTTTATAGTCATAGCATACATCAATGTCTACAATTTGCATATCCAACATGAACAATGATAACTCTCTCTTATACACTCTCTACACTATGATTATGAAGACCTTTTCACACTCAAGCCCCTCTCTCTCTACTAACCTATACCTCTTACTAAATTATCTCTTCTTTAGCATTCTATCAATATTTCTTCTTCAACTTCTACTAATCTCCCAATCAACATCCTATTGATTCTTGCTTTCTCCTAATCTCTTTTCCCTATTATTATGTACCCCGTTTTTTTTTTCCTTTCTAACTTTCTTATTATAAAATCCAAAAATAGCTATAATCATCTAATGGTTGGTCTTCCACATTCCCACTTGGCTTGATGATTGGTCTTTAAGCTTCCTCCATGGATGCTCCTACATAATACTCATCGGGTAAAATAAAATGTTCCATGAGTGCCTACATCATACTCATTTGGTAAGAAGAAATGTTCCATGGGTTCCAAATCATGAACATTAATTGTTCTTCCAAGCCTTTACCATATTAGCTTGGTTGTCTTCACAAGACAATTTTGCTATCTTGTCTTGGACATCATCTAAGGATCAAACCTCCACTTATATAATGCACTCATCATTTTTTATCTTATCCCATTGTGTCACATCCATCCAACAAAAATAAACACACACTTTATTGATAACTTCCACTTGGTGCCAACACCTTCTTTAAAAGTGATAATGTCCTTCATAACTCTTAAAAGGATATAGGTTCCAAAATCAGTTGCAACATGTCTAGTTTTTAGACACTAACTACAACAACCCATTCCTAAACCTTCATTTCCTATATTGCTCTCTCCTCTCACAAATTTAGTGCGACTACTTCTTTTTGGATCAATATATCTAAGGCCTTCATTCCCTAGCCTTAATTTTGGTATTATGGGTATTTTCGCATATTTCCCATATATTCCTAATCCCTTGTCATTATACCCTATTCTTCATATCAAATTATATCCAATACCTTTTGTGTAAATTTAAAGCACCCAAAATCTGTATTGCTACTTTAATTTCTATCATTGCTATCACAAAGTCCTTCACTACACCTTGAAGTACCATTGTCACTATTAATTTGGAAACATGGCCTTTTTCATAGCCATTAATGACCTAATGAGATTCATCTTCTACCACTATCTATTTACCCTTTCTTTTCTCCTTATATTTCCTCTTATTTTTTGTAGGAATCATTACAATGTTGTCTTCATTACAACTACTATCGGTGATCTAGTTTAAGTACTTCTTCCCCATTCTTATTCTCTTACGCATGCTTACCTTCTCTTCCACTTGTTTCACAACCTTTTTCAACACTTAATCTTATCCCTTCATATTTTTCTCATAAGCCATCAAGAATTGTTTCTATGTATTTAGGCACACTATAATATTTTTATCCATCCCTTTTCCTTTCTCCTTTAAATAATTTAATGTATACATCTTACCATCCTTCTCAATAGTGTAGGTGTTCTCCCTACCATGATGTACTACTTTCCTATAAAACTACCATGCCCTTTCCAATAAGACATGACAAGCATCTATCAACATAACATCACATAATATTTCATCCTTGTAATAACCAATTTGAAGGTTCACCATATATTGTTCAACTACTAGAATTTGATTCCCTTTTTGCAACAATGAGACTCTATACAAATTTGAGTTTTCAATTTTCTTCAACCCAATCTCTTCTACCATATATGTAGATATTAATTTATTCATACTTTCGTTATCCATAATCACCATGTAATAGTTTCTCCTTGATATAAAAATCATTCTAAATAGGCTCCTTCTCCGCTCAGGTTCATATATCTCCTTCATTGGTTTGAAAAATACCCTCTGTATCATAAGATATTATACTTGTTTTGGTTCCTCCATGTGCTTTGGTAAAACAATGTTGTCTTAATCTACTTGTACAAATTTTTTACAGGCTTCCTTTCAATACCTAAAGTCTAGATTCTCCATATCTATAACACTTTCCAAGGAATCCTCTAGATGATTCACCATTTCCTTGGATACTTTGGTGGAAATCACTTTGAGAAGTACAAGCTTATCCTTCTTGTGTATGTTTCTCTCTACCATTATTTGATTGTTCCATTTCTTGAGATGATCATCCTCTTCCTATCACATTATTTTTTTGTCTATGCAATAATTTTTTCTCTGCATTGAGTGCATACAGATAGGATTTTTCTATCATCCTTATTCTCATGATTCTAACATAATATTGTATGGACAAGCAAAACCTCTTTATGTACTTCAGAACCTTCTTCGCATATTTCATGCAACTGGCATAAATGGTAAGCCTATAGAATTCCTCAATGTAATCCTTCATACCTAGGTCCTTTTACCTTAAGTTCTATAGTCTCCTAAAAAGACTCAATTGATAATCAAACAAGACAAATTTGACCTTTAAATTCATGACCATTTTATCCCATGTCTTAAAATTTTCTCTTCCTTTTTTTTTTGTCTTTTTGTTTGGACAAGGTCCCACCATAAGAATGAATGCCTCTTTAATTTTGTACAATCAAACTTCACATTTTTAGGGTCTTTTATCGATTTAAACTTAAAATATTTTCCATCTTCATGATCTAATCAATAAGTTCCTCAGGGTTAAAACTTCCATTACATAATCAGGTTTCTATATCTAGCTTCTTGCCCATGTTAAAAATTGTTTTAATTAATATTTTTTCTAGTTCTTCCTCTCACTCCTTATCATGAGCTTCTTGTTGACCCACTTCTTCAACTTCATTGTCACTCACATATTCTACTTGAAAGTCCCACCTTTTGACATTTTCAAGTGCATCTAATCAAGTTATTATTAGCCTTTCAACTATATTCATAGTTTGAGGGTCTCACAATTTTTATTTTCCCCTTTATGTCATCATTCCTTTAACACATATCAACCATAAAATATCTCGTTCTAATACCAAAATGATGTAGCAAAAGGGAGGCAATTTTTATTTTTGATCAACAAAATATGGCTGGCAGTATATTTTATATTCTGACTCTCTCCTTTGATGGAAGCTCTCTTTTAATCTACTAAATGACTATTCAAGTCATCCAACTTCAAACAACCAAGGATGGACAACAAACTTCATTCAATGGTTCTGAAGGTACACCAACTAGACAACATGTTATTTTTTAGGTGATAATTTTATTGACTTCAAGGAGACTTTAGATAATAGAACAAGAAGAATTGATGCATTGTTACATGATGATGCTAAAGGAATGATATATTTTATTTATACGCTATTTAAGATAAACTTTAAGATAATAATGGGTGTAGATTCCCAAGGTGGTGGTATTCAAGATGACCAAATATTACAATTTTCATGATGAAAAAATTAAAATCATTGGATAAGAACCTACAATATAGCACATATATCTAATAGGAATGTCGACAACAATAAAACAATGCAAAAAATTTATATTTTAGGTTGGCATATTCCTACGTTGGAAATTCAACATGATAGCAAGGTTATAAAATGGTAACGACGGGTGGAAATTTGGTAGGGACAAAGATGAAAATTGAAAAGATGATGCTTTCATGATGAAACACTCAAAATCTTAGGAAGGCAATTACAAGTCAGCAAGATAGCATAAACTCATACTTGTATCAATGACACCCTATGTGTCGATTTTCTAGGAGTCAAAAAGTATGTGACAATGATAACCTCAGTCTCTTCTCCACTTCAAAAGGGAAAAACTATGAGGTGTCACACTACAACATATGGTAAGCTTAAGATAGTATGTTTGCAATGAAACCCTATACAAGATTCATGTCAAAAACCCTTTTAAACAACAAAAATATACTTCTTCCTAGGTCAAGTCAGACATATCTAAGATGTCACTCTTTGTCGGTGCCACTTTATGACCACGTCCACAACCTGCAACTCTTACCTAGAAGACTCAAATGCAACAACTGGGCATAGACAATAAATATGCTTTAACCATGGACTTCTTCATAGTACACAAAATCAAATAGAATATTTACTAGTATTAACTTAGTCTTAAAAAATATTTATAGTCATAGCATACATCAATGTCTACAATTTGCATATTCAACATGCATAGTGATTACTCTCTATTATGTGTTCTCTACATTGTTCTTACAAAGAACTTTTCACACCTACAACTGTTATCGAATCCTCTCTTCATTTTTAACCTTCTACCAATATTTCTTCTTTATTTTCTTACTGATTTCTCAATTGGATTCATATTAATTCTTCCTTGCTTCTTTTCTCCTTTCTCTCCTCTTGTTTTCTCTCATTTTTATAAAATCCAAAAATAGTTACAACCGTTTGATAATCGGTCTTCCAAATTCCCACATGGTTTGAAAATTGGTCTTCCAGCTTCCTACGTGAATGGTCCTACATAAAAATTAATTATGATAATGTAAAGTTTTTAAAATATTAATCTACTAAGACATAGTGCATAGATAGTGGAGGTGGTGTTTTGGTATTGTGAAGGCTGCTCCAAGAAAATGTCAAGAAGAAAGATGTTGAATTCTAGAATATTTGTATTTAAAAAGATAATTAAAATAGCTCTATAAAATGCAAATCAAGAATTCAAAATTTTAATAAAATTATATAAGTATCAATCTATAACAACTCAATTGATATGAGAATTGACATTGTTTGTAAACACTAAAACTGTAATGGAAAAAGTTGTGTTTTGTCAAGGGTAGGAGACCCAAATACAATTATTTTTTCTTTAGCAATAAGAAAAAATGTTAATATTAGAGTTTATAAAAGTATTGAGTAGAAAAGAAAAAACTTAATGAATAAATTATTAAAAAATAAAACTATTTACTTGAACTCAAAAAATAAGATTATGTTAATGACACAAACTTAATTTTTTTAAAAATAAATTCCTACTTAATTCTCACTCCTTAGTATTGTCTTGTTCATTCTAACAAACCTTAAAGGTTCAATTGGAAAATATGTGTTATATATGCAAAATATTGCTATTAAGCTTAATGATTATGGAAATCCTATATGAAAAAGAAAGAAAAACTATTAAAACTAAAAATTTATAATGTTTAGGTTATAATTTTATATCTTTATGTCCATACCACATAAATACATAGAGATGAAAATTTTATTACATTGAAAACACCTTTTAATGCAATTGTAGTATAAAATATTACATAAATAATCATTTTTAAAATGAATTGTTTGATATTTTATTTATAAATAACTTAAAGATCATAATCAAAGGCATCCATGCACCATTCACAAATATGTCTTAAACACATGAGAACTTTATATCACAATAATTTGAGGTTTGGTTCTTCTTTCGAAAGTCCATTGTCCAAACCGTGGTATATGTGTTAATCCTTATTTAATAAGTTTATATCTCGATTTAAACATAGTAGAGGTGTGTCACACTAACTTAAATAAAAGAATGTGGACAGAATAAAACTAATGTTTTTATGTTAAGAGCAGGTCTGGAATTTCAAAAAAAAATTACCTGTCAATAGGAATTTTGATGACGGTTAAAATATTTTATTGACTTTTAGGTTTGTGAAAATAAACAATTAAATGAAATGAATTCTGGTTTTAAATGTAGTATTTCAATTCCATTGAAGGGACATCGCCTGCGATAAAACATGAGATTTCTGATTAGCACTTGGAATCGATCAAATTTAAACATGAATTTACTATTACAACAATCACAAAGGACCAAAAAAGTTATGCAAAACACAATTTAGGTTATATGAGCAATAATTCATGTGCCAAAAATATTGGCCAAAAAAAAACACTCTAATGGGTTGCATTATTTGCAGAAGGAAGGACCAATGTCTCAGACTACAAAGGCAGGGAAAAGTCACAAAAAAATGTTGGCTTGAATCTCAATCAAAAACTTTTTGTTCTTCAAAGAGATGCCAGAGGACGTTTTGTTAGTTCTACCAAAATTAATGGGGAAAAAGAAAGTGATATTCCTTATCCTCAATCAAATGAAATTCAAAGCCACCGATCCTCAATCAAAAGAAACACTTCTACAATAAAGAATGAGACTAGTTTTGCTATAAATGTTGGATTTATTAACACAAAAAGTGGAAATTCAAGTTCCCTGCAAACATTTCTTCCATATTACCAGGATTATCATAGTGGAAAAAAATCAATGGCACAAGAAGCTCTATTTTCATATCCCGATGTTGAAAAATTATCTGTTGGAAGAGAAGCTCTTCTTCCAACTGCAACATTGAGCCATTTGGAAGCACCTTCATCTCTAAATGCAATGAACCATGTAAAATTTTGCATGCCTAGACAAAGCTCTAATTATGGGTACATAGGTTTACCCTTGGATTCACAAGGGGAACTTGTCAAGCATTTTCCTAATATGAGAGCATGAGTTAATCAACTACACAAGATTACAAATCATGTGGCTACTAATGAACATCTGGTTACAAAAAGTACCAAAAAGCTTTAAGAATTCAATTTTGTGGAAAGCATGGAGACTTCTTCTCATGATGTTACTTCGGTTAAAAGGCCCGAGTCCTGATGACCATTGGCAAGACTACTCAGTAACTACAACTAATCAGTCAATGCATGAGAGGACATCCATTAATCAATCTTCTCCCCTTGACCAAATTGAAAGGGACAGAGCAAATTGTGGAAGTTCACATATTGGAATTGTTGGTTCATCAATTGTGACACTAAACATAAACTCAGATCCTAGGCTTTGCATTCAACCAACTGCTCAGTCTAGATACCATGGGGATCAAAAACAAAATCGTTCAACATTGGAGAAATCTCACCTAGAACTAGAAGCACACAACACAAGGAAGGAACATTCTATTACTCAACAAGTCATCAAGTTGATGGGGAAGAGTTTTACCATAGAAGATGAAAATGAGGTAGTACATCGTGTCAAGGATATTGGGTAGGGCAATATGAAAAACTCTCAAAGCATTCCAAGAGTCACAATGGGTGACTCTTCCTCTATTCTGATGGCAGATTACAAAGACCTTTGCAAAACACACAATGAAGATCAATTTCGTCAACCAAATTCTAGCGTTAATACATCGAGGCAAGATCCAAGAAGAAAAGAAAATGCATCAAAAGATCTAACCGAGTTGAGTCCAAGTGAAATTTTTAGAATAGATAATGAGATTTCTCCTAAACTGGAAAAGAGGCTTCCTACAAGTTGTGCAGCGCATATGCAATTTTTGAAAGATCAAACCAACTCTGCTCAAGCTTGGATATCCAGTTCACCTTTCTATGCTCCTATGGCCATCTATCTTGTCTGCCATATGTCTACTAATATGTGCGAATGAGAGGTAGAAATCGATAATCTCAGACAATTTAGGTCTTTTCATGAGGGGGGCTCACGATCTATTCTTTTTATTGGTGCCTGTCAAAGATGTGCAACCATTCACAGGATTCACCCTACTGATCACTAGACGGGAAGCAGATGTTTAACAAGGATTGTGTGGGTTCATTGTCCATGGCTTTGGGTAGAAGCAATACACCCCTCTCTTTCATCCTCCAAGTTTTTAGGAGCTACAGATTCCACATGATAGGGTAATATACAGGGTATTAATACTTGTGAAGGCATTCGAGGTATTTAAGGTCTAGAATTTTTTAGTTCAATATAAATGATTAATTTTTTAAACAAGAAAGAATAGTAGTTGACACTTCAAAACAAAATACTTATTTTGAAAGAGGTTATTATATTATATTCTTCTGCTTCCAAATGCAAATACAGTATCTACAAACAATCATTTAAAAATGCATCTAAAGATAATGATAGACATGCTTTCCAAAAAAATTTAGGGGTAAATCAAAACATGGTTTGAATGCCAAATCAAGAGCATTGTTGTGAAATTGTCCACATAAAGCTTTATGTGTGCATGTTTTGCATTGGGAAAGTAAAAGAAAAATGACCTGAAAGTGAAAAAACTTACTTTGAAGCTGTGTGAAAACTGAAACTCAACATCGTAAAAGAGCTAATGTTAAAACTGAAACCCAACACCGCAACAGAGCTAATGTGAAAACTGAAAGACAGTGTCCCAACTAATCTAATGTGAAAATTGAAACCGTGACAATAGAACTAATCTTCAATTTTGTTTGGTGAACCGTGCAAAGGTGAAGAGGTGTCAAAGGGTAGATCGTGCAAAGGTGGGGAGTTGTACTGTTATGCAGGCCTAAAATTTAATGTTTGAAAAATTGTAATATTAACGTAATAAATATTTCACCCATCACCAGATTCACCACTCACCCAACCGACAACAACTTATTTTATGAACAGAAAGAAGCAATTTTAATAGATGAGTTGTAGTTTATTTTTAGTTTAGATATTAAGACTTTACCCTTATTTTGCACATTTATGCTTTATATATATATATATGATATAAGTAAAATTTATGATTTTAAAAAAAAATAGCAAATAAAAATTTACTATAGACATAAAATTAAAACTATAATTTGCAGTTTTAAATACAAAATAGGTTCATATGCTTGTCAAATTCTAGGCCTGGTTGGGAGGCTTGACGTTCTATATTACGATAAAGTGGATGGAATAGCCGCATCGTCATTAAATTCGAGGCTCCAAAGTCCAAGATTCCTCAACACAAACGACACTATCTCTGTCACCAATGGACAAATTGGCAGTAGCAGATGAGTTGAGTGACATCAGCACGCCAACGAATATTTCATATGCCGTAAATGGGATTCTCCAAATTGGCTTTTTGAAGGCATCTTGCAAAAAGTTTGCACGACCGTGAAAAAATTTGATGACAACCGCAAGATTTTTGGTGGGGAGAATTTGGTTAAATATTAATTATCTTTATATTTTGAAGAAATTATCATTCATTTGCTAAAACATTGTTCTTATTTATAATAAGATTAATATTACCTTTGTGTTGTTGGTGAGTTGGAGAGGAGAAGACAATCCTCTAAGAGGTCTTAGGTTCGAATCTCCACCCTACCAAAAAGTTGAATTGGGTACCCAAAATCCAATTGATAATGTTGGTTCCGGCAGGGCTGGGTATGACTCCCCGGTGACTTTGACGCTGTAAAACCCCCTGTTCGTGGTCTCTCAAACCAAAGCGCCCTACAAGAGGTTTTTAGCTTTAAAAAAAAAATTATATTTAATTATAAAAAAATTGAATAATGAGTTTTCAATAATTTGTTAAAACAATTATACAATCAAAAAAATTATATTTAAATGTTAGTAATCTTATTGTAAAATGATATAATTTATAATAAAATTAGACCAATTTATAATATTAAAAAAATTTAATATTGCGCAATACTATATTTTAATAGTTCTTATGAAATAAAAGGGTAAGTGTAGGAGTTAGTCTCAAAAATTATAACTGTAAAATTTTACTGGTTTATATAAATAAATATGGTCAAAAATCAAATAATTTTAGAATAGAAATGAAATATAGGATGATTATCTAAAATTTTAATATAACATTTTTATGTATTAAAGGGAAATACATAATTATTATTGAAAAATATATTTTAAAAAAATATTAATAATTTTTTTTTATTAAAATAATTTTTAATATTTATTATATATAATTAAAAAAAATACTAAAAAAATTAAAAAAAATATTATATTTATAAATAATATTGGTTTTTAAAAATGATATTCATTAGTTGTAAAAAATTACAAGAAAGTAAATTCATCAAGTAACGTGGAAGATGAATTACACAAAAAAAAAAAAAAAAAATATATTATTTAAAATATATATTTTTTATTTAATAAAATTATAAATTATATTTTAAAATTTACCGAATATTGTTTGTCTTTATTAACTAAACTAGAAGAAAAATAAAGGAAAAAAAATATGAATATTTATGGTCATAGTATCGAGCACGCACATCATAAGCAAATTCGTTAGTCCAAAGTCGAAGATTCCTCGACATCGTTAATTGTGGATAAAGTCCCACTGGCGGCGAACCTGCTCCACAAAGAATGTTACACGGGCCATAAACCAAACGTGTTCTGAAGGGAAACTCGCTGGAATTTTCGACGACTGTAGGTGGTCCAATTATACATGCGTACCCATTATTTGTTTTAAATTAACATCTAGTAGTCTCCATGCAATGTACGCTTTACAAGATAAGAAGATAGAGATAATGCCGAACACAATTTCAACCATAGGAATATGTTATTAGGTTTGTACCATTACATCAATGGATTAGAAAGTAAGAAGATCAGCCCCACAATGTTTAACTCGACCTTAATAGGGATGAGGAATCCCAGAGGAGTGGGACCAAGGAATATACGCTTTACACAAATAAGAAGATAGAGATAATGTGAAACAAAATTTCAGTCATGGAATATGTTGTTTGTACCATTACATGAATCGATTAGAAAGTAAGAGGACCATCCCCACAATGCTTAACTCGATGTTAATAAGGATGAGGAATCCTAGAGGAGTTAGACCAAGGATTTGCATCTTTTAAGTCTAATATTTCATTGGCAAAGAGTATGGCAAGTGTTGGGTTCATAAACCATTCAAGTCCCACAACACAATTAACGAAGATATTGTAAAATCAGATCCCTCTCTCCACTTTTTGCATAATGTTACCAAGAATTCCACATTTTTCACATCATTAGTGGTCGAAGTTGTGGTACGAAGAGTAAATCCTTGTGGCGCTGTGTATTTAATTTCCTATTGATCAATTTGGCTTTCTCTATTAAAAGAGGTAATGGTAATATAGAGATGCCCAACCTTGGATTCTAAGGTTTCTCACACTAACTAAATAATATATAAAAGAGGAGCTATTTTTTATTTATTTGTGATGTATAATTAAAAATATGTAAAACATTGCGTATTTTTTAAGTGATTTAATAGTTAAAAATAATGAGATGGTCCATTCAAAAGTGTCATGATTGGATTTTTTTATATTTAATATATTATATTTATTAGAAATATTTTTAAATAAAAATATGTTATTGTATAAGATTTAATAATTATTAATTTATATATATTTTTTATTTGTAATTACTTATGTACATAGTATATCCACAACATGTGATTAATTTATATTTTAATATACAGTATTTTATATGATTGAATTGTAAAAACAAAATTTTAACTAATTTTTTTATCTAAAATTTAATTGCAAAAACAATTAGTGACGTGAATGATTCTATATGTTCAAATGAAAAAAAAAATTATAATTTATTTATTTTTTCATCATTTTTATTTATAACATGTTTGGAGTGAGATTTTAGCAATACTTATCCTTGGTTGAATCATTTAAAAATGTAATAGATAATTCAAATATTGGCTATTTTTTGTTGAGTCTTTTAATCATTTGTCAAAACATTTAAAGAATTTAAACAATTACACTTATAATATAAATATTTTTTGAAGAAAGTATATATATACATATCATATCATTTAAGTAATGGATGAAGATAAGAAGAAAAATAAATGATGCAATATTAAGTAAGCTTACATGAATTAACATTTTGATACTTGAGTTTCAAGAGTTTAGAATAAAATAACAAAACTAGAATGAAATAATATTAGAAATATTAAATAATTTAAAAAATTATATTTCTTTTTTCCGAAAGCGAGTAACCGTGCGAGGGTTTCATTTGTGTTGAGTGTAAGCAACTCTAGAGGTTGTTTTTTGGGGCCTTTCGGCCCTAGAGACCTATATTTTTGTGGTTTTTGCTCAATATTTTAGTAGAACATGTTGTAGGGAACCCAAAAAGGGTTAGAAATATGTGCTTCAACAAATTTTCATGTTGTGAACATGATTGAAAATGATTTCCAATTTGTTGCACAAAACAAAAGTGAAAATCATACCTTTTCTCAGCATCCAAGGCATGGATTAAAGAGATCTGATCAAAAAAATGGTTCAAATCTCAAGTGAATTCAACACTAAGGAGCACCCCCAAAAAAAATCCATTGTGGAAACCCCTTTGAAGGGCAAGGATTTCAAAGACTTGGTCTCAAAAATGAATTTTAGGGATGCCCTTTGTGGTGGATAACCTCAACCTAATGCTAACATTTATCCTAGGGTATCTTGTAAACCTCTGAGAATGCTTAAGATTGATCCTAAGAAAACTGAGTCGGGATGTCTCAGGGTAGCTTATGGAACTCCGATTGTTAAGCTAGATATGGGCATCATTCAGACTAGCATAGAATATCTGAAAAAAAAGGACTTATTTGTCGTTTCTTGGGTTTTCATCCGAGCCTATCTGCTTTCAAAGTTTGGGTTGTATAATTTTGGAAAGCAAAAGGTCAGTTACAAATCTCTATTTATCCAAATTATTACTTTCTTGTTTTATTTTCTAATAATGAAGATAGAGAAAACATTTCAAGGGGTCCCTAGTTCTTTGGAAGGGCAGGGTTTTCATGAAGCCTTGGCATGCTAAATTTAAAGCTAAAGAAGAGATGCATTCTACAGGTCATGTTTGGGTTAGACTCTTTGGCCTCCCGATTGAATTTTGGAATTCGGTTGTTTTTCTTCAACTAGAAACTCTTTGGGAACTTCTATGATGAATGTTGATTGTACTAAAAAAATTGAACATATTATTTATTCTTGAATTTGTGTTCTAATAGATTATGACAAACCCCTACCTGAAAAGATCTCATTACAATTTTGGGAGGACACTTGGGAGCAAGTGGTGGACTATGATAACATTCATTTTCATTCATAATTTTCAATGAATATGGTCATTTGGGTAGTATTTTCCCAATAAAAATTTCATATTAAAAGAAAGAGGATACAAACTTGGTAGGTTTCCAAATGCCTAAGAAGAAGAACACTTAGAAAAAAACCAATTATAAATGATCAATCAAAGTTATTAGCTAATATGTTTGAAATTATTTCCACAAATGATGGTCTAGGTGAGGAAGAGGAAACAATGGAAACATAAATCTTAGAAACAAAATTTAAATATGCAGGGAAGGACTTAGAGACAAACCAAAAAATTAAAGCTTTTCAACAGGAAAAAGAAGGAAGAAATATATACAATAAAAACAATATTTTAAATGTTGAGACTTCAAATAATATAGGTCCTAAGATAGACTATGTTGAACCTTACAATGATACTTTGGCTTTGTACACACATTCTTCAAGGTTGGAAGCCATGCTATATTCAATTAGGATAAGTCAAAAAATAGGAAAAAAAAAATTAAAGATGAATTCCAACCAAAAGGTAAGTCACAAGACCAATCGACATCATATGGTAAAAGGTGAAAAGCTTGTAGAGGAAGGAAATATTATTGCCCTTAACATTTTTTTTAGCCCTCCTATGAATGAATATCATCACTTGGAATATTAGAGGACTCAAAGGGAGTCTTTCAAATTCAAATTAAATTAGAAGAATGATTCAGACAAACCATCCACATCTTGTTTTCCTTTAGGAAATGAAGATGTAAATAAAGGAAATGAATTCAATTGCTAGTAAAATATGTCCAACTATTAAAGTTGCTTCCCTCAGTTCCTAGGGAACTTCTCATGGCATTGCTTACCTTTGGGACCCAAAAGGTATTTATTCACCATATGGTTGGCAGCTAGGGTATTTTAGCTATAACTATTCAAAGTAGACATTTTAACCAAATTATGCTTTGCATTACTATTTATGCTCCAACTACTTTGGAGGAAAAGAGAAGATAATGGAAGGATATAATTATATTATCTCTCATTTTCCTTAATCTTGGATCTTTATTGGAGGATATTTTAATATCATTCTCTCTTTGGATGATAAAATGGGGAGAAATATAATTTTTGACAAAAGCACTAACTTCATGAGTGAATATATTGCAAACCTTCATCTTGTGGACATTCAACTAGATAATGTCCTTATGATTGAGGCCAATAAAAGGTAAGGCTTAGCTTGTATCATGGATATATTGGATTTTTTCTTGTTATTTGACAATTTCTTAATCCATGGTCACATTCCTAAGGTGAATACTCTTAACAATACCGGTTCGGATCATTGGCCAATCATGGTGGAAATTTGGAAAACCAATGTGAGTTTCTCATCTTTTATTATTTCAATTAATGTGGGTTAGAGATAGTTCCTTTAGACCCCAAGTGGAACAATGGTGGAAGCAAGGTAAACCAAGCTAAACCAAGTAATGAAACTAAGATGTTTTGTTTTGCCAAAAGGTTACAATACATTAAATCCAAAATTAATATTTGGAACTGGAAGGAGTTTGGAGATGCCCGATAAAAAAACATAATGTTATTGTTCAATTTGAAAATTTGAATAATAATATCCATTTAGATGGCCTCACAAAGAGTAGAAGTACAAATGAAATTAGACTCACAACTAAGTTAGAGAAATGAAAAAAAAAAAAGAACTCATATGGAAGCAAAAATCTACGATCCAATTTCTCAAAGATGGAGATCGAAACACAAATTTATTCCACAAATATCTTATAGCTTAAAGATATCACAACTTTATTTCTTCCTTGAAATTTTATTTTGGAGTTTTTGTCTACACTTGGGATGGCATGAAATCTATTGTTGTCAATTACTTTTCCAATCCTTTTTCTACTGCACCTCATGACTCAACTTCTCAACAGAATACTCTTCAAGTGATCCCTACTCTTATCACTTTTGAGGAGAAATTTGTTTTGACTAATCCAATTACTATCAATGAGCTTCAACACGTGGTTTTTAAAATGTAAAAAGAAAAAACCCCAGATCCTTATGGATTTCCCATTGAGTTCTATCAAGAATTTTGGGATATCCTTCATGTTAATTTATTAGAGGTGGTCGAAGAAGCCAGGAAAGCCAAATATGTTTTGAAGGTTATCAATAAAAATTATATTGCTCTTGTCCCAAAATCTCAAGAGGTAAATCATATCTAAGATTTTATACCTATAGCTTTATGTAATGTTCTTCTCAAAATCATTACAAAGATCATGGTAGAAATACTAAATCGTCTTTTGCATAATATTATTTCCTCTGAACAAGGGGGTTTTGTGGAAGGGCATAAAATAGTTGATGAGATAATTCTTTCTCATGAAGCCATCCATTCCACGGAAATGCAAAAATATTCATCTATGTTCTTTCATTTAGACTTATCTAAAGCTTATGATAGAATGGATTGGCACTTCCTTGTCAAAGTTTTAAGGCAATTTGGCTTCTCACTATATTGGATGGACTGGATTATGGGATGTATCTCTTCGGTGTCTTACTCTATTATTCTCAATGATAGGCATTCTAAGTTGTTCGTTACTTCCAGAGGTATTAGGAAAGGTGACTCCCTCTCCCATTATTCATCATTCTTATTGAATGCTTGGGCAAGACTATAACCAAAAATAGGGAAACATAACCCTTGAGGGAGTAAGCATTGCTTGTGGATCTAGACCTATTTATCATCTTCAATTTTTTGATGACTCTACTCTATTAGGTAAAGCTACATTTATGGAAGCTTCTAAAATTAAGCAAATCATTAGCTATTTTTCTAATGCTACCAGGAAATTGATCAATGAAGACAAATCTAAAGTCATTTTCTTTCACTGCTCTCCTAGACATGAATCCATGGTCCTGGATAAATTAATATATAAGAAGAATTCCCTTATGATCAATTATTTATGCATTCTTCTCAATATTCAAAGATATAAATTGGTTGTTGGATAGAGTTAAGAAGAAAATTGGAAAGGGGACCAATAGGTGCCTTTCTTTTATGGGTAGAATTAGCTTGGTAAAATAATTCCTTCAAGCTATACCTATTTATGTTTCTATTATGTTGAATATCCCAAAAGCTATTCTTCGAGAATTAGATAAAATCAATCATCGGTTCCTCTTGAGTGGTACTAAGGAGAAAAGAAAATGGTCCTTGGTGAAATGGGATACTTTGTGCCTCCCCAATAATGAATGGGGGTTAGGTTTCTGATTTGATATTAATAACAATAAGGCTTTATCTCCTAAATTGTATTGGAGGATTTTGCATAATACCAATGCTCTTTGGTTTGAGAATCTTCATGCTACATATGCTGAGAATAAAAGTCTTGAAGACCTTGTTCACTATCAATTGCCTACCAAATCTTCTCCCTTTTTAGCTTTTCTTAAAACTGGTGAAGATTTTATTTTGGATCATTGATAATGGTCAAAAGACAAATTTTTGGATAGATTCTTGGGATGGTCACCAACCTTTTATAACTTTGTTTCTTTATTGGAGGTCTTGGATGGAGGAGCTTCATCGAGTTAACTGGATAAAGGTTGTTAGTTACTATCGATACCACACTGGTAATTCAGAGGTTGGTAGATATTGGATCCCTATTGAGGACTAACATATTAAAATTCCATAAAGGCAAAGAAAAGACATCCAAAGCATCCTTCATATGAGATCTCTCTCTTGGTATCATGTGTTAGTAATAACTTATATTACATTATTTTAGTCATGTAAATATACCTTCCTTGGTACATACTTAGGACATTAGATTACTTTATGGGAAGTTATCTAGTTACTTCATGCAATGTAATAAATGCACAAGTGTCAATGTGCAAGTTGTAATGTGCAAGGTGTCTACTTTTACAACTAGGTAGAGTGTTGGCCAAGGAACTTATCTACCTATGTAAAGGTCCATAGATATAGAAGAGGGATCATATTAGTGTAGGATCATAGTAGTGTAGGAATACAATAGGGTAGGATAGACATTAGTGTAGTGTGTGTGAGCTATAAGGTCAAAGATCATTCATTGAGCAATAACTTGTATCATGGAGTATTTTTTTCCTCCATGACTACTATTGTACTAATTTTTATCATTTCTATTTATAGTATATTTCATTCATCTCGTAAAATTACTTTCTTTCGTATTATTCTATAGTTTGTGAATGCTATATTCCATTGCATTTTGTATCAAAAGCTAATAGTGGTATCAGAGCTACGATAGATCAAGTTATGGTAGATCAATAGGAAAATCACCATTATCATTGATCTTGAGTTTTTTGTTAACCTGATGCACCATTCGACCAGTCGCTATCAAAATTTCTTAGAAGAGTCTAGGTGATAGGATTAGGGAGAGCCACAAGTGAGGATTGAATGAAATCTTAGTTTAATAAATACTGATATTGCATATGAGTCTTTCCACATAGTTGCAGAAAAACTTTTTAAGACTACGACTCAACATTTGATCCACTAGTTTGATGAAACAACTAGTAAAACTCATCTATAACTTTTGGAAATATTTAACTAAAGTTTCTTTTATTGCATGAAATTAATTTTCATATTATTGAGACACCTCCTACAATAGAAATCTAGTAGACCTCAACTTCGTTGCCCGAAGGTCAGAGTGCCTTCATAGTGTAAATATTAGTTGTTAAAGAAAGGAGAATACTTTAGAAGAAACTTTTGGAAAATAATTGTGGTGAATTTAGGAGATAGGATATATCCATTGCTAGATTTAAGAATGTCATAAAATGAAAAAGGCCATATAAGGATTAATATTCAAGAAAATGCCACAGAAGCCTTGATATTAAATAAAAGGCCACAAAATCCTTGAAAAGGCTACAAAAGCCTTGATATTGAATCAGGCCATAAATGCCTTTATCCTAAAGAAGACTCTAGAAGAGAGTACTTAATTCAGAAGCATATTTTAGTACTAATATTTTTGTTGGAAGAAAAGCATAAATCCTACAGGAAATTAGGAAGAGTAGCCTCTTCAAAATCAATCTAACACCTGAAGTAGAAGAGACCAGGAGGAGATATCATTGAAGAAATTCTAGACAAGGAAGAAGAAGATGGACTAGGAGAGTCCTGTTTGAATCTAGAAGCAGTAGAATCAGATATCTAGGAGAATATCTCACCACCAACACTTCCAGAAGCATAAGGTTGAAGATAATATCTTAAGGAAGAACAAAAGAAGCTGCAAGATTAAAGACCTTGGTGAGGTCTCTATGAGCATCCAATAAAATGCTAGGAGAGCCTTGTTGAAAAAATCATCAAAGAACTCACTAGAGAAGTCCACTACCAATAAGCAACCCTTGATAGTGAAGGACTTGGGATAATTATCACCATCCAAAAACAAGCCCAAGAGGAGGAGAATTTTGTAAGGAGTGCCAAATTTGAGTGGAAGAATAATTCAGTGAAGACCTCAAGATATTCAGAATATTGAGAAGAAGATCATGTTTGAATTCAAAATTTGACAAGAAAACTTGAAGATAGAAGAAGTTCGCTAGAACAAAAATATTGAAGATTACCTCCCACAACAAGAGGACACTGCTTTAGAAACACAAAATTATCCAAATATACAATAGAAGGAGGATACCACAAGTGGAGAAAAAATTCATGAAATCTTAGGTTTGTGAAAGAAAGTTTGAGACTACAGTTTAGTGAAGAAGGAGCTATTCGAAATAGTCTACAAAGAGTTGCAAGATATTACTTAAGGCAGCAACTTGGTGATCTAAGACACCAAGATGCATCCTCTAGAGAAGTGGAAAATAAGCTACCAAATATTTTATAAAAAAATAAGCAACTATTGGTGCAAGTAGATTCATTAATTGGATTACTTTTTATATTTGTTAAAGCACCTTATTCTAGATTAAATTTTTAACCTAAATTACAGTATTCAAAATTGTAAAATAAAATTTTTCCTTTTAGAGGTTCATTTTCACACTAGGAGTTTATTAGATTCCAAATATTAATTATCTATCAACTACCTATTATCTACTTTGTAAAGTAAAAAGAAGACTGAATCCTACAATACTAATTGTAGTGAATTTGCAGTATATTTGAAGGTTCATTTCAAATTATTCTTTATTATTTGCAGTGAATTGATTAAGTGCCTTTTATTGAGAGTATATTGGAGTTATAAGGTGTAATTTGTTAGTGCATTAAAAAGTAGAATTTTTTAGATTCATTTGCACTATTATTACTCTCAAAAGAAATTAGTTTTGTGCAAGGGAAAAAAAGGTACAAAATCTAGTTTTCATCAAGTTTCTAAAGACACTCCTAAAGCACAAAATCCTGCAAATCTTAGTGGCCAATAAAATCCACTAAAATTGGTTTGTACAAGAAAAGAAAATCCGACTAAAAATAAGCTTCAAATATTGAGACTTGGTGAGTCTCAAATCCAAATCACTAAAGGGGTTAGTACAACTAAAAGAAATCTGCTATTCTACAATATTTACAAGGCTTCAATTCACCATCAAATATCCAAGCAAAGAGGGTAAGGAGTCTAGCCAAAGAGACATTCTCAAAAACCTCATAATGCACTCATAAAATATGCTATAAAATTAGAATATCATGCCTCCAAAAGAGTGCAAGAAAAGGTGCAATAAAAAGGGGTTTTATATACATGTAAAGGTTATAAGGTATTGCGGTTCTACAATACATCATATGTAGGTAAAGGAGCAAATTTGAAAGTACCTCAAAAGGCACAATAGGTATAGAAAAATCCAACCAAAGAAGGGTCAAAATATTAGCGCTCTTCAACCATCGATAGGGCATACTCCCCATAGATGAACCTGCAATACAAAGGAAGCTCATCAAAGTGATTTACATAAATCAAAGTAAGTTTATCAAGGATATTTGTAAAGAAAAAGAGAAGAAGCTTTTTATGTAGATATAAAAGAGCTCATCCATGAAGAAAGAGCATAAAGCTTCCACTCCTACCAATGCGAATAGGTAGCATAGCAAGGAGCACATTGAAGGCAAGAAGAAAAAAGAAAAGGATACATTCTATGTTGAGAGTAACAACCATAAAATGAAGAATTTTCATTCACGATCGAAGCTCCAAGGCGCCTCATGAAGCCACTTGTAGAAGAATAGGTTGCTTGTTGCCCAAGAAAAAAAATTAAGCTAAGGAGAAAGATAATTGAAGGAGTTACAATATCCTTGTTAAATATTTTACATCAAAAGTCTCATGCAAGAATATTGAATGCCACTTGGCATAATATTCTCTAGAATATTTCATTTCCTAATGCTCAAGAGACCATCGAAGGGGAGTAACAAGCACTAGAGAAAATTCTCATATGTTACAAATGTGTAATGTGCACCATGGAAGTATTACAAAAATATATTGGTGTTACACAAGTGACAACACTCTCAATAAATGGAAAAGAAACTTGGCCACCCTTTGATGCAAGAGCATCCGGAGGTGGCAGAGCAATCTTGCATCATCCAAAAATATTTTTTTTCTCTAAGTGCTGGCAAGGGGCAAAGTTGTCGCGATATCGCGACACTTTTTGAGAAAAGGTGCCAAGGGCCGAAACTGTCGCGATATCGCGACACTTTTTGAGAAAAGGCGCCAAGGGCCGAAACTATCGCGATATCGCGACACTTTTTGAGAAAAGGCACCAAGGGCCGAAACTGTCGCGATATCGCGACACTTTTTGAGAAAAGGCACCAAGGGCCAAAACTGTCGCGATATCACGACACTTTTTGAGAAAAGGCACCAAGGGCCAAAACTATCACGATATCGCGACACTTTTTGAGAAAAGGCGCAAAGGGGCGAAGTCGTCGCGATATCGCGACACTTTTGAAGAATGGGCTCCAAGGAGAAGAGTCGTCGTGATTTCGTGACACATTTTGAGCAAAGGTGCCAAGGAGAAAAGTTGTCACGATTTCACGACACATTTTGCAGATAAGCGCTGAGGAGAAAAGTTATCGCGATTTCGTGACACATTTTGTGGAAGAGCACCGAGGGGAAAAGTTGTCACGATTTCACGACACATTTTGAGCAAAGGCGCCAGGGAGAAAAATTCTCACGATTTCGCGACACATTTTGCAGATAGGCGCAGAGGAGAAAAGTTGTCACGATTTCGTGACACATTTTGAGCAAAGGCGCCAGGGAGAAAAGTTGTCACGATTTCGTGACACATTTTGTGGATCGGTGCCGAGGGGAAAAGTTGTCACGATTTCGCAACACATTTTGCGGATGGGCACCAAGGGGAAATATTGTCGTGATTTTGTGACCTGTCGCGGTTTCGCGACCCGAAGGTGGAAAACGCATGCTGAAGGCAGAGACGTCGCGATTTCGTGACATGTCACGTTTTCACGACCCGAAGACAGAAGGAGAGTATGAAGGGCCAGGATGTCGTGATTTCATGACATGTCACATTTTTGTGGCCCGAAGGAGAGAATACGACAGGCCGTTCATGACTCCACTCGGACAGGCGGCTGTAGAGGTCGTTGTAGAAGGGCACGTGGCAGCAAAATGTAGGTGGCTACAGAGCACTCCTGGGCATGATGACTTAGTGGGTCGATGGATGGGTGGATACAGGCACTCTGCCATTACATGCCATGATGATTCAAGGCACCTGGCAGCATCTTGCAGGTGGTGACAGAACATTCGTGTGGGCGGTTAGAAACAAACTTCGCAGTCTGTGTAATGATGGCCGAAGGGGGTCGGGTCCATTATAAAAGGCAGTGCTTACATTGTAAAAAGGGTTGGCCATTTTGTATCTTTTGTAATTCAAATTTTAAAAGCTCTGTTAATGAAATATTGGTGATTTTTCTGCTTGTATTACTAGTCCTGTGTCAAGTGGTATCAGAGCTAGAAGGTTCTGAGCGTGCGAATAGACCGTCGACCATGAGGCAATTTGTGCTAGGATCGTGGTTGTGGGTTGTGAGAAAGTGAGCAGGATGCCTTCGTGAAGGAACCGTGGTGGTGCGAGGAATAGGGGAGCAAATGTCGATCTCAGAGCCTTGCAGAGGCAAGTGCAAGCCCTGCAGGAGGAATTGAGAAGAGGAGTTGAGCCAAGAAGAGAGGAAAACAGTGAAGATGAAGTTTGGGAAGACGAGGGTCCATCTGATGAGGAAGAAGTGTTGGATCCAATAGAAGCTAGGCTGTATAGGGCCATATCCTAGATCGGGAAGAAGCTAAAGTTTGACGTCTCCACCTATTCTGGGAATCTCAATCCCGAGGAGTTGATAGATTGGATCAACGACATGGAGGAATATTTCGAGTATGAGGAGATCGCAGATCCAAATCGGATCAGGTTCATAAAAACAAAGCTGAAGGGACATGCTAGTATCTGGTGGAAAGAAGTATAGCTGGAAAGGAACAGGAGGGGAAAGGAAAAGATCACCAGGTGGGATCGGATGGTAGAGAAATTGAAGAGGCAATTCATCCCCACTGATTATGAGTTAGATCTGTTGAGAAAGATGTAGAGTCTTAGACAGGCGAGTAAATCTGTCAAGGAGTACACAGAGGAGTTCTACCATATTTTGATTAGAACTGGCCATTCTGAGGCAAATAAGGAGAAGTTTGCCTGCTATGTCAATGGATTGAGAACCAGCATTCAAGAGGAGCTGAGTCTGGTTCGAATGAGCATGGTTGAGGATGCATACCAGTTTGCATTAAAAGTGGATGAGAAACTGAATAAGAGATTTGATGGTAAGCAGAGAGGAAAGGATCATGGTGGAAGAGCTGGTGGAAGGACCAGTGGAGGGAGATACAGAGATCTGGGGAAGACTGGTGAAGCAAGCAGTAGCCAAAACCAAAAATAAGAGAAGGAGGAGAACACCCAATGCCCATGTAATCAGAACAACAACTACCCGAGAGGAAGAGGTAGGCCTGGGCATGGGTATGGGAGAGGTGCATTTCGTGGAACCTGCTTCAACTACGGGGAGGAAGGGCATTGGGCATACAACTACCCACAACACCAAGAAAGGCCAAATCGAAGACCTGAGGGTCAGTCCAGAGCTATTGTAGCAGACGAAGGTATCGAATCTGAGAATTCTGAGGAGGCAGAATGGGGGGAAGCGATGGTCATCAGGAGAGTCTTGTTGAATGAGGAAAAGAAGGCAGACCAGAGGAACAACCTATTTCACACAAGGTGCAAGTGCTCAGGCAAGGTCTGTAACATCATAATCGACAATGGTAGCACTGATAACCTGGTTTCTGAGGAGATGGTTGCCAAGTTGCAGTTGGAGAGAAGAAGACACCCGCATCCATATCAGATTGCGTGGTTACAAAAGGACCATAGGGTGATGGTCAGTGAGCAATGCCTAGTGAAGTTTAACATTGGAACTTACCGAGATGAGGTCCTATGTGACATCTTGCCTATGGATGCATGTCACCTATTGCTTGGGAGACCATGGCAGTTTGATCGGAGTGCAATACATGATGGTCGAGCCAATACGTATTCCTTGTCGAAGAATGGAGTTTGCCATAATTTGAAACCCCTGAAGGAGGTAGACGAGAAGGTATGTAGCAGTGCTCGAGTCTGTCTAGTTGATGGAAGAAGATTTTTAGATGGCCTGAAGCCAGATCATATGTGCTATGCAATAATCCCTAGGGTTAGGGAAGAGGAATGCAAGGAGACCCCAGTGGAAGTCATGGGACTGTTAGAGGAATTCCCAGATATCATTTCTGATAATTTTCTTGAGGGTTTACCCCCAGTAAGGAAGATCAGCCACCATATAGATTTGGTGCCAGGATCGAGCTTGCTGAATAAGGCTGCACATAGAATGACTCCTATGGAAACTGTGGAGCTGAATAGACAAGTTCAAGAACTGTTAAAGAAGGGACTGATTAGGGAGAGTATTATCCCATGTGCAGTACCTGCAGTACTAGAACCCAAGAAGGATGGAGAGTGGAGAATGTGCACAGACTCTCGGGCAATTAACAAGATCACTATCAAATACAGATTTCCATTGCCAAGGATGGATGATATCATGGACTATTTGAGTGGATCTAAGTACTTCTCGAAGATTGATCTGAAGAGTGGCTATCATCAGATCCGTATCTAAGAAGGGGATGAGTGGAAGATAGCCTTCAAAACTAGAAAGGGTTTGTATGAGTGGTTGGTCATGCCATTTGGGCTAACCAACGCATCGATTACATTCATGTGGTTGATGAATGAAGTCTTGAAGGAGTTTTTAGGCAAGTTTGTTATTGTCTACTTGGATGATATCTTGATATTTAGCAAAACCCTGGAGGAGCACCTGATGCACATTAGGAGGGTTTTTGAGAAACTGTGGGAGGAGCAGTTGCTGATCAATCTGAAGAAGTGCAACTTCATGAAGAGGGAGTTAGTATAACTGGGATTTGTCATCTCAGCGGATGGTCTCAAAATGGACCCAAAAAAGGTGAGGGCTATCTTAGAATGGCCTGCTCCAAGAAGCATGACCGAGGTAAGATCGTTTCATGGTCTAGCCAATTTTTACCACAAGTTCATCAGATATTTTAGTAGTATTTGTGCATCCCTTACGGAGACAATGAGGGGGAACAAGAAGGAATTCCAGTGGACAACCAGAGCAAACAAAAGCTTTGCTATGCTGAAGAAGAAGGTCACAGAACAACCTGTCTTAGCACTCCCAAATTTTAACAAGGTGTTTTAGGTAGATTTCGATGCGAGTGGTAGTGCCATAGGGGCCGTATTGAGTCAAGAGGGTAAGCCTGTTGCTTATTTGAGTGAGAAGCTCAATGATGCTAGGAAGAAGTATTTGGTATATGATCAGGAGTTCTATGCCATAGTTCAGGTTTTAAAGAAATGGAGGCATTATTTGTTGCCAAAGGAGTTTGTTATTTATACTAATCATCAGGCACTACAATATATTAACAGTCAAGGAAAGTTAAATTAGAGGCACCTGAAGTGGGTGGAGTTCCTACAGAGCTACACCTTTGTGCTGAAGCATCGGAGCGAAAATTCCAACAGAGTTGCGGATGCCTTGAGTAGGAGGCAATGTTTATTGATGGAGATGAAGGTGGAAGTTGTGGGGTTTGCGGAACTTAAGGGTTTATACCCTACATATTTTGACTTCGCAGAAGCTTGGAAGGCCTGCACTGTGCCTGTTACTTTGGACAGGACTAAGTGGTTAAATTTTCTGATTCAAGATGGAATGATGTTCAGGGGGAACTAGTTATGCATTTCAAGGAGTTCAATGAGGGAGAATATGATCAAGGAAAATCACAGTGGAGGTTTGGCTGGACACTTTGGTCGAGACAAGACCATTTCCCTTGTTAATGAAAACTACTACTGGCCGCAATTGCAACAAGATGTGGCAAAATTCATGCAAAGTTGTAGGATATGCCAGATGGCAAAAGGTGTGAGGTAGCCTACTGGTTTATATCAACCACTACCTATACCCAAAAGGCCATGGGAGGATATTAGTATGGATTTTTTTCTTGGTTTACCTAGGACACAGAGGGGACACGACCCAATATTTGCGGTAGTGGATAGGTTTTCAAAAATGGCTCATTTTATTCCCTGCCAGAAGACTAGCGATGCGGTCCATGTGGCTGGATTATTCTTCAAGGAAGTGGTACGACTTCATGGACTGCCAAGGAGCATTGTGTCGGATAGGGATACCAAGTTTGTAGGGTATTTCTGGTGAACCCTGTGGAAGAAACTGAAGATGAATTTAAAATTTAGTTCTGCATACCACCCCCAAACAGATGGCCAAACAGAGGTGGTAAATAGGATTTTGGGCAATCTACTGAGATGCTTGGTCAGAGACAAACCCAAGGGATGGGATTTAGTTTTGCCGCAGGCAAAATTCACTTACAAAAAATCTGTCAACAGGAGTACCAATAAATCACCTTTCCAGATAATCTATGGGAGCAACCCAAGAAACGCTTCAAAGTTGAGAAGGATGGATACAAGAGAAAAATGCAGTGCTGAGGCTGAAGACTTTGCTGAACACCTAAAGGGCGTGCATGAGGAGGTGACAAAGCACATCGCTAAGATGAATACTCAGTATAAGGCCAGGGCAGACCAGAAGAACCAGGCTAAGGAGTTTGAAGTAGGAGATTCCGTCATGGTCCATCTAAGAAAAGAAAGGTTTCCTGCCAAGACCTATAACAACTTGAAGATGAAGAATTTTGGGCCATGTAGAATCATTGGAAAATGAGATTTGGGTAATGCATACGATGTGGAGTTGCCGAGTGAACTTAACATCTCACCGGTTTTTAACATTTCATATTTGGTTGAGTATCATGAAGGAGATAGCAGTGCAACACCAAGCCCGGATTTGTGGAGCATTCCAACGGCCACTCCAGTCGCAGACGAGATAGAAGAAGTCCTTGATATGCGTGAGGGCCGAAGTACTCGAAATAGGTGTTATTCTAAATATTTGATCAAGTGGAATGGCAGGCCCATAGAAGATGTGACTTGGTTGTCAAAGGTAGAGGTTGATCACCTGGGTCTACCTCACATAGAACAGAAGTGAAGGTCACTTCTCAATTCACCCTGGGTGTCTGATGCAGGAGCATCCGGAGGTGGCAGAGCAATCTTGCATCATCCAAAAATATTTTTTTTTCTCTAAGTGCTGGCAAGGGGCAAAGCTGTTGCGATATCGTGACACTTTTTGAGAAAAGGTGCCAAGGGCCGAAACTGTCACGATATCGCGACACTTTTTGAGAAAAGACGCCAAGGGCCAAAACTATCACGATATCGTGACACTTTTTGAGAAAAGGCGCCAAGGGCCGAAACTGTCATGATATCATGACACTTTTTGAGAAAATACGCCAAGGGCCGAAACTGTCACGATATCATGACACTTTTTGAGAAAAGGTGCCAAGGGCCGAAACTGTCGCGATATCGTGACACTTTTTGAGAAAAGGCACAAAGGGGTGAAGCTATCGTGATATCGCGACACTTTTGAAGAATGGGCTCCAAGGAGAAGAGTCGTCGCGATTTCGTGACACATTTTGAGCAAAGGTGCCAAGGAGAAAAGTTGTCATGATTTCGTGACACATTTTGCGGATAAGCGTCGAGGAGAAAAGTTATCGCGATTTCGTGACACATTTTGCGGAAGAGCACCGAGGGGAAAAGTTTTCATGATTTCGCAACACATTTTGAGCAAAGGCGCCAGGGAGAAAATTTGTTGCAATTTCACGACACATTTTGTGGATAGGCACAGAGGAGAAAAGTTGTCACGATTTCATGACACATTTTGAGCAAAGGCGCCAGGGAGAAAAGTTGTCACGATTTTGCAACACATTTTTCGGATGGGCGTCGAGGGGAAAAGTTGTCGTGATTTCGTGACACATTTTGCGGATGGGCGCCAAGGGGAAATATTGTCGTGATTTCATGACCTGTCACGGTTTTGTGACCCGAAGGCAAAAAATGCATGCTGAAGGCAGAGACGTCGCGATTTCATGACATGTCGCGTTTTCACGACCCGAAGACAAAAGGAGAGTACGGAGGGCTAGGATGTCGTGATTTCATGACATGTCACATTTTCATGGCCCGAAGGAGAGAATACGATAGGCCATTCACGACTCCACTCGGACAGGCAGTTGCAGAGGTCATTGCAGAAGGGCATGTGGCAGCAAAACGTAGGTGGCTACAGAGCATTCCTAGGCATGATGACTCAGTGGGTCGATGGACGGGTGGTTGCAGGAACTCCGCCATTACATGCCATGATGATTCGATGCACCTGGCAGCATCTTGTAGGCGGTGACAGAACATTCATGTGGGTGGTTAGAAACAAACTTTGCAGTCTGTGTAATGATGGCCGAAGGGGGTCGGGTCCATTATAAAAGGCAGTGCTTACATTGTAAAAAGGGTTGGCCATTTTGTATCTTCTGTAATTCAAATTTTAAAAGCTTTGTTAATGAAATATTGGTGATTTTTTTGCTTGTATTACCAGTCTTGCATCACCCTTGACCTCCAATAAATACAATCTAATTTTGAAGCAAAAACAGGGTGAAGAGAAGATCAAATTCCAGCAAAACTAGTTCTAGCATAACGTGGAAGAAAGGGAGCAAGAAGCATTTAAATATCCATAGAAGAAGGACATATTACCAGAATCATACTCTACAACATTGAATAACAAGCCCAATCGCTTCTCACTCAGCCATACCACACGTGGGCCCGTCCGTATTTGTTAACTCAAGCACCATAGAAAGGGTACGTAAGAGGAATGTTATACTCAGTCAAAACCAGTGCTATTAAAGTGTGAAGATAAGGAGCTAAGGTAAGCGAATTATTTTATTAATATTGCTTTCAAACATAGGATATATAAGGCTATAAAATCAAGGATAATTTTTTAGGTTGTGAAAGCAAAAGACATTGGAGATAACTTACCAAAAATTAAAATAATATTTGTAAGCTAACCTAGGAGATATAATGTCTTCTACTTAGTTTGAAATATATAATACTTTGCAAATATTATTATCTTTTCTAATTTTTTAAATTTAGTAGTCATAAGGTCTACTACATCAAATTGATTTATGAGAAATTAGAAAAATTAAAATCAAATTTCAAAGGGACATTATAAGAGGTTTATTTAAAACATTTTAAAGGTTGGAAATTTATAATATTTACTTGTCTCAAATATTATCAAATCAAGACAAAAGATCCAACATTAAAACCTATTTATATTTGGTAAAAATGCTTAGTTCAATAGGAGCAATAAGAATAGAAGAAGTTGATTTTCTTATTTACAAAACTTTACAAAATCAACCAAAATTGAACTAAAATTTACAAAAGCAGTTTATATCTTATCCAAAACATACTAGGGAGCATAAGGTCTTCTACAAAACTTGGTAATATCAAAATTTATCAAAATTATCAAGTTGCAATATATAAGCTTTTTATAAAATCTAAAAATACTCAAGAGTATATACTCTCATTACTAGGGAGACATAAGGAAGCCTATAAAACCAAGGATTAATAAAGGTTTTATCAAATCAAGATTATATACTTCTATCAGGGATCATATATCTGAATAGGGAGTCATAATGTAAGTCTATTCTATCCCAAATAATTTAGGTAATACAAATGGCTACTAGCATGGTAAGCATCGCTCTTAGAAGTGGAATAAAGAATATACCAATATGGATTAAAAACCTGATGGATTACAATGATGAAAATGGCAAAGAAAAGGAAGAACCAATACAATGCAAAATAAGTTTTGAAATTGACAACCATATAAAGAGAGATTCATCTAGTGAATCTAATACCAAAGGAGACCCAAAACAAGAAAAAATGGATCGACCAAATTTTATACAAAAAGGAAAATATGGAATAGCTTAAGTTGTGTAAATATAGTTAGGTCTTATTAGAGAGATAGAAAAATATGATATACCTAAATTAGACTTCAAAGTCCTCAAATATTATCTATTTTTCACCTATTGCAATAAATATGGTCATGAAAAGACAAATTACTGGAGCTTCCATCCTTGCAAATATTGTGATGGGACAAACCACTCATCTTTTTCCTATTATTTCAAATACAGGTACTATAAGGGTCATGAAAGAAGATTGTTACAAAAATTAAATTGTTATCTTCAAGAACTTATTTTTGATGGATCTACTAACTTTGAGCTCAAGGTTGATACTTATGAAGAGTAGAGAAACAAGTCTTACATAGGTACAAAAGAAAGAAGAACCTATTCAAATATACTCGTGGCATGCAAAATTATGAGAATAATTGTTCATAAAAAGCATCTGACATCAAGCAACAATGAACTGGAAAATATCATATGCCATGACATGGAGAACAAAGAAACTAAAGATGAAGAAGCCAAAGTTCATTTTCAAGAGGAAGATCCACATTGAAGACTAAAGTTTTCAATACCCAAATATTGTAATACAAGTGGGTGTTAGAAATAGCTTATATTACATTATTTGGGTCATGTAAATGTACCTTCCTTGGTACATACTTAGGACATTAGATTACTTTAGGGGGAATTTATCTAGTTAATTCATGCAATGTAATAAATGCACTAGTGTCAATGTGCAAGTTGTAATGTGCAAGGTGTCCACTTGTACAATTAGGTAGAGTGTTGGCCAAGGAACTTATCTTCCTATATAAAGGGCCATAGATATAGAAGATGGATCATAGTAGAGTAGGATCACACTAGTGTAGGAATATAGTAGGGTAGGATAGATAATAGTATAGTGTGTGAGAGCTATAAGCTCAGAGCTCATTCATTGAGTAGTAGCTTCTATCACAGAGTGCTCATTTCCTCCATAGCTACTATTGTACTCATTTTCGTCATTTCTATTTATAGAATATTTCAATCATGTCGCATATTTACTTTATTTTTTATTATTCTGCATCTTGTGAATGCTATCTATAATTGCATGTTATATTAAAATATAACATTTGTAGACACCAAAACAGCACCAATCCGATTATGTGACGACAAGCATTGATCGAATTGACATACATAGCCCTTAGGGTAGCCCCTAGAGGTTAAATAGTGGTCCTAACCACTCCCACAATAGTTTGGAAGGTCAAAGGTCAATTTGGAACCTTTTTAGCACTTTTCTTCCTACTCGTCCCACCCTGGGATGATTACAAAATGGTATTCGTCCCACCCAAGGACGATTATCAACATTTGTCCCAGGGTGGGGTGAATAGCATGTTTGACTGGCAAAAAGTCAAACCTCGATAGGTTCGCCACTTAACTGCAACTTCAGGACATGAAATTGCGAGGAACAACTTCAAATCATAGAGAGAGACTTCAGTCATGCATGCCTTGATTTTTGAGGACTCATGCAAGGAGACTCTAAATCAGGAAAGAATATTTTCTCCCAAAATAGGACAAGAAACTCAAGTGGCGCCATCGCATGCGCATTCAAAGAGAGAGACCCTAGGTCTATAAATTGGTGAGTCTTCTCACCCCAAAGGAGGAAATAGAGAGAAGCTTTTGGAGCAATGAAGTGCTGCCAAATTACATCCTCACCCATCGTTTGTGCTTTTACATCCTTGATATCTCTTTTGGAAGGGAGGTTATTGGGTGATTATTGGAAGCGCAATCCGGACCCAAATTCGAACATTTGGCCACAATATCCCACAAAATTTTTTGACACAACCCCATAAGAGGTTTTGGACCCATCACAAGTGGATTGGTGCCAAAACTGAGTCCCAAACGGCAGGCATCCTACCCCCGGGTGCCCCCTGCACTGTCATAGTTCTAATCGCCCCACCCGGAGTGATTAGAAATATGTGGTAGATTTCCCTAAGTTTTATTTTGCATATGATTCTAGGTTATTTACATATGTTGTCATTTAAATTTCATGTGATTCTGACAAGTTTTGATCATGCTTTTGTTATTTCCTGCTTTCACTAACATGCAAGGATCATCATCATATTATGGGTGATAGAGGCCAAATTGGCAAAATCCGACCATTTGGGTCATCCCAAAATACCCCGTTTTACCTAACCACAACTTTGTAGGTTATTTGGAGACCTCTGGACCTGACATTTAGGAGGTGGATTTAGGACAGGTTATGACAGTCCTAATCATCACACCCTGGAGTGATTAGAAATATGTGCAAGATTTCTACACTGTTCCTTTTTTAGTTGCTTCCTGGTAATGTTTTATTGATTCTATAAAATTTTCATCTCATTATGATATGTTTCAGTTATCATTTTAATCATTTTATGCATGCACTGATCGCAGGCCTTGGGGATCGCATGTTTCTCTCCATCCGCAGGTGCTACTAATCCTTTTTTATTTCTCTGAATGCAATATATCAACACCAAAGGGACAATAAGTAACCATAGATATATTCACACAAGCGGTGATGATGTTTGGTTCACCCATTTTACATGTGGGCACGCGAAAGAAAGCGTATCAATACGTGGTGTAATAGAGCCCTACTTAACGCTCCTAATCCCAAAAAGGGAGGAGACGTATTGTAACCCAATTTTAAAGCAAATTAATAAAAAGGGTTGTATTCAACATTTGCTTTCTATCTTGTTTCAATTCATTGATGCTTCTCTCCTTTCATGTATTTCAGTTTGTAGGACTTAGCGTTACGTTTTGCTTTTGCATACATTGCACTTGGCATTTCCATTTTGTTTTCATATCCTCGTGCTTTCAGTGGCGATCACGATGGGACATCTGTCCCTTGATTTTAAAGATCAAATTTCTGATCAAAATTTGTGTGTTTTTGCTTGCAGGTATCAATCTTTCAAGCACTGGACTGCTGCTCGTTCCATCCTGTAATGAATACAGAGCTGGAATTCATGCCACCCTAAGACAAATAGGAATTCATCTCACCCTATGACAAATACAGATCTATTATTCATCTCACCCTGGGATGAATAGCTCTCTGTGCAATTTTAGAGCAAAAACTTAGAGGCATCCGGTTTGGGCAGAGAAGAGGTAGGGGTTCTGAGCATCCTCTATCATTTTCTATTTTTTGTCTCTGTCATTTCTTGTTTCTTTGCTTGCATAGGAGAGTTTTACTACATTTTTTTCTTTCTTTGCGTAAATAAAAAGAACCCCACACACCACACGGTAATTTAAACACCAAGGAGTTGGTCGTAAAACCCCAACCCTTGATCAAGACCAACGGTGGATTTCATCACCACATTGGCTTGAAATATTGCATACATAACCCTAATCATGATTATTGCTAGACGTAAATCCTAATGAAAGCTGACCAAGTGTAGCTGGGGTGATTCCCAGTGCATGAGGATAAGTCTTCTATGGTAGGTGTCAAAATAGAGTGATTCCCCTTCCGTACCGCCTATGTTCCATGTATTGTTCTGCTATCACGTACCAATAGTCTCCCTCACATAAGGGTGGGTATATAGAGAGGTTTGGTATAACGTCTTGACAGTGGTATATTGAATTGGCGACCATTTTGGGAGATATAAGAGCCCTCATATTGCATATACAACAAAAAAAATTCTTTACAATGTTTTCAAAACAAACATCAAAACACACTGAACCAAATTTAGGGCACACTTTTAATCCATAAACAAGATAATCATTGCTTTGATTGTGTGTTTCCCTTTTGTTTAGTGTAGCATAAAAAAATCGTAAAGAGGATAAAAATATACACATATTTAGATAAACATCACCATGGTGTACACCCGTAGCCGAGCCCAATCATGGGTAGGAGCTATAGAAAGTGTACAAAGGGGGACAAGTCGCCTCCGATATAGTCTCGAGGACTTGGTCATACCACCTTGGCGGCCTGACCCACAAGATAGTCCACATCATGCCATTACAAAATGAGACTATAGAGGCACCCCTTTGAGGGGCACTCCCACTCAGCATAGACCCTTTCAAGAGGAGGCCATACATGTGGCACTTAACATAGACGGGAGAGCTCCCTTAGACGCCTGTTATGAGTGGCCATCGTGCGATGAAGCGCTAGAGAAACATAGGTTCCATAAGGAGGGGCCACATGATTACGTCATCCCTCCTTTACCTCTTATTATTGTCAAAAACAATAGGCCAAATCCAGAGCACAAGGCTCTTCAGATAGGGCAAGCCAATTCTGCCCGCCCCTTTCACACATACGAAATGGAGTACAAGGAAGACCACTACATTCCTCAAGAGCAATACACATTGTGGTAGCAATGCGCCTCCATGCCTGCTATGTATCAAGACCACCCACTGAGGCCATAACCTCGAGTTAATACCGCTAACCTCGATAGAGGAAAACAACCCATAGGGATCTTGGATCACCACGATCGAGATAGACAGGTAGGAGAGGCATCTAGGCTTCCTAAACACAATACGACAAAACAAATTGACTTGGTATTTTCCAAACATGCCACCCGCCAAGCGCAAATCATGCAACTCAGACAAGACCAACAATAGTTAGAGCATTTGTACCACCTTAGAAAAGAGCGCATTCGATGTCAGATAGACAAATTACTCCAGAACATTGTGCCTGAGGGGGTACCAACCCCTCGTGTTCATAATGTATAATTGTATGAGAGGCACAACCCCTTGGTGCGAGATAGGTCTCTGCGAATTTATCAAATATTGCCTCCAAGACCTGATCGAGAGGCCACTCCCAGAAAAAATGATGGGAACCCTCCTCGGGCACCGACCCATGTTTATAGGTCTCACCCAGGCACTCCTCAAGAAGCCTATGAGGAGTATGAGCAAGAAGAAGAGCGAGATGAAATGCCCTACCAAGGCAAGGTGGATGTTGTTCGGCTACCCCTCCATAGGCCTCAAGTTCCTCGTAACCCACAGTGGGAGCAAACCAAGGAGGAATAGATCAAATCCTCTGATGCATATAAAGCGCTGCTAGAGCGCTTAGATTCTATGGAGAACAAGACTTTTGGGTCCCAAAAGCCCACTTTACGCCAGCTCCGCAGTCACCCTATGCATCCATCAGTGCTGACACCCCCATACCCTGAAAACTTTAAACTGCCCTAGTTGGCACTCTTTAGAGGGGAGGAGGATGCCCAAGAGCACGTGACTAGATTCTTGAGCCAATGCTTTGTCATTCAGGACATCAATGCTTTGTTGCTAAGAACATTTATAACCACGTTCGCAGGCCCTACCTCGGATTGGTTCACTCAGTTTCCAAAGCATAGCATCAGTAACTTGGATCAGCTAGTGGACATGTTCCTCGAACGCTTCACCTTCAACACCAAGAAAAATGCATCACTAAGCGACCTAGCTAGCCTCAAGAAGTATGAGGAAGAAACCATGGTGGCCTATGGGAATCGGTGGAAGACATTGCTTTCAAAGTTGCCCTACCTCCCTCCCATGTCTGACCTGACCCAAATGTTCTCAAAAAGTTTTTTGATATCGATCTTCGTGCTATTGAAGGTACAATAATATGCCACTCTTTGAGATGCGTTGGTATAAGCCAGAATCATTGAGGAGATCAAGATACAGGATGGCGATATTTCCAAGCCAAAGAAGAAAGAGTGGCCTAAAAATTCCAAGACAGGGACCACGCAACTGAAACCCGCTGCGGTCAATCAGGTTGCTATAAACATGTCGAAGCCTGCACAAGCAACACAGACCTCATATGCAAACTATCAGGTAGTTCCTATTGATAGCTATGAGAAGGAAAATCATCGGCAAGAGAAAACTCAGCAGTGTCACCCTAGGCAACAGTTCACACCCTTCATCGAGTCCAAAGACTCATTGTTTGACCGTTTGTCTATGGAAAACTTGATACACCTTCTAGAAAGTTGACCCATAGACCCCAACGTGCCATAGGGAATACTTGTACTGTAGATTTCATAGGCAGAAAGGACATGACCTTTACACATGTTGGAAGTTCAAGAGCTTCGTGCAAGACCTAATAGATAACAAGATGCTGGCGGTGGACAACCCCATAGCATCAAACAACCAACATATGGGAGTCTTCAAAGATCCCCTGCCTGCCCATGATGCGCAGGCAAAACCTCTTCAAGTCAATGAGGTAACACAGAATTTCCCCATGCAAGAGTATGTTGGGATGATAAGCATAGTGACTAGGAAAAAGAGGTACCCAGGAGCTACCCCCACGATGGCCACAGGAGAGGTTCCATCAACGTCACAACCTTAAAAGCACCCTACGCAACCTCCCCTGTCGAGACCAGTGGCCATGATTTGGACTAGACTTACCCAAATTTTAAGGCCCACATCGGCTAGGCTCTCCATTTATGAGCTCATTCAATAATCATCGCCCCATCGGGAGGCTCTAATGGAGATATTAAAAGCCATCGAGCTGCAGCCCCATGAAGCAAACTCTTTCAACAACTTTGTGGGACATGTAAAATAATGTACAGAACCAGTCATCACCTTTAGAGAAGACGAACTGAAATCGATGACTAGTGATGTGGCAGATCCACCCCTACACGTCATTGCATAGGTCAACGAGAATTCGTATAAGAGGGTGTTGGTAGACACTGGCTCATCCAGTAATATGATTATAATAGCAGCATTGAAACACCTGAAGTTACCAGCATCTCACATCGTGGCCTCCACCTATACTCTTTGAGCATTCAATGATGCGATATGCTCGACGATTGGCACAATTGTCCTACCCATCCAAGTGGGACAAAAAACTATTCATACGTTGTGCCACATCTTGGAAGGTGATATGGCCTATAATATCTTGTTGGGACGACATTGGATCAGGGACATGAAGTGTGTCCCTTCAATAGCTCATTAGTGCTTAAAGTACACATTTGAAGGATAGGTGCATGTAGTCTCGACAGATTTAGAGCCCTTCAAGTATTGCAATACGATGCAACTAATGCCACAGTTGACCCTTCCATCAACACATTTTGATTTTTAGTTGAATCCATCTAACTAGGGTTTGATTTCGCACACATCCCTACTGTTAAGTCCATCAAGTCACCATTCGGGTCCGTCTTCATCATCTAGTCCTTCACCAACAACGCCACCTATGGTGGTCACCCTGAAGGACAAGGGGAAGAAACCCCTAGAAGAGGTACCGCCCCTAGTCTCAACCATCTCTACCAAAGAGATGCCTATCCAAATGGAAGTTGAGATGCCTAGTTCACCCTACATGGAGTGGACCCAGGAAGAACTTCCATTCCCTCCCCCTCCACCGCCAACGATCACCATTGAGATGGCCAACACGGGCCTAGGGGAGTATCTAGTGTGGAATATTATAGCAACACCCACACTTGAGTCCATGCAGGACATGGGGAGACCTCACCTCCCCATCGGCATTGTGGTTCCTTTAGGCTACCCACCCAATCAGACAAACTTTGTTTATGGGGGCCTTGATAATGGCATTGAACCTTACATACAAGAAGAATAAGATGAAGAGCCCTTTGTTGAGGACGTCAACTATTTGTCCAACCCATAATTCACTTTGAGATATCTTGGCCAATGTAATTGGCATGGATATGGGTTGGGAAGGTATGAGCAAGGAGTGCACATTATTTTCCAACCAAGATATCAAATGCCATACGACAAGTCAGGAGTAGGGTTCAACCACCCCCTGCCCCTCGACATCTTGGTAGAGAACATGCAAGGCCTAGGGATAGGCAACAAGGATGGGTTGGCATTAGATCCATATGCCAATCCTAACACAACATATACATTGGGGGATTACCTCCCATTGCTAACAACCAACCTTGTTGACCTTAACAACCCTCTCCCTTCGATTGAGAAAGGAAAAAGTTTGAGGACTTACCTACAAGAGGGATATAGACAAGGCCAAGAAGGGTCTTCGGAATATGAGACAGAGTATGAGATAGCACCTTGGGATCCTTTCGAGTCTGATAGCAATCATTCGCAAGTGACCCCCATAGATGATTATCAGGAGATTTTCATGACAATGTTCCCTTTGAATGCTCCAATCGTGCAAGTGCCACCTCAAGACAATCAGATCTCCCCACAAAGAGCGGAACAACCCCGATGGGACCACATTAATTTGCTCGAGCAAGACGAGCCTCACATGTCACAAATAGCTATCGAAGCCAATGAAGACCTCTGGATCTCTGATAGTGATTATGAAGATGAGACTGAGATGGCATATCTCAATCATATGCGATAATAGCAATACCCCATGGACATAGACAATATGTTTGAGCAACTACACATGGGGCCAAGGCATAGGTGGCACCTCAACTAGGCACAGTTAGACCAATTACTGCACCCGCCACTTCAGGTATATAGAGAGCACATTTTGCCCAAAGACCCTATAGAGCCATAAGTGCCAAGGGCGGATCCTATCCTTTTATCTACACATAGGGCCGATCCATTTGTTCCAGTACCCACAGATCCAGATCCAAAGCACAAATATCACCTAGGATGTCCAAGTAACCACACCCGCGGTAATGGAGACCAAATTTCATCAACATGATATCCATTGACTTAACCACCCCCATCCATAACCTAGCCGACCCAACACGGTCATTGCATCTAGACCTAGATGCTATATACTGGGATTACACTGACACACCACCATCCCCATCAGAGTACTGGCATTATGGTGGGATGTTCCATTTCACCCTAGGACAGACTCAGGATGTCTTCCATGCTAAAAAGGAACCCGACATTCTGAATGTAGATCTAAATTCATCAAATGATATCCACTTGATCCCCACTCCACACCAATTGGAAGACGGGTCCCACATGTCAGTTGAAGAGACGACTAACGTAGACATTTGCTGTGATCTAATAAATTTATAAATTGTTAAGCTGGGGTTAAGTCTATCCCCCACAGAGCAAGCCAACTACATTGCCCTTCTCAAAGAGAAGAAGGAGGTTTTTGCATGGTCTTACAAAGACATATCGTGGCTAGACCTGTAGCTAGTCATGCATAATATAATTCTTGATCTGATAGTCAAGCCAGTTAAGCAAAAACTACGTAAGATGCACCCAACAGTAGCCTTAATGGTCAAATACGAGCTACAAAAGTTGTTGGATGCACAGTTTGTCATCTGTGTGGATTACCCACCATGGTTGTCTAACATGGTGCCCATCAAAAAGCTCGACGGGAGGATTCGCATATGCACCAATTTTTGAGATCTAAACAAAGCGAGTCCTAAGGATGATTTCCCCTTGCCTAGCATCGATGCATTGGTAGATGCTATAGCGGGCCATGAAATGCTTTCCCTCATGGATGGTTTCTCGGGATACAATCAGATTCGTATCAATCCCGAGGACCAACTAAAAATGGCGTTCACAACACCTTGGGGGACATTTTGTTATAAGGTCATGCCCTTTGGCCTTAAAAATGCTGGCGCCACCTACCAACATGCCATGACATACATCTTCCACGATCACATGCATAAAACTTTGGAAGATTACATGGATTATTTTTTGACCAAATCTCTTTTGCATCCAGATCATCTCGATGACCTAAGTAAGATCCTCGATCACCTCATTGAACATAAATTCAGATTAAACCCCAAGAAGTGCATATTTGGTGTCACATCTAGAAATATCTTGGGTTTCATAGTCTCCAAATGAGGAATTGAGGTAGATCCAAATAAAGTCAAGGAAATCCTTGAAATGCTTCCCCCAACTACCATCAAGCAGCTCAGAAGCCTGCAGGGAAAGTTCGCGTCAATAAAGTGCTTCATAGCGTAGCTATTTGACAAGTGCCGACCCATGAATAAATTATTTCATAAGGGGGTAGCATTTCACTGGGATGACGAGTGCTAGTTAGCCTTTGACAACATCAAACAATACTTGGCTTCACCGCCAGTATTGGCACCACCTAGACCAGGAGTGTCATTCTACTTATACATCTCAGCTATTGAGGTGGTACTAGGTGCCATGCTATCCCAAAAAAATGAACTACACAAAGAACAGGCTAATTACTATCTTAGCCACACCATGTTCAGTTATGAACTTAACTATGCATACGTTGAGAAGCTCTGCTTGGTAGTGGTGTTTGCTACCAAAAAGCTATGCCACTACATGCTGAGCAACACGACATATGTTGTGTCTAAGGAGAATCCATTGCGGTACATGATGAGTCATACTTATCATAGTAGCCACATGGCAAAATGGATCATGTTGTTGATGGAGTTTGACATAGAATTCATTGGATAGAAGTCCATAAAAGGTCAAGTCATCGCCGATCAACTAGCAGAGGCTCCTCTTGAAGACGATCAACCTTTGACCATAGAGATGCTAGATGATGGGGTCTTCCATGTCTCAAAATCACCAGATTTTGATGAGCCTGAGTCATAGGTCGACATAACCCTATTCTTCGATGGTTCTAAATGTGAGCAAGGGGGTGGTGCAGGAATTTTATTCTTCACACCACAAGGGGCTCTAATGCCTCTATCATTTAAATTAGATTTCCCATGCACCAACAAAAATGCAGAATATGAAGCCTTGCTCATAGGTCTTCAGACATTAATCATCATGAACATCAAACGCTTGAACATCTTTGGTGATTCACTGTTAATTGTTAACCAAGTAAAAGGGGTATTCCAATGTAAATACCCAGTTCTGTAGGCCTACAAAGCCCTTATGGACAAATTCTTGGCAAAGCTTGAATGGTACAACATCGAGGCACTCCCTCGATCATCGAATAGTTTTGCAAATACTATGGCCTCCTTGGGGTCACTAATCCCGCAAGACCCTTCTAGTGAAATGACAACCATTCAAGTTAAAACATTATCGCAATCTGCGATGGAGCGTGCAAGCTCTAACCTAATGCTAGGAATCCACCTGATCCATATTGAACCATCTCAGGATAATTTCTCTCAAATTTGTGATTGTCTGAATCACGTCGACTAGGGGTCCTTGTTCTCCCCAACCCCTCTTAATAGCAACACCATGCTATTCTTACAAGTTTTTTCCCGCTCAGCTTTTGCTAGGGATGAACTTCAAGAGGGATTTGCCATTCATACCATTGAGGTTTCTGATCAGCAAGATTGGTACACACCCATAAGAGATTACCCCAAGTTAGGTAACCTCCCACTTGTACTGACACACGCTGTGAAAAGATCATTTAAATAGAAAGTGAAAAAACATGTCTTGCTAGGAGACATTTTGTACCGTCGAAGCTACGAAGGGATCCTCATCCGTTGCTTGGACCAGTAGGAGTCCGCTTGGGTGATTACCCAAGTGCATGATGGTACATGCGGTGGCCACTTTAGCGGTATGGCCATCACAAAGCGCATTCTCCGCATGGGTTATTATTGGCCATATTTAGAGTGAGATTGTTGCGCATATGTAAAGAAGTGCATGAAGTGTCAACACCATGCCAATTTGACACATGTACCTTCTTAGGCCTTGCAACCGATCCAATCGGCTTGGCCATTTTTGCAATGGGGCTTCGATCTAATCGAAAAGATCTCCCCTGCATCGTCGGGTCATCACACGTTCATCATGATGGCCACAAAGTACTTTACCAAGTGGGTGGAAGCAATTTTGCTTACCTCTATGACTGAAACCCACATTCCGAAGTTTATTTTACATAACATCATATGTCATTTTGGTATTCCATCCAAGATCATATCGGATAATGGGATGTCATTCAAGAACAAATATGTGCATGCTTTGACAACAAAATACAAAATTCAGCACAATTTTTCAACATCTTATTATCCGTAGGAAAATGGGCAAGTAGAGGCGTCAAACAAAACGCTAGTCGCTATCCTCAAAAATACGATCACAGATAGTCATAAGGATTGGCACATTAAAATCTCGCTTGCCCTATGGGCTTATCACACTAGCATTCGGACTCCCACTAGGGAAACTCCATTTTTGCTAGTGTATGGCTCCGAGGAAGTCATGCCTCTCGAGTTGGAAATACCTTCCCTGTGCATATCAATGCAAGAGTTCATCGATGATGACACTGCATGGTAGGCCCGGTTAGACCAACTTACGTTGCTCGATGAACGACACGTCAATGCTCTCGAGCATTTGCGTATCTATCAAGAGCGACTTAAGAAAGCATACAACATGAAGGTTCACCTGAGGGACTTTTAGGTTGGTGACTTGGTCTTAAAAGAGAACCACCAAATTTCTAACTTGCTGCCCCATATAAGGGACAAGTTCATGAAAAATTGGTTAGGGACCTATGTAATTGATAGTAAAATAGGACCTGGAACATACCGACTTGCCTCTCTTGAAGGAATCAAGGAACTAGAACCCTTGAACATCAGTCATTTGAGGCCATTCCACATTTAGAGAGCCATAGCCCACCCCAAAAGCTCCAAGGTATCAATAATCGCTTGGTCAACCTAAAAAGCTCCTAGGATTCCCACAATCGCTTGGTCAACCCAAAAATGCCCCAAAGGTATCAATAATTCCTTTGGTGAAACCAAAAGCTCCAAGGATTCCCATAATCGCTTGGTCCACCTAAAAACCCCAAAGGTATCCATAAACCCTTTGGTCAAACCAAAAGCTCCAAGGATTCCCACAATCACTTGGTCAACCCCAAAATGCCCCAAAGGTATCAATAAACCCTTTGGTTAAACCAAAAGCTCCAAGGATTCCCACAATCACTTGGTCCACCTAAAACGCCCCAAAGGTATCCATAAACCCTTTGGTCAAACCAAAAGCTCCAAGGGTTCCCAAAATCGCTTTGTCAAAAAAAAATATTCAAAAACAAACAAACAAAAAAAAAATCATCAAAAATAACAAAAAAATGGCATCTCAATTCCATGTATACTCGTAAAAATCAAAATACAAAAACATAATAAACTGCATTAGGAATCGCATACATACATTGCATATTTGTTGGTCATACATGTCATAAGCACCATAGACCGTAATTGCTAGACAATTCCATCATTTTCCACATTCCATCCATTTTTTTAGAATAACATCATCCACATTTTTAACATAGTCAGTTGTCTCCTAATGTATTTAGGGTTTTTGTCATTCAGTTGTCTTTATATTTCTAGCCAAAAATAGTACAAAGTCAGACATATTTTACAAAGGTAGAGTTTTACTTGAATCACGCCTCATTACGTAACATCCCTACACAAGTTAAAACACATAAAATAATTCCCAAGTTGTGTGAACGCAAGAGAAACCTACAAAGCAGTCTAGGGTACCATCGGTGAATGGTTAGCCTGTTCATCCCCCTGTGCGAATGGTTAGAGAATGCTGAGAATTGACAAAAGGACAAGCTCTTCCCCATACAATTCACCATAATATATAGTGGTCTTCACCACTAACAAAAATCCCAATTACCTTTGATCCCAAAATTTGTAAGGATTCATACTACATGCCCCTGACAAGGATGGGTACTCGTCCCCAAGGACTAAAAGGATCAATGCCATTCAAAAGAAAAATCCCAACAATCCATTATCACAACCATCTTTAATCACCTTTTGTCCCCAAAGTCATAAGGATTCGTACTACACGTCCCTGAAAAGGATGGGTAGTCATCCCCAAGGCCTAAAATATCAATGCCCTTACTTAATAATATCCCTAATCCCCTTTGGTCCCCAAAGTCATAAGGATTCATACTACACGTCCTTGAATAGGATGGGTAGTCATCCCCAAGGCCAAAAGTATGAAGGCCATTCATAAGCCCAAAACCTTATGAAGCTCAACTTTGCAACCTAAAAAAACAAAATCAAATAACAGTGGTTATCACCACTATTCCATATCCTTGCTCAAAAGGAAAACAAAAGCACAAAATAAAAAGTGGTTTTCATCACTATATATATATACGAGAAAGTATCCCAACAATTTGAGCAACCAAAAGATGCCTGAACTTGAATCCCTGGAATTCTTAGCATTCGAAAAACCATCTAGGCGATCCTCATTATGGGTTTGGTGGACAGCCTACCTGATAATGGCGGTATCCTAAACGCATGACGATATGTCTATCACATTAGCTTTGCATGTGAGCAGACCAATGTTTGCATGTGGATGAGCTAGCTTATGGTACCTTAGATTGTCCCATGGATTAATATTACTAAATACAAAGTGGAGTTAGTGGAGCTAATTAGGTGATCCTCAATACGAGGTTTGGTTGACGACCTATCCGGCATCGGCAGTATCCTGACAAATACCACATAAATAAATTCAATTGCACACACAGGGATGTGAAATAACTTGGTCAAACTCAAGTCTGATTTATACCTTGTTCAAAAGTCTTGTAATATAAATGTAAAGTCTTGGCTAGTTAATTAAAACATATGAATCTCTGAAAACCTTAACTACATTTAAAAAAAACAACGGGTACATTTCATTACGTACATCACCATCAAAAATTACAAAAAATACAAAAATAAAATTATCACATGCAAAGTCATTCCACAGAGCAATCACATAGTATAGAAAGCCAGTAAATCCTGTACAGTCTATGGTGCCATCGAAAAGTTATCAACAAATAATTTCATTCATTCCATATGCATACATCATATAATTAGAAACATCGCATTCATAATAACACATGCATACATCATCATCAATAAATATGCATAAAAAAAAAAAAAAAATCATGACAAGTGTATAACCAAAAAGAAAATTCATGTATATATCTCGTCAAAATGTCCACAGGCTACAATAAGTCAGTCCTCTGACCTAGTAAACAAAGCAAAATTTCAAAAACTCCCAAGCCTAGGACATCGGCCACCATGATCACGCAGGATCGATGTGACGGGAACTACCCCCCATGGTGTGGGTCCTATGCGACCTCTTAGGGCAGCTACTGCTAGCCCTTGCATCATGCCCACTAGTGCCCCCCTCATCCAGTCGCCTACAATGAGACGATGCTGAATGCTCAGTATCGTTGTCTCTCATCCAGCGCGAAGACCCACCTCCAGGGAGCTTAGGTAACCGTCCACTGAGGTGGATAATATCTACCTCCAAATCCATTCGATGTCAAAACCAATCTGCCTCCCATCGATGGTACGTAGCTACTACATCATTACACTGTGCCAACTGCGTTCATAGGAGATCCCTCTTCTGTGTAGCATCTGTGTCCCCATCCCACCGACGGTATGCAACAAATGTGTTCTCCCGCTCTGCCAACTAAGTCCACAGGAGATCCCTCTCTTGTAAAGCCTCCCAAAGCTCCTCATCCCATCTCTGAAGCAGATCCTCCAATCATGCTATCTCAGCATGATCCCTCACCTCCACACCCTCCAAGATAGCTTGGTGCATAGGCGTATTTGGGACTACGGGTTGCTTCGACTCCCACTGCTCTACGACATCCTACGTATCCGACTGCTCTAGAACCCCAAAATCATCTCCCCCAAAGTTGTCAACCTCCACCATGTTCGCATCCTTGAGCGAAACCCCCCAATACTCTATCGATGCCTCTGCATCCTCACCTACTGCTACCACCTCTGGACCCCCTAGAGGCCCCTCGCCTCGCCACTGCCATAATGTCCACCACTAGTCATACTCAGTGGTTGCCCCAACGTTGTCCACGTCAGGGACATCGATAGCAGGATCAGACTCCTCACCAAGCGGGTTGATGATTGGCCAAGAAAGAGTCCTCTCGTCGCCCCAACGTCGATAGATTAAGGGCTCACCAGGAAACCCCTAGTGCACCCCAAACTTTTGTGTCACTCAGATGTATGGGAAGTACTCTTGCTCGGTCTCGTGTTGCCCTATCAGCCATCTCCCCCTGTGCACCCGTCGGAGCCACTCTCTAGCCTTAGGCCTGGCTGGACAGTCCCGGTATGGGCACAAAAACACCTCCCCTAGAGCAAGCCGAGCAAAGGCATCAACATAGTGCCCTACAACACCTGCCCATCACCTACTCTGCCCTTGCTTAGACCGCCACCACAGAGCCGCATACCCTATCTCTCTATCAACCATCTCTACCCGATTAGTCCATGGCAAACCTTGTGGTTGCTCCATAGCTATGTGCTACCACCCCCAGCACTGTAACAGGTAGCTGCACCCAATCCCCTTTTGCCTTCGGCAACGAACCTCGTATAGCTCATCATACAGCTGTGCCAAAAGCGTCTATCTCCACCTCATAATAAAATGTGCCTCCGTAGGGCACTCGAACAATCTAAACACAACCTACAGTAGGTTCCAATGGAACCTTGTGCCTGAGGAGTCAGGCAGTAGCATGTTGGAGATGAGGGTCATTAGTAATGCATGCCTCACCCCCAACACGTCCCTCTCTAGCCACAACCACACCAAGATACCACCAATCAGGCAATCTCCTTCTGCCTGCTCCATCGGACTATCCACCCCCATCTCCACTCCATGCCCGAAGCACCGTGTCAGCACAACCATCCACTGATCACACGACATAGTCCGAATAGGAAGCCCATCTATCGAAATCCATAGAATCCGATAGACATCCTCAAGAGTCACCGTCATCTCCCCTATTGGAAGATGAAAGGTATTAGTCTGGGGATCCCACAAGTTGATCAAGACCGTCAAATATGCCCGATCCCCCACCACAGGCTCTAATCGAGTCACCTGCTTGAGCCCAAGGGCATCAAGCCACTCCCAATCAGCCACAGTCAACACCTCCCGTGCTTCATAGAACACCGTCGACACACGATACCAACTCCAACCTACAAAAGAAAACAAATCAAACACATTAAAACATGAAAAAAAAAAAAAAAAAATTGTACAACAATAAAACAATATACAACAATGTATACACATTGTACAGATAAATACATTTACAAAAAAATGTACATCAACAGTAACAACACTGTACAGACATTCAAATTTGTCAATTACCTAGGGTTTTTAACTTTAGTTCAAAATAATAAATACAAAAACAAAAAAACAAAACATTCCAAAAATAATTTGTCAGTACCTAGGGTTTTTAACTCTAGTTCACACTGATAAATGCAAAAGCAAAACAATTCAAAAAAAACAAAATACAAACTACAACAACCAGTTAACCTAGGGTTTTCATCCTAGTCTAAACTGACAAAAAAAAAAAACAAAATACACAAAAAAATAGTTAACCTAGGGTTTTCATCCTAGTCTAAACTGACAAAAAAACAAATACAAAAATAACCAGTTAACCTAGGGTTTTCATCCTAATCTAAACTGACAAAAAATACAAACTACAACAAATAGTTAACCTAGGGTTTTCATCCTAGTCTAAACTAACTAAAAAAAACAAATATAAAAATAACCAGTTAACCTAGGGTTTTCATCTTAGTCTAAACTGACAAAAAAAACAAATACAAAAATAACCAATTAACCTAGGGTTTTCATCCTAGTCTAAACTGACAAAAAAAAAACAAACTACAAATAACAGTTAACCTAGGGTTTTCATCCTAGTCTAAATTGACAAAAAAAAACAAACTACAAATAACAGTTAACCTAGGGTTTTCATCCTAGTCTAAATTGACAAAAATAAACAAACAAACCAAATTCAACAGTTAACCTAGGGTTTGAACTTAGTCTAAACTAATAAACAACAGAAAACAAAATAAAAACAAAGCGAAGTTTTCGACCGTTGTTCAAACTAGGGTTTTTACCTTCGTTTACACCAAATCAAATCTAACCTAGGGTTTTTAACTCTAGTTTAAAACAAAAAAAAACATTACAAACAACTCTCGGGTTTTTTACCTTAGTTTACACAAAATCAAATCTAACCTAGGGTTTTTCACTCTAGTTTAAAACACAAAAAAATAAGTACAAAAAACTCTCAGGTTTTTTACCTTAGTTTACAAAAATCAAATTTTAACCTAAGGTCTAAACTACAAAACAAAACAAATCAAACAAAATAACAACTAGGGTTTCTAACTTTATTTAAACAAAAATAAAAATTTACCCTAGGGTTTTCATTTTACTGTAAAACTAAAAACTACAACACACAATAAACAACAGTTTTCAGTTCCTAGGGTTTAACATTCATCTAACACTAATAAACAACAAAAAAACAACATCAAAACATTTTTTTTAAGCTATGCTTTCAATCTTAGTTCATACTAGGGTTTTATTTTTTAAGCTTATAACAAAGACACAAAAACCACACACATTTAACTAGGGTTTTCATTTTTAATTTGAAAAACACAATCCAAAAAAAAAAATGAATTACGGTTTTAAAACTGTAAAACAAATAAGCAAAATAAAGAGGAGGATCACTCATCGGTCTCGCTTTGGCTCTGCCACTTGATGATCCAGTCTGTGAACTCATGGTGTCTGAGAAATTTGGCAGCGCTCCGCTACACGAACTTGACCTCCTCCTCCTCATAGCTTTCAAACGCTAGGAAAAATAAATGCAAATGAGCCCAAAACCCTATTTTGGCCCTTAAATAGGCTTTTTAGGCCTGTAATCATTCCCCCTTGGGAAGAGCACTCTAGTTAGTGCTCGTCCCACCCTGGGGCAATTATAAACTAGTATTCATCCCACCCAGAGATGATTACAGAGCAAAAATTTCAAAAACAACAAAAACTGCACCAAAATGCACAAAAAATATCAAAAAAATTGTCCAATAAGAGTTCTTTTGCGCTTGACATTCTTGGCATGCAAAATAGATGTTGAGGTCACAAATCCTCACTATCCTACTCCCTAAGAAGGCTACCATAGCCGGACCGCTCCACGGGAGGACGGATTTTCGAGAATTTCATCCCCAAACGACATCCCAAAAAGGGTCAAAACCCAACCAAAAATAGCAATAACATTGCCAAATGAAGGCGCCTTTGTGCCTGACATTATTGGCATCCAAAATAGATGTTGGGGTCACAAATTTTCACTATCCTATTCCCTAAGAAGGCTACCATAGCCGGACCGCTCCACGGGAGGACGAATTTTTGACAATTTTAGCTCCAAAATACGTCACAAAAAGGGTTAAAACCCACCAAAAATAGGTCAATTTGTTCTAAAACTGCATAAGCATTCAATGAAAAACAACTGAAGGCACCCTTACCTAAGTCATCTTGGGTCAAGCGACTCATCACTTTTCTCATGTTGGTCATTCCCTCATCGATTCTTCGCTTGAGGGGGTAGTCACACTTAATCACCAATCAACAAAAACACACCCAATCAAGGAAATGACACGCATTCAAAGGATCATCATGCTCCTGCTTGGGGCAACAAACAAGAAATAATCACAAGCTGATCAAACACTTGGCATTATAGAATCATAAACTCAAGTTTCCCATCGAAAAAAGGTTGCGCCCTTTGCCTAGTCATGACTGAACAATGTTCAAGATCAAGTAACACCTCACCAAAAAAAAAGGTTAACACTTGAATTAAGCTCCTTAGCTCGTCAGAAGCAAGGATTCAAGAATGCGTGCCATTTTCATACTTTGGGCATAAAAATTTGGTTAGGTTACTAAGAAACCCTAATAATTAGTGCTTTGGTTATCTATTTTTGCTCAGCACTACGCCATGCATAGCGCATCCCAAAAAGGGGCATCTGTAGACACCAAAACAACACCAATCTGATTATGTGACGACAAGCACTGATCAAATTGACATACATAGCCCCTAGAGTAGTCCCCAGAGGTTAAATAGTGGTCCTAACCACTCCCACAATAGTTTGGAAGGTCAGAGGTCAATTTGGCACCTTTTTAGCACTTCGCTCCCTACTCGTCCCACCTTGGGATGATTACAAAATGGTATTCGTCCCACCCAGGGACAATTATCACCATTCGTCCCAGGGTGGGGCGAATAGCAGGTTTGACTAGAAAAAAGTCAAACCTTGATAAGTCCATCACTTAACTGCATCTTTAGGACATGCAATTGCGAGGAACGACTTCAAATCAGAGAGAGATACTTCATTCATGCATGCCTTGATTTTGGAGGACTCATGCAAGGAGACTCTAAATCAGGGAAGAATATTTTCTCCCAAAATAGGACAAGCAACTCAAGTGGCGCCCTCTCATGCGCATTCAAAGAGAGAGACCCTAGGTCTATAAATTGGTGAGTCTTCTCAACCCAAAGGAGGAAACAGAGAGGAGCTTTTGGAGCAATGAAGTGCTGCCAAATTACATCCTCACCCATCGTTTGTGCTTTTACATCCTTGATATCTCTTTTGGAAGGGAGGTTATTGGGTGATTATTGGAAGCGCAATCCGGACCCAAAACCAAAAATTTGGCCACAATATCCCACCAAATTTTCCAACACAATCCCATAAGAGGTTTTGGACCCATCCCAAGTGGATTGGTGCTGAAACTGAGTCCCAAACGATGGGTGTCCTGCCCCGGGTGCCCCTCGCACTGTCGCAGTTCTAATCGCCCCACCCCGGAGTGATTAGAAATCTATGGAATATTTCCTTGATTTTTATTTTGCATCTGATTCTAGGTTATTTACATATGTTGTCATTTAAATTTCATGTGATTCTGACAAGTTTTGATCATGCTTTTGTTATTTCCCACTTTCCCTAACATGCAGGGACCATCATCAGATTATGGGTGATAGAGGCCGAATTGGAAAAATATGACCATCTGGGTCATCCAAAAATACCCTGTTTTACCTAACCCCAAATTTGTAGGTGATTTGGAGACCTATGGACCTGACATTTAGGAGATGGCTTTCAAACAGGTTATGACAATCCTAATCGTCCCACCCCGGAGCGATTAGAAATATGTGCAAGATTTTTGGACTGTTCCTTTTGCAGTGGCTTCCTGGTAATGTTTTATTGCTTCTGTCAAATTTTTAGCTCATTCTAATATGTTTCAGTTATTGTTTTAATCATTTTATGCATGCATTGACTATAGGCCTTAGGGATCGCATGTTTCTCTCCATCCGCAGGTGCTACTAATCCTTTTATGTTTCTATGAACGTAGGATATCGACACCAAAGGGATAGTAAGGAACCATAGACATATTCACGCAAGCGGCGATGATGTTTGGTCTGCCCATTTTACATGTGGGCACGCGGAATAAAGCGTATCAATCCGTGGTGTAATAGAGCGCTACTTAACGCTCCTAATCCCCAAAAGGGAGGATACGTATTGTAACCCGATTTTAAAAAAAATTAATAAAAAGGGTTGTACTCGAAATTTGCTTTCTATCTTGTTTCAATTCGTTGATGCTTCTCTCCTTTCATGCATTTTAGTTCGTAGGACTTAGCGTTACGTTTTGCTTTTGCATACATCACACTTGGCATTTCTGTTTTGTTTCCGTATCCTCGTGCTTTCAAACATCATGATAAAGACTATTTTAGATGGAACAACACTACTAAGGGTGAGTTTTTAGTTGATAAATGTTATTTGACCTTATGTCATAATAATCTCAATCAGTCACATGACATATTTACTCAATTGTTGGCCCAAAAGCTCTGGCCTAAATGAGGTTCTTTACATGGATTTTCTTACATCGCAGGTTGTTTACTGGTGAGAAACTTTTGAAATGTGGTTTTCATGGCCCATTTAGATGCGAGATGTGAGAAGAGAATGTGAAAAATATCAATCATATTTTTATTGATTGTACCTTAGAATCTGAGCGTTAGAGGAGAGTGACCATATTACTTGGCTTATAGTGGTCTAATATTTTACTTTTGAATAACTTTGGAGGGATTGGCCTAATCAGGAGGGTGTTGATCATTTTATTAGGCAACTAGTTTGGATGGGTTCTACCATTCTACTTTGGAATATCTAGAAGGAAATAAAAAACCAAATTTTCAATCAATAAAGGAAAGACATTCATTATATATGGAATAAGACCATTGCCAACTTAGTTGAATCAATTCAACAACTCCTTAAACATCTCCATAACTCCCACAAAATATGGGATCAAGTGATGCAAAGATTGAAGATTAACTCTTTTAAGGGCAACCAAATTAAAGGGAATACAAGTAATCAAAATATGGATAGAACAATGATTTGTAGCCTCTTCCTAAGGATAGAATGATCATTGGTATTTATTTGCAATCAATATCAATGGAGCCTCTAGGGGGAAGCCTAGAAAATTTAGTGCAGGAGGAATTGGTATACTTTTAGATGGTTTCCTGGTTTTCATTTTTGCTAAGAATCTAGGTATCCTTTCCAATAACCTTGCTGAGGGGTATGGTATATTTAGAGGCCTTCGAGAGGCTGCTAAGGTTGGATGGAAAAAGGTGTTGGTTGAATATGAATCTCAAGTCATGATTATCTGTTTAAGACTCCTATGAATCATAAGATTGATTAGAGAATAAAAATAATTGTTGAGAAGATTTAATTAATCTAGATGGGCTTTTTGAAAGTTGAATACTATCATGTGTTCAGAGAACAAAATAGGAGTGTTTATGCTTTAGCTAATTGGACTTTGGACAAAGGTGATCTTACTTAGTACAACCACCCTCCCAGATGGTGGTATTCACACCTAAGGAAGCTCTTCTTTCTATCCTTTCTCTGTATGGCTCCAGTACTAAAGGTACCTAGTTCTATTTTTTTGGTTTTGCTTCTCTTTGGTTTGGTCAATATTTTTTAGTTCCCTTGCTTAGACTGATCATTCTTTTGTTTACCCTATTGATTCTTGCCTATATAGCCTTCTATCCTATAAAGGCCAAAGTTGTTTTCTTTTTTTCCTTCTTTTTAGTTTTTCAGTGCGCATGTTATTTTTTATTGTTCTCGTTCTATTTTATTTTTCTGTTTTTTGTGTACTTTTTTAGTTGTGTTTGTGTGTTGTTTTGTTGTTTTTATGTTTTTTTTGTGTGTTTTGTGTTTTTTTGTTGTTTGTTGTTTTTTGTATTTTTAATTTTTTGTTGTTTTTGTGTTTGTTTTTTGTTGTTTTTGTGTTTTTATTTTTATTTTTTAATTTTGTTTGTTGTTGTTGTGTTTTTTGTGTTTGTTTGTGTTTTTATGTTTGTTTATTTTTATTTTTGTTGTTTTAGGCATGCTCTTTGAGTGTGCCAAAGGGGGTAGGCTAGGTGCAAGCCCTGGGTGTTTTTTCCGAAATAGATACCCCTACCTCCTTGGGACTTACCCGAAAGTGGCATCCCATTTGGGGTATTTTCCACAAAAAAAATTATTATATTTATAATGTAAATATTTTTTGAAGAAAGTGTATATATATATATATATATATATATATATATATATATATATAATTTAAGTAATTACTGAAGATAAGAAGAAAAATAAATGAGGCAATATTAAGTAAGTTTACTATGAATTAACATCCTTGATAAATGAGTTTGACCAGTTTATGATAAAATAGCAAAATTAGAATGGAATGATATTAAAAATATTGAATAATGTAAAATTATAATGAAACTTATTGACACAATATAAGGGTAGGTGTACGGTTAATTTTTCATAAACAATAAATGTAAAATTTTAATATCCTATATTGATAAACATGATAAATAAATAAATAAATAATAGAAAAGAAAAAATTTAAATTAAAAATAATAGTAAAAAATTATATCATAATTATTTTACTTGTATAAATTAGATATATAACTTATATTATAAATTTTAATTAGGAGTATTTAACATGGATTGGTAGGATTAGGGTTTTTATGACAGAGAATGAGGGTTTCTGTAGAGAGTAAACTGTAAATTTTAATGGTTATCAATCATCAGAACCTCTTGGGTATTGTGGAGGCTGAGTTTTTTGAGCACAAGCAGTGGAGAACAACTAAGAAGGCCCTTTGGGACCAAAAATTTAGGGGTTCTATGGACCTTCTAGAGGGTTATCAGGAATCCAACATGATCATGCAAATATTATGTTCAACAAGGATAATATTCACAACACCAAATCAAGTGAGTAGCAATCAAGGTTAATAGTGGAAATTAATATCCAATATCCCTCCACACATGTGGACCAGTAAATCTAACAAAATAAATAGGTATTGAACATCACTACTTTTTCTAAAGTAGGAGTGTGTCTAATTGAAGTGCAAGAGATGATAGCATAGCACTATTCATGTCCTCCAACATATTACCTATTTCTACCTTGGTTACGAAGGTTGTGGTTTTTATTCCTCGATTTATGGCCTTACCCTTTCTTCTTGAATAATTTTGACACAATTGTCGAATATTTGGCATTTGATATTGGTAAATGCCACATTTCAATAAAAAAATTAAGGTCTCTAAGGATTCATTTGTGAGACCCCTTAAGAATATGCTTCTCAAGGATTTCTCACCCAATTTTGCATGGGGTGATTGTTGAAGATTAAAATTAAATTTATCCCAATAATCTTCCAATGATTCTTCCTCTCTTTGGGACATATCTAGGACTTCTTCCCTAGCATATTGTGCCCTACCAAAATATTGGTATTGTTCTAGAAATATTTTTTTCATGTCCTCCTAGGTAGCAATGTGCTTATTCCCTAAACTGATAAATCAACATATTGTTGAATCATCAAGTGTAGAGGAAAACAAATTTAGTTTTTGGGCATAAAATTTATATTCCACTGATCTACAAAGTACATCAAATTTAAAAAGGAATATATCAAGGTCCTTAGTTGGTAGTATTCTAAAGGTAGGAAAAACTGCAATAAAGATGTGTTTCATTTTGGTTTCTCCTCTTGATTCCTCAATTGGAAAATCAAAACTCGTTGAAGCCTCTTCATTTTCAACCATAGTTTTAGGTGATGTAGGGTCTATCTCAGATACTTCTAATGTAACTAACAAGGTGTCACACTAATTTTTCTTATCTTATAATTTTAATGTTAAATAGTCTCGTCTTCAACTGCCTTTCACCCTTGGGTAGTCAATAAATCCCTCTTGGCTCTTAAATTTTTTCAAGCAAAGATCCTAAATTAAAACTTGAAGCAATTCCTCTAGTGGATTGTTTGTAGAGGAATTTTATCCAAATATTGAATTAATATACCAAGGTGTCTCAGGTGGATATGATGGTACAACTTTAGGAAGTGTTTGAGATGCTTGGAAAGTAATATCAAAGGATATTTCAGGTCGTTATTAGGTGACTTCTACCCTTTTAATAAAACATTAGTTTGGTAAGGTAAGGGATATATTGGTAAGATAAGTTGAACTATTATATTTAGTTTGACTAACCTTTAGATCTTAAACTGCTATAGTTTTCACTCCACGCCAACAATGCCAAAATGGTGAGCAAAAAAAGGTAATTTTAAAAATAATTGTTTTACCTCCATTTAATTTTATCAATCTAGGAGTTCGTAAACTTGTTGAGTACCTATGCATAGTATATATTTTTATTAATTAGAATATGAGTCTTATGTGTCACTTGGTTTGGGGGTTGTGTTGTTTGTGTAGTTCAATTCATCCAAACCAACAATAATTAAATGCAAGAAAATAAATACTAACTGAAACTGTAGAAAAGTAAATTAAATTATCATTATCAAACACATGACTAAAAGGAAATTTACAGAAAGCAAACACACAACTATAATTGAAATTGCAGAAAATAAACTCACTTGCAAAAATAAATTAAATAGGAAAATAAACACACTTGTTGAAATAAATTGAATTTGAAAATAAACACACTTGTATAAATAATTAAAACAAGAAAAGAAATACACAACATAAATAAATTAAAGAAAAAAATAGGGGAGGAATATTTCTTGGAGTGGGCCCACACTCCTACATACGCTCACCCAACTAATTGACACAATCACTCTTCCCAACACGTAAATAAAAAGAACATTGGATCATTCACTTTAGGGGTGGCCTACATTTTATAAAGAATGTGGTTGTCCCCTAATACAAAATTAGATTTTTCTAATTTAATCATTTCACACGATTTGCTACAACTATTTCATGCACAATTTTAGTTGTTGTATAATAAAATAATGGCTACACTAAAATTAATGTTTTTACGTTAACAATAGTCCCCCTAAGTTTATACAATGGTATATTTCTAACTTATGCATAGTATCCAAGTCAAACAGTAAATCCACAATTTATTCCATTGGATATAAATACTTATTGGGCTATTACTGGAATACAGGTGCCTTTTCGGTCTATCACTGGGAGAAAGGTGCCACATATAGGCACTTTCCATTTTTTTGAGAGTTGTTATTCTTTTCGGTCATTGAAATATAATCATGCACTCTATTTTTAGAAGATAGGCACCTTCCAGCCTATTACTGGAAGACAAGTACTTGTTTTATCTCTAGAAGATAGGTGCCTTTCAACTTGTTGCTGGAAGCAAAGTGCTTGTTCTATCATTGGAAGACAAGCACTTTCCTTTTTGAAGGAATATAGGCACCTTCTGGATTATTGCTAGGATACAAGTACATGAATTTAGATACCATTTTATAATACCACTATCTTCATCAAGCCACAGATCATTCCTTAGCACATTACAACTATCATCTAATACCAGGTCCATGTGGGACATCGACTAAAAAGTACAAAAAAAGTAATAAAGTACTACATCTACACACATTATCCACTAAAAATACAAGTTAAATATAATACATCAATTTCTATTAAATGCATGCAATAATTTCACAAAAATACATCTCTAATGTTAATAATGCTACACAAAACCCCATTAAAACATGTACAAAAATGAGCAATTCTAGGGCTTATCAATATTTATCCCAAATCTCCTAAGGATAGTCACTTCATTTCTATGTTTATTTCCTCCTTTAATATAATGGATAGTGTTTCCATTACCTTACTAATAATCCTCTCTCATACTTGTTTTCTTGTTTTGTGCTCTAATCTAAATATGTGTGTGTTTCATTCTAGCCATAATTGCTACCATATGAAGCTAGGTCCCAACTTCTATACCATTTTCATTATTTATCTTAAAACTGCACGGTTTCCATTTCTCATAAAAGTGTTTCTAGCTCATAAATATTTCCCATCACTATCTCATATGCTCCCACCAACTGATCGATGTCTCTAGCAAAAGAACACCTAAAAACGAGGTGATTCAATATCCCCTATACCTTCCTACACATAACACATCTAGAAGAATCGTAGAAGCTTCTTTTTCCCAAATTATGAAATGTCAAACACTTTCCATGGTTAATCATCCATGAGAAAATGTTAATTTATGGTCATACTTTATTTTTTCATACAAATATCTACGAAAGTGGTGTTGGGGCAATATCATATCCATAGGCTACCTTGTATCCCTCCTTTACCTTATATATTACCTTGTATCCCTCATTTCTTCCCCATCCAAGTATATGCCTCTTGGACCTATATTGAATTGGATGTTTTTGGAGATATGTTCATAGTTTTTTAGTTAGTTTCTCTATCCCCCTCATCGGCCATTCCTTGGGATGTTTCCACTGTACTAATATTTAATTTCATATACTAAGAGGATTTCAACCACCATACCTATTGGAGCTATGCTTTCCAACTCTCCATCTCTCCATATTTGGAAATGTTTGAATAGTTGGTTGGAATTTATTTCATGAATCCTCCCAAAAAAGAGCAACATTTCTATTTCTTAACTGCCAATATAGGTATAGTATTATTAACTCCTGGTCCACTTTCAATGTTCTTCATACTGGATATCCCTCTCCTTCCACTCTATGTCTTGGTATGTTCTCCTCAACCACTCCTAGGTGATATTTGGCTTGTAGAAATATCCTCCACAAGCCTCCAAAAAACTATAATCCATCTCAAGTATAGCTTCCCTACTAGTTTCCTACTATTTTGCAATGTTGATCTTATCCCTAAGCTTCCCTATTTTATTGGTTGTCATATCTTCTTCTACACAACTAGTGCTATTTTTTGTTCTTCCCTTATGTTTGAACACAAAAAATTTCTTATGTGTTTGTTAATATATTTGAGAAATCCATTTATATCTTCAATTATGGAAAACATATACATTGGAAGGGCTTGTAGCACAATTTTAATTGTTGTAAGCCTTCCTCCCAAGCTTATCCATTTGTGTGTCCATTTACCCAACTTAGCTTGTAGTCTATCAATAAACACTTTCCACTTATTATTTTTATTTTTCTTTGAAGACAAAGGTACCTTTAGGTAGTCTATGGGTAAAGGAGTATCCATGAAGTTCAAAAATTGTATAATTTTATATCTCACCCTCTTCAATGTATTAAAAAAGACTAATATTTTTTCCCATGTAAATTTTACCAAGTAGCTTGAGTATATGCATCTAAAACTTCTTTTGTGTTTCTTGCTATTAATATATTGACTTGACTAATAAGAGTAGTATCATCCAAAAACTAGAGGTGATTTACCTCAATTTGAGAGCCTATTTTTAGACCTCTCAGTATCCCCTCTTGTCTCTGTTTTTCTAGCAATCTCCATAGACCCTCTACATATAGGATAAAAAGGTAAGGGAAATAGGATCCCCTTGCATCAACCTCCATCTTACTATGAACATGGGATGGGGACTATCATTTACTAGAACTAAGAATTTTGTAGTCTGTGTACATGCTTTTAACTTGTCTATCCACCTCTCTCCAAAGCCTATTTTTATCAAATCCTTTGCATAAAGGTCTAGTATAATCTATTATAGGCTTTAAAAATATGTAATTTATTAAACATAAATGGGTTCTTCTACTTGGATATTATCTATGTCACCTCGTGTGCCACTACTATTCCATCTAGAATGTGTCTACCTTCAATAAAACCACCTCACTCACTTGAAATTAGATTTGGTAAAAAAAGGTTTTAACCTTTGTACTAAAAGCTTTGTTAATATCTTGTATACTATATTACATAGTGAAATAGACCTATAATTACTAATTATCTCAGAAGGTGGACACTTAGGAATTTAAGTAATAAATGTATGATTCAAGTCTTTTAACATTTCCAATTTCCTCCAGTTCCTCCACTAGTGCTTGTCTCACAATTTCCTAGAATAATTTGTTTTAGAAGCTCCTAAATGATTACATCAAGAGAATTGTGAAACTAGAAATTTTTGATCTTGTGATACAGACGATTGTTTCTATGCTGGCAATAATTTTATACCTAAATATAAATTCTATTGTATATGCATATTAGTTTTATTTGGCTTATATAGTTAACAAAACTTACAATTACACTAGGTAAGGTGTTTATTCCCCCATTTTATTTAACTAGGCAGAGTTCCTAAGTACCAGTATACATAGCCAACTAACCACTATAAAAATGGACCAAAATGAGCAATTCACTTATCCATCATATTTAGCATGTCTAATCATGTTTAACATATCCACCACCTTGTAAAAATTAGATTTGTAGAAATGGGATGAAAATTGGCAAATGCACCCTCTCATAGATTAGACTCACGCATTGAACGAAAGCACACCATATTTGTAGGTTAACAAAATATTCTTGGATCCTATGCTTGCTAGAATTACTGGGAGTTACCCACATCTTACCTCAAAGGCTATAGATAGTTAAAGAGGAAAGCAAAAAGAATTGGGTTAATGGTACTTTTTGAAAGAAGGAACAATAATAAGATTATATGGTTGTTTGGGGACTTTGCACCTACTTCCATATTATGTTATGAATTCAGTTTTTGGCTTGGAATTTAATAGGCAAATCCATGTAATAGAAAAACATTATTGTGTTAAAATGAATAAAACTATCATTTTTTGGCTTCCCATTAAATTCGAAGATATAATTATGTTGAATAGGGATAAAGGACAATTTAAGATCAGCTAGGTGCATTGCAACTTCTAGTGGTACCTCATATATGACACTATGATCCAAAAGGTATTTTCAAATTTGAATTGGAAGCTCTAAATAACAAGCCCCCACCATTTGAGCATTTTTGAGTGATCAACATCAATAATTTTAGGAGTTTTGGTAATGAACAAGAATCTTATTTAGATATTATGAGGATGAAAGAGAGGCCACCATGGAGGAAGTGTCATGAGTATAAGCATATAGTTTATCCTAAAATAAATTAGGACCAATGGATAAGCTTTGAACTTATAAAAAATATTTAATATGAGTTTGGTCGAGAGGAGTTCAAGATAAATGAATGGTGGATTTTATGCTATGAGAAAGAAAAATTCAATGAGGCTTATCCTAGCGATGTTGATAAAAATTTTATCAAAGAATTTGATGCAAATTACATTATCTGGATGAAGAAACATAAAAAGGAAATATTTTTTGGATGTCAAAGTACTAGTAGACTCAAAGGAATAAATAGAGGAGGAGGAAACAAAGGTAGCTGGTTAGCCTCAATCACTAGTTGCTACCTTAGTAGGCTATGATAATTCTAAGGAGGAAATAATATCTCATTTCCAACAAAGAAAACAAAGAAAGGTCCTCCCCATAGATCTACTTGCCAAATAATGTGTAGAGTATATGGTAAAGGGATACATTGCAGGTGTTGAAATAGTTCAACCGACTAGCTCTCCTAAACCTTTTAGGGCACATTTACTAGCTTAGTCAAAATCCTCTCAGCAAAGTTCCAAGTAAGGAATAAAACTTAAAATCCATCAAAGCCTTGTAGATTCAAAAATAGAAAAGGTGCTAGTTAGGATGTAGCAGTTGTGATAAGAGATACATAGAACTAAAGTAGCAATTGAAATAGTTGAGGTTGATGAGGCAAAGAGAAATATGCTAGTAGTAGCCAAGATTAAAACAACTAGAAAGGTAGAGCTAGAGATAAAAGTGTAAGGAATAGGTAAGTCTCATAAAATTCTTCCTACTCAATCCTCCCCTTCTCATGATTCTACTCAATATTCTTCTTCTCTTGAGATCATCGCAGTGCCAACCCAACCTCCATTAAAAATATAACTTATATTACAATCCCACCATCCACCAGTACCCCCTCACATAATTATCAAACTCAATATTCCATTACATCCCCCACATAAAAGAGGCCAATGGTCCAAGAGAGCTTCACCCCCATAAAAACCAATATTTTGTCATTAGATCCCCTATCATGTTTTGCTTCATTCTTAAATACCCTTAATCCATCCCTTGCACTAGAAGATCCATTGTTGGAAGTGTTCTCTACCATACAAAACCTAAAATATGACAAGCAAAAGTGGGTAAGTGAGTAGAAGCATCAAGAGTAGGTAAGAAAAGTAAGCATTATAACATATGATACAATAGACCCAATAACCAAAAAAATAGGTAAAATGATTGCCCGTCCAAGGTTCAAAAGGAATATTGCAAAACTGAGGATGGAGGATTACTTTGTTGAAGTGAAAATACAACATATATCCAAAATATCAAATATAAGGATACTCCAGGCCCTCCACACTGAAGCAAATACACTCTTTCTACAAGGAAATAGATCAGATAAAAAACTTTAGGCTGCTTAGAAAGAATATTGAGTCCCTTGAAATTATATTGAGTAGAGAAAATATTCAAAAAGATGTGCTCAAATAGGATATTTATGATTTGAAGAGATATTGATATGTCCCTTACAGAAGGGTAGTTGTAGTAAAAGGATGAAGGAATATAGATATTAGATAAGGATCTACAAGCAGCTAAGAGTGAAAGGCAATAATAGGATGCATGTTGCATTAGATAAAATCCAAGCTACATCAAAAAGAAGAAAATATTGCTACTACTCAAGTGAAGCTAAATCAGGAAAATTAGAAACCCCATGGCCAATAAATATCTAGATATATCCTCAAACAAATAAGAAAATATTCGGATAAAATCATAGAGGTAACCTTGCAAACTTATCCCCTCTTTATCAATAAAATAAAAGACTTTGCAGAGGTAACCCTTGAATCAAATAAGGAGTTTGATAAGGGAATAATAGATCTAATCAGTATGGTTGTACTAAATATGGTTATATAAGCATAAATAGCAAGACAAATAGAGAGGGACAAAGAAAAATACCCTTTTGTAGAAAAGCAAAAAGAGAAATATCTAAATGAATGTAGATACACTAATTGTCAGGTGGATATAGGTAGTGAGTTGATTCAATAAGGGAATAAATTTTTATCATACTCAGAAGGGAATCTAAAAAAATAAGTAGAGCTGGTAAAGAAATAAAAATACTAGGATATTTGATATTTTAATATGGAAAAGTGCAATTTTATAAAGAGGAGCGAATCGACCAAATACTAGACCAATGACTCAATGATGAAAGTGAAGTTGAATCACTACTAGAGCCACTTGTAATGGAGCAAGTATTTTCTATGTTTCACAGGCTTTCCTATCTCCTAGACAAATCTAAAGAAGCAACCAAAAGATATGGTTATCCCTCTTATGAACATTGTTATGAGATACAAGATATTCTTTACAGGATTAGAGGGATTTTTGTTCCTTTATTGGACACATGGAGTAAGATGTGTTAAATTTTTAGATTACAACCACCTCACTAGCCTAGGAAATAACAAAACAAGGTGAAGCAGCTTAGATAATGATGCAACAAGGTGAATCATTAGGAATATCCTTGGGAGAATGAGTTGAACAATCAAGTGAGCCAGTTTACTCTCCAAGAACAAGAGATGTACAGTAAGATTTTGTTTGTACTTTTTTAAAATATTTTGTATAGATTTTATTTTTGTGCTCAAAGTACTTTTGACTCTGTTATCCAATGGATAGGACTAGACAAATGGATAGGAATAGAGAATGATGCTAGACACATGTTATAAGATGCTATGTATTAAGTGTAACATATGGTTTAGTGTACAATGATTGTACTAATGTATCTCAAAGCATTTAATTCACACAAGTTTCAAAGATTAGAGACAAAATCCAACTTGAGAAAGAAGATTGAGCAATTATGATAGGAATTCCAGTTGGTAATAATGGTGCACAATACTTGTGCTATATAAAGTTGTGTTTGCCACAAAGATAAAAATAGATGATTTTTAGTTTGAGAATAGGTCTAAAGGTAGATATGAGGATTTTCATGGCTACTATAGAAAAGCAAAAAAGGTTCCTACTCATATACATAAAGTGAAAAAAAGTATGGGAAGGACAATAAATACTAGTCAAAAAGTGCCTAGAATATCTACCTAGGGTACTTTTATTGGTCTTAAATTAGCTCCTAGCTATAGTGGGATATACTTATGGAGATACAATTTTGTGGGGTGTCCTATACCCTAGGTATATCATTTTACTTTCTCTCCCTCTTTTCTTCCCTTCTATCCAGTTATAGTATCTCTACTTCTGGTGTTCACCTATCTCCTTTGTTTATTTTTACATTTAATATTTCTTCTCCCACATCTTGTATTTTTCATTTAATATAGCACTATGTCCCTTTCCTTATCTTTAGTCATACCTTTTATACTACTATTTTGCCTCTCTTTTGCATTATATTTTGTTGGTTTGTATGTGTATGCATAAGAAATATATTTTTCCTTCCATGTGATATACAGATAATGTGTTATATTCTCCATAACCTCTAGTTAGTCAAATTTTCATTCACTGTCATAAGTAAAAGGTGATTTTTGGGTCATTTATTTTCATGAATGAAAACTCCCATGTGATTTGCCAATAATGTGGGTGATTTTATCAACCACCCACATGTATCTCATGTGAGCTAGTGAAAGGTAGTAGTGTTGGCATCTAGTAGATAAAAATTTCAAAAAATTACCTAAGTCTAGGAGCCACTAAATATTTTGTACCCAGGAGATTGAGCAATGAGTACCAAAATCATATTGTACAATAGGTAGCAAAGACTAATTTTTTTTTTAAGTATGGAGAGTATTTGATATATTGTACTACTAATGACAATAATGAGGATCCAAAAGTTCATATCCTAACAACAAGGTAATATTACAATATTGGCTAAGTGTTGAAGTCACCAAAATTTTTTTACCATCAACATCAACATGGAGGGACCAAAATTCCCTTTCTAAATAGAGAGCAAGCAAAAGTGAAAATTGGTCTAAGTATGTAGGCCACCAAACATCTTGTACAATGGAAATTCACAAGGGGGTATCAAAACCCCATCACCTAATAGCTATCTAGAGGTCACCTTATAGATACTAAAAAATATAAAATCATTTAAGTATGGAGGTTTTCAGAGATATTGCATCATTACTATCAGTAGCAAGGGACTATAAACCCATCACCTAACAAATGGTATGAAGAGAAAAATATGGGTAACTGTAGAAAGTGTCAAAGATTTGGTACCTCTAGTAGAAGCAGATAGGTACCAAAACCATATCACTTGATCAAGGTTCAAGAAGCTCAAATTTTCTATGTTTTAAGCATGCTAGAGATTTTGTACCTCATTGGTTAGCGAATAGGTGCCAAATTCCATCACTCGACAAGGATAAAACAAAGTCCAAAATAGGTGAAGTGTGAAAAGCATAAGATATTTTGTACCCAATAAGACAACAAGTAGGTATTGAAGCTTCATCACTAGGAAAAAAACTACAAATGCAAAAATGGCTAAGGAGGTAGTGAAGTATGTTGTACCACTAATGCCAACATAAAGGTACCAAAACCCTCTTTCCCAACAAGATGCACTATGGGCCAATTCTAGTTGAAGTGTTGGGTGTGCCAGAGAAATTTTTCCTCCAATAGTATTAGACAGGTAGCAAGACTCCATCACCTGGTGAGTATGATTCACATTATAAATTTGATGCCTCTAAGTAGTAATAGACTAGTGCCAAAACCATGGTACCTAATAGTCAAATAGCAATAGGTTAACTATATTTCATAGCTTGACAGCTTTGAGAAAGCACACAAGAACAAGGTAAAATGAGGATTTGATTCCCAATAGGAGGTTAGTAGGTAAAACTTACTTTTTTAGTGCCATCCAAAGAGTAGGTAGTCATTGTCATAGCAAATTTGGTGGTTTGGGTCTATTGTTAGAAGAATAAAACATATAGATCACTCACTAACACTTGTGCAGGTAGGTAGGTACAAGATGACTAATTATATAACAAATCTATCAAAAAGGATCAGATATGTGTAGCTCAAACTCCACTACTTCATATAAAACCTGATGAGGCCATGTCAACATAACCTATGTAACTAAATTATAGCATAGCAAGCTGGAATATATGCACACAGGTTGGAAAGCACCCTAACATAACAACATCCACTCTGAAGGCAATGAAAGTTGAGTAACATAATTAATTTTAAATCTATATATACTATAATGTAATAAGTTCTAGGGGTTAGATCTTGAGATTTTACAATTTAAATCAGTGTATGAAAATTGTTTGTGCCTTTGAGAAATAAATATTGGATTGTTGTTTGGCCTCTGGTTCAAATTCTTGTAGAAAATGTATGTATAAATTATTGATCATTTTTTTTGTTAGCTAGTTGAATGAATGTGATGGTTATTTTGCTTCTTGGATTTCTTAGCATTTTTATTCTCTAGTTCTGGAATGCACAACAAAATAGTTTATTATTTGAATGAATGAAATACTATGTAAGTAGTAGTAACAAGCTCATATGTTAGGCAAACTATTCATAGTTGAATCACATTTCTCTTCATGCATAATATATATTTATTTTATTGAATTCATACCAATATAATTCTAGTTGTCCTAATTTCATATCTTGATATACCCTTTTCACCCCCTAGTTTCAGTACTTAGTTAGTTAATATTTAGAGGAGTTGGCCTACTCTAGAGGTTGATATTTGAAGTTTCATATCTTCAAGGTCATCCAATTTTGGTCAAAATCTCAGGGCACAAAATTTAACCTTAGGTAAATTTTCAGACCAACAAGTTGTGAAAGTATAAAGTTTCATGTGAGCGATGACCGATCATAGATATTAGGTGTCAAATATGCAAGTGAAGAGTCACATGATATATGGTAATATGTAAATTTAAGGGTCATGAGAGTTTTTTCATATGTGAGGAATGTGAAAGGATGCATATCCTAGATGTTTGAGAAGAGCAATAATTGTGTAACAACCCCAAAAGCTAACCAACTTGAGAGAGATTTTTTTTTAAAACCATAAGTTTCACAAGAGTATCCATGAAATACTTACATCGACTAGACACCCACATTTCGAGTCTAAGATGTTGTAGACATCACCCAAGTGGACAGGAGGGACCAAGATCCCGTAGGTACCTGGGGTTTACCTTATATACCTTTGTGGTATAAAGGATACTTTTTAAAAGGTCTCCCCACTTTTTTAGCATTCTCCATGAATGTAGACCTTTTGACCTTAGCATTAGGATTATCCCTTCTCAGTATTTAGAGAAGGGGATGCCAATTCCTACTTCCATCCATAATTCCATCTATGTTGGCCTATTAGGCGTAGTGTCTTAGTCTAGTTTAACTACACCTCCATAGTGATATCTTAAACTTTATGCTTAGCTTTCCCATATCCATGATGGCCTCTAAGAAACAATCACTCCATGTGATTGCCTACTCATGGACTCATAATCTAGGTGTTGCTATCCCACAACAACCCAAGTTTTAAAGAGAGTTTTAACAAAGTTAACTTTAGTGCCCTTCCCAAAGAAACCCAAGGATAACTCTCTCACTTTCTCTATCTAGCAAACAAAAATCAAAGAATTATCAAATTAGAAAGCAATACTAACATCTTAAGCTTGCAAAAATAAATCCATCTATCTAGTAAAAATAAAGCACTACCATGGATATGAACCATAAACCATTTAACAATATAGCAACATGTAGTCATTTCATTAAAGGTTTATAATACAAAATAATAGTCTTTTCTTCTATTACAATAAATCCTCTTTCACCAAGAGTGATCAACAACAATACTCCAAGAACAAGGTGGAGTTATCTTAGCATGACCCTACACCATCTTCCTTTGGCCTCCATGGTAGTTGATAAGAAGGTGGGGATCAAAACAACTCAAATGCAGGTATGAATGCAATTCTATAGATTCAAGCATATCAAAAGTAGCCCATGCTATAAATTCAATTCAATATAGCAATCACAACAAAGAAGCCCATACTTCTTTCCAAGATATTTTCTACAAATATCCATTCCCATCATAGCTAAAAATCATTATAGCAAAACACACAAAGAAGCCCAAACTTCTTTCCAAAATATTTTCCACAAATATCAATACTCATCCTTTCCACATAGCTAATTCATTATAGCAAACACTCAAGAAGCCCATACTTCTTTCCAAGATATTTTCCACAAATATCACATCTCTAATTCAGTTAAGCAAAACACAAAAGAAGCCATACTTATTTCCAAGAATATTTTCCACAAATATCACATCTCTAATTCAGTTAATCAAAACACAAAAGAAACCCATACTTCTTTCCAATAATATTTTCCATAAATATCACATCTCTAATTCAGTTAATAAAAACACAAAATAAGCCCTACTTCTTTCCAACAATATTTTCCACAAACATCACATCTCTAATTTAGTTAATCAAAACACAAAAGAAGCCTATACTTATTTCCAAGAATATTTTCCACAAATATCAATACTCATCTCTTCCACATAGCTAAATCATTATAGCAAACACTCAAAGAAGCCCATACTTCTTCTCCAAAATATTTTCCACAAATATCAATACTCAAAACTAAACTAACTTTAGCAACTAATTTGACTCCTTTGGTTAAGAAAATTTAATGAACTAAGTAATCAAATTATCATTTTCTCATTCTTTTGAAAGACTTAGGATTAATTTTCCAATTGCTTTAGTAACCAAAGATAAAAAGAGCTCAACATTAGTCTAGTTGCCAAACCAATCTATCTTTTGATTAGTTAAATTAATCTAGATATTACAAGTTAGATTCTTTGCCAATCTAATATTTCATTGATTAGTTGTAAATCTAAAGTTTGTAATGCTTTAAAATTTAGATTCATTTCCAAACTAATCTATCATTGGATATTAGTTAATTAATATAAATATTAAAACATTAAAAGTTGTATTCCTTTCCAAACTAATCTACCATTAGATTAGTTAATTAATATAAATATTAAAAGAATTAAAAGTTGGATTCCTTTCCAAACTAATCTACCATTAGATTAGATAACATTCTAAATATTGGAAAGCATTAGAAATTGGTTTCAAATCTAAACTATCTACAAATCACAACCTTAGACATAAGTGACATCCAAAATAATTCCAATGAAAGCACCATTATAGCCTTAATCAAATATAATCTAATCAAATATAATAGACCATCATAAGGCCCCAAGACCCCAATGAAGAAGATGACAAAAATAACCAAAATATAGAGACAACAAAGGATACCCAAGACCTAGCTTCCACGTAGCCCTAGAGGTCTATCTACTACCAATCCCTAACTCAACATTATACAGATGAAGAAGAAGATATGTTGTTGTGCAAAACTACAACAAGCAATCTATAGGGCATAATTTTTTTAAGGTGTTATTGTATCATACAGTCAACCAAAGACATGAGGGTGCATTTGATGGACATATTTGGAGGTCTTGCAAAAGTGTTGCATGGATAAAGATCAACTATAGGTTTCCTTCAAGCCTCACCCTTCACTGCTACACCCATTTCTACCACACATGGAGATCATTTTCCATGCTGATAGGTGAGCAAACAAATACCCTAGCAATGCCAACCTAAACATGCACATGAGACAAGCTATTTACTACCAACAAGGTAAAATAACACAACAACAATGTGTAACCTCAAGCATGGCAAAGCAACACAATAAGGAATGTCTAAACCAAAACATGATAAAGCAACACAACAAGTGATATCCAAATCTAAAGTATGTTAAAGCAATACAACAAGAACCATCTAAACCAAAGTATAGTAAAGTATCATAGTAATCAAAATCTAAACCAAAGCATGGTAAAGTAATACAACAAGCAATACCTAAGCTCAAGGAAGTCTGAGGTTACCAATAAGCCAACATCTTAACTCCTGCAACTCGTCTCTTGTGCACCTTAGCCTCCTGGATCTATCCCCCTATGTCAATACAAACACTAGCCTGATAGCTCATATTTAAAGGTTGTAGGAAGGAGGCAAAACACCTCCAATGTAGAGTAACATCAATGTTACTCATCGCTAGCAAAATAACTAATCCAAAAGCCTTAAAGCCATATAAATGGTACAATGAGGCTAGCCAAGGGAAAGGGAGGTGAGGTGCTCCACTACACCATCAAGTCACCATAACCAAAACATAATGCAGGAAGTGAAGGTGCCAAGCAAAACTGGGTAAAAGCTAATAAAAGCTTGAATGCAAAAGGCTAATAAACTTAAATTAATATTATTCGAAAATAAAGCCATAACATTAGAAAACATTAAAGTTTCTAACCTTAGGTTATAATTCATTCTAGCATTAGGTTATCAATCATTCTTTGATTAATATCTAAACTAACACCAATAATGCTAACATTAGACCTTAATATTTCTATCTTTTAAAATAATAAATCTAATATTAGAAACACATTAATTACTCCATTAATTAATGTTAATATTAGATTATCTAACATTAATCATTCTATTGATTAATATTAAAATATAACATTAGGATAGCATTAATATTTATTTTTATTAATACTAACATTAGATTAATGCTTAACCTAGCAAACAAAAATAATCTTTACTCTCAAAGCTAAGAAGCAATCTTTAGATCAAATCTAACCAATCCAAACAAAGAGACCATGCAAACATAATCACAAGTGAAGGAGAGCTTAACACATCATGCCAAGAAAAAAAGCACTCTCTCATTATTTCATACCTTCATTTTATCCCTAAATGAGTGGCTCCTTATTTAAGATAGACCCAAGCTATCACCTACTCATGTTAAGGAGGCTCATTGCAAGCAACTTTCCTAGTCCAAAGGTACAAATAGGAGAATAAGCAAATCAATAATGCACCTACATGAAAGAGGGTATTCATTCATGTTACCCTAAGTTATTTGGTCATCATTTCCCCTTCAATATGGTCTCTCATTTCCCTATGGCCAAAAATCTTGTCCATCCACGAGAGTACCTAATATTGCAACCAAGCAGTGCATCAATAGTACCATATTCTTATGCATAAATAGATATAATATCAAAAACATGTAACCATTAAATCCATAAAACTAAGCATTATATATCATTCATAATACATAGTCTAACTTGAAGGATTAGTACTACCAAGGAGGGTCATGGCATACTCCCCCTTGGACTAAACACAATTCATTGTGTTCCTGCACAATATTACATTTCATCATTATTCAAACAAATAAGGAAAATATCTTTTCATCTCATCCACTTTTTCCAAGTGGCATTTTTCTCAGAATATTGGTCCCATTGGACCTTGCATTATTCTAGAGTTCATTTCCTCATTTCTTTGGAATGAAACTCCAGAATCCTTATTAGCCTCACTTCAATGGCCGATGGATCTATCACCTACAATTTTGAGACATCCCACACATGATTAGGATCAACAACATATTTCCTAAGTAGGGATATGTGGAAAGAGTCATGGATCTTTGATAGGTTGGGTGGTAAGGCAAGTCTATAAGCCATTGAAATGATCTTCTCAATGATCTCAAAAGGCCCAAAAAAATGAGGATCCAACTTAGTAGACTTGATGGCACTCTTCATTGGCTTGAATCTTAGGAAAACTTTATCCCCTATAGAGAATTCTCTAGGTGAACGCTTCAGATCAACGTAGCTCTTTTGATGATCGATGGCTTCCTTTAGCCTTTGCCTGATTGTCCTAAGCTGCTCCTCCATCTCTCTAATTGCATCTGGTCCAATGATAACCCGATCCTCTAGGTTATCCCAAGATAGAGGAGTTTTGCATCTCCTACCATACAAGGCTTCAAATGGTGACATCTTCAAGGAAGCATGGTACCCATTGTTATATGTAAACTCAACTAGATGCAAATAGTCTTCCCATTGAGACTTTTGGTCCATGCAATACATGTGGAGCATGTCTTCCAATATTTGGTTCACTCTTTTCATTTGACCATCTATCTCTGGATGATATGCAGAGCTGATATTCAACTTCGTGCCAACTACATGATGAAGGGCCTACCAAAATTTAGATGTGAATCTGGAGTCCCTATCTGAGATGATCATCTCAGGAAAACCATGCAACCTGAAGATCTCTTTGGAGAATATGTTGGCCACTATCAAGGCATCATCCTTGGTGTTTCCTAGAATAAAATGAGTAACCTTGGTCAATCTATCAACCACTACAAGAATTGCATCATGTTGGTACCTAGTCTTAGGTAAACCAACTATGAAGTCCATAGATATCACCTACCACTTTCTTACTGGTATGTCATGTGGGTATAATTGTCCTACTAGATGTCTATGCTCAGATTTCACCTTCTAGCATTCTAGACATCAAGCCATAAAATTGGTGATATCCTTCTTCATTCCTAACCAATAGAAGGTCTTCTTCATGTTCTCCCGCATATTAGCCCCTCTTGGGTGAGCGAAGTAAGGAGATATATGTACCTCTTGCATGATCAAATTCCTTAAATCACCAACTCTAGGGATCACCACCCTATCCTTAAAATATAAAAGTCCATATTTCATGCCAAAATCCTTACTCTCATCAGAGTTCCTTTCCATCCTTACCCATATTTCACTACAAAACTGATCTTGTGCTTGCATTTCCCTGACTTGGTCCATTAAGTCCACATGACATCGGGTCAAAGTAGCTATATGCCTTCTCCTACTCAAGGCATCAACAACCTTATTTTCCTTACCTTTGATATACTCTATACCAAAATCATATTCTTCTAAGAACTCGATCCATCTCCTCTACCTTGCATTGAGCATTGGTTGGGTAAAGATATACTTTAAACTCTGATGGTCAGTCCTTAACTCAAAAGGCTTCCCTAAAAGATAATGCTACCAAATATTAAGGGCATGCACAATAACTACTAGTTCTAGATCATGCATAGCATAGTTGACCTCATGTTTCTTGAGTTTCCTTGACTCATACGCTATGATTGAATCATCCTGAGATAAAACTCCTCCCAAACCTTCCAAAGAAGCATCAGTACAAACTAAGAAATTTCCTTGTGGGTTTAGAATCTTGAGAATAGGTGTAGTAGTAATATTTTATTTAAGCATCTCAAAAGTAGCTTCACACTTATCTATCCATTTATATTCCTTCCCTTTTCTTTGAAGGTTAGTTATGGAATAGGCTATCTTGGAGTAGTCCTTTACAAACCACCTATAATACCATGTTATGCCCATGAAGCTCCACACTTCAAGAACATTAGTGGGTGGTGGCTAGCTCAAAATGGCCTCTATCTTCTTTGGATCTATTACTATCCCTTTAATAGATATGATATATCCTAGGTATTGTACCTCAGGGACATAAAAATCATATTTTGATAGATTCTCATAAAGTTGATTCCTTCTCAACAAACCTAGCACAATCCTTAAATGCTTATCATGCTCCTCCTTATTCTAGAAATATATCAGAATATCATCCAAGAATACTAAGACAAACTAATCTAAATGCTCCCTAAACACATTGTTCATCAAATTCATGAATGTTGTTGGGGCATTGGTCAGTCCAAAAGGTAAAATTGTAAACTCATAATGCCCATACCTAGTCTTGAAAGTAGTCTTGTGAGTATCCTCTTCATGGATTCTTAACTGATGGTATCCTAATTTCAAGTCAATATTTGAGAATATAGTGGCACCCTTGAGTTGATCAAACAAATCCTCAATCCTAGGTAAAGGGTACCTATTCTTTACAGTCACTTTATTCAACATTCTATAATCTATGCATAACCTTAGCGAACCATCCTTATTTTTGACAAAAATAACTGGTGCACCCCATGGTGATACACTAGGTTTAATCAACCCCTTTTCTAGCAACCCCTAAAGTTGCACCTTTAACTCCTGCATTTCTATAGGATTCATCTTATAAGGGGTTCTATGAATAGGTTCTAAACCTGGAAATAGTTCAATGGTGAAGTCAAATTCATGCTTAGGTGGTAGTCCTAGAAGATCTTCAAGAAAAACATCCCCAAACTCCTATAGTATTGGGTGTTTCTCAAACAATTCTTCCTTCTTATCATCCTTGGTCTTGTGATTCAATTTAATGATATAGACCATACCACATTTCTTGATAGCTTTCTTAAGTTGCATTGCAGAGATCATCTAAGGGTGAAAAGACCCTTGCTCACTGTATACTCTCAATATTTGCTTACCCTTATCTGTAAAGTCAATCCATCTATCTTGAAAATTTATTAAGGCTTCATGGACCTTTAGCTAGTCCATCCCCAAGATGATGTCAAAGGCATGTAGTGGCACTACATATAAGTTCCATAGGGTAGAGCCATTGGGTAGGGTGATCTTGGCTATGGGAAAACATTGATCCACTAAGTAGGTCTATCTAGACCCATACTTGACTTTCCACCCTTGTGCCAAAAATCTTGGTCTTTCTAGAAAATCCTTGACTATACTAGAAGAAATGAAACTATTTGTAGCTCCACTATCTATCAAGACCTTAACTTTCTTATCAAACAACTTACCATCTAGAATCATAGGTGTGGCTTGGCCATCTAGATTCTTGCTTCCAATTGCCACATAGATTCTATGGTTGGGTTCTTCAGTCTTCTTGCTTGGTCTTGATCGATTTGGACACTTTTTTGCATAGTGAGGTCCCCCATAATCATAGCAACCACCTTTGGGACATGTATCATTCTCTTGTTTCTTTTCCCTTGCTTGCTCGGTTTGAAAGGGTTCAGGTTGTCTCTATGCTTGAGGAGTACCATTATCCTTCCTCTTCTGGAACTTCTTCTTGGAACTCCCTTATTTCCTATCATTTTTATTTTTGACCTCAAATTATATTTACTTCTCTTATCCTTCTCTTATCCCATTCTCATCAACACTCTTCCTTTTCCTTGAGGATTGTCGATCTCTTTCTGATAAAACTATATGATTAAAGGGAGACTTGTTCAACTATAGGTTGGACTCGGCTTGATGAGCCAGATCATAAGCCTTCTGTAGAGTCTCAAGCTTATGCATGTTTACTACCAATCTTATCTTAGGATCAGTCCCCAAGATAAACTTATGTACCTTCATATGCTCATCCTGCTCATAGAGCGGTACATACTTAAGCAATTTTATAAATTTTTGGTGGTAAACCTCTATTGTCATTGTTCCTTGGACAAGTGTGGAAAATTCCTCAAATTTCTCCACATAATGTTGTTCAGTAAGGAATATTTTCTTAAAGGCCTCCACAAACCCTACCCATGATAGGTTAATAGCCTCAATTTTTAGACCAGACTTAAAAGTGTTCCACCATTCCAACCTAGTCTCCTACAAATGGAGTGTGGCCCAACAAGTCCGAGTTACCGAAGAATAGTTTTTCATGGAGAAGTAGGTCTCCAACTCATTCAACCAAGCTTTAGTTGAATCACCCCTATCCTTTTTGGTGAATTTATAGGTCTTAACATTCTTCAAATCTCTAGCTAATTTTGCCTCTATAAGGGCCCTAACCTCTTGCTCATCTGAGGGAGGGTTTCCTTCCTATCTACCCTCAAGATTTCTATTTTGACTCACAAAGGTTTCTAGCCTCTATATTTATTGGTCCATATGTTCTCTCTGTTTCTCTAATTGCTCTTGCAAAAGTGAGATATAGTAGTGAGGTTCTCCATCTCTCTGCTGGAATTCCTTGAAATTTCTCTTGGGGGTCTAGCATTAGCATTGTCTTACCTAGCTTGTATCTATGGGATGGAAGATCCTCTTCTTCCTCTCCTTAAATTTGGTGCCATAGTTTCCTGGTCACACAAATATTCTTAGGTTAGGTTGCAATTTTCCTTCTCATGCCTCCTACCTACTAGTTAGTCACATTTCCCCAATGTACTAACATCAAGATACTATCATCCACTGATAGTTAAGGATGAATATGTCATCTACCCATAAGTCATCCATCAAGTCAAAACATCTCTAAGTCCTTTCCAAGGAAGCTTCTAGCCCTACGACCTAGAGCTCTGATACCAACTGTAACAACCCCAAAAGCTAACCAACCCGAGAGAGATTTTTTTTAAACCATAAGTTTCACAAGAGTATCCATGAAATACATACATCGACTAGACACCCATATTTTGAGTCTAATATGCTACAGACATCACCCAAGTGGATAGGAGGGTCCAATCTCTCATAGGTACCTAGGATTTACCTTATATACCTCCATAGTATAAAGGACACTTTTAAAAATCTCCCCACTTTTTTGGCATTCTCCATGAATGCAAACCTTTTGACCTTAGCGTTAGGATTATCCCTTCTTAGTCTTTAGAGAAGGGGATGCCAATTCCTACTTCTAGCCATAATTCCATCTATGCTAGCCTATTGGGCATAGTGTCTTAGTCTAGTTTAACTACACCTCCATGGTGATATCTTAAACTTTATGCTTAGCTTTCCCATATCTATGATGGCCTCTAAGCAACAATCACTCTGTATGATTGCCTACTCATGGACTCATAATCTAGGTGTTGCTATCCCACAACAACCCAAGTTTTAAATAGAGTTTTAACAAAGTTAACTTTAGTGCCCTTCCCAAAGAAACCCAAGGATAACTCTCTCACTCTCTCTATATAGCAAGTAGAGGGTGAAGCATTCTCAAATTAGAAAGTAATACTAACATCTTAACATTGCATAAATAAATCCATCTATCTAGTAAAAATAAAGCACTAGCATGGATATGAACCATAAACCATTTAACAATATAGCAACATGTAGTCATTTCATTAAATGTTTATAATACAAAAGAATAGTATTTACTTCCATTCCTCTTTATCGCATAAAAAAAATCCTAAAATTTATAAAATATTGTTTAAAACACCAACATCAGTCCCTCAAAGAACCCTACATCAAACAGGTTACGTGTCTGTTTTTTGGCAGCAACATAAAAGCGGGGCCCGACCTTTCACACAAATAAAATGTCCTTTCTGTAGGCAAAAAAATTATAGTTTTAAGGCTTAAACAAAATATTTTCAAGCCTAATCCTTACCTCTCATCTCCATAATATGATTATTCAAATTTCTCTAGCTTTACAATATGATTATAGATTTTCTTATATAAAATAAAATATAAAAAATCCTTAAAAAGTAGCGGCTGAAGTTAAACAAAATATATGCCAAGAATATTCTTAGCATCCCTTACTTGAAGATAATTTATCTCCTATATTTTGTACACATCTTCGAATGATCTCTATCTATATATATATTTTTTCATAAATGTCATGGCCAATATTACCCGATAGCTAGCTCTCTATCAATTGCATCCTCTAGAATTTTTTCCATAAATCGTCATAGATCTGTTGAAGGTCTGTTTTGTTTTAGAGCTTGGGCTTTCTCTAACCCACCCAAAAATTTTATAGTTCTACTATCTACTATGTTGTTGATAGAAGGTAAAACCAAGGAGAAATATTTTGTTCTATAGCCACTGAGCTATTTATAGAAGGTAATCCCAAGGTATATTGGTTACAATCCTGTTGGAGGTTTGTTGGAAATATGAGCAAGATCTGTTATCATTGATGTCAAGAGTCAGTTTCAGTGAGCAGTGTAAGAAGAAGGATGTCAGTAGTCAGTTTTAGTAATCAATGCAAGAGAAAGATTGTTTATGGACCTAAGGGAAATAATATTATAATATCTGCCATTATAATATTGAAGGTGGTCATATAAGGTCTATAGGAGAAATAAGAAGGCCCAAGAAAAATAATATTATAATATTAAAGGTCTAATGGTAAGACCTAAAGTAATTAAATTATAATTTATAATAATTTCATTATAAATTATTTTGTAATTTAATTTAATTAACCCTATGGTTATTAAAGTAATTATAAGTTAATTATAATAATTTTATTATTAATTAAATTATAATCTAATTTACTAAGGATAGTGTTATAAGGGCAAAATAAATGCACCGACATCATATATTATCTCCTCTACTGAGGTCAATGAATTTAAAGGCGTGAGTATAAATACCCAAAGCCTAAGTGGCTTTAAACTATCATCGATCGAATGAATTAATCTCCTAAGATAAGTGTGCATAATATTTTGGCGAACAAAAAAAGGAAGAAGTCCTTCATTGATTTCTTGGTAGTTTGTGAAGGCTCAAAAGGAAAAAGGCTTGGAAGCCTTATCACCACCTAGCTAGGTGGGCTAGTGATAGTTGGCAACACTTTCAGAACGCAAGGTGCTACGTTCGATTCGTAGTAGGGAATGTCGTGAGGTTGTTTTTGTGTCGAAGAATGCCAAAGATTTTTGGATTTTGGTGTCAGGGAAGAAGAAAAAGTGCCACGGGTGTTTTTTCCTCCCATGTGAGTGCTTAGCTCATGGGTCTATGCAACTATGGCTAAAGCGCTAGAGGTTCTTCGACTTGGGATCGAATCCTATCGGGAGCACTTTGAGAGGTACTAAATATTTATTATAAATTGGTATTTTCTCCTAAAGGTTGTGTGGTGTAGTTTTGAGCTTAGGGATATATAAGGTTGATGAAAATGAATAATTATTTCTATTTAATTGTTTGGTGTATTGAGTTATTTAGAGTGGATTAAAAATGTGTAATAAGATATTTATTTTTATATGTTTTTGGTGGATGCTAATTTTAATATGGAGTAATAAGGTGCAATTTGAGTTTAATTATTTTTGTGATTGTGAAATAATTTGAGGGAGTGTTAGAGTGATATTTTGTTATCTAGCCTTTGAAATTGGAAAAGAGGGTAATTGTTATCGAAACATATTTTGAGGTTAATTCTTCATCAAACAAAAGGTATGGGCATATCTTCCTTGTGAGTGATTTTTGGATGTTGTGAATGCTAAATTGGAGTGAAAAGGGTTGTTTGATAAGCATTTTTTAGTTTGATTGTTAAATATTTTTATGAGTAAAATTTGATGATAAAAACCTTGTTTGATAAGAATTATTCAAAATATTGAATTAAACTTCACATGCATGACTAGGGATTGTGCAAGTTCATGAGTATCATTGTTATGTGAGATTGTTTGATAAGCATTGTTGAAAATAATTGACTGAGTGTTCATATGCTTGGACTAGGGTTTGTAAGCAAGGAGTGTTTCATTGAGTGATTGGTCGATTGGAGTTGATTGAGCCTAGTCAGTTGAAAGTGTTGAAGTGATAGTTCAATTTATGTAAAACAAATTGTTTTATATTCTGATTTGATTTGGAAGAGAGATTGAAAGTGATTTAGTTTTAAGCAAGAGTGAAACATATTGAATCTCTAACCATTCTCTATATGTTTCTATGGTTAAGAAAGAGAGTTTTAAAGTGATCGAGTATTGTTGTAAGTGAGTAACATATTGAGTCTCTAACCATTCTCTATATGTTTCTATGAGTCAAACAATATTCTGTGAGAAGCTTGTTTATGTGATTGAAAAAGTTTTTTTTAATAGATTGAGTTGAGTTGAATAAGATTTTGTGAAAGCTTGTGATTTGATTTGAGTAAGTCCTAGAGTGGACTTAAGGACAGATTTGTGTAAGCTTACAATGTAGATTTGTGATAAGTTTTAGTGAGGACTTGTTGAGCAGATTAGGACAAGTTCTAGTGAGGACTTGTTGAACATATTGGGAAAATTTCTAGTGAGGACTTGTTGGGCAGATTTAAGGTAAGTCTTGGTGAAGACTTGTTGAACAGATTGGACAAGTTCAAGAGAGGACTTGTGGATATATTAGTGTGAGTTTTTGTGGAAGCTTAAAATGCAAATTTGAGACAAGTCTTTGAGAAGACTTGAGAGCAGAGTTGATTGATTGATTTATTCAAATATTGGGTTAAGGTTTTGGAGCAGATATAGCAGATTTGATTTGTGATTGAGTCAAGCTTTGTGTTAAGTCTTGAGGACAGATTTGAGGATATATTTTGGTGCAAATTTTAGGATAGGTTTCTGCCAGACTAGAGATAGAGATTGAGTATATTTATTTTAGACTGAAGGACTATGTTTAGTGCAGATTAGAGACATATATTGAGTATATTTGTGCTAGACTGAAGGAATGTGTTTAGTGTAGACCAGAGATAAATATTAAGAAAATTTATTCTAGATCGAAGGACTGTGTTTAGTGCAGATCAGAGACATACATTGAGCAAATTTGTGCTAGAACAAAGGATCATCTTTAGTGTAGATTTGAAACAGAGCTGAGAATAATATTTGGAGGTGACAAAGTATAGAGAACAACAGTCTCCAGTGGATAGAGGTCCATTAGCCAGGGAAGTGAAGATATGTCTTATAAGTGAGGGCAAAAGTCTTCATTGGATAGAGATCCATAAGCTAGTGTAGTGGAGGCAACAATTTTTCTAGAAGATCACCAGCCAGGGCAGAGGAGATTGGTGTCTCATATGGATAGAGATCCACAAACTTGATTAGGATATTGGTATCTCATTTGGATAGAGGTCTATAAACATTGTAATAGGGAAAGGTTTCCAAAAATATTTTTTGAGAAAATTTTAGTGAAATATTTTCTCCGTGGAGTAGCCCACATTGGGTGAACCATGTTAAATTGGTGTCTCTGTTGTGTGTGGTAATTTGTGCATTGCTTTGATTATTGTTGTTGATATTGTCGTTGATATATTACATAATATTGTTTGGGAAATAAAAGTAAAATGTGCTCTTATACTATTTACCCCCATCTCAGTATAAGCTTGCGTTCTTAAAATGGTATCAGAGAGGGTTCCTTCGAAAGATTTTAAAAACTTGAAGGAAAATCGCACAAGAACATAGATGGATTCTAAGATTAGATCCTCAGATAATTCAACACCAATATTTATGGGAGTGATTATGTATTTTGGATTATAAGAATGAATATTCACCTAATGGAACTTGGAAATAAAATATGGGAAGTAGTTGAAAATGGATACACACCACCAACTACTCCACCTACATATAAATATGGTAAGCTTCTACATCATTAAAATTCAAAATAAATGAATGTAATTTTGAGAGGTTTTCATAAAATAGAGTTTATAAAGGTTATTCATTGCAAATCAACAAAGGAAATTTGGGATAAATTGCAAGGCATATATGAAGGAGATAAAATGTCAAAAAGGTAAAGCTGCAAAATATCAAGGGAATATTTGAAGACCTAAAAATGAAGGATGAAAAAAACATTATTGTTTATCTACTTCGTGTAGATGAGGTTGTTAAATCCATGCAAGGAATTGGACTTGAAGTTCAAGAATCTGATGTTTGTGATAAGATTTTAAGGTCACTCCCAAAAAGGTTTAGTGAAAATATTTTAGCTATAGAGGAATCAAAATATAGTGATCTTTTGACAAGGGATGAATTACATGGCATTCTCATAGATTTTGATATGAGAACAAAATAGGAACCTAATCTCCAGAAAGAAGTAGCCTTCAAAGCTACTACGGAGATAAAGGGTAAGAAGCCAAATTCAAGTAATGATTTATCTAGTGATGAAGAAGCAAATAATGGTAGAAGGAACAAGGAATCATGAAAGTATAAAGGTACAAAATCAGTTATATGTTTTAAACATGGAGAATATGGTCACTATGCATCTGATTTTCAAGAAGTTGGAAATAGCAATGATGAAGAAAAACAAGATCATAAGAGAAGAGAAATAGAAAAACATAAGTACCAAAAGAAAAACAATGATGGAAAAGGCAAGCAAGGAAAAAAGTTATTCCAAATACATAACAAGAGTTTCTATGCAGACAAAGCAAGTAAGTATTCAAGTGATAATGATGAAATATCCTTAGGTAATGAAGATGAAATACTATTTCTAGTAGAAGAAAAATAAGTGGTTAGGAAAAGATCACCAATAATCCTCAAATATTTTAGATGTGGTAACTTTGGTCATCTTGAAGATAGTTGTACAAGGAATGCTTTCAATTTCAGTGATAATGAATATGAAGATACACTTGAAGGACCAAAAGAGAATATTATTATGGTAATAAAAGAAGAAGGAAGTGCTTCTAGTAGTAAAGAGTCAGAAAATAATGAAGATGTTTTGAAAGGCAAACACATAAAGGGAGAATCAGAGAAAGGAGAATTTGACCTTGAGGGTTAGATTATTCATGCCCTTGATGCACTAAGGGAGTTAAGAAATTAAAACTCAAAACTCAAGTTTAAATTTCAAGAATGTGATGAAGAGAAAGGAAAGCTTATAGAGGATCTAACCAACTCAATAGCTAATACAAGGAGATTAAACGAGAATTTAGAATGAAAGGTTGTATAATGTGAAATGTTAGATCATGAGGTAGATTTACTAAGGAAGGAAGTAAAATATTCTAAGGACAAGCTACACAAGTTTGGGAAAATCTCAAAAACCATAGATAAGATTATCAAGGTACAAAGATGGTCAACAAACAAGATTGGTCTTGGTTTTGAACAGGTAGAAAATAAATAAGGAGAGGAGTCAATCTCCAGTTCTGAAGAAGAAGAAACTTCAGTACGGAGAGTGTAAGAGAATATGAGACTTTTGAGGATGAGTTGGACAATAGAATGTTTAACAAGGAAAGGAACAATGCACAAATGAGGAACATATGGATTAGGAAACAACATAGGGTAGAAGAGACTAACATACCAATGAGATCAAGGCAAGGTAGTTTCAATGGATGATGCTTCTCATGTCATAGGTTTGGGCATAAAGCTACACAATGCATGACACATGGAAAATAGGAATATGGAAGTTTCAAAAACATGCAACTTTTTCAAGGGTATTGCTACTCTTGTAATCAATTTGGTCACAAGGCAGTGAATTGCAAGGTTCATGACATGAATATATATGGCTTCACCAAGAGAAATCCCAATAAATTTGTACCTCCAAGGAATAACAACATTAAGTGTTATAAGTGCAATAATGATGGACATACAACAAAGTGTTGTAGAGCAAAAATTCCAGAGACAAGCAGGAACATGAATAGTTAGAGGAATCAGAAGGATCAGATGAGAAGGAAAGTGGAAAAATGTAAAGATCGGTGCATGCTAGGATTAGAAATAATCCTACCCTAGAACTAACCACCTCAAGAGGAGGTGGGGGAGGGGCTAAGCTAAGAGTCTCATTCTTAGCCCCGAGCCCCAAATATGACCCTTTTCCATTGATGACAAAGGGGGAGATATTTTAGTTAGGGAGAGAGCATTCAGTCAAGGGGAGCAATTTCTCAAGGGGAGAAGAATAGGAAAATATAAAAGAAATGGTAAAAGGTAAATGGGTTACCATCAATGACAAAGGGGGATATTGTTGGAAATATGAGCAGGATTTATTGTCATTGATGTCAAGAGTCAGTTTCAATGAGCAGTACAAGAAGAAGGATATCAAGAGTCAGTTTTAGTAATCAGTGCAAGAGAAATATTATTTCTAGACATAAGGAAAATAATATTATAATATCTCCCATTATAATATTCAATGTGGTCAGATAAAGTCTACGGGAGAAATAAGAAGGCCCAAGAAAAATAATATTATAATATTTTATTATAATATTAAAGGTCTAATGGTAAGACCTAAAGTAATTAAATTAATTTTATTATAAATTAATTTGTAATTTAATTTAATTAATCCTATGGTTATGAAATTAATTATAAGTTAATTATAATACTTTTATTCTTAATTAAATTATAATCTAATTTAATTAACCCTAAGGTTAGGGTTATAAGGGCAAAATTAATGCGTCGACATCATACATTATCTCCTCCATCAAAATCAATGAATTTAAAGGCATGAAAATAAATACCAAAAGCCTAAGTGGATTCAAACTATCCTCGATCGAATGAATTAATCTCCTAAGCTAAGTGTGCACAATATTTCGATGTGAGGAAAAAGGAAGTACTTCATTGATTTCTTGGCAGTTTGTGAAGGTTCAAAAGGAACAAGGCTTGGAAGCCTTATCACCACCTAGCCAGGTGGGCTAGTGCCAGTTGGTAGCACTTTCGAAATGCAAGGTTCTGCGTTCGATTCATAGTAGGGAAGGTCATGAGGTTTTTTTGCACCGAAGAACGCCAAAGTTTTTTGGATTTTGGTTCCATAGAAGAAGATAAAGCGTCGTGGGTGCTTTTGCCTCCCATAATAACGCTTATCTCACGCAGCTAGGCGGCCACGACTAAAGCACTGGAGGCGCTTCGACTTGGGATTGAATCCCACCGAAAGCACTTTGAGAGGTACTAAATTTTTATTATAAATTAGTTTTTCTCCTAAGGTTGTGTTGTGTAGTTTTGAGCTTAGGGAGATATAAGGTTGATGAAATAAAAGAAATATTTTTTTATTTTAATTGTTTGGTGGATTGAGTTATTTAGAGTGGAGTTATAAGGTGTAATAAGATATTTATTTTTATATGTTTTTGGTGAATTCTAATTTTAGGATGGAGTAATAAGGTGTATTTGAGTTTAATTATTTTTGTGATTGTGAAATATTTTGTAGGAGTGTTAGAGTGATATTTGTCACCTAACCTTTGAAATTGGAAAAGAGGATAATTGTGATTGAGATATAATTTGAAGTCAACGATTCATAAAAAAAAAGGTATGGGCACATCTCAGGGTTATGCATAGCGGCTATTTATAGCCAATTGGTTAAAATTAGGATTTTTAAAATTTAGAATTGGCTAATATTTGGGACCCTTGACCAAGGCCCATTAGCCAAAAATATTTGGGTGCAATTTTTTTGGGGGGGGGTCGATTCGCCCCAATTTTATAATAATTTGACCATTTTAAGTTTAAATTTCCAACATTACCCCTAATAATAGTTAATATTCTACATGCATTTTGATACTATTCACTTGGATTTTGAAACTAATTCACCAATTTTTTATAAATACATTTTGGTACTGATCCCTTATGCATAACCCTGGCACATATTCCTTGTGAGTGATTGTTGGATGTTGTGAATGATAAATTAGAGTGAAAAAGGGTTGTTTGATAAGCATTGTTGAGTTTGATTGTTAAAGGTTTTTTTGAGTGAAATTTGATGATAAAAACATTTTTTGATAAGCATTGTTCGAAACATTGAATGAACCTTCACATGCATGACTAGGGTTTGTACAAGTTCATGAGTATCATTGTTATGTGAGATTGTTTGATAAGAATTGTTGAAAATAATGGAGTGAGTGTTCATATGATTGGACTAGGGTTTCTAAGCAAGGAGTGTTTCATTAAATTATTGGTTGAGTGGAGTTGATTGAGCCTATTCAGTTGGAAGTGTTTAAGTGATAGTTCAAGTTATGTGAAACAAATTGTTCTATATTTTGATTTGATTTGGAAGAGAGATTGAAAGTGATTGAGTGTTGTGCAAGAGTGAAACATATTGAGTCTCTAACCATTCTCTATATGTTTCTATGGTTAAGCAAGATATTTTGAAAGTGATTGAGTATTGTTGTAAGTGAGTAACATATTGAGTCTCAAACCATTGTCTATATGTTTCTGTGAGTCAAACAAGATTCTGTGAGAAGCTTGTTTATGTGATTGAAAAACATTTATGTGATAGATTGAGTTAAGTTGAATAAGCTTTTGTGAAAGCTTGTGAGCTGATTTGAGTAAGTCCTAGAGTGGACTTAAGGACATATTTGTGTAAGATTTTGTGGAAGCTTACAATGTAGATTTGTGACAAGTTCTAGTGAGGACTTATTGAGCAGATTGGGACAAGTTCTAGTGATGATTTATTGAGAATATTTGAGGTAAGTCATGGTGAAGACTTATTGAGGAGATTGGATGAGTTCAAGAGAGGACTTGTGGATAGATTAGTGTGAGATTTTTTGAAATCTTACAATGTAGATTTGAAATAAGTCTTTGAGAAGACTTGAGATCAGAGTTTATTGATTAATTTGTTCAAATATTGGGTTAAGGTTTGGGGTAAATCTAGAAGAGTTGATTTGTGATTGAGTCAAGCTTTGTGTTAAGGCTTGAGGAAATATTTGAGGATAGAGTTTGGTGCATATTTGAGGACAGGTTTGTGCCAAAATAGAGATAGATATTGAGCAGATTTGTGCTAGATCGAAGGACTATGTTTAGTTCAGACCAGAGATAGATATTGAGCAGATTTGTGCTAGATCAAAGGACTGTGTTTAGTACAGACCAGAGATAGATATTGAGAAAATTTGTGCTAAATCGAAGGATTGTGTTTAGTGCAAATCAAAGACATACATTAAGTAAATTTGTGTTATACTAAAGTATCATGTTTAGTGTAGATTTGAGACAAAGTTGAGAGTAAGCTTTGGAGGTGACAGAGTATAGAGGACAATAGTCTCTAGTGGATAGAGGTCCATCCAGGGTAGTGAATATAGGTATTATAAGTGAGGGTAGGAGTATTTAGTGGATAGAGATCCATAATCCAATATAGTGGAGGTAGCATTTCTTCTAGAAGATCACCAACCAATGTAGAGGGGATTGGTGTCTCCTATGGACAGAGATCCACGAACTTGATTAGGAGATTGGTATCCTTTGTGTAGAGGTTCATAAATATTGTAATAGGGAAAGGTTTCCAAAAATATTTGTTGAGAAAATTCTAGTGAAATATTTTCTCCGTGGAGTAGCCTACATTGGGTGAACCACATTCAATTGGTGTCTTTGTTGTGTGTGGTGATTTGTGCATTTCTTTTATTATTGTTGTTGATATTGCCATTGATATATTGCATAATATTTTTTGGAAAATAAAAGTAAAAAATGGTCTTATAATGTTCACCCCCTCTCAGTATAAGCTTGTGTTCTTCAAGTTTTATGTTGTAGGATGCAAATGTATTGAATCTGGCTAGAATATACCAAAATACAGGAAGTAGTATGTAATTGGTTATATCAAACCGAGTTTTTTGATGGATTTTGAAGAGGATCTTGTGGACTACTCGAAAGATCCCTTTGAGGGGCAACACATTTTCATCTCTTCAAAGGCTAGTGGTCACTCTCAAGGGATCTCTCCGCAAATCTACTCAAATTCAAAAGATCCTCAGAGTTGTTTTACTGGATTGAATTTAGAGGATGGAGAAAGGGTTTTCTTGGAAATCAGAACAAGGGAGTTATCAAATAATCTGGAGTTAGTACTCATCCCAACAAAGGTTTTTAGTGGTGACTCTTCAGCAGGTTTTCTTGGGAACCTCTTAAGCACAAAGGAAATGGTGGGCAATATGGAAGAATCAAAATTTTGTGGGGCTTCAAAGGAACATGGAATAAAAAAGAAAAAGAAGTGTGTGAAAATGAAGAAGGAAAAAGTAAACCTTGTTTTAGGTGAAGATATTGGTCTAGATCAAATTCTAGAAATGGAGAAGAAAACCCTTACTGGAAAATTTTCCAACAGATTATATTCTGAAAAATCAGTTCAACAATCGGTTGGAGAAGCTTGGGGCTACACATTGGGCTATACTCCAAAAATATATCTTCTGGATAGAGGATGGCTTGCCTTCTCTTTCAATAAGGAGGAAGATGCAAAAGCTATATTAAACTCAAAATGGTTTTGGAACTCTTCATTGTTATCCCTGAGAAGATGGTCTCCATGTTTTGACCCACGAAAAGAGTTATTGACGTCCAAACCAATATGGGTCAAACTTCTAGGTCTGCCTTTGGAGTTTTGGACTCACAATATTTTGAAAAAAATTGGTGATAGTATAGGTACTTTCATTAAAATGGTTGACAGGCTCATTTCAAATGGTTCTAGGACTGTGGCCCAGATTTTGGTTGTTTTGGACCTGAAGGATGGCCTTCCTAAAGCTATTGATATTGCATTTGGTAAATGGAAATACTCTTAGACCTTGGATTATATCAAAGTGTCATTTCATTGTACACGGTGCCATGTTTATGGACATGTGGCCAGTGAATGTTCACAAATTTTTTCTAAGAAAGTATGGAGGGCTAAGTTACCTATGCCTCCATGTATAGGGAACACATCCTTTGATAGGAATCAAAGATCTTCAACTGGTCGAAGTTTACAAGGGGAGATAGGAGAGGGTCAAAGAGGTGATTTTCTTGGAAGTGCAGGTGGACCTTCACATAACAAGGAAGGTGCTATGTTATCCAATTTACTTGAAGGGACAAATGCTAGTCTACCAATTCCAGAACAAGTAGGAGGTACAAAAGGGATGATGAGTAGATTGGACATGTTGGGAAATTTTTCTACTTCTGTTATGGAACCCATAACTGCTGGAATAGATCAATCAAATAAGGAAGATCTTTTATCACAATTTCAGCACAACAAGGTTTCTTTTTGTCCACATGATCTCTCACAAATACCTGAAACTGCTTATGGGGATCTTGAACAAACTTCTAATGCCTATAAGAACAAAGATATGAATGGTAAGGAAGACATAAGGAGGGAGGAAGATAGTTTTATTTTTGTTAAAGAATCTTCACCTCCCAGAGATACAACCTCAAACTTAAAAAGAATACTCACCCACTTTCTTACTCTCACTCTCTTTCTAGTTTTGAAGATGATCTACATTTAATTGGTAAGAATCATTATTTCCTCACATCTCAGAAAAAGGATGCAGCAGATGAAATAGTAATTAGAGGAGGTTTGAGTACTGATGGGGTGGGAGGTAGGCAAACAGGTGCTTCAGGAAGGAAATCTTTTCTAAGCATTGCCAAAGAAAAAGCCTATAGAGAAATCAACCAAGGAAAGCAACAAACTATAATGGGGGTTCTTAGAGCAAGCATGACCCCAAGAAAAAGTCTAAAATGATTATACTATCTCTAAATGTTTGAGGTCTGGGTAGTCCTCATAAAAAACTACCTTAAATAGGTTAGTGAAGGTACAAAATCTTGATATTCTAATGCTACAAGAAACCATGGGGGAGGGCAAGAAAACCATAGGTGATTTGCTTGTTTTCTTGAAAGAATGGGATTTCCTCTCAGAGGATGTTGTAGGGAGATCTGGAGGGCTCATTTTGGGATGGAAAAAAAGGTCCTTCCAACTCTTAAATACTGTGGATCTAGTCTCAGGCCTGGGTGTTGAGCTATTTTCTTTGGAGTTGGGTAGAAAAATTGTGGTGGTCAACATTTATGGCCCTTATGATAATAGATTGCCTTATTGGGAAGTCCTATTCTCCAATATCTTTTTGAAACATGATAGTTTGATATTAGGCGGTGACCTAAACTTTACTACCAAAAGAGCTGAGGTTTGGGGTTTTTCGGGGAGGGCGGATTCAAATGCTGGTTTTTTCCTTCATAAAATAAAGGAAGCAGGTTTAGTTGATATAGAGCCTATAAAACCTGTTCCAACTTGGAGAAATAATAGGTCTGGAAGAGCCTTGGTTGCAAAAAGTTTGGATAGGTTTCTTATCTCTGAGTCTCTACTGACAAAAGGTGAAATTATCAGAACTTGGGTGGAAACCGGAGGTGATTCTGATCATTCTCCCATTATGTTACAAATTGGACTCAAGGACGAAAAACCTCCTAGTCCCTTCAAATTCAACTCTTCCTGGCTAGAGGAACAAGAGCTTCAAGATTTAGTTAGGTATGAATGGAGGAAATTTGATGGCTCTCTTTCATCTTCCACTTGCTCACAATTTACAACTAGTTTGAAGAAGGTTAAAATTGCAGTTTTGAAATGGGCTTATCAAAAATATAAATCTCAAGAACAGGATCTTATTTTAGTGGAAAAACAAATTTCTGACTTCTATGACACAAATATGGAAGGGGATTTTTCTAAGGCTTCCAAACAGCATATCAGGAATCTAGAGACAAAAAGAAGGAATTTATTGGCTAGTAAAGAGGCAACTTGGAGACTAAAAAGCAGAGTGATATGGCTGTAAAAGGGGGATGAAAATACCAAATTTTTTCACAATTATGCAAATCACAGGAAGAACATAAACACCATTTGGCAAATTCCAAGAGGAGATGGTAGTGTAGCAAGGAATTTCAAAGAGATAGCCAATCTTGGGGTTTCACACTTTCAAAAGATGTTCAAAGATCCTGAAAAGGCCAATTTAGCTGACATTTTAAAGCTAACTTCTTTCTTTCCAAGGTTTTCTGAAGCAGAGAAAAATGAGATGTTACTTTTTGATGTGTCAAAGGATGAATTAAAAAGCATTTTAAACTCTATGCAAAAGGATAAAAGCCCTGGACCTGATGGTTGGACAACAGAATTTTTCATTGGTTTCTATGAGATGATTGAAGAGGATTTATTAAGGGTAGTGGAGGAGACAAAAAACATAGGTTTTATTCCGATGGATATAAACTCTACCTTTATAGCTCTTATCCCCAAGAAGGATTCTCCCACATCCTTTGATGATTTTAGGCCTATTTCACTATGCAATTGCCTCTATAAAATTATAGCAAAATTAATTACCTCCAGGTTAAAGAATGTTTTTTCGGATACTATCTCACTGGAACAGTTTGGGTTTTTGAATGGTAGGTAGATTCATGATGCTATAGGTGTGGCACAGGAAGGTTTACACTCAATTAAGACAAAGAAGATGAAGGCAATGGTCATAAAATTGGACCTTTCAAAGGCCTATGATAGAGCAAATTGGATGTATCTTAGGATTATGCTTTTACACATTGGGTTTAATCTTCAAGCTGTAAATTGGATAATGGCATGTATGACCAATGTTTCTTTTGCTGTTTTGATCAATGGTTCGGCTACAAAATTCTTCACCTCTTCACGTGGATTAAGACAAGGTTGCCCGTTATCCCCAATCCTTTTTATTTTGATTGCTAAAGGATTAAGTAGGGCTCTTAAAGAAGCGAAGAGTATAGGAGCTATTAAAGGTATAAGGGTGGGCAGATCTATTTTTCTTACTCATATTTTATTTGTGGATGAAATTTTTTCTGTGATGGACATTTGAGGGAAGCTACAAGTCTTAAAGGTTTCCTTGAAAACTTTTGTAATGGTACTGGAATGATGATAAACATGAAAAAGTCTATGATATCCTTAAATGGTATGAAAGAAGAGGAATAAAATCATTTCCAACACCTTTTTCATTATCCAAAATATGATTTTTAGTGAGGTTTTAATTATCTTGGTTTTTATTTGAAACCAAATGGTTATGGAAAAATACTGGATTTGAATTATTGGTAAAATAGATAAAATAATAAATTTATGGTGTAATAGATGGTTGTACCTTGGTGTAAGACAAACCCTTGTAAAAATAGTCTTGGGAGCTATCCCATTTTTTTAGGATGGACTGGCATACATTCCTAATGGGATCCTTGACAACATTAGAAGAAAATATTTTAGTTTCGTATGGTCAGGGAACAAGGTCAAAGAAGGTATTCATTTAGTTCAATGGAAGCATATTGCAAAACCAAAAAGGGAAGGTAAGTTGTGGATTGAAAAATATTTTTTAATTTTAGGAAAGCCTTGGCTACACAAAGTTTGTGGAGAATTATTACTCATGAAATTATTTGGAAACAATTTATAATACAAAAATATATTGAACCACTTACCCTGGTGGAGTGGATCAAAAGCTCAAATAAGTCCACAAACAAGGTATCAATTATATGGAAAGCTTTGTGTCTTGCTTTTACTTTAATAGGCAACTGGTTAGCATGGAAGATAGGCAATGGAACAAAATTCAAGTTAGGTGTTGATCTGTAGGTTGGTAGTGGAGATCAACATAAACTCTCTAAAAATCTCATAGACCTTCTCCATGGGCTTGGTATTTATACATTTGCACATGTGACCAAAAATTATACCTCTACCAATTTGCAACAAGGATGGAAGAGAGCAAATCAGCTAGGTTTGGAGAATGAACATGCAAATCAATGGAATAACTTTATGGAAAATATTATTAGTAGTAATGTTAGGATAAATGAAAGGTTCGATGAATTGATATGGACCAAAAATCCACTTATAGGTAACTACACTCTAAAGCTTGGATACAAAGTTTTTTTGATAGTGGGGATCATACTGAGTGGAAATGGTGGTGGAACCAAATATAGAAAATAAATTCTCCAACAAAAATCCATATCTTTATGTGGTTGGTCTTAAAAAGAAAGGATTTGACGTGGGACATTCTCTTGAAAAGAAATTGGCACAAACCCATAAGATGTACATTGTGCATATTGGTTGAGGAAACTAGTGAGCATTTATTTATGAAGTGCAAATACACCAAAAAGGTTTAGTCAAAAATTGGAATCTTAACCAAATTCAAAGATGTATGGAAAAGGCAGTCCCTAGATGAATGTTTCAAAATTTGTTTTGAAAGAAAATAGTTGAAGGTCTTTAGAGCTTTGCCTCTAGTAATAGTATGGGGAATATGGCTCTCAAGGAATGCCGAAATTTTCAATATTTACTCTAGTCCTTTTTTTTTTGTGTGTTGAAAACATCCCAAAAGGGATGCCACTTTCGGGTAAGACCCAAGGAGGCAGGGGTATCCATTCTGCCAAAAACGCCCAGGACTCGGACCTGGCATACCACCTTTGACATACTCAAGGAGCAAACAAACACACAAAACCAAATTAAAAAAAGTAAATAACAACAAAATTAATAAAATAAAATAAAAAACATGCTCCTTGAGTGTGTCAAAACCAAAAGCACAACCAAACACGCACAATAAGATAAAATAAACCACAACACAAACCACATAGAAAAACACAAGAACCACATAAAAAAACACAAACAAGACAAAAACAACAGAACACTACAAAGACATAACCCAAAAAAACATGAAAAATAAACACAACAAAAACCTAAAAAATAAAATAAATAAAATAAAAATAAAAATAAAAATAAAAACAACCAACAACAGACAATAAACAAAAACAAAAAACATAGAAAACACTCACACATAAAAAAATGAAATAACACAAACAAAGAGAAACCCAAGAACAAGAACGAAAAAAACACAAGAACAATAACAAAAAACATAAAAAAAAAAAAAAACAACAAAAACACAAGAACAACAAAAAACAACACAAAGAACACAAAAACAAAACAAAACAAAAGAACCCACCCACTTTAAAAAACTTAACAAAATAAACAAAGAAGACAAGAAAAAAAAATGAACAAAACAATGACCTATTTAGACCAGAAGACTATTAATGCAAGAATCAACGGAGGAAACAAAATAAAGAATAGAATGAGCTAGGGAACTAAAAAAACTGAATGAACCAAAGAGAAAAAAAAAAAACAAGAAGAAACTAGGTACCTTCAGAACTGGAGCCATCCAAAGAAATGATAGAAAGAAGAGCTTCCCTAATTTGAGAAGCCCACCATATAGGAGGGTGGCCATAACAAGTAATATCACCTTTTTCCAAAGCCCAATTAGCTAAAGCATCAACACTCTTGTTTTGATCTCTGACCACATGATTGTAATCAAATTTCAAAAATCCCATCTGGATTAACTGAATCTTCTCAATAATTCTTTTTATTCTCCAATCCACCTTATGATTCTTAGAAGGAGTCTTCAAGAGATAAATCATAAGTTGAGAGTCAGACTCAACTAACACCTTTTCCCATCCAACCTTAGTAGCCTCATGAAGGTCTCTAAGGATACCATACCCCTCAACAAGGTTATTGGAAAGAATACCCAAATTCTCAGCAAAAGTAAAAACTAGGGAGCCATCTGAAAGTCTACCAATTCCTCCCACACTGGCTTTTCCAGGGTTCCCTCTAGAGGCTCCATCAGTATTGAATTTTCCAAAATCCTTAGGAGGAGGTTGCCAATTTCTAGTCCTATCCATCTTACTAATACTCACATTCCTTTTAAGTTGGTTGCCCTTAGAAGGTTTAATCTTCAATCTTTGCATCACTTGATCCCATATTTGGTGGGAGTTTTGGGGGTGATTAAGGAGTTGATGGACTGATTCAACTAAGTTGGCTATGGTCTTTTGCCAAATATAGTGAATATCCTTCCTATCTTGATTAAAAATTTAGTTGTTCCTTTCATTCCAAATATTCCAAAGAAGAATGGTAGAACCCATCCAAACTAACTGCCTAATAAAATGATCAACACCCTCTTGATTAGGCCAATCCCTCCAAAGTTGTTCAAAAGTGAAAAAATTGGACCACTATAAGCCAAGTTAATTTGCCATTCTCCTCCATATCTCAGAGGCTAAAGTACACTCAATAAAAATATGGTTGATATTTTCTACATTCTCTTCACATATTTCACATCTAAAAGGGCCATGAAAACCATGCTTCATAAGTTGCTCACCAGTAAGCATCCTACGATGCAATAAAAGCAAATTAAAGAACCTCACCTTAGGCCAGAGCTTTTGATCCCACAATTGAGAAAATATGTCAGAAGAATGGTTGGGATTATTATGGCATAAGGTCAAATAACATTGAGCAACTGAATACTCACCCTTAGTAGTGTTGTTCCATCCAAACCAATCTTTTTCATGGGACCAAGAGAGGGATCTCATATGAAGGATGCCTTGGATATCTTGTATTTGCCTTTCTGGGATTTGAATAGGCCAGTCCTCAATAGGGATCCAATATCTACCAACCTTTGAATTACCAATATGGTACCGACAGTAATTAGCCACCTTTATCCAATTAGCTCGATGAAGCTCCTCCATCCAAGGCCTCCAATCGGGAAACTGAGTTATCAAAGGCTTGTGACCATCCCAAGAATCTGTCCAAAAATTTGCATGTTGACCATTATGAATGATCCAAAATAATTTTTTCTTTATCAAATCCTCACTAGTCTTAAGAACTGCTAAAATGGGAGAACCTTTGGTAGGAATTTGATAGCGAACAAGGTCTTCAGGACTTTTGTTCTCAGCATATTTAGCATAGAGATTATTGGCCCAAAGAGCATTGGGGTTATGCAACATCCTCCAATATAATTTAGCAGCTAAAGATTTGTTGTTATTAATAGAAGACCAAAATCCTAACCCCCCTTCACTCTTAGGAAGACATAAAGTATCCCATTTCACCAAGGCCCATTTTATTTTCTCCTTAGTACCACTCCAAAGGAAATGATGACTGATTTGATCCAATTATCGAAGAACAACCTTTGGGATATTCAAAACGGAAGAAACATAAATAGGAATAGCTTGAAGGACTTATTTTACCAAGGTGATTCTACCCCAAGAAGAAAGCCACTTGTTGGTCCACTTTCCAATTTTCTTCTTGACTTTGTCCAACAACCAATTCCAATATTTATTTTTCTACCTTTGAATATTTATGGGAATACCTAAATAAGTGATTGGAAGAGAGGTCTTATTATATCTTAATTTATCCAAGACCATGGATTCCTATCTAGCAGAGCAGTGAAAGAAAATAACTTTAGATTTGTCTTCATTGATCAACTGCCCAGTAGCCTTAGAAAAATAGCTAATGATTTGCTTAATATTAGAAGCTTACTTAACTTTAGCTTTACCTAAAAGGGTAGAGTCATCCACAAATTGAATATGAGAGATAGGTCTAGCTCCATGAGCAATGGTAACTCCATCAAGGGTTTTGTTTTCCCTCTTTTTGGTTATAGTCCTACCCAAGCATTCAGCAAGAATGATGAATAAATAAGGGGATAGCGGGTCACCTTGCCTAATACCTCTAGAAGCTGGGAAATACTGAGAAGGCCTACCATTGATAAGAACTAAGTAGGAAACTGAAGAGATACATCCGATAATCCAATCCATCCAATCCTTAGAGAAACCAAATTGCCTCAAAACTTTGATAAGGAAGTGTCAATCCACTCTGTCATAAGCTTTGGATAAGTCTAACCGGATGAACATAGAAGGAGAATTTTGCATATCCATGGAATGGATGGCTTCCTGAGAAAGAACTATATCATCTACTATTTGACGTCCTTCCACATATCCCCATTGCTCTAGGAAAATAATTTTATGCAAAAGAGGCTTCAACCTTTCTGCCATGATTTTAGTAATAATTTTGAGAAGAACATTACATAAAGCAATAGGTCTAAAAGCTGAGATATGATCAACCTCTTGAGATTTTTGAACAAGAGTAATATAAGTTTTATTGATAACCTTCAAAATTTCTTTGGATTTCCTGGCTTCTTCCACCACCTTTAATAAATCAACATGAAGGATATTCTAGTTTTCTTGGTAGAACTCAATAGGAAAACCATCAGGACCTGGGGTTTTCCCTTTTTGCATTTTAAAAACTACTTGTTGAAGCTCATTGATATTAAAAGGAGCATTCAAAATAGAGTTCTCCTCAAAAGTGATAAGAGAAGGGACTGCTTGAAGAACATTTTGTTTTGAAGCTGAGTCAAGAGGAGTAGTAGCAAAAATATTGGAAAAGTAATCAACAACAATAGAGTTCATGCCATCCCAAGTATAAACAACATCTCCATAATTTGATTTTAAGGAAGAAATAAAGTTGTGAGATCTTCAAGCTAGAAGAGATTTGTGGAAGAAATTTGTGTTTCGATCTCCTTCTTTGAGCCATTGAATTCTAGATTTTTGCTTCCATAAGATTTCTTCTCTTTTTTTCCATTCCTCTAATTGAGTTGTGAGTCTAATTTCATCTGCACTTCTCTTCTCTATGAGGCCATATAAACGGATTTTCTTATTCAAATTTTCAATATGAGCAATAACTTCATGTTTTTTTTATGAAAATCTCAAAACTCTTTCCAGTTCCAAGCCTTGATTTTGTATTTAATGTATTGCAATATTTTGGCAAAACAGAACATCTTAGTCCCATGCCTAGGTTTACCTTCATTCCAGCATTGTTGCACACGAGGTCTAAAGGAAATGTCTCTAATCCACATTAATTGAAAAAAAAAAGGAGAGAAACTCACATTGTTTTTCCACATTTCCACCATGACTGGCCAATGATCCGAACCATCATTATTAAGAGTCTTCACTTTAGGAATGTGACCATGGATTAAGAATTTTTCAGAGAGCAAAAACCTATCCAATATCTCCATTATACAAGCTAAGACTTGCCTTCTGTTAGACCAAGTGATAAGGCCATTATCTGGTTGGATATCCACAAGATGGAGGTTTGCAATATATTCGCTCATGAGGTCAGTACTTTTGTCCAAATTTTTATTTCCCCCAATTTTCTCATCTAGAGAGAGGATGGTATTGAAATATCCTTTGATCAAGATCCAAGCTTTAGGAAAATGAGATATAATATGAGTAATATCCTTCCACTGTCTTCTTTTTTCCTCCAAAGAAGTCGGGGCATAAATAGTAATGCAGAGCATAATCTGGTTGGAATTTCTACTTTGAATAGCTATAGCCAAAAAACCCCAACTACCAACCGTATGGTGAATAACTACCTCTTTTGGGTCCCAAAGACAAGCAATGCCACCTAAAGTCCCTTGGGAGCTGAGGAAAACCACTTTTCCAGCTGGCCAAATTTTATTGGCAATTAAGTCCATATCCTCCATTGACATTTTTGTTTCTTGAAGGAAAACAAGATGTGGATGATTTATCTGAATCATTCTTCTAATTTCATATTGTTTTGAAAGACTCCCTTTTAGTCCTCTAATATTCCAAGTGATGATCTTCATTAATACCAGGGCTAAAAATTTTGGGAAGGGCATTAATCTTACCTTCCTCTACAATATTTTCACCTTCTTTTACCATATGATATTGATTGGTCTTGCGACCTACTTTTTGATTAGAATCCATCTTCAATTTTTTTTCCCTATTTCTTGACTTATTCCAATTGAATCTGAGATGGATTCTAACCTTGAAGAATGCTCATACACAACCAAATTTTACTAGATGGTTCAATGGAGTCTATATTTGGATCAATATTAGGCATTCTTAGAGGTTTATGAGAAGCCCTAATATTGATATTAGCATTGGGTTGAGGCTGTCCACCACGAAGGGCATCCCTAAAATTCATTTTTGGGACCGAGTCTTCGAAATTCTTACCCTTGACAGGGGTTTTCACAGTAGAATTATTTTGTGGGTGCACCTTAGCACCAGATTCACTTGAGATATGAACCATTTTTTGATAAACTACTTGAAACTTATTTCGTGGTCTCTTTAATCCTTGCCCTAGATGTCGTGGAAAGGTATGGTTTTCACTTTTCTTTTGTGCAACAAATTGGAAGCCGTTGTCACTCAAGTTCATAGTATGATTTGTTGAAAGATAAATTTATAACCCATATTGTATCCCCTGCAACATTTCTTGCTAAAATATTGAGCATAAACCACAAAAATATTGGCCGCTAGGGCCTGAAGGCCCTAAAAACCAACCTCTGGAGCTGCTTGCACTCAACCCATATGAAACCCTCGCATAGCCTCTTGCCAAATATATCGTTCACACATAGGAATGTGCTAGGATATGTGTTTCTCCAAATGATATGAAAATTGGTGGAGACGTTATAGGGTTTTTTAGGCATCTACCCTCAAAATTTTAGCTCAATATGAGTTTGGATGAGTGAGATATGGCCAAAACGAGTTCGGCAGTTTGGGCAGTCCTGTGAAAAACGTCTAATCCTCCCCAGCGAAACTATTACCACTTGAGTTATTGCTTTTTCGAATGTTCATAAAATTTGACTTGAATAGATTAAGCATGTATTTACCATATCTTCTACTCCTATTTACTCTAGTCCTTTATTTACTCTAGTCCTTACTTTGAATTCTCTCAATATATTTAGTCCATTTTTGAAGTCATTAAGAGGAATTATAAGTGCCAAATGAATATATAGATTTCTAAAATCGATATTGACAAGTCTGATGCATGGGGTTATTTTAATGATGCTCAGAATGTTACCACAATTTTATGTGGGACTAGGGGTATTTTATATTTATCTGATAACCATCACATAAAATTTAAAGCAGGATTGGGATTTGATTCAAATAATTATGCTGAATTACTTGCTTTAAAATTGCTCATTAGATTAGCCATTAAAAATTAGGTTGAAAAGATCAAAGTTTTTGGGATTCTTTGTTTGTTATTAATTGTATGAAGGGTTTACAAAGGATGAATGTTCTACTTTTAAACCCAATTTGTGAACAACTAAAAATAGTGGAAGGGGCTTTCAAAGATATCACTTTTTATCATATTTATCGAGAACTGAATATGGTAGCATACTCTCTATCAAAAGATGGCATTCACATGGAGGAAGGCATATGTCTAAAATGGAAAGGAAAGATGGTATTTTGCTGGGCAATACTATCAGTTCTATCTATGACTCCCATAATTTAATACCATTTAAATCTTTCAGCCTCTTTATTAAATTTTTTTGGGAGGATAGCATGAATACTTTATTTGTTATATTTTCCTCTTGGTTGTTTGATCTCGATCGGTTCATAGATATATTTTTTGGCTGGCTGGTTTTTAACTCTTCTTATTTTCCTTGGTATTTGAACAGGGGGTATATTCCTTTTTTATTGCTGGGTTTTTCTCCCCAAGATCAATTTCAAATGCTTTAGGCATCTACAGTATGTAATTTTTTCCTTTTTAGAATAGAAATTGTGATTTTTTATTGAAAAAAAAAATAAAAATAAAAAATAAAATAAAATAAATAAATAAATCCTCTTTCACCAAGATTGATCAACGAAAATACCCCAAGATCAAGGTGGAGTTATCTTAGCATGATCCTACACCATCTTCCTTGGTCCTCCATGGTAGTTGATAAGAAGGTGGGGATCAGAACAACCAAAATGTAGGTATGAATGCATTCTATAGATTCAAGCATATCAAAAGTAGCCCATGCTATAAATTCAATTCAATAAAGCAATCACAACAATAAATCATATTATATACCAATTATATTTAAAGAATATTGTAGGGAATCCACCCAGTCCTAGTGCCATATCCTTCTCCATACCAAAAATAGTATTCTTGATCTCTTCATCTGAAAATTGGATCAATAGCCTAGCATTAATTTCTTCATAAATCAAGGTAGGGATATTCAATAAGAGATCTTATGTATCCTCTAGATATTCCTCATTGTCTTTGTAATATAAATTTTGACAAAAAGAGATTGTGGCCACTCTAATCTCATCTTCTTCCTTCAAATCTTCACCCATCTTAAAAATTATTTCCCTGATCTAATTTGCACTCCTATGTTTCAACATGGACATATTAAAAAACTTTGTATTTCTATCTCCAACCTTCAACCATAAAGATCATAATTTTTACTGCCAAAAGGTCTCCTCCCTAACAAGTAGAATATGAAATTTAGATAAACTATATTTATCTATTCTATATAATTCCTCTAATATTCCCTCATTCTATTCTTTATCTTCAATTTCATGTAAATATTTCATAATGGAGCACTTCCTTTGAAATATTTTACCAAATTCTTCTATGTTCCATTTCTTCAAATTTTATTTTATGATTTATAGTTTCTTTGATACTTGAAATATATTTTTACCATACATATTCAATGCACATCATTCCTTAATCAAACCTTCTAGATATTTATGACTAAACCACATAAGATCAAATCTAAAAGTAAGTCCTTTTGATTTCCTTTCCTCCATTAATTCTAGAAAAATAGGACTATGATCTGATGCTACTCTTGTCAAAGTCTTTGAACTATAACCATGAGCATTCGAGATCCTGGTTATTGTAGATATGGCTCTATATATTTTATATTTATTCAATTCTACTTTAATTTTTCTGTTGGACTAGGTATATTTGGATCCTTGAAGTTCTATGTCCATCAACCCTAAGAAAGAGATGAACTCAACAAACTCCTCCATGCTATCAGAGAAAATTTTAGGCCCTAATTGTTTCTTCTCTAGAGAAAGAGTAGATTTAAAACCTCACAAAATTAGCCAAGGTACATCCATCATAGTACCTAATAAATTGAGGTCTCTCCATAGCCTCCTATTGATAGATAAATTAGAAGCATACACATTCATGACCAACCAAGAAAATTTTGATTTCTCACATGTAAACAAGACCAAGAGAAACCTATTTCCTTCTTGGATTAACTTACCTTCTACTATTATTGGATCCCAAAGTTTCCACATCCCCCTGACACTCCTTGAGATACTCTACAAACTCCTTCAAATTTATTCTAGATAGATTTTTTACTTTTTCAAAATTATTGATACCTACTTTGGTTTCCTGCATAAGGAAAATATCAGCTCTAAACTTCTTCCTATAGTCCTTCATTACCCTTTTCTTTGAAGGGGTGTTTAATCACCAAATATTCCATGGTATAATCTTCATATTCTAGGATATTGTAGTACTTTCCTTCTACTCAACTACAATGTATATTGTGTGCCATCAAATATTTCTTTGGCCACTTTCCTACTTCTCACCTTTACAATTTTGGGTCTTCCCCACTTTTTTCCACTTTTCATATCTATTGTGTTTCTAGAGTTTATGATTATTTGCATAGAGCTTTTCCCCTCACTATTATGTTACTCTATTGAATATTGGATTTTTTGTTTCCTAGTCCCTCTTTTGCTCTTCTTCATTTATTTTTATTCACTACCTCTTGGAAACCATCTTCTTCTAAAGAGGATCAAATATATTTTGATTCCTCTTCTTGTTCATTAGGTAAAACATGTTCCTCTCCACCATCCCATTGAGGCTCTCTTACAACTTCCTCCTCTTGTCCTTCTTGGGATAACTTTGTATCCCCAACTTCTAAAATCTGGACTACTTGATTGGGATTGTTTTATTTTGGAGCTCTTTCTTTGACAACCAATTGATTTTCATCTAGTTGTTGATGGCCCATATTTCCTTCATTCTCTTTTTATTTTTCTATTTCCTACTCATTTATCTAATTTAGAACTTCAAAATAATTTTCATTATGTGCTATTTTATTAGAATATTCTCCTTTCTCCAATAGAGTTTATGTTTCTTCTAATTGGAACTCTTTTCTCTTCTAGATATTAGCATTTCCCTTCTTTAACTCTTTCCGCTTTGGGCATTTTTCTTGTGAGTATCCTACCTTCTTAAAACCATATAAAATTGACATTAAGGACTCATAGTGTATTTATTATGTCCAAAATCATCCATTTGAGGCCAATTTGATTGTAGTGGGTAAGATTTTTGTGATGCAAAAGTGAGCAAAAACCATCATTGTTTTTACCCTTATTGCTATATCAAGAGCTATCAGGTTTCCCATTGATTTAGCTATTCCTTTAAAAATGTCTTCATCCCAAAAAGTCACGGGAAGTTCAAGTAATTGGACCTAAAGAGGGAACACATAAATATTTTTTGTATCTAGGTTAAATTCTAGTGTCCATTTTCTCAAATAAATACCTTTTCATCCAAAAAATCATAGCTCTTTCAATAGAGTTGAACTCATATCTTCTTGACACATAATGTTGAATAATAAAAAACCTTTGCTCAATGCCACAATTTCTAGTCTTACTTTCATTTTTTATTTATGATCTTCCTAACTCTTGATTGTATCCAAATTTGGCTGGATACCTATAATGTTTTCAACCAAATTATTTTCTCTTTATTTTGATATTCTTTGACAGATAGGTTGTGGGCTCCTCAACATTGTGATTTCCTCCTCTTCTATTGTATCTAAGTCAAATATCCTCCTCTCTGAGTTATTAAATCCCATCAATACTTTTTCCCTTGATTGATACTCTCCTAATTCTGGAGGAGATGTTCCTCCTTGATATGCTTTTTTATTTCCAGTCTCGTCAAAAGTTCCCTCAATTCTTCAAAATACCTATATAGAAGAAAGAAGAAGAACTAGGCCCTAGATTGTTTCTTCCTAAAGGATTAAGGAAAATTTTACTCACCAAAAGGGTTGTCTAAGCAAGTACTGCTCTCTAATTTCCAACACTATCCCACTAAGGAATATTGCTAAGAAACCAACCATGAGTTTAGCTCTAAATGATAGCTCCTAGTAATACACTCTTAAGAGAAAAAACTACTAACAGGATGTGGGGTCACTGACCCTTTTCACTAGTGACATACTCAAACCAGTTAGGGTTCTTAGGGTACTCCTCATAATGCTTTTTATAGAAAACATTAGCCCAAGTACTTCCCCAATTAACTAGTCAGGACTTTCACTCGATCCTACAAAAGGTTATTAGCCTATTGCAAATAATTTTTAACCAAAAAAAGAGAAATGATGCGCACTATAGAAACCCTGATGTGCAATTTAGAAACCCTGAAGAGCACTATAGAAACCATATTGCATATTGTAGAAACCCTGAATAACATTGTAGTAAACCTATTGCGCATTGTAGCAACCCTATCATGCATTGTAGCAACCTTGAAGAGCACTATAGAAACCATGTTTTGCACACTATAGCAACCCTGTTATGCACTATAGTAGCCTTGAAGAGCACTGTAGAAATCATACTGCACACTATAGCAACCCTGAAGAGCACTATAGTAATCCTGTTGCGCACTGTAGCAACCCTGTTGTGCATTGTATAAACCTTGAAGAGCATTGTAGAAACCCTATTGAGCAATGTAGAAACCCTGTTATGCATTTTAGAAACCCTGAAGAGCATAATAGCAACCTTGTGCACTGTAGCAACTTTGTCGTGCACTGTAGCAACCCTGAAGAGCTATGTAGAAACCCTGCTACACACTGTTAACATTATCATACAAATTTGTTTTGAATATTTTAAGTTAGTCTATCATTTATTTTTTCATTTCCGCTTCAATTCATTTTCTATTATCAAAGGTTTAATAAATAATTATAAAAATATCATCTCAATCATCAATATTAGATTTTATTAGATTTGACATATTTTGATATAATGGTCTAGACCTATTAAAATATTTCTAATTGAATGTGAAGGAAAAAAGGTCATATAAATTCAATAAAAATAAATCCACTATAACATGTCTTCTCAAATTGATCATATATCTTCATAATTACTTGTATAGTCTCATTCAATTTTTAATAATTTATCTAGCCTAGTACTTGTTGCATTAAATTCTTTTAAGTACATGTTATTTATGAAATGAGTGCATGTTGAATATGATGCTTTATATATTATAACACATACCTTTGGTTCCACATGTCTCAGTGTTGGTGGAAGAAAGGATTTTTTATAAAGTTTTATAAATTGTTCTTTTTTTGTAATTAAATATTGTTAAATTTATGGTATAATTTCTAAAATATTAAATAATTTAATTGATATAACTTCAAATTTCTTTCAATATTTTCATATAGTTTAGTTTATGTTTTATTTATTTCCTTAGATATCTCTAGATAATTTTTTGTGCATACTTGATATAACTCTAAATATTAAACAAAAAAATAATATTGAATTATTTAAATAGTCCATTTACTTACATTATTATTTTAATCACCATGGTCTATACATCCACACCACATTTCAAATTGGATAAGTGCTAAAATATATAAAACCATTAAACTATTAAGATAAAAGGTGATAGAAAAATTACACCTTAACATTTTATGTTTTTTTTTTGTGATAAGTAAGTTATATTATATTTGCATACCGGGTTTTAAGGATCCCAAAACCTTAATACAAAACCAGCGCTAGAAGTTGTATCATACTGAAGGAACTACAATTGAGGATTCTACTAATGAGAGCCTTAAAGGAGGTCGTAGCCTCAGCCTTGGAGCTTGTGATATAATTCCTTATAGACATAGGGTGAGGACGCAACCTCCAGCTTAGAGCCATAAACAAAAAGATATGGGAATTTAAACAGATCACCGTAATAAAAAATGTGGGACTATCAAGACCATGATAAAACAATATAGGATGAACCAATAAAGTAGCTAACAGAAAGGCCCCACTTAGGGTGGTCGTAAGCCTACTAATTAAAAAATACAGGAGAAAACAAAACATAAAAAAAGGAACAAAAGACAGAGGAGGGAGGAAATAAGTCCTCTACTTTAGGTTTGTAATCTTCCTTCCCATCCTCTTCCTTGGCTTCCTTAGGATTGTCTTCCTTCGGTTCATTCTTCATAGCAGCCACACTCGCATCAGCAGGTCCATCGCCCTATTGAGTCCCCTATCTGGCATAGAAAAGCTTGTGGATTCCCTCCCTAATGTCCATGGTACAGTTCATCATGCAGTTCATCATTGTTGTAGTATAGGCAATAATAAAATCCTTGAGCTTCTTGTTCTCCTCATGATCATCTTTTATTTCAATCACATTACTCTTGGAGGTCATGTTCTGGATTCTTGCTTATATCCTCACCGGTTATTCAACATTATAAAAAGTAATACTCTTTCTTGCTCTTAGTTTGGACATGGTTTCAATAGCCTTTTTCTTTTTTTCAGCTTGGGTCAACCACTCAACATAAGGTTTGGGTTTTGCAGGGCTACCTGCAATAGGGTTACACATGGGGCTATTAGTCAGAACGTAAGTGTAAATAACTTTAAACATGCCTTGATGGTGAAGGAGATTATGGATCTTGTTGTCTCTCCAAGACATAATGGAACGGTTCATGGAGTTGATAAGGAACAACAGAATACTCAGAGGGTTGATTTCATAGAAGTAATTGACAAAAGCCAAGTGGTAGGTTTTTAGAGACTTGTTAGGGTCATCCACACAAATAAAATCCATAATTGGCTTCATGAAAATGTTCCAAGGGATGGTAAGGTCGATTCCGAATATTCCAGGGCTTTTGGCCTTTTTTAATATTTTGTCATTTCCTTTGAAATGCTCTAATTCCACTTCCTAGTTATGCTTGTGGTGGTGGATGGATCGACCCTCAGGGTTTTGGCCGATAATGTTGGCAAGCAGGTGGATGTCAACCATAAAATTATGCCCATGGACAGAGACGGTGCCATTATCCCAGGAATCAAGGAAAGCCATGGTAATGTCAATGTCATCCCCAGAGAACATGTTTAGAAAGGGGAAAAAGCCTTTGTCTTGGAGGATTTTATCAGCCACAATGTCAGACTCATAGGTGCTTGGTTCAATATAGTCACTCGACATGGTGGGGGGATGGGAGGATGGGTGGAGGATATGGAAATGTGGGGTGGGGGCATACGGTGACAGTGGTGGGTGGGTGTGAAAAGGATGATGAGGGCAAAAAGGTTGAAGGTTATAAAGGTGAAGGGGGGAAGGTTCTGGAACCAGGGATGATAGGTAGCAATGGAAAAGGGTTAGAACGTGGAAACCAACTGGAGATAATTAGCAAAGGAAGGTATAGGGACCAGGTGAGTGACTAAAGAGATGGTTGGATAGCAACTAAGAGGATTTGAGGAAAAAACCATGACCCTTCATAGTCTTAGGCTGAGGAATCTCAAGTTACAATGTTCCATGCATGCCAGGTTGTTTGAAGAGGTCACATGCTCTGTGGAATTCAAGGGAAACAACACCCACCACTACTTTCTTGGGCCAAAGAAACCTGAGACACGAGACTCCAACTAAGAAAGTTCCTCAAGTGAAGTGGTCTGATCTCGGATGTGCCACGTACATAGTCGGGGGACGTGGAAAGCTGTATCGGTATGACCTTAGGAGGTAGGATAGACGTTGGAAGAATACCACCCATGAATCAAGGAATTCTACCTCTGAATCCATTGCCAATAGGTGAGGTTATCAGAATTCATCATGTTTCTATCATTGGAAGCCACTTTTTGGGATCTGCACAAGTTGAACAAAAGGTGCCAATGATTGAAAAAATTATTAGAAATTATGCCAACAGGATTCTCCCAACGGATCGAGCATGGGTAGTGAGAGGTGACAGAGATTTGGTGGATGGAGAGGGGGTGGTGGATGATTATGATGGCATACTCATGGAGTTTGAAGTGGTGGCTACAATAAGGAATATGGAAGCTGAGTTGGCATTGATGGTGAGGGCACTGGGAAAACAAATCAGTATGGGAATCCCACTTTTTGGAAAGGTGATCCTTATTGAGATACGGATTGGTCATGATGACATGGAGTGGGTGAGGCTGACACGAATGAGAGATTATGCTAATCATGAGGAATACGATGGCTTAGGACCTTCTTCCTTGGTGGGGAGGATTTATTTGATGTTTTTATTGGTTAAAAATGGTCTGAATTTCCTTAGGTAATTCATTGTGCTAGATTTGGATGTTAGTCATGTTGACCCTTGTGTTGGTGAGCTTATCGGTAACCTTGTTGGATTTCCTGAAAGTGTGTTGAAATATGACTTCCTGCAAGTTTAGGACAAGGTTCCTTGCTTCTTCAATGTAATATCTAACTCTCCAAGAGGGTTTGGAGGTGGGTTCTTGAGATAATTGATGATGTTGAGTGAATCTCCTTTGACTATCAAATTAGTAGTAATATCTTTGATAGAACATCAGTAAAAGGCTTATGTTTGGATAGAACATGATCATTACGGAGGGGTTCTTGCCTTATCCATTTTTCATTACAGAAATTGATGTTGTGACCATATCCTAGTCTCCACCTCAAACCTTTCATAATTAGGGACCTAGTACTCTTGATGGAATTCCAAAATGTTGATCTTCTATTGGGGATGTCTTCATTGAAAAAATCACCATTCTGAAGGTACTTCCTCTTGGTAATTAAGATCCATGCAAAGTTGTCTCCAGATATCAACCTCTAGGCTTGCTTGGCTATTAGGGCAGTTTTGATATTATGAATTATTTTGAGGCCTGTTCCTCCCTTGAGTTTAGGTCTGCACACTTTATCCTAGGCCACAAGATGAAATATTTGTTTGTTTTTAGCTCCGGTCCATAGAATTTTTTTTTGAATTTGCTCTATTCTTGAGGTGATCGTGGCTGGAGCCCTAAAAATAGAAAGGAAGTAAACATGAATGCTTTGGAGGATAGCCATGGTAAGTATGTGCTTGCCAGCCTGGGATAGGAGATTGTCCTTCCACCCTAAAAGTCTTTTCTAAATGTGATAAATTACATTCTGCCACATTGACACAATAGGTTGGCCATAGAATAGAGGAAGGCCAAGGTAGGCAACAAGGAGGTCAGCTATGGCATAATCAAGGATTCTTGCAATTTTGATCTGTCTATGCAAGGGAGTAAATAGGAAATACAGTTTACTTTTGTTGTAATTGAATTTATGGCCAGCCACTTCTTCGTAGACTTGGAGGATGTACTTAATGACTTCAGCCTCAAGAACTGATGCTTTTATGCACAAAATGGTGTCATCCACAAACTTCTGGGGTGAGACTTCAGTGGTCTAAGATGAGGCCTTGATGCTAGACAAAAAGCCATTTCTGCAAGTGGCCTGGATGATTTTGCCTAATTTTTCTACCAAGATAATGAATAGCATTGGGGATATGGTATCTCCCTGCCTAAGCCCTCTGCTACTTTGAAAAAAACCTATAGGGGATCCATTTATGAGAACATAAAACCAATAAGAGGAGATACAACTATCGATGAGATAAATCCAATGTGGGTGGAAGCCAAATTTATGAAGGATGTCTAGGAGGAAATTCCAGTTCACTCTATCATAAGCTTTCTTCATATCAATTTTGAGGACACAGGTAGGATTTTTTGTCTTAGAGGTTGAGTGGAGGGATTCATGAATGAATATGACTCCATCGAGGATAGACCTACCCTGAATGGACCTTCCTTGGTAGTTGTCAATAATGGATGGCAAAATAGATTTCATTCTAGTAGCCAAGATCTTGGTGAGAATTTTGTACACAACATTGCAGAGGTTAATGGGTCTATAGTCATCTAAGGACTTGGCCACTGGGTTTTTGGGGATGAGAGCTATGAAAGTAGAATTGAACCCATGCAATATCCTTTTGGTAGATTGGAACTCTTTTACTATGGAACAAACATCAAAACCAACAATGTCCCAAAATATTTGGAAGAAATGTGGGGGGAAACCATCAGGGCCCGGAGCTTTGTCAGGACTCATGGATAACAGGGCTTATTTGATTTCTTCATCTTGAAATGGTTTGATGAGGGAATAATTGGCTGAATCAGAAATGGAGTTTGGAGGAATGTGATGAAGTAAAGCCTCTTGAGCTAAGGCTGAGCAAGAATGGTCATCCTCAAGTAGATTATAAAAATAAGAGCTAGCTAAATTACTGATTTCTTCAATCTCTGTGGTGATATTGCCATCTTATTTGGTTAATTCCTTGATTTTATTATTGCTTTTGTTACAAAGTGTGGCTACATTAAATAATTTTGTGTTTGAGTATCCTTCTTTGAGCCATAGGGCTCTTTATTTTTACCACCAAAATGTTTCCTCACAAGCGAGGACATTGTGGTAATCTGTGAGGACCTGCTTTTCCTTGATTCTGGTTTGAGCATCTAGTTCCCCGATTTGGAATTTGGCCTTGATCTGATTAATTATTTCCTTTAGAGAATTCTTGTTGGCGAAGATATTACAAAAAACTTCCTTGTGCCATATATTTAGGTCTTCTTTGAGGTTTTTTAGCTTCTGAGCTAATCTATAGGAAGGGCGCCCTTGGAAGACTTGTTGCTAACAATGTGATACACGCTGTCTTAGGTTTGGGTGGTGAACCCACATATTTTCAAATCTAAAGGGATTTCTAAATTGTTTGGATCTATCAATGCTCAGAATAAGGGGATTGTGATCAGATACCACTTTATGGAGTGGATGAAGAGTAGCATCGCCAAAAACCTGTATTGCTTCCTGGGATAGGAAGACTCTATCTAGATTTACCTGGATGTGATGTACCCCAAATATTCTATTTCTCTAGGTATACTTGACCTTTTTGAGACTTACATCCATTAGATTATTAGTATTGACAAATTCGATGAAGTCCTCCATGCTTTCATTAGGGGTTTCAACTCCTTCATTTTTATCTGAAATATGGAGGGGGGTATTAAAATCATCTTCCACAATCCAAGGTAATTTTTGAAATGAGTCTTTCATACTGGTCATATTATCCCACAGCTGAGCTCTTCCTACAATGGTATTGGGAGCATAAACATTGGTAAGGATCCAGGATAGGTCATTGTTGATGTCATGGAAGAGGATGCTTAGAAGTATTTCACTAGAGTTAAGAAGTCGTCCTTCGAGTTGCTATTTGTCCAAAATACAGAAGAGACCTCCAGAGGATCCTCTAGCATCGTTGAAGATAGTTCCTACATATTTCTATATTGACTTAGCTACATTTGTAGAGTTATTAGTACTTATTTTTGTTTCCTGCATGATAAATATGGAAGGTCTGATATCTTTCCTCATAGACTTAGTGAGTCTTTGTTTAGGTGCCCCATTGAGACCTCTCGCATTCTAGGATAGGATCTTCATTTAGGTGTTTTGGTGGACTTTCGGCCTCCTATCCCACTGGGGTGAGGGGATTTGATGCTTTTAATCCCTTCCTTAAGTTGAGAGGTAATTTTTGGGAAAAGGGTATTTTGAATACTGTTTGCAATATCATCCTCGATTTGGGAATTTCTGATATCTTCTTTGGAGGGTTTATCTCTTTCTTTCTCACTTACGAAGTCAATGAGATATTTTTTGGAACTTCTTGTATGCTTTGGGATAGGTTTGTATGTGATTATCTGCTCCAACACAAGACTAAGAGGCCTAGTGGTACGATTTAGGCTAGGCAAGAAATTTTATTCCAACATATCGGAAGTAGCTACAATTTCATACAAGGGGCTGCGAGATGGTCCTGACTTGGTGTACAACCAAAAAGGCATGCACCCAAAATTTTGTAATTGCATAAACAAAGTAAAATTGATATTCCAAACACATAAATGGATAAAACACATGGAAATTACATGAAATGCCTTTATTATTCCATTAAAATCAAGAAGTGTCTGATTACAAGTAATTCCCTCTTAGGGATACTCTATTTTGATATGTAATTACAATTATTTCAATCCCCCTCAGGGGTGAAATGCACTATCAAGCCCTTAAGGTGACACGAACTACTCTAGGGTGGAGTGAACCCTCTTATTCATGTTGAGGAAGGAAATGAATGGTTGTAGCTCCTTAGAAACCTATTTCCTACAATCAAGAAACAACACAAGAATGTCAAAAGCATAGGAAACCTCTCATGATGAGGCCCTTTAAAGACAAATAGCATGAAAATAGCATAATGACATCAAATCAAGAAAATGTGTATACTATGCTAAACATATGCAAATCCTATCAAGATTGATGGAAATATGTAGATGAAGAGTAAAACTATCAATCTATGGAATCAATTACTAGAAATGAAACATTATATCATGAAAAGAAATAATTAACATCTAAACTACTATGATGAGAATAAATTAGAAAAAACACTAATCTATCAATCAAAAGTCTCTAAAACTACAATTTAAACTATGAAAATGACTAATCTAATCTAATTAGATGGGCAAAAATGAAAATAGTAAGGTGGTGATACCTCTGTTGCAAACCGCAACACTAATGGTGTGCAGTCTACACTATAAACCATGGCTGACAGCCATGGTTAGCACTCAAGTGAGTTTACCTTCAAAATCAATGGCAGTGGGCTTGACCTCCTTGTCCAATTGATATTCAAGGGTCACCTTCGGTGTCCTTCTAACAAGTTTGGCAGTTTAATCATTGAATAGGGCCTTCATTTTATAGAATTAGCATTTCTTGGCTATCCTAGGTCCTTAGGGCATCCATGGCCTAAGACATCATGATGTTTGAAAAATTAACAATGAGGAATAGAAACAAGGCTCTCTCTATCCACTCAAGTGAGTCCACAATTCGATAGGGCTTCACTACTCTAAAATCCAATGCTTTGTTCAACCTTTGCCCTAGCATGGAAGGGGTACTTATAGGATGTCCTAGGGCTAGGGATGGCTTCATGGAGAATCCAAGATAAATAAGGGGTGGTTAGGATAGTTGGATTGGAAGATTCCATCCTCTAACCATCATCTTCTAGAACAAATGGCCATTCAAATCGATTTGGCTCGAATGAAGGCCAACTGAACTTCAGTTAAGATCATAGGTTACAACTGTGGTCTAGACTATAAGCCATAACTTAGCCATGGTTTAGACTATAGACCGCATGTCTAGGCTGCAATTCAGAATGATTAGGACAAGGAGCCAAAATTGAGTGGTTAGAACCACTACTCTATCTTAGAGTCTATCCAATATCCTCCATATGGTCTTGTAGCATGTCCATATGAGTAGTCGCCCTTGACATGACATATTTTAGGTGTCTACATATACCCCTTTTGATATGCATTGTGATATCGAAAAATTTTGAGAAAAAATAGAACTCCTAAAATGATACCGAAGGTTCTATGATGATCATTAGTTAGATCAACATTAGATTCCCTAGGTCTAGCAAAAGGACACACATAATAGAATCATTGCTTCCAACTCTTTGGAGGCTTAAACTTGAAATGTCTGTATTCATCACTAGACATTCAGATAGCATCAATGCCATGTAGGCTTTCATGCCTGTGAATCCAAAGGGATGAGATTTACAAAAAAATTATCATATTTTCTATTTTTCCCAAGAAAAGGGGTAAGCTTATGATAGATGTTAACAATGATTCGCAAGGACAAACATAATTTTGACAAGATCAAGGGATCTACGATCTTCGAGATCTTCTGTTGATTTTGATTATGATTTGATATTATGACTACCCCCTCAAGTGACAAGTCGATGAGGGTAATGACAATGATTATGAAGTTACGATGTCGCTTGACCACTATGGATTATCTGAACAAATTTATATTTGAGCATATTAATGCCTTGGCTAGGCCTAGTTTAGCTTTTTATTCCAACTATTAATAGTAATTGCACATTCCTATCCCATGGAGTAGTCGGACTACAATTGCCATGTTAGGGAATCTAAATGAGGTAATTCCAATTCGATTTATGTTGAATCAAGTTATCGATGATTTGCCGAAAATATGTCATAGGAGACATGACATGAAACTCCTAATTACCATGGAGAAGTCCAACCGTGAAGGCCTTCTTAGGGATTGAAAAGAAGCATATCATATCAACGATGACAATTTTTTCCCCAAATGTCCTTATGGTAATTTACTCATCTTACCGGATTGCATGGATCACAAGTCGTTGCAACCGCCAAGTGTATAGGGTAAATTACTGAATACGAGGCACATTTGGTGTTTTTAATTATTTGATTTTTTCTTGTTAATTTTGATTTATTGATCGATCTTGGTGCTTTGAAAATCACCAAATTTGCAACATTGATTGCTATTTTTGAAAATTTGATCCATTGGGAGTCATTAATTTGACTTTTTAGACCTTCCCATGGTGGGGTTTTAGTGCATTTAATGCTGGCTGTGAACCATGGGTACGGTCTACGGTTGAATTTTTCAAATTTTTGGAACCACGGCTAGGGCCTACGATCGAAAAACCATAATTTTGGGACCGCATGTGTTATCTACGGTTCGCCAAAATTAGGAAAATATTTAAATAGTTGTTTCCATTTGAATTTGTCATTATTTTTATTAAAATCAACTGCATTGAGAGAGCTCTGAGAGATAGGAAACATTCCCTGATCCGAAACGCTGCCCAAAACTCTACCATATACCGCACTTGATACCCCGATTGAGGATCCTGATCAGCCATCGACTAGTAGAGGCCATAGAGTGGGCAAGGTAATTCGAAACTGAGTCCTCGCTTTATATACCAATAAAATGAACCACATTAAGAAATACGAAAATTGAACCTCACTAAATAGTTGGTAATGAACCCCACTAGATTAGGTTTAGTTAGTTTTAATTTTTTATTGAGACAGGCTAGGAAGGTATCCGAAATGGGTATTCTTCCTAGATTGTAGCTAGCAGATGCGGTTCCCAATTATTAGATTCGGGACCACAGCTATCAGTTGTGGTTCGCATTCAAACTCCAACAATCATATTTTGACTATAGGCAGACTGCAGGGTTGACCCATGGTTCACCAACTTTAGAAAAATTTTATTAAATTTTTGCATTTTCTAAAGTTAATTAGGCAATTAATGTTATTTAATGCATTTTTGACCTACCTAACTAATATTTTTTATTTTTATGAATGCCTTGCTACATGTTTTTATCTTTTTATCAGTTTTTTAGATGTTTTTAACATTTTTAGTTGTTTTTACTTGTTTTTAGCTAGAATTTAGCTTATATATTGCTTTTTATTTTAGATATTGACCTCTAGGGCTCATGAGCCCGATCTACTTAAGACTCTCCACAGATAGCTCACTGATGGTGAGTGTGCATGGTTTAGAGTAATTGGATTTGACTACGTACTGGATCTACCCACTATTAGGGTAGATCACACATATTTGACTATGTTGGCTCGATGCTGGAATGCGCAGACCAACACCTTTCACCTGCCTATAGGTGAAATGACTATGACTTTAGAGGACATATATTGGATATTTAGGATCCCTATCGATGGTGAGGCCATCACCTCTTCCTCTTCTCAGAGGAAGGAGTCTATATTTGATGCTATCTTCGGTGATCATAGTAAGGAGGCACAAGAGAAGATTGACCATGGAGGTGTCCACATTGGATACTGGTAGGGTGAGCATGTCTTCTTAGTCCGTGTGATGATCTTCATGATCCTTGTGGTATAGGTTGTGCTTCTAGACTCCTCGGGCATGAGGATTCCTTGGAACCTCTTGGCCAGTGTTTGGAGAGTGATCTAGAGTTCCACTGCTCATCCACTATGTCTAGCTTGGGGGAGCACGCTGCTATGTCAGCTCTATAGGGAGTTGTATCAGATTACTAGCTGGAGCCACTGAGGTATTAGCTGTAATCTATTTTTAAATATCTAGGGTTGGCAACATATCCAGATTGAGCATCTCATGGACCTACATCTCTAGATCATGGCCATTGATGATGCACATTAGTGCTACACCGCACTTTGGCCATGATAAGAAGAGGGATTCCGGAGTAGGACCCATGTTGGAGATATAGATTATTACATTGCATGATTTGCAGTGCTTAGGACAGACAACATTAAGTTGTGCTTCTATATGGATTTCCTAGCTTGGACCAAGGTAGGTGAGTGGCTATGACAGGCTCATCGATACAGGTGGCTACTCGGCTGTAAGGTCAATATTAGAGAGTATCAATTCTTATTTCACATCCTATGATAGTTTGGCTTGGTTCAGGACATTCCAGAGATTCCATTTGTATACCGACATCTTGTGCTAGAGACACACCTGCCATGGATTCAGCCTATAACTCTGGGAGATGAGGCTGATGACTTATAGGAGTTTAGGGATGACACACCTAGGACCACCCCAACATACGACACATTTATGTCCCTCCTATAGTGGCAACGAAGAGGGCCTCTAGGCTGGGTAGATGACAAAGTGGAGGCAAAGGCTAATCTTGATGGGTGTAGGGTGCGCCAGAGGATCGAGGGCGGTTGGGGTGCAGAGGCCACCATAGAGGAGGCTCTGTAGGTAGAGGCAGAGGAGGATGAGGGGTTTGATGAGGGTGAGGTACCTCTAGATATCAATGTAGGGGAGATCCTCACTCAGGTTGCCAACCTACAAAGTCAGGTTGGGAGGCTGCAGAGTCAACATTTCCAGTGGGACACATATATCACCCTTATAGAGGTGAAGCTAGGTCACAAGGGCAGACAACTGGTAGAGGCTTAGGTATAGATTACAAATCTCACAGCTCAGGCTGTAGTAGCAGAGTCATATGTTGGTGAGCTCACTAGTGCATGAGATGTAGCACTGGCACAATGAGGTGAAGCCATATTATAGAGAGAGTTGCTTAGGGCTCAGGGCTCAAATGTCTTAGCCAATCCCAAGTTTAGATTTTAGTTGGACTAATCCACTAGGCAATGCATGACACCTGAAGCTAGATCTTCCACATTCAAATATTGATCTGCCCACAAGTGAGATGCAAGTGTATGAGACATATAATCATGTGTAAGGTAGAGTAGTGCCGACAATTCTAGGGGTTCAGGCTCATTCCTTTCTATCCTTCAATTTTCAGGATACTTGCTCATATGTGGTGAAGCAAGGAAGTTGATTCCATATTCATTCTAAATTGTCTTTGGATCTTCATTTGATATTTCTTCGAACTAGATTTTGGATCTTCATTTGATCTCCACTCAAACTTTGATTTATGATCTTCACTTTGAACTTGATTTAAGCCTATTTTATGATCTTCATTCGATCTTCACTTTTTAGCATTTACATTTGATAATTTTCTTCAGAAACTTTCCTTTGGGGGATTTACTTGGGAAAATTGTTTCTGGTATATCGATTGAGGATATCGATCTTATGATATCAATTTGGGATATTAATCTGGAAAGTCGATCTATGATATCGATCTAAGGTATCAATCTTGAGGATTGATGTGGGATATCACTCTAGGATATTTCTCATTTTATCATAAGCAAGGGATTATAAATAGGGAACTAAAATGTCCTTTTGCCAACTACCAACATTTACCATACCATCCACACAGTGGGATAAGCAAGAATAACTCTTTTCGCTTCAGGATACCCAATCCTGCTTCGTGGATTTCATCTTCCCCTAGTCCTTGTTAGGATTGTTTAATTTGTTGATTAGTGATAGGCTTCTGATATGCTAAGGGCTATAATAAATGAACCTTAGCTACAAAATAAAAGCAAGATTTCTACCAACTCTTGATAATACCCCTAGGTATGGTTGAATGACCAAAAAACCCTAGTATATCTCCATAGCAACAAAATAGGTTGTGTTGAAAAACACAATTACTCACATGAATAATGGATCATGATAAATGTGGAGATGCATGATTTAGACACAAACATGGTGTCATTTGTAATACTGACAAACATAATACCTCCTACTACAAAATGTAATGGATGATGAATGCCTATATGCAATGTAGTAATGCAACGGATGCATGTGTGAATGCAAAAAATGACAATGCAAATGCAAATGTTTTTGGATTTTTATGCTTTACCAATTTTTTTAATTTATTTTATTTTATTTTTTTAATTTATTTTATTTTATTTTATAATTTTTATGAGTTTTAAGCCTCATATCTGACCAAATGGCGAGTACATGCCTCTGGAGACTTTAGGAGTGACCAAATGGTGAGGAAATGTCGTTGGAACCTTTATATTGACCAAAATATTTTTCAACAAAATCCTTGGAGCTTTTTAGGATGACCGAGTAGTTTTAAACAAACCCTCGGAGCCTTTTAGGTTTGACCAAAGGATTTATGAGCACCTTTGGGACTTTTTGGGATGACCAAGTGATATTTTAAGAATCCTTGGAGCTTTTGGGTTGACCAAGCAATTTTTCATAAAATCTTGGTGCCTTTTGATTGACCAAACTACTCACAGACAAGCTTGGAGCCTTTTAGGATGACCGAGCTATTATAAGCAAACTCTCAGGGCCTTTGAATGCCATGACCAAGAATTTTTAGGAACCCTTGGAGCCTTTTGGAATGACCAAGAAGTTTTTAGAAAGACCCTCAAAGAATTTTGAGGTTTGAACAAAGGGCTTACAGATGCCTTTGGTGCTTTTTGATTGACCAAACTACTTATGTGAGTGTTTGGAGCTTTTTAGGATGACTGAGCGGTTACAAGCAACCCTCGAAGATTTTTACTATGCTTTTCAAGCATAAAATGCCTTAATATGGATGATGTTGAGAGGTTCAGGATCTTCAACACCTCCTAGCGATGTTAGGCGGTAGGTACCTAGACCAATATTTTCATATATGATGTAAGGTCCTAGCCAATTAGCCACAAATTTGTCTTGCATATCTGGCGGTAAATTAGACTTATGTTGGTTATATTTCAATACAAGATCCCCAACTTCAAAGTCTCTCTTGTGGAATTTGATATTGTAATCTTATTTTAGTCACTCTTGATAAAAACGAAGATGCTCCGAGGCATTCACACGACGTTCATAAAGTAGCGTCAGTTGATCCAGTCGATCTTGTCGCATGGTGTCATCATCGATGAACTCTTTCAATGTGACGTGCAAGGTTGGAAATTTCAATTCCAAGGGCATAATGGCATGAGTGCCATATACTAGTGAGAACGACGTTGCCCCAGTGGACATCCGAATACTAGTCCTGTAAGCCCATAATGCAAGGGGCAACTGGATATGCTAGTCTTTGTGGTTTTCTTGTACCTTCTTTTTCAAGATGGCCACCACTATCTTATTTGAATCTTCAACCTACCTATTTTCTTGCAGATAGTATGGAGTTGCAAAACTATGTTTGATTCTATATTTAGATGTCAAAGCTCTCACAGTTTTGTTATTGAAAGATGTTCGATTATCCGATATTATTTTGGATGGAATCCCAAAAGGACTTATGATATGCTCTAGTATAAACTCTGCTATACAAGTTCCAGTTGTCATTGTTAAGGGTATTGCTTCCACCTACTTTGTAAAATACTCAGTAGCCATGATTATGAATGTATTCTAGCCCGATGATGGAGGAGATATCTTGCATATAAGATCTAATCCCTACTGAGCAAATGGCCAAGCCGCTTGGATGGGTTGTAAGACTTGCCATGAAAAGTGCATAATATTAGCATGATGCTGACATTTAACGTATTTCTTGATATACACATTGCACTCCTCCATAGTGGGCCAATAGTAGCCCATTCAAAGGATGCGCTTGATTATGGCCATGCCGCTAAAATGGCCACCGCATGTACCATAATGAGCTTGCAAAATTTCCCATGATGCCTCTTGGGGCTCTAAGAAATAAAGGAGAACTCCATTGTAGCTTCATCGGTACAGGATGTATCCTATTAAGACATATTTAACCACTTTCTATTTAAATGTGCACTTCACTACACACAGTAATCCCTCTAGGATTATACTAAGCTTCAGGAAGTCTTTAATTTGCAACATCCAGTTTTGATAAGTCTCAACTTTGACTACTAAGATGACTTGCTCCTCCTACGTATCTACTTTTGCAAATGTAGACTAAAAAACAACCTTGTGGTGAATGGTAGTACCACTCCCCATAGGACTCTAAGAGGTTAATGACCCCTAGGGTGCCTTCTTAAGAAAGTCTCCAACTTTGCAGAACCATTCAACTTTTGGTTCTACATTGATCATGTTGATTGATTCTTTATTATCATAGGCTGCACACTCTACTTTCGGATGCGAGAGTGTCTTGACATGGATGGTAGTGAAATCCAAAGACACATTTTTAGGGATTAAATATCCCAAATATGCCATGGTATCTGCAAACTTGTTTGATGACCGAGGGATTGCCTCAATGTCATAACATTCAAATTTATCCAAATATGTGGCAACTAGATCTTTATAGGCTTTCAGTATAGGACATCGACACTGAAAGAGCCCCTTGACATGATTTACTATGAGCAAGGAGTTGCCAAATATGTTCAATCTCTTAATATTCATGGCGATGGTTGTGTGGAGGCCCATCAGTAGGGCTTTGTACTCAGCGTTGTTGTTGGTGCATGGAAAATCCAACTTAAACGATAAGGGAATTGGAGCTCCTTGTGGCATGAAGAAAACTATTCCGGCACCACCTCCTTGCTCGCACTTCAAACCATAAAAGAACAGAGTCATATCAGCATTGTTCTATAGCTCTTCGGGTTCAAGAGCTTCATATATGATGAAGACTGCATCGTCTAGAAGCTCAATTGTTAGAGGCATATTATTTGAAAGTGGTACCTCAGATATTTGATCCATTATGACCTATCCCTTAATGAACTGGCTTATGAATTCCAAATCAAATTCTATCAATAGCATGATCCACTTTATAGTACACATGTGATAAATCTTACTCATCATGTATTGCAAAGGATTTTGTTTTTATATAACATATGTCATATGAATTAACATATAGTGTCACAATTTTTTTATAGTGAACACTTATGCTAAACATAATTTTTCTACATATGCATAGTCGAGCTCATAGCTCACTAAGGTTTCACTAATATAATATATGGTTTGTTCTTTACCTTGCATATTCTTTTGGGCTAAAATGATTCCCATGCAAAGTTAGTTGCCGATATATATAGTAGAAAAGGAACCTATGGACTTAGTGGAGCTAGCACTAGTGGTGTCACCAGGTATTTCTTTATTTTAGCGAAGGCTATCTTGCAGTCCTCATCCCAGTTGAATGGGACTCCCTTATGTAGCAGTTGATTCATGGGTCGACATTTATCCGATAGTTGAGCAATAAATCACATTATCAATGCTACCTTGCCTTGAAGGCTCCTTAGCTCTTTAATATTGGTGGGAGGATGTATTTCCAAGATGGCATTGACCATTGCTAGGTCAACTTCGATGCCTCACTTAGAGACGATGAATCCTAGTAGTTTTCTAGAAATTATGCCAAATACGCACTTCTTAGAATTCAGCCTAACATTGTGCTCTATCAGGCGATCAAAGATCTTCCTTAAGACCTTTGTATTCTCTTCTCGCACCAATGACTTGTCCAACAATAAATCGATATAATATTCTAGAATTTTGTGCATATAGTCATGAAAAATGTATGTCATGGCCCACTGATATGTGGCACCGACATTTTTTAGGCTAAATGGCATAAATTTGTATCAAAACATTCCCAATGGCATTATAAATGTGGTTTTATGTTGGTCTTCAGGTTATTATAACCAGAAAAACCATCCATTAAGGAGAGAATTTCATGACCTATAGTTGCATCTACGAGAGCATCAATATAGGGAAAATGAAATGACTCTTTGGGTGTTGCCTTATTTAGGTCACTAAAATCCATGCAAATACAAATTATTCCATCAGGTTTTCCCACTTGTACCATATTGGACACCCATTCTAGATAATTTATGGAGATCACAAATTCCACATCCAACAAATTTTGTAGCTCATATTTCACCATTAAGTCTATTGTTGGGTGCATATTTCTAAGCTTTTGTTTGATCGAATTCTTTGTTAGATCTAGTGAAATTTTATGCGTAACCAATTTTGGGTCTAGACTTGGCATATCCTTGTACATCCAAGCAAATATATTGGGTCTCTATTTCAGCACAGGGATGAGGGTGGCCCGCTCATCTGGAGTGAGAATATCTCCAAATTTAACCTTCTTTGCACTAGCGGGATCATTACTGATATCTACCTCAAAGGTTTCCTCTACTGACATATGTGATCCCTCCTTAAGATGGTGAGGCGTAGGAATCAAAAATATGTCATAAATCAGGTTGATAGGTTCCATGTTGGAAGTATTTTTGGCCTAACATACATCATATGCATAGCCTGGCATAAAATGGAAAGGTTGTAACATTTCTTCATTGGGGAAGAAATCCTCAGGCTCAATGGGTGAATCAACCCAATCCCATTTGATAGCATATTTTTTAAGATAAAATGGTTTGGACGGATCTGTTGGATTGTAGAGTGGAGTGGTCAAATCAATGGAGACCATGTTTATGGAATGGAATTGATCTCCAGGACCACATAGACCAACTTCTATAAAAACTACATAGTCTTCATACCCACGATCTGTCTCTAATGGCATAGGCACAAAGGGGTTTTCTTTTGTGAGGACTACGAGCAACTGGATCCTTCCTCTACACTACCTTCAAAATAGGATCATTTGGCTCATGGAGCTCCATGTAGGTTGGTGGAAGGGGATTAACCAATTGATATATTTGATCCAGGTTTAACTGTCTTGCTCTTAGACGAGGACAAACCCATAACTACTGATAGATGTCATCTATACCGATGGGTTGATGACAGTAACACAAATAAGGAGGACCAAGGTAGGCCCTTTCTAACTCATCTTATTCATCACTGTCATAATAGAATCCCTCATTCACCCCCACTCCTGGGGGGTGCTCTGGCAAGTGTGGACCCATGAATCTAACTGCTTGATCACTGTCATCATTATATAGATAAATTGGATAATTATATCGCAAGTGTGATGTCACCAAGAAATCTAGCTCTACTTCTTCCCCTGAATGATCAATTTTGGGAAGGATATCTTCGGTAACCTGTACCGGTTCAATAGGAAATAAATGATGTGCATGCCAAGGCCTCACATAGGCACCTTCGAATTCATCCTTAGATTCATCATCATTTGAATATTTGTCATCTACATCATAATATGGTCCACTAATATTGGATGTGGACTCCGCTCCATCTTCTTTACAAAGATCTCCTCGCTCGAGATCGCCTACAGTAATGGGGTTACACCCTTGTATGTCTATGTCATCGACTACATCATGGGTTTGGTGTCCTAGGTTATCTCTAGGGTTCAGTTCTATCTTAGTCTTCTCAAGGAGCCCTTCATGATGATATTCAAGTGGCTCAACGATGACGACAGATATCATAGGGTGATTCCTCCAGAAACTAGAAGGATCAGGATGATATGGATTAAAATATACATCGTCCACCATACTAAGGCATAAAAAATCTAGGGATGCTACGAGAAAATTGTCCTACCCTCGTATCTGTAATCCTAAACTGAACCTATCAATGACTAACTAATAACGTGGTTCCAACGGAGTCCTACATCCTTGTTCAAAGAGACCAAGGTCGTATCCATGCCAATGATATAACTCGAAGATATGCATGGCATACTATAAGTTGGATAGATAATGAACATTTACTATGAAAGGCTTATTGTCATATTCATCCATGGGATATCACATTGGAAGCTAATCTAGTACTGCATAGATGAAATTAGTCTGATTAGGTGGCTCTCCCAATGGAACCACCGATCCACCTGAGTAACGATGAGCGAACGGTCAACCCATCTCTTGCGTAGTCTTCAAAATTTGTCTGAAGGTTAAATTCTACAAACTACTTGAATATACTTAAAAGGTTCATGAAATTAAAATGTTCTTCATTCGATGACACTATGTGAACCTTTCCCTCATGAATATACTTCACACATTGATGCAATATCGAGGAAACAACACATTTCACGAATCCAAGGCCTACCCAGTAGTATGTTGTACTGCATGGCCCCTTATATCACATGACACATCATGAAGATGGTCTTCAATCCTACTTGCATGGGTAGGATGATTGTTCTAGTAGTCGAACATAGTGCGTCGTTAAATGTTCTCAATGTAAATGTAGTGGGCACAATGTGTGATTTAGGTGGCTTTAAATGACTCAACACCTTGGTCGTTATTATGTTGATCGATGAGCCAGTATCAATCAAGACCCTTTTAAATAGCATGTGATTAACACATACGATTATATGCAATGACGGGATGACCATGGTTGTAGAAACTATCCTTATCTCATGATCATAAAATTGGATCATCGATTCCTAACACTGCTATACATGTCCCATGAAATTAGTAAATTCCTGTGCATTCTGGTACTGTACTTCAATGGACCTCAAAATTTTTGTAAGAGTCTACCTATGCCTAGGGGACTGTTGTATTAGCTCATATATCGATAAATTTACAGGAGTTGTCTACAGGTTTTGGACCAACCTACTACTTATGGTCACCACCGGTCTTGTTGGCGGGCCTGGGATATTCTACGCTGATCGCTGATTCGGCGTGGCTTGTATTTGAATGAGAGCATGAGGTTGATTTTGTTGTTCATATCTCCTATGTCTAGTGACAATGTTCACCATGCCTACGAACCCCCGAGTGGGTGGTTCAACTCACACCTGGTTGACCTAGCCAACTTTTTTGCGAGGCACCTCATGATTTGGCAAGGGGTTTTTGTAAATCCCCATATTATGATTATCGGGTGCCTACGGGTTGTTCGAAACTACAAGCTCACCTTTATCAATCATATTTTGCACCATGTGTTTTAAATTCTAGCACACTTCAATGTCATGGCCTTTTGTTCGATAAAAAATGCAAAATAGATCTTCGTGGTACCCCTTTGGTTTGGGTTGATTGGATTCTATCATCTTAATTTTGGGCAATATAATTGCCTTGGCCACTCATAGCTGATGGAAAAATGACATTAGCGATTCCGTAAATGGTGTGAACTGGTGAGGTGGGCGTTGATATTTGTTCTTGCCCTTGTAATTGTTGTTGCACTTGTCATACTACACAGGAGGAGGTTGGACCTAGTAATTATGATTATGCTTCCCCTTGTCCTCCCATTGGAGATTCAACACCACTTGATTCACATGGGCCTACTTACCCTGTTGTTTTGTGGTACTATTTTTTGTCCCTCTCTCCTATTCTTGAGCTTCAAGTTGCCTTCCTGAAACTTGATGTCCTCGATAACTTTGGCTTCTACCAAAGCCTCTTAGAATGTAGGATACTACTGCAGCTGCAACAGTAACGAGATGTGCTTGGCACAAATCTTTGTAAATATTCAGGTTAATTTTGTAGCAGAAATAGGGAATGGCAACTTCACCATTAGTCTCCTCCATATCTTTCTATATTTCTCAATTGGCTCATTGTCGTGCTGAGCTAGCACAACCAGATCAAAAATATTGGCCTATTTCTTGATACCAAAGGAATAGCATTCAAGAAAGGCATCAACTAATTGCTCAAAACCAGTTATGCTATGTTTCTTTAACTGATTGAACCACTCTTGGGCTGGATCAGAAAGTATCATGATGAAAGTATGCAACAATAATGCATCATTGCTTGCTATCTAAAAATAAGTGTCCAAAAATCTTGTGATATGTTCCTGTGCATCTTCATCACCCTTAAAATTGTCTAACTTGGGCATATCAAAATGCTTAGGGTAAGCCAAAGTAGGCATCGAAGGATCCAAAGGCTCATTATGAATTTTCCTTAATGTCATATTTTGAATAGCTGCACCTTGTCTCTCGATGGCTTTTATCTTCTCAACTAAAGCATTATAGGCCTTTGGAGATAGAAAGTCCTCCTCCCTAAGTTGACATGGAAGTGGCTTAGGAGGTACTTTCTTCCTCGTACGAGATGGAGGATATTGCTATTCCTCCTCAACTCTAGATCTCTCAAGATATTCTTTCTCGTATTTGTCTCCTCCTTCATGCTACCTCTACCTTTGATCATCGAGCGATGACAGTCGCTCCCCCTATTTAGCACTAGCATGAGTACAAGCGTCTATATGATCTTAATGCATATCAGCTTGCGACAAAGCCTTCCTATACACATGCTCTCTATGCTCATCATGAGGATATAGGCCAGCCCTAGCTAGCCTATCCTCTTGCTCCATGCACTCCTTCTGGGCAAGGATACACTCTTCATGCATGTGCTTCTTATATAGCCTCTGTCTAATGAGCCTCTACGCTTGAAGGTTTCATCTTTAATGCACTGCCTCTCTAGGTGAGCATGTTGGCAATTTTGGGTACTTTGAGTACATTGCATTTGCTCAAGTGAATAATTTGTCATTGATGTCAGGAAGCTTTTTGAAAGAATTTGTTTTGATGTAAAATAATGTGTTTTTGATGAAGGTTTGGCTTGACAGGTTCGAAATCAGTAAGTTGGAAAAATGTCGCGATATCACGACATGTCGCATTTTTGCGACTTATGCAGGAGAGAGAAAGATTTTTGAAAAAGTGTCGCGATATCGTGACATGTCGTATTTTCATGACTTAGGCAGGAGAGAGAAAGCTTTTTGAAAAAGTGTCGCGATATTGCGACATGTTGGGTTTTCGTGACCCGAAGAAAAGAAAAGCTCTAAGGAAGAAAAGTGTCGTGATTTCACGACATGCTACAGGAGTTGAAATAAGAAGTGTCATGATTTTGCGACATGCTGCAGAACTCAAAGTGAGAACTGTCATGATTTTGTGACATGCAGCAAAATGAAGAGTCTGAAATGAGAAGTGTCATGATTTTACGATAGGCTACAAAGAAGTTGTATGGATGCAGAAAGTGTCACGATTTTGTGACAGGTTGAAGAGAAAGCTTGCGGATGCAGAAAGTGTCACGATTTCACGATAGGTTGATATGGCAACATTCAGTTGGAAAAAGTGTCATGATTTTGTGATATAAACAGTAAGCAAGTCTTCAAACAGAAGAAGCATCATGATTTCATGACGAATTCAAGAAGGAAGAGCTCGAAGGTGAAAGAGTCACGATTTCGTGACATGTTTCAGTTTCACGGGCATGAGGCAGATAAAAGCATAAGGCAGCGAAAGTGTCATGATTTCACGACATGTTCCGTTTTTGCTAGTGCAAGCAGAAAAGAGTGCAAGGAAGCGTAAGTGTTGTGATTTTGCGATAGAATCAGAAAGCAGGCCTTCTATAGGAGAAGTGTCACGATTTCATGACAAAAGCAGAAAGGAAGGCTAAGAAGACTAAAGTGTCATGATTTCACGACAGGAGTGAAGATGACGTCAGCAAAGACAGAAGAGTCACGATATCGCGACAATAACGTAGTCAAGGCAGACAAAGGCAAAAGTGTCACGATATTGTGACAATAGCCAAACAAAAGTGTACGACTACAAAAATGTCACGATATCGCGACATGTAGTTTCATGACAGAAGCTACAGAACAGCCATAGAGGCGGTTGAAGCCGACAGAGTTAAATCTGGGCCGACGCAGCTTAGGGTTTTGCAGTCGACGTAGTTTAAGGGTAAGATTCGACTAAGACCAAGGTTTAGATCTTGATTGTGTTAGTATAAAAGAAGGGCTATTTGAATAATTGAGGTATCGATCAAAGTGTGCATTCGAAGTGCGACTTTCGTAGATAGAGTGTGGGGAGAAGTTCGATCACCGAGAAGCAGAGTGCAAATTCGATTGCAGTGTACAGAGTGCATTTCAACAAATCTTCTAAGTGAGAGATATTGCAAGGAAGTAGAGTGCACAAAGATCATGCTGCTGTGATTGCGCAGAGGTGCATAAGTTGATGTTTGATCGAGTGTTGTGATTGCATAGAGGTGCAATTTTGATAACATTTGTGCCAGACCAAAGGACTGTGTTTGGTGTAGATCAAAGGAAGAGATCGAGGACATTTTTTCTAGACTGAAGGACTGTGTTTAGTGCAAATTCGAGGACCAGATTTGGAGGTGAAAGAGTTGAGGACAGAGGTCTCCAGCCAGATCAGGGAAGACAGGTGTCTTCTGTGGATAGAGTTCCACTTGCTAAGGGCAGAGGAGGCAGAGGTCTTCTAGAGGATCACCAGCTAGAGCAAAGTTAGGGGATTGGTGTCTCCTTTGGGTTGGTACCCATAAACATTGTAATCGGGAAAGGTTTTCCCATATTTTGTTGATAAAATTTTAGTGAAAAATTTTATCCGTGGAGTAGCCCACTTTGGGTGAACCACGTAAATTGATGTGTCTCTTTTGTGGATGGTGTTTTCTGCATTGCTTTGATTACTGCTTGATACTAATTTCTATACAATGCATAATATTGAATTGAGAGTTAAATTGAAGAAAAAAAGTAAAAAGCGGTCTTATATTGTTCACCCCCCTCTTAGTATAAGCTTGTGTTCTTCAATTGATATCAGAGCAGGTTTCTCCAGAAAGAGCCTAACAGCTTGGAGAAGGATCTATCAGAAGAACACACAGATTCAAAATAGGATGAAGAGGTTGAGTTTGATCTCAAAGGTGAATTCTTATTGGCTTTAATAAAGCCTAAGAAATTCAGGGAAGAGAGTTCTTTTCTCAAGATTCAATGTCAGGAAGAAGAGATAGCAAGATCAATATTCATCCTGAAGAGCGGTGGATTCCAGTTGGTCACAAGAAGAACAATCATCCAAGGCATCAAAACAAGTTACATAATACTTTCCATGGCTACTGTTTTTCCTGCAAGAAATTTGGTCACAAAGCTATGCATTGCAATAAGTCTTTGAATAGCCATAGTAAGGAAAATGTTAACTCTTTTGCATCTCTTATGGATAAAAATGTCATGTGTTACAAATGCAAGAATTTTGGGCATATAGCAAGGATGTGCAGTTTGAATATACCTAGCCTTGAGTTCACTAAAAAGAGAAATGAGATCAAATCTAAGTCAATGATAGTTCAAACTACTTTTCATGCTCAAGACAAAGTAGAGAAATGGTATCTTGATAGTGGTTGTTCAAAACATATGACTGGTGAAAAGGAAAAGTTTCTGGTCTTAAAAAACACAAACAGAGGAACCGTTAGTTTTGGAGATAACAGGTCAGCTAAAATCTGTGGTAAAGGGACTCTTAGCTTGGATGGGAAATCCAAAATAGAAAATGTGCTTTATGTAGAAGGCCTAAGACATAATCTTCTAAGTGTGAGTCAACTTTGTGATCAAGGTCACATAGTATCTTTATTTTTGGATAGATGTGAGATACATAAAGAAAAAAATGGAAAACTTATTGCTAGTGCTACAAGGACTCCAAACAATATTTACATGCTAAGTGAGATAAAAAAGGAAAAGTGTTTTCTAACTCAAGAAGATGAGAGTTGGTTATGGTATAAAATATTGGGGCATTTGAGCTTTGATAATCTTGTCAATATTAGTAACAAGGAAGCAGTTAGAGACTTGCCCAAAATAAAAAGGCTCCATAACATCATTTGCGGTCCTTGTCAACATGGAAAACAGACCAGAACCATTTTCAAATCAAAAGGGTATACTTCATAAAAACCCTTGGATCTTATTCATACTGATTTATGTGGCCCTACAAAAACTCAGAGCATTCAGGGAGAAAGCTACTTCATACTGTTTATAGATGATTATTCTAGAATGACGTGGGTTACTTTTCTCAAAGAAAAATCTGAAGCTTTTGAAAAATTTAAAGCTTTCAAAGAGATGATTGAAAATGAGACTGATAAGAGAATAAAATGCTTAATATCAGATAGAGGAGGAGAGTTCACTTCAAATGAATTTGTGGAATACTGTGAGAAACAAGGAATCAAAAGAGAATATTCAGCGGCAAGAACTCCTCAAAAAAATGGAGTTGTTGAAAGGAAAAATAGAACTGTTGAAAATATGGCTAGAGCTATGTTAAATGAGTCAACACTGTCATATGGATTTTGGAAAGAAGCAGTCAGTACAACAGTCTACATTATCACCAGGGCCCAACTTAGAGTCAATCATCATAAAACTCCTTATGAGTTGTGGAAAGGAAGAACAGCTACAGTAATTCAGTTCAAAGTGTTTGGGAGTAAGTGCTTTATCAGAAGGGAAGATCAAAATTTGGGTAAGTTTGATCCTAGGTGTGATGAGGGAATATTTCTTGGATATTCCAGCAGAAGCAAGGCCTACAGATGTTTCAACAAAAGAACTCATACAGTTGTAGAGAGCATAAATGTAATAGTTGATGAAAATACATGGATAAGAGAACCAGTCAAGGAACTCAGTGATGAAATTTTTCAAGAAGAATTCAGAGAGGTTTTAGATGAATATGAGGAAAGACAACAATTGCTTCCCAAAACTCCTTCACGATATGTTCAGAAACATCATCCCAAATATTTGATCATTGGTGATCCAAAAAGCAGGCAAACAAGAAGTAGATTTATTCCTTCACATGATTCTACAAATATTTCATTATTATCTCAGATTAAGCCAAAATATTTTAGTGAAGCATGTGCAGATAAATTTTGGGTAAAAGCAATGGATGAAGAGCTAAATCAAATAGAGAAAAGTGAAACTTGGTATTTGGTTCCAAGACCTAAGGACAAAAATGTCATCGGCACAAAATGGATATTCAGAAATAAACTCAATGAGGATGGAAAGATTGTCAAAAACAAAGCTAGGTTAGTCTGCAAAGGTTATGCTCAAGTAGAAGGTGTTGATTTCAAAGAGACGTTCGCTCCTGTTGCTCGTCTTGAAGCTATTAGAATGTTTCTGGCCCTTTCAAGCTTCAAATCATTCAAGGTATATCAAATGGATGTAAATTCAGCTTTTTTAAATGGAGTGTTGGAAGAAGAAGTCTACATAGAACAGCCAGAAGGCATGTCTCTCTCAGAACAATCAGACTATGTGTGTAAACTAAAAAAGGCCTTGTATGGGTTAAAGCAAGCACCTAGGGCTTGGTACTCAAGACTTGACAAGTATCTTCATGAGCAAGGCTTCAGGAAAGGTGTGGCAGATAGAAATTTGTATATTAAGGATGAAGGTGATGATATGCTGATTGTGGTTGTCTATGTTGATGATATTATTTTTGGGGGAAATAATACTCAGATGTGCAAAGATTTTGCTAACAACATGCAGAAGGAATTTGAGATGTCTATTATTGGAGAGCTGTCATTATTTTTAGGTCTTCAGATTGCTCAATCAAGAGATGGTATATTTCTCTCTCAAGGAAAGTATATCAAAGAAATGTTGAAAAAATTTAGGATGATGGACAACAAACCAGTATGTACTCCAATGATTATAGGGTGTAATATGAGTAAATATGATGAATCTCCAACGGCATATCAGAGGCTGTACAGATCAATGATTGGCAGTTTATTATATGTTACAGCTACCAGACCATATATCATGCAAGCAGTTGGGTTAGTAGCAAGATTTCAGGCAGCTCCAAAATATTCTCATGTTATAGCAGTTAAGAGGATATTCAGATATCTAAAGGGTACTATGGACTTTGGGCTTTGGTATCCCAAAGGTGATGATTTCACCCTCACAACATATACATATGTAGATTGGGCAGGCAGTAATGATGACAGGAAAAGCACTAGTGGTGGAGCTTTCTTTCTAGGAAAGAGTTTTGTTTCTTGGCTAAGTAAGAAACAACCTTTAGTTTCCTTATCTATGGTAGAGGCTGAATACATAGCAGCAGTGGCTGGGTGTACACAGGTTTTATGGATGAAAACCACCTTGGAGGATTTCAAAGTCAAGCATGATCAACCCATCTCCATACTCTGTGATAATACAAGTGCCATAAGTATTACCAAAAATCTGGTAATGCACTCAAGGACAAAGCATATTTCCATCAAGTATCACTTTCTAAGGGAGAAAGTGCAAGACAAGCAGGTCAAGGTAGAATATGTGTCTACTAAAGAGCAGATTGTAGATATCTTCACCAAAACTCTTCCAAGAGATATGTTTGAGTATCTAAGGGAGAAATTGGGAGTTGTACTCCCACCCCAAAATTAATCACCTCATTAGGAGGTGGGGGAGGGACTAAGCTAAGATGCTCATTCTTAGTCCCGAGACCCAAAGGTGACCCTTTGTCATTGATGACAAATGGGGAGAGATATGAGTAAGGGGGAGAGTTTCAAGTGAAGAAGTGAAGAGGAAAGCTTCAAGTCAGGGGGAGCAAAAACTTCAAAGGTAGAGTCTCAGTTATGGGTGTAGTTTCTCAGCTATTAACTCAGTTGGTTTCAGTTTTGGCTCTTGAGACGTGTTTTCAGTAAAGGTTTGCCATCAATGACAAAGGGGGAGATTGTTGGCAATTTTGGGTTCTTTGAGTACATTGCATTTGCTCAAGTGAATAAGTTGTCATTGATGTCAGGAAGATTTTTGAAAGAATTTTTTTTGATGTAAAATAATGTGTTTTTGATGAAGGTTCAGCTTGACAGGTTCGAAATCAGTAAGTTGGAAAAATGTCACGATATCGCGACATGTCGCATTTTCGCGACTTATGCAGGAGAGAGAAAGATTTTTGAAAAAGTGTCACGATATCATGTCGGGTTTTCGTGACCTGAAGAAAAGAAAAGCACTAAGGAAGAAAAGTGTCACGATTTCGCGACATGCTACAGAAGTTGAAATAAGAAGCGTCACGATTTCACGACATGCTACAGAACTCAAAGTGAGAACTGTCATGATTTCGCGACATGCAGCAAAAGGAAGAGTCTGAAATGAGAAGCATCACGATTTCTCGATAGGCTACAAAGAAGTTGTACGGATGCAGAAAGTGTCATGATTTTGTGACAGGTTGAAGAGAAAGCTTACGGATGCAGAAAGTGTCATGATTTGGCGACAGGTTGAGATGGCAGCATTCAGTTGGAAAAAGTGTCACGATTTTACGATAGAAACAGTAAGAAAGTATTCAAACTAAAGAAGTGTCGCAATTTCACGACGAATTCAAGAAGGAAGAGCTCGAAGGTGAAAGCGTCGTGATTTTGCGACATGTTTCAGTTTCGTGGGCATGATGCAGAGAAAAGCATAAGGCAACGAAAGTGTCGCGATTTCGCGACATGTTTCGTTTTTGCTAGTGCAAGCAAAAAAGAGTGCAAGGAAGCGTAAGTGTCACAATTTTGTGATAGAATCAGAATGCAGGCCTTCTATAGGATAAGTGTCACGATTTCATGACAAAAGTAGAAAGGAAGGCTAAGAAGACTAAAGTGTCACGATTTCACGACAGGAGTGAAGATGACATCAGCAAAGATAGAAGTGTCACGATATCGTGACAAGAACGTAGTCAAGGTAGACAAAGGCAAAAGTGTCGCGATATCGTGATAATAGACAAGCAAAAGTGTACGGCTACAAAAATGTCAGGATATCATGACATGTAGTTTTACAACAGAAGCTACAAAAGAGCCACAGAGGCGGTTGAAGCTGACAGAGTTAAATCTGGGCCGACGCAGCTTAGGGTTTTGCAGCCGACGTAGTTTAAGGGTAACAGCTGACTAAGACCAAGGTTTAGATCTTGATTGTGTTAGTATAAAAGAAGGGCTATTTGAAGAATTGAGGTATCGATCAAAGTGTGTGTTTGAAGTGCGACTTTTGTAGATAGAGTGCGGGGAGAAGTTCGATCGTTGAGAAGCAGAGTGCAAATTTTATTGCAGTGTATAGAGTGCATTTCAACGAATCTTCTAAGTGAGAGAGATTGCAAGGAAGCAGAGTGCATGAAGATCATGCTGCTGTGATTGCACAGAGGTGCATAAGTTGATTTTTGATCGAGTTCTATGATTGCACAGAGGTGTAATTTCAAGGACATTTGTGCCAGACCGAAGGACTGTGTTTGGTGTAGATCATAGGAAGAGATCGAGGACATTTGTGCTAGATTGAAGGACTGTGTTTAGTGCAAATTCAAGGACCAGATTTGGAGGTGAAAGAGTTGAGGACAGAGGTCTCCATCCAGAGCAGGGAAGATAGGTGTCTTCTGTGGATAGAGTTCCACTTGCTAAGGGCAGAGGAGGCAGAGGTCTTCTAGAGGATCACCAGCTAGAGCAGAGTTAGGGGATTGGTTTCTCCTTTGGGTTGGTACCCATAAACATTGTAATCGGGAAAGGTTTTCCCAGATTTGGTTGATAAAATTTTAGTGAAAAATTTTATCCGTGGAGTAGCCCACTTTGGGTGAACCATGTAAATTGTTGTGTCTCTTTTGTGGATGGTGTTTTCTGCATTTCTTTGATTACTTCTTGATACTGCTTTCTATACAGTGCATAATATTGAATTGAGAGTTAAATTGAAGAAAAAAAGTAAAAAGCGGTCTTATACTGTTCACCCCCCCTCTCGGTATAAGCTTGTGTTATTTAGAGCATCCTCCAATTAATCTTAGAGGAGTTGACATTTTTTCTCTTATACCAATCGATGTGATCTATCGATCTAATCGGCCGTGGGAGGCCTCTGGTATCCCTACTCTATACAAGTGACCTTGTGGGTTCTGTACCCATCGAACTGATGTACTACACCTTTATCTCTATCTGTGAATATGGCATTGGCATCATATTGTATCCTATACTATGAACCACCATGTACAGATAGTGGGTGTGTGACATGAAGGTGCTTATAAGCATCTCCATGCTCTCTAATAGTCCTGACGACGCTCATGCTACGCTCACTCGGGGCACAAGTGGGTGGAGCAGAAGGCTTGCAACTTAGCTACTTTAAGACACTACCTAGACCCTCTAGCTATCTATACTGCCACCTATACCCTCTAGCTATCTAGACCACTGCCGCTCATACGGTGGTGTACCATTAGCTCCCACCTTTGATATATCAATGGTGATCTTATGTGGTGGACCACACATGGGAGTATGGGTAGACCTATGATTGGAAGTGAGCTTGTATTCCTGCCCCTAAATGGGTGTATATCTAGTCATATAATCAGAAGGTGGAGGCATGGATCCTTCTATGGACTTAGTATGTAGGGGCACCATCCTGGTCCCCTGCACAACAAACTCTTCGATCGATCCCGTGGATGCGCATGTAGTGCAGTCTTGATAATGGCTTTCAAGTGGAGCATCATCATGCTAAGAGGATCCCTGCTATATCCTATACCTAGAGGAGTGTACTGAAGCTCCTATATCCAGGTTATGCTCTACGGGCTCCCCTCATGTCGATTTATCTCCTATAATGCTTGTCAAATGAAGTTTGGTTCACTCCTGGCTGTGAGGACTTGACACGTGCTACTGTGAATTGGTTAAGGGTTGATCATTGGCATCAATTTTAGACCTTTGTCAACCACCCCATGTATCCACCGTTGTGTACCTAGCATCAAGATGTATCTTTTATTATTAAGAAAACAAGGTATACAATGATGATTATCTCATATTAAATTTTGAAAGTGAGCCCTAAAATGTTTGATGTGTTTTCAAAATATGTTGTATCAGTGTAGAAACTCTTATCATGTTTTGCAAAACTTGTTGGATTTTATTCTTAGTTTAATGGCTTTCACTTGTATGCTCATAGCTCGACAACTTGGCTATGAACTCCAAGTCACGTAATCCAACCTATAATGTGTGGTAATGAAGCCCACACACGGTCAGGGAGCACAGGTCCTCCCAGATCCTTATCCATTTTCCCCAGTCAGTGTTATATCCTCAAAAGAGAATACATGCAAATTTTCCAAGGTACAAAAGTTTCTCAAATCTGATATTGGTCTAGTATCCAAAAGGTTCGTAGGATTTGGGCCAATGGATGGAAGTTATGCCCACCGTAATTGAACCCTACTAGTGGTTGTATGTCAAGCCCATCTTACTAGCATTTAAGTGCCAAGTGGTGTGTGTGGTTCATTTTAATGTACATAAAATAAATGCATCATATAGCATTCATGTTCATTTTCTATATGCTATGAAAATGAAAAAACGTTTCAAATTCAAAAAATGTAAGCTATTCTAGATGCTCTTTGAGACAATGCACATTACGATGATAATTGGCCTCTAATTGGGCCTCACACATGCAAACAAAATAATACACTCTATCAAGCATGTTGTAGCCCAGGGCGGACTGCAATCATAGGTCCTATGTTCCTAGCAAAGCCTTTCTATGAAAGTAAATGCAAAAGCAAACTAGGACAATTGATTTCCCCTTTTTTAGTGATTTTTCCTAATTTGCATTTAAAATTGTACATGCTGTAAAAACATAGAGGGAAAAAAATGACAGAGGGCTAAAAATAGGGCCTACCTTAGGTCCTGCAATGATTGGCTCTTTGATTTTTTTTGTTTGTGTTGTCAACTAGAAACTACAGGTTTGGTCTACGGTTTTGACTAGGCCCGTGGGTTGAACCTACGGTTCAATTGTTGACCTATAGTTGATAGTTGCGGTTTGTACCTGCAATTCAAAAAGGTCAAGAACACATAGTCACATGTTATTGATGCACCCAAAATTTTATACCCACCGTGATCGCCTTCTGTACGACCAAAACAGCGTACACCCAAAATTTTGTAATTGCATACACAAAGTAAAATTGATATTCAAACACATAAATGGATAAAACACATGGAAATGATAAGAAATACCTTTATTATTCCATTAAAATCAATAAGTATATTATTACAAGTAAGTCCCTCTTAGGGATACTCTATTTTGATATGCAATTACAATTATTTCAATCCCCCTTAGGGGTGAAATGCACTATCAAGCCCTTAAGGTGACACGAACTGCTCTAGGATGGAGTAGACCCTCTTCTTTGCATTGAGGAAGGAAATGAATGGTTGTAGCTCCTTAGTAACCTATTTAATATGATCAAGAAACAACACAATAATCTCGAAGGATAGGAAGCCTCTCATGATGAGGCCCTTTAAAGACAAATAGCATGAAAATAGCATAATATCAATATTGATGGAAATATGTAAATTAAAAGCACAACTATCAATCTATGAAATCAATTATTGGAAATGAAGCATTATATCATGAAAAGAAATCATTAACATCTAAACTACTATGATGAGAACAAATTAGCAAAAACACTAATCTATTAGTTAGAAGTCTCTAAAACTACAATTTAAACTATGAAAATGACTAATCTAATCTAATTAAATAGACAAAAATGAAAATAATAAAGTGGTGATACCTCTATTACAAACCGTCGTATTGGTGCATGGTCTGCACTGTAAACCGTGGCTGACAACCATGGTTAGCACTCAAGTGAGTTTACCCTAAAAATCAAGGGCAGTGGGCTTGACCTCCTTGTCCAATTGATGTTCAAGGGTTGCCTTCGGTGTCCTTCTGACAAGTTTGGCAGTTGAATCATTGAATAGGGCCTTTGTTTACCCAAATTAACGTTTCTTGGATCTCCTAGGTCCTTAGGGCATCCATGGCCTAATTCGTCATGATGTTTGACAAATTGACAATGGGGAATAGCAACAAGGCTCTCTCTATGCACTCAACTGAGTCCACAATTCGATAGGGATTCGCTGCTCTAAACTCCTATGATTTTTTCATCCTTTGCCCTAATTTGGATGGGGTACTTATAGGATGTCCCAAGTCAAGGGGTGGCTTCATGGAGAAGCTAAGATCAATAAGGGGTGGTTAGGATAGTTGGATTGAAAGATTTCATCCTCCAACCACCATCTTCTAGAACAAATGGTCATTCAAACTGATTTATCTCGGATGAAGGCCAACTGAACTTCAATTAAGATTGTAGGTTACAACTACGGTCTAGACTGTAAACCGTAGGCCTTAGCCATGGTTCATACTCTAGACCATAGTTATGGGCTATAGTTCAGAATTATTAGGCCAAGGAGCCCAAATTGAGTGGTTAGAACCACTGCTCTATCTTGGAGTCTGTCAAAGATCCTCCATATGGTCTTGTAACATGTCCATATAAGTAGTCGCCCTTGACATGATGCATTTTAGGTGTCTACACTTGGATGGAGCGTTAAGAAAATTGAGGTCAATATTTGGTTTTGGGAGGGTTTCTGATTGGGATTTGGATCCCGCTAGGGGCTATAAAGGTAAAGGGTTAGCCTCTTGTTAAGTGATCATGGTGGACTTAGGACTATGTATGCTAATACCTCCATTAAGAATATTTTCAGAGCGAGGATCGGGGGAAGTTACCTTTTCTATTTTCTTTTCTTCTAACAAAAGTTTAGTCTGATTTAAGATATTGAATCTATTAGAATTGGTGAAGGGGGAACTTACAAAACTCGTCACTTCCTTACCTTTGAGAGAGGGAGGCTCTTGGTGAATGCCAGGACCACCTATTTGCTATTACTGAGGATTCCTATTTGCTTGACACTGTTGTCACCCTTTATTCTGGTGATTTTGGGTCCTTCCTCTGAGGAGGTCTGCCTCAATTGGGGGAGATTCAGGAGCTTGTCACTGTTATTTCTCTTTTAGGATAGGGTATTGAGACCTCAAGTGACCTTGTGTATGACATTCCATGCAGAAGGGTGGTTTGTTTTCATACTCCAGAGGCTGATTTTTGAAGTTCTTATGATTTAGGTTGACAAAAGTAGGAAGATTAGATGCTAGGTTAGCATTAACATAGATTCTAGCCACATTCATCCTCTTGCGCACTTTGGTGACCAGATCAATAGCCAGAGGCTCTCCTATAACATTTGAAATAGAAAGGAAGATGTCATCACGCCAGCAGTGGAACGAGAGGTTGGGTATACGAACCCAGATAGGAGCAGTGTTTATGTCCTAGGTTTCTGGATTGAAGTCTAAGTCCCATTTATTGAGGAATAGGATTTTGCAGCCTAAAAACCATGGACCCCCAATGAGAATGTGCTTAACATCCTCATTGTTACTAAGTCTTATGGTGAAGAAACCTCTGGATAGGAAAACAAATTCCATATCTCCCAGGGTTTTCCATTTAGTTACCGCCCACCTACGAATGGTTTCAATGTTGGGACTTCCCCAATGAACTTCCCAATTAGCACAATTTTTTCCATATCTATGTAGCCTTCTACAATGTTATCTGAGATATTTATATTTTGACCATCAAGGATGATGGTGGTGTGAGTAGGCTTTAGATAGCCCTGTCCATTCAAGATATTGGCATAGGATAAGAATTTAGGGTTAGTGCCTATGGGACCTTGATCAAGGGCCCTCTCCTCAGGTGGATCATTCCTCAGAGACTTGATTGTTTATCCCAATTTTTGGCTATATTTGGTGGGACAACATCTGGACCTCCCTTGTCTTATAACCCTTCATCATTGTACTCACTATCATTCATATTAGCTATAGTTTTACTGTAATTACCTGTAGGAGGTTTCCCATTGGTGCAAGTCTTGCATTCTCCTTCCTTACCTACAGATCCTGATCTCCCACCTTTTCTAGACCTTGCTTCCTCCATTCTACTTCAAAGTATAGATCTTGTGATATACATGAGTAAAATTGCTTGAATTCACCATTGCCTATAGTAAAAAAAAATTCTTTCTATGACTTTAAAGAGATCAATTTAGTTTAGTAGAGTTAAGTGAACTTCTCTTTTGTGGGTTCAATGGACCAATATATTTTCAACAAAATTATACTTGTACATGTTTCTTTATTTTTTCCTTCGGTAGTCTATGATGACTTTATTTTCTTGGGAGAGAATCCTGCAGATGTGTGCTTTCTTGGAGAGCTATTTTACTAGGGGCCAAGATGACACCTAAAATTTCCTTTGATGGTTTATGGTGTCTTTCCCTTGTTAGGAGACCATCTTGTGGACGTGTACTCTCTTGGAGAGCTATTTTACCAAGAGCCAAGAGGACCCCCAGTTTTTCCTTCAATAGTCTATTATGGCTTTCCCTTCCTAGGAGAGCATCCTATGGACATGTGCTATCTCAAAGATCTATTTTACCAGGGGTCATGAGGATCCCTAATTTTTGCTTCTGTAGTTTGCAGTGGCTTTCCCTTCATAGGAGAGCATCCTGTGTATGCATGCTCTCTCAGAGAGCTATTTTACCAAGGATGAGGAGGGCCTCCATTTTTCATTGTGTAATCTATGATGGATTTTTCTTCCTGGGAGGGCATCCTATTGACATGTTCTCTATTAGAGAGCTATTTTACCAGGGACCAAAATGGCCTCTTATTTTTCCTTCAATAATCTACGATGAATTTTCCTTCCTATGAGAGCATCCTAAGGATGCATGCTCTCTTAGAGAGTTATTTTACTAGGGGTCAGGAGGGCCCCCTATTTTTTATTTTAAATTCTATGGTGGCTTTCCCTTCCTAGCAGAGCATCCTATGGGCGCACACTCTCTCGAAGAGCGTATTTTACTAGGGGTAAAGAGGACCCCCTGTCTTAATATAGTGGTATGCAATTGCCTTCATAGTAGAGCATCCTATGGATTCATGTCAGTGTGTTTTTGGGTTTGTAGTGCTCTAGGATGCTTCTCTACCCTTAGGTATTGAGAATTTTTCCTTGTTTGATCGATCTTGGAGAAACTCCTCAAGGAGGGGATTTTTTTAAAATTTTTAAAAATGATAGTTTGAGCAGGATTCACATGCCTTGGTAGGGGTTTTTCATTTTTGAATTTCTTGTTTGAGCAACATCCTTGTTTGGGTAGGAAACTTCAAATTTGAATTCTTTGTGGACCTTGTCTAAGTTTAGTTTATTCTTATTTTGGTAGCCCCTTTTTGTGGGATTTCTCTCTTTGTAAAATGTTTGAGGACCCTTTTAAAACTCCTTCTTCCAACCAATCAAAAACATATATAATGGTATAGGATGAGTAACAATTTTTAAACATTGTATAATTTTATATTCTTTTACCAACACCAAAATTTTAAAGAGGTGCTTATGATAACCATTTATGTATCCTATGGGCTTATTATTATGTAAACCTATGTGCATTCATCATTTTTATAAGACTATGGGCATGTCCATGTATGCCTACAATCCCATTTCATATTTCACCCTTAATTTATTGATAACCTTGCTAAAAAGGATAATTTATTATTATTTTATTGTAAGGTTAAGCTTAATATTAATTTTATGTCAACCTCAAGCTAACCTCTCATTGAGGATTTGGTATCACTATAAATACTCCTCAATGAGGATCCATTTGTATCATAAGTGTGATTAAATATTTAGGATAAAACCTCAATTATAATGTCATGCATGTTATTTGTACTTATAGGTTAATTTGTGGTGCAAAGGATGATCAAAAATCTTTAAATGGTATATCACGCATTATATACACCTTGTACATTTATAGATTTTATGGATAATGACACGTATGAAAAACCTTTTATGATCTTTGTTTCTTTCAAATATTAATTAAACATAACATCACAATTTATGTGAGTTGATTAAATTAAATATATATATTTGTTTGCCTAGACAAATTCATGGTCATGAACTTGTATGGGTTGTAAATATATCCATTTTACCATTAGAGAGGAAATATTTTAAATTTTGGCCTTAACTTAGGTTTGGCACAAGGAGACAAGTTCACAACATATGAACTTGTTTGTGAGCAACAAAATTATCTTGAGGTTCCAATTTGTACAATGAAGGCTAAAAATGGACTTAGAAAAGTTGTCAAAATTTATTGGAATGATATGATTTGATGAGGTGATCAAAATTTGGTTTCTACAAAATATAATCTAAACTCAAACTGACCATAAATTTTACCTTTGATATTAAGTTACAACTTGAGAAAATGAATGGTAAACTTGAGTGTGAGCATAAAAAGTCATTGAAATATACCTATAACATGATTAAACTTTAAAATTCATCTTTACATATTATATTTTCCATTCAACTTGAACTTGAACTTAAAATTAAGGATTGTATACTAAATTCTAAGCATTGGGATTGAATTTTAAATAAGAAACTATTTAAACAATATAGTATGCACAGAGTATTGAGAGTGAATACTAAATATGCTATTCTAATATATAAAACTAAATATTTAGTGCTTTGATTCTAGTTCAAGGTTAATATTTAGTATTACAAGTATAGCTCAAATATTTACTAATTTTAATATTTAGAAAAATATTAGTATTTTGAGTTAATATTTATTATTCACTATTTCTTAAGTTTTATTCATATTTTAGTTTAAGTCAAAAGACATTCAAGTGAATACTAAATACTAACTCAAATACTCATATTTTTCTAAATATTAAATTAGTAAATATTTGAGCTATACTTGTAATACTAAATATTAACCTTGAACTAGAATCAAAGCACTAAATATTTAGTTTTATATATTAGAATAGCATATTTAGTATTCACTCTCAATACTTCATGCATACTATATTGTTTAAATAGTTTCTTATTTAACATTCAATCCCAATGCTTAGTATTTAATATGCAATCCTTAATTTTAAGTTCAAGTTCAAGTTGAATGGAAATTATTATATGTAAATATGAATTTTAAATTCTAATCATGTAAAAAAGTGGATTTCAATGACTTTTTATGCTCACACTCAAGTTTACCATTCATTTTATCAAGTTGTAACTTAATATGAAAGGTAAAATATATGTTTGGTTTCAGTTTAGATTATATTTTTATAGAAACCAAAATTTTCTCATCTCATCAAATCATAGCATTCCAATAAATTTTGACAACTTGTCTAAGTCCTTTTTTAGCCTTCATTGTATGAATTGAAGACTCAAAATAAGTTTGTTGCTCAAAAACAAGTTCAAAGGTTGTGAAATTGTCTCCTTATACAAAATCTAAGTTAAAGCTAAAATTTAAAATCTTTCCTCTCTAATGGTCAAATGGACATATATACAACCCATACAAGTTCATGACCGTGAATTTGTCTAGGAAAAAAAATTATTTATGATATTTTAAAATGGAAAGTTTCTCTTTCCAATAATCATTCCTATTCATGCCAACACTTTTCCAAAATGGATTGGATTCACATGCCCTAAAATATTTCTAATTTTATTCATTTTTTCCTTATGCCAACTAGACAAAACATGCCAACTCTTCAACTTCACTTTTTTTTCTAATTGGAACTAGCTTCTTGCCAATTGCATGCAAATTTTGTAATATTTTCTCCTTATTTCCTGAAGAAGCCCCAAAAACCTTTAAAGCGAGGCACCTCCCACTTGAAAAGAGTGATTATATAATAGCAAATATCTGTAAGAATTCCCTTGCAATTAAAACAAACATTATTCTTCAAGATGCTTTTTTGCCTCCAAGTCTCCTATGGCACTACATGCATAATCCCTATTTTGATGACAAAAATGGGATTTCTCACTTGACTATGATTTTATTTCTTGATATTTGATACTTGATCCATTTTTCCCTAAATTTCATATTCATTTATCTTACACCTTTTACAAGATATTAATTTCTCTATCTAATTTATTTTAGCACACTAATGTTTTGTATTAGACTTGTCAAATTTGCTATGATTTCTTTGTATAATATGCAAACACCATTAAGGAGACTTCCATCACCTTCTTGTCCTAGTAACTAGTAGCCTCATCCCTAATTTTACCTCTACAACTACATACTATGAAACTATAGCTAGTAAGATTAGTAGGCTATGAATTCACCCAGTCTAGCCCCTATGCTAAGTTTTAGTCATGCCCTAATTATTTGGCCTTATTCCAATAGATCCATCATTTTTTAAGCTTAGAAATCCTATGATACTACTTTAAAATCAACTTTGTAGGTCACAATTCCTATAGTCTATAAACCTATGTTGTAAGTTGTGAATATGTTGTATATACTATGGACCTTTATCATTATATTATTTCAATAGTTCTAGCATCAAAACAATTATTAGAAAATCCTAAGGACATCCAAGCACCTTCCCAACTAGTTCAAATTTATTTTATAGTAGTCACATTTTATTTTTATGTAAATAATCATGTTTCAAAAGGTCAAAATCAATTGTGTGAAAAAGGAATAGGGGGATTGACTACAAATAAGGATATCCAAAATATTCCCAAGAATCTAGTAAGACTACTAAAATATAACTCATTTTTTGTCTCTCTTTTAACATTTTTCTCCAAATTCATAGGTTAGCAAGTGGTAAACTTGTCACAGGAAACAATGCATTGTGTAGGTGGTGAAATTGTGATAAGGGGTAAATCCAATTTCAAGCAATAAATTTATCTTTAGAAATATTCTAGGTGTTTCTATTATAGTTTTCTCTTTTAGCATCAATTTTTGATTCATTATTTACTTTCTGTTTATTTTTAGTTCTCTATCTAGTTCATTAAAAAAACATAAAAGAATCAAGGAAATAGTACTAGGATCTATTGAAATATATTACATTATTTAGCACATGTCAATGTACCAACATGGACATCTATATATTTGGAAAGAGTATCTTAGATTAGGATGAAATTTTTTACTTTATGCAATATAAATATGTTGGCAATTTTGGGTACCTTGGGTACATTGCCTTTGCTCAAGTGTTGATGTTGTCATTGATGTCAAGAAGTTCTTGAAGCAATCTGATTTGTTGTCAAGGAATTTGTTTTGTTGAAGGTTATTCAGAGCATGGACAGTGAGTTTCCAGGAAGTTCTCAGTAGCCCATTTGCAAAAGATCAAGAAAAAGACAAGTAAGAAAAAGTATGCATCCGGCTAGAAAAATTGTCGCGATTTTGCGACATGTTTGAGGAGAGAGAAAGTGTTGGAAAAATTGTCACGATTTCGTGACATGTTTGAGGAGAGAGAAAGTGCTGGCAAAACTGTCACGATTTCGCGACATGTTTGAAGAGAGAGAAAGTTCTGGCAAAACTGTCGCGATTTCGTGACATGTTGGCAGAGAAGGAGAGCAAGATGGAAAGTGTCGATATTTCGTGACATGTCGCATTTTCGTGACTCGAGAAGTGCAGGAAGGCAAAGAAGGAAAAGTGTCACGATTTCATGACATGATGCCGAAGGGAGAGTCCGCAGTGTGAACTATCGCGATTTCGCGACAAGTTCGAAGAGAGATAGAGTATCTCAAAAAGTGTCACGATTTTGCGACATGATGCAAAAGACTAAGTATGGACTATCACGATTTTGCGACATGCTGAAAAGCTCGAAGTGAGAACTATCGCGATTTCGTGACATGCAGCAAAAGGGAAGAGTCTAAAATGAGAAGCGTCACGATTTCATGACAGGTTACAAAGAAGTTGTACGGATGCAGAAAGTGTCACAATTTCACGACAGGTTGGAGAGAAAGCTTGCGAATGCAGAGAGTGTCACGATTTCACGACAGGTTGAGTTGGCAGCTTTCAGTTGGCAAAAATGTCATGATTTCACGATAGAAATTGATAGCAAGTCTTCATCAGAAGAAGCGTCGTGATTTCACGACGAAGTCAAGAAGGAAGAGCTTGAAGGCGAAAGCATCGCGATTTCGTGACATGTTCCATTTTCGCTAGTGCAAGCCTCGAAGAAGGCCATGAAGACTAAAGTGTCACGATTTCATGACAAAAGTGAAGATGACGTCAGCAGAAGGTAGGAGTGTCATGATTTCATGACAAAAGCGGAGAAGAAGGCCATGAAGACTAAAGTGTCACGATTTCATGATAGGAGTAAAGATGACGTCAGCAAAGACAAGAAGTGTCACGATTTCGTGACAAGAACGTAGTCAAGGCAGGCAAGGGAAAAAGTGTCACGATATCACGACAAAAGCTATAAGATAGTGTACGACCGCAAAAGTGTCACGATATCGTGACATGTTGTAGTTTCATGGTAGAAGCTACAAAAGGTTGCAGAGTTATATTTGAGCCGACAAAGTTAAATCTGGGCCGACAAAGTTTTAGGGTTTGAAGCCGACGTTGTCTAGGGTTGCAGTCGACGTAGTTTTATGATGTGCAACCGACTAAGATCAAGATTTTAATCTTGAAAGGTTTTCTATAAAAGGAGGGTTGTTTCGAGTTTGCAAAGTGTATCGATTTTGTGCAAGTCAAGTCTGTGGTGCGCAAAGAGCAGTCATATCGAATCGATCGAAGTGTGCGTTTGAAGTGCCACTTTCATAGAAGTAGAGTGCGGGAAGAAGTTTGATCGAGGAGAAGCAGACTATGCGAAGAGGGTGCTATTGTGGTTGCACAGAGGTGCATAAGTTGTTGTGCGATCGAGTGCTGTAGTGTTTGCACGTTCAATGCAAAAGTTGGTTTCGACCAAGTGCGGCTGTAACAGAACAATAAGAAAGAGGAAGAGGACAGATTTGTGCCAGACCGAAAGACTATGTTTGGTGCAGACCAGAGACAGAGGACATATGTGCTAGACCGAAGGACTGTGTTTAGTGCATATTCGAGGACCAGTTTTGCGGTGATAGAGTTGAGGACAGAGATCTCCAACCAGAGTAGGGAAGATAGGTGTCTTCTGTGGATAGAGTTCCACTTGCTAAGGGCAGAGGAGGTAGAGGTCTTCTAGAGGATCACCAGCCAGAGCGAAGTTAGGGGAAGGTATCTCCTTTGAGCAAAGGCTCATAAACATTGTAATTGGGAAGGTTTCCCAAAAGAATTTGAAATAAACTTTTAGAGAAAAGTTTTGTGGACGTAGCCCAGCCATTCTGGGTGAACCACGTTAAAAATGAGTCTTCTATGTGTGATGCTTTTTGTCTTGTTTAATATTATGTTGATGCCATTGCTATTTGATTTTAAAATTATTAAATGGATAAGTCTTATACTGTTCACCCCCCCCTCCTAGTATAAGTTCATGTTCTTCAATTGGTATTAGATCTGGTCACTCCAAAAAGAGCCTAACAGCTTGGAGAAGGATATATCGGAGGAACATATAAATTCAGAAAGAAATGAAGAGATTGAGTTCGATCTCAAAAGTGAATTCTTCTTGGCCTTGAGAAAGCTTGAGAAACTCAGGGAAGAGAATTTTGTTCTCAAGCATAAATGTCAAGAAGAAGAGATAGCAAGATCAGAATTGTCTCAAAGTGTTATAGATTTCAAAATTCTAGCTGAAGAAGGGAAGAAGGTTGAACAGGTTCTAACAGAGGCTCTAAAAGGAAAGGAAGTCGATTGTGAGAAACTAGAAGAAGAGATTGTGTCTCTTAGAGTGAAGTTGGAACAGTTGACTCTCAGACAGAATATTCCATGTGAAAAGAAGGATGGTATCACCATTCATGAAATAGGGTCTTCGAGCAAGATCAATCTTCATCCTGAAGAGCAGTGGATTCCAGTTGATCGCAAGAAGAACAATCATCCAAGGCATCAAAACAAGTTACATAATACCTTCCATGGCTATTGTTTTTCCTGTAAGAAATTTGGTCACATAGCTATGCATTGCAATAAATCTCCGAATAGCCATAGTAAGGAAAATGTTAACTCATTTGCACCTCTTATGAATAAAAATATCATGTGTTACAAGTGCAAGAATTTTGGGCATATAGCAAGGATGTGCAGTTTGAATAGATTTAGCTTTGAGTTCACTAAAAAGAGGAATGAGATCAAATCTAAGTCAATGATAGTTCAAACTGCTTTTCATGCTCAAGACAAAGTAGAAAAATGGTATCTTGATAGTGGTTGTTCAAAACATATGACTGGTGAAAAAGAAAAATTTTTGGTTTTCAAAGAAACAAACAGAGGAACAGTCAGTTTTGGAGATAACAGGTCCGCAAAAAATCTGTGGTAAAGGGACTCGTAGTTTGGATGGGAAATCCAAAATAGAGAATGTGCTCTATGTAGAAGGCCTAAGACATAATCTTCTTAGTGTAAGTCAACTTTGTGATCAAGGGCACATAGTATCCTTCTTTTCAGATAGATGTGAGATAAGTAAAGAAAAAAATGGAAAACTCATTGCTAGTGCTACAAGGACTCCAAACAATCTTTACATGCTAAGTGAGATAAAAAGGGAAAAGTGTTTTATAACTCAAGAATATGAGAGTTGGTTATGGCATAAAATATTGGGACATTTGAGTTTTGATAATCTTGTCAATATTAGTAACAAGGAAGCAGTCAAAGACTTGCCTAAAATAAAAAGGCCCCATAACATCATTTGCGGTCCTTGTCAACATGGTAAACAGGACTCAGAACCAGTTTCAAATCAAAAGGGTATACTTCTTCCAAACCATTGGATCTTATTCATACTGATTTATGTGGCCCCACTAGAACTCAGAGCATTCAGGGAGAGAGCTACTTCATGTTGTTTATAGATGATTATTCTAGAATGACTTGGGTTACTTTTCTCAAAGAAAAATCTGAAGCATTTGAAAAATTTAAAGCCTTCAAAGAAATGATTGAAAATGAGACTGACAAGAGAATCAAATGCTTAAGATCAGATAGAGGAGGAGAATTCACTTCAAATGAATTTGTGGAATACTGTGAGCAACACAGAATCAAAAGAGAATATTCAGCAGCAAGAACTCCTCAACAAAATGGAGTAGTTGAAAGGAAAAATAGAACTGTTGAGAATATGGCCAGAGCTATGTTGAATGAATCAAAACTTTCAGATGGTTTTTGGAGAGAGGCAGTCAGTACAACAGTCTACATTATTACCAGGGCCCAACTTAGAGTCAATCATCATAAAACTCCTTATGAGTTGTGGAAAGGAAGACCAGCTACAGTAAAATACTTCAAAGTGTTTGGGAGTAAATGCTTCATCAGAAGGGAAGATCATAATTTGGGTAAATTTGATCCTAGGTGCGATGAAGGAATTTTTCTTGGATATTCCAGCAAGAGCAAGGCCTACAGATGCTTCAAAAAAAGAACGCATACAATCGTAGAGAGCATAAATGTAACAGTTGATGAAAATACAGGGATAAGAGAACCAGTCAAGGAAATCAGTGATGAAATCTGTCAAGAAGAATTCAGAGAGGTTTCAGATGAGGAAGAGGAAAGATAGCAACTGCTTCCCAAAACTCCTTCACGGTATGTTCAGAAACATCATCCCAAATACTTGATCATTGGTGATCCAAATAGCAAGCAAACAAGAAGAAGAGTCATTCCTTCACATGATTCTGCGAATGTTTCATTGTTATCTCAGATTGAGCCAAAATATTTCAGTGAAGCAAGCATAGATAAGTTTTGGGTAAAAGCAATGGATGAAGAGCTAAACCAAATAGAGAAAAGTGAAACTTGGGATTTGGTTCCAAGACCTAAGGACAAGAATGTCATTGGCACAAAATGGATTTTCAGAAATAAACTCAATGAGGATGGACAGATTGTCAGAAACAAAGCTAGGTTAGTCTGTAAAGGTTATGCTCAAGTAGAAGGTATTGATTTCGAAGAGACGTTTGTGCCTGTTGCTCGTCTTGAAGCTATCAGAATGTTTTTGGCCCTTTCAAGCTTCAAATCATTCAAAGTATATCAAATGGATGTAAAGTCGGCCTTTCTAAATGGGGTGTTGGCAGAAGAAGTCTACATAGAACAGCCAGAAGGAGTGTCTCTCTCAGAACAGTCAGACTATGTTTGTAAACTGAAAAAGGCTTTGTATGGGTTAAAGCAAGCACCCAGAGCTTGGTACTCAAGACTTGACGGGTATCTCCATGAGCAAGGCTTCAGGAAAGGCGTGGCAGATAGCAACTTGTATATTAAGAATGAAGATGATAATATGTTGATTGTAGTTGTCTATGTTGATGATATTATTTTTGGGGGAAATAATACTCAGATGTGCAAAAATTTTGCTAACACCATGCAGAAGGAATTCGAGATGTCTATGCTTGGAGAGCTGTCATTCTTTTTAGGACTTCAGATTGCACAATCAAAAGATGGTATATTTCTCTCTCAGGGAAAGTATATCAAAGAAATGTTAAAGAAATTTGGAATGATGGACAGCAAACCCATGTGTACTCCTATGATTACAGGGTGCAATCTGAGTAAAAATGATGAATCTCCAGTGGCAGATCCAAAGTTGTACAGATCTATGATTGGAAGTTTACTATACTGTACAGATACCAGACCAGACATCATGCAGGCTGTTGGATTTGTAGCAAGATTTCAGGCAGCTCCAAAAGAATCTCATGTTATAGCAATTAAGAGGATATTCAGATATTTGAAGGGCACTATGGACTTTGGGCTTTGGTATCCCAAAGGTGATGATTTCACCCTCACAACCTATACAGATGCAGATTGGGCAAGCAACATTGATGATAGGAAAAGCACTAGTGGTGGAGCATTCTTTCTGGGAAAGAGTCTGGTTTCTTGGCTAAGTAAGAAACAACCTTCAGTTTCCTTATCTATAGCGGAAGCTGAATACATAGCAACAGTGGTCGGGTGCACACAAGTTTTATGGATGAAAACCACCTTGGAGGATTTCAAAGTCAAGCATGAACAACCCATTTCCATTCTCTGTGATAATACAAGTGCCATAAGTATTTCTAAAAATCTGGTAATGCACTCAAGGACGAAGCACATTTCCATCAAATATCATTTTCTAAGGGAGAAAGTGCAAGAGAAGCAAGTCAAACTAGAGTATGTGCCTACTAAAGAGCAGATTGCAGATATCTTCACCAAACCTCTTCCAAGAGATACGTTTGAGTATCTAAGGGAGAAATTGGGAGTTGTACTCTCACCTCAGAATTAATCACCTCATCAGGAGGTGGGGGAGGGACCAAGCCAAGAGGCTCTTTCTTAGTCCCGAGTCCCAAAGGTGGCCCTTTGCCATTGATGACAAAGGGGGAGAGATATGAGTAAGGGGGAGAGCTTCATAGTGAAGAGGAAAGCTTTAAGTCAGGGGGAGCAAAACTTCAACAAGGAGATTCTTAGTTGTTGACACAGTTGGGTTCATTTTTGGCTCCTAAGATGTGTTTCAGTAAAGGTTTTGCCATCAATGACAAAGGGGGAGATTGTTGGCAATTTTGGGTACCTTGGGTACATTGCCTTTGCTCAAGTGTTGATGTTGTCATTGATGTCAAGAAGTTCTTGAAGCAATCTGATTTGTTGTCAAGGAATTTGTTTTGTTGAAGGTTATTCAGAGCATGGACAGTGAGTTTCCAAGAAGTTCTCAGTAGCCCATTTGCAAAAGATCAAGAAAAAGACAAGTAAGAAAAAGTATGCAATCGGCTGGAAAAACTGTCGCGATTTCGCGACATGTTTGAGGAGAGAGAAAGTTCTGGAAAAACTGTCACGATTTCATGACATGTTTGAGGAGAGAGAAAGTGCTGGAAAAACTGTCGCGATTTCGCGACATGTTTGAGGAGAGAGAAAGTTTTGGCAAAACTGTCGTGATTTCGCGACATGTTGGCAGAGAAGGAGAGCAAGATGGAAAGTGTCGCGATTTCGTGACATGTCGCATTTTCATGACTCGGGAAGTGTAGGAAGGCAAAGAAGGAAAAGTGTCATGATTTCGCGACATGATGCCGAAGGGAGAGTCCACAGTGTGAACTGTCACGATTTCACGACAAGTTCGAAGAGAGATAGAGTATCTCGAAAAGTGTCGTGATTTTGCGACATGCTGCAAAAGACTAAGTATGGACTGTCACGATTTCACGACATGCTGAAAAGCTCAAAGTGAGAACTGTCGCGATTTCGTGACATGCAGCAAAAGGGAAGAGTCTAAAATGAGAAGCGTCGCGATTTCACGATAGGTTACAAAGAAGTTGTACGAATGCAAAAAGTGTCACGATTTCGTGACAGGTTGGAGAGAAAGCTTGCGAATGTAGAGAGTGTCACGATTTCACGACAGGTTGAGTTGGCAGCTTTCAGTTGGCAGAAATGTCATGATTTCGTGACAGAAACTGATAGCAAGTCTTCATCAGAAGAAGCATCGCGATTTCACGATGAAGTCAAGAAGGAAGAGCTTGAAGGTGAAAGCGTCGCGATTTCGTGACATGTTTCGTTTTCGCTAGTGCAAGCCTCGAAGAAGGCCATGAAGACTAAAGTGTCATGATTTCATGACAGAAGTGAAGATGACATCAGCAGAAGGTAGGAGTGTCACGATTTCATGACAAAAGCGGAGAAGAAGGCCATGAAGACTAAAGTGTCACGATTTCGCGACAGGAGTAAAGATGACATCAGCAAAGACAAGAAGTGTCACGATTTCATGACAAGAACGTAGTCAAGGCAGGCAAGGGCAAAAGTGTCGTGATATCACGACAAAAGCTATAAGACAGTGTATGGCCGCAAAAGTGTCGCGATATCGTGACATGTTGTAGTTTCACGATAGAAGCTACAAAAGGTTGCAGAGTTATATTTGAGCCGACAAAGTTAAATCTGGGCCGACAAAGTTTTAGGGTTTGAAGCCGACGTTGTCTAGGGTTGTAGCCGACGTAGTTTTATGATGTGCAGCCGACTAAGATCAAGATTTTAATCTTGAAAGGTTTTCTATAAAAGGAGGGTTGTTTCGAGTTTGCAAAGTGTATCGATTTTGCGCAAGTCAAGTCTGTGGTGCGCAAAGAGCAGTCATATCGAATCGATCGAAGTGTGCATTCGAAGTGCGACTTTCATAGAAGTAGAGTGCGAGAAGAAGTTTGATCGAGGAGAAGCAGACTATGCGAAGAGGGTGTTGTTGTGGTTGCACAGAGGTGCATAAGTTGTTGTGCGATCGAGTGTTGCAGTGTTTGCGCATTCAGTGCAAAAGTTGGTTTTGACCAAGTGCGGCTATAACAGAACAATAAGAAAGAGGAAGAGGAAAGATTTGTGCCAGACCGAAATACTATGTTTGGTGCAGACCAAAGACAGAGGACATATGTGCTAGACCGAAGGACTGTGTTTAGTGCATATTCGAGGACCAGTTTTGTGGTGATAGAGTTGAGGACAGAGATCTCCAACCAGAGCAGGGAAGACAGGTGTCTTCTATGGATAGAGTTCCACTTGCTAAGGGCAGAGGAGGTAGAGGTCTTCTAGAGGATCACCAGCCAGAGCAGAGTTAGGGGAAGGTATCTCCTTTGAGCAGAGGCTCATAAACATTGTAATTGGGAAGGTTTCCCAAAAGAATTTGAAATAAAATTTTAGAGAAAAGTTTTGTGGACGTAGCCCAGCCATTCTGGGTGAACCACGTTAAAAATGAGTCTTCTATGTGTGATGCTTTCTATCTTGTTTAATATTATGTTGATGCCATTGCTATCTGATTTTAAAATTATTAAATGGATAAGTCTTATACTGTTCAGCCCCCCCTCTCAGTATAAGTTCATGTTCTTCAAAATAAATTCATAACTGTGCAATGATATTTTGGCAATGTAAATATGCATAGTTATTCCTATGTACATGTGTCAATAGAGTATAAAGATGAAGAGTCATAGGAAGAGTGAGGGCCAAGAATCCTCCATATGAAGAGTCACATTCCATTCTATATATGGATGTATTTATGTAAAAAAGTATAGTAAAGCAGAGAGAGAGTCATATTTGGAAGCAATGGAAGGTGATGTAGTATGATGTATATTGAGGTATTCATCCAATAATATTGATTAGTAATTTTTAATCATTTACGATTAGCATTATTTGAGTTATTATATCATAGATTATGAGTTTATATGCTTGATTTCTTAGCATTATCATATCTTTCATATTGCAATTGTACTATTGATCTTGAGGTAACAATATTTTGAGTATTAACTCATAAAAATATAACAGTGGTATTAGAGCCACAAGGGACCATCCTAATTTCCACCATTCATACCTCACTGCATCTTTGCAAGTTGGACCTGTCATTGTGCTTTATTGCATGCAAACATCATCATATTGGGATTGTTTAATATAAGTACCAATATAGATCAAAGGAAAAGAAGATTTATACTGGTTAAGAAGACAACAGTAATTATAAAGTAATTACCTCTAAAAAGAGGAAATACCTATGGAAAGAGAAACCAAAAAATATAGAGGAATTACCTATGGAAAGAGAAACTCAAGAAGATAAAGGAATTACCTATGGAAAAGGAAACCATAGAGGATAGTATTTCTCATTGTGTTAAAGGAAAACTGGTAATATTTAAGAAAATACCTATTCCAAAGCAAAATTACAATATGAGATTGAAAAGTCTTGAAGACAAACCTTATTATTAAAGAGATCAAGATACCCTCAGAAGCGGTCATATTGATAAGCTTGATAAGAGAAAAAAGATTCCATATTATTATTTGACTAGAATCTTTCGACGAGGTTGAAGGAAAACCTGTGAAGACCATGATTTATTATAGATTTGATTCCACTAGTTTTTATTATAGCTAGTGAAGATTATTATTTTTGTAAGTTTGAATAAATTCGATTATTATTGTCTAATTTTTGTTGCATAAGATTAATTCTTAGAATTTTAGAATATTCCTACAATAGATAGAGAAGAATTTCATCTTTGATTTCCTGAAAGTCTATGTGCTTTCCTAGTGTAGGTTTATTGTAGAAAAGTAGATATTAAAGGAGGTCCAATAAGGAGACCTTATTGAATATTGAGAAGAACCCAGAAGAAGGTTCCCATTGCAAGATTGTATATTGAATATAAAGATCCAAGAAGAGGTCACATTGAAGAACTTACAAGGTTTGAAATATTTAAGATTGAAGATTGAAGAGAAGGATCGAAGAAGAGGTCATATTGAAGAACTTACAAGTTTTAGAAGATTGAATACTGAAGATTAAACATAGAGACCCAAGGAGAGGTCGCATTGAATAACTTACAAGATTAGAATATTGAAGATATAAGTACTATAAAAAGTCCTATTGCAAATAGAAGCAGAAGCGTAAATAGATCCAAGAAAGAGATCTCATTGAAGGATTTACCATAGTTGGAAAATTGAAGAAAACAAGTTGAGGCTTCATTAAAGAATTAACTAAGAGAATTGAATGTTGCAATATTAAAAGAACCAATAATAGAGGTCGCAAGAAGATTTTACTAAGGAAAGAAAAAGGCAAGAGAAAGCCTTATTATAGAATTTGAAGCAGTGACCATTAGAGAATATTAGGAGCAAATTTTATTATAGAATATTACAAGCAGAATGAGAACATGACTAGAATATATTGGGATAATTATCACCATACGACAACAAGATCAAAAGTAAAAAGGATTTGACAAAAAGTTTGTCAAATTTTGAGAATATTCTGGAGAGCTCAAGACATCCATAATATAGTAAAGAAGATAGAGAAAGAGGTTATATTTAAAGTTAGAATTTGGCAATATTTTAGAATAAAGCAAGAATATTGCATAGGTCACAATATTGAGAGATTTGGAGATAGACACAAGAGTATTGTAGGCTGAATTGTAAAATCACAAGTTGTAAAATTTTCAAAGAGAAGATGAAAGGTCATAGGACAAAAAATAGTAGAAATAAAAAGCTACATATTTGGAAAAGCTTTGCAGAAGATTTTTGAGCATATTTGGAGATCCACCTAAGATATGTTTTGATAGAAAAAGAGAGCAACATATTTGGAATTTCGAGGACATCACCAAATCATATTTTGTAAGCAACAATAAAAGGAGTTTAAGCTATAATTTTGGGCCACATTGAAAGAATAAAGCAAGGTACATTTTAGAGAAGACATAAGACTAACTTGGAACAACCTTGGATAGCAAAGCCTAAGAATATTTAAGAAACATCTAAGGAAGAGTTGTACTATATATTTTAACAGTTAAAGGACAAATTTTGGAGATACCTAACACACATTTGAAGAAGAAGAAAGCTGATTTTGATCAGCAACTATAGCTGCAAATCAAAGAGTCTACAAGAAGCAAAAATAAAGGTACAGTATTGTACATCCAAGAAGACAAAACATCAAGGAGAGATACAAAAGAGTTTAAAAAAAATTGTGTTAATTTGATTCTATATAAAGTATTATTGATTCTGAAAGTTCTTATTAAGAGTTTTAGACCATCAATTTTTAGAAGCTATTAAGAGCTAGCAAAAGAAATATTTTTAGAGTGTCATTAAGCCACAGATAAGACACCATTCCACACCATTATTATTATTGTTGAAATCTGTAAGTTATAACAACATTAGTCAAGTATCTAAAAGGGGCTATAAATGAATTAGTGTATGTTGTTTTTTTATAGTAAAACTAAAGCAAATTATTCTACGTAATTGTGAGGCCAAAGAGTCCTCAAATAAAGGGTAGAAATAAGGTGTTTAAAAACACCAAACTTATAGTTTATAGTGGTGAATAAAACCAATAAAAGAGTGGTGTGTATCACCATAATATTGTGCATATTGAGAAGCAAAACACAGGGGGGCAAAATCATTATCAATATCCATCGATTTGGAAAGGAAAAGCAATAATGAAAAGTGCTTAAAGAATAAGACATTAGGCTCGTAAATCTATCCTCCAAGGCAATAGAATATGCCATCATCCAATACAATGACAACCTACAATAGAAAATCTCTATGTAAGAAATAAGAAGAGAAGCATACGTAGCACTAAAGAGCTACACTATCAACATAAATACAATATATTGCAAAGGAAAGAGAACAAGGAACAAGGTGTACAACCCGTAAGAGAAAGAACCATAGGACCACCATTGAAGTGCAGTGGAGTTACTACAGTTGGAGCCAACCTTGGGTGAATTCATCATCACCCATATTCACTAGAAATATAGAGGAGATATCACACAGACTATAGTTACAAAGGTAGCAGGAATAGATTGAAGCCACACTTGTGATAGTAGAGAATATGTTGAAGAAAATGGAAGTAAGAATACATTGAAGGTAAGTTTGTGATAATACATTGAAGATGTTATAAAAATCATATATTGGAAAAGGAGTGCATGCATAATAAATCTCTACCACCTATCAAGAGCAAATAGGAAGGAGAATGCGACTTGGCACAAAGGTTGAGTTGGGACACAAACCCTAATGCACATAGTAAGGAAAGAAGATCACTCAATGCTCTAACGCTTGAAGAATAAATTAGTAATGTTCACTAGCATAAGGAATATTACTCCATGTGTCACATCATATCATAAAAGGAATTCTACTAATGTTCGTCCCACCTAAGGGGAGTCAAGAAGTCTCCATAATGTATGTAGTATGTGGCACATTACACAAGATAATTGAAGTGCTTTTATAGCTGCCAGTGTAAGGAGTGGAGGTAGAATCATAACTAGATTGAAGTAAGAGTAATTCAGACACATTCAAGGGATATTCAAAGCACCAGTCATCAAGTAAGTTGACCATAAGGAGTAGTGCTAGAAATTTGACATATACAAATCAAAGAGAAGCACCTCAGTTTTAATTGTAACCCACTACAATATTTTATTAATTTTTATATTAAAGTAGGAGGTATAAGGAATAAATTGCAAAATAATTTAAGGTTAGAGATTGAAGATATTATTGGAGTGTTAAGCATTATAAATACCTTATAAAACTAGAATATTGAATTTAGAAGCCTTTATCAAATATATTGAAGAATATTTTTAGAATTGAAGATTATATTTGGGGTTTTGTAAAATTGCATATTTAAATTTACAAAACAAATTGAATATTTGTAAAATAAATAAGTTTGGATAAATAAGGCATTCTACTTCAAACTAGGATTACAAAACTTGCAAATATTAGTTTTATAAATTTCTAAATTTCTAAAGTTAGAGAAATAAGGATTTTACCTCAAATATAGTTTTTTTAACTTTAGAATTTGATACTTATAAATTTTGGGGGTAAAAGGATTTCTACATAAAATTGCATTTGATAGTTTAATCTCTAAGTTCAAAAATATTAGAGATTTGAATATTTGTAAAGGATTGAAATTGCATTCAAATCACACATTGATTGATAGAATTGATATTGAAGATTGCATTGTCTTTCATACATTAGGGAGATAAAAGGTATTCCACAAAACATAGAATTGAAAGAACAATATTAAAACTTGGGAGTCATAAGGAAGTCTACTCTAAAAAGAGATATGGATAATATTATAAAAGAAATATTCAATGAAAATGGTGAAGAAATGTTACAAGCACTTAAGTTCTATTCTCACAACTTAATATCAAACATTGATGAAGATCAAATATTTGACATTCTAAAAGATAAAGTGACTATGTTCTTCAAATAAGCTAAGGAAGGAATATTTACTACTTTTATGGAATTTATTCATGGAAAAATTTCTAGGTCCTCATGGGAATCTCAAGATATTATTATTTCTACAAAATAATGTCTAATAATGTATCTTTCATTAGTCATCTTTGAACTCTTTCAAGAAAAAGGGAAAAAAGAAGAAAAAATTCATATGATTATCCCAATGAAGAATAATTGACTTCAATTCAATACTATTGTGATGATATACTAACTCATCTAGTCGAAGGAACATCACAAATAGAAGTGCAAGAACAGAGAAAGAAAAGAAACAAGGAAAGAAATCAGATGAAGATAGAAGAAGATGACTATTTGAGGCAATCAAGGCAAGAACCAAAATGGTATCATTATAATGATACACCAACACAATATCTAGAAGGAAAATCATAAATGAAGGTATAGAAATAAGAAAATAAGAATAAAAGAGGCCACACCAATAAATAAAATTGAATTTATTCTACACAAATCCAAGAAATGATCTCATTGAGATATATTGATGAATACTATATTGAACACTAAAGTCTTAATTAACCAAATAATGTAATACAGGAAGGTGTTGGAATAATTACATTATTTTGTACATGCCAATATACCAACATGGGTACATCTATAAATTTGGAAAGAGTGTTTTATATTAGGATGAAAGTATTTACTTTATGCAATGTAATAAATACACAAGTGTACATTAATATTTTGGCAATGTAAATGTGTATAGTTGTCCCTATGTACATGTTCCAATAGAGTAGGAAGATGAAGATTCATAGGAAGAGTGCAGGCCAATAATCCTCCATATGAAGAGTCACATTCCATTATATATATGGATGTATTGATGTAAAAGAATATAGCAAAGCAGAGAGAGAGTCATATTTAGAAGTAATGGAAGGTGATGTAGTATGATGTATTTTGAGGTCTTCATTCAATAATATTTCTTAGGACTTTTTGAGCATTTGTCATTAGCATTATTTGAGTTTTATATAATAGATTCTATGTTTATATGCTTAATTTATTAGCATGATCATATCTTTCATATTGCAATTGTATTATTGATCTTGATTCATATTATTTTAAGTATTCACCCATAAAAAGCTAACGAGATCTATTAATTCAATAAATTTACTTTCTCTCAAGCATATTCAATAGGTATTGAATCAAACTATATATAGATTGCATATATGCTAGTCTTGTTCAATGCCTTCCCTCTTGTTCCCATGCTAAAAATATGAAAGACATTTCTTTCTTGTTTTAGCTTTGTATAGTGCTATAAGAAATTGAAGTGCATATAGAATTAGACCAATTTATGGCATTTTTGCCTTCTCAAAATTACATTTTATTGTCATCTTATTTCATTAAGAATATCTTCTAGATTCCAAAAAAATTGGTGCTTGCATAATACACCCATCAAACTATAGGATTTAGAGTGAATCACTCTTGGTCAACTCTCACTTCCCATAAAAGAAATCAACTAAAAAATAGGATTAAGGTAAGAATATTTGTTTTAGTGTGGACCCCTAGGTTTGGATACCAACGTCCTTGAATATAGGTCTATATTTTTGGTGAACCTGATATGAATAAAAAATGGGTATTAAAAATTGTGTCCCAAACCTTTTTCATATAATGAAACTTAAAATTTATTGCACTTTAATCGAATACTTGTTGCTCAATCAATGGGTATGTGATGTTGTGATCATGCCAAAGCAACTCTTGATTTGAAAATATGTCTATGTTGGGAATAAGGTCCAGGTGTGCCCTTAAGACTTCATCCAAGACATTGGGAGACTTAGAGAAAAATGGATTTTTGATTAAATATTCAAAGAAGTCTGGTTCCTTTGCGTAGCTAATATATCTAAATAGGGTGGTTGTAGACTAAATAAATAAATGTGTAGGGTTAGAAAGATGAACTAAAAATGGTATAAATTTAGCAACAACAAGAGACATGGTGTAGAGAGTCTCACAATCCAAAACTAAATGGAAATCTTAACAAAATAGCCTATGCCCCTTAGGTATTCAAAACATTTATCATTAAGAACTTCTTACCTATGCTAACCAATTACACAACTATAACAAGAATCCAAGTAGAATTCTAGAATGTAGAATAATTGTAGAAACATATTCATTCGTAGATTTATGAGAAACTTATTAACATAGTAAGACATACATATATGTTTTACACAAGAATTTAGCATGAATATAGACATAAATCCAATTATCATTAAATAAGGCATATAGCCTCAATCAATAAAATAATACCAATTGTAAACTCCAAAGAGACATCCATTAAATTAGCTTTCATTCTAGTATATATAGAGTTACAATTACAATTGGTTATTCTTCATTATAATTCAAAGAGTGGATTGAAGGTCTGAAAAACTACTAATGTGTGTATGCTAATTCCTCTAGTTCAATTTTTTGCAACTAATTTGGCATTATGCTACTGATGTGGCTCATTATTATTTGATCTAAGAGAGTGGTAGCTACTACATCATCATCTGGTGCATAGGATCTTTTGACATTTTGTTTTTGCTCTAGTCGTCCCACTATATCCTTAGTTATCATAGCATAGGTATTGGCCAGAGAAAACTTCGAGTTAGTTGGGATTTTTTGATAGTAGATTAATTCATCAGAAGCATATTTTGATAGTTTGGTGCATGCTTTCAACTCTTTTTATTTTATTTTACTAGGTGTCGGGCCCTTTGTTGTTACTTCTAGATATTTTTGTACCTTGTGCTAACATGATTATTCAAAATGTTTGGTATTGATTTGATGGCTTAGCTTGGAGTATTTTTTCAGATTTATATAGTGCTACTACTAACATCAACATTCAAAACCATCCATAAATTTAGGCCACTATATATAGTTAGCTGAGATACTATGTTGGTCATCAAACACTCATACTTATCTAGTTCTTAATATTCAGTAGGGTTAAAGGTTATTCCATACTAGGGCGAACAATTTGTTTCCTTTTTTGTTGACATAAGTAATACTATTCTCCTAGCATGTTGGGCATCACATGTTGGATTGAGATTACCCTTCTACTGACATCAAAATTTCATTCTATCTAGCATTTAACTTAATCAAAATTTATGGCCTGGTTCTATTGGATGCTTGGTTGTCAGGTGTCAAATATTCTAAAGCTTCTGGCTAACATCATCACCTTACAATTTTTGACAATGCTTCAACACTCAAAAAAATTCTAAATTGCTTATTTAGATCTGACTATTGTTTCAAGTGTTTGACAACCTCTTATAGCAGCATGTAGTGTTTTGTAAAGACAAAATTCATCTCCTTATTTAGAGATGGATGTAGGTATAAATTTTACCTACATAATTTGTGCCTCACTAGGGGTTGTACTTGTAGAAGAAACGATCCCATTTAGGATTATCCACTTGGGCTACAGAGTCAAAATCAAATACAAACAAAATGAAAAACAAAAATGCTTATATACAACCAGTACCTTAGGAACTATCTATTTATAAGGTCTCTTCTATGGCTTCTCTTGATGTTTCTTCCTATTTATATCCTACTCTGGCTACTAAAGGATCCCTAGGAAACTAGAATAATCTGCATATTTTATCCCATGTTTTCTCAGAGGGAGTATTTTTTGGACCAAATTTTTGGAGGTTCATCTATAGCTAATAGTAGAGATCATAAGATGGGTCCTTATACCTCTTTGTCAACTCTAAAATATTTGTTAGGATCATAGCAAGCATATGGAAGAATAAAATGACCTGGTCCATCATACGAGGCTCCAAAAATGCTTTAATATCACTTCCATAATTCACACATTGATACAAAAGCTGACTCAAATGCTCATTTATTGTGGATATGCCTATTTGTATCCTAGAATATGGGAAAACCAAGATCTATGAGTTCTTGAATTGACAATTTAATCTTGATGTTGCTTTCTTAAAGAGATTTAAGCATCTCTCCTCCTTCCATAATCAATCAAATTCCCTAAATTATTTGATTATTATGATACTTGGATAGCCCCAAATATATTTTTGAGCATTTAAGCAATTGTGGGTGTAGTTCTTTAGTTTTGATCATTTGTCAGGTGACTTATGCTTGCTGAATTTTGGGCATCAATTATTCCTTAGCTCCAGTGAACTCTTATTTAGTGTGCCAAATTAATTTCTCAATATTGACTATTCGTATCATCAAAGGAGTTGCCTCCATTGCAATATTCTTAATTTTCATCCTGTATTCACTTATACATTCTTTTATCATATCCATGGAAATCATTTGGTTTTTAGGATTTGTTTTCTCCTTTTCTAGTTCTACTCGAACTATTGCTAGGATTTTTTGATGGATTTAGAGCTTTGTTTTTATTTCTTGCAACTCATTTTCTTGCATATTTTCTTTGTTGCATTCTTTCTATAAATTTTCTTTTATTTTTTGTATTTCCTCATTCTTATATTGTAGTTTATCCTCCATGGAATATTTGTCTATTATCCCTTTGAGTTTTGATATTTCATTCTTGAGAGTATCCCTCTTTGTATTATCTTTTATTAATATTTTCTCAAGGCTATTTATTTATTTTTGTTGCTAACAACTTCACATCTAATTGGCTACTCTATAGGAACAAAGTGTATGCTTTGATGCACAAAACCTGAAGTGTGTTTATCTTTGGAACCTTAGAAATGTTATACTTTTGTATTTGGATACTGTATCATTTCATATTCAATTCTATAATTGGCTTGACCATATTTGGTTGCACAATCATATTGACAAATGCTTTGGTAATTAGATCAACACCATCATACATCCACATAGTGGTCAACTCTATTTTATCTTGTGGTGGTTGTTGCTTGGCCAACCTCTATGTGTTTGTGTAAAGAATTATTGAGAATGCTATTGGTAGATGGTTTTTAATAGTAGGGTATGGAGTGAAGTCTGAGTGGAATTGAAAAAGTATTGAAAATGGTAGGTTTACTATCATAGTACTAGATTTTACAAGGGTCTAGGTATTTGTAGTGGTTAAGGCTATTTGTGCCTCCTATGCATCTGATGTGGATCATATTGCTATAGAGAGAGTGGGAAAGTGGTTGTTTAATCAATAGATCTAGGTGATGTAGGTGGTTTATCAAGCAACGGATACTATGGTAGTGGAATTATTTCATCAAAATATAGAAATAAAGTGAATGTATGTGCTCATTTTGCTTCTAATATTGGATTTAACATTTTTGCATCTGTTAGCTGAAATTGTGCATTAGGCCAATCAATGAACTATATCATTTGTGAACTTTTCAATGGTATTTCTTACTCCTTTTTGATATATAGATGTTATTTTTTGTGTTGCTTTTCTTTGGGTTCTTCTTATGGAGATTAGAGTCTAGCCTTTTTTGCACCTATTTCTTGAACTATTATTTTCATGAATGCTACCCTTTGTGTTTTTATTGCCTTCACATATTTCTTTGTTGTCTCACCTTCACTAAATTCTGGTGTGGACTCAATGGTAAAAGTATCCCTAGATGCCTTAGCTTTTATTCCTTTTCTTCTTTACAGAGGTATTTATTCTATGCTAACATCTTCTTCTAAACCTCCTTGTACTATTAAGGGAGCTACATTTGAGGAAGCAGAAGGGGAAATTATCTTCTTCTTCATTTAACTTCTTTTCTTCATCCCATATTTTGATAAGTCCTAAGTATATCTCCCCTTTGTGGTCATTCACCCATTTTGGATACTTGGATTTAAATTATTCCTTAAACCACTTATCATAGGTTATACTTGGATTTAAATTATTCCTTAAACCACTTATCATAGGTTATAGGATAAACCTTTTTCTGGGGACTGCACTCACACGACAATATCCACCATTCTTTGATATTAATTCCCTTCCATCCTAGGTCCTCTTCAATTTTAGTTATGAAGTCCTTGTATATCCATTGCTCTTTATTCCTTTATTGATCATAAACTTTCTTATATTCATAATATTTCCTCGAGGGGGGCTTTCTTACATTTGAAAAATGTTCAAATATATGGTATTATTTTCATCATTATTTTTGAATTTCTCAATTTTAGGCTAAGGAATATGCTCGAAGGTTGGTGGCCTATTATCTAATTAGGCCAATTTATCCTTAAATTTCCCTTTTGGGTCATAATGGCACATATGAGGAATGATCAATAATTGAAGAGCATTGAAATTATCATAAAGAATCTTTGTTGATCTCCTTGTTATCATAGTTATATATTCAAACCTATAGACGTAGCGATATGTGCAAATCTTCTTTGCTTGGTATCTAAATGCTCATATGATTCATCAATGTTTTGCATAGCTCCATACCAAATATCTAATTTCTAACATAAAATGGGAACAGGTGGGAAATCCCATGAAAACCATATACCTATATAATTGTGCTCTTTGGTAGGAAATACCAATCCCCTATTTGTATTTTCTTTCCTCTTAATCTATCCATGGATTTTGAACTAAGATTGGATATTGGATCGTAGACAAAGGATAGGGTAGGGCCAAGGAATTTTTGGTTGAAAGTGATATATGTAGAAGTTTATCTAAGTATTGGGGTCCAATCCATTACTAAGCAAGGTTGGTTGTTATTATTTATGAGGATGATGTTGTGTAGATTTTTAGGCATATAAAATAGGAAAATATATGTTAAAATAATGAATAATAGAATTTATCACCTTCCCTTAGTTTTAGGGCTACCTGCTAACTATGGATTTGAAAGCTTAGGAATTAGGACCAATCAAAGAGCATAGGATTAGAGGCTATGGTCTTCTCATAATTTATTACATTATTCACCATATAATCCAAGGACAATTTATAATAATACATCAACTCATCAAAATATAACCCTAATATTATTGACAACATGGACAATAAAACTTGTAAATTATCTTCAAAACATGTGAGCTTTATAGGGTTTTATGGGAAATCACTAAGGGCTTTTCCCAAGCATAAATTCAGCCACAACGTGAAATTTTGCCTTTATACATATTTATTATATTCAACAATGTTAATATGCTTGAGATTCATACCTAATTGTTCACCCATTATGAATACCTTTCTAATGGTTTCTTCATTGATGGTGAACAACGAGTGCTTTAATGTATTGCATATTGTTGCAGTCTCAGAGTCATAGTATTTTACAACCACCTTCATGAGTTCTAGATAAGGATGGGAAAATATGGGAATGTGTCTCAATAAGAAAGAATTCCATGAGGAAGCTTCAATTATGCTAGTAGACAATTTTACCCATGCCTCCGACCCATATCAAAAGCTTTTCCATTTTGCTTTGATAGTAATGATAGAATCATGTATGTTGTCTAAATTTTGTGGTCTTCTACAACTTCTATCCTTGCTTCCCTCTGGCCATTTTTCACTATATTACAACTATATAACCTTTCTAATTAACAAAATGCTTCACATAACATGGCAAAAATTTGATATATTTTCCCATTTTGAGCAATTCCATGAATACCCATTTCTTCATATTGGCCCTATTTTATAGCAAAAAATACCCTCTGTGGATGGCCATTACTAATTAAATATTGAATATTGTGCATGTTGAGCTTTTACAAGAAATATTATCTTGGGATTGCAAGTCCAAGTAGTTGTTAGCAGTGCATGTACCTTTTTATGACTATCAACCTAGACCAATATATTACGGTAAATTCAAATCTTGTAGGCTACCTAGCATAAACCTTAGCTAATAAAAATGCTTAAATTTACAAAGCACTTCGACCACTATTCTAACTATGCAACTATATACACATGTTATTATTTACATATGTACACAAAAACAAGCACACTCCTCTATGCACAGTGTTTTAAATCTTGATCATTTATCAAAACTAAAAAAAGGCAACCATTCATATCTTGCATCTCGTATGCATTTAATTCCTTATTTCCCAAGATTAGATATGGGCTAGACTAGAGTGATTCTAGTTTTTCATGCTTTCTAGGCTTAGCTCGGTCTAAATCCTATTTTAGCACTAAATATTCCTCTGTAAAGGATTTTAATAATCATCGTTTGTCAAACTACCATTTGACCACTATATGATGTTGGAAATAATAATTATAGGCCCTTTCTCTACTTTCCTCTAATAGCATCAGTTCTAATAGTCACCTTTTAATTGGTTTAGAATCTTGTAATTGTGATTGGTCAATGAAGTTTAGAGCAGGCAACTCTAGTTTGATTGGTAGAATATCTTATTTTATATAAACTAAAGAATAAGGCATTATTTTCAAAGCTATTTTGAATGTTATTCTATCTATACATAATGCTTGGTTCAACATTAGATGCTAAATTTTTTTATTATTATCCACATTAAATTCTTGTTGGTGGATTTTGCTAACCAATTACCTTAAGGATAATAATTTAAAGACACTTTATAATAAATGGCATATGTTTTTAAAAAATCCATTGTTTTGGATCTACTAAAAGCTACAACATTATCAAAAACTATTGTTGTAGGGATGTCAAATCTAGTGATCAGTCTCTCCAAAAATTCTATTACTATATCTTGATAAACATTCTTAGTTGCCTCTAATTCAAACCACCTAGTGAAATAATCAGAAGTTATCACCATAAATTTATGTTTGATAGAGGAATTTGGATTGATTACCCCAATAAAATCTAATCCCCATTGTTGGAAATGATCCTCTACTATTATTAGTTGTAAAGGCATGGCTAGTTTTTTTGCTTGTATCGATAAAGCTTTAACACTTATCACAAAAATTATTAATTTTAAAAGCATAAAAAATAGGGTAGGCCATTAATATCCCAGTCTAATAATCTTAGCAGTCATTGTTTATCTATAATAGTATCCTCCTAAGAAGCTAACATAAAATTCGTTTAAAATCTCTTCTATTTTTTTGTTATATGCATTTTAGTAATACACCATCAGTTTGTTTTGGTATAATATGAAATTTATAAATTTTTATTTTAATTATTATAAATTTAACCTAAACCTTTGAGAGGTTGTAAATTTATCTAGACATCTCTTAATTTTAAGGAAATAGTTCAATTGCTCCAACCAAATACTTTGTTTAGTTGGGCCTCTTTCGACTGATATGATTCTTCTTGTTCATTAAATAAGATGTAGTCTAGAGCTACGAAGTTGGATAATACTTCACATGATGCTCTTCCCCTAACTAGTTGGGTTGACTTAATATCTGTCATATTCTTGTATCTTTATGATCTAGCTTGCCCATTTTGTGTCAAGTTCTCCTTGCACTACAAAATTTTGGGCATCCAAGGCACTACGTACACCAATGTTGTACTCTATGATACATGATACCTTAGATTTTCAATTATTTTATCAAAAAAATATTTTTTCTATGAAATTGCACCTCTCTTCATGATCTTATAGAGTTTGGCTCAGGAAAGCAATAGGTCGCTCATTATGATCTATATATTTTTGAGTAAGGATAGGGGCATAGCTTTCTTCTAGTCCAAATGTATAGAGGATGAAATCCCTCTTATAGTATATATTAGCTAATAATAGAGCTTTAGTAATATATTTTTTTATTTTCATGAAGGCTTATCTTATATCTTCTATCCATGTGGAATTTTTTTACTTTTTGAGCATCTTTGTCATAGACTTGACTATTTGGAAAAAATCAGAGATAATTTTTTTGATGAAATTGATTTGTCCAAAAAATGATTGTAAACATTTCTTACTCTAAGGTAGGGGAATCCATTGTATTGCTTTGACTCTATCTAGATTAATAAATAAAAATTTCTTAATACTACATGACATAGAAGCTTGTCTTCATGGACAACTTAAATTAACTTCCTCGGGTTTAGAGAAATCCTAAATTCTCTATATTTTTGAAATACCATATTGATATGTTCAACGTGCTTCTCATTTTGATGTGATAAGACCATCATATAATCAAGATAGATAAGTATGATCTTGTTCACAAGCTCACAGAAATATAGGTCCATATCCCTTTGGAAGGTAGTTCTAATGTTTGTTAAGTCAAAAGGTATTCTCTAATAGGTAAAGGTCCCCCATTTAGTTGTAAATGCTATCTTGTATTGGTAATCACCTTAAACCCAAATTTTATTGAATATTTAGCAAAAATAACTTTCCTTCTCTAGAAATTGTATGTTGTATTTGATCAATCTAAGGTAAAGGGTAGTTATCCTTCAATGAAGCTTTGTTCATGTTTTTGAAATCCATGTAGAGGTGGATGTCTCCATTTTTCTTATTGATTGGGAATAGGTTGGCCAACCAAGTTGAGTGTTTGATTGGATAAATGATATTTTTATTCAATATATTTAGCAATTCTTACTTCATTAGTGCCTCAATTTTATGATTTACAGGCATTTGCTTCTGCTAAAATGGCTTGACATTTGGTAGTAATTCTATGGTTGAAGAACACAAGCTTATACTAAGAGGGGGGGGGTGAACAATATAAGACCTCTTTTTACTTTTTCCTTTATACTTCAAAATAGTAAAGCAATATACCCAAAGCAATATCAAAGCAATGCACAATATCATCCACAAAGTGACACCAATTTTAACGTGGTTCACCCAGAATGGCTGGGCTACGTCCACAAAACTTTTCTCTAAAAATTATCTCAAAGTTCTTTGGGAATCCTTCCCAATTACAATGTTTATGAGCCTCGGCCCAAAGGAGATACCTTCCACCAATCAGAATTTATGAGCCTCTGCTCAAAGGAGATACCTTCCCCCAATCAGAATTTATGAGCCTCTGCTCAAAGGAGATACCTTCCCCTCTAATCTAGAAATGATCCCTCAAAAGATCAACTGCCTCTACCTCTTGCCAGCACGTGGAACTCCTTTCCACTGAAGACCTCCTGTCCTCAATGCTTAGCCTAAGAGACCTCTGCCTTCTATGATCACGTCCACAACAGCTTAGCAACCTGTACCAAACACAATCAGTCGGTCTAGTACAAGTCTTCCTCTGTCTGTCAGATCTGTCCTACTTTTGAACAAATAAATCCTTTGCATACAAGCCTTCTAAAATACTTGTCAAATTTCCTCAGGTTCTTATCATAGAACCAATGCACCTCTGTCCTCAAGTTCTCTGTTATAACTATCAAACTCAGATCACAAGTCCTCTGCTAGGACCTATCCAAATCTGCTCACAAGTCCCCATCGAAACCTGTCTAAAAACTGCTCACAAGTCCCCATCAGAACTTGTCCAAAAATTGCTCACAAGTTCCCATCGTAACCTGTCCAAAACTGCTCACAAGTCCCCATCGAAACCTGTCTAAAAACTACTCACAAGTCCCCACTAGAACCTATCCAAAAATTGCTCACAAGTCCCCACTAGAACCTGTCCAAAAACTGCTCACAAGTCCCCACTCGAACCTGTCCAAAAACTCAACAAGCTCACCAAGAAAAACTTTCTTAGTAGGAAATCACAAAATGAATTGTTAGAGACCCAATGTGATTTGTCAAACTCATATAAGCATAAAGCGAATTGTTAGAGACTCAATATGTTCTATACTCAAATCCCAATCTCAAAACTCAACTCAAATCAACTCAGCTCAATCTCAATATCAAATCCGAAAACTCAACTCAATATCTGAAATGGATAGGATAGAATGTTTTCTTTCAAGAACATGAAACCCCAACAATTGCCAACTATGCAAAGAATCACATAACAATGATACTCATGTTCTTTTCACCATCAATTAGGGTTTCAACAACAATGCTCATCAAACAAGGTTTAGTCAACCAACACCATTCAACTCAACATCAACCTTGAAGCATTCAACCAATCATCACAAGAAAAGGAAACAAGTAGAAATCCTTTTCCCTCCAAATATATTTGAACAAAACAACCACCAACACAATATCACCAAATGCAAAGAATAACTTGCTCAAATCAACTCAATGGAGTAAGCCCAATATCATGAATCAAGTAAAGCAATAACTTGATCAAACAACCTCTATGGAAGAAACTCAACCATCAAACTCAAAACAGCCAACCAAGGGTTCCACCAACTCAATGCAAGTAGCTAGACTCACAAATATAAACCCTAGTGCACAAAGCTTCCACTATCTCAAACTAGAAATTATGCATTCACCAAAAACTCTCCTTAAGGATAACAATGCATAAGTAGTCTTCAACAAACCAAAAAATAGGATTTACACCTAGCCAAAGGATACCTAGTAGAATACCTTTTCACTCCAACCTTATTTCAGAAAACATACACCAATCATACTCATAAGAAGAATGTGCCCATACCTTATTGGAGTAGAAGATAATTGAACCTTCAAGTTGTCACCACACACAACTCTCAAACTTCCAACCAAGTTAGGGTTAGAATAAAAAGAAATGAGCAATAATATAAACTTCCTTTATTACACCTTTTAGCTCCACTTCTTTAAACACAACCACCATAACATGCCAATAAATCAACAATCACAGACTCGCACCTTATACCTCCATTTTTAATTTTAGCATAGAAAAGAATAATCTTAAAAATACATCCAAAGAAATATGCCCTTATTTATCCTAAGCTTTTATTCAATGCTAATCACAAAAGCCAAAACTCATAAAATTTAATCACACCTTATAAATCGCTGTCCAAGAAACTCCGAATTTTGTGGCATAAAGACGTTTTAATAAAAACATGTGTTACTCTAGCAAAGCACCCCCGCGAGACTCAAAATGGTGACCTCCGAAAATACAGTGCCCAATAGTAGCCTTCACTACCACTAGCCCACGTGGGCTTCAAAGTTCACAAGTGAACTTCCCTCCACTTCACCCTCGAAAAAACTCTTGAAGACTTTTCAACCACACGTGCTTCTAAGTCTTCCTTCGATCGTAGCGAATACAGAGCACAAACACCGCAAATTGCATTCAAGGAATTTCAAATTAATTAGCCTTCCAACCTTAGGATTTGGAGAATAAATAGTCTCTTTGAAGACACCTTGACGTCGGCGGAAATAAAGACCATTTCGAAATTAATCAAAAGTCTTTTCAAAAAGGGTTTAAAAACCCTTAAATATTTTTAATAAATTAAAAATAATTTCTCCCTTAATTAATTAAAACCTTGAAGGGTTTTAAATAATAATTAAATAAATAATAAAGAGAACCTCCATTGGTTTTAATAAAAACCATTTAACTTGGTTTTAATAAAAACCCTATCCAACTTGGTTTTAATAAAAACCGGTTTGGTTTTAATGAAAAACCCTTGCCAATGGAATCTCTCCGGATTCTCTTAAAAATATTCTCTTGGAATATTCCACCTTTGAAGCCAACACATCCTCTTAACATTAATGCCATTTCCTTTTGACATCAATGACAACTCATAGACAAGAAGCTAGGATCTCAAACCCAAAATTTCCAACAATCTCCCCCTTTGTCATTGATGGCAAACCATGCTTCTCAACAACACATAAACTCAACATAAAAAACTCCCCTTGTCTTGAGGCTCTCCCCCTTACTCAAATATCTCCCACTTTGTCATCAATGGCAAAGGGCAACCTTTGGGGCTCGGGACTAAGAATGAGCGTCTTATCTTAGTCCCTCCCCCACCTCTTGATGAGGTGATTAATTCTTGGGTGGGAGTAAAACTCCCATTAGGCACTGATCATCATCAGCGTCTATAACTTCCTTTCCGGGCCTTATCTTGAACTATTTGTCCATATTCCTATTCCTATCACTATTGTTGTTCTTGTTCTAATCCCTGTTCTTGTCCATGCCTTGATCCTTGGACCTGATCATGCCACTGTTCCTGTTCCTGTATTCTGGAATTTCATCTCTACACTGTCTGATTGTGTGACCTTCATTGTTGCACTTGAAACACTTGATGATGTTGTTTCTCTGAGGTAAACCTGGTCTTTGAATCCACCAGTTCTGACCAAACATGTTCTGATAAAATCTATTTTGGCCAAACCTGTTTTGACCAAACCTGTTCTGACCAAACTTGTTCTGGCCAAACCTGTTCTGACCAAACCTGTTCCTGTTATTTGCCTTGCAATAAACTGCCTTGTGCCCAAACTGTTGACAAGAGTAGCAATACCCTTGAAATTAAATAGCACTTCTGAAACTATCATTTACCTCCTTCACTTGACCCATGCAATGTGAAGCCATGTGACCAAACCTGTGACAAGCAAAACATCTGCCTTGAAACTTTCCTTTAATTGACCTCTTAGGTTATGAAAACTTCTTCTTCTCATTCTAAATTCTGTTTTCTATTTTTTTGCATCTATCATTCAAGGACTCCTTTTCTGAAATACTTTCCTCATCAGAACTCTCTTCCTTTTGGAGTCTCTTACTAGACTCTCCAACTTGTTCCTTGTATGGCTTAACAAAACCAAGGCCTGTTTTATCTATTGTCTTTCTTTGACCTTTGATGAGTGACTTAACCTTTTTGGAGCTATCTTGAAACCTGTAAAGCTTATCCTTGTACTCTTTAGTTTCCTATTTCAAAGAAGCCATTTTCTGTTCTAACTCACTATACTCAAGAACCTTAGACTCTAACTCATCCTTGAGTTCTTGTGTCTTAGCCATAGAGAAGTCAAGACTTTCTATAAGATCATATCTCTCCATACAAAATTCATCTAAATTATCCTTGAGTCTAGCATTCTTCTTTCTTTCCTTTTTCAAAGCACTAAGAGCATTAATAAGTTCACCTTCAAGATCTACTTCACCTTCCTCTATATCTTCCTCTATTTGTTTGCTTTTTGAATCATCAAAGCCTTTTTCAGATTTCTTATCACTATAGGTGCTACCCTTTTCAAAAACCATACATGCATCTTCCTTATAATATTCTAAAACATCCTCATACATACTAAAAACCAAATCATTATTTGTGCAATCATCCTCAAGGTGACCAAAATTTCCACATCTAAGACATTTCATGATAATGAATCTATGTTTCAGTTCTTCCTCTTTTTCTGATATGAACAAAATCTCATTTTCATTATCACTTGAAGAACTTTCACTATCACTACTAGAACACTTACTTGCTTTGTCTAGGTAGAAACTCTTCTTGTGCTTGTGAGAATACCTCTTTCCTTGATTGTTGTGCTCATCTTTGTTTTTCCTGTGATGCTTGTGCTTTTCAGAATCCTTGCTCTTAGAATCCTATTTATCTTCATCACTTTCATTCTTGGGAATAGTACAGTCAGTAGCATAATAACCAAATTTTCCACAATTGAAACATCTTATATTTTTCATACTTTCGTGCTTTCTAGAGAACTTGCCTTTCTTGCTGTAATATGCCTCTTCATCACTAGAAGACTCATCACTATCTTGAAGTTGTTTACCCTTGGAATTCTTGGTAGCCTTGAAAGCTACCTCTTTCTTGACATCAACCTTCACTTGAGTTCTCAACTCAAATGCTGCAAGTATACTATGGAGCTCATCCTTTTTCAACTTATCCAAATCTTTAGCTTCCTCAATAGCAAAAATATTTTCATTAAATCTATTAGGAAGAGATCTTAAAATCTTATCACAAACATCATTTTCAGCAAGCTCAAGACCTAAGTCTTTCATGGAGTTAACAACCTCATCCATACGAAGCATGTAGTCACTAATATTTTCATCATCATTCATCTTGAGTTGTTCAAACATACCTTTGAAGTGTCTCAAATTGGCCTTTTTGACATTTGTATCACCTGTATGAACCACCTTCAATCTGTTTCCACATTTCACTAGTTGTCTTGCAGTGAATCACTTTGGTGAGATCTTCTTTATGTAAGCCTTTTAGGATTGCATTCATTGCTTTTGAATTGTTGTGATGTAGGAGCCTTTCTTCTTTAGTATTAGGACCATGTTCAGGAATAGTGTACTCATCTTCAATCACTTCCCAAACCTCATTCCCAAGTGCCATTAGATGAACCTTCATCCTTGCACTCCAAAGACCAAAATTTGACCCATCAAGAATAGGTGCTGCATTGCCACTTGAATGATCCATTGTGTTCTTTACTAGCTTTTCCTTCAAGTCGTTAAACTTTTCGAAGGCACCTTCTTTGATACCAATTGAAGAACACAAGCTTATACTGAGAGGGGGGGTGAACAAGTATAAGACCTTTTTTTACTTTTTCCTTTATACTTCAAAACAGTAAAGCAATATACCCAAAGCAATATCAAAGCAATGCACAATATCATCCACAAAGTGACACCAATTTTAACGTGGTTCACCCAGAATGGCTGGGATACATCCACAAAACTTTTCTCTAAAAGTTATCTCAAATTTCTTTGGGAATCCTTCCCAATTACAATGTTTATGAGCCTCGGCCCAAAGGAGATACCTTCCCCCAATAAAAATTTATGAGCCTCTGCTCAAAGGAGATACCTTACCCCAATAAGAATTTATGAGCCTCTGCTCAAAGGAGATACCTTCCCCTCTGCTCTGGAAATGATCCTCCAGAAGATCAACTACCTCTACCTCTTGTCAGCATGTGGAACTCCTTTCCATCGAAGACCTCCTATCCTTAATGCTTAGCCTAAGAGACCTCTGCCTTCTATGATCATGTCCATAGTAGCTCAGCAACCTGTACCAAACACAGTCAGTCGGTCTAGTACAAGTCTTCCTCTATCTATCAGATCTGTCCAACTCTTGAACAAATCAATCCTCTGCATACAAGCCTTCTCAAATACTTTTCAACTGTCCCCAGGTTCTTCTCATAGAACCAATGCACCTTTGTCCTCAAATTCTCTGCTAGAACTATCAAACTCAGCTCACAAGTCCTCTGCTAGGACCTGTCCAAATCTGCTCACAAGTCCCCATCGAAACCTGTCCAAAAATTGCTCACAAGTTCCCACCGAACCTGTCCAAAACTGCTCAGAAGTCCCCACCGGAACCTATCCAAAAATTGCTCACAAGTCCCCACTAGAACCAATCCAAAAACTGCTCACAAGTCCCCACTGGAACCTGTCCAAAAACTGCTCACAAGTCCCCACTCGAACCTGTCCAAAAACTCAGCAAGCTCACCAAGAAAAACTTTCTCAGTAGGAAATCACAAAGTGAATTGTTAGAGACCCAATGTGATTTGTCAAACTCATATAAGCATAAAGAGAATTGTTAGAGACTCAATATGTTCTATACTCAAATCCCAATCTCAAAACTCAACTCAAATCAACTCCGCTCAATCTCAATCTCAAATCTAAAAACTCAACTCAATATCTGAAATGGATAGGATAAAATGTTTTCTTTCAAGAACATGAAACCCCAACAATTGCCAACTATGCAAAGAATCACATAACAATGATACTCATGTTCTTTTCACCATCAATTAGGGTTTCAACAACAATGCTCATCAAACAAGGTTTAGTCAACCAACACCATTCAACTCAACATCAACCTTGAAGCATTCAACCAATCATCACAAGAAAAGGAAACAAGTAGAAATCCTTTTCTCTCCAAAGATATTTGAACAAAATAGCCACCAACACAATATCACCAAATGAAAAGAATAACTTGCTCAAATCAACTCAATGGAGTAAGCCCAATATCATGAATCAAGTAAAGCAATAACTTGATCAAACAACCTCTATGGAAGCAACTCAACCATCAAACTCAAAACAGCCAACCAAGGGTTCCACCAACTCAATGCAAGTAGCTAGACTCACAAATATAAACCCTAGTGCACAAAGCTTCCACTATCTCAAACCAGAAATTATGCATTAACAAAAAACTCTCCTTAAGGATAACAATGCATAAGTAGTCTTCAACAAACCAGAAAATAGGATTTACACCTAGCCAAAGGATACCTAGTAGAATACCTTTTCACTCCAACCTTATTTCAGAAAACATACACCAATCATACTCATAAGAAGAATGTGCCCATACCTTATTGGAGTAGAAGATAATTGAACCTTCAAGCTGTCACCACACACAACTCTCAAACTTCCAACCAAGTTAGGGTTAGAATAAAAAGAAATGAGCAATAATATAAACTTCCTTTATTACACATTTTAGCTCCACTTCTTTAAACACAACCACCATAACATGCCAATAAATCAACAATCACAAACTCACACCTTATACCTCCATTTTTAATTTTAGCATAGCAAAGAATAATCTTAAAAATACATCCAAAGAAATATGCCCTTATTTCTCCTAAGCTTTTATTCAATGCTAATCACAAAAGCCAAAACTCATAAAATTTAATCACACCTTATAAATCACTGTCCAAGAAACTTCGAATTTTGCGACATAAAGACGTTTTAATAAAAACGTGTGTTACTCTAGCAAAGCACCCCCGCGAGACTCGAAACGGTGACCTCTGCCAATGCAGTGCCCAACAGCAACGTTCGCTGCCACTAGCCCATGTGGGCTACGAAGTTCACAAGTGAACTTCCCTCCACTTCACCCTCGAAAAAACTCCCGAAGACTTTTCAACCGCATGTGCTTCTAAGTCTTCCTTCGATCGTAGTGAATACAGAGCACAAACACCGCAAATTGCATTCAAGGAATTTTGAATTAATTAGCCTTCCAACCTTAGGAGTTGGAGAATAAATAGTCTCTTCGAAGACACCTTGACGTCGGCGGAAATAAAGACCATTTCAAAATTAATCAAAAGTCTTTTCAAAAAGGGTTTAAAAACCCTTAAAGTATTTTTAATAAATTAAAAATAATTTCTCCCTTAATTAATTAAATAATTAATTAATTAAAACCTTGAAGGGTTTTAAATAATAATTAATTAAATAATAAAGAGAACATCCATTGGTTTTAATAAAAACCATTTAACTTGGTTTTAATAAAAACCCTATCCAACTTGGTTTTAATAAAAACTAGTTTGGTTTTAATGAAAAGCCCTTGCTAATGGAATCTCTCCAAATTCTCTTAAAAATATTCTCTTGGAATCTTCCACCTTTGAAGCCAACACATCCTCTTAACATTAATGCCATTTCCTTTTGACATCAATGACAACTCATAGACAAGAAGCTAGGATCTCAAACCCAAAATTGCCAACAATGGTATGCTCAATGGTATCTTTGTTGTAGATATTTAAATCATCATAAATCTTGTCAATGATATTTATGTATTCTTTGTAAAGATTTAGTATTTTATACACTTATTCCTTTGAATATTTCATACCAACCATTAGACTCTTTTCAAGATCTAGTTGAACCTATTTGAAATACCTCTTTTTAAGATCTAGTTGAACCTATTTAAATCATCATAACTCTTCTAAATGATATTGATGTATTCTTTGTAAAGATTTAGTATTTTCTACACTTATTCATTTGAATATTTCATACCAACCATTAGAATCTTTTCAAGCTCTAGTTGAACCTCTTTGAAATATTGTTCATCAATTTTCATTTTTTGGCCAGTTGGTCAATCACTGCTATCAAAAAGACTCTCAAGATGACTAGTCCCTTAGGAATGTGGTTGTTCTTCAACTAAACTATTTCATCCTTGTTGAATTCTTCCACGACATCTATGCAATCTATCTCCTTAATAAATAAATCCACTATTTGCTTATCATTTTCAAATACTTTCCAAAAAGACTCCTTGTTTGGAATTGATGTCTTGAATTCTAATTTTATAGATTTTGGAATTTTTCTTAAATTAGAGGATGGAAAAATTTTGGCTCCATAAGAGGCCAATGCATCAACTTGCACATTCAATTACCTAGGAATTATGTCTATGTTGAGTGCATTAAATCTTTCAAATAGGTCCCAAACCCTGTATTGGTAAGATTTAAGAAAATATTGATTATCGTTGCATTTTTTTTACTTGGTCTACCACTATTTTTGAATCTCCATAAATACTTAACTACTTGATCCCTATATTTTCTACTTCCTTGATACTAATGCATAATGCTTCGTATTTTAATGCATTGCTTGTTTTCCTCCGAGTTAGCCTATAGGATAGTATTTTAGTTACTCCAGAGGTTGAAATCAACAAAATTTCTACTTTGACACTATTTTTGCATATGGACCCATCAAAATTGAGCTTCCAAATTTTATTCTACTGAGGATGTTTTCCTTTATGATTGGAGGCTTTTTATTTTTTGGATTAGAAATAGTATAAGTGCCATTACCTATTTCAACCATAGCATTGAAATATTTGAGTGAGAATTGATCTTTAGTTTGTAATTCTTCAAATATTTCCTTCACTAAATCAATTTCTTTACTTATCACACCGACACTACTATCTACCTGAACTTCATCCTCCACTCTCTCTATCAAGTATGTAGATGGATTTTTGAGAGTATTTAATATTTTTGCCCTTGTGGGGAATTTCCATGTGTGAGTAACCTAAAGGTAGATATACACCCATCTTCATAGTGAATTCTTAGAATAGACACATACCAAAATAGGGTTCCAAATCCATAACCACTACCTCTTGTATCATTATTATTTGAGGCATCATGTGCATCACCATAGGAATATCTTTTATCATCCCTACTATATTACTAGAGTTCCATCCAACTACAACACTTCTTTATTGTAAAGCATATATTCCATACTCATCTCCTCACATATTATTTTTGGTATCAAATTTATTGCTCTAATTTCTACCATTCAATTATTCACAACCTAGCCTTCCATATGCAACGACATATAGAAATATAGTGGCCTATTTTTACCTGTTCTAGAAGTTTTGGCTTGTACCAATTTTTTTTTAAGGTATTGCTTATCCCCTGGTCTTATAGACATTAATAAAGCTCTTAAGAGGTTGATTTAACCCAAAATTATCAATGCATCATACATGCTAGCTTTGGATGGCATCTTCTTTAGCTCTTCCACTATGATGAAGTTAGAAGCTTTTGAATGCCCTTTTTTTTACCTTTTTGACTTAGTGAACTTCTTTTGGTATTCTAGTGTAGCCTTAATCCTTTGTCATTTGGTTATATAAGGGTATCAAATTTAGTTCCTAGATTATTCCTATATTTTCACCTCCTTTTCATACATTGAATTAGGTCACTCCCAAGGAGGTTCTTGCATGGGTTATTATTTTGGTAGGACCAGGTGAGGTATCCCCATTTTTGGGTACTTGTTTTATTGGGCCAAAAATTTAAATGGATTCAGTTATTTGGGGTCAACCTACAAAAGTTAATTCCCTAATTGCATCAGTATTGAGATAGGTTCTTCTAGATACACTTCTCCTTGTTGCACCATCAAAAATATTCTCATACTCCCATAACATGTTAAATTGACCGAAATTTTCCCTTTGTTCCTTCTCGAGTGTATCTTTCTATAATTGATATTTTTACAACATTCATATATTTTCCCCATGCAGGTCATTGCAAAACAAAAGCCCCTATAGTTTGTTTCTATGACAGATGTATAAGGGGATTCATATTTGTTGCTATACATTGTGGAAGTTTAGATCTAGTATTTCTAGTAGAATAATCTTAATATTTCACCAATTAGGGAAATCTCCTAGGTTGGAAGTTTCTTTCTACTTCTCTCCTCTTCATGGTTGTGATCTCATTGATCAAAATTTTCAATGTTGTCATGATATCATTCATGCTAGCATCTTTAGGATCCAAAGTAGGTAGTGTTGGTGTAAGGGCATAGGCAATGTAGGAAATTTTTGTGTAGGAACTAGGGCTACATTAGGAATATGAGTGATTATAATTGATGCCTGATGTTCAATATTCATCTATGGGAGTTATAGATAGATTGGAATGGCATTTCTTGGAGGATGTATGTCTATTTCTATTAAAGTACTCTTTGCTACTATAAGTGCTTGATATATTTATTGGAATGTTATAACATTATATTGGTGGATCATCAAGCTTAAATCTAAGTTCAAGGTCCTAAGTTAATAATACAATACCTAGGTGTTTGTTGGACTCATTTCATGTAGCACTCTTTTCCATGTTTTGCTAAATTTTATGTTAAAATCCATCACTGCTTATTGAATTGACAAAGTCACCAGGTGATTGGAAAATTATTTACTAGAGCATAATATCACCACGATTCCACTCAATTAGGAAGGTGAAATTCATGACCCATTGGGTGTGCCAAAAACTCTTGGTTCACACAGTTGGTATTTAGATTTGATCCTTTGAAATAAATTTTAATGGTTTGACCCTCGTATCCCACTAAGCATACCAAAAAATCCTGCCTCACATGGTGGATATTTAGAAATATTTTCTAAGGGTGGGAAACTCATGCCACACTAGGTGTGCCAAAAATTATCGGTCCACAATTTGCCTAAGTGGATGAGTTACATCCTCAAGACCTCAACCAATATTGGAAGACCCAAAAATGTGATTTTTTGAGTCAACCTCTAGAGTGGGCCAGTTCCTATAATTCTAGATAAGAAAACAAAAACAAAAGGGGGGTTGTAGGCTGAAGTAAGATGTATAATATTAGAAGCTAATATTTTAAGTGGAACAAATTCAACAACATCAAGAGATACAAAGGATGAGAGTCTCACACTTTGAATTAAACAAGACTACATAATAGATGGACTTTACTTTATATTATAGAGCATTTAACAATATTAAGCACTAAGCATTCCTAGAACTAATGGATATCAAATCCAGGTGAGAATCCAAATATACTAATAACCTTAACATAATGAACAACTCATGTAGCTTTAATAGAAATTCTTAAATAATCAAATTGGTATACATACATGATATACGTAAGAGTCCAAACAACAATCCAATATTTATTCAAGGCATACAATATAGTCATCATACAATATGAAATTATAAATGCTAAAGATCTGACCTCCTTGAATGAGCTAAATTCAAGTATATATAGTTTTACAATGTATTTAGTGAGCTTAGCATGATTTCTTACAAAATGGATTGTAGGTATACCAAGTTAGTGGAAGATATGGCTATTATTTTTATATTATCTATGATAAAATACCTCAAGCATGTTTAGTTAATGTGTGTGGCACATAATCCTATTATGGAACTAATTTACATGATGTGCCATTATATTCTAACCATTTACTAACAATCCACTCATTTCTATTATATTAAGTCGAACAAGGATAGGTGTTTGACCATTAGTTTTCTTCAGCCATTGAAATGTTCTAACAACAATGATGCTTATGTGGCTAGTTGAAAAGTGTGACATTTCTTATTAGTATGGATTTGGATCCTCTTTTTAGAATATAACAGTGTGAGGGAATGATGATTCATGCCAAATTATTTCTCTTAATTAGATCTTAATTCATTTGTCATTCTTTCATGTAAAAATCTTTAGCCTTATTGGTGATATAAGCAGTGTTAATGGCGCATCACTTTATCCCATAGTAAAATTTTATATTTCCTCTTATTGGGTGTTGAATATCTTACTCCTTTTTTATGACTCATTGCTTTCAGAGTCTGGCCATATTATATACACAATTACTTTTTGTTATGCATAATGCTAGATGTTAGATATTATTCTAGAACCTTAGTGCTTCACTAGCAAGTGTCAAGCCTTGATTGAAACTTTTCTTTGGCACTCATTTGTCTTTACCAAGATTTTAATCTTGTGATGATGATATCATTGCTTCAAACGTCGATGCTATTGGAAATCTTGACAATTATCTTGTTGAAAGCTAAATTATTTTCTACTTTCCTACTCTTGTATGTCACATCAAGTTCCTTAGAATATTTTTTTGCTTGGGTCCTTCTTCCATACCACATGGAATTTTAGTGCAACCTTGGTGATGTTAGAATAATTTTTTGTAAAATATTTTTCAATATTTGGCTTCAATTTCATTTTTGGTAAGCTTTACCTTAATATTGGATGTCAGAGCATTAACATCCTTCACTAGTTTCCTCTTTTAAAGAATACCAAATTCCAAAATTTTACTATGCCTTTGCTGAAATTAGCATTATAAATATCTAGTCGCTTTATATTTAGCCAAAAACTATATCTAATGCTTAGGATATTGTCAACCCATGTACCAAATTTTTATAAATACTTGTCATTTGCTTTTGCTTTCTATATTTCATTATCTTGGAATTAATAGTCTAGAAAGTTTCTACTTATTGCTCTACTAGTTTTCTGGGACTATTTCATACATCTAACCATGCACACATACATTTTACACTATCCCATACTCCTCTAGTCTACTTTTTCCCTTCTCTTTATGGCTAAGTTTACCATAAGATCTTCATTTGATGCTAATTTTGCTATCTTTAAAACTATCATATGTAATTTGTTGTGTTTATGCCTTAGAAAAATGGATATATGTCTTGAAGAACATTAAAAATCATCTCATATTCCATTATTGTGGGTGTAGGTGGTGAAATTTATCTATAGGTATAACAAGGAAGAGGAATACCACATAATTTGAGACCTTGAGTAGTGAATATAGTTTAAATGTTGAGAGGAATTACCTCTAGACTAAATACAATTGAGCCTACCCAAATGAGAGGCATTCATCTTGAGGATATTAGTCACAGTAAATATGAAGAGACTGGTTATGTGAAAGCTCAAGATGAAGAACATGGAGAAGAACTAGATCAATGGTTGATTGAAGATATCTAAAAAAATGAGAAGTAATTCAAATATGGATACTTATAATATTAATGTAAGTTTAAACCTAAAAAAGTTAATATAATGGATAATTGACATGGAGATATTTTTTGACTATGAATTTATGGATGATCCAAAATAGGTCAAATTTACATGCACATAAATCAAGGGATATGCTTTAGTTTGGTGAGATCATATCCAAACAAAAATACAATAAATAGGAAAGGATAAAATCTAAACATGGGAAAAAGTTTGTATCCAAATAAAAATAAAATTTCTACCTAATTATTATTATATTGGGTCATTTATAATACTTTGAAACCTCAGGCAAAAGGATATATGAGTGAAAGAATATATAAAAGTATTCTATAAGTTGACCATAAGAGCAAGTCATATTGAAAATTATGAGGAGAAATTTTTGAGATCCATAAATGGGTTGAGGTTATCCATACAAGATGAAATTAGTTTTATTCAAATTAGAACAATAAAGGAAGCATATCAATATGCATTGAAGGCAGAAGAAACGTTGACCCACAAGAAGTAAACTAATTCTATAGGAAGAGAAAAATTCTCTAGAGGAAGAGAATAATCAAATAGTATCAAAGGATAGCATATGAAAGAAGGAGAAGTTAATAATTCTTAAAGTGATTTCAACTAAAGTACCCAAGAAAAAGGTGAATCATCAAGATGATAAGAAGGATTTGGTAGAGAAAGAGGATGCGGTTTCATTGGAAAGAGTTATAGGTGCTTGGAAGAAGAGCATAGAGCATATGAGTGTCTCCAAGCACAACATAATAGTGGGTATGGAAAGGAAGTCCATAAGAAAATTGCACAAGTATATGAAGATAGTATTACTTCACCAAAGCACATAAATAAACTAGAACAAAGAGAGTGACTTATGATGAAAAATATATTGTTAAAACCAACTAAGCAAGTGTATGAACTTCCATAAGCAAATCAAGAGTCAAGTGTTGTAAGGTCATTGTGGACAATGGAAGTATAGATAATTTAATGTCTATGGAGATGGTATAAAATATTCTATTCAAGAGGATTAAACATCCAAATTCATACACAATGTCATGGTTTAAAAAGAGACATTAAATTTTGGTGAGTGAACAATGTATGGTAGACTTAAAAATTGGTTCTTACAAATATGATATACTATGTGATTTTAAGCTTATGGATGCTTTTCATGTCTTATTGGGAATACCATGGTAGTTTTATTAGAAGGTAGTGCATGATGGTAGGGTAAACACCTAGAATTTTGAAAAAGGTGGCAAGGAGTATACATAAAGTTCATTGAAGGACAAAGAAGAAAATGTGGACAATAGTCCTATAGTTTTCTTGAATACAAATAAACAATATTTGAAAGGTTACGAGACAAAGTTGAAGCAAGAAATGGTAGTGTTGAGAGAAACTGTAAAATAAGTGTAGATAAATATAGAAATAAGAGAATAACCATGGGTAAGAGGTAATTGGCCTAGGTCACTAGTAGTAGTGATGATGAAGATTCCAATGCAATACCTCATGATTCTTTAGAGAAAGAGAAAGAGAAAGTAAATGATAAAGAGACATCAGAGGAAGATGAATGTCATAAATCCATTGATGAATAATATGAAGGCCATGATATTGAAGAACATAGTGGGAATGGATATTTTGGGTGCTTTGAAATACACACCAAAGGTATTGGTTCTAAGTTAATGAGAAGAATGAGATATGATGGCAAAGGATTGGGAAGATATCGGTAAGGTGTTAAAACACCCATAATACCAAAAATTAGAACAAATAATAAAGGCCTCAAATATTAAATTAATTTCTAACTACTTAATCACATCTAAGATAAAGCCCCGATAATAGATAATAAAAAAAAATTATCTTGAAGAAAGTAAAGCCAAGATAAGTGTAGACAATCAAAAGTTGTGCAAGATTTTGTTTAGAGAAAAGTTTTGATAAATGAAGTGATGAGGAGATAGCACCAAGGGAATATTTCTTTCAATGTAGTCCTGATATCAAATATTTTACAATCCTCAATGAAGAACTATAAATAGAATTCTCAACCAATATATAAGATGATCTTTAAAAACCATGGATATACCAAAAAATTAGATGGACACCAATAACTGGGTCAAGAGAGGGGTACGTTAAAATATAATAGAGGTAGGTGAATTAAGTTAATGCTTTCCCAACTAAGAATATAAATACCACCTAGAAGAGGAAATATTGATTAATTTTCTCAAAAATTCATTCATGAAAAAGTATGGTGATGATAGTATTAGGATTAAAAACAATTATGATATACATGTACTTCATTCAACATGTAGGATTTCTAGGAAAAATAGTTGAGACTGCTAGATCCACTAACAAACTAAAGCAACCTTCAAGAATAGATACCCCTTGCCTAGAATTGAGGATTTTTTTGACCAATTGAAGGGGGCAAACATATTCTCTAAAATTGAATTGAAGTCAAGATATTGCCAATTAAGGATACAAGAAGAAGATACTCATAAAACTACCTTAAAGACTTAGTATGGGCACTATGAGTTCATAGTGTTACCATTTGGGTTGACCAATGTGCCAACAACATTCATGAACCTAATGAACAATATATTCAGGAAGTAGTTAGATCGATTCATATTAATATTTCTAGATGATATTATGATATATTCCAAGAATAAGGAAGAGCATGACAAGCACTTGAGGATAGTGCTTGAGCTATTAATGCATTTATATGTTAATAGATATGCTAAGGATATATTTAGGTTACATGGGCTTCCTAAAGTAATAATCTCATATAGAGATTATATATTCACTTTTGCATTTTGGTAAGCTCTATATCATGCAATATACATGAAGCTAAATATCGGTTATGCTTACCATCCAAAAACTCATGGTCAAATAAAAGAGTCAACCATATTTTAGAAGACATGCTTTGTATGTACTAAATGGATCAAAAGTCTAAGTGGAAAGACTTTTTGCATATGGTTGAGTTTACCTATAACAATGATCATCATGCTACTTCAATAATGGCACATTTTGAAGAATTGTATGGTATAAGATGTAGAATACCTCTATTATGGGATAATCAAAAGGACTAGATTGTAATTGGACCAAACATGGTTTAAGAAATGGAGGAACAATATAGGATGATCAGGCAAAGGCTTAAGGAATTCGATCTTGTCAAAAGAGTTATGTTGATCTTAAGAGATCACCTAGAAAATTATTTGTGGTATAGAGAGTATTCTTAAGAGTAAAGCCCATGAAAAGTACCATCAAGTCTACCAAGTTGGATCCTAGATATGTTGGGCCATTTGAGATGATTGAGAAGATAAGCCTTGTATCCTATCATCACATCTTGCCAACCAACCTATCCAAGATCCGTAATACTTTACATGTATTCCTACTTAGGAGATATATTGTTGATCCTGATGATGTATGGAATGCTTCTAATTTGTAGGTAGCCGATCCTGTAGTGATTGAAGTAAATCCTATGAATATTTTGAAGTTCCATTCCAAAATTATGAGTAATGAAACTCTAGAACAATGTAAGGTTCAATGGGGTTGATATTCTTAAAAGAATAAAACTTGGGAAAAAGTGGTTGATATGTAGAAATATTTTTCATATTTTTTTGAAAATGAAATGTAATTTTTATTTTTGTAGGATATTGATGAAACATAGAGGATTGTGTTTAGTCTAAGGGTGGTAGTATGTCATGATCCTCCCTTGGAAAACATTTTCATATGATGGACTTATGAAATTATATTTTGTTTAATGATAGATTGAATGGTTTTATGATGATTAGTTGTTTTTTTATTGAAGAATATGATGTTGCTAATAGATTTTGCATGTTGCAAGAATAGATAATGCCATGGATGGGTAAATAAATGAATGCTAAATGTAAGGTGTTCTATGAAAGAGAAAATTACTATAATAGTCAAAACTATCTGACTCATGATGGTCATATTTTGTTCTAGTTCATGCCTTCACATTTTTTATTTATCATTTATACATTTGAATGCTTGTTATCATTCTTGAATCTTCTTGCGGTATGGGTTACTTTGGGTAGATATAAAGTAACATAGAATATTTGATTTTTACCTTCAAATAATGGTAGTAAGATGGAATGATTAATATTTTATGTTATTAGTCCTTGCAATATTAATTTACCTATGAAAATTATATTAATAAGTCTCACTTATTAATATACTTTGTGTTTGGACTTTGGAAAGAATTTTTAATGTATTATTAATTAAAATACCTATTAATAATAGGAAGAATGAAATTAATATTTTGAACATTAGACTAAATGACAACATTGGAAATTATTAAATGACTTTACAATGTTTCAATTTGAAACTAAACTTAACGAAATGGTTTGCGGGTAGTTGTCGAGTTCATTCCATGAGTGAATTCTCTTCCTTCTTTAAAATATTTATGGCACTAAGTAGAAAGATAATTTTGGAGAATTTTTGTGCTTGATAAGAGAAAGTGCAGTGCAGAGATAGTTTTGAATATCTTCTAGAGCAAAACTATCAAAGGACTTTGCCAACCTTGTTCACTCTGGTCTTCTCCAATCTACAACTTTATATATATATATAAGGTACTTTGTATCCCTTGTACCCTACCTAAGATAAATAATTTTATTTTATGTAAATAAAATAATAATTTATGGTTTTATTTAATAAATTAGATTTAAATTATGTGCTTGAAGTATAGAGGACCTTGTTGTGCAATCATAGAGGAACTAGGTAAACAAGTTTTATCCTTGCTATAACTATTTTGAGTGTTGAGATGGGATATATTACAAAGTAGGGTATGCTTAGCTTAGTTTACTCTTGGGGGAGACTAATGTGCTATGTTGGATGTATGTTGTCGACTAGGAACTAGTGAACCAAGTTACTTTATGAAACACTTTCATCCCTAATCCATTTAACATAATATCTATGATGAGTCCACTTGAGATGATTGTGAAGTGCACATACAATGAAGTGGAAACTAATCCAAATATTGCCTTCACTTGAGTCATTAGCACTGCACATGTATCACATGTATGAAGGACAATACTGGTAATGACCCTCCTAAGAAAAACCTAGAGTGGATTGACATCTACCCTGTGCATATTGTACCATACTTGATATAGATTTTAGATTTTAGTGGTCGTGAACTGATGTGAATCTTGTTCAACCACATTACTTCATTGGTTATGCTTTCTACCAATTATAGTGTGTTCAATAATTTAGCGTCGAATGGTTTTTAATAAGTTGCACTAGGTTTTTGATGAATAAAATTCAATGATTATGTTATTCCAAGTAATGCTCATAAAGCAAGTCCACCTTGGATTAATGAAAGGATATGATTGGTTAGTGGTAAATGAAGAAACCTTAGAGGCTACACATGAATTTGGATGTGATGATCTTGTATTATTTTTATTTTATTTTAATATTATTGTATTGTTAGCATGATCATAGTGCTTAATATTGAAGCCAAGGTTTATTAAACAATAGGATAATGAAATGTATAATTAGTAGGGATCTTCTCCAAATTATAAAAGTGCATCTTCTTTTCTTGTTTGTTATTAAATTTAGCTTCAAATGGAAATTGCAATGGAACGTAGGACTTTATGATAAAATATTCATTATAATTTCTTTGATAGGGATTTCTTATAGTTGGAGAAATAATTTGGATTAAAATGAAGTTATTTCTTTAAAGTTAATGTGAATCCTTCTATAGTTTTTCTAATTTTAAAATTTTAAAGTATTATTCTTTCTTTAGTGGAATTATGATGTTTTTTGAAAGAGTTGGTGATGAAATTAATAACTTTATGGGAAGACTAATTCATTATTGGAATATGAACAATCTAGTTTGATTTATTATTTTAGTTTATGAAATAATAGAGGAAGTAGGATATATATTGTATATTTATATTCATAGATGAATTGAGGAAATATTTTCTATTATAAAATATAAATGAGGGATTGAGAATGGAACCCAATAGATAGATTGGTACTTATGGGGGTTCCAATATTTTTCTATTTTTTCTTAAGTATCTGTAGATAGAAGAATGAATGTGGATTTCATTCGATAAAATTAAGGGGTTTCCTCACTATATGTAAAATGAATTATAAATATTCATGCTTTATGGGGACATAAGAATTATGGGGTTCTTATGTAATTATATTGGTATTAATGTGTGGGAAAAAGGAATAATGGGATTCCTTGTATAGATGTATTGAAGACTACTAGACTTATGCAATAAAAGTAATATTTTGTGGTTAGGTTTTTACCAAAAGAGTTTTCCAGAATAAATGACATGTTATGTGTGTATCATTTATAGATCTTGCTTGGAATATTTATATGCATGTTATATCATGAATCTTAGATGATTAGAAAATGATATCTAATAGTGTTAATGCTTTGATATTTAAGTATCACTTTCATTATGGTATGCTTAATATGGATCATAGAAATATTTATTTATAACTTATAGAGTGTTAAATGTTATAAAGAATGAAGAAGAGAGGGAGGGAGATAGAAATATAATATTCCACTCATTTGGTATTTGAAGGTTATCTTAAGTGGGTTTATCCATAGGATACTAGCTTAGCTAGACCCTAAAGCATAACATAAGAACTAAGGAAAGTGTGGTGTAACAATCTCTTAGGATTACAATGGGCACGATGGTAATAGAATTCTGAAGTGAGACCCAAGGTGACATAAGCCTAAATATCATTGTAACTAGATTTATGTGATAGAACCTCTATGGATTGTGAGGTAACCATGTGAGATATGTCATGCGAATGATAGTCACAGGAAACCAATTAACTATGGAAAAAACTACAAGAGATACAATTTTGTGTGATAGTCACTAGAAACCTCGATAGACTATTGGTCTTCCAGGTGAGAGATGTCCCACGAGTGATAGTTACCTTAATTAAACTTTTAGGGGGATGGATTAATTGAGCATAATAGTTTTACACATGGTGTAGTGGGAAAACTATAGAAGCTTTATGCTTAGGTACTAGTGGAGATCAAATGAGACTAGTTGTGGAGTTGGCATCCCTTTTGTAAAGAACGAGATAGGGTTAATCCCTATGTCATGGTCAAAATGTCCTTCAAAGGAATGTAAGAAAATAGGGAGGCCATGTGAATGTATACTTTAAGTTGTATGGCTAGTGTACAAGGTGAACCCTAGAGTTGATGTGGAAGTTTAGCCACTCTCATCCACCTAAGGGATGGGACAACATATGGAACTCGAAATGTGGTTAAAATCTTATGTTCAATCTATCTAGAATATTTTTGGTGAACCTTACTTATGTGTAAAAAACAAATCTCTCTAAGTTGGTTGGAATTGGGTTGTTATAGTTTGATTGTTTCCATTTCTAATTAAATTACAAACTTGAATGAAATACAATTTAATTTTATAATTGAAATGCAATTTGATTACATTAAAAGAGATACGAAATTTCAATAAATGGGAAAATAATTGTACATCATTTTAAAACTAAAATTGTATATTGTACAATATAAAATGGATGTAAAGATACAAGTACAAGAACTGATTTTTTTTTATTAGAATTGTATATGATTAATATAACAAGCTTCCTTATATAAAAACGTAGCTAACATGATTTCAAGATTAATATGCTAGAATGTAAAACTTTAGAGAGTCAATAGTAGTGCACTTGTGAGGGATTTTATTTAATCTCATTCAACACTTATGAGTAAATAACATTCTCTATTTTTGGTTGTTCAAATCCATCAAATTTCTAACTCTAGTTACTTATATTATAAGCTTAATCTCATAGTTTGTTTTTATACACTTTTGTATAAAGCTACATATTTATATCTATAAATTCAAACTCTCAGTATCAATATAATATCTCAATTGAAGAACTAAGATATTTTTTATTCATATAGTTGTAAATTTCTATTCATTATAGGTAGATGGAATTATTAGATTGATTGATCTCTTTATATATATATATATATATATATATATATATATATATATATATATATATATATATATAGCTTAATATCATTGTTTGTTTTTGTACACTTCGTATAAAGCTACATATTTATATCTATAAATTCAAACTCTCAGTATCAATATAATATCTCAATTGAAGAACTAAGATATTTTTATTCATATAGTTATAAATTTCTATCCATTATAGGTAGATGGAATTATTCGATTGATTGATCTTATATATATATATATATATATATATATATATATATATATATATATATATATATATATATATATATATATATATGTATGTATATATACATATATATATATATATATATATATATATATATATATATATATATATATATATATATATATATGTATATACATATATATATATATATATATATATATATATATATGTATATACATATATATATATATATATATATATATATATATATATATATATATATATATATATATGTATGTATGTATGTATTTGATGCGTACATGGGTTGGGGAATTACTAGTAAAGCTTTTTAGAAGGAAGGTTTTGGGGAGCTAGAGATATGTGACAAATACATTTTATGATTATCATGGTTTTACACTACTTTGATTAGGATATGTATAAAATTATTTTTGAATTATGTGAAAGAATTCTTAAGGTTTATTTTATAGATAATTGGGATTTATAATAACCAATTTAAATCAATAAATATTTTTTTTGGTTACCACAACTTATGTTCTTAGTACTCTAAAGCAAAATTTACCCAAAAAAAAAAAAACTTAATTAATCATGGTATGGCTTTTTCCTATGTTATATTATGCAATAAGAACCAACTATGTGTATGTCTTTATAAACATTAGCATTGGGAGAAAATACTAAAAATATTATAGCCATAACTTGCTTCCCTTTGATTAAAGAGTAGCATGATCCTTTTTGACACTATTACTTGAGGGACATTCAATTTATCTCTCTCATCATAATACAAATATAAGAAGTTCAAAAATCAACAAGAGTAAAATATCACAGTTAAGTCTATCATTATTTTTTTTGAGCTTTCAATGTGTTTCTAAAGGTCCCTAATATTCAAGAAATATAGGTGAAGTGGGAATGCGAATTATAATTAATATCTAGTATAAGTATATATCTTGGCATTATAAAAAATACCTATTTTCAAAAAAAATGTATGGTATAAACATAACCTTCAAATAATATTTTATAATTCACGAGATAACTTCTTATATAAAACTTAATTATATTTATATTAGTAATAACCAATTATGATTATAGATCACTTAAAAGAATAGTATATTAAAATAATCATTAAGAAATATTATTTTAAAATCATTTCAAAAAAAATTGAAGTCTAAAAAATACCTAAATGTTATGAACATTATAAATATATTTTTTGAATATAATGTTAAAAAAAAAAAATCCGCTCATGTAGAGGAGTTGGAGAGCAAGTGGGTAGTTAAAAATCTCCAGTTGAAATTGATAGGCACCAATTTCAAAATCTCTTCCCTCGCATGTTGCAGATATGCTATATACATAAGAAATTACAAAAAAAATAAAAATAAAAAATTGAAATTAAATTGATTACAAAAGAATTAATATATATTTAATAAAAAAAGTTTATTAAACAGTAAAAATTAATAAAAATTACTAATTCAAAATATGATTAAAACTTATATCTAAATTATAAGTAATAAAAAATAAAAATAAAAACAATATCACTATTTACATAATCATACAAAATTTTAAATATACAGTATATTATATATTTACCATCACCATGTTTAATGAGAGTCTTTATATTTATCCATTTAAATATAAGTTTATCTATCCTATTTGTGTAAAATCTAAAATAAAAATAACATTACCTATAAATTTTAGGTATTAAAAATTTGTAAATTTATTCCTTGGAAATACATGGTTGTTTAATCAATAGTATTTACCTTTATTAGTTAAGAATGTTTGTCAACCATTCTTGTTTTGAAGAAAAATAAAAGAAAAGGAAAAAAGAGTTTTATAAAATTATTAAAATTAAATCTGATATTATAGGTCGTAAAGTTATTGTTTTGTTGTTAAAATTAAATCTAAAATTATGTACAGGGTTGTAAAGTTATAGGTTTTATAAAAGGTATGTAATTATAGAGCCAATCTTCGTGATGGTGGTTGTGATTGGAAGAGATTATTAGATCATTGGTGGGAGTGTAAACGCTTAAACTAAAGAAGGGAGACCTTTTCAAAAAGGAGAGATGGAAAGTGGTTCTAACAAGAGTGTTAACTTTGAAAAAAAATATATAAAATAAAATAAAATAATTAATTAAATGAGAGTTATAATATAAATTATATATTAGTGTTTAAGTTTATATAAAAAATAAAAAAAAATTAACAAGAGGAAAAAAAAAAAAAAAAAAACTTAAGACTTTCTCTTAAATCTCAAGTTTTAAGTTTTATATATAAAATACGCTAAATAAATAAATAATTAAAAAAATCATTTTATACCAACAAAAAAAAAAAAACTGTTCTTCGTGCAGTTTAGGCTATCTGATGAGTGTTCATCCTCAACATTCAAAGCAAAGTCATAAAACAAAATTACTTAATTTATGAAAAATATTATATTTTTAGGATGGAGTTGCGTTATTTTAAAACTGACATATATAATTGTCCTACACATCCATGGTCACTAGCGATTCTTTAAGATAGTTTAAAGATACATAGATGACTATCTTAATACCTTAATACCTCAATATATATATAGTTATCATACACAAGCATCGTCACTAGCTAATAATAAAAGAGATTAAAGATGCATAGATATCTTGTTACATAACAGACTCCTTACATATAGCAAGGAATTGAGATTCATTCACAGGCCTATAAGCTGTAACATGTCTGAAGCAGATTATTTACAGTGGTTGTCAAGACCAATTAGTCTCGATTAATCAATTACACGCTCTGTATGAGGTTTGGTTTTTCAGGAGACGAAAACTGAAATTGTTAGTATGGTTTCGGTCAAAACAACCCTAAAGCTTTTACAGTTGAGGCTGAATTTTATTGATCTGATTTGAGGCACGGACAAATTCAGCGAATTTTGAACTTCCAACACAGAAATTCGTCGAATCCTGTGACACAGGATATACGAGGTTGACTCCAGTTTTAAGCCCAGAGCATGAAAACAATGCGACTTTATTTTATGTGTTCATTCAACTTTGTCTAAAGCATATAAATGTGGTCTTTTACAAAACAACTAAGCAACGTGGATATTTCTCACCGCAGTTTAGTACATATACATAAATACCTAGACACGGTTTTAAGTTCCATAGTCTGGTCGAGATTACTCAATTTGCTTTTATATTTATAGACCGCATAGCAGCTCCCACAACCGGAGATCATCGTCCCATAACATAAAATCGTCATTATGTTGTGATAAGTTGTATGTAGCATTCAAAACATCTCCAACTCCAGCTCAGCTCAGTTGTATGTAGCTTTGCTCGTGATGCTGCGAGTTCCAACTCCATCTCAGCAGTTCTCTTCTTTTGCTGATCGACTGCAATTGCATAGACTACAATTTTTTTTTTTAAATATTGCTTATATTAATACAGAAAAATCAAAATATAAGATATCACAGCAGATTACATAAATCAGTTCAAGAACATCCAAACATGCGACTTGTCCTGAGCAGAGCAGTGCAGTCTTTGAGATCTTTGATTATAAGCTTTTTAGAGGCTCTGGAACTGAATATCAATAACATCATTGGACACAATCTTAGATACGAGAATAACTTCATCTCGAATAACTAAATTGCATCTTGCCTTCCAAATAGCATACAAAGTCGATGCTCTGATAACAGTCCACACCCCCCTAAGATGCTGAGGGCAGCCAAAGGCATCTCCCAAAAGAACCAATTTCCAACTCCACCTATCACCTAGGATAGGATAATAGGTCCACTTCAATCTTTTCCAAACATTCCTTACTACACTACAATCCCAAAAGATATGTTTAACAGTTTATTTTTTGTCACAACTACTGCAGAGGTTTGAGATATTCATCCACCTTGTCAACCTTGTCTTGCAATGGATACCTTGGAAAATAAGCATCCAAAGAAAAACCTCGAGCTGAGCAGATAATCAGAATTTCCAAACCTGCTTTAGCCTCTTCTTCCACTTCTTCTTGAGACATACAATGTCCCAATGTTAGGATACACATAGAAGTCTTAGGCAATCTAGTTTTATAAATCTTAGTGGATTTGTAAGAAATGATGCTCTCCTAAAAGTTCCACCTCTAGTCACACCAGATAGGGCCAGGAAAACCACCATTTACCTTATAATGTTGTTCAAAGAGAAGAAGAGAATGAATCTGAACAATAGCATCAATGTCAAAAGCTTTCACCTTTAACTTATTGTAAAGATCCTCCCACTTAATCCAATCAATGGCTCCTAAATCCCACAGATCAACCCATTTCTTAATTCCCCTCTTAACCAACCTCTTGCATCTAATATGAGGAAGGTTCAAGGCATACACCCCATTGTATTTCCACATCCAAATAGACTTATATGGAATCACCTACCATCTACTCTCTTCCATATAGGCCCAATAAACCGCAAAGCCAACCATATTTCATGCCTCCCAGATCCTCTTAATAAGGATACAATTCCATATTTTAAATTGAACATGATGACCCACAATATCCTCAATATGAAAATCTCCCTTAACACCATCAACATGAAGATAATTATGAATTCTATATCTCAAGACACTTTGCCAAGGATCATCACCTTCCAATGCTCTGACTACCCATTTGACTGCCATCACCTTACCATGCATCTAAATGTCCAAAATACCTAGACCACCTTCCTCAGGAATAATGCAATAGTTCTAAGAGATAGAGGGCATCCTCTTAGAGCCATAAAAATTAGACCAAATAAAGCCTCTAATAAGCCTTTCAAATCATCCGAACTAAGAAGCATTGGGAAAACAACACGAATAATAGTAAATATGACAAGATTGTAATATTTTTCTAACAATAATTATTCTACCAGAAAATGGTACGACCTTATTTTTATAGAACTAAATTTTCATTGCAAATCTCTCAAGACACCAATCCCACATGCCTGTCAAAGAAAGGGTCTTGCCAAATAGGATTCCACGGTATCTAACAATTTTACCATCCTTCACATACTGCCAACCAGGAGAGAAATTATCTAGAAGAGTGTCACTGCCAATCAGTCAATTGTCGGATTTTTCTTCACTAATGATGGCTCCAGAGGCTTTGCAAAACTGCTCCAAGCAACCTTTGACATTATGCAATGAAAAGGTATCCAACTGAAAAGAAAGAAGGAAATCATATGCAAAATGATTATTCAGAACAGGACCTCCAGGAGTATCAATCCCTTTGATTAAATCCACACCTCTCTTCGATTCCAACATATAACCCAAAGCATCAACAGTGATGACAAATAGAAGGGGAGAAAGAGGGCACCCTTGTCTAATGGACTTGAAAAGACTTATTTTATTAGTGAGCTTACCATTAACTACAACTTGAATTCAGAGCTTACCGTTAACTACCACTATGTTAGTAATATATGATACATGAATTATCAATTATTTAAAATGGAAATAAGATATATCATGATTTGAATACTAACACCCAATTTTAAAAATTTATTTTGGTGGGATCTATATGGAATGTTAGATCTACATTTTGGATGTTGGATGTCGGATCACTTTTGTCTGATGCAGGATTAGTTCTTTGTGGGGGAGACAATTTCATTTATGTTCTTCTTTTATTTTCACCGAATATCCTTATGACCAAATATAGGTTTGGAGTCCCTTATAAAACCCCATTGTAAAAGGTTTTCGAGCCCTTTCAAAACCCCATCTTCCACCAAATAAAAAAAAAATTATGAGTCTATTTAAAAAAAATCACATCTTTTGTAAATTATATTTAAAATTAAAATATCGATCTTTTTATAAAGAAAAAACACACACTTATAACATTATATAAGATTGAATAGATCATATTTTGAAAATAATTTCATCAATAACTTTTAATTATATGTTTCATAATTAGAAAATAGAGGAGTTATATATACAATAGCCTTCCCTTGTAGCAATGGAGTTACGGTTCATTAACACCCACAATGTAATATCTAGTTTAGTTTTTAATTACATGCACTAGACAACATGATGACAATAGCCAATATGGAAAGGGTAAAATATGGTGCTTTGATGTTATATGGTGCATATTCCACTTGTACGACATGATGCAACTTCCACTTATAAGACATGATACAACTTCTACTTGTATAGACACATTGCAACTTCCACTTGTAGGACATGATGTAACTTCCACTTGTATGATGCAAATTTCACTTGCACATCATAATGCAAATTCCACTTATATGGTTCCATTGGTATAGCCTGATAACACCCACTTGAATAATTAGTTGCTAAATATATAATTGACTTGAACAACCAACCCTAACTTCCACTTGTATGACACAACAATATTCATACACACTATAATTCACCTACAATCCTACACTAAAAACTAATCTATGCAACCTACAACATATTAATGTAAGAACTAATTCAAGGTGGAAAACTAATTTTATTACCAATATGTGATTTGATCATATATTACATCATGTTGTCTTTTTTCTTGGATCCTATGCATAAATAAGTAATTAGAACCTCTACCTTAACTTTCTTTCTTCTCCTTCCATTATGCAAGTCTCCCTTTCTTATCTTCTCTTATTCTTTTATACATAATGATGATGGTTATCCAAAAATCCACATGGAATAACTACACACAACTATTATATTAACAAATATTAATATAATAAAAATTAATTTTTTGGGTAAGAGGAAATGTTTCATGATCAAAAGCTCATAAATATTTTTCAAAAACCATAATTAAGATTCCATACTTTACATTCTTGAAAGAATTCACTCATATCACTACTTCAACTAGTTGCACTAAATGAAAAATGGTCTTTAAGTATGGTTTCTAAATACCCTTAAATACCTTTAAGGGTGGTCATTCAACCATCATCTATGAAGGAATCATAAAAATTCTGCAACATACAATGACGGTTAACCATGTCAAAAAATTGCTATCTTAGGGTCTACTAGGGTGGTTAAAAAACACATCAAAAATTGCCCTACATTATCATTATGATGGTGATTTTAAACCACCCTAATAGACCCTAAAAGGGTGGTTTTCAACCACCCTCTTAGGGTTTAAGAGGGTGGTTTTCAACCACCCTCTTAGGTTCTTAGGGCAATTTTAAAGCACCCTCTTAGGGTTTGGATCCTAAGAGGATGATTTCAAAATGCGCTCTTAGGGCCTGGCATCAGCTAAAGGTCAACCAATGTATTTTGAACATAGATAAAAACTAAAAACATTAAATATTTTTGTATTTCTTAGGCCTTTACTGGATATGCTCATTAGAATCAAATATTAGAATGGGCATACTGCATGTTCTTCAGTTGTATGTCTACCTTATTTTGAATTTTCTAAATTGAGGTTAATTTTAGTGGACTATAAAGCAGAAGATGATATCATACCTTTATTTTGCAAAGGAGAGGTTTGTTTGAAGCAATCTTATATGCTTTATTTGGATGGTAATTGAAATGATATTATAGCTTTAAGTTTTTTGTTTTTAGCCTCTTCATATCAAATATTGCAAGTGCCTAGTGTTAGTACATATGATAGTAGGTTAACATATATTTTATAATACTTGTAATGTTTTAGGATTTTAAATATGGTGCATAATTTTTTCTTCTAATTTTAGTGTATGAAGATGCTTCAATATATACTGTAAAATATGCATTAGATGTGTTTACAAATATTATATAGGACTTTGGAATGAGGATTATAAAATATTCTCAATTACTGTATGTTGTTATTTTTTTTGGTATCAATTTGTTTTCTATGGAAGTGTAATTTGAGCTAGAAAATGCAGTTTTCTTTTTACCATAGTTGACTGCCTACACACATATGGAAAGGGATTGAGCTTGTTCTATATAATGGTGGTAATGTTATAGTATATTCTTTTGTATTTCCCTCATTCAACACTACTTTAGATTATTGCTTTTGTTATTTCCCCATGCTAACAAGGTAGTTTCTTTGCCATGAAGCAATATCTATCATGACCCTCCCTAGCTGACTTTATGGCACAAGAAAACAATGTATCAACCTATGATATGGTGATACCTAGTTTGAACAATTTAACGAACTATATGATATTTAGTTGATTTATAAGGGCATGTTATCGCTAACATATTGCCAAGTGTGTAGGATTAGGTACACTCGTAGGTGGGATAGGTAAAGTCACGCACCGACAACGAGGGTACCAAATATCAGAGGAAATGATGATTAAGGTACTCAGAGATAACATGGATAGATACCTTCATATAGGTATGCATTGATGAAAGGGATAATCATCGATGGTTAATCACCTTGAGCTTTAGTTGATAGACTAGTAGCCATCATAAAATCTCTGACTAAGATAGGTGATTGGGTTGATGGAAAGATTCCCTCTTTGTTTTTGTATAAATGTGTTTGCTCTCTACTGCATCATGGCTTGCGTAGTTTAATGTTGGGTTTTCTATATGAGAACAAATGCCAAATGTAGATAGATGCATAAGGTAAACTATCATGTCGAAGTGAAGGAGAGCATCATCCTTATGAAAGAAAGCAAATTAAATTTACATGTCGAATGAATATTCCTTTAAATTAATTAATTAAGTTCAAGTAGATAATGTTTGGCTCATTGGATCTCATTAGTAAAATTCATTGCAATTAATTAAAAATGAGTTTTCATTTAAATTAATTAAAAGTGCTCATTTTAATGATAATAGAGAATTCATGAATAAACTATATTTTAGATGGCAGGAGCGGGAGCAAGAACAGGAGTGGGAGCGGGAGCAGGACTGGGAACAGGTTCAGATGCTAGTGCAAGTCCCAAGGTGGGAGCTGGATCGGGATCGAGGTCGGGCACATCGGGGCCCGGGCCCGGGCCCACAGGACCCTTGGCGGGCCCAGAGGAGGGCTCAAAGGCTGAGCAGATTGGCGAATAGGGTGGGGATGGTATCTTGGGCCCAGGACCCCCTCCCTACCTCGATGCAAGCATAGGCCTAGGGAAAAAGCCTCCAGATCCTAGGCAGGGTTCTGCCCCGGGTGGGCCCAAACCCTCCTACCAATAGATCCTGGCTGGTATCAGGGCCCAACGGTGGGCCCTGGGTTTAGGGCTTTCCCTTGAGGGCATCCACATATCCATTTAAGAGGAGTTTTACTCCTCCTTTGTTGCTGGATCCTCTACTTCCCTGGTTGGAAATTTCCAGGGAGGGCGCCCAGACATGGAAACCGTTCATAGATGGGCAGCTACCAAATGGAAATTTTCTGGTAATATTCAGCTGGTGTCCCTCACCAAGGGATTATTCATCATAAAATTGAATAACAATGATGACGCTGAAAAGATCCTGTCGAGCGGGCCCTAGTTTTGGGACGCAAAAGGCTCTTCCTCAGGCGTTATGGAGCTGACTTCCACCCCAACACTCAAAGCATCAACTTTGCCCCGGTCTGGGTCTGGCTCTCTGATCTTCCCTTCCATTTGTGGCATGAAGATGTCCTAAGGCTTATTGCCCAGTCGATCGAGGAACTGGTGGCCTTCGATCCCACTACCAAGGCAGGCTGTCGTATGGTTCATGCCAGATTCTTTGTCAATGCAAATCTAGAATTCGAACTCCCCTCTTCTGTGACCATTTCCTCTGGGTCCTTCTTTTGGTGCCAATCCCTGATCTATGAAAACAAACCTACTTTATGCCCTCTCTACTGCACTCAGGTCCACCTCCCCCACCAATGCCCTGGATCCAAGAAGGTTGATGGCCCTTTTCCCAAACTCCCTTCTCGACCAGGTCGGGCCCCCTCCTGAGGGCCCCCTCACGATGGCCATAAATCTCAGGCTTGGACTGCCAAGGAGGCTCCCCCTTCTGTCCCAAAGGAACCCCATGCGGGCCTTGGCCTGGTGGATGCTCTTGCCCAGGGTTCACCTTCACCTGATCCCCTCCCTAGGTCTTCTTTTGGGGACCCGATCCTAGGTTTTCTCCCCCCTACCCAATGTGAATCCCTCCCTACAGGCCCTTGCTTGCACCCCCCCAGACCTATGAGTCACCCGGGCTCTCTTCACCATCGGCTCCCACCTTCCTACCTTCCTCTGTCGGGGTTTCCTCCTTCCCCCAACCCTCGCTATCCCCCCCTTGAACCCCTCCCACCCCTCCCGATGGTCCTTGTTGGCTTCCCCCTTTAGAGTGTAGCTCTGAGAGGTCTGACGAAGAGGTTGAGGGTAGTTCTTCGTCTAGGATCGATGAAATCAGCCCCAAGATGACTCGTAGTAGGACTTTTGCCATAGACTTTGGCAACAAACTCAAGCGAGGTCGGCCCACCCTGGGTGACCAGAGAGCGAGGATCACTAAAGACGACATAGCCAATGGCTCCTAGGAAACCCTCTTCGATGTTGTTATGAGCTTCTCCAAAATAGAATCCCTTCGACCCGAACCCCCCACTCAAGCCCGGAAGGGGGGCAAGTGTCCCCACAAGGGTTTCAAATGAAGCTCATCACCTGGAATGTTAAGGGGCTCAATGGTGCCCCCAAGAAAAGGACCCTTGGCCAACTTCGCAAGGATCACCGCCCATCCTTCCTCCTCCTCCAAGAGACCAAAATAGATGATGTCGCTACCCAGAGAGTCACCCAAGCTACCTGGCACAACTGCGAGTCCCTGTCTACCCCTGCGACTGGCTCAACCGAGGGCCTGCTGTGCATGTGGGATCCCTGGTCTTATGAGGGGAGGCTCATATCTTCTTCTCCCATAATAATCAACATTCTAGTCCATTGTGTGAAGACAAGGTGGTCATGGATCCTGCCTAATGTTTACACTCCTAACAGCCCAGTTGAGAAAGTCACATTATGGAAGGATATAAGCTCGATGAGAGAAGCCTTTGCCCCCCTCCCCTGGATCCTGGTAGGGGACTTCAATAGTCCCCTGTTCCTTTCTAAAAAATTTAGGGATCAACGGCTCTGGGAAAAATCATGGAGGACTTTGGTGCCTTCACCTCCCTCAACGAGCTCATGGACGTTAGCTTGAAGGAGCCAGGTTCACCTGGTCAAACAAAAGAATGGGAGCAAGCCATATCTAGGTCAGATTGGATAGAGTGTTCCTATCCAAGGAAGCCATTCCCCTGTTTGCCGATGCAACCTTGCTGGGCCTCCCTAAAATTGGGTCTAACCACAGCCCCCATCCTCTTCGAAACTGACCATCGCTCCTCCCTCAAGTGACCCTTCCGGTTTGAGTCCATGTGGCTACATCATCCCAATTTCAGGGCCCAGGTTGGCTACTGGTGGGCTTCCCTAATCCATGGGCGTCTTGCTGAACAAGTTTACCACAAGTTGAGATGCCTCAAAGAGCAACTCAAGGTATGGAATAGAGAGGTGTTTGGCAACATATTTGAAAATAAAGTGGTAGTTAAGAAAAAACTCGAAGACCTTGAGCTTAGATTCCAGGCAGGCTCCCAAGACCCGGGGATCAGGGAAGAGGAATGCTCAACCCTTAGCGAGTACCATAACATCCTAACCAGGGAAGAAACATTTTGGAGACTGAAGTCGAGAGCCCTATGGGTCCAAGAGGGTGACGCTAATACGAAGTTCTTCTACACATCGACTCTTAGAAATAGGGGCTCCAACAGAATTCTTGAGTTTGTGAGCAGCGATGACATAATTATCAAGGACAAAGAGGAAATTCATACTGAAGCCATCAACTTCTTCCAATAGGTACTTGGTGACAGTCCTCTCATGTCCCCAAAAGTAGCAGACTCCCTGCTGGAACATATCCCTACCTCAGTCTCGGCCTTGGCAAATGAGATGCTCGTGCAGCCCCTGTCTGACTCTGAAATCCATGCTGCCATGTTTTCCATGAATGCTAAGGCAGCCCCGGGCCCGGACGGGTTTCCCCCCCGCTTCTTCCAATCCTTTTGGGACATTGTTGGTCAAGAAGTGTGTGCAGCCATCCGGGACCTCCAGACTGCCAGCTCCATCCCCAGAGGTATTGACTACACCTTCATTGCACTGATCCCCAAGTCTCAGGCAGCCAGATCCCTCTTTGATTTTAGCCCCATCAGCTTGTGCAATGTTTTATACAAAATATTGACCAAATCCATGGCCTCCCACCTCAAGGATATCCTTCCCCTGATCATTTCCCCTTGTTAGGGGAGCTTGATCAAAGGAAGTCTGATTACAGATGGAGTTATCATCATGCACGAAGTTATCCACTCGCCCTTCCTATCCAAAAAGGCCTATTTTTTTCTCAAGATGGATATGAACAAGGAATTTGACATAGTTGACTGGGAGTTCCTTTTCAAGGTCCTCCTCAAGTTCAGGTTCCACCCCTCATGGGCCAGGCTCATCAACAACTGTGTGTCCTCCCCCTGGTTCTCTATCCTCATAAATGGATCCCCCACCGGGTTCTTCACTTGCTCCAGAGGCCTACGCCAAGGTGACCCCCTGTCCCCGATCCTCTTCATCATCCTAGTTGAGGCCCTAGGACGAACCATCTCAAGTGTTGTTTCCCACGGACTCATTTTGGGAATCAGGCCTACATCGGGACTACCTCTTGTGTCCCATCAGTAGTTCATGGATGATACCATTCTCGCCACTTCAGATTCGATCCCTCAAGCCAAGGCCCTCAAGCACATCTTGACCCTATACGAGGAGGTGCCCGAGCAGAAAATTAACCTTCAAAAAAGAAAAATCTTCTTCATCCACACCCCCCTGGCTAGGCAAATAATAATCGGGCAGATTCTGGGCTGTACCCTTGATTCCCTTCCCTCCTCTTACCTCGGGCTTCCCCTGTTTACAAGTGCATCCTCCAAGGCCCTATGGAGTGGGATGATGGATCATATTCAGATGAAGTTGTCACCCTAGAAAGGCCACCTCCTCTCTCAGGCTGGCAGAGCCACCCTTCTGTCGGCAGTCCTTCAAAGCATTTCGGTATATTTCATGTCAGTCTTCTGAATCCTGGCCTCCATTGTAGCTCACATCGAATAAATCTAGAAATGCTTTCTCTGGTCAAGAAGCAAAGATAAAAAGAGGATTCCCTTGGTTTCCTGGCCCCTAGTCTGCTGCACCAAAGGCGAGGGAGGGATTAGGCTCAGGCGGGTGACCCTGATGAACAAGGCCCTTTTGTCCAAGCACTCTTGGAAGGTGTTCACAAATTCCCTTGATGAGTGGGTTAGTATCGTGCTCAGGAAATATTGTCACCTCCACCCCTTCCTCAGCGAATCCCAGCCCAAAGACAGATCAACCTTCTAGAAATCCTTGATTTCCACTAAAGACATCATTCAAAAAGGGACCAGATGGATCCTCGGGGATGAAACCAAGATCAAATTTTGGGAAGATAGGTGGATCCAAGATGGTGCCCTAACTACTGACAATGATCTCCTCATCCTTAGATCAAGCCTGGCGGGAAGAGGGCCCAGTGTGTCGGCCGATCTCTCCCAAAACCAAGGGTGGGTTACCTAGAAGCCCATCTTGAATCCCAGGCACCCGCTCCAAGCCTCCAGGCTTCAGTGCCTCCTCAAGGTGACAGTGATCTCGTCCTTCGAGGGGAATGACAAATGCATTTGGCACGACACTCCCAACGGTGTCTTTTCTATAAAATCTGCCTACAACCTCCAAAGAGTCCCTGACGAGGCCCCTTTCCCAGCCCTTTAGGTGTGGGCCAAGAAGCTGATCCCCAAAATTAGCCACTTTGTCTAGGTGGCAGTCCAAAACAAGATCCTAACCATTGAGAACCTGATCAGGAGGGGCTTCCAGATCTTGAATAGATGCTTCCTTTGTTGTGCTACCTGGGAGTCCACTAATCACCTCTTTCTCAGATGCCCCTTTTCTTCTGAAGTCCTGGGCCTCATCCTTTCCCAATTTTCTATTCAGTGGGTGGCCCCTAATTCCATCTCTGACCTCCTATCTTAGTGGCCCAAACCCTTCGCCCACCCCTTCATCCACTTCCTCTAGGGCTCCTGCCTTCCTCACTTGCTTTGGAAACTATGGCTTGAGCGCAATAGCAGAGCCTTCTCCTCCCCGGCCCGTTCCCCCCTGTGGATAGCGACCAAGGCGGTTTCCTTTGCCCTTGAGAATTCCTACTCCATCCCTCTGACCGAGGCACCCCAATGATCGGGTGAGGCCACCCTTCTTTCCTCCCTCAAAATCCAGCTTCCCCCCCCACCCCCCCCCACCCCCTCCCATAGTTCTATGACCAGGTGGACTGCCCCCCTCCCGGATGGGTCAAACTTAACTTTGACAGAGCTTCTAAAGGAAATCCTAGGCCCTCTGGTGCGGGCAGGGTCATCCGTGACAGTCATAGTGCCCTGATCTTGGCGTACGCTGCTCCACTTGGCATCCAGACCAACAACTTCACCAAAGCAGCAGCTCTCCTCAACGGGCTGACTGCCCTCAAGGAGTCTACCCCAAAAGTCATCATCGAGGGCAATTCCCAAGTTATAATCAAAGCCACCCACAGCCCGAGAAGTTGCTCTTGGCACATTCACAACTCCATCCAGGAAGCCCACACCATTCTCCAAGGGTTCCTTGATCATGTCCTTCGGCATGTGTACATAGAAGGCAACAGGGTAGCCAACTTCATGGCCAACCATGCCACCACAGTAGAATATTTCACTACCTGGATCATGAACTTCCCTGAAGCTCTGGCCCAAATAGTATCGCAAGACAATTCCAGCATCGATGAGGGCCTAGGCGCTTCACCCACCCCATGTTGGGTCCTCGAATATGCACGGATGCACCCCGTGCTTCCCCTATAGCTTCCAAATCCAAGGAGACCCCCTTCCCCGAAGGCTCCCCTTCCCCAAAAAGGTGTAGGCCCACCCAAGTGGGGCCCCGACTCCTAGTGCCAGCTCAAGTCGCAAAGGCCTGGCCCTAGGCAGTAGCAGGGCTACTGGCAGCTCCAAGAATGGTAGGTGGAGGCCCCGAAGGCCATCGAAGTTAGTTCTGACTCTGGAAGCAAGATGCAAAATTTGACGACCAGGGCCCTCCTTGAAATTACGATTGGCCCAATGTCCTGGCCGAATTCCGTTGCAGGCTGGGCGATGGCCCTGACAGGGAGAGGAGCTGATCTGTCAGGTCGGGCCTCGTCCAGGCCAGGCCTGGCCACAAGGCCTCCCAGAGAGGCGACGAGCAAGTTTTTGTGTTTTTGGCATTTGCTATTTTGTGGTTTTTCCATGTTTTGGTGGCCATGGACCAAATTTTGTAGTGCTGGTCTCATAGCTAGTCTATCTTTTTATAGGCACCAGGGCCCTAGGACCCGGATTGTTGCCCAAGGGTGTAGCCCCGATTTTTAATCACAATTGTAGCCTTCCTATGTAACTAAGGTTTTGGGATCCTTCAACAAAAAACCCGCTGTAAATATACTGTTACTTACCAAAAAAATTAATAGAGAATTCATTAAAATACTTTAATTAATTAAAATAAATGAAAAATTATTATTTAAAAAAAAAGTATGTATATAATAATAGATATATTTTACTAAAAATAGTAATGAAATTGTGTAAATAAAAGAAACATATTTTATGGTTTATAAATATCTTGAGAATTATATTTTAATTAAAAGAGCCATTCTTCAAAAAAATAAAAATTAATGATTCCTTTCCTATATAGTGAAACCTATGAAGTAGCCTATGAGGCTACTAAATTTCCAAAGGTGGAAACTATGGGAAGAACACATAAAGGATAGGGGATGGTGCGTTGAAGAAAGGAGGCTCAATACGCGGGCTCGGAGTTCGAGAAGACAGTGGGACGGGCCACTTGGGTAGACATGCACGTAAGGAGGAAGGAAAGAAAAAGAGGAGGGGGAACAAAAGGAAAAAAATATGGGGGAACACAGCAAATGTAGGGAAGGCATGGAGAAAGGGAAGAACACACTAGAAGTGAAGAGGGGAGGTAGCTAGACATTTCTAGCTTTCCATCTCCATATAAGTTGAAGTTTGAGTTGCTTCAAACCTTTAATTAAGTTTTAAATGGAACCACCATATGCTTGTTGAGTGCTATATTTTTAAATGAAACCACCATATGCTTGTTGAGTGTTGTGTTTTTAAATGAAACCACCATATGCTTGTTGAGCGCTATGTTTTTAAATGAAACCACCATATGCTTGTTGAGCACTATGTTTTTAAATGAAACCACCATATGCTTGTTGAGCATTGTGTTTTTAAATGAAACCACCATATGCTTGTTGAGAACTATGTTTTTAAATGAAACCACCATATGCTTTATGGAGCGCTGTGCGCTATGTTTAAGAAAAACCACCTCATGTTTGGATAAGCATTGTGCGCCATGAACCAGAGTGAGCATTTTAGTGAGTGCAGGTTTTAGAGGAAACTAGTGAGCATTTTAGTTAGTGCAGGTTTTATAGGAAACTAGTGAGTGTTTTAGTGACCGCAAGTTTTAGAGGAAACCAGTGAACATTTTAGTGGATGTGCCTTAGAGGAAACTAGTGAGTGTTTTTATGAGTATTTTTGTGAGCGGATGCTTTAGAGGAAGCCAATGAGCATTTTTGTGAGTATGTTTATGAGCGTTTTTATGAGAACATGCTTTAGAGTAAGCCAATGAGCATTTTTGTGAGCATTTTAGTGAGCGTTGGCTTTAAAGGAAGCCAGTGAGCATTGTGAATTTTTGAAGGCCACATCATGTTTAAGGGAGCATTGTGAGGGTTCGAGGGATATGTATCAAAAGAGCGTTGTGGAATTGAAAGCATCGAGTAATTATGAGCACTATGTTCCAAGAGTGGGAACTCTGTAAATACTGAAGTGAGAGCATTTCTTGTTTCTAGTTGCTTAGACGCTAGGTTTTACCGTGGTTGCTTAGCATCCGCCTTGGAAGGCGTTGGCCTCTAGTTATAGACCCTGCATTAGATAAGGTGTTGTGTAACTTGTTTTAAATAAAAGGAAGACTTCATTTTATGAGAAATAATGAAGGAGTTTAATTGAAGAAACCCTTGTTTTATGAAAAATATAATGAAGAATTTTAATTAAAAAGAACCTTTGATTTTTATGAAATTTATTGAAGGATTTTAATTAGAAAGAACCTTAGTTTTATATAAAATATAATGAAGGCTTTTAATTAAAAATAACCTTTTATTTATATGAGATTTATTAAGGTTTTTAATTAGAAAGAACCTTTGATTTTTATATGAAATTTATTGAAGGCTTTTAATTAGAATAAACCTTAGTTTTATATAAAATATAATGAAGGATTTTAATTAAAATAACCTTTGTTTTATATGGGATTATTGAAGGCTTTTAATTAAAGAGAACCTTTGATTTATATGAGATTTATTTAAGGTTTTTAATTAGAAAGAACCTTTGATTTTTATGAAATTTATTGAAGGATTTTAATTAGAAAGAACCTTAGTTTTATATAAAATATAATGAAGGCTTTTAATTAAAAAGAACCTTTGTTTCATATGGGATTATTGAAGACTTTAAATTAAAGAGAACCTCTGATTTATATGAGATTTATTTATGGTTTTTAATTAGAAATTTGATTATATGAAATGTATTTAAGGTTTTTTATTTAATTTAAAAGAGAATCCCTTTGATTAATATTGATTATCTTAGGAGTTTTAAATTAAAAGGGGAGTGGATTATTCATGAATTGAAGTTATGGGGATTCAATTTAGGTAATGAATGAATGATTGTTTTAAATGTTAAAGGTATGGGACTTTAATGTTTTAAAAGGTAATTGATTGATTGGAAATTATGAATTAAAAAGGATGTAGATTTATTCTTTAAATTGAAGTTATGGGGCTTTGATTTAGGGAATGAAAAGAAAGGGATTGTTTTAAAGGTTAAGGGTATGAGACTTTAATTCTTTAAGACGTGAATGAAATTGATTAAAGTTAGACCTTGATCTTAGTGGTACATGTTGGATGACTCTCTAAGGGAACTTGAGACGTGAAAATAAAAGTAAAGGTTCTTTTATAATATTCGTTATGCATTAGATGGTTAGAAACTTAATTGAATTTTGTATAGTTGCAATTTGGCAAAGTAAATGAATAGATGCATTTAAAAGGTATGCCTATCCTGAACCATGAGTATCCTGATACCCTACTACACTCAAATATCCAATGGGAGGCAAGGAGAAGCAAGGAGTTCAATGGAAACAAAGTATAGGTAATTGTATCTTACGTTGATTTACTTATGATCAAATAGATTAAAATTGTGGGGAGATATCCCCAATGCATATAATGTGATACTCTTTAAATTAAGAAGGATTTATCATGTAATATTTAATGAGATAGTTGTTTATTGGTTTAGTGAAGGTTATTTTACTTTATTTCTATATCTGGTTATATTATGTAGTTGATTCTCCTTTAGTGTTAAGCTTACTTTATTTTATCTATCATTGTTTGATTTCTTTTTGATGTTATAGTAACTAGATGTATTATTGTTTGGTTGCTTGATGATAGAAATTTAAGTATAAATTTCTAGGGTGAACTTAGAGGTGACCTACGGGATTAAGAACCCCTTAGCATGAACATAGGTAACCTAAGGGAATTGAGAACCCCTTAGGGTGAACATAGGAGACCTAAGGGAATTGAGACCACCTTAGGGAGATAAAGGACTAAGTTATGAAGAGATTACATCTAAGTTAATATAGCTCATTGTGGAGATGAGATAAATATATTAACTCACAATACTCGTAGCATACCTACACATAATGATATGTTTATGGTATGGATATTTATGTATACCTTTGATGGAATGAAGGATGATAGGTCTATCTCATAAATAATGATGGGACATATGGACTTATTTGTAGTAACACATGTTAGGCCTACACATACGGACTTGTGATAGGGTAGTTCGTGAGATGTAAATTCCATGAAAACTTAGGTGATTGAAACATTAAGTTAATACTAGTTGAATTAGGGGTTCATGAAGGGTTCATGTATCCCTCTCTTTAGTAAAAAAAAAACTTTTCTATTTTTGTATTTTTATGTTTGTGTTTTGGGTCATTACAATATCAACAATAATAGAAGGACTACATGCACAAAATTATCATACGATTTCCATCAGGTTGGTGGAATTGCAAAATCACATTGCATTAATTGAATAACTTTCCTTTTCATTCCATTATATCTAAAATTTCTATATTGAAGGCCATAGGATCAACTTATTTTAATGCTTAACTAATATGTATATAAAATTTCTCTTGCGGAAGAGGTCACAAAGATCTTTACCAAAAACACAACATACACTGATGTATGATATACAATTTAATAAACATGATGAACTCATATTGGCTTCTTTGGACTTGAAGTCGATTATTAATGTCAATATATATTCCATAAAGAAAAATCCATGTCAATTTAAGAGTTTATTTGTATTGTATTGTCCCTACTAGTTGCTTTTCTAACATTGCAATTCTTTAACTGCAGATGTGGGAACAAAAGATTTTACCTATAACGAGAGAGACTTTGATGGTTTATGTTTTGGTTGATCCTGTTGGAACCACAGTTATGTAGAACATTCTGGCATGACCAATCTAACCATTTCTTACATGATATTGGAGAACAAATTGGCTTCTGAATACCTAGAGCTTATTGATTATCTTTATTATTCAATTTATTTTTTGCCATGATTATGCTACTTCTATTTTTTCTCATGCTACTCAATAAATCATTGTAATAATTAACTTATGTATAATCCTATTATGGCTGATCCACAACACACCCCAAAATTGGGGACCCACCTTTTTTGCATGCTTTCAAAGAAGACCGCAGTGACCCAGATGCTAAAAAATCAAGGAAAAAGGCAAAATTTCACAAAAGAGAAAAAGTGTCGCGATATCGCGACATGTCGCTCCGTCGCGGCCAAAAATGAAAAGTTGTCGCGATATCGCGACATGTCGCTCCGTCGCGGCCAGAAATGAAAAGTTGTCATGATATCGCGACATGTCGCTCCGTCGCGGCCAGAAATGAAAAGTTGTCGCGATATCGCGACATGTCGCTCCGTCGCGGCCAGAAATGAAAAGTTGTCGCGATATCGCGACATGTCGCTCCGTCGCGGCCAGAAATGAAAAGTTGTCATGATATCACGACATGTCGCTCCATCGCAGCCAAAAATGAAAAGTTGTCGCGATATCGCGACATGTCGCTCCGTCGCGGCCAGAAATGAAAAGTTGTCACGATATCGTGACACGTTGCTGCTCAGAAAAAGAAAGTGGTCGCGATATCGCGACGTGTTGCTGTAGTGGAACGGAAAAGTGTCACGATATCGTGACATGTCGTGTTTTCATGGCTGAGACAAGCAAAGTGGTACGGAATGAAAAAGTGTCACAATTTCGTGACATGTCGCCATTTCGTGACCTGAAGACGAGATGAAGGGCGAAGATGAAAAGCGTCGCGATTTCACGACAGAAAGTAGCCAAGTGGTACGGAATGAAAAATTGTCGCGATTTCACGACAGAAAGCAGCAAGATGGTGCAAAAGAGAAAAGCGTCGCGATTTCGCGATAGAAAGCAGCGAGACAGCCCGAACGAAAAAGTGTCACGATTTCACGACAGAAAGCAGCCAATGTGTACGGAATGAAAAGGTGTCGCGATTTCGTGACATGTCGCGTTTTCGTAGCCAGGTAGAGCAAAACACAACAAAATGAAAAGGCGTCACGATTTCGTGACAGGTTGCATCCTCGCGGCCCGAAAGAGAAAAACGTCATGATTTCATGACAAGTTGCAGCGAGATAGCCCAAAACAGAAAAGCATCACGATTTCGCGACAGGTTGCATTTGCACGGCCCGTTGACAGAAAATTGTCACGATTTCGTGACATGTCTTATTTTCGCTGTGCATGAAGGCAGACAAGGTTGCGGGCAGAAAATTGTCGCGATTTCGTGACATGTCTTATTTTCGTGATACAGGTAGAAGAGCAAAGCTGCATGTAGAAAAACGTCGCGATATCGCGACATGCTATTTTTGGTCACGATTTACAGGGGGCAGTTATGGAACATGCAGAAAAGCATGAAACACGTGGCATAAAAGTGTAAGGGCTACAGAAGCGTTACAGTTCACAGAGAAGATCAAGCGTTAGACATCGAACAAAAGTCGAAGATAATGCGAAGAGGTGGGAATACGAAATGATGCGAATCGGGAGATGAAACGAAGCGTCACAGGGCGAAGCAGAGAGCCATACCAAAGTTTAAAAGCAGAAGTGGAATGCAAATACAGGGGTCGAAAACTGTTCAGAGAATATTGCAGGAATGAAGGCAAGGCCTTGACACTGGGTTTTTCCTAGATATTTTCCTTCCACATGGACTGGTCGAAAACCGTTGGGAGCAGGGTTGCAGAGCTGAGGGTGATGAGCCATTCTGGACCTGCTTTGGAGTGCTTTTCTTCCACTTTTTTTGGTTTTGGAAAACCAGATATCTGCTATTGTAAAAAGACAAATATTTAATGCAGATAACATTTCAAAAATTTGCATCTTATGGGCAAGAAAGAAGGAGTCATTTTTTGCATGCAAGATTAAATGTCTATTTTCCCTTTTCAGATTTTAGGCTTGTAAATGTAGTTGATACAAGTTTTTCTTGGTTGCTGCATGCGAATGCTTAAATCTGAAAACCTCATTCAAATCCCTAGAAGCTAGCACTTAGCTTATCAGGATTGTGCATGTTTTGCAGGTCCAATAGGTTAGGTTGCATGCATGGAAACCTCATATCTTCGGTTTTGTCGAAACAGGATAGCATCAGACTGAATGTGTTCTATTTTTAATTTTTTGCATTTCTTTTTCATTTTATTTTATTTTTCCCGAAGGTTTAATTTATTTAAAATGAACATTTAAAAATTACAAAATCTAAAAAAAAAAACAATGAACAATCACTAAAGTTTCATGGTGAAATAAACCAACATTGCCCCTTGTTTACAGTTACTTGCAATCACTAAGGTGTTCCAAGCATTTAAATTGATTATCTTTATTTGAGATTACTAATATACATATGCAAATGCTAATACAACGGAGACCTTGGAGAAGTTGTTTGTTTGACTTCTTTGCAAGAGGGGATTTGGGACCCAAATCCTAAAGGAGAGTGTACTTTCACAAGTGTGTGAAAATACCACTCAACATTTTGGCGCTAGAAGGAGGGCATGAAAGGGTTTATTTTATCATGATTTTAGATGCTACAGGTTTATAATTGTTTAAGAGCTTTACATTGCTAAATATTTCAAGTCCATTTGATTAGCATCTTCGGCCTCCTCTAACACCACTCAACATTTTGGCGCTAGAAGGAGGGCCTGAAACGGTTTATTTCAGATTGATTTAAATGCTATAGGGATTTAAATTTTGAATATTTCATGCCCTATTGATTATTATCTTTAGCCCTCTTTTAACAATACAACTTTGTACTGTTAAAAGGAGGACATGAATTGCTATGCACTGGTTCTAACGCTTTGATTGTTCATACAGGAATAATGTGATTTAATTTAATTTAAAAAAAAAAAAAATTGATATTAAAGTTGTATTCTTTAAGATACACTAATGGCTATGTTTTCACCATGGATGCCAGGTAGCCCATTGAACATACCGGGAGTTCAACATTATTTTCCCATTGGTTTTGAGAGATGTCTTCCTCGATTTTTGTCTAACGGGACAAATACTGTAGAAGAACACATTCAAGCATTCAAATTCTGTGCCAATCACTTAACAAGTTGGTATGATGATGTTGCTTGTAAAATGTTCCTGTACACCTTGGACAAAGTGGCATATGATTGGTTTACAAGTCTACCTTTAGGGTCTATCACTTCTTGGGCTCAACTAGAGGCAGCATTTCTTAATCAATTCAACAAAAAGCAAGTTGACTCAATCCGCATGTATGAGCAGTTTTTCACTATTAAAAAAGGACCAAGTGAAAATGTGAAGTCATTTTCTGAAAGGTTCTTTGGATTATATACTCAATTAGTGACATTTTATGTTCTGCAAGAAGAAGTGGCTCTCCAAATATATGTCAATGCTCTTGACCCACTCACTTCCACATATTTGCGAGGGATGCCTCTAATCACATCTTTGTCACAAGCCTATACTCAAGCAATGGCAATTGAGCAACAATTGAGTTGTCAAAATTATGGTGTGGGTTTTGGATCATATAATTTTCAATCATTTAATACCTCCTTTACCCACCCAATGATTTATCCACCTCAACCAAGTTCAAGTTTGAATCAATTTCAGAATCAACAATCACTCCCAAGCTTCAATCAATTTCAAAATCCTCAACCTACTATGCAAGATCAACCATCTTTCTTAAGTATGAATCAACTTCAAAATACTCATCTTGATTCAAAAGATGTTTCTAAAATCAATTTCAATGATTTTCATAATAATATGATTTTAGGCAAGGGAGGAGTACTAGATCCAACTAGTATTGAAACATGTGACAGATTGGGAACCCTTGACTCACCAAAAGATGAATTCTACGAGGATGAATCTATTTCGGATGACATGTTGGATGACATTGTTGAAGATAATGGCCAAGAAAATTCACACCTTCCAAATTATGTTAAACTTGAATCATGGGTTACACATGTGGATTATGATGGCCTTATCAATTTGAATACAAGCAATAACCCAATTTTGGAAGTAATTGAACCATCTAAGGAAGGTGAAGATAAATTTGATGAGAAACATGTTGATGAATTAAAGGATGATGAAGAAATAGTTGAGCATCACAATTTGATTTTGAAAGATGATCATCATGATTCTTGGGAAGAGTATGCTCACTCCAAAACTGCTAATGAAATTTGTGTGCCTATTGATATGCGGGATAATACAATTGCCCTTTCATATGAGGATATTACAAGTCCTGTACAATCTAAGAATGTTTTGGAAGAAGGGTTGGAATCTCATCAAAAGTTGGAGAAGGATAATGATTCTACTACCATGGATAAAGAAGGAGAATCAATTGATTTTGTTCCCCTTGAGGGGCAAGAAATCAAAAATCTTGATCCACCTATTGTTTCTACAATGTCTATGCCATCTCAAAATGATGAAATTACAAAACCTAAGTGGTGTGGGTTTGATACTATTGATGATCCTAATGAAAATATGGATTTTGAGGCAACTCAAGCCATTGATCATGGAAAGGTGTCACGCGACACATATCTTGAAAAACTAGGCTCTTGTTTTGAAAAATATGGACGCATGTTTGATTGGGTGCCTAACTTTGGTGTTTTTGAACAGGTGTTGGATGATGAAGAAGACAATGAGAAAAAAGAAAAAGCTACTAACACTCATCAAGTTGTGGTAAATTCTAATCATGATGGGTTGAGTATGGGTGACAAGGTGAAATCTTTACCTTTGGTGGTAGCCACAAAAATTTTAAGTGATGGGTTACATGATGTCCCTTTGGATGCTAATGTCATTAATGATGAAATGTCAAATCTTGGTGATGTTTGTCAAGTTTTGATTGATTTTGATTGCTTTAAAATCTCGAAAAATAATTTGAATTCAAGACTTTTAGAAATAGGCTCTTGTTTGCAACATCTCACATTTGAAAAGGAAGGCCTACTTCTAAATCATGAATTGAATTATGAAGTGGATACTTTCAAGAATAGACAAGATAAAATTGAATACCATTTATTGTCTAATCAATTTAGTAATTGAAATCTCACCTACGAAATTGCTAATGGAATTAAATCAAACTGGTGGGGTGAGCAAGGCAAGTTAGAAGTGGGTTGCATTGTTTGGTCTAATATTATTTTTGTTGGATTCCTACAACATTTGGCATGCGTATCATGTTATATTTCTTTTGAAATGTTCTAATCATGTTTGGGATCCAGGAAAGTAATAGTCCAAGCTTTGCATCATCTTGTACAATAGTGTATATAATTTTTGGTTTTTGGTTTTGGTTTGTGTTTTCAAGTTTCCTTTTGTTTGGGATTGTTAGTTTAATCATGGTTTAAGTTGTGTGTTTATTTGACATGTTTGGTTTGTCTAAAAAAAAAAAAATGATGAAAAGTTGTTATTTGAGATGTCAACTCATGCCTAAGATCAGGAAAATATGAAACATCGGAATTGTATTGCAGAAAGCTCCACGAATATTGCAAACACATTAAAGAATATTGTTTGGAACTTGTGATGCATGAAGTTGTCAGTTTTTCACATTATGGTAAAGTAGGTGATGTATACTCCATTAACATTTCAAAAGAAGCAATGCATTCATATCTCATGTTATATTCCACACTGCATATATATTTCATCTTAGTTGCATCTTCATGTCATGTACAATCATTGAAAAGGTGTTGAATCCTCTTAGGGTTATTCTATAACATAAAACATAAAAAATCCTAAGGTTGGGAACTGATGCCCGAACTATCTTGAACCAAGCACGTTCTACGCATATTAAAGAGAGTCTTGAGCAAAATGGTTAAAACCATACTTGGAAGAAAAGGTGAGGCGAAAGGAATAGTCCATGTCTGTCCTATCATGCAACATAATCCTTAAAACAATGGTTTTTACCACTCCCATAATGCTTAAAGCCTAAAATCAAAGTAGTAAGGATAGGGTTAAATCCTCATCTCGCTTAGGTTGAGGATCCAATTCCCCAAAGCTCTGATTTGACCTTCATGGAGTAGTAAGGATAGGGCATAATTCTCATCTTACCTAGGTTGAGAATCCGATTCCCCAAAGCTTCCATCTTTCATTTTATCATAAAACTTGGATGGGAAGGATCGTACTACATGTCCTCTGCAAAGGATGGGTAGTCATCCCAAAAGTCCAAGAAACAAAAATAAAATTAACTAATATTTCCCATTTCATCTTCATCTTGGATTGGAGGGGTCGTACTACATGTCCCTAGCAAGGATGGGTAGTCATCCCAAAGGTCCAAGAAATAAAAATTAATGTTTCCCATTTCATCTTAATATTGGATTGGAGGGATCGTACTACATGTCCCTAGCAAGGATGGGTAGTCATCCCAAAGGTCCAAGAAATAAAAAAAAAAGAGAATGAATGAAGCCAAATCATGGATTATGGGGTTAAGTGCTCATGCGTGGCATCATGTCTTGTCTAAAAGCAAGACCACTGATTGCTCATATGGATAGACTAGCTTGACAATTTCATCCATAACTGGTTAAATCATTTTGTTCAAGATGAGGTAATGAACTCCAAATCAGAATAGTAAGGATAGGGTTAAATTCCCATCTCGCTTAGGTTGGGAATCCTATTCCCCAAAGTTCTGATTTCACTCACACTTGCACATGGGTTCAAGATGGTAGTGACACATAACCAACTTTGGGATCTAGTAAATTAATTCAGTATACATATATTTGGTCCTAAGAGGGTTTGACAGCTTGAATATGTTTGTTCATGATATTAGAAGGTTTGAGCCTTTGTAAAGCAGGTTGTTATGTCTCTAGCATCTTCATCATGCATCAAATCCTGCACAAATCATTCATAGCCTTGCATACAAATCATAAGTAAAACTGACAATGGAATGTTGATCAAGTTCAAATGATAGGGAATGAAACACATTGCACACACCGAGCTGATACTTATGATTCTGATGTTTCATGTATTTCTGATCTATCGGTATTTGTTTATCTTTATGTGTTGACGCCTGTATCTAAGCTTGTATATTTCAGGTTGGGTTCTCACCAAAATGCTCAGGAGCATTTGACAACAGAGTCGCCATTTGTTGTGGCTGATCCACAACACACCCCAAAATTGGGGACCCACCTTTTTTGCATGCTTTCAAAGAAAACCGCAGTGACCCAGATGCTAAAAAATCAAGGAAAAAGCAAAAATTTCACAAAAGAGAAAAAGTGTCGCGATATCGTGACATGTCGCTCCGTCACGGCCAAAAATGAAAAGTTGTCGCGATATCACGACATGTCGCTCCATCATGGCCAAAAATGAAAAGTTGTCGCGATATCGCGACATGTCGCTCCGTCGCGGCCGAAAATGAAAAGTTGTCGCGATATCGCGACATGTCACTCCGTCGCGGCCAGAAATGAAAAGTTGTCGCGATATCACGACATGTCGCTCCGTCGCGGCCAAAAATGAAAAGTTGTCATGATATCGCGACATGTTGCTACTCAGAAAAAGAAAGTTGTCACGATATCGCGACGTGTTGCTGCAGTGGAAGAAAAAGTGTCGCAATATCATGACATGTCGTGTTTTCACAGAGACAAGCAAAGTGGTACGAAATGAAAAAGTGTCACGATTTCATGACATGTCGCCATTTCATGACCTAAAGACGAGATGAAGGGCGAAGATGAAAAGCATCATGATTTCTGACAGAAAGCAACCAAGTAGTACGAAATAAAAAATTGTCACGATTTCACGACAAAGCAGCAAGATGGTGCAAAAGAGAAAAGCGTCACGATTTCATGACAGAAAGCAGCGAGACAGCCCGAACGAAAAAGTGTCACGATTTCACGATAGAAAGCAACCAATGTGTACGAAATGAAAAGGTGTCACGATTTTGTGACATGTCACATTTTCACGGCCAGGTAGAGCAAAACACAACAAAATGAAAAGGCGTCACGATTTCACGACAGGTTGCATCCTCGTGGCCCGAAAGAGAAAAACGTCGCGATTTCGTGACAAGTTGCAGTGAGATAGCCCGAAAGAGAAAAGCGTCATGATTTCACGACAGGTTGCATTTGCGCGGCCCGTTGACAGAAAATTGTCGTGATTTCGTGACATGTCTTATTTTCGCTGTGCATGAAGGCAGACAAGGTTGCGGGCAAAAAATTGTCGCGATTTCGTGACATGTCTTATTTTTACGATACAGGTAGAAGAGCAAAGTTGCATGCAGAAAAATGTCGTGATATCATGACATGCTATTTTTGGTCATGATTTACAGGGGGCAGTTACGAAACATGCAAAAAAGCGTGGAACACGTGGCATAAAAGTGTAAGGGCTACAGAAGCGGTTACAATTAGCAAGAAGATCAAACGTTTCGATGCTCGAACAAAAGTCAAAGATAATGAAGAGACGGGAATATGAAATGAAGAGACCTAGGAGATGAAATGAAGCATCACAGGGCAAAATAGAGAGCAGTAATAGAAAGTTTAAAAGCACAAGCGAAAGGCGGATAAAGGGGTCGAAAACTATTCGGAGAATATTGAAATAAGGCAAGCCTTACATGGTTTTCTGGATATTTTCCTTCCACATGGATGGTCAAAAACCGCTGGGAGCAGGGTTGCAGAGTTGAGGGTGATGAGCCATTCTGGACCTGCTTTGGAGTGCTTTTCTTCCACTTTTTTTGGTTTTGGAAAACCAGATATCTGTTATTGTAAAAAGATAAATATTTAATGCAGATAACATTTCAAAAATTTGCATCTTATGGGCAAGAAAGAAGGAGTCATTTTTTGCATGCAAGATTAAATGTCTATTTTCCCTTTTCAGATTTTAGGCTTGTAAATGTAGTTGATACAAGTTTTTCTTGGTTGTTGCATGCGAATGCTTAAATCTGAAAACCTCATTCAAATCCCTAGAAGCTAGCACTTAGCTTATCAGGATTGTGCATGTTTTGTAGGTCCAATAGGTTAGGTTGCATGCATGGAAACCTCATATCTTCGGTTTTGTCGGAACAGGATAGCATCAGACTGAATGTGTTCTATTTTTAATTTTTTGCATTTCTTTTTCATTTTATTTTATTTTTCCCGAAGGTTTAATTTATTTAAAATGAACATTTAAAAATTACAAAATCTAAAAAAAAAACAATGAACAATCACTAAAGTTTCATGGTGAAATAAACCAACATTGCCCCTTGTTTACAGTTACTTGCAATCACTAAGGTGTTCCAAGCATTTAAATTGATTATCTTTATTTGAGATTACTAATATACATATGCAAATGCTAATACAGCGGAGACCTTGGAGAAGTTGTTTGTTTGACTTCTTTGCAAGAGGGGATTTGGGACCCAAATCCTAAAGGAGAGTTGTACTTTCACAGCTGGGTGAAAATACCACTCAACAAATCCTTCGGCTGGTCTTTGGGTTTGGAACCCATGACTAATGTAATTTTGGATATGTAATTTTAGATTTTTATTTATAACTATTTTAGCTTCTCTGACATTTCTCAGCCCATCTCCATGTGATGATACATTATATGTTTACCCCAAGACTTCAACATTTCAGATGAGATTTTTCTTCTTTGCACTATACATGGTATATTTGGGGAAAAGAGGTCATAAGTACTTTTTACAAGCATTTTGTGTAGACTAATTTTATGAGGAATACCCATTATATAGGAAGGATAAGAGTTCATTCTTTAATGTATGGTATTTTGGTATAAATAATGGCCTAACTGTATCTATTTTTGTTCTTATTGAATAATTACGCAACAAGCTGTATTATTCAGCAATGCAAAATATATAAGGTTACATAGGCTGGGAATAGAACACCGGTGAACCAGAACTCTGTTATGGAGTTGTAACAGTACCGTAACAGTATCTAAACAAAATAATAGAGACAATACATTAGTTACGCTAACATCCCCCTTTATTACATTATTTGGGTAATGTAATAACTAATAGCTATACTAACATCCCCTTACATTATTTTGCAATACAAAGTGAGCTGCGAAACAATTCAAATTTGACACGTCCAAGTGCCTTAGTGAAAATGTCTGCAACTTGAGCATCGATGGGAATGTGCTAAAGCTGAATTCGGTGCTTTGGAACTTCATCTTGAATGAAATGACATTGTGTGTCAATGTGCTTTGTTCTTTCATGATGGACAAGATTCTTGACGAGGAACACCCTGATTGTCGCAAAACAAGTGTATTGGAGATTTTGATGGATGGCCCATACTTGTCAGAATGCGACGTAACCATATCACTTCGCACACAGCTTCACGTGCGGCGTGATATTCTGCCTCTATTGATGAAATAGCAACCACCTGTTGCTTCTTGTTGTGCCAAGAGACAGGACCGGATCCCAGATGAAAAATGTATCCAGAAGTTGACTTGCGATCATCAAATGATCCGGCATAGTCGGAGTCCGTGTATCCTTGCAAGAAGAATTTGTTGTTCCTCTTGTATTCTAGGCCATATTCCATAGTACCATGGACATAGTGAAGAACACGTTTTGTCGCTTTCCAATGAGTGGTCTTAGGCTCCCGCATGAACCTCGAAAGATAGTTGACAAGAAATACGAGATCTCGGCCTAGTTTGGTCGATATATGAGACTCCCAATCAACTGTCGATATAGAGTACCATCTACCCGAGGTGAATCATCATATCGCGATAATTGAAGTCCATTCTCCATTGGAGTTGCCATTGGCTTGCAGTCAATCATGCGATATTTATCCAGCAATGTCTTGGCATATTTTTTCTGAGACACTTTGATGGAGTGCTCCTTCTGGCTGAATTCCAGACCAAGATAGTAATGGAGAAGTCCGAGATCTGTCATCTCAAAATATTTGCACAAGTTTCTTTTGACAAGAGAGATCATAGTTTCTGAACTCCCTGTAATGAGCAGATCATCCACATAGAGTACAAGCAACACTATCTCAGAACCCTGTTTCTTGAAATAGAGGTTTGCATCTGACGGACATCTCTTAAATCCATGTTTCATAAGGTGATTGTCCATTTTTATATACCAAGCTCGAGGAGCTTGTTTCATACCATACAAGGATTTGACCAATTTGCAAACTTTCTGCTGTTGGCCTTCCACTTCAAATCCTTCAGGTTGAGTCATATAGACTTCTTCTTGGAGATCACCATTTAGAAAGGCACTTTTGACATCCATCTGGTGAACTTTCCACCCATATTGTGCTACCATAGCACACATAACCCGAATTGTGGTCATCCGAGCAGTAGGTGCAAAAGTTTCCTCGTAGTCAATGCCTTCTTTTTGAGCATAGCCCTTTGCAACAAGACGGGCCTTATGCTTATCAATTGTTCCATCTGCCTTGTACTTGACTTTGTATACCCATTTGCATCCAATAGGTTTCTTTCCATGCGGCAGATCAACAAGCTTCCAAGTTTTATTCTTCATCAGAGACTCATACTCTGTATCCATAGCGGCCTTCCACCGAGGCTCACTAAGAGCATCTTGCACTGATGCAGGTTCAAGACTATCTATTGTAGACATGAATGCCCTATCATCATCAATATCCATATCCTCTACTTCTGTACTTGGAGTCACAGAAAGTTCCTCAAAAGATTGACAAAGATCATCAACCTCACCAGTTTCTTTGGCTTCTTTCTCCTTTTGAGCCATACTGCGTGTACGAGGTCTATCCAAATTCAAATTGGGAGGAGTGGATAAATTTGCATCTCTGATTGTATTTGTACACCATTTAGGATTCTTCTTCGGTGGAGTTGAAGAAGATGTAGAAGGACCTCCTGTCTGTGTTGACGAAGGAATCTTCTCTTCCTTAGTTTCCACAATATCTTGGTGTACTTTAGATGTGCTCTGTGATGTGAAAGCTTCATCAAAGACAACATCTCTACTGATATGAATTTTCTTGGTCAAAGGATCTATCAACCGATATCCTTTAGAGTGCTTAGAATAACCAAGAAAAATACATCTCAGTGTTTTCTCATCTAGCTTCTTCCTTTTCTCTTTTGATATGTGCATGAAAGCGTGACATCCGAAAATACGTAGATGAGATATGGAGGGTTTTCGACCACTCCATGCTTCCTGTGGAGTCATTCCTTTTAGGGCCTTTGTGGGTGCCCTATTCAACAGATACACTACAGTGGTGACAGCTTCTGCCCAATATTGTTGCCCAAGAGTAGCTCCTGTGAGCATACAACGAACCATTTCCATTATAGAACGGTTCCTTCTCTCAACAACTCCATTTTTTTGAGGAGTATAGGCAGCTTGTTAACTCGTCTCTTGATCCCATGCTTATCTAGGAATGTAGAAAATTCATTAGAGGTAAACTCTCCCCCTCGATCTGAGCGGAGGGTTTTGATAGAAGCCCCTGACTCCTTCTCAACGGATTTCTTGAACTGCTGGAAGAATGTGAAAGCTTTAGATTTCAGTTGGAGAAAGAAAACCCACATCTTTCGTGAGTAGTCATCTACGAATAACTGAAAGTACCTCTTCCCTCCACAACTGTGAGGTGTGAAAGGATCGCATAGATCGGTATGAATTAACTCCAAAGGTTTTTGTGCTCTTGTAGAGCTCTTCTCAAATGGTACTCTATGTTGCTTTCCTACCAAGCAGTCAGAGCACACTGGCAATGTGGCAGAAAGGGAAGGAAGACCCTTTACCATCTCATACTTGTTGAGCTCAAGTAAGTAGCCAGAACTAAGATGCCCATATCTCTTGTGCCATAGGGAAGTTGCCTCCTTGGTAGAGACAATCATGGCAACATGTGGAGTAGAGATAGCATCTAGTGCAAATAAGTCGTGCTTATATGAAGTTGTTGCAATCTGCTTACCCTTCCTGGTAATGGTACAACACTTCTTTCCATTCTCAACACGAAAGTTGACAACCATATTTCTATCCAGGATTTGTGTCACTGACAACAAATTGTTGGCCAATCTCGAAACATAGAGGACTTTGTCAATCTGACACTTGCCATCAGGAAGAGTGACTGAAACTGTACCCTCTCCCTGAACCCTGTAGGTTTTATCATCAGCAATGGTGATAGGTTTGCCCTCTTTGGCCACAAATGATTCAAACCATGATCTGTCGCCAGTCATATGTTTGCTAGCTCCAGAATCGACATACCAAATGGGATCCCTCTGTGTGGAATCTGTGGTAGTCATGAGCACCTTGTGTGCCCATTCAGAATCTGAGTTAGATTCTTCAACAACAATATTCACCTAGGGTTGCTTGTTTTTATTTTGTGGTTTGTTTTGGCCTTTTTGCTTGTTCTTATGCCAACACCTGTTGGTGTCATGGTTGTCTTTCTCACAGATCTTGCACCACCTCTTCTTCTATTGAGGTTGTTTGCCTTTTCCTTTCGTATCCTGTTGAGAATTTCCTCCTTTCTAAAAGTTGCCTCCTTTTTGCCCATTACCTTTCTTCCTAGAACCCTGCCTGTTGGTGTATAGGGTTGTATTGGAAGAATCATCCTTGTGAAGTTGGCGTGCCTCCTGTTGTTGAAGCAGATTGACCAACTCGATGTAGGTAATTTGTCATTGAGACACCTGGATGGAGGTTATCAACATATCAAATGAAGAAGGTAAAGCTCTCATCACAAGTGAAATGAGAAGCTTTTCATCCATAGTATCTCCCAGAGAACTCAATTTCTCTTTCAACTCAGACACTCTACACAGAAAGAGTTCAACTGTTTCACCCTGTCTCAAACTCAGGTTATGAAGTTGTTGTTGAAGATGAAGAATGGTGGAATCATTCTTTCCCTCATAGATGGTTTGAAGGGCATCCCATGCCTCTTTACCACTTGCTTTGTCGCTATATGAGGTTGCACTTCATCCGAAATAGCAAACAAAATGAGCACCTTTGCTCGACCGTCTTTCTTGTCAAAAGCTATCCGATCTCGCCGAAGGACCTGTGGATCCCATCGTTAGTGAAGGCCTAGTTGCTACTCCAAGAACAATATCCCACAAATCTTCCATTTGGAGAATAGCCTTCATCTTATGTTTCCATGGTGTATAATTTGGACCTTTCAATAACTGATGCGGATCAGTCATCAATTTTGCAACAACTGCCATAGTGAAGGTTCCTTATATCACCAATTGGTCCCCCTTTCGATATACCTTTTGCTAGGCCAATATACCGTACAAAATACCCGCCCTTACGTGAGGGAAACTATAGGTATTTAGAAAGATCAACAAAAATCACCCGCCCTTACGTGAGGGAGACTATAGGTGAGTTTTAGAGATCATACGATACGTGGAACATAAGCGGTACTGAAATGGAATCGCCTTGTTGATGGCACCTACCATAGAAGATTCTTCTCATGCGTGGGGTGTAACTTCCCCTAAACACTATGAAGAATACTTCGTCAGGATTTACGCCTAAACACAAGTGCGATAAAGGGTAGTGGATGGAGTAAAAAAATGCAAAAATGGCGTACTTATTCCTCCCCAACGATTTATAGAGAACAAGCTCAGACGTTGTTATAGCAGCTATATTAGGCGGCGGATACAGTAGCCAAATCACGACAACTTTACCTGTAAGTGCTGGCCAGAGGTATCACAAATACCGAACGCTGCAGTGCAATAAATTGCACGGATGGGTTTTAATTATTTCGGGGACTTAGGGAGTGTTTTGATTTTAATTTTTAATGTTATAGTGCAAAAATGAAATATGCAACATACAACAAAAAAAAATTGCCCACAAGAATAACCCACAAGGTGTCGGTCACAGTCGAAAATGCACCTTTTACAATTTGCCAAATTGCTATTTTTCGAAAAATTACTCACTATCCCCCTTTGATTTTTTAAAAAAATATCCCCCCTTAAAAAAGGCTTTCTTTAACAAAGCATTTTAATAATTATTATAAATTTAAAATTAAAATAAATAATTTTAATTTATATAGTTTTTAAACTTATAAAAAAATAAATTAAAATTTTAATTTTAATTTATAAAGTTAAAAAACTATATTAAAAAATTAAAATTAAAAATTTTAATTAAAAATAATAATAATTAAAAAATTAACTTTGCAAAAAAAATTATACCTTAGGGGGGGGTCGGCGGGATTTGAACCCCCGACTGTTGGGTTCCCGGAACCCACCACACAGCTCACTTGCCAGTGAGCCCGTGGGCTGATCTAGGAGGAGAAAGCCCGATCAAGCTTAAAACACCTCCTCTCTGCTTCCCGAGCCCGCTGTGGCTGCCTCTGCCACCTCTGCATCAGCCTCCTCTCTGCTTCTCCTTCGTGTTTCTGCTTCGCAGCAGGAGCCCTATTTTCCAAAAAAAAATTCTGCCCGAAACTCTTACGTGATCTCCTTTTTTTTTTTTTTTTTCCATAAAAATTTCGCTTTTTTTTTTTTTTTTCGGAGCTTCTTTCTAATCGACGCAGTCGGCCTGCGGGGGGGGGGTTTATACCCCTTAGGTTTCCCGTGCGGGTGAGAATTTAAATTCCCACTCTGTGGCGGGCGGCCCCCTTGCGCGCTCTCTGTCGCGTAGCAGGCCGTGCGTGGGTGGCGTGACAGCCCTGCGCGCACGCTCTGTCACGTACCAGGCCGCACGGGTGGCACGACAGGCCTACGCCTCATCCCCTGCGTGTGCTCTATCACGTAGCAGGCCATGCAGGTGGCACGACAGGCCTGCTCGCATGGCGGCCTGCGCACGCTCTGTCGCAAGGGCCTGCGACAACTTCTGTCGTGTGGCACGATAGGCCTGCTGTCGCACGGACGTGCGGGTGGCGCGACAGGCCTACTCGTGTGGCGGCCTATGCGCGCTATGTTGTAAGGGCCTGTGATAGCTTCTATCGCACGGGCCTGCGTGACAGTCCGCGCTCTGTCACGGCAGTCGCGACCCTGTGTCGCGCTGTAGAGCGCGACATAATTTGCAGCGGGGATGCTACGAAATTTTTTTTTAAATCACGATTGCATGATTAAAAAGTAATTTGCACTCCCTCCAACTCGGCTCTGATACCATGAAGAATTACGCAACAAACTGTATTATTCAGCAATGCAAAATATATAAGGTTACATAGGCCGGGAATAGAACACCGGCGAACCAGAACTCTGTTACGGAGTTGTAACAGTACCGTAACAGTATCTAAACAAAATAATAGAGACAATACATTAGTTACGCTAACACTATACATTCAAGAGAATTTATAATAGGGTCAGGAGTTTGGCATTCAAACTATGGCTTTGGTGATAGAAATATATATTTTCTTATGTGAAACAAGAATGTATTGATACAAACTACCTTCTACAATAACTCAAATCATCTAAATTTTTGTTGTAGCAATTCAATAGTGGAATCTATTAATTCCTTCTCAAATGGAGCAAGGATTCTATGTTGTTAAATATTTTTTAGAGTGAAACACAAAAGCTTTTTCCAAAAAAACAATTTAGGTAAACCCCTTTTTAACCTGCTTATATGCATTTAGTTTGCTGCTACAAAAGGATGCACAAATGGACCTATTTCTGTTTATTTTTAGGTTTGACATTTTTGTTTTGTAAATGCAATCTATAAAATCAAAAATAATGTCCACAAGCCTATCCATTCTTTTGTAGGTTTCTTGACAAAGCAACTATTGCAATTGATTCTGACTATGAACATAAAATAGAGATTCATTGGAGGTTATGCATGACCACACAGGTTGGAGAGGTGAAACTTGTTCTAAGGTTGCTACCCATTTGGGTAGCTTGTTTGATGTATGGGGTAGTTTTTGCACAATCTCCAACTTTCTTCACAAAATAGGGCAACACGATGGATAGAATCATCTATGGAGATTTTTAGATCCCTGCAGCTACCTTGCAAAGCTTCATTAGCTTATCTATTCTTATGCTGGTGCCAGTTTATGATTGTATCTTTGTTCCACTTGCCAGATACATAACTGGAAATGATTGTGGCATAACACTGCTCCAGAGAATAGGTGTTGGTATGATTTTTTCCATTCTTTCCATGGTTGTTGCAGCATTGATCAAAACCAAAAGGCTTTAAGTCATAAAGGAATATCGATTGGTAGACATACCCCATGCAACAATTCCATTGAGCATTTTTTGGCTGGTTCCACAATACATTCTATGTGGTATATCAGATGTTTTTATAGTGGTAGGATTGCGGGAATACTTTTATGATCTAATGCATGATGTGATAAGAAAATTAGGAATTGTGCTTTATTTGAGCATTTTTTGTTAGTCTCACAATGACACTGAGAGGGGGGGGTGAATCAGTGTAGCTCTTTAAAACTTAAATCTTCAACTCTTAAAGCCAAAAAAATGAAAACTTAAAACCAAATAAAGCATGTATAACAAGAGAGCATCACACAACACAAGATGTACCGAGGTTCACCAGTTTTGGCTACTCCTCAAAAATTGACTGTTTGGACTCCCATTCAAATCCATCCTTTGTAAAGCAACAACTTTACAATCAATTTACCAGCACACACTGGAAGGAGCACCAACCCCTGATTTATCTGCACTAATAGAAAGGAGCACTAACCCCTGATTTATTTGTACTAACAGAAAGGAGCACTAACCCCTGATTTACCAGCACCAACTAGAAGGAGCACCAATCCCTGATTTATCTGCACCAACAGAAAGGAGCACCAACCCTTGATTTATCTGCACTAATAGAAAGGAGCACCAACCCCTGATTTACCAGCACCAACTGGAAGGAGCACCAACCCCTAATTTATTTGCACCAACAGAAAGGAGCACCAATCCCTGATTCCAAGCACCAACTTGGACTTTTTGAAGCTATAAGATTGACATAAAAATGCCTTCACTTTTACAAGACACTGACTGGTCTTTTGCTTACTCAACATCACCCACAATTCACAAGACACACATCCTTCTCGCTCGCATCTCGCTCACATCTCGCTCTCGTCTCATGCTCCTCACCGAGTAAATTTCCCAACTAAAATTCTCCAAGGAATGCTCCTTTTATAACCATATTGTCTCTTTGTAACTTCAGTTGTAACTCTTTTCATTTCTCATACGCCACTTGTCAATTGTAATGCCTTCTATATGTAACTCCTTTTGTATATATAAAGTAGGCATTTCGTCAAACACGTTACATGCAACGAATTGACACCATATACTCCTACCATGACTGTTCGTCTTCTCGATCATGATTGTTCGTTTTCTCCTTTGTGCATGTTCGTTTTCTTTTTGCATGTCTGTTCTTTTTCTCTTTGCATGTCTGTTCGTTTTCTCCCTACATGACTATTCATTTTCTATTTTAATGATTGTTTGTTTTCTCCTTCCATGACTGTTCGTTTTCTATTTTAATGACTGTTCATTTTCTCCTTCCATGACTGTTCATTTTCTATTTTAACGACTGTTCATTTTCTCCTCGTGGGCATGCATCCATTTCTTTCCATGTGTAACGACCATCTTAAATGATTTCAAATCATTAAAGATTCCTTATGGGTCCACGTCACTATGCAGTCTTCAGTTTCACCATCTTGGTATTCATGTCGCGATATTGTGACACTTTTGTTTCTCTAACTGCCTGGCCTTTTCGAGTCACAAAAATGTGACATGTCGCGATATCGCGACACTTTTGTTTCTCTGCCATCCTACCCTGTTTGAGTCACAAAAATGCAACATGTCACGATATCGTGACACTTTTTCTTTCTCTTCCTTCCTGCCCTTTTCGAGTCACGAAAATGCAACATGTCACGATATCGTGACACTTTTTCTCCTTTGCTCTTTCTCTTGCCTTCGGGTCACAAAAACATGACATGTCTTGATATCGCAACACTTTTTCTCTTGGAATCTCTCTCTTGCAATATGTCCCAAAATCATGACACTTTTTCGTATGTACAATCTCTCTTGCAATATGTCACGAAATCGCAACACTTTTTCTTTCGGACTCTCTCTCTTGCAATATGTCATGAAATCATGACACTTTTTCTTCCGTACAATCTCTCTTGCAATATGTCATGAAATCGTGACACTTTTTCTTTCGGACTCTCTCTCTTGCAATATGTCGCGAAATCGTGACACTTTTTCTTCCATACAATCTCTCTTGCAATATGTCGCGAAATCGTGACACTTTTTCTACTTGCATTTTTCTCTTCCAACATGTCACGAAATCACGACAGTTTTTCCTGCTTGCGCTTTCTCTTTGAACATGTCGCGAAATCACGACAGTTTTTCTTGCTTGCGCTTTTTCTTCGAACATGTCACAAAATCGTGACAGTTTTTCTTGCTTGCGCTTTCTCTTCGAACATGTCACAAAATCGTGACAGTTTTTATTGCTTGCGCTTTCTCTTCAAAAATGTCACGAAATCGTGACAGTTTTTCTTGCTTGCGCTTTCTCTTCGAACATGTCACGAAATCGTGACAGTTTTTCCTGCTTGCGCTTTCTTTTTTAACATGTCATGAAATAGAGACAGTTTTTCTTTCTTCTCAACATGTCGTGATATCGCGACAGTTTTTCTTTCTTGCTCAACATGTCACGATATCGCGACAGTTTTTCTTTCTTGCTCAACATGTCATGATATCGTGACAGTTTTTCTTTCTTGCTCAACATGTCGCGATATCGCGATAGTTTTATTCCTTGTGATTTTCTTTTGATTTTTAGCATATGGACCACTTCGATCTTTCTATACATACTCTGAAGAACCTCTTAACTCCTGTCCACTGCATCAACCAATCTGTCTGACTATGTTGACAACAATGACAATACCATTGTTGCACCTTGCTCAACAATCTCCCCCTTTGGAATTGTTGGCAACACACGTGCAATTTCCTCGTAATTCTTCTCCCCCTTTGACAATAATACCAAAGGGCTGCTACAGACTCCCCCTGAGTCCATGCACAACATTCTCAGGCACAAATTATTACAGTTAGCATAAATTATAAACATGAGCAAAAATATAATCAAATATATAAATTCTCCCCCTGAGAATGTGGTCCTGATAGCTAGTCAATTCTTGGGAAACGTGATCACTCCACAATCTGTTGTTGAAATAAAAATCCAACTTAACCTCACTTTCTACAACTTTCTCCTACGTACAACAAGTTGTTGCTACAATATATTCTACCTCTACTGTGGATAAGGAAACTGATTGTTGTTTCTTACTGTTCCACGCGACCAACCTGTCTCCAAGATAAAATGCACCTCCACTGGTACTCTTTCTATCATAAAGTCTTCTTGGATAAGAACTCTAATCTTTGCTCATCATATTAGAATTCTTGTTGTACCTTGCTTTTACTTATTTAGTATAGTATGATCAACACTCAACTTTCAGCTGCACAAAAGTTACTCCCAAAATAAAAATGATCGACTCTCCAGGCAGCCTGTGCGTAATTTCTTCAGCCTTTTGACTACCATCTCCTCCGTGACTGACGACTTTGCCTTGCATCAATTGTGCAGCTCAATGTCTCTGGTTTCTAATGGCTACCATGAATTTTTTCATCGCCTGTGGAGGAATTGATAGCGGACCGTTACATCTAGCATTGGAACCTCAATCTATGTGTAGTCATCAACACTCGATATTCTGCTTCTTGCTAGGGCATATGTCAGGGCTACTCAATGTCTTAGGTGAACATTCTTCACGTGATTCCAGGGAGCATTTCTCCTTGTTGTGATCAAGGGAATCCTCAGGCAATATCTCACATTTCTCAAATAATGCAAGACTTTCTTAGGTGCATAGGCATCTTGTCCTCCTTGGCGCTTCACCACCTGGGCGTTATTCTCTTAATGTTTTTGCCTTGCATGTGCCAATTGGCACTCTTGACCAACTGGGTGCTAGTGCCACTATTTTCTTTGAATCTGGCATCTCTTTGATAACTGCTACTTCTTTAGAGAAAATTCATGCTCTATTATACCAAATGATGTGTTGTATTTTTGGTTAAGAAACGTACACCTTCCTACTTACAACACATATTCTATTTTATCTGTATATTTGGAATGTTACAGGCTTCAAAACTAGCACTTGCCAGCTTATGCTTCCATGACACATCGACCTATGTTGCATGTTCTATTTCAGATAACGCCTATCAGCTGCCGCATCGAAAACCTAGCTGTTCACCATGTTGTTCTGCTGAAGCACAATAGTTTGACACTATCTCCTCAAACATCTACATGAACTGAAACACATTTTGACAACTATACAACAACTCCCCGACTACTTTTCTTTCATCCTCAGATAACCACACAAATACATAGGAGCATTAAAATAAAACTTTAAGATTGCTCCCCATGAGGATGTGCTACCTGGAGCTGCTTAGTGTAATAGAGGAGTAATCTCCTTCAGTCCAAGGAGACACGATTTCCTCTCTTCTTTCTTTCTCCAATATTTCTTGAACTTAGGTTGAAGGTTTTCAATTGCATCCCTATTTTGAACCTTTTCATGAACTTGAACATTTCTCTTGGGTGGTTGTCTCTTGTACATCCTTGATGGATGATTATTTTCCTTTCTTTGATGCACATGATTTCTTCCCTGTCTGTGTTGCATTCTTTGCATCTTATGAAATCTACTGTCTTGCCTTAGATTAGATACAAAAGTTCTTGGAAAAGACCTTGCTATGTGCCCATGACCAGTACATTTAAAACTTTGCACATGGTGTTCAACCGGAATAACAGATGTATTTATACCAGCATAACTCTTTGATCTATTATTCAATCCATAATAAATTGCCTTGTGACCATAATGGTTGCATCTAAAACAATAGCCATTAAAAGCATTATTATGAATAAGGTGAGAGTGATAGAACCTCTTTTGATGTGGTTGCTTTGCTGTAGATCTCCTTTGAGATTTTCTTCCTTTTGAGGATTTAGCTTCAAGCTTTTCTTGCTTTGCTCCTTCAACAGTGGACTTCTTCTCTACAGATTTAGAAGATGAAGGTTGTTCATATTCACATCCAATACCAAGCTTACACATGGGGCTTATTTGTTGCCTTGTCATTTTATCTAGCAGCTCTGTGCTCTTCTCAAATTTGAGATTTGTATTGGCCTCTTCTAGTTGTTTCCTCAATAAAACAATATCCTCTTCTTGTTTGCAACATACATCACCTTTATCATCCAGGTGTGACTTCAAGGCTTCTTCTATTTTCTTGGCTTTATGAATTTGTAAGAAGAGATCTTCGATCTTATCCCCATATTATTCCAACTTCTTGGATAGTCTTTTGTTCTTTTTCTTTTCTAAACCCAACTCTTCAAGTGCAGCGATCAACTCACCTTCTAGATCTACTTCAACCTCTAGGTTTTCATCACATACTTGTTCTTTTTCTATTTTTTCTTCTTTGAGTGCCATATAAAGAACTTCACTTGTTTCCTCTTCAGAATCCTCATTGCAACTGTCTTTTGATGAACTGACATTCTTGGAGATGAAACTTTTCTTCTTGAAGTTACCTTTTCTAAAATTTGTTTTGTTCTTCCAGTCACTTCTTTCTTGGTGCGATCCTTCATCACTTATGTTCTTCTCATTAAGTGGACATTTAGCTGCAAGATGCCCAATGCCTCCACAATTGAAACATTTAAACGGTAACTTTCTTCTGTATTTTCCTTTTCCCATTTTTAGTTTTCGAACAAAGTTTGCTTCCATTTCATCTGATGTTTCTTCTTCCTCGAATTCTTGTTTTGCTTTCATATTTTTATGGGCTTTAAAAGTAGCTTCTCTATTTGTGGGTTTAGATTTTCCTATTCTCATATCATATGCAGTCAAAGAACCATGCATCTCATCCATACTAAAAGTATTTAGATCTTTAGCTTCTTCTATTGCTGAAACTTTAGAATCAAATATTTGGGGAAGAGATCTTAGTACCTTTTTCACGATGACAACATCTTCCATTTCCTCACCGAGTCCTCTAATCACATTAATGATTCCATTAACTCTCAACATGTATGCCTCTATGTTCTCATCGTCATTCATATTTAATGCTTCGAATTGAGCTCGATGCGTTTGTAACTTGGCCTCCTTGATCTCGTCGTCTCCTTCATGAATGCTCCTTAGTTTGTCCCACATGTCTTTTGTCATTTTACAACTTATAATATTTATCAGTTCGCTGTCCACTAAACCGCACATGATAGCATTCTTTGCTTTAGAGTTATTCTCAAACAGTTTCTTACCGGCAGCATCGGTTGGAGGAGTGGTGGGTATTATGTATCCACTCGTCTCATCGAATCCAAAATGTCATATCCCAAAGCACAAAGATATATCTGCATCCTGAGTTTCCAAAATGTGTAATTAGTTTCGTCCAACAATGGTGCTTTGTTTGATGAGAAGCCTTTACCACCTGCCATTGCATACTAATCCAAGATCACCCTAGCTGATTAAGCTTTATTCTAGAACTTGGCTCTGATACCAATTGTTAGTTTCATAATGACACTAAGAGGGGGGGTGAATCAGTGTGGCTCTTTAAAACTTAAATCTTCAACTCTTAAATCCAAAACAATGAAAACTTAAAACCAAATAAAGCATGTATAACAAGAGAGCATCACACAACACAAGATGTACCGAGGTTCACCAGTTTTGGCTACTCCTCAAAAAATGACTGTTTGGACTCCCATCCAAATCCAGCCTTTGTAAAGCAACAACTTTATAATCAATTTACCAGCACACACTGGAAGGAGCACCAACCCATGATTTATCTGCACTAATAGAAAGGAGCACTAACCCCTAATTTATCTACATTAACAGAAAGGAGCACCAACCACTGATTTACCAGCACCAACTGGAAGGAGAACCAACCCCTGATTTATCTTCACCAACCCTTGATTTATCTGCACTAACATAAAGGAGCACCAAACCTTGATTTACCAGCACCAACTGGAAGGAACACCAATCCCTAATTTATCTGCACCAACAGAAAGGAGTGCCAACCCCTGATTCCAAGCACCAACTTGGACTTTTCAAAGCTAGAAGATTGACATAAAAATGCCTTCACTTTTACAAGACCCTGACTGGTCTATTGCTTACTCAACATCACCCACAATTCACAAGACACACATCCTTCTCACTCGCCTCTCGCTCGCCTCTCACTCTCCTCTCGCGCTCCTCTCGCGCACTTCACCGAGTAAATTCCCCAACTAAAATTCTCCAAGCAATGCTCCTTTTATAACCATATTGTCTCTTTGTAACTTTAGTTGTAACTCCTTTCATTTCTCATATGCCACTTGTCAATTGTAACGCCTTCTATATGTAACTCCTTTTGTATATATAGAGTAGGAATTTCGTCAAACACGTTACATGCAACGAATTGATACCATATACTCCTACCATGACTATTCGTCTTCTCGGTCATGACTGTTCGTTTTCTCCTTTGTGCATGTTCATTTTCTTTTTGCATGTCTGTTCTTTTTCTCTTTGCATGTCTGTTCGTTTTCTCCCTGCATGACTATTCATTTTCTATTTTAACGACTGTTCATTTTCTCCTTCCATGACTGTTCATTTTCTATTTTAACGACTGTTTATTTTCTCCTTCCATGACTGTTCATTTTCTATTTTAATGACTGTTCATTTTCTCCTCGTGGGCATGCGTCCATTTCTTTCCACATGTAACGACCATCTTAAATGATTTCAAATCATTAAATATTCCTTATGGGTCCACGTCACTATGCAGTCTTCAGTTTCACCATCATGGTATTCATGTCACGATATTGTGACACTTTTGTTTCTCTAACTGCCTGGCCTTTTCGAGTCACAAAAATGCGACATGTCATGATATCGTGACACTTTTATTTCTCTGCCAGCCTGCCCTGTTTGAGTCCTGAAAATGTGACATGTCATGATATCACGACACTTTTTATTTCTCTTCCTTCCTGCCCTTTCCGAGTCACGAAAATGCGACATGTCGTGATATCACGATATTTTTTCTCCTTTGCTCTTTCTATTGCCTTTAGGTCGTGAAAACGCGACATGTCACGATATCACGACACTTTTTCTCTCGGACTCTCTCTCTTGCAATAGGTCATGAAATCATGACACTTTTTCATCCGTACAATCTCTTGCAATATGTCCCGAAATCGCAACATTTTTTCTTTCGGACTCTCTCTCTTGCAATATGTCATGAAATCACAACACTTTTTTGTCCGTACAATATCTCTTGCAATATGTCACGAAATTGCGACACTTTTTCTTTCGGACTCTCTCTCTTGCAATATGTCGTGAAATCATGACACTTTTTCTTCCGTACAATCTCTCTTGCAATATATCGTGAAATTGTGACACTTTTTCTACTTGCATTTTTATCTTCCAACATGTCATGAAATCGCGACAGTTTTTGCTGCTTGCGCTTTCTCTTTGAACATGTCGCAAAATCATGATAGTTTTTCTTGCTTGCGCTTTTTCTTCAAACATGTCGCGAAATCACGACAATTTTTCTTGCTTGCGATTTCTCTTCGAACATGTCGCAAAATCCTGACAGTTTTTCTTGCTTGCACTTTTTCTTCGAACATGTCATGAAATCATGATAGTTTTTCTTGCTTGTGCTTTCTCTTCAAACATGTCGTGAAATCACGATAGTTTTTCTTTCTTGCGCTTTCTCTTCGAACATGTCGTGAAATCATGACAGTTTTTCCTTCTTCTCAACATGTCGTGATATCGCAACTGTTTTTCTTTCTTGCTCAACATGTCGCGATATCGCAACAGTTTTTCTTTCTTGCTCAACATGTCACGATATCACAACAGTTTTTATTTCTTGCTCAACATGTGGCGATATCGTGACAGTTTTCTTCCTTGTGATTTTCTTTTGATTTTTAGCATATGGGCCACTTCGATATTTTTGTACATACTCTGAAGAACATCTTAACTCCTGTCCACTGCATCAACCGATCTGTCTGACTGTGTTGACAATAATGACAATACTGTTGTTGCACCTTGCTCAACATTTTTGAATTTGGTAGCTTCTTGAGCAGTATTATTATTTTGATTATTGAGGAACTAAATATAAAAATAGGAGAAAATGGTTTATAGAAAACCTAAACAAAGATCATTTGGAATACCACTAGTGATTTATAGCTACACTAAGTGTATTTTTCCTATATATCTATTTCTCCTTTGCTAGTTGCTTCATTTATGAAAAAGTAGAAAGACATTTTTTGCAATGATGAAGAGATATACTTAAACTATAGTTGAAATAATTTGTATTGCTTAGCAACCTATGATAGAAACATAAAACACAAATAAGCATATAGTTATAGTTTACTTGTGTGCATGAAATATCATCAAACTCATGGTCTAAGATAATATAGTTGTAATTTTTTTCATATTTACTTCAAAGTAAAATTCTAGGAGAGGGTGAGGATATTAAAAATACAAATTTCCCATTGAATGTTGTGTAGAACCAAACACAATCTATGGCTACTAATTATTATTGAAATTCCAAAAAAATTCATTTGATGCCTCTATATTCCCTTGGGAAATTTCTTCCGACAACCACCTTATTTTAGTCCGTCAAACAATGAAGTATTTGTAGCATAATATAACATCAAAAGATAATGGAATCATTATATAATATGCTTTGGGACTCATATAAGAAATGTCAAATGTATATTGTGGGACAAACAACCAGAATGATTTGTGATATTGCAAAATTAAACAAAATGGATAGTTGCTCTTCATTAAATAAGAAATAGAGCATATAGAGTCAAATATGATGATTGTTGCACTGAAAAGGTGAAGGATTTGTTTGAATATTATGCATTAAAAACAAAAGTACAAGAATTAATAGTTGCACATAAACTAGTTTGTAGAACTTGTAGAGGTATTTGGAAATCATTCTTCAAATTTCAAAAATATTGCAAAATATATTTTTTTAGGAGCATAGACAAATTTAAAAATATGTAACAAGTTTAACATAAATAACAATGCTCATAGAGGGAAATGATAATTATTAAGATGCAAACATAAATGGAAAAAATAACACACACACATTAGAAGTTTATTGCCTTTATAAGTTCATCAAGTAAGAGAGGTGAGAAAGCAAATTCTAGTTATATGGAAATTATTTTCCAAATATTATTGGATGGATTTCCCACAACTCTAGAAATTTGTGCTTGTCTATAAATATAATTCCATAATTATTTTAATTGATAATCTTTCCAAGTGACACATGCATAATAGCCAAGTTGTTGCAATACCACTATGTTTATACCAATGAATCTTTCTCAATGTTTGACAAATGTGAAACAGGAAATGGATAGCATCCAAAGAAGAAAGGAAAAACAAACTATGTGTATTATTTTCATCAAGGATAATAGAAACAAAAGTAACATTTTATGTTAAAAGGTTTGACCTACAATGGTATTTGAGAAGAGATACTATGGTATTCTAGATACACATTCTATGAAAACATTGTTTAAATAACAAATGCTGCCAAATATAGGCACCAATATTTCCATTCATTATTCATGCAATCATCCTAATAGATAGTCACATTGATAGATCTCTATCAAAAGAAAAATAAATAATCAGGATAAGGTAGGACATTTGTAGGTCTTAGGACTAATACCATTTCATGAAACAGCCAAATGTATGAAATGAGAATTAACTGGATAGGATTGGAATGTTATTAGTTGGACTATATGTATCTGTATGTATAAGAGATATCAAGGGCCTTAAGAACAACTATGTTCACATATGACAATAACAATCATTCAAACACAGGAAAGCTAAGCTTATCCCAAAATTGGATACCAATGAAAATTTCTTAATGTTTGATAGGTGTGAAACAGAGATATTAACAACACCCAAAGAAGAATGGGAAAACAATCTATGTGTTTTCTATTCATCAAGGGTATTATATACTAGAAATAGAGAGATATTTTATGCTAGAATGTTTGGCCTACAATAACATTCAAGTGAGATACCCCAACATTTTAGAGGCACACCCTATGGAAACATTGTTTGAAGGGCAAGAGCTAGAAAATATAGGAGAATTTCTAATAAACAACAAGAATAGGAGAATGATCCTCTAATAGAGGGTAGCAAAGACTTAAAATGTCCTTTTTATCTTTAGAAAAAAATTATGTGTTAGACTAGTTTGCCATTGGATATAATTAAAATAATTTCAATTTATTAAATAAAATTTAAAAAGTGAAAAGATGTATTGAATATAGAATTATGATCTCTAAGATTATGGGAATTTAGGAATTAAGATACTTGTGTATTGCCGCAATATGCAAATCAAATACAAATGAAAAAATAGTCAATTAGTGTAGCAATTAAAATAAAATATGGTGGGGATAATGAAAGTTGTGAACATCATTGTGATAGGATCAAGATACTTCCCTAAACTATAACAAACCAATCAAGTAAAATATACCTTGTATTTATGGTAAGGTAGAATTTGACCACTTGGATTGATTCCATCTGTATTATGAGTGTCATATTGTGCAAGAATTGTTACATTTTGGATATGTAAGCTGCTACAAAAATACCACAAAAACATCAACTCAAATCATTGCAAAAGATATCCTGAATAAAATGTAGATCCAATAGCCACCATTCTAAATATTTAAGCCACAAACCTGATGTACACATGATGAATGTTGCAAAATTTTTAATTCAAAAATGATAGATTTAGAATGATAATGTCAGTAGAGCTTCTTAGCTCCACAATATGACGTCATGTGTAATTAAGTGTATGATTACAAAACCAATCCCACCAAACAACACCCTCATCATAAATCATTCCATTATCATCTACTCATATGAAATATTCAAAAGCAAAACTCAATTATAACTTAAAACTCTATTAAACAAAAACAAAATATAAAAGGTTAAAACAGAAAGAAAGAAATGTCACTTAGACAACCCAACATAAACCAATAAATTTCCTCCAATTCCATGTGACAAGTTGTGCTAAATGTGCAAGGATCTACTTGTTATAACAATGACTATGAGGTTGTAACCATGTATCAGGATGTAGCGTCCTCCGCCAAGTAGTTCCCTCACTCTAGCATAGGATGGTAATGGATCAATCATTTGCCAATCCTTTAAATATTAAAACAAAATTGCAAGAAAGTGCAGAACCCAAAGCCAAAGAATATAATTTTTATATTGCTACTGTAAATATTTTATGCATGACACTATCAAGGAGCAAGAAGGTGAAGTCGTCGTTGAAATCCTTAGGAACCTAGTTTATGGAGTAGGGGCTCCAATAACGCAAGGTCCTATAGGCCTCTATGACCACCATATCTTCTTTGTAATTCATGCAGATAGCATATTGCCTCCTCAAAATTACCAAAATATCCAAATATTCCATAAAAATGTATATGATGTCATCAACATAGGACAAATATTTGGGCTTGAGAGTGTTTGGTTATTGTGGGTGTAAGCCATGGCACATTTGGACTTCACCTTCAAAAAAATAGAGTTAGACACCACCAGATTTATTAGGATCAACAATGATCCTTGTGAAATCATCCCAAGTATCAACTAATAGATCAAAATTCAAAAATCTCACCATCTAAAGTTCCTACAAATCATTTATATTTTTTTAAGGGTGATTTTTAACTACCCTCTTAGCATCTATTAGGGTAGTTATTTATAGTCATAAGAAACCACCATATTTTAGGCATCATTAAAAGTTTTTTTGGTTCTATTAGGGCAGATTTTTACTGTCAGAAAAAATCATCGCCTTTTAGGCACCATTAAAAGCTTTTTTGGTGAGGGTAATTTAAAACTGCCCTCTTAAGGTCTATTATGGTGGTTTTTTACTGTTGTAAAAATTTTTCGTATTCTAGCTACCTTTAAAAGCATTTTTTTGTAGTTTTGGTTCTTCCACTTGATTATATACTCATAATATACTTTACCTATTATCCTCTTAGGCACTCTAGACTCTATCACTACCTCAATTTCATCATATTCCATTTTTGACAACTATACTATCCATTATTTCAATAAAAAATCAAATGTGATATCTTCATTACTATCCATAGGTTTATCATAGTATGTATACAAATATACAACATTAAAAATTGGTGATATATCTACTCCTTATGGGAGTTCAATTTCATATGCATTAGCTATAAACTTTTTTCAAGACCTTAAAAGGTCTATTTGTTTTCAGTTGAGATTCTTGTTGGTGTATTTTAGGAATATTTCTTTTCATAGATGTGCCAAAACCAAGTCTGCAACTTATGTCATGACCCACCTTGGAGAGAGTTGGTATGAGATATACTATGTATTGATTGATGTTTTAATGCTTAGTGTTTTGTAATACTAATGTTGATTTTTTGATTTAAGGATTTTGGTACTGCAAATTTTTTGGCTTGATTGCAAGACCAGGTACTCTCGAAGGTGGCAAGGAAGTCAACCACCGAGATTGAGGTACCAAAGAAAAGAAAATTATATATTATTTGATTGAATTAATTAATTGAGAAAATTAATTAATTAGGGAATTATATATCCTTTGATTGAATTAATTAATTGGGGAAATTAATTAATTAGGGAATTATATATTTTTGGATTGAATTAATTAATTGGGAAAATTAATTAATTAAGGAATTATATATTTGTGGGATTGAATTATACTGTGGAAATATAATAGATTAATTGAAAATTATTATGATTCTGGAAATCTAAAAAGGGAGAATAACCTTTGGAGGACATGGTTTTAAATTAAATATTTAAAAATAAAAATAAAAATGAACTTCTAGGGGATAAGGTATGTGAGATAATTTAGAAAAGAAACCATATCTCTTTTGACTTTTAAATTGGGTAAGCATTAAAATATATTAAAGTTAGAAATTCAAAATGGAGAATTAATGTCTCCATGTCAAGGAGGTTTAAGCAAGGGGGTTGGTATTAATGAGAATTATTCCCCCCTAGACAACTTCGAAAAGGAGAATATATAGGTAATTATGGTTCTTGGGGTTGGCGAATGGAAGTATGTTTGGGTTTAAAAAAAAAAAAAGGTAGAAATTCTCAGAAGAGGCCATCCAAGGAGGGAGAATGGAGAGGCATTAGGAGGAATTTGAAGAGGCTAGCTTGGAGGTCTAAAGGAGATTGAACGGAAGAGGATTTAACCTATTAGGAGAAATAGGTTGGGGATAATGTTTAACTTAGCATTATTTTATAAGCTTCAGTGAAATGATTATATATTTTTACTCTTATTAAGATTTGTGCCAAATATTCCTTAAAGGATTTTTATTAAGTTTTATCCTGATGGTGGTCTCCACTAGAAAATTATCTTAAAAAAATTAATTAATATCTCTAAAATACTTTTGGCCCTTAATCTTCTATGATTTTTTGAAGGTATATTTTTCCTAAAATCATCTTGCAAACCTTATGTTTTAAAAAAATTACGTTTGTTGCCTTTGGTCTGAGAATAACTGACTGTGAATCGTTTCATTCTGAAACCTATTTGAATCAACAATTGATTGGTCTAATTATGCACCCATTTTTTTTGTATTTATCCATTGCTATTTCACCTGTATTTCAATGACTAAATAAACTAACTTGCCCTATATTAAACACATGATCTTGTTTGATTTTGTTTTATGGCTGGTTTTTATCTAAGTCATTTTCTAATTAGGTGCAATCATCGATTTTTATAGCTTTTCTCTCAATCCTTGTTGCACTATGGAGGATTTAAAATAAGTTTTATTTTAATTTTGTTATGCCTCTCTAGGGTTTAGTGTCAATTATGGTTTAATATTTTTGAGCCCCAAGCACCAATGCACTCTATTTCACACTCGGTCAAGCTCAAAAGGGAGGACCACTATGCGCTATTACTTGGGAATTATCCCACATGGGATATGTTGTGGCACAAAATTTCTATAAAGTAAATTAACCTCCCCTTCGTAAATGACCACCATTTGGTGGTCTAGGGTGCCACCGAGCTAAGTCACCCAAGCATCGATTAGTGGCACTATCCATTATGGATACCTATCTTATATAGACCCTTTGACACGTGGTTTTGTTTAACCTGTTGCTGACTTCTGACCTCTCTCTACTTAGGATGCTTATTACATGGGAATTCATTGTTGGTTGTGTTATTGGCTTGCTATAGCACTCAATTGGGTGGATAGGTTAAATTTTTATTTAATATTTCTTAGACTTTAATCTCACACATATTTTAGGAAGGGCATACAGGCTACTTATTAATTCCCAGGCACTTGGATATCATTGTTGGATATTTTTGACTCCCTTGACCTCTATTGATCTATGATTGATCACTGCCTCTTGTTGTCACATGGAAGGATTTGTTGGATTTGTCTACTATGCACTGGTTCAAGTAGTGTTGAAACCTCTTTTTGGTTTTAGGTGTGGGTTTAATCCCACACAGGTTGTGTGGGGTACTATAGTACCATATTATGGGAAAGAATCCCCTTATTTCTTGACCATCAAGTGATGGTTAAGAAATCTAGTACTTAGCAGATGCTAGAGCATCGGTTTATGACATAGTCAACAATGTTGATCGAATTGAATATGGAATTGTGTTGATTGTATTGTTGACCTAGGTTGAATCCCATTGGAATTTTTGGTTTGACTACATTGATGGTTGACTATTGACCCTTTGATTCAAAAACCCTTTTTGTAGATGCAAATCCATGTTGCTCGATTCGTTTCTTTTTTTTCAAGGTTTATGAAATCAATTTTATAGGGTTAACTAAATGAATCTTGGATCAATTTCATGGATAAATTGGATGAACTTAGGAATCAATTTCATAGAGAAATTAAAAGAATTTTGGTATCAATTTCATGGATAAATTGAATGGAACTTGGAAAACAAATCTATGGATAATAGAAATGACTTTTAGAAAACAAATTATGGAAAATTTGAATGATTCTTAGGAAGCAAATAGGTGGAAATTGAATGATAACCTAGGATCAATTTTGTGGAAAATTTGATTAGAACTTAGGTTTTTTTGTGAATTATATATTTTGATTAAATGAAAGGCTTTTTAATTAAAAGAATGACCATTTTGTTTTAAGTGAAAAAATGAAATTTTTAGTTTTAAAGAATGAATTGAAAAATTGATTTTTTATTGAGAGTGACTTTTTGATTAATTGAAAAGAATGAATTATGAGTATTTGATTAATTGAAATTATGTATTTTTGATTAATTGAATGAATGAATTATGGGTCTTTGATTAATTGAAAGCATGGGATTTTGATTAATTAAAAGGAGTATTGGATGATTCTATGTGTTGTGAAATGATAAGTGACTTTAATTCTATGTTGGATTGAATAATAAATGACCTTCATTCTTGAATGATGAATGTACTTTTGTGACTGATGAAAGAAAGACTTTTTGAATGCATAGAGTTTATATTTAAGTTTTGAATTCATGGATGGTAATAGATAGGTTAACTATTCTTAGGAGAAGTGTGAGTTTATTATTAGAGTTAGAGTATATTACATCATTTGGGTCATGTAAATGTACCTAAGGTGGTACATAGTTAGGATAGGATATTACTTTAGGGGGAATTTATCTAGTTACTTCAAGCAATGTAATAAATGCACAAGTGACAATGTGCAAGATGTCCCCTTGTACAACTAGGTAGAGTGTTGGCCAAGGAATCTATCTTCCTATATAAAGGACCTCATAGTAGTATATTACAAGAATCTTCATATTATCATCTTCATCTATCAAGTACTCATGTATGGAGCACAATGTATCTCTTTAGCTCATATTAATGGAGTGGCCATTTCCTCCATATTGCATTATATTTTTGTCACTTCTATTTATATTATATTTTAGTCATATTGTTGTTCCACTTTCTTTTATATTTCCTGTATTTCATTGTCACCTGTGTTAGATCTATCCACTGCATATATCATCAAAAGCTAACAATGGTATTAGATCCATGGTTAATTAGGATATGATGATGTACATCCATTATAAGAGAATTCTAGTAGGTCAAGAGGAATAGAGAGATTCACCATTACTATTGTTGGCCTACATATTTTCAAATAATATCTACCATTAAGTGCTCCTACATGCAAAAGTTACCATTAAAATTAATTAATATAAAAATATATACTAGTCATCAATATTAGGAAAGTGGGGACTAAAATAAATCTTAGTTGTAGAAAACTTGAGATCACATTTAGCTAGGGTCTTTCTTTAGATTTGTAAAAAAAACTTGTGAAGACTAAGACTCGACATTCAATCCACTAGTTTGACAAATCAACTAGTGAAGATTATTATCTCAAGAATTATAAGTTCTTCCATTCTAGTCTCTAACAACTTGTTGCAAGAAAAGGAGATTTAGAAAAAGGTTGGGAAGCTTCCTACAAAGGAATTAGGAATAATATATTCTTATAATCACTATAGCACTTGTAGCAATAAGGAGAAGACTAGATATTTTAAAAACCTTGAGAAATATCTCATTACAAGAGTTGCAATCCTACAAATTGCAAAAGTAAATGAAAAGGCCACAACAACCTCATAGCAGACTCAAGGAAGAACAGACTCCAAAATTTGAGTCAAGAAGGAGATAGGATGTTGATACCTATAAAATTATAGAAGAAGAATAGGCTAGAGAAGCCTAGAAGAGAATAGGCTAGAGAATCCTTGAAGAATTATAGGCTAGAGAAGCTTTGAAGAAAAATACGGTAGATAATCTTAGAAGAAGAAAATGCCAGAGAAGCCTTGATCCAGAAAATGCCATAGAAGCCCTGATCTAGAAAATGCCATAGAAGCCTTAATTCTGAAGAAAGTTTAAAAAAAAAATCTTTATTTAGAAGAAAATGTTCCTATTGTAGAAGAAGACTATAGAAGAGATTTCAAGAAAGAGGAGATTTGTGATCTCCATCAAAGCCTACAAATTGTAGAAGAAAGAGAAAGGGTCAATGAATTCCTATTATAGAATTCAAAAATAGCAAAATCGGAGTTCCAAGAATAAAATCTCATCACCAACACTTTCAAAAGCAAAAGGATGAAGAAAAGGTCTCAGTTAGAATACCATAGAAGCTACCATATAGAATAACTAGGAGAGGTCTCAAGAAAAAAATAAGTGTTTGTGAGACTTACTTTAAAGCTCATAGAAACATTATTAAAGGAGTTCTTAGGAGAACTCATTGGAGAAATCCACTATCAAGGAGAAAAGCTCTTGATAGTGAAGGACTTGGGACAATTATCACCATTTAACAACAAGACCAATGGAAGAATAATTTTGCAAGGAGTGTTAAACCTGAGAAGAAGAATTTTGCAAGGAGTGCCAAATCCAAAAAAATATTCCAATGAATACCTTAAGACATTCAAAAATATTGAGAAGAAGAAGATCCTATTTAAAGTTATATTTCAACAAGAAGGTTGAAATAATATTCATATAGAAGAAGCCTACCAAATCTAGATGATTTAGATGTTACCTCTCACATAAAGGAGACATAGTTCATAGAAAGGAGTTATATGAATCTAGAGTAAAAATATAGGTCACTGGAAGGATAAAGCCACCAAATCTAAGGCTCAAGATAGAAAGCTCGAGGCTACATATAGGTGAAGCAAGAATTTATTTGGGACAGCCAACAAATAAGTTGTGTATCCATGCACTACAAAGAAATAACTTTGTGAATTAAAATACTAGGATCTATAGAAGCCATTAAAAAGGTAAGCACCTAAAGTGTAACTAATTGGAATTCATATTAGGGTTCATTATCAAATTCTATTAAGCATCATATTTGGATTAGAAGTTTTAGAAGAATAGGTTGCATTATAGTTTTCAAAAGTGTAAAAATGAAAGGTTCTTCTAAGATTCATTTGCACATTAATTTGGAGTTAAATAGATTTCAGAATTGCAACTATCTATAAAATATATATTATCTACCTATTTTATATCTAGAAATCAATAAGACTATATCCTAAAATATTGATTGTTGTGAAAATTTTTAGAATACTTATTAAGGGTTCATTACAGATTACTCTTAAGAGTTGTAGAGATTATTAAGTGCATCTGAAATTATTTGGAGAGTTCATTTATTGGAGTAATAAGGTGAGATTATTATTATCATCATTAAAAAGTGCATTGTCATTATACTAGTTGATCTCTAACTAGTTACTCTAAAAAAGGTTAGTTTGTGTTTGTTGATTATTAAGGATCAAGAGCATAAAAACTAGCAGATTAATCAAAGTATCTAGAGACATTGTTTGGTGCATAGAACCTAAAAAATTTAGTGGCAAAAATAAGCCACAAAAATTAGATCAGATTCCTCCAGGGAGTGGAGAATAAAGACATCAATTAAATTAGAAAGAGAAGCTTCAATTGAGACTTGGTGAGTCTCAAGATTTAAATTTTACTAAAGGCTATTTAAAAAGGGGTGCAAAAATTACTTCTATAAAAATAAGACTCTATCTACATGGTTACAAGATTGGGTTCATTATAAAAATATAAAAGAAAAAGGATAAAGTTGTCTACTCAATATTCAACCTCAAAATATCCCATTGCCTTCAATAAAGTTGCCATAAAAAATAGGAAAATCAGATCTGCAAAAGGGGTGAAATAAGGGTATTCTTATATAAACAATATATTGCATGATGGTGCACCAATCTAATATATTTTACACAGGGAAAAGGTAAGATTTTTATGTTTCTAAAAGGTAAAATATTCTTGAGGCATAACAACCCACGATAGCTGAATACTTGCACACCCCAAGCAAGGAAAAAGAGCCTCATATAAGGCTTGAATCCTACTTATTGGACAATAAAATATGCAAGTAAAAAAATCACAATACAAGGCAAAGAGAAATATTATATTCAAGGTAAAAAAGGAGAGCATAATAGGTTGAAGCAATATAAAATCTAGACGTACGTCCAAGGAGAATTCTATACCATTACTGGAGGTTCACCAAAACTCCACCAAAGCTCCACAAAAGCATTGCTCTTCACTCTAGATGGAACCAACTCATAAGCAAGAATCACCGAAAAAAGGAAGAGTTGGTAATATTATAGTGTTCAAAGGTGCTCCAAATATACATTAAATAAGTATTAGAGAAAAATCCCATGCATAAGGAGGAAGTGGAACTTGTCATTTGAAAAAAAAAACTAACGTTCCTTACATGAGCACCCATATTTCACACATTCGAGCAAAGGAACATTACTAGCAAGAAATGTGGTATGTTAGAACAAGGGAGACACTTGTATTCAAAGGAAATAAGTGCTCCTCCAAGGTTGTAACACCCATATGTTGTGTATAGGTGATTTTAAGCATATTTATTCCCTCCAAGCGCTCAAGAAGTAACTTTCGTGATACTTGTCACATAGCGCAAGAAAACTCTTCTATTAAAAGGTGCCAAAGACCAAGGAAGTCCACATATTCCATATTACAACATTTACTCATAGCATAGGCCGAATTACAACATGGAAAAAAGCTGAAATAGCATTAAAAGCTCTAGTTAAGGAGGCCAAAGAACTCCAACATTGAAGCCAAAGTAAAATTAATGTACACCATCCTCCATAATTTCTCAAAGGAAAGACATTAAAGTAGACTTTCATATACGTTTGAAATATTTGATGAATACATAGAGAATACAAAATCAAAGGTAAGGTCTCTACTTTATTAAATTTACTTACATTAACAAGGAGTTATAAGGTATAACATTAGGTTGAAATACTAAAGGAAATCAGCCATATTTGAAAGCAATATAAAAGGGAGAAACACAAATTAAATATCCTAATATTTGTAATATTATAACATAGGATAAATAATGAATTACTTGGAAATAAGAATTTCTATTATTGCAAATTTTATTGTTTTCTAATATTCTATATTAAGGAATTATAAGGAATACTACATAAAAGTAGGTAATTGGAATTTAGAAACACTAATATCAAATTATTAAAGTCTATAAAATGAGGTTTACTAAGGAAAATCAAGAGTTGAAAATTAATAGGTATACTTGTCTCAAAACACATTAAAATGAAAAAAAGAACCAACTACTAAAACCTCATCAAATTAGAAATTGCTTAAATTTCAATAGAAGTAATAAGGTGTAAAAGAAGTTGATTTTGGCTATTCACAAAACTTTACAAAATCAATCTAAAAGATGATCTATTATTCTCAAAATCACTTTATCTATCATATAGCATTTCCAAAATAAATAGGAAGACATAAGGAATTCTACAAAACCTGATAACAATAGTTTTGGAAATATTGAGTTGTCATTGATGTCAAAGGTGCATGATATTTAAGGCAAAAATATTCCCCATGGTTTTGATGAATAGCAAGCAATGGATAAAATTCAAAAGTAAGGTATATCTCCAAAGTATTTATCTAAGAGAAGGATTAATAATATTTTAATGTCAAATTTAATTATGAATAAGGACAAGGTTTAAAAGGTTCTATTGTAATTGCTTGAAATATTTAAAGACCACAATAGGAGGCAAAGGTTTAGATATGGATTTATTTCCAAGGGCCAAAGGTTTAAATTTTATAATATTTAAATCTTTTAGATTTAAAATATTATAATCAAAAGAAGACTTAAAAAGAAAGAGCACCAAAATTTATTAGAAAGTCAAAAATCAAAAAATAAAATATGAGCATCAACATCATTGTGAAAGGAGGCAATATGCATATAAATAATGTACTAAACATTGGTTTCAAAAAATTGGATGAGCATGCTTTCTAAGATCATTCATTGCAGCGAGTGCGAACGACAATAAATAAGGAGGAGAAGCGTAGCCCCTTGACATCATCCACAAAGGTAGCCCAAGCGGTGATTTGACTTGTGCTAAGTCATTGCAAGGAAGAAGGTGTGAGGTTCGAAACTCACCAGTGCCAGTTTTGACGTGTTTTATTGTATTGGAGAGCACAATGAAGCAGATACATCGATAGTGCTATGTATTTTTTTTCAAAATTGTGGTTAGCATAGTTGGTCACTGAGGTAGCACTAAGGCATTGGGGGTAGGAAGGTTGCAAGGTCGAATTCAAGAAAGTTATATTTTTCTTGGTAGAGTGAAAAACATTTTGAACAAAGAAGTGCTTCAAATATTTCATTTTGCATTGAGGCTACTAACCTTTGGGGTAGCTCAGCTGGTTATCAAGCCTTTTCTTGGGTGCTACATTGACATAGGTCACAGTTTCAATTCTCCTTGCGCTCATGGGGCTTGTTGGTTGAGGTATGGGCACAAAAAAAATTATTTAAATTTTTTATGAAAGGATATAGTTCGTTGGCCTTGTGTTGATTAAAATAAGGACAAAAATTTGTGAGAGAAGATAGTCGTTGGTTAGTTGTTGATTAAACAAAAGGATATTTTTATTTTTATCTAAAAAAATGAGTTATAAGGTGGATTAAGGACTGATTGACAGTGTAATTTTTGGCATGTAAAAATTATATACAAGGTGGTTCTGGTATTGTTTGAAAAGTGTGATTATTGCATGGTAGAAAAGGGGATATAAAGTGTATTATCGATTATTTGAAAGTTGTAACATAGCATATTTTAAAAGGAGATATAAGGTATTATTTTAAATATTTATTGTGAACATTTTTGGGAACGTTGATGTGGATTATTTGAAAATGATATTTGCTAACTGGTTCTTGAAGTGGCACTAGAAAAGAAAATTATTTTGTTAAGAAAAGTTTTGAAGGCACATCATCATCAATGCAGTTTTAGAGGTATGGTGATTTAATGCCTTCTCTAGGTGGTTTTTGGCTAAAGAAAATATATTGAGTTGTCATATATTTGGAGGCATAAGGATTGATTGTTTAAGCATTTCTTGGATTGAAATTGGGAATGTATCTCAATTGATACAATCCAATTACAATGTTGAAGGATCCAATCCTTTCATAAATTCAAGGTGCGCTTTTAGTGTCTTCGTCGTACTCACGATTGAAGCGTGGGTTTTTTTTACCGTTGTGATGAGCTATCCATATTCAAAATTTTAGCTTCTTCCTCATGTTCTAGAATACCTGTACTTACACATAAGAAATTGAAATTTGTTAATAACATGTGTGGATTAAGATAAAATTAATGAAATGCATGCAACAATGGATACAAAGAGTGTAATAGAGAATGCAAAACTACTCCAAATGATACCAAAACTTAACATGATGTATATTATCTACTTTTGGAATGATCTATGTAGAAATTGAAATGAAATTATGAGTAGAATTTGTGGTCATCCCTGGGTGGGCCAATTAGGACTATCATTACAAAAACCCTAATTGAAGGTCCAAAACTACTCTAAACTTTACCAAATTCAAGTATGATGCATATAAACTACTCTAAGAATGATCTAAACTAAAATTTATTCAAAATTGTATGCCAATTCATGGTCATCCCTAGGTGGGCCATTTAGGACTGTTAAGCATCCCAGGTGGGGATGACCATGAAATAGGGTGGTTTTTACCACCAATTCTTCTGGGATCTGGTCTATAATACTCTTTAGGGATGTTGTCATCATATTTGGTGATTTAATTCATAGGAATGGATGGTTTTTGGAAGGTATGTGTGTATTTGTATATGCCTTGGAAACTCCTTTTATTGATGAATATTCCAAGGACAAATACGAGGGCAAAATGTGAGAGAAAATCTCAGAAGCACTTCATGGTGAATAATTGTAAATACTTCTCTTTGAAATTCAATGGAGTCACTCTAATTTATAACACAAGAGGGTAAAATGGTAAAAGGGTCAAGTTGGGGCATGCAAGGTAGGTGCCACCACTTGTCAAAGTCCTTACCATACATTGGTTGAAAGAGGCATCCAATTTGAGCCTCTAATTTACAATTTGTGATGGCCTAGACAATCTTCCAATCTATCATAAGTCATTGGGTGGGATAAATGGTAAAAATTGATTACCATTTATCTTACCTTGACTTTTGAAGGGTCTAGACCATGGCCATCCCACCTAAGGACGATTTCTTGTGGTCGTCCCTATGTGGAACGACCATGAACTGTGGTTGTCCTAGGATGGGACAACCATGGTTGCATGGCCCAAAACTTCCCAAAAGTGGTTAGGACCCCTAATTAACCCATGAGGGTTGCCCAATGGGGCCATATGGTGTCAATAAGAGTGGCATCATCATAGTCTTATCTGATTTACATAATTTTAGTGTCTATAGATGCCCCTTTTTGAGATGCGTTGTGTGATACATAACACGAAGTAAAAATAGATGACTAAATCATCAAATGATTAATTTTATTTAGTATCCTAACAAATTATGGAAAGAGCATACATTCTTGGAATCCTTGCTTTTGACATAATTGAAGGATTTATTTTGGTATACTTTTTTGAACAATTTAGGCTTAGTGTATACTTGATATTGGTTCCTTATTTTTCCTATTTTAGAATATGTTTACCGAGGCTTCAAGTATACCAAGACTTTTTTTTGAATTTGTGCTGAATTATTTTCCCCAACATAGGCTTGAAATTTGTCTTTGATAATGATTCTTTTGAATGTATGCAAGTTGCACTTTTGAGTGTTTGAGTGTTGATTTTGATTATGAATTAATTATTATGACTACCCCCTCAATTGATGAGTCAATGAGGGCATGATAAATTATGAAAATGATGAGTCACTTGACCCATATGACTGGATTGGGATCCTTCAGTTTTACCCATTGTAAGATTTATCAATTTTATTATGATTTTAAATGTTTGTTTGATATTTTATGGCATAATAGATCTAAATACCTCATTTCCATGGAGTGGTCCAAACACAGTGGCCTTATTAAGGATTGAGGTAGAAAATTTTAAATTCATCCATGAGCAATTTGGTCTCAATATTGATCCTTTGTGAATTTTATCAATTTTGATATGTTTTTGGTGGTTTTTAGGCCATTTTCTTTGCTTTTCATCTATTTTTGTGGGATTTGTTTTTTTGTCATCCTAGGGTTGGATTATTTCATAGTTTATGGCCATACCAGGGTGGTATGGTAAGCCAATTTTCTGACCATCCCACCCTAGGATGACCACTGCTCATTTTAGGCCTTTTAAATCTCAAAAGTGGCCAAAATAGCTCATATGCACACTTCCAACTTGGCAAACTGAGAGATGAGGACTAGGAGATTGATTTTTTTAAGTGGAGTGCTATTGAGACCATCCCAAAATCACCAAGATCCAGCCTCAAGACTCGAAAAGTGGTAGATCTGGCACGATATGGGTAAGGGCTGGATTTGCTCCTATTCTTTATCGAACTTGGAAATGTAATTATTTGTGCATTTTCTGAAAAAACACACTAAAAATTAGGTTATGAACCTTATTAGTGTTAATATATGAATTTTTTCTTTATTTGTAGTTTGTGTACAATTTTATTCCATTTTTTGGTGTTTTTATGCTATTTTATGCCTATTTGGGGGTTCCAAAAGCCCTTTTTTTAGTATTTTTGGAGGTCGTCCCTAGGTGGGACGGCCACTAGTGGCCATCCCTGGGTGGGATGGATTCCAATTTGAGGGCCATCCATGGGTGGGACGACCATCAATTTGGGGGAAAAATGTCCCTTTTTTGAGTTATTTTTGCCATTTTTGGTAATTTTGATGCATTTTTGCTGCATTTTACTTAAGATTGCTTGGCTTTGTTAGGTGGTCAAGAGTCAGTATCAATTTTCAAGTCTTTTTTATACTACCAGGGACTTATTGACAGAGGAGGATTGGATATGGCTTGACACCATTGGTCTTAAGCCAATGACCAAATTAGAGTCGGTGCATGTAGACAGAGCCTACCTGATGGCTCTGATAGATCTGTGGGATGCCCGCACGAACACCTTCCACTTAATGACTAGGGATATGGCATTGGTGCTAGAGGATTTCTAAGATATTTTGAAAATTTTGATAGAGGGGCTTATGATTATATCTACTGATCGAGATCCTAGAGGTACAATTTTGTAGAGATACTTTAGAGAGGACTAACACAAGGTAGTACAAGACTTGCCTAGCGGAGGCATACTAGTGGAGCTATGGTACGAGGTATATTTTCTAACTATGAGACATACCTTACTGATGAAGCTTATCTCCAACATGTTGCTACCAAACTCATTCAGATCTAGGTTCCCATGGAACCTTTTTGAGTTGGCATTTTCACTTATGGAGTGCACCATAGAGAGTTCGTTAGTCATGGCTTGGGGTATGATATTATAGGTATAACTTTATGATGAGTTATACAAGATATGTTTCCATGGGTGGAAGGACATGTGTTCTAGATTTCTACTATAGGTGTGGGGATGGAAGCACATTGTTGTGGATCGACTACGAGGACTCCTTTGGATGACATGGGCATAGTTGATATATGTGGAGATTAGATATGGGATCCTATGGCATCGAGACTAGGATACGAGTTGGATATATCCCTATGTAGGCATTATTTACCATTATACACAGTCATTTGCATGGTTTAGGGTAGAGGAGGTGATTTGGAGACCATATAGATATTGTCCAGCATGGCCTAAGGGTGAGGCATAACTTTGTTGGGTGAGGCGAGGGTGATGGTTAGTTTGTATACATGGGACTGAGCAAGAGTTTCCTAGTGATCCAGTGATTTATCAACATCATGCGGATGAGAGGACACTTGACCTACAATTGAGGTAGTGGTAGAGGAGGCGTATCTTGCAGAGGATGTATTTGAGCTAGATGATGCAAGAACCTATTGGTCACGAATCTGCCACAGGAAAGGATTTTATACGAAATGCGCCCTAGACCCGACCAACATTGAAAGGCTGGGAGAAAGAAATGTCTCCCAGACCAATCTCCAGAGAGGGCTGGTTCCCTTACTAAATCTAAGCTGTTGAAGACTAGAGTTGCAGGAAAGGAATTGGAAATATGCAGAAAGAAATGGGAAATATAGCCACAGGCCAAATTTATCAGATCGGGAAAGATTAGCAGCAGATAACCTCAAGCACACTAACAGCATATAACAAAAGATAGCGACGTAATTTACTTACAACCTTGCACAGATAACCTCCAGAATCGCATTCCAGAACTCACTTCCTCACTAGCAATATTTAAACTCAGATGCAGAATTCAAATTAAGCAGCAGATAAGAAATACGAGCGTAAATGAGGAATGCATAAGATAGAAGGAAAAACACACAGAAAATTGCTTGCAAAACCAGAGGCCAAATATCTTTCATTCATGCAAAGAACTTGAAAAGCTTTTAGCAAAAGTCTCTCTCTCGATGCCTCTCTCTGAGATATACATTGATATTTATAGAGGTCTTGCCTCTTTGTAGCATTTAAAACATGAAACGAACTTCCTCGAGATCTACAAAATGTGCAACAAAAATAAGGAAATGATCCCCTTAAACCAGCCTCGGAGAAACCAAAAATTGAATGAAACAAGGAACCGGTCGTCTTCATTAAATGGTCATCCTCGGAGCATGCTTGGACCGTTAGAAAATCACGAACAGAAGCTTTGAATAATGGAGGCATCTTCAATTCTGGTGGCTTCGAAAGCTACAGGCCTGAGCACGTTCTTCTATCTTGCACACATCGGAAAGCAGCAAAACATTCAATTCTGGAGTGCTTTTAATCCTTGGAAATCGCAATACTTCATCGGGCCGTTGAACTGCTTTCTAGCGCGAAACTGTGATGGGTCGCGAAAACGTGACATGTCGCGAAATCGTGACATATTTCTTCTTCGTACGCTTTTGCCATTTTGGGTCATGAAAACCAACCATGTCACGAAATCGTGACGTATTCGGCTCTTTGTTCTCCTTCGTCACCTTAGGTCGCAAAAATGCGACGCGTCGCGAAATCGTGACGTTCCGTACTATTCTGCTCCTTCCTTGCTTTGCTCTCGCGAAACTATGACCTGTCACGAAATCATGACATTCTTTCCCCATGTTGTCCTTGCACTATTTCAAACCACGAAAACGTGACAAGTCACGATTTCGCTACATCTTTCTCTCTTTTGGCTTCATCACTGCTTCTCATCGTGAAAATGCGACATGTCATGAAATCGTGACGTCTTCTACTTTCTGTGCCCTTCTCTTCTGTATACCCAAAACAACATGTCATGAAATCATGACGTTTTCTCTTCCTTGGCCTTCATCCTCTTAAGAGTAGCGAAAACGGAACATGTCACGAAATCATGACATTCCATACCATTTTGTTCTTTCTACGCTTTCACATCGCGAAAACAAGACATGTCACAAAATCGTGACACTTCTTCTCTATTTAGCCTTTTCTCCACAATATGTCACGAAATCGTGACGTTTCCTTGCTTTCTCTACTGTTGCCACTTTCTATCGTGATATCGCGACGTCTTCCTCTTGCTTGGTCTCATCTTCAAAAATGTCGCGAAATCGCGACGTCTTTCATGCCTTATGCTTTTTCTTCAACTTGACCGCGATAATGCGACATGTCGCGATATCGCGACGTTTTCACATTTTGCCCCTTGTTCACTTTTCTGTCGTGATATCACGACGAGGTTCATTGTCATTGCCCTTTGCTCAATTATGTCACGATATCGTGACATTTTCTATCACTCTGCTCCATGGCCATCGCAAGTCGCAAAAACGTGACATGTCACGATATCATGACAATTTTACTGCTCTGCCTCCGTTGACCACTTTGACCATGATTTTGGAACACGTCGCGATATCACGACATTCTTCGACTTTGGCTTCTCTCTCCTCAAAAAACCCGTGATAACGCGACATGTCGTGATATCGCGACAGTTTTGAACCCGTGCTCTCCATGCTGTTTTTGGTCGCGATATCGCGACAGTCTTCGGACTTAGCTGTTTTGGCACCAAAACTCGTAGAGAAACATAGAGGAGTGAGAACTTCAACAATTTATGCATGAATAATCAACAATCAAAACAATGTGGCAAAAATGCCAACATTCTTGGCGGCTCGCGGGGTATACAGTTCTGCTGTATGCACGAATCCCAGGCCTGAATCCATTGGGCAACAGAGTCAAGAAAAACATGAGAAGAGGAAAGGAAGTGTTGACTGATGGGGAACATCTCTGTAGACTGCTGCAACAACTCTTGCTGACTTACAGAAAACTCAAATAAATCTGTATTTGGCCTAGCTCACCAGGTGTTGTAAAAGGATCTCCATGACAGTGATGAAAGCACCGAGGATACAAAAATGGAAATGAATGGAGGGATGACCCGCGGATGCACAGGACATGGAACAGGGATGGGGAATGATGGAATGGTGAGGAGATGGAATGGAGTGGAAATGGTAGATACAACAATAAAGATGAGCTACTATGCTACCAACTATGGAGATGTGGAAAATAGAGAATGAAATGGAATGGATGGAATGGAGATGGTAGTAGAACCTATAGCTGTGATGAAGTACTCACAAGACAAAGGACTAGAAGAAAGGGAAAGTAGAAATGGGAACATCAGAGGGGAGTAGAAACAATAGTAGTGGCTTGATTATTTGCAGAAGAAGGAGTAGGAGAAGAAGGGAATGAAGAGGGGAAGGAAGAAGTAGAGAGGAAGCCACTAACTGCTGGGAAGGAAGGAAAAGAAAAAGAAACGTACCTGCAGGCTCGCATGCAAAAAGAGCCGAAGTAAAAACAAAATTTTTTTTTTTGCTTAAAATAACTCCCGAATTAGCTGTGAACTCTCGGGAAAGACCCAAACATAGTTCTGTCTCCTGGATCCCAGACCTTTGACAGACACTCAGTAGACTCCTGATTGATAATCAGCTCGGAGTCACCAAAGATTTGAAACTGCTGCACTCCAAGTGTCTCAGCCGTCTTGAGACCTAGGCATGATCGTTCAGTCCCAGTGTTAGCGTCGTTTCTGTATTGTGCTCCATCAAAATAGAGCTGATCTGGCAGAGAGTCTCGACCAACTTGACCAGGGGGCAACTTGACCTCAACCTCTTCAGGCTTCATAATGGAGTAACAACCAATCTCAGTTTCGATCATGGCATTAAAATTGAGCATTGAAAACTCATCCTCCAAATCAAGATCCTCCAATTCTTCAGTTATCATATTGACAACATGTTTGGACTTTTCTTCCTCTTCTATCTTCTCAATATGAAAAGTAGAAGGCTTCGATTATAGATCCAGACTCTTCTTCCTTTGTAAGGAATCTCCAAGTGAGAATAATCCAGAGCAAGGTAGCCTCCCAGCTTAGCAGTGAATTCTCTCGATAAACATATACTAAAATATGGTTCCAAATCAACCACAACTATCTCTTGAATTACTGTAATCTGAGGCATATTATGCAGAGCAATAGGAACATCCTTGATTACACCCACTATTTTCACTGGAGTCCCATCCAACTGCAAGACACCAGGGCTACTTCTTGTATATTCCATTCCCATCGCTTCACAAACTGCCTTTGGCATGACAGTTGTCGTAGCACCAGAATCAATCAGGCAATTGTGTACAATCCAACCCTCCATCCTGAGTGACAGATAAAATGGGGGTGGTCTATTCTTTCCAGTGGCTGAAGAAGTTAACGTTTGAGCCATAACTACCTAGGCTGGAGCTTTCCCCTTACTTTGTATGGTCTTCAAGGATTCCTGTAAGAGATTTACCTGTCCAGGCAACTGCAAGGTGTCATACAGACTTACCTTAGCTGGTATCCATTTGAGTTCTTCAACAATGTTGTACTCCATGGAGATCTGTTCTTTCCCTCCACTAGCAGATTCAAATTTGCTCTTATATTGTTGGGTAGCCTCCACTCGTTGTCGTTTGGTCAATGATGGATACCGCAACGTCTCTCTTGGCTTGTTCCTTTGTTTCTCGCTTGCGGCTGGGAAGTAGAAGCTTTTTCCTTCTCTTTTGCTTGTGGTGGAAGTGGATCCTTCGACAAAATAGGTGATTGTCATTGCGTTGGGGAATCATGAGCCTTTGTTGGCATTTGCTGCTTTGTTGCTTGTACAGGAGGCACTTTCAATGGCTCCATCTTAGCCGGATCTACCAACATTGGTTTCTTGTCGTTGCGTGTCAGTATTGCTATATGTTCCTCCAGAGACTCCACGGAAGTAAGATCCACCTCTCGAATCATGTTTACACGGCTCCCTGCAAGAACTTGCAAATAATTTTGGTGGACCATGCAAGTGGACTCATCATGTGGGTCATTGCAGGAAGAACACCAATAAGATGGCTCATGTGAAACTTCAGAAGGGCCAGCCTCTTCACTTACCAGGATTGCTGAGTTCCTTTCAGGTACTTTCTCCATAGCCTTGCTAGGAGCAAGTTGTTCTCTAGTTACTGTCGACATAAATCTTCGTGGCTGATAGTTCCTTTTCGCCTCTCTTCGTTCCATAGATGTCACCTTGTTAGTGAGAGATCTCATAGCCGACTGAATTTCTTGTAACATAGCCAATTGAGGATCTGGGCTTGAGGATACAGGCGGTGCCGATAAAGGTAATGGAACCTGTGGGGAAGGTAATGCAGGAGTTGGAAGTGGAGGGGCTAACCGTGGAATGCTCGATGCAGGAAACTAGGGAATAGTTGGAGCAGGAAGCTGGGGAACTGGAATGGGTGCGATCTGAGGCGCACTTGAGCTCCATGATGGGGTAGGATACATGGAAGGCATGGGCTGTGAAAGTGAACCAGAGTACAAATACTTAGGAAGATCAGGTATGATAGGCATTGTTACCTTTGGAGGAAGTCTACCTATAGCAATCAAATCAGCTTCCGCCTTTAACGCTTGTTCGAATAGCTCTGGAAATGTAGTCACGTTGGACTGCCGGACAGCCCAACCGATGTCTGTGTTAAATGCTCTGAGGTAATAAAATGCAGCTAGCTCATCAGCAGGCCGAAGACCATCAGGAATTCTCTGCCAGGTTCTGGTAAATCTGACATTGAAATCAGCTATCTCTTCCTACGGGTGCCTTTGAATTACATTAAATTGATGCAATAAAGAGTATGGATCAGCTTGTTCATGAAAATTTTTGACTAACAATTCTCCTAATTGATCCCATGATGTAATAGTGCCTGGTTGCAATGTTCGGTACCAATACAACAATTTACCTCTCAGTGATAACACCAACAACTTTATCATCACATCTTCATCGGTTATGTCATGGATGGCCGCCAAAGAGGCTACATCATTAATATGCTCATAAGCAGTCTTACCAGTACCATCATAGGTCGGCAAAGCTTTCAAAGCAGCTTGAGGAACTGGATTTTGTGCCAATAAGTTCAAAGCTCCTGAACTATTCCATGCCGAGAACTTCCTTGGAGGATGCTGAGCCATTTGGGATGTTGGATCTGGATATAAGAAGCTTGTAGCAGTACTGGGAGGAGTCGGGGATGGTACAAACTGACCTGCAGCCTACGATGAAACAGCAAATGATGGATTCATAGGGCTTACCAATCTTGGGCGCTCCCTCCAGTTCTGAACATCAATCTCGAAGAATTCGACTGGATCTTTCGATTCTTTGGCACTTGATCTCGTGATCATGAAGCAAAGATTTTCACCAGCTTCACAATTAGAACTTTCTAGGTACAATCACCTTCAACAGAGTCACCAGATGAACTTACAATCTCCGCTATGAGGTCAAGACAGTTCATCAAGATCTTGATTCCTCCGGGTATCGATTTGAAATAATACTTGTCCCACCGATTGTGGATCTTTGAGAGACAGAAACAGTCTGTCCCATCGGGCGTGCCAAAAATTGTTGGTCACGAATCTGCCACAGGAAAGGATTTTATGCGAAATGCGCCCTAGACCCGGCCAACATTGAAAGGCCGGGAGAAAGAAATGTCTCCCGGACCAATCTCCAGAGAGGGCTGGTTCCCTTACTAAATCTAAGCTTGATTGAAGACTAGAGTTGCAGGAAAGGAATTGGAAATATGCAGAAAGAAATGGGAAATATAGCCACAGGCCAAATTTATCAGATCGGGAAAGATTAGCACAGATAACCTCAAGCACACTAACAACATATAACAAAAGATAGCGACGTAATTTACTTACAACCTTGCGCAGATAACCTCCAGAATCGCATTCCAGAACTCACTTCCTCACTAGCAATATTTAAACTCAGATGCAGAATTCAAATTAAGCAGCAGATAAGAAATACGAGCGTAAATGAGGAATGCATAAGATAGAAGGAAAAACACACAGAAAGTTGCTTGCAAAACCAGAGGCCAAATATCTTTCATTCATGCAAAGAACTTGAAAAGTTTTTCAGCAAAAGTCTCTCTCTCGATGCCTCTTTCTGAGATATACATTGATATTTATAGAGGTCTTGCCTCTTTGTAGCATTTAAAACATGAAACGAACCTCCTCGAGATCTACAAAATGTGCAACAAAAATAAGGAAATGATCCCCTTAAACCAGCCTCGGAGAAACCAGAAATTGAATGAAACAAGGAACCGGTCGTCTTCATTAAATGGTCATCCTCGGAGCATGCTTGGACCGTTAGAAAATCATGAACAGAAGCTTTGAATAATGGAGGCATCTTCAATTCTGGTGGCTTCGAAAGCTACAGGCCTGAGCACGTTCTTCTATCTTGCACACATCGGAAAGCAGCAAAACATTAAATTCTGGAGTGCTTTTAATCCTTGGAAATCGCAATACTTCATCGGGCCGTTGAACTGCTTTCTGGCGCGAAACCGTGACGGGTCGCGAAAACGCGACATGTCGCGAAATCGTGACATATTCCTCCTCCGTACGCTTTTGCCATTTTGGGTCGCGAAAACCAACCATGTCACGAAATCATGACGTATTTGGCTCTTTGTTCTCCTTCGTCACCTTAGGTCGCGAAAATGCGACGCGTCACGAAATCGCGACGTTCCGTACTATTTTGCTCCTTCCTTGCTTTGTTCTCGTGAAACTATGACCTGTCGTGATTTCGTGACGTTCTTTCCCCATGTTGTCCTTTCGCTGCTTCGAACCGCAAAAATGCGACAAGTCACGATTTCGCTACATCTTTCTCTCTTTTGGCTTCATCACTGCTTCTCGTCGTGAAAATGCGACATGTCACGAAATCGTGACGTCTTCTACTTTCTGTGCCTTTCTCTTCTGTCTACCCGTGAAACTGCAACATGTCACGAAATCGTGATAGTTTTCTCTTCCTTGGCCTTCATCCTCTTGCAAGTAGCGAAAATGGAACATGTCGCGAAATCGTGACATTTCGTACCATTTTGTTCTTTCTGCGCTTTCACATCGCGAAAACAAGACATGTCGCGAAATCGTGACACTTCTTCTCTATTTAGCCTTTTCTCCACAATATGTCATGAAATCGCGACGTTTCCTTGCTTTCTCTACTGTTGCCGCTTTCTGTCGTGATATCGCGACGTCTTGCTCTTGCTTGGTCTCATCTTCAAAAATGTCGCGAAATCGCGACGTCTTTCATGCCTTATGCTTTTTCTTCAACTTGACCGCGATAATGCGACATGTCGCGATATCGCGACGTTTTTTACATTTTGCCCCTTGTTCATTTTTCTGTCGTGATATCGCGACGAGGTTCATTGTCATTGCCCTTTGCTCAATTATGTCACGATTTCGCGACATTTTCTATCACTCTGCTCCATGGCCATCGCAAGTCGCAAAAACGTGACATGTCACGATATCGCGACAATTTCACTGCTCTGCCTCCGTTGACCACTTTGACCATGATTTTGGAACACGTCGCGATATCGTGACATTCTTCGACTTTGGCTTCTCTCTCCTCAAAAGACCCGCGATAACGCGACATGTCGCGATATCGCGACGATTTTGAACCCGTGCTCTCCATGCTGTTTTTGGTCGCGATATCGCGACAGTCTTCGGACTTAGCTGTTTTGGCACCAAAACTCGTAGAAAAACTGTTGGTCACGAATCTGCCAAAGGAAAGCATTTTATACGAAATGTGCCCTAGACCCGACCAACATTGAAATGCTAGGAGAAAGAAATGTCTCCCAGACCAATATCTAGAGAGGGTTGGTTCCCTTACTAAATCTAAGCTTGTTTTCAGACTAAATTTGTAGGAAAGGAATTGGAAATGTGCAGAAATAAATGGGAAATATAGCCACGGGCCAAATTTATCAGATCGATAAATATTAGTAGTAGATAACTTTAAGCACACTAACAACATATAACAAAATATAGCGACGTAATTCACTTACAACCTTGTGCAGATAACCTCCAAAATCACATTCCAGAACTCACTTCCTCACTAGCAATATTTAAAATCAGATGCAAAATTCAAATTAAGCAGCAGATAAGGAATACGAGCGTAAATGAGAAATGCATAAGATAGAAGGGAAAACACACAAAAAATTTCTTGCAAAACCAGAGGCCAAATATCTTTCATTCATGCAAAGAACTTGAAAAGCTTCTCAGCCAAACTGTCTCTCTCTCGATGTACATTGATATTTATAGAGGTCTTGCCTCTTTGTAGCATTTAAAATATGAAACGAATCTCCTCTAGATATACAAAATGTGCAGCAAAAATAAGGAAATGATCCCCTTAAACCAGCATCAGAGAAACCAAAAATTAAATGAAACAAGGAACCGATCGTATTCATTTAATGGTCATCCTCGAAGCATGCTTGGACCGTTAGAAAATCATGAACAAAAGCTTTGAATAATGGAGGCATCTTCAATTCTGGTGCTTTGCTACAGGCCTGGGCATGTTCTTCTACCTTGCACACATCGGAAAGCAGCAAAACATTCAATTTTGGAGTGCTTTTAATCCTTGGAAATCACAATATTTCATTGGGCCGTTGAACTGCTTTTTGCGCGAAACTGTGATGGGTCACGAAAACACGACATGTCACAAAATCACGACGTATTTCTTTTTCATATGCTTTTGCCATTTTGGATTGCAAAAACCAACCATATCATGAAATCATGACGTATTCGACTCTTTGTTCCCTTCGTCACCTTAGGTCGTGAAAATGCGACGCGTTGCGAAATCGCGACGTTCCATACTATTATGCTCCTTCTCTGCCTTGTTCTCGTGAAACTATGACCTGTCGTGAAATCACGATGTTCTTTCCCCATGTTGTCCTTGCGCTATGTCTAACATAAAAATGCGACAAGTCACGATTTCGCTACATCTTTCTCACTTTTGGCTTCATCACTGCTTCTCATCGCAAAATCGCGACGTCTTCTACTTTTTGTGCCTTTCTCTTCTTTTTACCCGTGAAACTGTAACATGTCACGAAATCATGATAATTTTCTCTTCCATGGCCTTCATCCTCTTGCAGGTAGTGAAATTGAAACATGTCATGAAATCGTGATAGTTCGTACCATTTTGTTCTTTCTGTGCTTTCACATCGCGAAAACAAGACATGTCACGAAATCACGACACTTCTCATCTATTTAGCTTCTTCTCCACAATATGTCATGAAATCACGACGTTTCCTTGCTTTCTCGACTATTTTCGCTTTCTGTCATGAAATCGTGACGTCTTGCTCTTGCTTGGTCTCATCTTCAAAAATGTCGCGAAATCGTGACTTCTTTCATGCCTTATGCTTTTTCTTCAACTTGACCATGATAATGCGACATGTCGCGATATCGTGATGTCTTTCACATTTTTCCCCTTGGTTACTTTTCTATCATGATATCATGATGTGGTTCATTGTCATTTCCCTTTGCTTACTTATGTCATGAAATCGTGACATTTTTTGTCACTCTGCTCCATTACCATCGCAAGTCGCAAAAATGCGACATGTCGCGATATCACGACAATTTCACTGCTCTGCCTCCGTTGACCACTTTGACCGTGATTTTGGAACACGTCGTGATATCGTGACATTCTCTGACTTTGGATTCTCTCTCCTCAAAAGACCCACGATAACGCGACATGTCATGATATCGCAACGGTTGTGAACCTGTGCTCTCCATGTTGTTTTTGGTCGTGATATCGCGACAGTCTTCGGACTTAGCTGTTTTGGGCACAAAACTCGTAGAAACACAGAGAAGTGAGCATTTTAAATTTATGCATGAATAATCAACAATCAAAACAATGTGGCAAAAATTCCAACATTCTTGGTGGCTCACGGGGTATACAGTTCTACTGTATGCACGAATCCCAGGCCTAAATCCATTGGGCAACAGAGTCAAGAAAAACATGAGAAGCAGGAAAGTGAATGTTGACTGATGGGAAACATCTCTGTAGACTGCTGCAATAATTCTTGCTGACTTACTGAAAACTTAATTGAATCTGTATTTGGCTTAGCTCACCAGGTGTTGTAAAAGGATCTCCATGACAGTTATGAAAGCATCGGGGGTTGTAAAACAGAAATGAACAAAATGAAAACTATGGAATGGAAATAGTAAATGATGGAATGGTGGGAATGGAAGGAGTGAAGCGGTATATACAGTAACTAAATAGGAAGATACTGAGTTACTGACTACAAGAATTGGAAAAGCAGATAATGAAATGAAGGTAAATGAGATGGTGAAAGCGATGGAAACTGCAGATAAATGCTGAAAAGAAAACAAAGATTAGAAGAAAAGGAAAAGAGGAAACGGGAATATCAGAGAGGGGAGTAGAAACAAAAGTAGTGACTTAATTACTTGCAGAAGAAGGAGTAAAAGAAGAAGGGAATGAAGAGGGGAAGGAAGAAGTAGAGAGGAAGCCACTAACTTCTAGGAAGGAAGGAAAAGAAAAAGAAACGTACCTGCGGGCTCGCATGCAAAAAGAGCCGAAGTAAAAAACAACACATTTTTTTTTTTTCAAAAATCACTCCCGAATTAGCTGTGAACTCTCGGGAAAGACCCAAACATTGTTCTGTCTCATGGATCCCAAACATTTGACAGACACGCAGTAGACTCCTAATTGATAATCAGCTTGAAGTCACCAAAGATTTGAAACTACTGCACTCCAAGTGTCTCAGCCGTCTTGAGACCTAGGCATGATCGTTTAGTCCCAGTGTTAGCGTTTTTTCTGTATTGTGCTCCACAAAAATAGAGCCAATCTGGTAGAGAGTCTGGACCAACTTGACCAGGGGGAAAATTGACCTCAACCTCTTCAGGCTTCATAATGGAGTAACAACCAATCTCAGTTTTGATCATGGCATTAAAATTGAGCATTGAAAACTCATCCTCCAAATCAAGATCCTCCAATTCTTTAGTTATCAAATTGACAACATGTTTGGACTTTTCTTCTTCTTCTATCTTCTCAATATGAAAAGTAGAAGGCTTCTGATTATAGATCCAGACTCTTCTTCCTTTGTAAGGAATCTCCAAGTGAGAATAATCTAGAGCAAGGTAGCCTCCCAGCTTAGCAGTGAATTCTCTTGATAAACATATACTGAAAAATGGTTCTAGATCAACCACAACTATCTCTTGAATTACTGTAATTTAAGGCATATTATGCAGAGCAATAGGAACATCCTTGATTACACCCACTATTTTCACTAGAGTCCCATCCAACTGCAAGACACCAGGGCTACTTCTTGTATATTCCATTCCCATTGCTTCACAAACTGCCTTTGGCATGACAGTTGTCATAGCACCAGAATCAACCAGGCAATTGTGTACAATCCAACCCTCCATCCTGAGTGACAGATAAAATGGGGGTGGTCTGTTCCTTCCAGTGGCTAAATAAGTTAATGTTTGAGACATAACCACCTAGTCTGGAGCTTTCCCCTTACTTTGTATGGTCTTCAGGGATTCCTGTAAGAGATTTACCTGTCTAGGCAATTGCAAGGTGTCATACAGACTTACCTTAGCTGGTATCCATTTAAGTTCTTCAACAATGTTGTACTCCATGGAGATATGTTCTTTCCCTCCACTAGTAGATTCAAATTTGCTTTTATATTGTTGGGTAGCCTCCACTCGTTGTCGTTTGGTCAATGATGGATACCGCAACATCTCTCTAGCTTGTTCCTTTTTTTTTGCTTGCGGATGGGCAGTAGAAGCTTTTTCCTTCTCTTTTGCTTGTTGTGGAAGTGGATCCTTCAAAAAAATAGGTGATTTTTGTTGCACTGGGGAATAATGAGTCTTTGTTGTTTGTTGCTTTGTTGCTTGTACAGGAGGCACCTTCAATGGCTCTAGCTCAGCCAGATCTACCAACATTGGTTTCTTGCTGTTGCGTGTCAGTATTGCTATATGTTCCTCCAGAGACTCCATGGAAGTAAGATCCACCTCTCGAATCATGTTTACATGACTCCCTGCAAGAACTTTCAAATAATTTTGGTGGACCATGCAAGTGGACTCATCATGTGGGTCATTGCAGGAAGAACACCAGTAAGATGGCTCATGTGAAACTTCAGAAGGGCCAACCTCTTCACTTACCAGGATTGCTGAGTTCCTTTTAGGTACTTTATCCATAGCCTTGCTAGGAGCAGGTTGTTCTCTAGTTACTGCTGGCATAAATCTTTGTGGCTGATAGTTCCTTTCTGCCTCTCTTTGTTCCATAGATGTCACCTTGTTAGTGAGAGTTCTCATAGCCGACTGAATTTCTTGTAAAATATCCAATTGAGTATCTAGGCTTAAGGATACAGGCAGTTCCAGTAAAGGTAATGGAACCTGTGGGGAAGGTAATGCAAGAGTTGGAAGTGGAGGGGCTAACCGTGGAATGCTCGATGCAGGAAACTGGGGAATAGTTGGAGCAGGAAGCTAGGGAACTGGAATGGGTGCGATCTGAGGCGCACTTGAGCTCCATGATGTGGTAGGATACATGGAAGGCATGGGCTATGGAAGAAAACCAGAGTACAAATACTTAGGAATATCAGGTATGATAGGCATTGTTACCTTTGAGGAAGTTTACCTATAGTAATCAAATCAGCTTTCACCTTTAACGCTTGTTCAAACAGCTCTGGAAATGTTGTCACGTTGGACTGTCGGATAGCCCAACCGATGTCTGTGTTAAATTCTCTGAGGTAATAAAATGCAGCTAGCTCATCAACAGGCCGAAGACCATTAAGAATTCTCTGCTAGGTTCTGGTAAATCTGACATTGAAATCAGCTATCTCTTCCTGTGGGTGCCTTTGAATTACATTAAATTGATGCAATAAAGAGTATGGATCAGCTTGTTCATAAAAAATTTTGACTAACAATTCTCCTAATTGATCCCATGATGTAATAGTGCCTGGTTGCAACGTTCAGGACCAATACAACAATTTACCTCTTAGTGATAACACCAACAACTTTATCATCACATCTTCGTCGGTTATGTCATGGATGGCCACCAAAGAGGCTACATCATTAATATGCTCATAAGCAGTCTTGCTAGTACCATCATAGGTCAGCAAAATTTTCAAAGCAGCTTGAGGAACTGGATTTTGTGTCAATAAGTTCAAAGCTCCTAAACTATTCCATGCCGAGAACTTCCTTGGAGGATGCTGAGCCATTTGGGATGCTGGATCTGGATTTAAAAAGCTTGTAGCAGAACTGGAGGGAGCGCCGAAGATTGGTAAGCCCTACAAATCCATCATTTGTTGTTTCATCGTAGGCTACAGGTTAGTTTATACCATCCCCGACTCCTCCCAGTACTACTGCAAGCTTTTTAAATCCAGATCCAGCATCCCAAATGGCTCAGCATCCTCCAAGGAAGTTCTCGGCATGGAATAGTTCAGGAGCTTTGAACTTATTGACACGATGCAAGAACCATAATAGAGTATGACTCCTGGTGGGTGATGCACTACCTGTGGGGTGAGGGGCCGCTAGGAGGTGGTACAGCTGTGGTGGTAGAGGAGGCTCATGGGGATGCTCTAGATGAGGGACATGATGAGGCTCCAGATGAGGAGGAGCCAGACTTAGGTGAGCGACATGTGCATCATCGGGTAGATGATGAGTGGATAGATATCCTGGATATGGAGGATCAGGACTATGATGAGGATGACTTTGATGAGCAGGGAGTGTAGGCACAGTTGGCAGCATGGGATGCTACCATTGTTGAGCTATAGGGTGAGCTGATCAGGGGTAGATAGGAGTGGAGGGAGTATGCATAGGAGAGGGCTCTCCTACAGGCATAGGTGCAGACTACACAGGCAGATATTGATAGGCAGGCAGTAGAGTTAGCTACTCTTCAATCACAGGTTAGAGCAGGGAGCTCTAGCCATGGGGGATCTAGCAGTGGTGAGATGGCCAGGCTATGGGAGGAGGTGACACAGCTCCAGACCTTACTGAGTGAGTACCAGGCTCATCATCGAGAGGATACCACCTACACACAGGATTTGGAGGATGAGATAGCACACCTTAGAGGGCACTTACCAGCTCACTCTTCTGCTAGTGGGTCCCAGCAGAGTAGGAGGAGTGGTACAGGGTAGTCATCTATCTAGGATGGGGGTACCTAGCTCTACGAGGAGAGAAGATAGGGCTAGGGAGAGCAGATCTAGGAGCTCTCGATGAGCACCGACTGAGGGTGGGGGTGAGAGTCATGGTGTCGGTCCTACGTGACCATGGCTTTTGAGACTCTATGGTTATTTTTGGCTTTTTGGTAGCGTGAGGTCTGAGGACCCACTTGATTGTAGCCTACGGGTAGTTTTTGGATTATGATGTATCTTTTTATCCCATATATATATATATATATGAGTTTTTCTATTGTCATCATGTGTTTCCTTACTACTTTATTAGATGTATGCAATGCTTATGTTTGCTTTACTGATGCTTTTATGGATGCTTATCATGGATGCATGTATTGTAATATGATGTGATTTGATGATATGTGTATGAGTGTATGCATAATGAAATGGATGATTTGTTAATCTGTACTGATGAATTATGAATACTATTTGACACACTAGATGCTAGCACCATAGACTGTACAAAATTCATCTATTCATTTTAACGTTATCATAAGACTATGTAATGGATTGTGAAAATGTAAACTAACAAACATGTGATAAAATGGTATGGAATGAATAGTAAGATGTTATAGAATGTCCTTGAGGTTTTCATGAGACTCAAACACTCTAGTGATCTAGTCAAAAGTTGTATAGTAACTATGCAAGACTTTTTGGCAAGGTATAAATCTGCTAGGATGACCAAGATATTCAATATCCCTATGTGTGCATGTGAGTTCATTTTTATGATAATGCATAAAGTTACCCCAGTGCCAAATAGGATTGATGCAGCCCATATGTACTGAAGATCACCCTACGAGTATCATTATCCTGAGTTTTGTACGTAGTTGGATTAGACCACTAGGCAATACAAGCTACCAAAAGCTAGCTCATCCGCATGCAAACATTGGTCTGTACAAAAGTAGGTCGCTAATGTGACAGACATATCATCATGCGTAAGGATACCACCATTGCCAGGTAGGCTTGATGCCACCCAACCTGTAATGAGGATCACCTTATGGTTGTCAAATGCTGAGAATTCCAAGGATTCAAGTTCAGTACTCCCTTATTTTCTTTTATTTTTGAATTGCTCTAGGGATTTGCTCATTTTTGTTTTGGTGAGCAAGGGATTTTGGTAGTGGTGAGAACCACTATTTATTTTACTTTTTGCTTTTGCTAGTGGTGAAAACCACTTTTTATTTTGAATATTGTTAAGTGGTAACAACCACTATTTATTTTTCTCTTTGGATACTTGCCCCAATTTGGCGTGAAGCAAGGGATTTTGATTGTTTTGGGTAAGGAGGAGCTTGTCCTTTTGTCAATTCTCAGCATTTTTGAACCATTCGCATAGGGGGATGAGCAAGGTAAACTTTTTTCTTAAGGTAACATGGACCACTTTGTAGGTTTCATCTTTCCTTGTGCAAAACTTGGATTTATTAGTGTGAAAATGTGTTTGGGATTATGACGTATACAAGGTACAATCAAAGCAAGACTCTACCTTCTAAAAATTAGGATAGATTTCTACAAAATATGAAAAGAAAACTAGAGATGATTGAGTGACCAAAAACCCTAATGATACCTTATAACAAATGGCCTAGGTGAAGGGAAACAAACACACATATGAAAGGTGGAAAATGTAGATGGAAATGATAATTGAAATGTAGATGAGTGTTAATAATGACTTTTGACAAAGTTGATTTTGAAGGATGGCTAGTGTATAGACCTAGTGCTAGACATGTATGATCAACTCTAGAATGCAAAATGCAATGATGGGTATGCTTAATGCAAGTGATTGTATAATGCAATGATATGAAATGTAATGCAATGCAATATTTTTATATTTTTGATATTTTAATGATGTTTTTAGATTTTGATAAATATATATATACATTTGACCAATGGGCTTAATGGATGCCATTGGGATATTTTGGGTGACCAAAGGGTTTATAGATACCTTTGGGGATTTTTGGGTGACCAAAGGGTTTATACTTAGTTTTGGGTACCAAAGGTTTAAAACCTTTTTGGGTGACCAAAGGGTTTATAGATACCTTTGGAGTTTGGGTGACCAAAGGGTTTATAGATACCTTTGGATCATTTTGGGTGACCAAAGGGTTTATAGATACCTTTGGAGCATTTTGGGTGACCAAAGGTTTATAGATACCTTTGGACTTTTGGGTGACCAAAGGTTTATAGATACCTTTGGAGCTTTTTGGGTGACCAAAGGATTTATAGATACCTTTGGAGCATTTTGGGTGACCAAAGGGTTTATAGATACCTTTGGAGCATTTTGGGTGACCAAAGGGTTTATAGATACCTTTGGAGCATTTTAGGGTGACCAAAGGGTTTATAGATACCTTTGGAGCATTTTAGGGTGACCAAAGGGTTTATAGATACCTTTGGAGCATTTTGGGTGACCAAAGGGTTTATAGATACCTTTGGAGCATTTTAGGGTGACCAAAGGGTTTATAGATACCTTTGGAGCTTTTTAAAGGTATTTTTTTTTGACCAAAGGTTTATAGATACCTTTGGAACATTTTGGGTGACCAAAGGGTTTATAGATACCTTTGGAGTTTTTGGTGAGGGTGAACTTTAAACATGAAAAGGCCATAGGTGAAGGATATTCAAGGGTTCAGGCTCCTCACATCCTTCAATGGAAGCTAGGTGATAAGTTCCAGGTCCAATATGACTAGTGATAATGTAAGGACCTAACCAATTTACCATAAATTTATCCCGTAGATGGGGTGGCAAGTTAGAATTTTATTGGTTCTCTTTTAGAACAAGGTCACCAACCTAAAAGTCTCTAGGATGGACTTTCATGTTATAGGCTCTCTTAAGCCACTCTTGATAAACATGTAGGTGCTCAAGAGCATTAACACATCATTCATCAAGTAAAGTTAATTGGTCTAGGTGAGCCTACCATGCGGTGTCATCATCGATGAACTCTTGCATGGATATGCACAGTGATAGGATTTCTAACTCTAAAGGCATGACGACCTCAACACCATACACTAGTGAAAATGGAGTTGCCCTAGTGGGTGTTCAAATACTAGTGTGGTAGGCCCAAAGGGCAAGAGGCAATTGATTATGCCAATATTTGTGATTATCCTTAATAATTTTCTTTAAGATTGCAATTACTATTTTGTTTGATGCCTCAACTTGCCCATTGGCTTGTGGATAATAGGGCATAGAAAAGTTATGTTGGATGTTATATTTAGTTGTTAAAGCATGCACATCCTTATTCTTGAAAGGTGGCCCATTATCTAAAATTATTTTGGATGGGATACCAAAATGACAAATGATATTATGTAGCATGAACTCCACAATGTGAGGTCCAGTCATAGTGGTAAGGGGAATCACTTCCACCCATTTTGTGAAATATTCGATGGTCATAATGATGAATGTATGATGGCCTAAGGAAGAGGGTGAGATTTTCTTAATTAAGTCAAACCCCCATTGCAAAAATGGCCAAACCGATTGAATCGGTTGTAAGGCCTGAGAAGGTACATGTGTCAAATTAGTATGGTGTTGACACTTTATACACTTCTTAACATAAGCACAACAATATTGCTCTAAATTTGGCCAATAATAGCCCATGCAAAGAATGCACTTTGTGATGGCCATACCACTGAAATGGCCACCACATGTACCATCGTGTGCTTGGGTGATTGCCCAAACTAACTCTTGAGGTTCTAAGAAATGAAGGAGGATACCCTCATAGCTTCGATGATACAATATATCTCCAAGTAAGACATATTTTACCACTTTTTTCTTGAATGTGTATTTGGTGGCATGTGACAATCTAGAAGGGATACTACCAAGCTTTAGGTAATATTTTAGCTAGATGGACCAATCTTGCTTTGAAGAAGCCTCAATTGCATGAATTGCTTGATCCTTTTGAAGTTCATCTCTCATGAATGTTGATTGGGAGAGAACTTGTAAATATAGTATTGTGCTACTATCAAAAGGAGTTTGAGGGAATAAAGTCCCCCAAGCGGCATTATTTAAGCAATTGTGAATTTGAGAGAACCATTCATGAGAAGGTTCAATTTGAATCATGTGGACTTTTGGCATGGAGTGAAGGTCCTCATGCTTAGTTGCAGATTGTGATAGCATTTTGAATTGAATGGTTGTGATATCATCAGAAGGGTTCTATGGGATTAAAGACCCTAAGGAGGCCATTGTATCCACAAAATGGTTAGATGAATGAGGGAGTGCCTCAATATCATACCATTCAAATTTTACTAGAATTTTATCCACAAGGGCTTTGTAGGCTTGCAATATTGGGCATCTACATTGGAATATTCCCTTGACTTGATTCACTATGAGCAAGGAATCATCAAAAATGTTGAGCTTAGTTATTTTCATGGTGATTGTCATTTGAAGGCCTATGAGAAGAGCTTCATACTCGAAATTATTGTTGGTGCATGGGAAATCGAGTTTGAATGATAGGGGTATTGGAGCCCCTTGAGGTGTGAAAAATATAATTCCTATGCCACCCCCTTGCTCGCACTTAGAGCCATCAAAAAATAGAGTCATATCAGCCTGTGCTTCAGGCTCTTCAAGATCAGGTGATTCTGACACTTGAAAGATTCCATCATCGGGAAGCTCTACACTAAGAGGTTGGTCATCCTAGAGGGGAGCCTCTACGAGTTGATCGGCTATGACCTGACATTTAATTGATTTTTTTTCGATGAATTCAAGGTCAAATTCTATCAACAACATAATCCATTTCATCATGTGACTATTATGGTAAGTTTGACTCATCATATATCACAATGGATTCTCTTTGGATACTACATACATGGTATGATTGAGCATATAATGGCATAAATTTTTAGTGGAAAAAACCACTGCTAAGCATAGCTTCTCAATGTATGCATAATTTATTTCATAACTGACCAAGGTGCGGCTAATATAGTATGTAGCATGTTCTTTGTGCAATTCATTCTTTTGGGCCAACATGGTGCCCAATGCAAGCTCAGTAGCTAAGATGTATAGATAGAATGACACTCCTAGTCGAGGAGGAGCCAATACTAGTGGTGAAGCCAGATATTGTTTAATCTCATCAAAGGTAGCTTGACACTCATCATCCCAATTAAATGTGACCCCCTTGTGTAACAATTTGTTCATAGGTCGACACTTATCCGAAAATTGTGCTATGAAGTGCTTGATGGATGTGACCTTTCCTTGTAGACTACGTAGCTGCTTGATAGTAGTGGGGGGAGGCATTTCTAGGATTACCTTGAATTTATTTGGATCAACTTCTATGCCTCATTTAGAGACTATGAATCCCAAGAGTTTTCTAGATGTGATATCGAAGATGCACTTCTTGGGATTTAGTCTAACATTGTGTTCGATGAGGCGATCTAGAACTTTGTGCAATACATCAATGTGCTCATGGTGAAGTAAAGACTTAGCCAATAAGTCATCTATGTAATCTTCCAAAATTTTATGCATGTAGTCATGGAAGATATAAGTCATAGCTCGTTGGTAGGTAGCACCAACATTTTTGAGGTCGAAAGGCATGACCTTATAACAAAATATCCCCCAAGGCATTGTGAATGCCATTTTGAGTTGGTCTTCTAGATTAATGTAAATTTGATTGTATCCAGAGAAACCATCCATTAGGGATAACATCTCATGACCTATTGTGGCATCCACCAGTGCATCAATGTTTGGCAAAGGGAATTCATCCTTAGGACTCACTTTATTTAGATCTCAAAAATTAATGCAAATGTGAATCCTTCCATCAAGTTTCTTGATAGGTACCATATTGGAAACCCATGGTGGATAATCAACTGATATAATGAAATTGGCATCTAACAATTTTTGCAATTCATCTTTCACCATTAAGGCTACTATTGGATGCATTTTGTGTAGCTTTTGCTTAACTAGTTTTGCATTTGGGTCAATCGTAAGATTATGCATGACTAAATTGGGATCTAGTCCTAGCATATCTTTATAGGACCATGCAAAAGCTTTCTTCTTCTATTTTAAAAGATTTGTATAATCAGCTTGCTCAGTAGGGGATAAGCCTTCCCCTAACTTGATGAATTGGGGATTCTCAGGATCTATGTCGATATCCCTATCAATTATTGGCTCAATTGACATATGAGATCCCTCTTCCAACTGGTGTGGAGTAGGGATCAAATGAATATCATCAATTAGGTTTATATCATCAATTGGAAACTCATGCTCAACCTCAACGTGAAAGACATTTTGAGTAGATCTTGGAGAAAAATGAAATGGTTGTAACATTTCATCGCAAGGCCAATACTCTGATGGAGATGGGGGAGAATCTCCTCGATCAAAGTCAATTACCTCAAGGTCGAGGTGCAATGGCTTTAATGGGTTATTCAGATCATGCAATGGTGTAGTAAGATCTATGGAAATCATATTAATGGATGGATGATCTCCATTGGATGGGTGATTGGGTCTAGTGACAAGAGGTTATCGCAAGACTCATGAGGGTGGTTGTGATGGAGGTGGAATGATCGAAGGTGGTCTATGTGGAAGGTGATGAGCTTGCTCTTCGAGTGGAAAAAGCTATCACCAGATGGGATGTTGCAATAGGAACATACGTAGATAGAATTCTTCTTCATCATCCAATGGGATGACCTACTCATATTCCTCATCTAAACTAGGGTAGTTAATAGGTGCTACACCATAATCCGATTCATCATCAATTGTCCATTCATAAGGAGGACCTTGATCCTCTTCCTCATTATCATATGGAAGAGTATGTGAACCTTCACCTTCTTCAAAGGATTGGGTGAAATCATGAGATATCCCTTGATCTATCATATTTATAAGAAAATAATCCCCCAAAGAGTGGACATGATTAGGATTAGCATAGGGATCACGTGCAAGCTCATCCCTATAGTTCAAACCTAGGCATTCTAAAATCTCTATGAGGACATCAAGAGGCACAAGCTTATTGTGTCCTAAACTAGATTTATCATATGGCAATTGATATTGTGGCTAGAAAGGAACATGAGTACCTTGTTCATACAACCCCAAACCATAGCCATGCCAATGGCAGTGATGGAGATATCACAAGGCATAGTCAGGATTGGACATATAATTGATATCCTCAGAGAAAGGTTCTTCATCCTCTTCTTGTTGAGGAGATGGTTCTGTTCCATATTCAATACCCCCATATATGAAATTCATTTGATTGGGAGGTATACCTAGAGGTACAATGGTACCTATGGGAAGATGAGGTCATCCCATATTTTATATTATCTCAATGGTTAGAACTATTGTGATATTCCTCACTAGGTATTCTCCTAAACCTGTATTAGCCAAATGGACTATGACCTGGGATGGTGAAGATGGAGGAGATGGAAGTGAGGCTTGAGATGACTCAATGCTTACCTCATGAGATGGTTCCTCATCTACTAGACTAGGAATATCTTTCATGGAAATGGTGGAGATGATGGGAGGGATCTCATCAATAGGCCTCTTCGACATGTTCCTCTATGGAGGATTGGATGATGATGAAGGTGTTTCTGAAGGTGCCAATGATGATGATGGTATGGAAGAATATGGTAATGGATTAATGGAAGGTGATGGTGAGGGAATTGGACCTTGAATAGATGTATTCGGTTGGAAGTCCACATGAGTCGATGGTAAGGTCGACTCGGGGATATGTTGCACCAAGTTGTAGTATTTGAAGGGCTCAAGGTCTATAGAGACAATGTGTACTTGCCCTTCATAAGTATACTTTAAACATTGGTGAGCTATGGAGGGGATACACTTCATGTCCCTAATCCAAGGTCTACCCAACAATATATTGTAGGCCATTGCACCCTCCAAGATGTGACACAAAGTTGGTATAGTTTTGCATCCCACCTGAATAGGTAGGACTATAGTGCCAACTATTGAGCATATAGTATCATTGAATGCTTAGAGGGTATAGGTGGATGCAACAATATGGGATGCTGGAAGTCCTAGATGTTTGAGAGCATTGGTGGTGATGATGTTACTTGATGAACCAATGTCAATTAGAACTCTCTTATAGGGTGTTCCATTTACACATGCAATGATGTGTAGAGGAGGATCAACCGCATCATTTGCTATCGGTTTGAGTTCATGTTCATGAAATGTGATCACTAGTTCTTTACACTACTGAACATGCCCCACAAAATTGATAAAGGAGTTAGACTCTTAGGGCTGTAGGTCAATCGACTTAAGAATATCCATAAGAGCTTCTCGATGAGGTGGAGACTATTGAATAAGCTCATATATAGAAAGTCTAGCCGATGTTGTTCGTAAGATTTGAGCAAGCTTACTTTTTATTGTAACCACTAGATGAGGTGGAAGGCTTTGCACTAGAGGTGGTGGAGGTTATGATATTGAGGGAATATCACTTGAAGTTGTAGGTGGTGCAACTTGATTTGGATAGCATCTATTCCTTGTCACAATGCTAACCATCCCGATGAACCCTTGTTGAGGGGGTGTCATATGGACCTCATTTACTTATTTGGTAGGATTTTCCTACACCTCATGAGTGGGTAATGGGTCTTTAAAAACACCCATTTGTTGATTATTTATCATGAGAGGGTTATCAACTTGAAGGTCATTCCTCTCGATCATATCTTGTACTAGGTTTTTGAAACCGTAGCACATTGGCAAGTCATGTCCAATCTGCCTATGGTATCTACAATATAGGTCTTCACAATATCCCATAGGCTTTTTTTACCTATACTTAGATCTATAGGCTAGATCTCAGGTAGAGTAATCACCTTGGCCACACATAGATGATCGAATAGGGAGTCCATAGACTCAATGAAGGGCATAAATTATTACCTAGGGTGACATTGCTGATTTTACCCCTGATTCACTTGAGTGTTGTTGTTGTAACTTGTAGAGGAGGTTGGGCCTGATAATTTACCTTCTGAGGTGGCATTGGTTGCACAAGCCCTAGAACATTGATGGCAACTTGGTTAACTACTACCAACTTTGATTGTGCTAGATTGCCCTTTGGGTTCTTAGTCCACTCCTTTTTGTAGGGTTTTATGATTTCTCCCTCTTGAATTTTAATTTCTTCTATTGTTCTAGCCTATGCTAGAGCATATTCAAGAGTTTGATATTATTGGAGTTGTAGCAATAATGAAATTGGATTTAAACAACTCTTAGAAAACATCCGAGTCAACTCAGACACTAGTAATAGGTATGGTAGCTTAGCAAGAAGCATTCACCACCTATTACCATAGTCTATGATTGACTCATCTTCATATTGCTTCAACCTCATGAGGTCTATTAAAGTCACCTTTCACTTAGTATTAAAGGTGAAACATTCCAAGAATGCATCTACAAATTGTTCAAAGGTATGGATGTTATGCCTTGGAAGTTGATTATACCACTCTATGACTAGGCCAGAGAGGGTAATAAAAAATATTCTTAGAAGTAAGGCATCATTATCCTGGATACTGAAGCATTGGTTCATGAACCTAGTGACGTGCTCTTATGCATCTTCCTCTCCTTTAAATCTATCCAACTTGGGCATTTTGAAATGCTCTAGGTATGGAGGGGAAGGTATAGATGGGTGAAGTGGTTGACTATGTAGCTGGTGCAAAGTGGGCTTTTGAAGCCTAGACCCAACTATCTTGCTCTCTATGGTTTCCATGCACTCAAGCAATGCTCTATACGCATCAGAGGATTTAATCTCCTCTTATTTACTTTGGCCCTAGGGAGGGTGAGGAATGTCAAGCATATGGTGTGGTGGTTGATTGTCATCAACCATACCTCCATAAGGTGCTTCTAGGTATTCCTCTTCTAGTTCTAAATCATCATAGGCCCCATAAGGTGTTTCCTGAATTGGCCTACAAGGAGGAACAAATGCCTACTAAAGGTGATCTATGTTTGGCCTAGGAGGTAAGTCCCGATTAGGCCTAGGAGGTCAAGGAGGCACCATTTGATTAGGCCTAGGAAGCCTATTTTGATTAAAAGTGGGTTGCCTCTGATGAACCCCTTATCTATGAGTACTTGGGGTAGGAACCCCATTGTGCAAGGTCTCTTGAATCTATTATTCAATCCTTTGTTTTTCTAATTGATGTTGGTGATCTAAGAGTCCAAGCATTGTTTATCTAGCTAAAGCTGATTAAATTGAGCTTGGTGATCAACATACCTTTTGACAACTTGGTTTATCTACTCAGTTGTGCGAGGTCTATGAGACCTAGCACTATTTCCATGATACCTATCCTATTCAGGAGGATCTGATAGATCCACTATGATATTCCCTCGATTGAGAGAGGTCACATTCACTTGAGGCTCACTCCTAAATAGATATTCTTTATACTCAACTAGCATAGAAGCACATCATGCTTGCATGGAATAATTAAACTGAGGATAATCAAGATTCTCCTTATGTCTTCCTTCATAAATGAGGAAGGGAAGGGCTGAATTTGCTCACCTAGGGTGATGAGTATCATACTCATATTGGTACTTATACTTTTGAGACCTATCAAGGTGATTTAAGGGTGTATTGTGATCATTTAGCCCTACCCATGGTGAATAGTCTTGATCCTACACATAGGTGTGCGAGGTAGACCGAGAAGGCACATGAATGCATGGTATTGCTCTATGTGTTGGTACCTCAATGCATGATTGCCATTCTTGAAAGAAGGCATGTGAAGTGTCTATACTTGGAAAGTAATTTCCCTGATTAGGACCACAACCTATAGGGGTGTCCCGCATAGGGGTCCCTTGGAGGCTAGGTTCCTTATTTGACATTCTAGGACTTGGGTGAGTAGGAGGCCACCAAGGAGGTATAATCAAATCCTTAGGGTCAAATCGGAGATGGTCTACGTCTCCTTGCCTACTCTCCATAGCATCAACCCTTGAGTGGGCTTGGCTATGGGTGCATACCATAACTACTTCCTTCTAAACCCTACATGATTATCTCCTTTACAAATTTTAATGATTCAACACACAAAAATAGAAACACATAATAATACAAGTGTTTATCTCTTTTAAATATTTATATGTGTTCCTAAAACTATTTGGTGTGTTTTTGATTTGTTGTTTTGCAAAGAGATCTCTTTTCATGTGTTTGAATATTGTTGATGTAATTCTCAATTTGTTTAAGGGATTTCACCTGTATACTCATAGCTCGACAACCGATAATGAAATTCTGGTCACGTGAACCAACCAAAGTATGGAGATGAAGCCCATACCCGATCAGGGAGCACAGGTCCTACCAGTCCTCACCCATATTGATCATGGGTAGTGATACACCCTCCGAAGAGGAGTGCATGCTATTTTCCATAGCTAAGATGGTTCTTGGAGCTAGATTTGGCCAAAAATAGGGTTCATAGGATGTGAGCCAATGGGTGGAGATGAAACCCACCATCATTGGTCTCTATTAGTGGTTGGGGATGAAATTCCAACTCACTAATGTTCAAATGTGATGTGGTGTGTGTGGTTCCTTTTATACTTAAAGAAAGTAAAACAAAGTAGCATTCAATGAACCTTCACTAAATGCATAAGAAATGTTTCACTTTCAAAAATATTTGCATGAATAAGGAACCTACAAAATACTTATCCTATATGACAACCTAACCATTAGGTAGGTCACAAGCAATCAAACCATTCAAATGCATACTTAAACTATTATTTTCCCTATTTTTCTTCTATTTGTTATTTTGAAATTTAGGAAAAGTGAAAATCTACCTTTCAATAAACAAGGAAAAGACATGAAAAGCTGAATTTAACTTTTTCTGAACAACATTAATGCAAATTGAAGGTTTAGGCACTTACCTTGAAAGTCTAAGAAGCTACTATTTCTAGAAATTTGGGCTGAAAACCCCCTATTTTGTGGTCATCCCAGGGTGGGATGACTACAAATTTAGGGGTCATCCCTAGGTGGGATGGTTGTTGTGGCCATCCCTAGGTGTTCCAATTAGGAATTCAGGGGTCATTTCAGTCTAGAATGACCAGAACCTACAACATTCAAAGTACAAAAACAAGGTCAAAAGTTGCAAAAATGAAAAGGGACAAGGGTCCCACCATGATCACCACTATAGAGTAGAAAAAATGGTGCACCTAGCAAAGGGAAATGAAATGCATCTATTGTTCTATTTAAGCATTCAAAAGAGACATTAAAGTAAGCAATAAATGATAAATATGTGAAATAAATGGGGGTTCTATTTATATTAATTAATTTTTCAAATACATGGTTACAAAATGTCCCCTTGAGGGCTCTCAATTGATACAATCCATTACAATGTTGAAGGATCCAATCCTTTCATAAACTTAAGGTGCACTTTCAGTGTCTTCCTCGCACTCACGATTGAAGAGTGGGTTTTTGTTACCACTATGATGAGCTATCCATATTCAAATCTTTAGCTCCTTCCTCATGCACTAGAATACCTATACCTACACACAAGAAATTAAAATTGGTTAATAGCATGTGTGGATTAAGATAAAATCAATGAAATGCATGCAATATAGGATACAAAGAGTGCAATAGAGAATGCAAAACTACTCCAAATGATACCAAAACTTAGCATGATGTATATTATCTACTTTAGGAATGATCTATGTAGAAATTGAAATGAAATTATGAGCAAAATCTATGGTCATCCCTAGGTGTTCCAATTAGGACTATCATCACAAAAACCCTAATTGAAGGTCCAAAACTACTCCAAACTTTACCAAATTCAAGTATGATGTATATAAACTACTCTAAAAATGATCTACACTAAAATTGATTCAAAATTGTATGCCAATTCATGGCCATCCCTAGGTGTTCCAATTGGGACTATTAACCATCCCAGGTGGGGACGACCACCAAACAGGGTGGTTTTTACCACCAATTCCTCTAGGATCTAGTCTAGAATACTCCTAGGGGTGTTGTCATAAAATTTGGTAATTTAATTCATAGGAATGGATGGGTTTTGGAAGGGATGTGCATATTTGGGGATGCCTTGGAAACTCCTTCGATTGATGAAGATTCCAAGGGCAAATACGAGGGAAAAAGGGGAGAGTGAATCTCGATAGCACTTCATGGTGAATTCTTGCAAAGACCTCTCTCTAAAATTGAGTGGAATCACTCCAATTTATAGCCCAAGAGGGCCACAGGGCCAAAGGGGCAAGTTGGGGCATGCAAGGTAGGTGTCACCACTTGTCAAAACCCTTGCCATGCATTGGGTGGAAGAGACCTCCAATTTGGGCCTCCAATTTATAGTTTGTGATGGCCTAGATAGTCTCCCAATCTATCATAAGTCATTGGGTGGGATAAATGGTAGAATTTGATTACCATTTATCCCACCCTTGAATTTTTGAGGGGTCTAGACCATGGTCATCCCACCTAGGGATGGTTGCTTGTGGTCATCCTTGGGTGGGATGACCATGAACTGTGGTCATCCTAGGGTGGGACGACCATGGCTACATGGCCCAAAACTTCCCAAAAGTGGGGTAAACCTTCCCAAAAGTGGTTAGGACCCCTAATTAACCCCTGAGGGTTGCCCAATGGGGCCATATGGTGTCGATAAGAGTGGCATCATTGCAGTATTATCTGATTGACATGATTTTAGTGTCTATAGGTCGAGAAGGTTAAACATGATCATAGGCTCCTAATGGTTTCATATCACCTATAAAAGGGTGGTCAAAGGACCACCTCTCTAAAATTAACACTATAATATTTAAGGAAGGTCTTGCCATAGATTTAAAGGAGTTGACGTAAATAAGTGAAATCCTACAGTCTGATGATAGTTTAAACCAAAGAAATAAAAATATAATACACCTCTTTATTTTAGAATGTTATCATGAGTCCAACATTGTATTTTAGTCACTAGCTATTTGGGTTGCTCACAAAAATGCATGTCATCCACTTCTCCTTCTTTTCACTAGGCTTATCCTTCTACTTTGTGCTGCTATCTGATGGGGGGTAGGAAATACGCTCAAGCCAAATCCTCAAACTCTCTTTCATTATACTTAAAAAATATATATATTACTAGCCTGCAGGAGTAGTTTTCTTTTCCTAGTGCAAGCTGCCTCACATTCGGTGATCTGCTCGCACACTTCCTAGCTCGTAGGCATATTTTTCTTGACTTGAGCAACACTTCCTCCTCCCCCTGGAAGAAAAATAGCCCAAACAGGTCCAGAGTGGCCCTCTTGCCTTCAGCTCTGCAACTTTGCCTCGACCATTTTTCAACCCCTTGTGCATGCCCTTGCTTCCCCTTTTAAAATCTCTGGGTTTCTTTTGAGGTCCGGACCCTCTAGGCCATTAATGACCCACCTAGAAGAATACATCTTCCAAAACTAAAAAAGTTGGCTCTTGTCCCCACCTTCATGATTGAACCTTCACATCTTTTACCCTAACTGGAAACTGCCACTGGGTCAACCACAGAAACACGCATTGATGAGCCGTCTGAACGTCTCTGACTTCTGGGTGCAACAGTCGAGTGGTCGTCATGCTCAGTAAAATTATTAGGCAATAAATCATGCATTTATGAGGCCTTTGACCACATCAAAAAACACCGTCTGGGAATGCGTGCCTTTTTGAATCGTGAACTAGCAGTATGTCGTGATATCGTGACATGTCGTGATATCATGACTTTTTTCTCCCTTGCTGCCTTCTTCTTCTTCGGTTCACAATATCGCAACATGTCCGATATCGCGACATCGTTCCTCTCCAACTCTTCTTTTTCCTTCTCGGTCGTGAAATCATGACATGTCGCGCTATCGTGACATCTTTCCTTTCTGCCTCCTCCTTGCCACTCGGGTCACGAAATCGTGACATGTTGCGATATCATGATATTCTTCCTTTCTGCTTCCTTCTCACTTCTTCGGGTCACAAAATCGTGACATGTCACGATATCACAACATCTTTGCTCTCTGCTTTCTCTTCGCCTCTCGGATCTCAAAATCGTGACATGTCGTGATATTGCGATAGCTTTGCCTTTCACTTTCGCCCTCTACTTCGGGTCACAAAATAACGACATGTCATGATATCACGATAGTTTCCTTCCAGGATTTCTTTCTGCTCCTTCGGTCGCGATTTCATGACATGTCACGAAATTGTGACATTTTCTTCTCTGGCATTTCCTGTCTTCTTTCGGTTGCAATTTCACGACAAGTCACGATTTCATGACATTTTTCTCTCTTGCACCTTCTCTCCTCTTCTGGTCATGAAAATACGACATGTCGCGATATCACTACATTTTTCTCTCTTGCGCCTTCTCTCCTATTTTGGTCACAAAAATGCGACATGTCGCGATATCGTGACACCTTTCTCTGTCGCGATATCGCGACATCAAGGCAAACACTTAGAAATTTTTTTGTTGATGCAAGATTGCTCTGCTACCACCGGATGCTCCTGCATCAGACAATTGAGGTGGATTGAGAAGTGACCTTCACTTCCTTCTTCTCCTCTAGGTTCAAGCCCTCTATGCAGCTCCTCTTGCAGGGCCTGAACTTGCCTCTGCAAAGCTCTGAAATCTTCTACTGGCACCATATTTCTTCCACCATAATGGTTTCTTCATGGAGGAATTCTGCTTCACTCTCTTCTCACAACCCTTCACAGATCTTGGTGTAAACTGCCTCACATCTGGCGATCTTTTTACACACTCAAGAACTCTATGCTCTTCCACAGATCCTGGTGTAAACTGCCTCACGTTTGGCGATCTATTTACACACTCAAGAACCTCCACTTTGATACCACTGATGGGGGGAAAAAAATACGCTCAGGCCAAATCCTCAAACTCTCTTTCATTATACTTAAAAAAAATTTACAATACTAGCCCGCAGGCATAGTTTTCTTTTCCTGGTACAAGCTTCCTCACATTCGGCGATCTGCTCACACACTTCCTAGCCCGTAGAAGGCGCAAGAGATAAAAATGTCGCGATATCGTGACATGTCACATTTTTGTGACCAGAAGAGGAGATAAGGTGCAAGAGAGAAAAATGTCACAAAATCGTGACTTTTCACGAAATCGTGACCGAAAGAAGACAAGAAAGGCCAAAGAAGAAAATGTCGCGATTTCACGACATGTCACGAAATCGTGATTGAAGTAGTAGAAAGAAATCCTGGAAGGAAACTATCACGATATCGTGACATGTCACAATTTTGCGACCCAAAGTAGAGGGTGAAAGCGGAAGGCAAAGCTATCACGATATCACGACATGTCATGATTTTGTGACCCGAGAGGCGAAGAGAAAGCAGAGAGCAAAGATGTCGCGATATCACGACATGTCACGATTTCATGACCCAAAGAAGCGAGAAGGAAGCAGAAAGGAATAATGTCACGATATCACGAAATGTCATGATTTCATGACCCGAGTGGTGAGGAGGAGGCAAAAAGGAAAGATGTCGCGATAGCGCTACATGTCATGATTTTGTGACCAAAAAGGAGAAAGAAGAACCAAAGAGGAAAGATGTCGCGATATCGTGACATGTCGTGATATCATGACCCGAAGAAGAGAAAGGCAATGAGGGAGAAAAATGTCATGATATCACGACATACTGCTAGTTCATGATTCAAAAAAGCATGCGTTCCTAGACGGTGTTTCCCAAGGCAGTCAAAGGCCTCATCAATGCATGATTTCTTGCCCGGTAAGGTTGCTGAGCATGGCGGCCACTCGACTGTTGTGTCCAAAAGTTAGAGATGTTCAGATGGCTCATCAATACATGTTTCCATGACTGATCTGATGGTAGTTGCCAGTTAGGGTAAAATATGTGAAGGTTCAGTCACGAAGGCGAGGACAAGAGCCGACTTTTTAGTTTTGAAAGATGTATTCTTCCAGGTGGGTCATTAATGGCCTAGAGGGTCGGGACCTCGAAAGAAACCTAGAGATTTTAAAAGGGGAAGCAAGGGCATGCACAAGGGGTCAAAAAATGGTCGAGGCAGAGTTGCAGAGCTGAAGGCAAGAGGGCCACTCTGGACCTATTTGGGCTGTTTTTCTTCCAGGGGAGGAGGAAGTGCTGCTCATGTCAATAAAACTATGCATGCAGGCTAGGAAGTGTGCGAGAAGATCATCGAATGTGAGGCAGCTTGCACCAGGAAAAGAAAACTACGCCTGCGTGCTAGTATTGTAATTTTTTTTTAAGTATAATGAAAGAGAGTTTGAGGATTTGGCCTGAGCGTATTTTCTGCCCCCCATCACTATCCCATTTACTCCATGCTCCCCTTTACAATAGCATACACTCTCCTATCCAACCACATCCTCTCTCACCTTCCTCTCTCATCATACTCCTTAACTTTTGTCCCCCACCTACTTGCCATAACTATCCATCTACCTCGATTAGGTGGTAGGGATGAACATTCCTCTTATCTCATATACCTAAGGCACTTGCCATTAAGGAGTTATACCTTCACATCAGAGGGAGATTCACACAACTAATATGATTAGATCTCTAAAGGCAGTCCATCCAATTCTTAAAAGCGGGATCTGATAATATTTAAAACCAACATTGAATGGTCATTTTGATTAAGCAAATTCCACATCAATTCAACTTAGTTAAAATCTCTTCTCTATGATTTCAATGAATTACATTTATCATTTCAAATAGAGAAGTCATATTCTTAATGAGGTTATTTTATTTCTTAATATAAAACAACCAAAATGTTCTTTATCAATCTGAAATAAATCACATTTTATTCAAATGAAACTTTTTATACCCATAAAATAAATTATCCATTTATTTAAAATGAGATCTCTTTATTATTTTAAATAAGTTAACTATTTATTTAAAATGATATTCCCTTACCATTCCACTTAGATCAACTATTTATTTAAGAATGATATTTTGTGATCATTTAAATAAATCAATTATTGCTTTAAAATGATATATTTTTACTATTTATATAAATCAACCATTTATTGAAAATGATATATTTTACTATTTAAGTAAATCAACCAATTATTTAAAATAAAATCTCTTTGTTATACTATTTACCGAGGCATACAAAGAGTTACGAAGATAACCTATTCGTTCATAGATCACATATTCTTAAGGAAAATAGTGTTGAAGTAAAATATAATCATGCATGTGCAACAAAAAAAGAGGAAATTTTTCCATCAATCTAGTCACATGTATTAGCCTCTAGAACTTATGATAGCTACTAAGCTATCAATATAGGACTCAATATGGCGAATGCATACCTATATGAAGGTATCCATCCTTGTTACATTCGAGTTGCCTATCATAATTTCCCAAACCTCAAGTACTCTTATCTTAGGTGGATGTCAACTTATTCCACTTGTGAGTGCACCTCTTCCTACACATTCGTAATGTGTTAGCAATATCATACTCTTTAATATTTATGATATTGCATAGCTGCTTAATTGCACAAAATCAATTATTAAAGCATCATCCATTAATACATTGGTTTTACCACATCCAAAGGTCCATCTAGGAGGGTCATGACATCCTCCCCCACTAGGACTAAACACCGTACTGGGTGTTTCTCAATTTTACACAATAAAAATTAAATTATTACAAATTTTAGAGATCATAAAAAAAAAAGGAAAATATTTTTGCATATCTACCACTTTCTCCCAAGTGTCTTGAGAAACAATCCCACTAGACCTTACATTTCTCAAGGGTTCGATTTTGCATAGCCTTAGAGAAAAATTTGAGAATCCTTATTGGCATCACTTCAATTACCTCTAGAATTACCATCTAAAAATTAGAGACATCCCACACATGTTTAGGATCAACAATTTATTTTCTAAGCAAAGATATTTGGAAAGTGTCATGGATTTTTGATATTAGGCGGTAAAGTGAGTCAATATGCAACCAAACTGATATATTTGGTGATCTCAAAGGGTCCTACAAACCATAGATCCAAATTTATGGATTTTATTGCATTTTTTATTGGTTAAACCCTTAGGAAAACTATCTCCCATCGAGTACAACCTCAAAGTTCTCTTTAAATATGAATAGTTTTTCCATCTATCATCAGCTTCCTTGTGTGTTTTCCTAATAACTTTCTTTTTCTCTTCCATCTCTCTGGCCATTTTAGTCTGACCACAATTCTATCCTTCAAGTTCTCCCATGATAGTGGTGTTCTACACTTTTGCCCATACAAGGCATCAAAATGTGCCATTCCTAGAGATGAGTGATACCCATTATTCTAGGTAAACTCTACCAATGGTAAGTAGTCTTCCAAGTGAGACTTGTGATATATACAATATATGTAGAGCATGTATTCTAGTACTTTATTTAACCACTCCATTTTACCTTCTATTTTAGGGTGGTATGCCAAAATCATGTTCAACTTTGTGCCTATTGCCTAGTGAAGGGCTTTCCAAAATTCTACAGTGAACAGGGAATCCCTATATGAGATGATTATCTCAAGAAATCCATACAATTGAAATACTTCCTTGGAAAGTCTATTAACCACCAGCTAAGCATTATCCTTGGTGCTCCCAGGTATAAAATGTGTAACCTTAGTCAATTTTTTGACTACTACTATAATTGCATCATGCTGGTACCTAGTATTAGGTAAACCTACTATGAAATCCATAGATATGACCTAAAATTTTTATGTAGGTGTACTATATGGATACAAATATACTATGGTATGCTTGTGTTCTACCTTAACTTTATGATATTATAGGCATCGAGCGATAAAATTGATAATGTCCTTCTTCATTCCTAGCTAGAAGAAGGTTCTTTTTAGTTTTTTTCTCATATTTGCACCTCTAGGGTGAGTTGTATAAGGATATCTAAGTGCTTCCTACATTATTAACTTTCTTAAAATCCTTGATTTTGGTATTATGATTCTACCTTTGTAGCACAAAATTTTATCTATCACCCCAAAATCCTTGTTACTCTCAAGATCTCTATCTATTTTAGCTTGAATTTCCTGGTAATATTCACCTTGATTTTTCTCCTACCTTACATTGTTCATAACCTTTATGTGACTTCTGATTATGGCTTCTATGTTTCTCCTTCTACTTAATACATCCACAACCTTATACTCTTTCCCATTTATGTACTCAATTTCAAAGTCATACTCAATGAGAAAATTGATTCACCTTCTCTGTATCACATTCAATATTGGTTGGTTAAATATGTACCTTAGACTTTGATGATCTAATTTTAACTTGAAAGGTCTTTGTACTAGGTAATGGTGCCAGACCTTCAGAGTGTGTACTACAAAGACTATATCTAAATCATGAGTAGCATAATTTACCTCATTCTTTTTAAGCTTCCTTGAAGGTATAACCTATGACTAACTCTTCTTGCATGATTACTCCTCCTAACCATTTCAGTGATGCATCAGTGCATACAAAAAAATATCCTTGATTATCTAGGATATTCACTATTGTTGTGGTAGTGAGTTTCTACTTCAACAAAGCAAAAGTAGCCTCACATTTTTTCTATCCATTTTAACTCCTTTCCTTTCTTTCGAAGGTTATTTATTGTCAAGGCAATCTTTGATAAATCCTTTATATAACATCTATAATAGCTCATTAACCCCCTGAAACTCCTCACTTTGGTAACGTTAGTAGGGGAGGCCAATTTAATATATCTTTGATCTTCTCCAGATCTATAAAAATTCCTTATACTGATATGATATGCCCTAAATACCACACCTATGAAACATAGAAATTGCTCTTGGCTAGATTTCTATAGAGTTGATTTTTTCATAATAACTCTAACATGATCTTGAGATGCTTATCATGTTATTCCTTATTTCGAGATTATATTAGAATATCATATAGAAATACATGGATAAACTATTTTAGGTACCTTTGAACACACTATTCATTAAATTTATGAAGGCATTTGGGGCATTAGTTAGTCCAAAATGTAGGACTGTGAACTCATAATGCTCATACCTAGTCTTGAATGTCATCTTGTGAGTATCCTCCTCACGTATTCTTAACTGGTGATATCCTGACCTTAAATCTATCTTGGTAAACACTGTGGAATTTCTAAATTGATCAAATAAATCTTTGATCATAGGTAGGGGATATCAATTATTGATTGTATATTTGTTCAACATTTTGTATTCAATACACAATATTAAAGAGGTGTATTTATTTTTCATAAATAAAACAGGTGCATCCCAAGGTGACACACTTGGTTTTATCAACCCTTTCTCTAATAATCATTGCAATTGTACCTTTAATTCTTGCATATTAATGGGTGACATCCTATATGAATACTTGTGAATTGGCTCCACTATTAGCATAATATCAATAGTGAAATAAAATTCCCACTCAGGAGGAAGCCTAGGTAAATACTCAAGAAATACATTATTCAAATCCTACAAAATTAGATGTTTCTCCAAAAATTCCTTCTTTAGGTCTTCTCCAATGTAATTTAGCTTGATTACATAGACTATACCTCCTCTTATGATGACTTTATTCAACTACATATATGATAACATCTGGGATTTGAATACCCCTTGTTTTCTATGTATTTATACCCTTCCCTTGCTTTCTTACGAATATTGGATCCACCTATCCTGCAAATTGATTACCATATTATGGGTTTGTAACCAATCCATCCCTAGGATCACATTGAAGGCATGAAGTGGAGCTACATATAAGAAAACTTATGTGGTTTCATTAGCTAAAGTAATTTACATTTTTGGGAAACATTGGTTTATGGAGTAAGTCTATCCAGAACCATACTCAACCTTCCATCCATGAGCCAAATACCCTGGTATTTTTGACATATATTTTGCTAACTTACAAGAAATATAACTATTAGTGGCACCAATATAAAATAAGATATTCACTTAATTATAAAAAATATTACCTTTTAGAACCATTGGGGTGTATTTCCCCTCGAGCTTATGACTTTCAGTTGTGGTTTATATTTTATGCATAGGTTCCTTTCCAAAAAATAGCAAACTCCTCAAATTTTATGGCATAAAAATGCTTGGTGACGAACCTCTTTGTGAATATGACTATAAATTCCTTTCACAGAATATCTACCAGTTCAATATTAGTTTCTTCATATTAAGTTTCCCACCAATCTAGAGCAAATTCTTCAAGTTATATAGTAGCCTGAACAATTTGGGTTCCTAAAGAATATCCCTTTAATATGAAGAAAACTTTTAGTTCCCTTAACCAAGCCTTAGCTACATCTCCCTCTCCTTCTCCATTGAACTTAGAGATACATTCTTTAAATATCTTACCAATTCCTTCTATAAGAGGGTTCTATCTTGTATCTACTATGTTGTTAACCCCTCAACTTGATTAAATTTTGAACCTCTAACTTACAAATTTTTGTTTGCAATAGTTTCTAACATTTTCCTTAAATGATATTGCAATGCAACAACTATGGTAGTGAGATCTTCTATTCCCATATTAGGAGTCTTTGGACCCTCATTCTAGATCCTTTTTTCGATATCACTTTATCGATTTTGGCTAGGTGGAGGTCTTTCTCTCCTGGAATTAGGTGGCATCTTGAATTGATTTCAACCAAGAAAAGAATTATATCATAGCTTCATCTTACACTTCATCACTAACTCAAACCACATTACAAAATTCTTCTTGCCAAATAAGTAGAAATATAAGTAGGATAATTTTCCAATATTATGATGTATCATTAATATTAAAGCCCATATTGAGGTATTGTAATATTCATCTTCCCTTGGGATCAATTCCATTAGATTCTAATAGTAGAGACTCTAGGTCATACTAACTTATAGCTTAAACATAATCAATCCTTCATTGGAGGTTTCTGAATCTCTTTCTACACATAAGAATCTCTATATCCTCGTATGTAGAGCTCTGATACCAAATGTAACAACCCAAAAATTAAGAAACAAAACACATAGAAAATATTTTTTTTGACTAAGGAGAGGGATTCATAAATCCCTAAATAATATAAGATCGAATTAATGTTTAACAAACCCTAAGTTTCTAAAAAACTATACCACAATATTCCCCTCATGCAAGTCCCTTCTGCGTAGGCATATCTCATGTTATACACATAAGTCCATCCATATCATTACTCTTGATGATCTAGACTTACCACCTTCAATCATTAGAATGTGTACATGCATATCCATAATCCACACAAGCAATTATGTGTTGGTATGCTATGTTTAATACGAGTTAATCTATCAATATTGTCCTTTGAAAAGCTATCTTAACTCTAGTATTATATTCTAAATCTACTTACCAATCTCCCTAAGGGGGTATCAAGCCCTTAGGTCATATTATAAGTTCACCTAGAACTTAAAATTATTTTATAAAATATATTAACACAAGAATAAATTAAAAAAGTAGATCTAAATACTAAATCTAACAAAACATAAATCATCAACAAACAAATGAGGGCTAAAACATAAACAATAATTAAAGGATAAACATGTAATAGAAATGATTTAAATACAACTACATTCAATTAATAGAATACAAGCTGCATCAACCATATCATTCATTTATTACATAAGTATGTATGGTAAAACCCATACCTTCAAATAATATTTTACATCAATTCATCGAGGAAACCTCCACACAAATCTAATATATTTGCATAAATAAGAAATATGTAGGGTAGAGAGCAAATTTGTGCATTTATCTATCTCTTGACTATGGTCCTCCCACTCTTCCATAAATCAAGTGAGGATAGTAGGGGATCAGGACACTCATAGATCAAGATAAACATGCTTATAAATGCATTTGTTCATTTTATTGCCAAATTGAAACTATACAACTAACCCAAACAATTGAACTTTCTAATGCATAGTTGATATTATAGAAATCCACTCTTTCTATTTCCCCTCTCATCTCCTCTCGAGAGCTATTTAACCATGCATCAAGTCATATGCTCTAGTTGCAATAAAATATCTAACTCATATTTAGCAATAAAAGTCCCATACCCTTAATTGCTAAATAATCTAGGTTCACACTCATCATCCAATTAAAGCCAACTACTTTAATATTCAAATAAAAAAATTTCTTTATTTCATAAATTAAAGAATCATACCCTTAAATTACAAAAAAAACCATATTTCCCATTCATTTTCCAATTAAATCCATCTACTTTAATATTCAAATAAACCTTTTTCTTTATTTCATAAATTAAAGTGCCATACTCCTAATTTATAAAACAAACCATTTTCACATTCATTATCCACTTAAATTCATCTACTTTAATCTTCAAATAACTTTTTTTCTTCATTTCATAAATTAAAGTCCCATACCCTTAATTTAAAAAATAAACCATTTTTCACATTCATTATTAAATTAAAGCCATCTACTTTAATCTTCAAATAAAACTTTTTCTTCATTTCATAAATTAAAGTCCCATGCCCTTAATTTATAAAACAAACTATTTTTCACATTCATTATCCAAATCCTATTCTTTTAAATAATGAAATAAAATTAAATATTCTTTCCTTTAATTACCCTAAAATAATCATTTTAGAAAAAGAAATAACATAAAGATTATTTCCTTTCATTACCCTAAAATTACCATTTTAGATAATGAAATCACATTAATGATTCTTTTCTTTCATTATCCTAAAATTACCATTTTAGATAATTAAATCATAGTAAAGAATATTTCCTTTTGTTACCCTAAAATCTACATTTGAGATAAAGAAATAAACATAAAGATTATTTCCTTTCATTACCCTAAAATTACCATTTTAGATAATGAAATCACATTAAATATTCTTTCCTTTATTTACCCTAAAATCTACATTTTAGATAATGAGATAACATAAATATTCTTCCCTTTCATTACCCTAAAATTATGATTTTAGATAATGAAATCACATTAAATATTCTTTCCTTTCATTACCCTAAAATTACCATTTTGGATAATGAAAAAACATTAAAGATTCTTCCCTTTCATTACCCTAAAATCTACATTTTAGATAATGAAATAACATAAATATTATTTCCTTTCATTACCCTAAAATTATCATTTTAGATAATGAAATCACATTATAGATTCTTTCCTTTCATTACCATAAAATACACATTTTAGATAATGAAATAACATAAATATTCTTTCCTTTTATTACCCTAAAATTACCATTTTAGATAATGAAATTACCTTAAATATTTAGTCCAACCAAGCATAATTTAGTCACCTTCCTACGCGAGGATTAACCAACAACCAACTCTCACAAAGGGAGAACAAAACATGATAAATGGGTATACGGTATAGAGGATGATAGATGTTATAGAGATTGCTCCATACCACAAAAAACCAGGGTGTATGTGGAGTATTCAGGAGAGGGTATCCATGGTGTCAATATCAACTACAGTATAGATAAATTGATCCAGCACTGGCATAACCAAAAGTGCTATGCTATCTATGCTCGAAGGTGGCTATCGAGGGTGGTTAAGATCCCATTGTGTAAACTTAGCATGGTTGTGAATGTCAAGGAGGGGGTTGTCCCTACGAATAAATGGATGACTTAACTTAATGCACTCCTACTCTTAGTGGTTTATAACCTACCAGTAATAGACCATCCTTTAGAGAAATGGTCATGGTGGTGAGCATGGGGTGGCACAACTAGATGACTACACACATGGGTGCTACCATAAACTAGTCGACTACACACACATGTGATGCCATAAACCAACTGAATACACACATAGGTGCTACCATAAGCCAGCTGACCACATGTGATAACATAATCATAGAGTTTCGACTCCAAGGATTGGTTGAGAAGGTTAAACATGGTCATAGGCTCCTAATAGTTTCATATCACCAACAAGAGGGTGATTAGAGGATCAATCTCTAAACTTAGTACTATAATATTTAAGGAAGGGCATGCCATAGCTTTAATGGAGTTGACATAAATAGGTGAATCCTACATCCTGATGAAATTTTAAACCAGTGAAATGAAAACATAAAACATCTCTTTATTTTAGAATGTTATCATGAGTCCAACCTAGTATTTTAATCACTGGCTAGTTGTGTTGCTCATGAAAATTCCCATCACCCACTTATCCTTCTTTTCATTGGGCTTATAATTTTTCTTTGTCCTGCTCTCCCACTCTCTTTATGCTCCCCTTTACAACAAAATACCCTCTCCTATCCAACCGCATCCTCTCTTGCCTTCCTCTCCCATCCTTCTCCTCAACATTTATCCTGTGCCTACCCACCTTAACTCTCCATCTACCTCCCTCAGGAGGTAGGGGGAAATGTTCCTCTTCATTATTATTCCCAAGGTGCTTTCTATTAAGGATATATCCTTTCACATTATAGGGAGCTTCACATAGCTGGTTTGATCAGATCTCTTAAGGCAGTCCATTTGATTCTCAGAAGGGGTGTCTTATCATATTTAAAACTAACATTGACTGGTCATTTTTATTAAGCAAATTCTACATCAATTCAACTTAGTTAAAGTCTATTCTCTATGATTTCAATAAATTATATTTACCATTTTAAATAGATAAGTCATTTGCTTAATGGGGTTCTTTTATTTCTTAATATAAACCAACCAAATTTTTATTTATCAATCTGAAATAAATTATTTTTTATTCAAAATGAAAACTCTTTATACCCATATAACTAATCATCCATTTACTTAAAATGAGATCTCTTTATTATTTTAAATAAATTAACTATTATTTAAAATGATATTCCCTTACCATTCCACTTAGATCAACTATTTATTTAATAATTCTATTTCTTTGTCATTTACATAAATCAATTATTTATTTAAAATTATATCTTTTTACTATTTAAATAAATCAACCATTTATTTAAAATGATATATTTTACTATTTAAATAAATTATTTATATATTTAAAGTGACATCTCTTTCTTATACTATATACCAAGTCATACAAGGATTTATGAAGACAACCTATTCATTCATAACATAGATTATTAAGGAAAATAGTTCTTATGTAAAATATAATCATGCATGTACAAAAACTAAATAGGTAATATTTCCATCAATCTAGTCACTTGTCTCAGCCTCTAGAACTTACGATAGCTACAAGGTTATCAGTCTAGGGCTCAATGTAGTAAGCTATTTATGATTATCCCCTTATCGAATGCATACCTATATGAAGGTATCCATCCTTGTTACCTTCAAGTTGACTTATCATCACTTCCCCAACCTCAAGTACCCTCATCTTCGATGGATAACTCAACTTCTTCCACTTGCGGGTGCACATGATACTACACATTGGCAATTTGTTAGAAGTACCATACTATTCAATATCTATAACATTGCATAGCTACTTAATTACACAAAATCTAGTATTAAAGCATCATCAATTAATACGTTGTTTTTCCCACATCCAAAGGTCCATCTGGGAGGGTCATGACACTTTCATAGGTGCTAGTAAAATCAATACTACACATGGGACCAATATTTCTCTAATCATTCCCTCCTCAAAATTCTCTTGGAATTATCTCTTCATTTTATTAGTTTTCATTAGTGTCATTCTATATGCTTCCTTATTGGGTAAACTAGATCTAGGAATGCTATTTATGTGGTGACTAATATTGGTCATTAGTGGTAACCCATCTAGTAATTCTTCTAAATATTTTCTTGTATCTCCTTCTATGAAATCCTTTATTTCACTTGGAATTTTATCCTTCCTCTCCATTATCCCACAATTTGTGGGATTAATAATTAAAGCAAAACATGCCTCCTTTTTCTTCATCTCCTTTAAAATTTATTTTTCTAAAATTAGGCACACCTTAGGAGTGTTGTCTACTCTTTTGTATTTGTATTTCAATGGAATTAATACATATTTCTTACCTTCATTCACAATAGTCTAGGTGTTTTTCCTACCATAATGCACTGCTCTTCTATAAAATTTGCACGTCCTCTCTAATAAGACATTGCAAGTATCCATCAATACAATGTTGCATAGGACCTCATATTTATAAGATCCAATTTAAAAATTCACCACACACTATTCAATTACTAAAATTTGGTGTCCTTTCTACAACCAAGATACTTTATATAGCTTGGGATGTTCAATTCTCTTCAACACCAATTTTTCTGCCATATTAATGGATACCAAATTATCCATACTTCCACTATCCATAATAATCTTCTAACATTTGCCTTCATATTTGCATACTATTATGAAAATATTTCTCCTTTGAATAAATTTAAATTTATCCTTGTTTGGATTCAATAACACCCTCTTCATCATAAAATATTCTCTTTGTTTTGGCTCTTCCACATGATCTAGGAAAATTACAATCTTACATGTAAAATATAATTCACAACCTCCTTTCCTTTATTTCTATTATACAGCATTTTTGGATATTTAAATTCTTGACGACCAACTTTTCCACATCTATAACACTTTTTAATGAATCTTCTACCCCTTCCTCTACAAAAACCACCTCTTCCTTAGAGTATCCACCTCCTCTAGTATTCTAAGTCAAGTTATTGGGTGGTGTACTAGCTTCTCCTTCCTATTTTTGTTTTCCTCATCCTCATGAGAACCTTCTTCTTCCTCTTTATTTATTCTATTAACTTGCAACAACTTATCTTCTATATTTAAGGCATATTGGTAGTTTTATTCTACCATTATCATATTCATCATACTCACTTCATATTGTATAGACAAGTGTACTCCATTGATATACCTTAAAAAAATTTGTTTTTCATCTTCTACATGTCAGGCTCGAATGGTGAGCCTATAAAATTCCTTGATATAATATTTTACACTAGTTTATTTTGTTGGAATTTTTGAGTAGTTATGTTGTCATTGATGTCAAAATTCAATTCATCTTAGTGCAAGGGAATTGAAAAAATGAGGGTTAATATATTTATATTAGAATTCCAATATATTTGGTTTAAATATTCACATGGTTGGTCAAAAGATTGGCTAAATACCTTGAAGTAAGGAAATACCTAGGCCCAAAGGTAATAATATTATCATATTTATTATTATAATATTAAAGTGGTCAAGAGAAAGCTTAAGGTGAAGAAATGAAATATCTAGTCCCAAAGTAAATAATAATATAATATTTATTATTATAATATTAAAGTGTTAAAAGGAAGCCCAATATTAATTATAAAATAATTATAATATTTATATTATAATAATTTTATAAACCTATTTTGAAGGGTTTGATTATATATTTTTTTTTGGTAAGTAAGAGAATATTATAATTAACACCGGGTTTTAACTGGTTGACCCAAAACCATTTTACAAAATAGGGTCCACTGACCAACTGGACAAAGGCCAAGCCCTAAAAGTTTAAACGGACAACAAAAATGGCCAAGACCTACTCTTCCATTAGAATACAACCAAACTAAACTATGGAAGCCTAATATTATGGCCATCAGAAAAGAAAGATGCAAAAAAGAACTAACAAAGACAAAAACTAATCATGCAAGCACCATGCAGAGTAGCTTGTGCCCATATAAAAATAATAGAATATGGTCAAAAAAAACATCCCATAGAATGGACAGCCAAGAGGCCAAGCAGTCTTCCTTGTAGTCCTCATCTAACTTCTTATCATCGTTCTTGCCATCATCTTTAGATTTTGCCTTCGACTCCTTGTGCCCCTGGAACTGCTGGCTATAAAACAGAAGATTTAGGGAATCACACAAATCAACAACTGCACTGATGAGGCCAGACAGACTCTTCAACTAGTTGATACTGTTGGAGGTTGATGAAATTGTCATCTTCTCCAAGACTATTATGGTGGGGTCTGGTGCCTCATTGTCAGGGATCTCCAACACTTTGTTATTTCTTGCTAGGGCCTTTTTGCGACATCGAATCCAAACACACCTTGGGAAATACTTGAGGCCAAAGCAGATTTTTCCCATGCATGAATTTGTAGATAAAAAACCTATATCAGTGCCCCACCAGCTGCAAAAAACACTAGTCACATGAACAAAAAAAACAAATATGACAAAATCCATTATAAGGTTCAAAAAAATATTTTTAAAAATGCCCCCATTTTCTGTCATTGATCCACTTTGAGCCTTCCAATCTAAAGTTTTTCATTATCTATCACCATTGAGACTGCATGAGGAAGATTTTCAGTCCACGTGATCAAATTTGCTGCTACAATGCCTTCATTTGCCAGCCTATCAGCTGCCATGTTTGCTTCCCGAAAGGTATGCAAAATTATGGCCTCAGGTCGGTCATATGAGTTGATGCAAGGGTTTGATTATATGAGTTGATGCAATAATTTGAGAAACCAAGAGAGTGGTTTAGAATTTAACTGGGCACACATATTGAAGGTTTGCTAACTCATAAAGAAGTATTGTGCTAACCTTTTATAGTTGCAAAAGATATTGTGAGTGAGACATGTTTTGAAGATATATCTCCATCAAAGAAAAAAGGTATGGGTATATCATCCTTTGTATGAAGTGTTGTTAGACTGAATGTTGTGAAATATAAGGTGGAGTGAAAAGGATTTTTTGATAAGCATTGTTGGAAATATTTGAGTGAGTTGTTATATGCTTCATTGGTGAATGTTTAGAGAACATTTGAGATAGATATTGAAGATTATTGAGTTAGGGTTTGAGACCCACATTGTTATATTTTTTTGAAGAAGTATGAAAAAACTTGTTTAGGGTTAGTGAGAAAGTTGTGTTTCATTGATTGAATGATTGAGTGAAACTTCTTGAGCATTGGTTTTGAGTGATATTGAAAATAAATGTGCAAACATTAGAAAACAGATTTGTGAAAGTGATAGACTTAATAATTGAGTAGAACATATTGAGTTTTTGATAGAGTACATCATTATCTATATATTCTAGAGGTTAAATAAATTTTTAATAGAATATGTCTAAACTGATTCAAGTTAAAGGAATTACTTTGAAGATTAGACTAAACAATTGATAGCATTGTGTGCAAGATTTGAGATTGATTGAGCATATCTTGTGAGCTATTATTGAATAAATGTTTGAGCATATTTGAGCAAGTCTTTGAGAAGGATTGAAGGCATATTGCAGCAAGTTCTTGAGAGGCCTTGAAGGTATATTTGAGCAAGTTTTTGAGAAGGCTTGAGGACATATTTGAGGATAGAGGTTGGTGCATATTTGTGCTAAACCTAAGATAGAGTTAGAGAAGATTTGTACTACACTTGGGATAAATTTTGGTGCAGATTTAAGATAGAGTTGAGAGCAAGTTTTGGAGGTGATAGAGCAGAGGGCAAAAATCTCTAGTGGATAGAGATCCATTAGCAAAGACCGTAAGGACAAAGGTCTTTTGTGGAGAGAGATCCATAAGCCAGTGTAGTGGGGGTAAAAGTCTTCTAGAAGATCACCAACCAAAGCAGAGGAGAAATAGTTCTCTTGTGGATATATTTCTACAAACTAGAGTAAGGGAATTGGTGTCTCCTTTGGATAAAGGTCCATAAACATTGTAATAGGGAATTGATTCCCAAAATAATTTATTGAGAAAATTTATAAGGAATATTTTCTCTGTGGAGTAGCCCACATTGGGTGAACCACATTAAATCATGTCTCTCATGTGTGTGATGATTTGTAGAATGCTTACTGCTTTAATATTGTTGATGTTATCATATGGATTGAAAAGTAAAAAGTTTTATCTTATACTATTCACCCCTCCCATCTCAGTATAAGCTCATGTTCTTCAAATGGTATTAGAGTGGGCTCCTTCATGAAAAGCCTAAAATATTGGAGGAAGATCCCATAAAAACATACATGGCCTCAAAAAATGAAGAAGAGGCCACAATTGACATAAAATAAAAAAAAAGTGTTGATCTCAAAAATTTAGAAAATATCATAAGGAAGAACTCAAGTTTGAAGGATCAAATTCAAGAGGATGAAGAAGCAAAGATGGAACTTCTACAAAATCTTACATAACTCAAGATAAAAGTGGAAGAGGGATAGAAAATTGAACATGATATGACAGAACTAAAGGGCAAGAGAGGTAGAGTGTGAAATATTGGAATAAAAAATTATCTCTCTAAGGAATGAAGTTAAAAATACTAAGTTACGACAAGATATAAAGTTAGGAAAATAGAAAAAGAAGTCAAGATCTCAAGAAATAGAGACATCAAATAAATATGAGCTCATAATTTATGCTAATACTCTAGAAGGAAAAGGCACGAGGAAAGAAGAGGGTAAAGAAGATCCATGGACAAAATTCAATTACAAGAATAACAAAAGAAGCACTCGACCATATCATTCAAGGCACTCCAATAGCTTACAAAATCTCTTCCATGGCTATTGTTTTTTATGTAACAAATATGGTCATAAAGCTACATATTGCGCTAGTTATGTGAAAAATAATATTGATAGAAATTTCAATTCTTTTGCACCTCTTATGAATTATGATGTCATATGTTATAAATGCAATAATTTTGGGTATAAGGCTAAATGGTGCAAAATGGTATTTCCTGAGTCAAGTAAAAAGAATATAACTTCAACAATTAGGAGAGAGGGAAAAGAGAGTGATAAATTTAGATCAATGTTTGTACAAACAACCCTTCATGTTCAAGATAAGGGAAAACAATGGTTTCTTGATAGTGGTTGTTCTAGTCATATGACAGGAGATAAAAGTAAATTTCTTGTACTCAAAGAAATTGATGGAGGATCAATAAAATTTGGTGATAATGGTTGAGAAAAAAATTGTGGAAAAAGAACTTTGAGTTTAGATAATGGAAAAATAAATATGGAGAATGTATTGTATGTCAAGGGGTTAAGGCAAAATATACCAAGTGTAAGCCAACTTTGTGATCAGGGGCACACGGTTATATTTAATCCAAATATATGTGAGATCATAAAGTCTAAAACTGGAAAGCTTATTGCATATGCAAATAGAACTACAAACAACCTCTACATGCTAAGTGATATTAAAGGAGAAAAAAATTCTATCACAAGAAGATGAGAGTTGGTTGTGGCATAAAATAATGGGTCATTTGAACTTTGAAAACATAGTGAAAATAAGAAACAAGCAAGCTGTCAGAGATTTACCCAAGATAAAAAGGCCACAAAATACAATTTGTGCACATTGCCAGCATGGGAGGCAAACTAGAACAAGTTTCAAGTCAAAAGGATTTATGTCATCTGAGCCATTGAAACTAGTGCACACTAACCTATGTGGTCCTACAAGGACAAAGAGTCTACAAGGTGAAAGTTACGTTATATTATTTATAGATGATTATTCCAGAATGATTTGGGTAGCCTTCTTGAAAGAAAAGTTAGAAGCTCTTGATAAGTTTAAATATTTTAAAGAATTAGTGGAAAATGAAACAGGTAGAAGGGTTTAAGATCATATAGAGGAGGAGAATTTACCTCAAATAAATTTGTAGACTTCTATGAACAACATGGGATGAAAAGATAATATTCAGCAACAAGAACTCCTCAAAAAAATGGGGTAGTTGAGAGGAAAAATATGACTATTAAAAATATTGCCAGAGCCATGTTAAATGAGTCTAATATTTCAAATGGTTTTTGGAAAGAGGCAGTACATACAACAGTATATATCATCAATAGAGATCAAATAAGAGTAAATCACCACAAAACCCCATATGAGCTCTGGAAAGGAAGACCAACCATCATATAATATTTCAAAATATTTGGAAGAAAATTTTACATAAGACGAGAAGAGAAAATTTTGGGTAAGTTTGACTCAAGATGTGATGAGGGTATTTTTCTTGGCTATTTCACCAAGAGCAAAGCCTATAGATGCTATAAAAAAAGACACATTCTATTATAGAAAGTATAAATGTGATAGTTGATGAGCATATAGGGTCAAGAGAACCAGCTCGAGAAATTGTGTATCAGGAAGAAGAAATTTGTGAAGAAGAGTTAGGTGAAGAATTAGAAGAAGAAGAAGAAACACAAAGACTACTACCCAAAACTCCATCCAAATATGTGTAAAAAAATCATCCAAGAGATCTAATCATTGGAAATCCGAATGAGATACATAAAAGGAGAAAGATAATAGGAACAAGTGAGAATGAAAATTTTTATTTGTTATTTAAAATTGAGCCCAAATATTTTAATGAGGCAAGAGAAGATAAGTTTTGGATCAAGGCAATGAATGAGGAACTAGATCAAATAGAAAAAGTGGGACTTGGAAACTTGTCCCACAACCAAAAGGTAAGAATGTGAATGGCACTAAATGGATTTTCAGAAACAAGTTAAATGAAGATGGTCAGGTAGTTAGAAAACAAAGCAACATTAGTATGCAAAGGTTATGCATAGGTTGTGGGGATTGATTTTTATGATATGTTTGCTCCGATTGCATGAATTGAAGCTATAAGAATATTTTTAGCCTTCTCAAGTTTCAAAATTTTTAAAGTATATCATATGCATGTTAAATAATCCTTTCTAAATGGTATCCTGGAAGAAGAGGTTTACATTGAGCAACCTGAGGGATTTAGCCTAATTGATAAACCAAACTATGTATGTAGATTAAATAAGGAACTTTATGGACTAAAGGAAGCTCCTAGAGTTTGGTATTCAATATTGGATAAGTATCTTTAGGAATTAGGTTTCAGAAAAGGAATAGTGGATAGTAACTTATACATCAATAATGAAGGAAATGACTTACTAATAGTGGTTGTTTTGTGGATGATATCAATTTTGGAGGCAACAGTGATAAGATGTGCTAGAAATTTGCAAAGAGTATGCAAAGTAAATTTGAAATTTCAATGCTTGGTGAGTTTTCCTTCTTTCTTGGACTTTAGATTTCACAATCAGAGAAAGGTGTATTTCTCTCACAAACCAAGTATATAAAAGAGATGCTAAAGAAATTTAAGTTAGAAGATTGCAAACCAGTAAGTACCCCCATGGTTACAAGAAGCAAGTTAAGTAAATATGATGAATATCTGAGGCAAAAAAAAAATTATACAGATCTATGATTTGCAGCTTACTATATCTCATAGCTACAAAACTAAATATAATGCAGGAAGTGGGACTAGTGGTAAGGTTTCAAGCAGCACCAAAGGAAACACATGTAGTAGTAGTAAAAAGGATTCTTAGGTATTTAAAATGGACTATGGATTTTGGGCTCTGGTACCCCAAAAGTGATAATTTCACTCTCATAGCATATATAGATGCAGATTGAGTAGGTAGTATTGATGATAGAAAAAGTACAAGTGGCGGATCATTCTTTCTTGGAGATTTTTTAGTCTCTTGGCTAAGCAAGAAATAGGCATCAATATCCTTATCCACAATAGAGGCAGAGTATATTGCAGTGGTTTCTTATTGTACATAGGTGTTATGGATTAAATGAACTTTAAAAGAACTTCAATATAGAACATGATCACCCTATCCCCATACTATGTGATAATACAATTGGTATAAATATCTCAAAGAATTCGGTGATGCACTCTAGGACCAAGAACATCCTGATCAAATATCATTTTCTGAGAGAGCAGGTGATATATAAGCAAGTCAATTTAGAATATGTTACTACAAAGGAGCATATTGCAAATATTTTCACTAAACCACTTCCAAAAGAAACTTTTGAGTATATCAGAAGAAAATTGGGAGTAGTTTTACTCCCACCTCAAAATTAATCACCTCAAGGAGAGGAGGTGGGGAGGGGGCTGAGCTAAGAGTATTATCTTTAGCCCCAAAGGATTCCCTTTGCCATTGATGTCAAAGGGGGAGATATTTTAGTTAGGCGGAGAGCATGCAGTTAGGGGGAGCAATTTCTCAAGGGGGGTAGAATTAGAAAAAGGAAAAAAATAAAGGTTAAGGAAAAGGATTGCCATCAATGACAAAGGGGGATATTGTTGAAAATTTTGAGTAATTATGTTGTCATTGATGTCAAGAGTCAGTTCATCTCAGTGCAAAGAGATTGATAAAAAGAGGGTTAAAATATTTATATTTTAAGCCCAATAGATTTGGTTTAAATCTTCACATGGTTTGTCAAAAGATTGTCTAAATACCCTGAAGGAAGGAAATAGCTAGGCCCAAAGGAAATAATATTATAATATTTATTATTATAATATTAAAGTTGTTAAGATAAGGCCTAAGGTTAAGGAAGGAAACACCTAGGCCCAAAGGAAATAATATTATAATATTTATTATTATAATATTAAAGTGTTAAGAGAAAGCCTAAGGTTATTTATAAAATAATTATAATTTTTATATTATAATAATTTTATAACCCTAAATAGGGTTTGGCGCCAAGTTTAAGGTTTAAATTTTTTAATTTCAGCCAACCTCCAAGCAAGGAATAAAAATGGTATTTATACCATAAAATTGGGAGGCCAAAGGTAAGTCTCTAAAATGCATAAGTGAGAGGTTGATTAAATTGTTTGATGCGAATTTTCATGGGTGAAATAAGATGAAGGTTTTATTTTTAAAAATAAAAGAGGAGCACCTGGAAGGATAAGGAGGTAAAGGTGCATGCCCCTATCACCAACCATGCTATTGGCCTAGTGGCTTGGCAATGTAAGGCTTTGGCAGACGGTAGGTCTCACGTTTGATTCCCAATGATAGAAGAAGGGAAAGGTTTTTATTTCAAATAGTTTTGGTGCTAGTGAAAGGTACAAAGGGTAGTGGGAACATTTTTGTTTCAAGTGAGTGCTTAGCTCACGCGGTGGTTAGGCCACAGCCAAGGTGCAAGCAGTAGGCACAGCGGGGGTTTGATTCCCGTGGAGGCAACGTGCAAGGTATTTATTTTTTGCTTTAATAAATTTTTTGCCTAAGGTTCTAAGTTGTATGGTATGCGCTAACGTGGGAGGTATAAGGTGTTAAAAATAATTTTTATTTTTTGGCATAAAATGGGTTTTGAATTAATTTGGATTTTGACATAGTGAAATTGTTAAGTGCCTTGGAATATTATTTTGAATGGTGGTTATATTTATGTTGGAAATGCATTTATGATAAGTGGGATACACAAGGGAATAACTTTCATTGTTCCATGTATTTAATGTTTGAAGTAAGTTATAGTATATCAGGTAAGTGAATTATTGGAGTAATAAGAATCCTTTCTAATTTTATGTTGAATATGTTAAGAGGGAGTTAAAAGGTGTATGAGGAATTTTTATTGTATGTATGTTTTGCTAAAATATTTTGGAGGGTTTGATTATATTATTTGATGCAATAATTTGAGAAACCAAGAGAGTGGTTTGGAATTTAATTGGGCACACATATTGAAGTCTTGCTAACTCATAAAGAAGTGTTGTGCTAACCTTTTATAGTTGCAAAATATATTTTGAGTGAGATAGGTTTTGAAGACATTTCCATGAAAGCAAAAAGGTATGGGCACATCATCCTTTGTCTGAAGTGTTTTTGGACTGAATGTTGTGAAATATAAGGTGGAATTAAAAGGATTGTTTGATAAGCATTGTTGGAAATACTTGAGTGAGTTGTTATATTCTTCATTGGTGAATGTTTAGAGAACATTTGAGATAGAGATTGAATATTATTGAGTTAGGGGTTTGAGACCCACATTGTGCTATTTTTTTTAAGAAGTATGAAAACATTTTTTTAGGTTTAGTAAGCAAGTTGTCTTTCATTGATTGAATGATTGAGTGAAACTTCTTGAGCATTGGTTTTGAGTGATATTTAAAGTAAATGTGCAAACATTAAAATACAAATTTGTGCAAGCGACAGACTTAATGATTGAGTAGAATATATTGAGTTTTATATAGAGTACATCATTCTCTATATGTTCCAGAGGTTAAATGAATTCTAAATAGATTATGTCTAAATTGCTTCAATTTAAAGGAATTACTTTGAATATTAGACAAAAAAATTGATAGCATTGTGTATAAGATTTGAGATTGATTGAGCATGTCTTGTGAGCTATTATTGAGCAAATTTTTAAGCAGATTTTAGAAAGTCTTTGAGAAGGCTTGAACCCATATTAGAGTAGGTTATTGAGAGGAATTGAAGGCATATTTGAGCAAGCATTTTAGAATTCTTGAGGACAAAATTGAGGACAGAGGTTGGTGCAGATTTGTGATCAGATTTGTACTAGACCTAAGATAGATTTATAGCAGATTTATACTATAATTGGGACAGATTTTGGTGTAGATTTGAGATATATTTAAGAGAAATATTTGGAGGTGATAGAGTAGAGGACATCAGTCTCTAGTGGATAGAGATCCATTAGCTAGGGTAGTAAGGACAAAGGTCTTCTATTGAGAGAGATCCATAATCCAGTGTAGTAGGGGTAAAAGTATTCTAGAAGATCACCAGCCAGAGCTAAGGAGAAATATTTCTCCTATGGATAGAGTTCCATAAACCAAAGTAAGGGGATTGGTTTCTCCTTTAGACAAGGGTCCATAAGCATTGTAATAGGGAATTGATTTCCAAAAGAATTTATTGAGAAAATTTATAAGGAATATATTCTTCATGCAGTAGCCTACATTGAGTGAAGCACATTAAATCATGTCTCTCATGTGTGATGATTAATGAAATGCTTACTGCTTTAATATTGTTGATGTTATCATATGTATTGAAACGTAAAAAAGTTTTATCTTATACTGTTCACCCCCCCTCTCAGTATAAGCTCATGTTCTTCATATTTTTATCTTTAATTATTTAATTTCTTAAAAATACCCAATAGGCAATTTGATAGGAGGAACCTAGTCTTCAATTTGGTAACCATTTTCCCTCATGTCTTAATATTTTATTTTCCTTTTTATTTGGACATGATCCCTCCATAAGGACTCATGATCCTTCAATTTTATATAGGTAAACTTCACCTTCCTAGGGTGTATTATTGATTCAAAATCACAATGAATCCTTAGGATTCAAATTTCCATTATATGATGTAGTTTTTTATCTTTGGCTTCCTAACTGTGTTAGAAATTGTTTGGATTAATTGTTCCTCTAGTTCTTGCTCTCAATATTCATTGTGAGCTTGTTATTGGCCAAATTCTTCTTCTTCACTACCATTCACCTCTTCTATTTGAAGGCCCCTTCTTTGGGTAGTTTTTAGTGCATAAATTCAAGTTGTAATTCCTTATAGTATTTCAACTATGTTTGTAGATCAACGTCCCCATGGTCCTCATCTTCCATGTTGTGCCATATTTTATTCAACATGATGCATAAAATATTGAGTATAAAAACTAGCTCTAAAACCAAAGTCATGTAGTAGAAGGGGGTGCAATTTGTTTTACATAGCAAAGGTGAATGTTAAAATAAATTTCTTTATTCAAAAAATAACATCCTATATGATAGCTTTCCTTCAATGATAATTTTCTTTAGTTAACAAATAACTTTCTAGATAGTAGCTTCGTCTTAACAAGAAGATATCTTCCAATATGGAAAATTTCCTTTGATAGTAGTTTTCATTGGTCACAAAATAACTTTCTAGATTATAGCTTCCCTTTGACAACAAAATATTTTAGTTGGCAAATAAATTCCCAAATGATAGTTTCCTTTAATGATATTTTTTTGGTTCAAAAAATAACTTCCCAAATAATAGATTCCCTTTGATGGTAATATATATTTAGTTGATAATATGATGAGTATTAATTACTTAAATGTAAGTTTATTCTCCAATGATTACACGCCATGACTTACCACTCCACCAAACAATGACTCCAATAGAAATGGTTTAAAACAAAAATTAATCAAAACATACTCCAAATTCAAGCAACATAAAAACATAGAATAAAGATATTTTTTAAATGAAAATGGAAAATATTCTTTTATTTATTATTGCAATTCATAATTACATCACCTGGTAGAAACATATTTTGGTGCAATTAAACTAATTTTTATATCACAAACAATTACTTTCGACTTTCCTTTCACTCCTTTATCTTCCCTTTCTTATCTCCTTTCTCCTCTCTTACCTTTTTTATTTATCCTCTTATCTCACTCACCTTTCCAATACCTTTTAATTTAAATAATTAAGAAATAGTTTCTTTCTAATTACCACCTAACGGTTTCATAATAGCCATATAATGGTTTGTCTTTCGATTTCTCAAGAAGATACTTCTACATTAAGAAAACATTTTTATAATAATAATGTAGCCTAAATGGATCTTTTAATATTGTATATGAGTTTTATATACCTAATCAAGTATCCCCACATATGTATGGATCTATAAAATTCCTTCTTAGTAAATAAAACTAATGAAATTTTTAATATTTAAAAGTCCATAAGCAATATGGGATGATTCTCATGGAGGACATTTCTTATCAAATATGTGTTTATCCAAACAACCAAAAATTATAAAAGCATGCTATACAACCTTATCCCCATTATGTTTGAACCTCAAACTTCCTATTTTGAATTATAAATTCCTCACCATTAGGCATACTCAAGCTTAACCTTTAGTTTAGGATCTAATGTTAAAGGTTGATTATTATAGGAAACTAAATTTTTCAACTAAATAAAAGAGTTGGTGATGTTAAGACCTTGTTGTGGCTATGTGTGAAGCCTAAATTAGTTATAGAAAATTTTCAATCTTTCTATATTCCTTTAACATGGTGATATCATTTTAAAAACATGTTAGAATTAAAAATATTACTAAAAAAATTATTGATTTTTAAGCCCTATTTTAATGAGTGGGTTACACATAAAATAAAACAAGTATTTTTGGGACCCATCCCTATTAAATATATTAAAGACCTATTTTTATGAGACTAATACTCTAATTCCCATGATCTATTAGTACAAGGTCTCCTTTTTCATTGGTAGAATACATCTATCCCATAATATCATTGTCCTAGATTAAGATCCATTTCAATTCCCCCTTGATAATTTATTAGTGAATATTGATGTCAACTATAAAAATAAAAAACATGTGTGGTTATAAAAATATTTTCAAAAATTTATAGCTTATTAAAATACAGATATCTAGTGTACATTGAAAGAGTTTTAAAAGTCAATTGTACAAGTAATAAATGGGTGTCTTAAAACTAAATATAGTTCCCACTTACCTTATCATATTTACATACTTAACCTCTCATATTTAATCTTTAGACCAATTAGGTTTGAAAATTTTTGAGACCATCATAAATTCAAATCTACTAGGATATGGTTTAGTCCTAGATAATTAAAAAAATTCTTAAAATATCTCCATAGTGTTGCAACCTATTCATTACTATTCTAAAGGTATAGATCAAAGTAATTAGGATAACATGAATAAACTCTATGAGTATGACCTAGTAGAGAAATTTCCCTAACTAAAAAAATGAAAGAAACTCCTTTGAATAAATAACCTACAAGATTAGCAGTTAAACAACCTTGCTTAGCATATAATTGTAACACAATTGGATCAAAATAAATTATACACTATAACTTTTTTTTTAAATATACTAGAGGAATCGGTAACTTGTTACAATTTTCTACACCTCTTTGTGGGTGTATCTCGCTCATTATTTCCTCTATAACCTCTAGTTGCATTGGGTAAACCTTTTACATAGCCTACTATGTTGACGCAACATGCCCATTGGAACTAAAAGGCCCAAGGGATTGTAAGCCTGGTCTCTGTGCTACTACAAAATTATTTTTACCATTGAACCAAGCCCTTGGACCAATTATACACTTTAACTTTACTAGAAGAACCAACAAGTAATAATGAAATTCCATACCTAAATTGAGGACCAAATCCTAGCCATGGAAATATATATAAAGTGAAGGATAAACAATTTTGATCACATGTATTATTAATATTCAACTTCATAAAAAGTGCATCCTAACTAACTTCTTCACCCATCTAAAATATTATCAAGCTAAAATGAAATTATCTATTATAAAATATTGTTTAGGAAACGTTGTTTGTTTTTGTCTAATAACCCCTTAAGAAATATGATTAATTCTATATGTAAGAGCTTTAATTGTAATATTATGAAATACAGTTAGTAGGATAATTGATCTCTAACGTAAAATATTATCATTGTTCAAAAACCCAAAGACCTTTTGTCTTATATTCTTTAAAAATTTTGAAACACATACCCAATAGAACCCCACATAACATGAAATATCTTAAGAGGAAACCCATCAAGAAAATGATTCTTCCTTTTGAAATTGAAAATATGACATGAATAAGTTCCTCAAAGATAGATGGCTACTTAAGAAAGCATGACGGTCATAATAAAGTTTACAATATACACATTAGAAGACCTTTGGATAGTAATAGGATTTTATTCCTTATTATTATCATAAATCAAATTCTTAAAATAAGAAACAAAATCATGAACAATCCACAAGTTGTCAATTAGTAAATTCATCCCATCACCCTTAATTCAAGAAATATGCTCCTTAATATGCTTATATTTTGTATTTTTAAACAAATTTGTTATCCTTTAGAATCAAAATTGTTGCCTTGCATCCTACAATAATTCTAGCTCTCTAAAATTTGTAATGTTTATACCTAGGCAAATATGCATCAGTGATCAATTGTTATTCTGAAAAAATCCAAGATGTCAAATTATTCAAAAAACCACGTGATTCTAAAAAAGAAAGCAACAACTACTTTTCAAGCCTTTGATGGGTCTTACATTTTTTATAGCATAATATCTAAGAAAATTAATGCTATTATGAGTAGCTCTTTCGCACAAAAAAATTTAACCATATTTTCTAATGGTATCTTCCTCTTCAACCTAGACTATTAACAACTCTTATATATAGTGAAGATCCTCAAGGAGAAAGAAAAAATTCAATTATAACACAATCATTTAAAGTGCTCATAAATATTCTCAAAATAAACTAAAGGCACTATGAGAAAATGATCATAATTTAAGAAACATAATCACAAAAGACCTTAAAACCATAATTTAATAATACGATAGATAAATTTCCAAACAATAAAATTATTTAATCATACTAAATTTAGTATCATGGACTGATCTTTGATGACCCCAATAAAACCATGCATTTATATTTATAGAAGAAGGAAATACGAGTAAATCAAGTACACCAAGACTATTTTTGCAACCCACTTATTGAATTTATTTAGTGAAGGAGGTAACTAAGAAGGTGATCAACTTCTAACTTCATCAGGTTTTAAATTATTAACATATCCATCCACTAACCATTTTGTGCATGAAAAATTGAAATATAATAACTTTGTCAACTTAGAGAGTCAAACTACATGATTAGATGCATAAACAAATTAAAACCAAAAATATTACTTTTAAGAGCAAAAGCAACCCACACAAATTTTTGCTAATTTTATTCACCCTTATCAACTAATATACTCTACATCTAGGAAAAAAAATATGAAAAATGAACCCCACTACCTTCCCAATTTGTAGAATGCAAACAATACCTTGGTATTCAAATCATCTAAAGATCCACATATAACATCCATCCATTCCACTTGACCTTATATATTACCAAAATATTTGAATAATGGCAATAAATTGGTATTTGCATGCTATACTTTCTAAGGGTAATGCCTCTCATATTCAATGAGAACATCATAAATGCTATATAAAAATAAAGTCACAATTAGACTTTCTCACAAAAATATCAAATGAGTTAGATAACAAAGAATATTAAGGTATTTTATTTCCTTTATAATTACCTACATCTACAAAATACTAGAACATATCTATATGTTTGATGCTTGAACTTGAGTACACCCTTATGTTGAGTATCAATATTAATAATACCTAGTAATTTTTTAGACTCGCCCTATATTGATAAAATACTATCTCCTTCAGTAGTGTTTCACTAGTATACCACTTCAGTTGATGTGCTTAAATGCCTAGTTTGAATAAAATTAAAATCGAATTACATCCATTTCTAAGCTCAAATAGGCATATCTATCTATTTAAACTATGAAAATAGGAACTAAAAGACTATTCTCCTCAAGCAATTAAAATTACTATATGAGGCCAAAATTCTATGTCTAATTTTTTAAGGTTGATGGAAAATTGGTGGCACAAGAGGAATTATGTTTTTTACAAGGGAAATCCTTTTCCATATGAGCAAATTCAAGAAATAAAAAAAAACAACATCATTAAAGATATTTAATAAAACAATAAATTATTCATTTGTAAATCTATAACCAATAGGACAAATAACTTGCAAGAGTTTTCCATTAAGTTCCATCTCCACACATGCACATTGATGATTCCTAATTGTGAGAAACCTTTAATTTTTATTGTTGTAGAAATTTATCCTACCTAAATAGATTAATATATCCTTAAAGTGATATGTAAAGGTAAACTTTAAGAGAAACTCCATGGAGAGTATTATTTATCCCTAGATGGTTCTTCTTAGTGAAATTTTAGGGACAAAGGCTCGAAATAGTAGACTTGGCCACATGCCACTCAAGTACCAAACTAAATTTTAAATAGGGTTGCTTCCTTTATGTTAATAGGTAAGAAATATACCCAATATATATATTAATTCAACAATGAAAACCTGTATTCTCTATTTGGTTTATCCACTTTATAAAAATCTTGCTTTATGGGACTTCTCTTGAAAAACCGTGTAGTCATATATTTTTGAAATTCAACGATGTTTTATACAACTTTCCTGATAATATGTACTTAATGAACATACTTGAATTTTATCTCCTAAGCATTTTATCTTTTGGTTGTTGCACTCTAGTCCTCCAATCAATGTCCAAATATATGTTTTTGTTCTTCTATTTTTAACATCTATATCTACTATTATAAATCAACTATATTATTAGCCTAGGATTTGTAGTACCTAAACCAACTATTGTAGAATACACTATTATCATGAGAGGTATGGGGCTACAATAAAGGGATTGGAAAAAAATTCATCTAGGTTCAATGAAGGATGACATATTAAGTGAACATAATACTCCAAAAGAAAACTAAAAACCATTCAAAATAGATACAAATGCAAAAGAAAAAATCATAGGTGCAACTAAACTAATATCCTCCAACAATTATCCCTATCTAAAATTAGTGTTTAATGGGTTTAATAAAAGATATAGATGTAAAATAGATGATTCATGGAAATCTATGGCAACATATAGATTTTGTGACTGAGATTTACTCACAATATTTAATCCTTGTGATCTAAAACTAGAGGGCATATAGACATGTATTACACAAATAAAAAATGTGAGCCCCAGATTGGGTGGTAACTAGAGAGAGATGCATAGTGATATCATGTAAATATTTCCTCTATAGTCTTGTATATTGAAATCTATTATGTTGCGGAGTTAGTGGTTTATTACCATTTAGGGTAGTTTAGAGCAATAAAATAAATAATATGATCAATAGGTATAGGATTGCTAATTATTTGTTTTTTTTCATAAACGTTATGGATCTATTTTTTAACTTATTTATATTATATTCACATGATTTCTTCCTTGTATTTCTACCTCTATCTAACATTTCTCAAGTAATCTAACACACATCTCAAATACCCATTGAAATAGCATTTAATTCTATTATGGCATGCATATCATAGGCATATAGTGCTACTACCAAAACCATCAATAAACCCTACTAAGTTCCATTATAATCTAATGCACTTTAATTTTTACTTCTTTATAGGTCATAAGTTTGAAGCCCCAAAAAAATGCAATACTTGATACATACAATTTATATATAAAATATGGATCAATATTTTATGGTCCAAATAATTTCTTTATTTATTTTAAGTATGAGATGATTGGTAGCATGGGAACATCATACTTTTGAGTACATAAATTATAAATGATAAAAAAATTGATAGGACTTAGCATTCATAATGAGCAATTATATTATGATGTTAAATGCAAAATAGGATTTATTAAGGTTGTATTGTTATGCCCATGGGATAATTTACAAGTGGTTATAAGTGGAGAGCTTCATGCCATAAATCAAGGTTGTAATTCCATGGGTGAAACTTAATATCAAATGGCATGATCTCAATGAATTAATTATTGACTACTTTCAAAATCAAGACCTATATTTGAATATTTCCAAGAGATACATGCATAATTTTCAAGTTATTCTAATACATGTGGTCATAATATAATTTGAGTGGGTCCCATTTCAATTCCATATAGCCAATTAAAAAAATAAAAATTAAATATTGTCTTGTAATGAGATATTGTAGGTTATAATTATGATTGGAAAATGGTGTCATTTCTATTATGAATAAATTGAGTTGGTTAAAATATTATATTCAATAATAAATTTTGATTAGTTCTTCATAAATTAAATGGTTAATTAAATTATAATGAAAACTACTAATAGTATTATGGTATTTAGATTGAGTTTCATAAATAATTTAAAAATCAATAATAACCATAGTCTTATGTAATATTAATATAGCTCTAGGAGTCATTTCAATCGATATAAATTTTTTATAGTTTACATTCTTAACACAATTATAGTAATTAATATTGTTCATCTAGATTAATGTTTTGCATGGTTCATTAACTGGGAGTGATTTATATTCAAAAAATATCTCTCAACCTTAGACCTTGAATATATTTAGATAATGTTTATAACATTCTTAAGTTAGTTAAGAATTAGCATAAAATAATAACCAATATATGTAGTCTAGTTATTGTGAAATAATAAGCATTGGAATCATGTGAAATAAAAAATGGCTATTGATTTCAATTACTAGTTGAAATACAACTAATAGTGATTAAATATTATTTATTTGATTAAAACATAGAACTAGTGTCAAATGATATAAATATTTTTGTGTGCATCCATGCACTCACATAGAGAGAGAGAGAGAGAGAGAGAGAGAGAGAGAGATCACCAATAACATATATCTCTACTATTATAAATCAACTATATTATTAGCCTAGGATTTGTAGTACCCAAACAAACTATTGCAAAATCCACTATTATCATGAGAGGTATTAGACTACAACCAAGGACTTCAAAAAATGCACCTAGGTTCAATGAAGGATGATCTATTAAGTGAACATAAGTCTCTAAAGGGAAACTAACAAATATTTAAAACTAGATACAAATGCAAAAGAACAAATCATAGGTGCAACTAAACTAAAATCTTCTAGCTATTATCCCTATAATTGTTTAATGGGTTTAATAAAAGATATAAATGCAAAATAGATGATTCATGGAAACCTATAATAGCAAATAGGTTTTGCGACCAAGATTTACTCACAATATTCAATTTTTATGATCTAAAACTAGAAGACCTATAAATATGTATTACACAACTCAAAATATGAACTTCACATAGGATGGGAACTATAGAGAGATGCATGGTGATATCATGTAAATATAGTCATGTGTATTGAGATCAATTATGTTGTGGAGTTAGTGGTTTATTACCATTTAGGGTAGTTTAGATCAAGAGAACAAATTATATGATCAATAGATATAGGGTCACTAATTATTTATTTTAGTGTGTTTTCATAAATGTTATGGATCTACTTTTAAGTTATTTCTATTATATTCACATGATTGCTTTCTCATATTTCTCCCTCTATCTAACACTTCTTAAATAATCTAACACATACCTCAAATACCCATTGAAATGAAATTTACTTCTATTGTGGAATGCATATAAAGGGAATATAGTGCTACTATTAAAACCTTTAATAAAACCTACCAAGGTCCATTATTAATCAAATAGAATTTTACTTCTTTATAGTTCATAACTTTGAAGCCCAATAAAAATGCAATGCCTCATACATTGAAATTATATAAAAAATTTGGGTCAATAGTCCAAATAAGTAATTTATTTATTTGAGGTATGTGATGATTTTTTTTTATAATTAAAAAGGAGGGTTTTAAGAGGCTACCAAAACCCTCTACAGACACTCCTGAGGGAGACTAAAAATACTAAAAGATAAAATAAATAAAAACCCACATGTGGCAAAAAACACCACAACAAATTCCCTCCAAAAGAGGGATTTGAAATTTAAAATTTGAAAAGTCCTTATCCAACCAGAATTGAGAAAAGAAACCAGTAGGCCATAGCAAATTAGCAAAGGAAACCATAACCTAAGGCCAAAACTAGGAAAGCAGGATATTGCTACTACCAAAGCACAATAATTCAAAATTTTATCAACACTGCTCTCCAACATACCTCCAGTTTATAAAACCACCCAAGAGCCAAACCCAGAACCTAGGTGGGAGCACCACAAAACTAGAAAGCTACCCAGATCAAGAAATGTTCAAGAAAAATTGAAACTCAGACGAAAATTCCATCCAAACAAGGCAAAAAGAGAGTGAAAAAAAAAATAGAAGCTTGAAACTCCCGCTCTGACCAAGAATTGAAATTAGTTGTAGCCACCCAAGCAACTGTACACAAATATCCCTATATCACTGGACCAAAATCTCCAAAAAAACCTAACCAACCTCTGGTTAGTAAAATAAATAAAAACAAAGGATCCACAAAACTGAAATAACCGTTAACCTCTAGTGGATCCTGCCCAAAAGAAATTCAAATCGAAAACCATTTTGGATGCCAAAACCACCGGACCAAAATTGGAAGCCAAGATAATTGAAACTCCTATGGTCCTTGGAAGAATACAAACAAATGCAAGCTACCAGAAAGACTAGAAATAGTGAATATCCAAAAACTTGGGGTCAAAAAACATACACCAAAGCTTAAAAACTCAATAGGTAACCCATAACAACTCACCCTAGGAGGGGAAAATTTAATGGCATCCAAACTAAGTTGTCTACTACTACTCTTGATGCCCAAATTTCTCTTTAGATCAAAAATAGAATGGCCTCCTTAGCTACTTTAGAGACGCCCTCCCTCTCCTTAGATTGTACCACTTTCCTTTTAACTCCTGTAGAAGTACAGGACCAATAGTGGCTTGAATTAGGTCCTCCAAGCCAGTGGAAGCAAATAGCTTGGGATAGGACGTAAAGCTACCCAGATTCATAGAGGGCAACAAATCCACTGGAAGCTCCACTTTTTTCTCCACACCTAATTACATTCTGAGCCTTCTATGACTTCTAAATTTTTAACTTGGAGACCCCTTATTCAAGACAAGGGATGGTCCATGGGAGCTTCCAATTGGAATGAGGGTTGTTGTTGACTCCTTCACCATCCCAAGTGTTTTCATTATTGGTGTTGACAAAGGGGTACCCAAGGACTCCCCGACACTAACTAAGGTAAGGACAAGATACACCATAACTTGTTGATCTTCCTTTACCTTAGAAACTAAACATTCAAAAGAATTTCCTAGGGAAAACTCTAAGAAAACCTTGACTGGACTTGCTCCATAATACTGAATTTGGTCCTTCTCTCCAAGAGCTAAATATGTCCTTCTAGGTATAACTGGGGAATGGACCCCTTCACTTTCAAAGATATTAGAAGCTATTAGGGTATTTTCAACATCTTTGAAAGAAACCTCCTACGAAGCTAAGACCCGAGGCTGCTCAACATCTTTCAAATTTTCCTCACCTTTATTCCTGGAAATTATTGGAGAACTTTTCCTATTGACTTTAACCCATTTTACCAACAATAGATATGGGGTGGCTGGCTAAAGCACTACTTCTTTAAATGACCCATTTTCCACAGGCTTGTCACACCTGAGATTTGTTTTCATAAAAAATTTCCTGGGTCCATGACCCCAGTTTGAAAACTCTAAAACTATAGATATCGGGAGATCCTTTTCAATCTTAGAAAAACATATAATCTAGAACCAATCATCCATGAGCCAGACTTCAAGAGATCATAAAAAAAGGAAAAACTCCTAATCTTACTAGTAATCACTTTGAAAATATTCTTATACCATAAATGAATGCGTAGCTCGGGTAGAATGAATTGAATTGGAAATAAACTTACCGGTTGAGTCCAAGGATTAAAAAATGGATCCCATATTTGAAGGAACAAGCCTCGCTTGCAGGGTTATGTATAGTAGCTATTTATCGCCAAATTGGCTAAAATTAAGATTTTCAAAAGTTGGAATTGGCTAATATTTGGGACCCTTGACCAGGTCCCATTAGCCAAAAAGTTTTGGGTGTAAATTTTTCTTTGGGTAAAATCGCCCCAATTTTATAATGTTTTGACCATTTTAAGTTTAAATTTCCAATATTACCCCTAATAATAGTGAACCTTATACATGCATTTTGACACTATTCACCTGGATTTCAAATTTGATTCACCAAATTTTTATAAATACATTTTGGGGTTGACCACTTACGCATAACCCTACTCATTTGCCAAAGAACCATGTCCCTCCCTAAAGAATCCTAATTGATTCTACTTCAGAGTTCAAATTGAAAAGGATGAAACCCTTAGGAATGACAGAGACCTCAAGAGAGCCCCTCGGGTTCCACCTTGCAGGGCCCACCTTTTTAGAACATCCAACTTTGGGCGTCTACCTTGAAACTTCCCAACAAGGTTCCATGCTTATTTTTCCAAAATAATATCAATTAAAATATCTAGAATACAAATTTCACTAGAGTCTAGGGAGGACTCACACAACATGTCCATGTTAGATTTTTTTACCGTTTGTACCACCTGTGCAAAAAAAAGAGGGTTTTTTGGAGACCAAATGGACTTCGAAGGGGTCGTGCCTTTGAATTTAACAAGGACTCATTCATCTAAAACAAAAGCACAAAAAGTGACATGAAAATCAAAATAATATTTGAACACAACTTTGTCTTCTTCCACAACATGATCCATTCCAAAATCACTGGAATCACAAGAATTTAGCACCACAAAAATATTCCTTGCCAAACCCAAATTCAAAATTTCCAACATATTTTTGGTATGTGATGATTGATAGCATAGTAGCATCATAGTTTTGAGTACATAAATTATAAATGACAAATAAATCAATAGAAGGATTTAACATTCATAATGCAAAATTATATTATGATGTTGAATGTGACATAAGCTTTATTAAGGTTTCCATGTTATGCTCATGGGATAATTGGCAAGTGGTTGTAATTGAATATTATCATACCATAAATCAAGGTTTTAATTCCATGGGCAAAAATTAATATCAAATGGCATGAGATCAATCAATTATATATTAGCTATTTTCAAAATGAAGACTTAGGTTTGAATATTCCCAAGATATATGTGCATAATTTTCAAGTTATTGTAACACCCCTATCTGGTCATGATATAATGCTAGTGGGGCCCATTTCAATTCAATATAGCCAATTAAAAAAATTAAAAACAAAATATTGTATTATGATGATAGTATTGTAGTTTATAATTATGACTGGAAAATGATACACTTTCTATTATGAAGAAATTGATTTGATTAGAATATTATATTCAATGGTATAATTTGATCAGTCCTTCATAAATTAAATTGTGAAAACTATTAATAGTATTATTATTATTTTTTAATTTATGTGATGGAATCCGTAGCTGTCATTAATAATTTAAAAATAAATAAGAAAATTAGTCTTAGGTAATATTAATATAACTTTAGAAGTCATTTCAGTTAATAGAATTTTTTATTAGTTTACATTCTTAACAAAATTGTACTAATTAATATTGTTCATCTAGATTAATTTTCTATATGGTTGATTAAGGGGTAGTGATTTATGTTCAAATAACATCTCTCAACCTTACACCTTGAATATATTTAGATATTTTTTTATAAAATTATTATGCTAGTTATGAATTATTGTAAAATAGTAAACACTGGAATCATACCTTCCACCTTGAATATATTTAGATATTTTTTTATAAAATTATTATGCTAGTTAAGAATTACCGTAAAATAGTAAACACTGGAATCATGTGAAACAACTAATGGCTATTGATATCAACTACTAGTTAAAATATGAACTAAAAATGGTTAAATAATATTTATTTGATTAAAACATAGCACTAGTATCAAATGATATAAATATATGGGTGTGTGTCCATGCACTCACACATAGAGAAAGAGAAAGAGATTTAGAGATAACACAATAATGTCTTTACCTAATAAAAGTAAGAATTCTAAGGAAAAACACCTATCAATCCTTAATTAAATATTAATTAAGTTACACAAGGAAAATGAGGAAAATATTTTCTCATTTTTCTACCGTTGTCCTCCTTGGATTCCCTCGTTATAATATAATTTTCTCTCTTCATCATATTCAAGTTTTCTCTTATGTTGTGATTGTATGTTTGGAGAATAGATGTCATAAGAGGTACTTAATGAATATACTTAAATTTATATCCTAAGCATTTTATATTTTTCTTGTTCCACTTCATTCCTCCAATACATGTTCAAAGATATGGTTTTGTTATTCTATTTTGAATGTCTATCTCTACTATTATAAATCAACTATATTATTAGCCTAAGATTTGTAGTAACCAAACTAACTATTACAAAACCCACTATTATCATGAGAGGTATGAGGCTACAATCAAGTGCTTGGAAAAACATCATCTAAGTTAAATGAAGGGTGACCTATTAAGTGAACATAACGTTTTAAAGGGAAACTAAAAAATATCATAGGTTCAACTAAACTAATATTGTCCAGCAGAGGAGTTGGAGAGCATGTGGGTAGTTAAACCTCTCTAGTTGCTGAGAGGCCCAGGTTCAAATCTCTCGCCTCACATGTTGCGGATATGTTATGTAATGGTTCCCTCGTGGTCACAGCCTGTTTACCCCTTGTGGCCACCACCAATAAAAAAAAATATATATATTGTCTAGCTATTGATTCTATGAACGACTCCCCAAGCATTGTTCACTATGGCGACACAAACGGTGTGACCAAAAATACTGCTCGACGACGATGAAATGGTGAACAATGGATTTATTTGAAATCCAGTAAATCGAAGATGCGGATTATGGATTTATAATTCTTCTTATAGCAGAATGGTTTGAGGGTGAAAGTAGTTGCATTAGGATTTACAGTGAAAATTTAGGGTTTCTTGCAATTTCATATTTTGGATATTGGGATAGAGGGTTTCAATAGAGATGCATGCATTAAGTCAAAAATGAATTTTAGAGAAGCATTCCATAGAGGACCACCTCAAATAGGAGGGGAACAAAATCAATGATTGCGAAGGAAACCATTGAGGATGCCAAAGGTTGATCCAAGGAAAACAGAGATGGGATGCATGAAAGCAACTAATGGATCCTGAGTAGTGAAGTTGGAAATAAAGGATTTTAAAAAAGGAATAGATGCAATTGAGAGGAAAAAATTATTTTTTTTATTCATGGGATTTTGATCGACTTTTGCTACCTTCAAGCAATGTGCTGCCAATAACTGGAGTACTAAAGGTAAGTTCTAAATTTTTACATACCCTAATGGATGCTTTCTTTTTTTTTTAAGTGAAGAAGATAGGGATAAAAATTTTCAATGGAGGCCATGGTTTTTTGGTAGGGAAGGGATATTCATGAAGCCCTAGCATACAAATTTTAAAGCTAAGGAAGAGATACCATCAACTATCCATGTTTGGGTTCATTTATTTGGTCTTCCGATAGAATACTAGCATCCAAAGATATTCGAAACAATTGAAAATTCTTTAGGAGTTTACATGATGACTTCTTATTGTACCCAACACTTAGAGCATATGATTTATGCAAGGATTTGTATTTTGATTGATTTTGACAAACCACTTCCAGATAATATTACTTTACAATATGGGAAAGAAATATGAGACCAAGTAGTAGATTAAAAAAACATTTCATTTAGATGCAAAATTTATCATATATATGGTCATATAACCAAGGATTGTCCACATAAGGTCCCTAAAAAAAGAGAAATATTATGGGGACTTGGCAAGGTTTTAAATCCCTAAACACAAAGACACAAAAACAAATAGCAACAAAAGAGAAAATAGTTATTTCTCCTAACACCTTTGAAATTCTCTCCACAAATGAGCAAGCAGATGATGAGGATGGTCAAATGGAAATAGTTATTATGGAGATACAGTTTGATGAAGAGAGGGAACATGAAGGATTGCATGATGAGAAATCATTAAAAGAGCTTACCTTGATGTTGAGAAATAATAATAAAGGGAAAAAAAGTATGATTTAGAAAACCAATCCAAGTGCAAAACAAAAGGGCAGGTTCAAACTACAAATAAAATGGATCCTCAAAAAACCATACAAATTCCAATAGTAGTGTCTTGGTACCAAGTAATCAACCTATAGTCCCAATTGGAATGAAGCAAGATACGAATAAAAGGATAAGGATGTCATAACCCTAATAGTCAGTCTCTTTATGGCAATGTTGGAATCTTTAGCTATTTTGCTATGCAATTTCTCATATTTTTGGTAATTTGTTAAGCTTTGGTTTTTTCTTAGTGTTACCATATTTTTTTTGATATGCCAATTGCTCCTTTGGCTTAGTTTTTGTTGTATTTGATTTTCCCGATTTCATTTGTGGTGTTTTTTATTCTTTTTGTTGTTTTTGTATTGGTTTTGTTTTGTTACATTGTATTTAGGGTATTTCTATGTGTTTTATGTTTTGTGTTCTATGGTTTTTTGTTTCTTTTTGTTGTTTTTGTTATGGTAGTGTTTGTTATGTTGTGTTGGTGGTTTTTTCTATGTATTTCGTGTTTTGGTGTTGTTTATTTTAGTCATTTTTTAAAATTTTATTTATTTATTTATTTTTAATGTGTTTTCCTTTGTTGTTTGTGTGTTTGTTTTGTGTGGTTCGTATTTTTTGTTTTGTTTTTTCTTGTGCCTTTTCTTGCCGACACACTCAAGGAGTATGCTTTATTTGTTTTAGATTTTTGTGTGTTTGTGTTTGTTTGTTCTTATTGTGTGTTGTTTCATGAATGCTCCTTGTGTGTGTCAAAGGTGGTAGGTTAGGTGTAAGCCTTGGGTGTTTTTGGCATAATAGATATCCCTGCCTCCTTGGGTCTAACCCAAAAGTGGAGACCTTATGGGATGTTTTCCACAAACAAAAAAAATATCATCCAACTATTATCCCTACAAAAAAAATTGTTTGATGGATTTAATAAAATAGATAGATGTAAAATATATAATTCATGGAAAAAAATTGTAGAAAATAAATTTTGTGATTGAGATTTACTCACAATACCGAATCTTCATGATCTAAATCTAGAGGGCTTATAAACATATATTACACAACTCAAAAGGTGAACTCCACATAGTATGGGAACTAGAGAGAGATGCATAGTGATATCATGTAAATATTTCCTACATAGTCTTGTATATTTAAATCTATTATGTTGTGAAGTTAGTGGTTTATTACCATTTAAGGTAGTTTAGAGCAATAGAACATATAATATGATCTATAGGTATAGGATCACTAATTATTTGATTTTTTTTCAAAAAAGTTATGGATCTACTCTTAATTTATTTCTATTATATTCACATGATTCCTTGTATTTCTACTTCTATCTAACATTTCTCAAGTAATCTAGCAGGTACCTTAAATACCCATTGAAATGACATTTACTTCTATTATGGCATGAATATCAAGGTTATATAGTGCTACTACCAAAACCATAAATAAAACCTATCAAGGTCTATTACAAATCCAATGAATTTCTACTTCTTTATAGGCCATAACTTTGAAGCCCAATAAAAATTCAATGTGTAGTACATTTAATTTATATATAAAATATCGATAAATATTTTATGGTCCAAATAGTTAACTTATTTACTTGAGGTCTGTGATCATTGGTAGCATGGGAACCTCATAATTTTGAATACATAAAATATAAATGACAAAAAAAACTGATAGAAGGACTTAGCATTCATAATGCATAATTATATTATGATGTTAAATGCAACATAAGATTTACTAAGGTTGCTTTGTTATGCCCATGGGATAGTTTGCAAGTGGTTGTAAGTGAATAATATCATCCCATAAATAAAGGTTCTAATACCATGGGTGAAACTTAATATCAAATTACATGAGCTCAATCTACTAATTATTGACTACTTTTAAAATGAAGACCTAGGATTGAATATCCCCATGAGATACCTGTATAATTTTCAAGTTATTGTAATACCCCTATGTGGTCATGATATAATGTGAGTAGGGCCAATTTCATTTACATATAACCAAAACAAAAAATTTCATTATGATGAGAATATTGTAGTTTATAATTATGATTGGCAAATGGTACCCTTTATATTATGAAAAAAATGAGTTGGTTAAAATAATATATTCAATGGTATATTTTGATCAGTTCTTCATAAATTAAGTGGTTAATTAAAGGATAATGAAAACTATTAGTAGTATTATGATTATTTTTATTGAGTTTCATAAATAATTAAAAAATAAATAAAAGCCATAGTTTTATGTAATATTAATATATCTTTAGATTCATTTCAATCAATAGAAATTTTGATAGTTTACATTCTTAACAAAATTATAGTAATTAATATTGTTTATCTAGATTAATGTTTTATATGGTTCATTAACGAATGAGGAGTGATTTATATTCAAATAATATCTCTCTCAACCTTAGAACTTGAATATATTTAAATTATGTTTATAACATTATTAAGTTAGTTAAGAATTAGTGCAAAATAATAACCAAAATAACTAATCTAGTTATTGTGAAATAATAAGAATTGGAATAATGTGAAACAAAAAATTGTGATTCATAGCAATTCATTTTTATTATTTATTTGATTAAAACATAGCACTAGTGTCAAATGATACAAATATATGGGTGTGTATCCATGCACACACATAGAGAGAGAGCCAATAGTATCCTTCTCTATTTAATATAATAATTCTATGGAAAAAAACCTATCAATACTTAATTGAATATTAATTAAGTTACATAAGGGAAAGGTGGAAAATATTTTCTTATTCTCCTACCCTTTGTCCTCTTTTTTAAATTTATTTTTGTTGGGATTTTGTGTTTGGAGAATAGATGTCATAAGAGGTACTTAATGAATATACTTGAATTTTATCTTCTAATAATTTTAGTTTTTACTTGTTGCACTCTAATCCTCCAATCCACGTCCAAAAATATGGTTTTTTTTTATATTTTGAGCGTATTTACTATTATAAATCAACTATATTTTTAGCCTAGGATTTGTAGTACCCAAACCAACTATTGCAAAACCCACTATTATCATGATAGGTATGGGACTACAATCATAGGCTTGGGAAAATATCACCTAGGTTAACTTTCTAAAAGGAAAATAAAAACATTCAAACTAGATACAAATGAAAAAGAATAAATCATAGGTGCAACTAAACTAATATGCTCCAACTATTATCCCTACAAAAAATAAATATTCAATGGGGTTAATTGTAGACACCAAATAAGCACCAATTCGATTATGTGACGACAAGCGTTGATCACATTGACACACACAGCCCCTAGGGCAGCCCCCAGAGGTTAAACAATGGTCCTAACCACTCCCAAAAGTAGTTTGGAAGGTCAGAGTTCAATTTGGCACCTTTTTGGAACTTTGCTCCCTACTCTTCCCACCCTAGGATGATTACAAACTAGTATTCATCCCACCCAGGGACGATTATCAGCATTTGCCCCAGGGTGAGGCGAATAGAAGGTTTGACTGGCAAAAAGTCAAACCTCGACATGTCCGCCAGTTAACTATAGCTTCAGGCCATGCAATTGCGAGGACCGACTTCAAATCAAGGAGAGAGACTTCAATCATGCATGTCTTTGATTTTGGAGGCCTCATGCAAGGAGACTCTAAATCAGGGAATAATATTTTTCCCAAAATAGGACATGCAACTCCACTGGCGCCCTCGCATGTGCATTCAAACAGAGAGACCCTAGGTCTATAAATTGGTGAGTCTTCTCACCCAAAAGGAGATAGATAGAAGGATAATTTTGAGCAATGAAGTTATGCCATTTTACATCCACACACACACCTTTTGATTTGTGCCTTTCACATCCTTGATCTCTTTTGGAAGGGAGGTCATAGGGTGGTTATTAGAAGCGCAAATCCGGAGCCCAAACGAGAAAATTTGGCCACAATATCCCACCAATTTTTTTGAAAACACCCCATAAGATGTTTTGTACCCATACCAAGTGGATTAGTGCCGAAACAGAGTCCCAAACGGTGGGCGTCCTTCCCCCGGGAGCCCCCTAAACTATCGCAGTCCTAATCGCCCCGCCCCGGAGCGATTAGAAATATGTGGTAGATTTCATTTATATTATTTTTTCATCTAATTCTATACTTCTTAGATAGGTTGTTATTTAAATTTCACATCATTTTGAGCATTTTTTATCATGTTTTTATCATTTCCTGCCTTTACTAACATGCATGTGGCATCATCAAATTCCCAGTGATAGAGGCCAAATTGGAAAAATATAACCTTTTGGGTCTTCCCAAAATACCCCTAATTAGCTAACCCCAAACTTTTTAGGTGATTTAGAGCTTCCCAGATGTGACATTTGGGACTGTGCTTTTGGACACTTTGTTGTAGGTCTATTCATCCCGCCCTGGAGAAAATACGAATCTATGGTGAATTTTTTGACTGTTCCATTTGCAGTGTCTTCCTTGTGATGTTTTTATGCCCCTGTCAAGTTTTCATTTCATTTAGATCTATTAGTTATCATTTTGTTTATATTTTGCATGTGCTAATTGAAGGCGTGGGGATTGCATGTTTCATTTTATTTACAGGTGCTACTGACTGTTTTTTGTTTCCTTGAATGTAGTATCTAGACATTAGAGGAGCAGCAAGGAGTCAAGATTCATCAATGCAAGTGGCGGTGATGTTTTGTCCACCCATTTTACATGTGGGCACACGAAAGAAGGAATAGCATCCATGGGTGTAACAAGAACACATTTACCGCTCATAGCCCCTAAAAATGGAGGAGGTGAACTGTAACCGAGTTCTAAAACATATTAATAAAAAGGTATTTCTTCCATATTGGCTTTTTATTTGGTTTTGATTCGTTTGTGCCTCTTTCCTTTCATGCACTTTCAATTCATAGGATTTAGCATTATCTTTTGTTTCGTTCACATCACATCTGGGTTTTTCCTTTTTGTTTTCGTATCCTCGTGCTTTTAGTGGTGATCATGGTGGGACCTCTGTCCCTTGATTTTAATATTAAAATTATGATCAATAGTTGCTTGTTTTTGCTTGCAGGTACCAAGTTTTCAAATGCTGGATTGTTGTTCGTTCCAGTCTGTAAGGAGTACAGAGCTGGAATTCGTCTTACCCAGGGACGAATGGGCATTTGCCCAACCCTGTGATGAATATAGTTATGTTATTCATTTCACCCAAGGACGAATAGCTCTCTATGCAATTTTAGGGAAGAAATTCAGAGGCATTCAATTTGGGCAGAGAAGAGGTAGGGGTCCTAAACACCTTCTATCAATTTTTGTTTTCTATTTTCTATTTTTTGGTTATTTTCTTGCATAGGAGATTTTGAATGCTTGTTTTCTTCACTTATGCAAAATTAAAAAGAACCCCACACACCACGTGGTAATTGAAACAACAAGGAGTTGGTCATAAAACCCCAACCCTTGATCAAGACCAACGGTGGATTTCATCACCACCTTGGCTTGAAATATTGCATACATAACCCCGATCGTGACTATTGCTAGACATAAATCCTGATGAAAGCTGACCAAGTGTAGCTGGGGTGATTCCTAGCGCATGAGGATAAGTCTTCTATGGTAGGTGTCATAAACAAAGTGATTCCCCTTCCGTACCACCTATGTTCCATGTACCATCTGCTCTCACGTACCAATAGTTTCCCTCACGTAAGGGCGGGTATATAGAGAGGTTGGTATATCAGCCTAGAAATGGTATATCGAAGGGGCGACCATTTTTGGGAGTCATAAGAGCCATCATATTGCATTTAAATGTTCTTTACAAAAGCTTTCCAAACAAAAATCAAAACACACTTTTAATCTTTAAACGAGATAATCATTGCTTCGATTGTGTGTTTCCCTTATGTTTAGTGTAGCATAAAAATCATAAAAAGAGATAAAAATCTATGCATCTTGTAGGAAAACATCACCATGGTGTACACTTGTAGTAAATCCCAATCACAGGTAGGAGATGTAGAGAGTGCACAAAGGGGGACAAGTCACCTCCGATATAGTCCTGAGGACTTGGTCATCCCGCCTTGGCGGATTGACACACAAGATATTCCACATCATGCCATTACATAATAGGACTATAGAGGCACCTCTTTGATGGGCACTTCCACTCAGCATAGATCCTTGCAATAGGAGGACATACACGTGGCACTCAACATAGACATGAGGCCTCCCTTAGACACTCGTTATGAGTAGCCTAGTGATGAAGCGCTAGAGCAACATAGGGTCCATAAGGAGGGGCCACATAATTTTGTCATCCCTCCTTTATCGCTTATTACTGTTAGAAACACTAGACAAAATCTAGAGCACAAGGCTCTCTAGACAGGGCAAGCCAATTCTGCCCGCCCCTTTCACATATACGAAGGGGAGTACGAGGAAGACCACTACATTCCTCATGAGAAATACACAATGCAGGAGCAATGCACCTTCGCACCTGCTATGTATTAGGATCACCCAATGAGGCCAGAGCCTCAGGTGAATGTTGCTAACCTCGATAGAGGAAAGCAACCCATAGGGATATCGTATCACCACGATCGAGATAGACATGTAGGAGAGGCATCTAGGCTTCCTAAACACAATACGGGAGAACAAATTGACTTGGAATTTGCCAAACATGCCGCCCGCAAAGCACAAATCATGCAACTCAAGTAGGATCAACAATAGTTAGAGCATCTATACCGCCTTAGCAAAGAGCGCATCCAACGTCAGACAACTGAATTACTTCATAACATTGTGCCTGAGAAGGTCTCAATCCATCGTGCGCATAAAGTAGAAGTGTATGAGAGGTGCAACCCCTTGGTGCGATACAGGTCCCCGTGACCTTACCAAGTGCTGCCTCCGAGACCTCCTAGACCAGAGCGGGAGGCCACTCCTAGGAACAACGATGGGCACCCCCTGTGGGGACCCACCCATGGTTATAGGTCTCATCTAGAAACTCCTCAAGAAGCCTATGAAGATTATTAGCAAGAAGAAGAGCGGGACAAAATGCCCTACCAAGGCAGAAGGGCTATTATTCGGCCACCCCTCCATAGGCCTCAAGTTCCCTGCAACCCACAACGAGAGTAAACTAAGGAGGAAGAAATTAAATCTTTAGATGCATATAAAGCGCTGCTAGAGTGCTTAGAGTCTATGGATACCAAGACTTCTGGGCCCAAAAATCCCACTTTACGCCAACTCTGCAGTCACCTTGTGCATCCGTCAGTGTCGACACCCCCATACCCTGAACACTTTAAAATACCCCAATTGGCACTCTTTAGAGGAGAGGAGGACACCCAAGAGAACGTGACTAGATTCCTGAGCCAATGCTTTGGAATTTAGGACAATGATGCTTTGTTGCTAAGAACATTTATAACCACATTCATAGGCCATACCTTGGATTTGTTCACTCAGTTGCCAAAACATAGCATCAATAACTTGGATCAGCTAGTGGACGTGTTCCTCGAACGCTTCACCTTAAAAACCAAGAAGAAGGCGTCACTAAGCTATCTAGCTAGCCTTAGGCAGTATGAGGAAGAAACCATGGTGGCATATGGGAACTTGTGGAGGACATTGCTTTCAAAGCTGCCCTACCTCCCTCCCATGTTTGACCTGACCCAAATGTTCTCAAAGAGCTGTTTGAGATCGATCTTCGTGCTATTGCAGCTGCAACAATATGTCACTTTAGAGGAAGCTCTGGCGCAAGCTAGAATCATTGAGGATATCAAGATACAAGATAGTGATATTGCCAAGACATAGAAGAAATAATGGTCTAAGAACACCAAAATAGGGACCATGCAATAGAAACCTGTTGCGGTCAATCAGGTTGCTATAAATGTCCCTTAGCCTACACAAGAAACATAGCCCCAAAAGGCTAACTATCAGGCAATGCCTCTTAATAGTTATGATAGAGAAAATCATAGGCAAGAACAAAATCAACAACTTCACCCTAGGCGACAGTTCAAACCTTACACAAAATCCAAGCACTCCTTGTTGACCACTTGTCAGCGGCAAACTTGATCAACCTGCCCGAGATTCAAACCATAGACCCCAATGCACCAAATCCTAAGGGGTATAGGGAGGACTTGTACTGTAGGTTCCACAAGTGGAAGGGACATGACCATAACACATGTTGGAAGTTTAAAGTCTTGGTGCAAGACCTAATCGACAACAATACACTGACAGTGGACAACCCCGTAGCACCAAACAACCAATAGATGGGAGTCTTTAGAGACCCCTTGCCTGCCCATGAGGTGCTGGAAAAACACCTTCAATTCAATGAGGTGACACAAAATTTCCCCATTTAGGGGTATGTAGGGATGATAAGCATAGTTACTAGGAACAGGAGGTACCCAGGAGCTGCCCCCACGACAGCCACAAGAGAGGTTCCATCGATGTCACAACCTCAACAACACCCTACACAACTTCCCCCACCTAGACCAGTGGCCATAATTTGGACTAGACTTACCCAAATTCTAAGGACCACGTTAGCTAGGCTCTCCATATACGAGCTCATTCAACAATCAACACCCCATCGGGAGGCTCTAATGGAGATATTAAAAGCCATCGAGCTGCAACCCCACAAAGCAAACTCTTTCAACAACTTCATGGGACATGTAAAATAATGTACAAAACCAGTCATCACCTTTAGAGAAGATGAATTGAAATCGGTGACTGGTGATGTGGCGGATCCACCCCTGCACGTCATTACATGGGTCAACAAGATTTTGTATAAGAGTGTTGGTGGACATTGGCTCGTCCAGTAATATAATTACAACAACAACATTAGAACATCTGAAGTTGTCGACATCTCACATCGTGGCCTCCACCTATACTCTTCGAGCATTCAATGATGCAATATGCTCGACGGTTGGCACAATTGTCCTACCCATCCAAGTGGGACAAAAAACTATTCATACATTGTGCCACATCTTGGAAGGTGAGATGGCCTATAATATCTTGTTGGGGTGGCCTTGGATTAGGGACATGAAGTGTGTCCCTTCAATAGATCATCAGTGCCTAAAGTATACATTTGAAGGATAGGTGCATGTACTCCCTACAGACTTAAAGCCCTTCAAGTACTATAATACAGTACAATTCATGCTGCAATTGACCCTTCCATCAACACATTTGGATTTTCAATTGAATCCATCTAACCAGGGTTCGATACCTCATGCATCCCCATTGACAAGCCCATAAAATCCCCAGTCGGGTCCATCTTCCTCATCTGGTCCTTCATCAACGATGCCACCTATAGGGGCCACACCGAAGGACAAGGGAAAGAAACCCCTAGAAGAGGAACTACCCCTAGTCTCAACCATCTCTACCAAAGATATGCCTAGCAGAATGGTAGTTGAGATGCCTAGTTCACCCTATATAGAATGGACTTAGGAAGAACTCCCATTCGCTCCCCCTCAACTGCCAACGATCACCGTTGAGATTGCCAACACGGGCCTGGGGGAGTATATAGTGCGAAACATTGTAGAAACACCTACACTTGAGTCAATGCAGGACATGGGGAGACCTCACCTCCCCATCGGCACTGTGGTTCCTCTAGGCTACCCACCCAATCAGACAAACTTTGTTTATGGGGGCCTGGATAATGGCATTGAACCTTACATGCAAGAAGATGAAGATGAAGAGACCTTTGTTGAGGACGTCAACTATTTGTCCAACCCAGATTTCGCATTGAGATATCTTGGCCAATGCAATTGGCATGGATATGGGTTGGGTAGGTATGAGCAAGGTGTGTGTGTTCTTTGCCAACCAAGATATCAAATGTCGTATGACAATTTAGGAGTAGGGTTCAACCACCCCTTTCCCCTGGACATCTTGGTAGAGAACATGCAAGGCCTAGGGATAGGCAACAAGGATGGGTTGGCATTAGATCCATATTCCAATCCTAACACAACATAAACATTGGGGGATTATCACCCATTGCTAACAACCAACCTTGTTTTCCTTAACAACCCTTTCCCTTCGATCTAAAAGGGAGAAAGTTCGAGGACTCACCTACAAGAGGGATATAGACAAGACCAAGAAGGGTCTTCAGCAGACGAGTCAGAGTATGAGGTAGCGCCTTGGGATCCTTTTGAATCTTATAGCAATCATTCACAAGTGACCCCCATTTATGTTTACCAAGAGATCTTCCTGACAATGTTCCCTTTGAATGCTCCAATCGAGCATAGGCAACCTCAAGAGAATTAGGTCCCCCCAAAAAGAGCGGAACAACCTCGATGGGACCACATTAATTTGCTTAAGCAAGATGAGCCTCATATGTCGCAAACAGTTGTTGGATCCAACGAAGGCCTTTGGATCTCCGACAGTGATTATGAAGATGAAATTGAGATGGCCTATCTCAATCATATGTGATAGCAACAATATCCCTTGGATATAGATGACATGTTTGAACAGTCACATATAGGGCCAAGGCATAGGTGGTGAGAGGACTTAAAACTGATGAGATATATTATACATGAAATGAGTTACATATATAGGTAGAAGGCCTATATGATAAACTGACAAGTGTCAATATAAACTGACAAGTGTCAAAACAGAGGCATAGTGCACTTTAATTCTAACATTCCCCCTTAAAGTGCACTATCCTAACTAAAGAAAAAACAAGTCAACATTAGGTAACATTCCCCCTTAATGTTGAATTTTCTAAAAGCAACCTATCATCCTATTTTATTGCTGATTTGGTCTAGGCTCATGCTCTTTGCGCTTGGCTCTCCAATTGTGAATAATGCTAGATTTAATGTGTATACATTTCGGTCTGTTGCCTCAAGGTTAGCCACTTCCACGGGTCTGTTTCCACTGGGTCAATCGTCTAAGTGCCTCAGGGTCATCATGGGTGGCTCAAATGTCAGCCACTTCTGAGTCTGTTGCCTCTACAGGTCATCCTCAGAGGATGTTGCCTCTCATAGGTCACTGACTAGTCCCACCATAAATATCAAATCCTTCCTTATGGTGAACTCAATCTAGAAGGTGTCGGTCTCTGCCAAAAATGCACCTTAATACATAAGATAAAACGAGCCATGAAATACAATAAAATGAGCCATAGAAGCCAAATATGGAGGAGAAGAAGAAAGAAGAATAGAAGAGAATCTTCTAAAGTGTCTTCATCTGTAGTCTTCAGAAGTAGATCCAGAAAAACCTCGGATAGAGTCTAGGGTGTCTATGTCTGTAGTCCCTAGAATAAGTGTCCTTATGGTAGTCACCTCATCTTACCGGAATGCATGGGTAACCAGCCACTGCATCCGCCAAGTAGAAAGAGGAGAATACTAGATACTAGGTTCACTTACAAGTGCCTTGGGAGTGTCGAGTTCAACCGAGAGTGCACTCCAAGGTAGAAAATTTTGAGGCTTAAAAACTCAATTGAAATAGCCTCAGAATTACAAATGGACACCACCAATGTGTCCGTCATGGAAAAAGCTTTTCGACGACTATAAATACCCCTATACTTGGGTTTGAATGGGGCCTTCAACTTGCTAAAAAAACAATAGCATGCCTCTCTAGGCAGCAAAATAAACAACATCACTCAATGGCGGCATCGCTCTCAGGCGGAATAAAAATAGTCTTAAAATTTCCCTCGCAGGGGAATTACATGGGCCATCAGTCATTTCACTTCCACTCTCATGTGGAAAAAATAGGCCAATTAAGTTTTACTATCAGCCACTTTCACCATGATTAAAATATTTCCCTCCAAGGGAAATTACAATGGCCATGTGGCCCTCCACTTCCATGTGGAAAAAAAAACATTAAACTAATGGCCAAATAAGCCATACTGTCGGCTTAGCAAAATGTCAAGTCCCCATATATTAAATAAAGTGGCCCCATCCACTTTAATAAAATATTTCCTTAGTTTTTAAATAAATTGCCCTTACATTAAAGTGCCTGTTCACTTTATAAATAATACCTCCGCTCTATGACAGTTAAAAATATTTGGACCCATTTAAAAGTTTGAATAATGGTCAGTGTAAAAGAGGTGGTACAAGAACATGCTAGAGGGGTTTGAAACGATTGGCACGTGGGTCCCACCCATTGTGTTGGCACCTACAATTGGTGCTCGAAAAGCATGCGTAAACTGCTGTCCACATGTCTCTCCTTTTATATGGGCTTCGCCACCACAACCCAGGATCATATGGGCTTCGCCGCCACAACCGCTATGGTGCCCACATCCTCTATGATTCACTCTTGCTCCATGCCCTTGAAATTCAATTATCCAACGACTAAAACGCTGGCAAAAAAAAAGAAAATAACCCCAAATTCGGGTGTCCTGCCAGTAAAACTATGACAGATCAGATGATTTGCAGCCTTGGCATACCAAAGGGAACTGCACAGTTTTTTTTCCAGCACGAAAAACCTCGTCATGTTGTCGTTGTCATCTTGGATGTCTTCCTCGATGACGCGTAGCTCAAACTCCCTCGCTACTCTCTGCCAGGAGCCACGTCACCACGGCTATGTTGTCCACCACCTTCGCCACGACACCAAGGGTGGCGAGCTGGTGGCGGCAGTGCGAGAGCACTTGCAGGTGGCTGACGACTGTCCTGATATTGTTAATCCTGATTCTCGGTGCTGCAAGCAGACAATTAAAAATAAGAAACCATGCGAGTAATGGTGATGAATCAATCAAATGACGAGATATACGCTGCAACCGCTTCATTCAGAAGGAGACACCGATCAACAGCAGTCGTCCGATTTTACTCTTCCTTCGGTGAATAGTGTGGACTCGTGACATCATTCCTCTCATCGGGTTCTCCAGTCAAACTTTGTCTCGCTAGCAAATAATTGGAGGGACGAGCAGAAAACAAGCAAATCACTGCAAATATTCATCATGAACTTTAGTGGAGGCCAGGGCCACGACCATGTGGCAACTTGTAGACCATCGTCATCCGACATCTGGCATGGGACGAGCAAAAAACAAGCAAATCACTGCAAATATTCACATTAGCATAATCAAACATCGATAGAGCTGCAACTTCTGAGAAACTCGGTTCCACTGTTCGTGATGAAATTCAAATTATTTTTATTGTAGCAATCTTTGTGGCAAAATGGTGCTGGGATGAAGGCCACTATAGTTCCTATGTGGACTATGAGCTGCTATGAGGGCCCATGATGGGAAACACAATATTCTGCTGAGCGCCTGATATGTTTCCATAGTGCAAGTTCTACCCGAACCTTGGGCTTTAAAAAAAACTGAGAGGATAGCTTCATATCATAGGCTCCCACCACCAGTGTCGTCACCTGTATCTCATATCGCTGCATCAAAACACTAGATGGAATCGGCCCGAAATGCGATCTTCACCACAACTCTGCCTGCATACACCCATGCACAGTCACGATCCACTAGAGAGTTTTCTCTATTTGATACCTGCTATGATTTGTCGGGGCTCAGCACCGTCAAGGTGCCGACCATTTTCTTTAATTTCTAGAACGGGGCAAACATCTCTCTACCTGTGAATAACTATCTCATCCTCGTCGACAGTTCTGAGATTTTCTACTTTGCTTTTGCGGGCAACACCGGGGGGCTTTCCATCATTGGGAATATTCAGTAGCAGGGGTTTCACGTCGTGTTCGATGGATAGACCAATCGCGTTGGGTTTGCTGCAGGATCCTCCAACGATCATCTGGAGCAACTTCAATCAACGACTTCTATCGAGCATATGAAGTGTACACAGCTTCGATGCCCTACGGCCCTGCCTGGTGGGTTCCCCTCATCAAATGGAGGTGTAGAGGTATTGGATGGTCCACCGTCTGATGGCTTGGAAGCACTTCAGAGAAGCGAGAGAGGAGTGTTGGATATCGGCTACGATAGAATGCTCCTCTTCATAAATAGACAAAAAAATTTCAGCAACTTCCTTGGACGCAGAAAAGGAAATGAGAAACCTGCGATCTATGAAACCACCATTGCAGCGTCCCTAGCAACAGCGTGGGTACATCAATGGATCATTAAAAACATTAAAAAACTTCCCCTCACGTCTTGAAATAAAACATGCCTCCCTAATAGATATAGTCAAATCTGTGGCTGTGGTGGCTTGGAGCGCACCATGACCATCCGTAAGTCCCAATGGCTGCACAATTTTCATTCAGTAAAGCACTACTATATTTATAAAAAAAAATACAACAACCTAATCACTTTTAAAAAAATTTGCGAGCCATGATTTTCTCAAAATTCTAGTTTTTGATCCATTGTAAACAATGAAGAGCATACTCCCTGTTTTGAAAAAAAAAATGGGGAAATGAAAATTTGAAAAATGGGGGAAAAATATGAGGGGGGGATTTCCATGAGTGAAATCCCCCCTCAAGCTCACAAGGCTAGAGAAATCCTGGAGCTCTGATACCAAATGAGAGGACTTAAAACTGATGAGATATATTATACATGAAATGAGTTACATATATAGGCAGAAGGCCTATATGATAAACTGACAAGTGTCAATATAAACTGACAAGTGTCAAAATAGAGGCATAGTGCACTTTAATTCTAACAGTGGCACCTCAACCAGGCACAGTTGGACCAATTACTGCACCCGCTAGTCTAGGTATATAGAGAACATCTTCCGCCTGGAGACCCTATAGAGCCATCAGTGCCTTGGGCGGACCCTGTCCTCTTATCCGAACATAGGGTCAATACATTTGTGCCAGTACCCACAGAGCCAGATCCAGAGCACAAATATTATCTAGGATGTTCAAGCAGCCACACCCATAGTAATGGAGACCAAGATCATTTCATCAACATGATATCCATTGATTTAACCACCCCCATCCATAATCCATTCGACCCAACATGGTCATTGCATATAGACCTAGATGCTATAGACTGGGATCACGCTGACACACCACCATCCCCATCAGAGTACTGGCCTTATGGTGGGATGTTCCATTTCACCCCCGGATAGACTCAGGATGTCTTCCATGCTGGAGAGGAACCTGACGTTCTGAACAACGATCTAAATTCAGCAAACGATATCCACCTGATCCCAACTCCACACCAGTTGGAGTATGGGTCCCACATGTCAGTCGAAGAGATGACTGACGTAGACATTGGCTTAGATCCAATGAATTTGCAATTCATCAAGCTAGGGGTAATTCTATCCCCCGAAGAGCAAGACAAATACATTGCCCTTCTCAAAGAGAAGAAGGAGGTTTTTGCATGGTCCTACAAAGACATGTCGGGACTAGACTAGCAGCTAGTCACGCATAATCTAGCACTTGATCCGACATTCAAACCAGTAAAGCAAAAACTATGTAAGATGCATCCAACAGTAGCCTTAATGGTCAAATACGAGCTACAAAAGTTTTTAGATGCACAGTTTGTCATCTGTGTGGATTACCCACCATGGTTGTCTAACATGGTTTCCGTCAAAAATCCCGACGGGAGGATTCGCATATGCATAAATTTTTGAGATCTAAACAAAGTGAGTCATAAGGATGATTTCCCCTTACCTAGCATCGATGCATTGGTAGACGCTATAGCAGGCCATGAAATGCTTTCCCTCATGGATGGTTTCTCAGGATACAATCAGATTCGTATCAATCTTGAGGACCAACTAAAAATGGCGTTCACAACGCCTTGGGGGACATTTTGTTATAAGGTCATGCCTTTTGGCCTTAAAAATGTTGGCGCCACCTACCAACATGCCATGACGTACATCTTCCATGATCACATGCATAAAACTTTGGAAGATTACATGGATGATTGTTGGCCAAATCTCTTTTGCGCCCAGATCATCTCGATGACTTAAGCAAGATCCTCGATTGTCTCATTGAACATAAAGTGAGACTAAACCCCAAGAAGTGTGTATTTGGTGTCACATCTAGAAAGCTCTTGGGTTTCATAGTCTCCAAACGAGGAATCGAGGTGGACCCACACAAAGTTAAGGCAATCCTTGAAATGCTTCCCCCAACCACTATCAAGCAGCTCAGAAGCCTACAGGGCAAGGTCGTGTCAATCAAGTGCTTCATAGCACAGTTATCTGACAAGTTCTGACCCATGAATAAATTATTGCATAAGGGGGTAGCATTTCACTGGGATGACGAGTGCTAGTCAGCCTTTGATGATATTAAACAATACTTGGATTCACCACTAGTATTGGCACCACCTATACCATGAGTGTCATTCTACTTATACATCTCAGCTACTGAGGTGGCACTAGGTGCCATGCTATCCCAAAAAAATGAACTACACAAAGAACAGGCTACTTACTATCTTAGCTACACCCTGGTCAGTTATGAACTTAATTATGCATACGTTGAGAAGCTCTACATAGCAGTGATGTTTTCTACCAAAAAGCTACACCACTACATGCTCAGCAACATGATGTATGTTGTGTCTAAGGAGAATCCATTGCGATACATGATGAGTCGTACTTATCATAGTAGTCGCACGATGAAATGGATCATGTTGTTGATGGATTTTGACATAGAATTCATTGGACAAAAATCCATAAAAGGTCAAGTCATCGCCAATCAACTAGCAGAGGCTCCTCTTGAAGACGATCAGCCTCTAACCGTAGAACTACCTAATGATGTCGTCTTCCATGTTTTAGAATTGCCAGATTCTAATGAGCCTGAGTCACAGGCCGACATGACCCTATTCTTTGATGGTTCTAAATGTGAGCAAGGAGGTGGAGCAGGAATTGTATTCTTCACACCATAAGGGGCTCCAATGCCTCTATAATTTAAATTAGACTTCTCGTGCACCAACAAAAATGTAGAATACGAAGCCTTTCTCATAGGTCTTCAGATAGCAATCACCATGAACATTAATCGTTTAAACATCTTTGGTGATTCACTATTAATTTTCAATCAATTCAAAGGGGTATTCCAATGTAAATGCCCAGTTCTATAGGCCTACAAAGCCCTTGTGGATAAATTCCTAGCATAGCTTGAATGGTACGACATCGAGGCACTCCCTCGATCATCGAATCATTTTGCGGATACTATGGCCTCCTTGGGGTCACTAATCCCGCAAGACCCTTCCAATGAAATGACAACCATTCAGCTAAAAACATTATCACAATCCGCGATGGAGCGAGCAAGATCTGACCTAACACCAGGAATTCACCTAATCCAGATTGAACCATCTCAGGATAGGTTCTCTCGAATCCACGATTGTCTGACTCAAGCCAACTGGGGGTCCTTGTTCTCCCAGACCCCTCTTAATAGAAACACAACGTTGTTTTTACAAGTTCTTTCCCGCTCAGCTTTTTCTAGGGATGAACTTCAAGAGGGATTGGCCATTCATACCATCGAGGTTTTTGATCAGTAGGATTGGTACACACCCATAAGGAATTACCTCAAGCTAGGTAATCTCCCACTTGGATTGACACAAGCCGCAAAATGATCATTTAAATAGAAAGCGGAAAAACATGTCTTTCTAGGAGATATTTTGTATCGTCGAAGCTATGAAGGAATCCTCCTCCATTGCTTGGACTAGCAGGAGTCCACTTGGGCGATCACCCAAGCCCACGACGGTACGTGCGATGGCCACTTCAGTGGTATGGCCATCGCAAAGAGCATTCTCTACATGGGCTATTATTGGCCATATTTAGAGTGAGATTGTTGCGCATATGTAAAGAAGTGTGTGAAGTGTCAACACCATGCTAATTTGACACATGTACCTTCTCAAGCCTTGCAACCGATTCAATTGGATTGGCATTTTTCGTAGTGGGGCTTCGATCTAATCGCAAAGATCTCCCATGCGTTGTCGGGTCATCACACATTCATCATAACGACCACAGAGTACTTCACCAAGTGGGTGGAAGCAATTTCGCTAACCTCTACGACTGGAACCCGCATTACGGAGTTTATTTTACATAACATCATATGTCATTTTGGTATTCCATCCAAGATCATCTCGAATAATGGGACGTCATTCAAGAATAAATATGTGCGTGCTTTGACAACAAAGTACAAAATTCAGCACATTTTTTCAACACCCTATTATCCTCAGGCAAATGGGCAAGCAGAGGCGTCAAACAAAATGCTAGTCGCCATCCTCAAAAATACCATCGCAAATAGTCATAAAGATTAGCACATTCAAATCCCAATTGCTCTATGGGCTAATCACACTAGCATTCAGACGCCCACTAGGGCAACTCCATTTTTGTTGGTGTATGGCTTCGAGGCAGTCATGCCTCTCGAATTGGAAATCCCTTCCTTGCATATTTTAATGCAAGAGTTCATCGATGATGACACTGCATGACAGGCCTGGTTAGACCAACTTACGTTGCTCGACAAACAATGCGTCAATGCTCTCGAGCATTTGCATATCTATCAAGAGTGACTTAAGAAAGCATACAACATGAAGGTTCACCTAAGGGACTTTCAGGTTGGTGACTTGGTCTTAAAAGAGAACCAACAGAATTCTAATTTGTCGCCCCATCTAAGGGACAAGTTCATGACAAACCGGTTAGGTCCTTATGTGATTGACAGTAAAATAGGACCTAGAACATACCGGCTCACCTCTCTTGAAGGAATCAAGGAACTAGAACCCTTGAACATCAGTCATTTGAGGCCATTCCACATTTAGAGAGCCATAGGCCACCCCAAAATCTCCAAGGATTACCATAATTGCTTGGTCAATTTGAAAATGGCCCAAAGGTATCCATAAACCCTTTGGTCAAACCAAAAGCTCCAAGGATTCCCACAATCACTTGGTCAATACCAAAAATACCCCAAAGGTATCCATAAACCCTTTGGTCAAACCAAAAGCTCCAAGGATTCTCCCAATCTCTTGGTCAAACCCAAAATGCCCCAAAGGTGTCCCTAAACTCTTTGGTCAAACCAAAAGCTCCAAGGATTCCCACAATCGCTTGGTCAACCCCAAAAATGCCCCAAAGGTATCCATAAATCCTTTGGTCAAACCAAAAGCTCCAAGGATTCTCCCAATCTCTTGGTCAAACCCAAAATGCCCCAAAGGTGTCCCTAAACCCTTTGGTCAAACCAAAAGCTCCAAGGATTCCCAAAATCGCTTGGTCAACCCCAAAAATACCCCAAAGGTATCCATAAACTCTTTGGTCAAGCCAAACGCTCCAAGGGTACCCATAACCACTTGGTCAAAATAAATATTTAAAAACAAACAAAAATAATAAAATCATCAAAAATAACAAAAAAAATTGCCTCTCAATTTCATGCATACTCGTAAAAATCAAAATACAAAAATATAAGTTGCATTAGGCATCACATCCATACATTGCATATTTGTTGGTCATACATGTCACAAGCACCATAGACTGTAATTGCTAGGCAATTCCATCATTTTCCACATTTTTTTCATTTTATAAACACATACATCCCGAATAACACCATCCCCATTTTTAGCATAGTCAGTTGTCTCCTAATGTATGTAGGGTTTTCATCATTCAGCTGTCTTTAAATTTCTAGCCAAAAACTGTACAAAGTTAAACAGATTTTATAAGGGAAAGTTTTACTTGGGTCACGCCTCGTTATGTAACATCCCTACACAAGTTAAAACACATAAAATAATTCCCAAGTTGTGTGAACGCAAGAGACACCTACAAAGTAGTCTAGGATACCATAGGTGAAATATTATCCTGTTCATCCCCCTGTGCGAATGGTTCAAGAGTGCTAAGAATTGACAAAAGGACAAGCTCTTCCCCATCAATTCCCCCTAATAAACAGTGGTTTTCACCACTACCAAAAATCCCAATCCCCGTTGGTCCCCAAAGTTGTAAGGATTCGTACTACACACCCTTGACAAAGATGGGTAGTCATCCCCAAGGCCTAAAAGGATCAATGCCATTCAAAATAAAACTTATAACAAGCTATCATCACGACCATCTCCAATCACCTTTGATCTCCAAAGTCGTAAGGATTTGTACTACACGCTCCTGACAAGGATGGGTAGTCATCCCCAAGACCTAAAAGATCAATGCCTTACTTCATAATATCCCAAATCCCCTTTGGTTCCCAGAGTCATAAGGATTCGTACTACACATCCCTGAACAGGATGGGTAGTCATCCCCAAGGCCTAAAAGGATCAATGCCATCCACAAGCCACAAAACTACAAGCTCAACCTTACGAAGCTCAAAATGCCAAATCAAATAACAGTGGTTATCACCACTATTCAACATCCTTGCTCAAAAAGAAAAACAAAAGATAAAAATAAACAGTGATTTTCATCATTATGTATACAAGCAAGTATCCTGACGCGTTGAGCAAATAATAGACGCCTGAGCTTGAATCCCTAGAATTCTTAGCATTCAAAAACCATCTAGGTGATCCTCATTATGGGTTTGGTGGACAACCTACCTGGCAATGGCGATATCCTAAACGCATGACGATATGTCTATCACATTAGCTTTGCGTGTGAGTAGACCAATATTTGCATGTGGATGAGCTAGCTTATGGTACCTTAGATTGTCCCATGGATTAATCTTACTAAATACAACAACGAAGTTAGTGGAGCTAATTAGGTGATCCTCAATACAGGTTTGGTTGACAACCTATCTGGCACTGGTGGTATCCTAACAAATGCCACATAAACGAACTCAATTGCACACATAGGGATGTGAAATAACTTAGCCAAACTCAAGTCTGATTTATACCTTGTTCAAAAGTCTTGTGAGATAAATGTATAGTCTTGGCTAGTTAGTTAATATATATGAATCTCAGAAAAGCTTAACTACATTTTAAAACAACTGGTACATTTCATTACGTCCATCACCATCAGATAATACAAAAAAAAATACACAAACAAAATCCTCACATGCAAAATCATTCCACAAAGCCATCACATAAGTACAAAAAGCCAATAAATCTTGTACAGTGTATGGTGCCATCGACAAGTTATCAACAAATCATTTCATTCATTCCATATGCATACATCATATAATTAGAAACATCGCATTCATAATACCACATGCATACATCATCATACATAACTTTGCATAAATAGAAAAATAAACCATGACACATGTATAAACATAAAGAAAGTCATATGTATATATATCATCAAAAATACCCATAGGCTATAATAACCGGCCCTTTGACCTTGCAAAAAGGCAAAAGCTCAAAAACCCCCAAGCCTAGGACGTCGGCCACCATGATCATGCAGGATCGGTGCGACGGGAACTACCCCCCATGGTGTGGGTCTTAGGGGACCCCTCAGGGCAGCCGCAGCTAGCCCCCACATCATGCCTACTAGCGCCTCCCTCATCTAGCCGCCTGCATCAAGAGGATGCTGACTGCTCTGTATCACTCCCTCTTGAGTGGCATGATGATCCACATCCACTAAATGGAGGGATCTACCCACCGAGGTAGCTAATCTCTGCCTCCATCTCCAACCGATGTCGCACCAAGTCCATCTCTCGCTGATGATACATAGCCAAATTCTTGTTGCACTATGCCAGCTACATCCGCAGGAGATCCCTCTCCTACACATAATCGATATCCCCATCCTATCGACGGTATGCAGCCCATGCATTCTCCCACTCTGCTAGCTACGTTCGTAGGAGATCCCTCTCCCGCAATGCATCCCCAAGTTCCTCATCCTGCCTTCAGAGTAGCCCCACCAATCGTGCATTCTCAGTGTGCAACCCTGCCTCTGTGTTCTTCGAACCTGCCTGAGGCATTGACATCTCTGAAATAGTAGCCTGCTCTGGCTCCCACTGCTCTGGGACGTCCTGCGTATTCGACTGGTCTAAAACCCCAAAATCCACACCCACATCCTCAACCTCCACCATGTTCGCATCATCCAGTAGAATCCCCCAACCCTCTCCTGGTGCCTCTCACCCTCCCTGCCTACTGTAACTGCCTCTACACCCCCTAGAGACCCCTCGCCTCACCATCATTGCAAAGTCCACCACTGGTCATACTCAGTGATAACCTTGATGTCATCCATGTTCGTGGCATCAATCGATGTATCTGAATCCTCACCCAATGGTGCAATGACTGGCCAAACCAAATTCCTCTCATACCCCTGATGTCGATAGATCATGGGCTCCCCAGATAACCCCTGGCGCACAACAAACTATCGTGTCACCCGACCATACAAGAAGAACTCCTACTCAATCCCATGATGCCCAATCAGCCACCACCCCCTACGTACCCGTCGAAGCCACTCTCCAGCCTCAAGCCAGGCTAGACAGTCCCGGTAGGGGTGCCAAAATACCTCCCCTAGAGTAAGCCGAGCGAAGGCATCAACATAGTGCCCTACGACACCTGCCCACCACCAACTCTGTCCCTACTCCTCAAACTATTGCCACAATGCCCCATATCCAATCTCTCGGTCTACCTTCTCCACCCAAGTCATCCATGGCAACCCCACCGGCCTCTCCACTGCTATGTGCTTCTAAGCCCAGCACTGCAACATATAGCTACATCCAATCCCCTTCCACCTTCGACAGTGGACCTCGTACAACTCATCATAGAGTTGTTCCAATAAAGTTTGTCCCCATATCATGGTCATCGGTGCCTCCATCTGACACTCCACCAATCGAAACACCACCTCCAGCAGGTTCCATGGGAACCTCGTGCTCGAAGTGTCAGGTAGCAGCATGTTGGAAATGAAGCCCATCAGTATGGCATGCCTCAATCCCAAAATGCCCCTCTCTAGCCACCATCGAACCAAAATGTTGCCAATCTGGTAGTCGCCCTCTGCCCTCTCCACTGGGCTGTCCACACCCACCTCCTCCCCATGCCCAAAGCATTGTGTTAGTATAGTTGTCCGTTGATCATGCGGTGTCGTCCTGATCGGTAGTCCATCTATCGGAATCCACAGAATCTGATAGACATCCTCCAAGATCACTGTCATCTCCCCTGTTGGGAGATGGAAGGTATTGGTCCAGGGTTCCCACAATTTGATAAGGGCCATCAGATAGGCTTGATCCCCGACCACAGGCTCTAGTCGCATCACCTGCTTAAGCCCAAGGGCATCAAGCCACTCTCAGTCAGCCAAAGTCAGCACCTCCCGTGCTTCAAAGAAAAATGTAGGAACACAGTACAATCTCTTCACAACCTGCAAAAGAAAACAAAACCAAAACATTAAAAAAATGAAAAACTGTACAACAATAACAAGAATATACAACAATGCATAAAACAATGTACAACTAAAAACAAACAAATAACGAGCGACAAAATTCACAAAAATTCAAAAAATAAATAGTTTGTCAGTCCTAGGGTTTTTAACTCTAAACTGATAAATTAAAAACAAAAATACAAAAAAATTCAAAAACAATTTTCAGTCCCTAGGGTTTTTAACTCTAAGTTTAACTGATAAATTAAAAACAAACAAAACAATTCAAAAAATCATTTGTCAGTCCTAGGGTTTTTAACTCTAAGTTTAACTGATAAATTAAAAACAAACAAAACAATTCACAAAATCATTTGTCAGTCCTAGGGTTTTTAACTCTAAGTTAAACTGATAAATTAAAAACAAAAATTCAAAAACAATTTTCAGTCCCTAGGGTTTTTAACTCTAAGTTTAACTGATAAATTAAAACCACACAAAACATTTCAAAAAAATCATTTGTCAGTCCTAGGGTTTTTAACTCTAAACTGATGAATTGAAAACAAACATATAAAAAAAAAATTCAAACAAAATAATAGTTTTTCAGTCCTAGGGTTTTTAACTCTAAGTCTAAACTGATAAATTACAAACAAATTAAAAAAATATATTGTCAATCCTAAGGTTTTTAACTCTAAACTGATAAATTAAAAACAAACAAAAATAATTCGAAAACAATTTTCAGCCCCTAGGGTTTTTAACTCTAAAGGTCAACTGATCAATTAAAAACACAAAAAAAAACAACAAAAAATAACTAGGGTTGAGCTACGTTTTTACGCTTAGTTTTACCCTATGTTTCTAACCTAAGTTTTTATTTTCGTTAAAATTGGTTAACCTATGTTTTTCAGCTAAGTTTTGATCTTTGTTAAAATCAGGTTAACCGCAGTTTTTAAGCTAAATTTTGATTTTTGTTAGACTAGGGTTTCTTTTAGTTTATCACAGATGCCAAATAAACATGGTTTCCACTAGGGTTTCAACCTAAGTTTTCATGGAGCCATACAAAACACAAAAACTTCTTTTAGGGTTTCATTTTTAATTTGAAAAACAAAATACAAAAGAAAAAACAACTAAATTGTGGTTTTCCAAACTGTAACAAACAAACATTAAAGAGGAAGAACACTCACTGGTCTCGCTTAGGCTCTGTCTCTTGATGATACGATCTTTGAAATCATGGTGGTGAGACAAATTCAGCAGTGCTTCGCTTCACAGAATTGACCTCCTCCTCCTCAGAGCTCCAATCGCCTAAAAAAACAAATGCAAATGAGCCCAAAACCTAGTTTTGGCCCTTAAATAGGCTTTTTGAGCCTGTAATCATTCATCCCTGGGATGAGCACTCTAGTTAGCGCTCATCCTACCCTGGGATGATTACTAATCTGGTATTCATCCCACCCAAGAACGATTACAGAGCAAAAATTTCAAACACATCAAAAAATGCACAAAATGCACCAAAAACAAGCAATAAAATTGTCCAATGAGAGTGCTTTTGCACTTGACATTCCGGGCATGCAAAATAGACATCGGGGTCACAAATACTCACTATCCTACTCCCTAATAAGGCTACCATAGCCGGACCACTCCATGGGAGGATGGATTTTTGAGAATTTCATCCCCAAACAACGTCACACTGCCGAACGAAGGTGCCTTTGCGCCTGACATTCTTGGCATCCAAAACAGACATTGGGGTCACAAATTTTCACTATCCTACTACCTAAGAAGGCTACCATATCCGGACCACTCCACGGGCGGATGGATTTTTGACAATTTCAGCTCCAAAATGTGTCACAAAATGGGTTGAAACCCAACAAAAACATGTCAGAATGTTCAAAAATTGCTTACGCATTCAATGGTAAACAACTGAAGGCACCATTACCTAAGTCATATTGGGTCAAGTGACTCGTCACTTTTGTCATGTTGGTCATTCCCTCATTGATTCATCGCTTGAGGGGGTAGTCACACTTAGTCACCAATCAACAAAAACACACCCAATCAAGGAAATAACACGCATTCAAAGGATCATTGACAAAGACAATCACGCTCCTGGTTGGGGCAGAAAACAAGAAATAATCACAAGCTGATAAAACACTTGGCATTCATTAATCATGAACTCAAGGTTCCAAAAGACAAAAGGTTGCACCCTTTGCCTATTCATGACTGAACAATGTCCAAGATCAAGTAACACCTCACCGAAAAATGTTAATACTTGAATTAAGCTCCTTAGCTCGTCAAAAGCAAGGATTCAAGAATGCGTGCCCTTTCCATACTTGGGGCATCAAGAGTTGGTTAGGTTACTGAGAAACCCTAATCATTAGTGCTTTGGTTATCTATTTTTTCTCAGCGCTATGCCTTGCACAACGCTTCCCAAAAAGGGGCATCTGTAGACACCAAATCAGCACCAATCCGATTATGTGACGACAAGCGCTGATCGCATTGACACACACAGCCCCTAGGGCAGCCCCCAAAGGTTAAATAGTGGTCCTAACCACTCCCAAAAGCATTTTGGAAGGTCAAAGGTCAATTTGGCACCTTTTTGGCACTTTGCTCCCTACTCGTCCCACCCTGGGATGATTACAAACTGGTATTCGTCCCACCCAGGGATGATTATCAGCATTCGCCCTAGGGTGAGGCAAATAGAAGGTTTGACTAGCAAAAAATCAAACCTCGACATGTCCGCCAGTTAAATGCAGCTTTAGGCCATGCAATTATGAGGAACGGCTTCAAATCAAGGAGAGATACTTCATTCATGCATGTCTTTGATTTTGGAGACCTCATGCAAGGAGACTCTAAATCAGGGAATAATATTTTTCCCAAAATAGGACATGCAACTCTAGTGGTGCCCTCGCATGTGCATTCAAATAGAGAGACCCTAGGTCTATAAATTGGTGAGTCTTCTCACCCAAAAGGAGATAGAGAGAAGGAGCATTTTGAGCAACGAAGTGCTGCTATTTTACATCCACACACACACCTTTTGATTTGTGCCTTTCACATCCTTGATCTCTTTTGGAAGGGAGGTCATAGGGTGGTTATTGGAAGCACAAATCCGGAGACCAAACTTGAACATTTGGCCAAAATATCCCACAAAATTTATCGACAACACCCCATAATAATTTTTGGACCCATCCCAAGTGTATTGGTGCCGAAACATAGTCCCAAACGGCGAGCGTCCTGCCCCCGGGCGCCCCCCAAACTGTCGTAGTCCTAATCGCCCCGTCCCAGAGCGATTAGAATTCTATAGTATATTTCCTTTCTGTTATTTTTTCATCTGATTCTATACTTCTTATATAGGTTGTCATTTAAATTTCACATCGTTTTGAGCATTTTTTATCATGTTTTTATCATTTCCCGCCTTTACTAACATGCAGGTAGCATCATAAAATTCTCGGTGATAGAGGCCAAATTGGGAAAATATGACCTTCTGGGTCTTCCCAAAATACCCCCAATTAGCTAACCCCCAACTTTTTAGGTGATTTGGAGCTTCTCGGATGTGACATTTGGGACTATGATTTTTGACACTTTGTTGTAGGTCTATTCATCCCGCCTCGGAGCGAATACGAATCTGTGGTGAATTTTCTGACTATTCCATTTGCAGTGTCTTCCTTGTGATTTTTTGATGCCCTTTTCAAGTTTTTAGTTCATTTGGATCTATTTCAGTTATTGTTTTATTTATATTTTGCATGTGTTAATTGAAGGCGTGGGGATTGCATGTTTCATTTTATTTACAGGTGCTACTGTCTATTTTCTATTTCCTTGAACGTAGGATCTGGACATTAGAGGAGTAGAAAGGAGTCAAGATTCATCAACACAAGTGGCGGCGATATTTTTTTTGCCTATTTTACATGTGGGCACGCGGAATAAGGAATAACATCCATGGGTGTAACTAGAACACATTTAATGCTCCTAGCCCCTGAAAAGGGAGGAGACGAATTGTAACCGAGTTCTGAAACATATTAATAAAAATGGTTGTCTTCCATATTGGCTTTTTATTTGGTTTCGATTCGTTTGTGCCTCTTTCCTTTCATGCACTTTCAATTCATAGGATTTAGAGTTATCTTTTGTTTCATTCACATCGCATATGGGTTTTTCCTTTTTGTTTTCGTATCCTCGTACTTTCATTAATAAAATATATAGATGCAAATAGACGATTCATGGAAACCTATTGCAGCAAATAGGTTTTGTCTCTCAGATTTACTCATAATATTGAATCTTCATGATATAAAACTAGAGGGTCTATAGACATGAATTACACAACTCAAAATTTGAACTTCATATAGGTGATTTCATGTAAATATTTTCTCTATAGTCTTGTATATTGAGATATATTATGTTATGGATTTAGTGGTTTATTATCATTTAGGATTGTTTAGAGTAATGGAATAAATAATATGATCAATAGGTATAGGGTCATTAATTATTTGATTTATTTTATTTTCATAAAAGTCACGGATCTACTTTTTAAGTTGTTTCTAGTATATTCACATGATTGCTTCCTCATATTTCTACCTCTATATTACATTTCTCAAATAATCTAACACACACCTTAAATACACATCGAAATAACATTTAATTGTACTATGGAATGAATATCAAGGGAATATAGTGCTACTATCAAAACCACCAATAAACCATACCAAGGTCCATTATAAATCCAATGGACTTTTTAATTCTTTATAAATTATAAGTTTTAAGCCCAATAAAAATGCAATGTCTAATACATTCAATTTATATATAAAATATGGATAAATATTTTATGGTCCATATAATTAATTAATTTATTTGAGGTATGTGATGATTGATAGCATGGGAACATTAGAATTTTGAGTACATTAATTATAAATGACAAAAATAATCGATAGAAGGACTTAGCATTCATAATGCGTAGTTATGTTATGATGTCAAATGCAACATAAGATTTTTTAAGGTTGCCTTGTTATGCCCATGGGATAGTTGGCAAGTGGTTTTAAGTGACCAATATCTTACCATAAATTAAGGTTTTAATCCCATCTATGAAACTTAATATCAAATGGCATGAGCTCAATCTATAAATTATTGACTACTTTTAAAATAAAGACCTAGCTTTGAATATTCCCAAGAGATAGATGCATAATTTTCAAGTTATTGTAATACATGTGGTCATGATATAATGTTACTGGGGACCAATTCAATTCCATATAGTCAATTAAAAACAAAGACAAAATATTACCATATGATGAGAATATTGCAGTTTATAATTGTGATTGGAAAATGGTACCTTTTCTATTATGAAGAAATTGAGTTGGTTAATTGAGGGCTAGGTGGATTGGTAGTTGTTTTTCTAGCTAGGCACATACCAAGAAGAGTCCTAGGTCCAAACCTTGGGAGTATACCTATTGCAAAGGTAGTAGTTTGATTTGAATCCTCTCAGTGCACACCATTCTGATGATAATGGTACAAATCTTGAGTGACTGATGGCCACCCTCATGCCAGGTCAATAGTAATGAGGTGGTATAGGTTTGTTGGGAGTAGCCCTTGTGGTTTGAATCGTACATTTGGCACAAAAATAGTGTGGATGTAACCAATTTTTCTATGTATCATATATATATATATATATATATATATATATATATATATATATATATATATATATATATATATAATGAATGGTAGATTTTTATTAGTTCAAAAACTAAATGTTTAACTAATAGATAATGAAAACTATTAATAATTTATGATTTTTAGATTGAGTTTCATTAATAATTTAAAAATCAATAATAATAATAATCTTAGGTAATACTACTATATCCTTTGGAGTCATTAAAATTGATAGAAATTTTTATTAGTTTACATTCTCAACAATATTTTTGTAATTAGTATTGTTGTTATAGATTAATTCTTTATATGGTTGATTAAGGGGTCATGATATATGTTCAAATAAAATCTCTCAACCTTTGACCTTGAATATATTTAGATAATATCTATAGCATTTTTAAGTTTGTTAAGTATTAGCATAAAAGAATAAACAAAATATTTAGTCTAGTTATTGTGAAATAATAAGCATTGGAATCATGTGAAACAACAAATAGCTATTGATAGTTACTATTTAAAATATCAACTAATAGTGGCTAAATATTATTTATTTGATTAAAACATAGCACTGGTGTCAAATGATATAAATATATGGGTGTGCATCAATGCACTCATACATAGAGAAAGAGAGAGAAACTAATAGTTGTTAATATTATTTATTTGATTAAAACATAGCATTGGTGTCAAATGATTAAATATATGGGTGTGCATCAATGCACTCACACATAGATAAAGAGAGAGATGGAGGGAGAGATCACCAATAATGCCCTTCCCTAATTAAATGCAATAATTATAAGGAAAAACACCTGTCAATACCTAATTGAATATTAATTAGGTTACACAAGTCAAAGAAGGAAAATATTTTCTTATTCTCTTACCATTTGCCCTTATTGGATTCCCTCATTCTAATATAATTTTCTCTCATCATCATACTCAATATTTATCTTAAAAATTTTGTATTATGTTTTATTTTTTTATGTTAGGATTTTGTGCTTGGAGAATAGATATCATAAAAAAATATAATTTTTTAACAATTTATATCTCCATCACAATTTTAAGTAACATTAAGATTTATTATTGTGAATGTTTTTATTAAGTATTTAGTAATATAAATGTTTGATATGTAATTGTGGGTCTTTCAATCTAAGATTGTATTTGTAATTTTAATATTTATTGATATGTAATTTTTTGTTGAAGATTTCAAATTTGGTGATATAGAGTATAATATTACTAAGGATTTCATTGTTGGTATAAAATAAATCTTTACTGATGATATCACTTAGGATTTTATTAATGATAACATTTTAAATAAAATTATTTTTGGATTATATTTTACTTTATTGTTAATTCTTAATAAAATCCAATGATTTGAACCTTATACTTACCAAGATTTTGGTCCATGAGTTGTTATTGAATCAAATGTTTGCTTATAGTTGTGAAGAACTATTTAACTAATAACCTTAGGATAGTCATAGAATCCTAACTTTATTGATAGAGTATAAATTTTGGATTAGTGTTTAGTAGTGTGGGGTTGCATAAGTGAACTTTTAAGGGAATCATGTTAGAATAAGTAATTATTCTCTTAAGTTCTGTAGACACCAAAACAACACCAATATGATCATGTGGATACAAGCACTGACCAAATTGGCATACATAGCCCCTAGGGCAGCCCCTAGAGGTTAAACAATGGTCCTAACCACTCCCAAAGTAGTTTTGGAAGGTCAGAGGTCAATTTTGCACCTTTCAAGCACCCTACTCCTTACTCGTTCCACCCTGGGATGATTAGAATGCTATTCGGCCCACCCCGGGACGATTAGCAGCAATCGCTCTAGGGTGGGGCGAATAACAGGTTTTACGAGAAAAAGGTCAAACCTTGACAAATTATAGCTCAAATCCGCCACTCAACTCCACCTTCAATGCATGGGAGTGCGAGTGAGCATTTTTGAGCTCAAAGAGATAGTCATAGAGGAAATCATGGAGCCATTAATCAGGGAGGAATCTTCCCTCCCATGGGAAGGCATGATGGTCAAGTGGAGCCCTTGCATGCACATTCAAAGCATACCTTCAGATCTATAAAATGGTGAGTCTTCTCATCCCCAAAAAAAATAGAGCAGGAGCATTTGGAGCAACGGAGTGCTACCAAATTACATCCTCACCCCTCACTTGTGCTTCTTACATCCTTGATCTCTCTTTTGGAAGGGAGGTTATTGGGTGAACATTGGAAGCACAATCCAGACCCAAAACCCAAACATTTGGCCACAATACCCCACCCAATTTGCTAACACAACCACCTAGGAGGTTTTGGACCCATCCCAAGTGGATTGGTGTCGAAACCAAGCCCCAAACGATGGGCGTCCTGCCCCTGGGTGCCCCCCGCACTACTGCAGTCCTAATCACCCCACCCCGGAGCGATTAGAAATATGTAGCAGATTTCTTTACTATTTCTTTTGCATCTTATTTTATGTCATTCATGTATGCTTCCATTCAAATTTCATGCCATTCTGATGAGTTTTGACTATGTTTTCATTGTTTTTTGCTTTCATTAACATATAGGGAGCATCTTAAGATACAGGGTGATCGGGGCCAAATCTGCAAAATCCAACCTTCTAGGTCATCTCAAAATGTCCTCTTTTTCATCATTCTAAATTTATAGCTATTTTGGAGGCCTTTGGATGGGAAATTTAGGAGGTTGCTTTCTGACGTTTTATGACAGTCCTAATCATCCCACCCCGGAGCGATTAGAAATATACAACATATTTCTCGATTGTTACTTTTGTAGTGTGTTCATGATGGTTTTTGCATGCTTTTTTCCAAATTTCATCTTATTCTGACATGTTTTTATTACCATTTTAATTATTTCATGCATGCATTAACCGGAGGCCTTGGGGATTGCATGTTTCCCTCCATCCGCATGTGCTATTAATCATTTGCTATTTATTTGAATGTAGGATATCAACACTGGAGGGGCATCAAGGAACTATAGATGCATTCATGTAAGCGACGGTGATGTTTGGCCCACCCATTTCAAATGTGGGCACGTAGAAGATCCCGAAGGGAAGCGTACCATCCATGGTGTAACAAAACTATATCTAATGCTCCTAGCCCCTAAAAATGAAGGAGACGTATTGTAACCTGATCTCAAATAAAAATTAATAAAATAAAGGGTTGCACTTTGCTTTTGCTTTACATCTCTTTTCAGTTCATTCGCTTTCCCTTCACATGCACTTTAGTCCTTTTTCTTCATTTGTAGGACTTAGCATTTCTTATGCTTTTGTTTGCATCGCACCCGGTATGCCATTGCTTCCACATAATTGTGATTTAAGTGAATATCATGGTGGGACTCTGTCCTCTAATTTTGGGATCAAAATTCTGATCAAAACTTTGTGTTTTTGCTTGTAGGTGTTAATCCTTCAAGCGCTGGACTGCTGCTCGTGCCACCCTGTGATGAATATAGACTATAATTCGTGCCACCCCGAGATGAATAAGGCATTTGTTCCACCATGTGATGAATATAGATCTGCTATTCATCCCACACCAGGATGATTAGCTCTCTGTGCAGTTTCTAAGTAGAAACTCAGGGGCATCTGGTGTGGGCAGAGAAGAGGTAGGTTTTTTGAACATCCTCTGTAATTTTTTGTCTTTACTTCTATGATTTTTCTTTTTTCTTTACTTGCATGGAAGATTTTACTGCATGTTTTATTTCTTTGTGCAAGTAAAAATAACCACACACACCACATGACAATATAAACATCAAGGAGTTGGTCGTAAAACCCCAACACTTGATCAAGACCAACGGTGGATTTCATCACCACCTTGTCTTGAATTTTGCATACACAACCTCGATTGCGATTATTGCTAGACGTAAATCCTGACGAAATCTGACCAAGTGTAGCTGGGGTGATTTCCAGCACATGAGGATAAGTCTTCTATGGTAGGTGTCAAAAATAGAGTGATTCCCCTTCCATATTGCCTATGTTCCACATAATATTGTGCTCTCTCGTACCAATAGTTTCCCTCACGTAAGGGCGAGTATATTGAGAGGTTCGGTATAATGGCCTGGCAGTGGTATATTGAAGGGGTGACCATTTTGGGAGATATAAGAGCCCTCATATTGCATATACAACAAAATTTTATTTACAAAGTTTTCACCACAAAATCAAAACACACTAAACCAGATCTAGGGCACACCTTTAATCTATAAATGAGATAATCATTGCTTTGATTGTGTGGTCCCCTTTTGTTTAGTGTAGCATAAAAAATTGTAAAAAATATAAAAACCTACATATCTTGTAGAGAGGCACCACCATGGTGTACACCCGTAGCCAAGCCCAATCACGGGCAGAAGCTACGAAAAGTGTACAATGGGGCACAAGTCGCCTCCGCTATAGCCCCAAGGACTTGGTCATACCACCTTGGTGGCCTGACCCACAAAATAGTCCACATCATACCATGATGGAACATGACTATAGAGGCACCCCTTCGAAGGGCACACCCATGCAACATAGATCCTTTCAGGAGGAATCCATACACATGGCACTCAAAATAGATTGGAGGGCTCCCTTAGACACTCGCAATGAGTGGCCACCACGTGATGAAGCACTAGAACAACATAGATTCCATAAGGAGGGGCCACATGATTACTTCATCCCTCCTCTACCCCTTATTACTGTCAGAAATAATAGGCCAAATCCAGAGCGCAAGGCTCTTTAGACAGGGCAAGCCAACTCTGCCCACCCCTTTCACATATATAAAAGGGAGCATGAGGAAAACCACTACATTCCTCAAGAGCAATATACAGCGTGGGAACAATGCATTTTTGCACCTGTTATTTATCAGAATCACCTACTGAGGACAAAGCCTTGGGTTAATGTCACTAACCTCGACAGAGGAAAGTGACCTATAGAGATCTCGGATCACCATGATCGAGATAGATGTGTAGGGGAGGCATCTAGACCTCCTAGACTCAAGACATCGAAACAAATCAACTTGGCATTTGCCAAACATACCGCCCGCCAAGCGCAAATCACATAGCTTGAGTAAGACCAACAACAGTTAGAGCACCTGTATCGCCTTAGCAAAGAGCACATTCGGCATCATACAGATGAGTTGCTCCAGAACATTATGCCTGAGAGGGTCCCAACCCCTCACACGCATAGGAAAAATTTGTATGAGAGGCACAACCCCTTGGTGCGAGACAGGTCTCCATGACCTTATCAAGTGTTGCCTCCAAGACCTCCTAGACCTGAGCGGGAGGCCACCCCTAGAGCCAATGATGGGCACCCTCCGTGGGCACCCACACATTTTTATAGGTCACACCTAGGAACTCCTCAAGAATCCTATGAGGAGTTTGAGAAATAAGATGAGTGGTCTGAAACGCCCTACCAAGGTAGGGGGGTGCTATCCGACTACCCCTCCATAGGCCTCAAGTTCCCCATAATTCACAATGGGAAAAAACCAAGGAGGAAGAGATCAAATCTTCCGATGCATACAAAGCGCTGCTAGAGCACTTAGAGTCTATGGAGACCAAGACTTCTGGGCCCCAAAAGACCACTTTACGTCAGCTTCATAGTCACCCTATGCATTCTTCAGTGCCTGCACCCCCATACCCTAAACATTTTAAGATACCTCAATTGACAATATTTAGAGGGGATGAGGATGCCCAAGAGCACGTGAGAAGATTCCTGATCCAATGCTTTGGCATTCAGGATAATGATGCTTTGCTTCTAAGAATATTTATAACCATGTTTGTAGGCCCTGCCTCGGATTCGTTTACCCAGTTTTTTAAGCATAGCATCAGTAACCTAGACCAGCCAGTGGACATGTTCCTCGAATGTTTCACCTTCAATACCAATAATAAGGCATCATTAAGCAACCTAGCTAGCCTTAGGTAGTATGAGGAAGAGACCATGGCGGATTATGGAAATTGGTGGAGGACGTTGCTTTCAAAGCTACCTTACCTCCCTCCCATGGCCGACTTGACCCAAATGTTCTCAAAGAGTTGTTTGAGGTCGATCTCCATGCTATTGCAACTGTAGTAATATGCCACTCGCAAGGAAGCCCTGGCGCAAGCCAGAATCATATAGGAGATCAAGATAAAGGATGGATAGATTGCCAAGCCATGCAAGAAAGAGTGGCCCAAAAATGCTAAAATTGGGCCAACACAACCGAAACCCGTCATGGTCAATCAGGTTGCTATAAACATACCTAAGCCTACACAAGAAAAATAGCCCCCAAAGGCTAATTACTAGGCAGTTCCTCTTGACACCTATGAAAAGGAAAATCATAGGCAAGAGCTAAATCAGTAGCATCACCCTAGGCGACAATTCACACCCTTCACAGAGTCTAAAGACTCCTTTTTTGATCGCTTGTCCATGAAAAACTTGATAAACCTACCAGAATGTCGACCCGTAGACCCCAACGTGCCAAAACCCAAGGGCTATAGGGAATACTTGTATTGTAGATTTCACTAGCAGACAGGACATGACATTTATGCATGTTGGAAGTTCAAAAGCTTAGTGCAAGACCTAATAGACAATAAGACGCTAGCGGTGGATAATCCTATGGCACCAAGCAACCAATAGATGGAGGTCTTCAAAGACCCCCTACCTTCCCATGATGCGTAGACAAAGACTCTACAAGTTAATGAGGTGACACAAAACTACCCCATGCAGGGGTATGTAGGGATGATAAGCATAGTGACATGAAACAAGAGGTACCCAAGCACAGCTGCCCCCGCAACAGCTATAGGAGAGGTTCCATCAACGTCACAAACTCAACAACATCCTACACAACCTCCCCCGCCTAGACCAATGGCCACGATTCGGACTAAACTTACCCAAAGTTTAAGGACCACGTCGGCTAGGCTCTCCATCTATGAGCTCATACAACAATCATCGCCCCATCAAGAGGCTCTAATGGAGATACTCAAGGCCATCGAGCTACAGCCCCATGAAGCAAATTCTTTCAACAAATTTATGGGACATGTAAAATGATGCACGAAACCAGTCATTACCTTTAGAGAAGACAAGTTGAAATTGGTGACTGGTGATATGGCAGATCCACACCTGCATGTCATTGCACGGGTCAACGGGACTCCATTTAAGAGGGTGTTAGTGGACACTGGCTCGTCCAGTAATATAATCACAATAGCAGCATTGAAACACCTCAAGTTGCCAGCATCTCACATTGTGGCCTCCACCTATACTCTTAGAGCATTCAATGACATGATATGCTCGACGGTTGGCACAATTGTCCTACCCATCCAAGTGGGAAAAAATACTATTCCTACATTGTGCCACATCTTGGAAGGTGAGATGGCCTATAATATCTTGCTGGGCCAGCCTTGGATTAGGGACATGAAGTGTGTCCCTTCGATAGCCCATCAATGCCTAAAGTACACATACAAATGGCAAGTGCATGTAGTCCCGAAAGACTTAGAGCCCTTCAAGTATTACAATGTGGTGCAGCTGATGCCACAATCAACCCTTCCATCGACACATTTGGACTTTCAGTTGAATCCATCCAAATAGGGTCTGATTCTACATACATCCCCATTGATAAGTCCCTCAAATCCCCATCCGAGTCTATCTTCATCATCTGGTCCTTCACCAATGATGCCACCTATGGTGGCCACACCGAAGGACAATGGGAAGAAACCCTTGGAAGAGGCACCACCATCAGTCTCAACCATCTCTACCAAAGAGGTGCCTAGCCGAATGGAAGTTGAGACGCCTAGTTCACCTGACATGGAGTGGACTCAAGAAGAACTCCCATTCCCTCCCCCTCAATCACCAATGATCACCGTTGAGATGGCCAATACGGGCCTGGGGGAGTATCTAGTGCGGAACATTATAGCAACACCCACGCTTGAGTCCATGTAGGACATGGGGAGACCTCACCTCCCCATCGACACTATTGTCCCTTTGGGCTACCCAACAAACTAGACAAATTTTGTATATGGGGGCCTCGACAACGACATTGAACCTTACCTACAAGAGGAAGAGGAAGAAGAGCCCTTTGTTGAGAACGTCAACTATTTGTCCAACCCATACTTCGCTTTGAAATACCTTGGCCAATGTAATTGGTACGGATATGGATTGGGAATATATGAACAAGGAGTGTGTGTTCTTTGTCAACCAAGATATCAGATGCCATACAAAAAATCAAGAGTAGGGTTCAACCACCCTCTGCCCCTTGATATCTTGGTAGAGAACATGCAAGGCCTAGGACTAGGCAACAAGGATGGGTTGGCACAAGCTCCATATGCCAATCCTAACACAACATACACATCGGGAGATTATCTCCCATTGTTAACAACCAACCTTGTGGGCCTCAACAATTCCTCCCCTTTGATCGAGAAATGGGAAAGTTCAAGAACTTTCCTCCAAAAGGGATATAGACAAGGCCAAGAAGGATCTTCAAAAGATGAGTTAGAGTATGAGGTAGCACCTTGGGACCCTTTTGAGTTCGATAGCAATCACTCGCAAGTGACGCCCATAGATGACTATCAGGATAACTTCATGACAATGTTCCCCTTCAATGCTCCAATCGAGCAAATACCACCTCAAGAGAATCAGGTCCTCCTGCAGAGAGCGGAACAACCCCAATGGGACCAAATTAACTTGCTCGAGCAAAACGAGCCTCGCATACTGCAAATAGTTGTCAAAGCCAATGAAGGCCTATGGATCTTCGATAGCGATTATAAATATGAGACTGAGATGGCATATCTCAATCATATGCGGCAGCAGCAATACCCCATGGACATTGATGACATGTTTGAACAACTAAACATGGGGCCAAGGCATAGGTGGCACCTAAACCAAGCACAGCTGGACCAAGTTCTGCACTAGCCACTTCAGGCATACAAAGAGCACCCTCCGCCCAGATACCCTATAGAGCCATTAGTGCCAAGGGTAGACCCTGTCCTTTTATCTGCACATAGGGCCAATCCATTTGTGCCAATACCCACAAAGCCAGATCCGAAGCACAAATATCACCAAGGATGTTCGAGTCACCACCCGCACGGTAATGGAGACCAAATTCACTTCATAAACATGATCTCCATTGACTTAACCGCCCCCATCCGCAATCTAGCCGATCTAGCATGACCATTGTATCTAAACCTAGATGCCATAGACTGGGATCGCGCTAACTCACCACCATCCCCATCAGAGTACTGGCCTTGCGGTGAGATGCTTCATTTCACCCTAGGACCAACTCAGGATATCTTCCATGTTGAAGAGGAACCCAAAGTTCCAAACGTAGATCTAAATTCAGCAAATGATATCCACTTGATCCCAACTCCACACCAGTTGGAGGACGGGTCCCACATGTTAGTCGAAGAGATGACTGACATAGACATCGACTCTGATCCAATGAATCCACAAATCATCAAGCTAGGGGTAATTCTATCCCCCAAAGAGCAAGCCAATTACATTACCCTTATCAAAAAGAACAAGGAGCATTTTGCATGGTCCTACAAAGACATGCCGGGACTAGACCCGTAGCTAGTCACACATAATCTAATGCTTGATCCGACAGTCAAGCTAGTCAAGCAAAAACTACGTAAGATGCACCCAATGGTAGCCTTAATGGTCAAATACAAGCTACAAAAGCTATTGGATGCATAGTTTTTCATCTGCGTGGATTACCCACCATGGCTATCCAACATGGTACCCATCAAGAAGCCTAATGAGAGGATTCACATATGCACAAATTTTCAAGATCTAAACAAAGTGAGTCCCAAGGATGATTTCCCCTTGCCTAGCATCGATGGCAAGGGGACAACAGGCCATGAAATGCTTTCCCTCATGGATGGTTTCTTGGGATACAACCATATTCGTATCAATCCCGATGATCAACTCAAAATGGTGTTCACAACACCTTGGGGGACATTTTGTTATAAGGTCATGCCCTTTGGCCTTAAAAACATTGGCGCCACCTACCAACGCGCTATGACATACATCTTCCATGATCACATGCATAAAACTTTGGAAGATTATATGGATGATTTCTTGGCCAAATCTCTTTTGTGCCCACATCATATCGATGACTTGAGCAAGATCCTCGATCGCCTCATCGAACACAAAGTCAGACTAAACCCCAAGAAGTGTGTATTTGGTGTAAAATCTGGAAAACTCTTGGGTTTCATAGTCTCAAAATGAGGCATCGAGGTATATCCAAACAAATTCAAGGCAATCGTTTAAATTCTTCCCCCAACCACCATCAAGTAGCTTAGAAGCTTGCAAAGAAAGGTCACGTCAATCAAGCGCTTCATAGCATAATTATCTAACAAGTGTCGACCCATGAATAAATTATTACACAAGGGGGTAGCATTTCACTAGGATGATGAGTGCCAATCAGCCTTTGACGACATTAAACAATACTTGGCTTCGTCGCCAGTATTGGCACCACCTAGACTAGGAGTGTTGTTCTATTTATACATCTCAGCTACTGAGGTGGCACTGGGCACCATGCTAGCCCAAAAAAATGAACTACATAAAGAACAGGCTACTTACTATCTTAGCCGCACCCTGGTTAGTTATGAACTTAACTATGCATACGTTGAGAAGCTATGCTTAGTGTAGCACCCTAAAATTGGCGTAGTAAAATTATAAAATTTACATTCACCTTAGTAAATAAATTTAAAATCAAATTTAACCTCCCAAACCGCCCGTTAACCGTCGGGAAATCCGTTTCCCCCTTTTTCGTGCCAATTTTAGAGGTTGTTTTGACCGTTTGACGATATCGTCGCCGATCAGACGATATCGCCCCAGATTTGACGATTTCGTCTGGACTAGGACGTCCAGACGATCTTGTCGCAAAACTGAATTTGCATAGTTGGAATCTGTTCCAACGGGTCTCCAACTGCGGCAGAAGCGTGTCCGCGCCGTTGGGACCCTCCCCCGTTGGAGATCTCCCAAATTGGGATGATCTCCAACCTCCTAACTACTCCCCTAAGCCTATTTAATCATTAGGACCTTATCCCCTTAGCACCCACCCCCCTGGCTGAAATTCCCTGTAACTCGAATTCTACACGCACTAGACCATCTTAAATCACTGTTTGCATTTGCATTTTTTCAAGTTTGTTTGCAGGAACTTCATTGTTTTTCAGCCGGAGCAAGCTCAGTTCGTCTCAGACGATCTCGTACAATCTTGGACGATCATGCCACAATTCAAGACGATTCTTCATTTTGCAGACGATTTCGACTGCAACCAATGTTTGGGGCAATCCGTGCCCTGAGTTTGCATTCTATGTCCATTATCTACTATTTTTGCTTTGCATTAGTTAAGCTTATTACTGCTTTGCATCTTGGAGTTCACCTCATGTAGCCTAGATGCATAATAAAGTCAAAGTTAATCATTAAAACAATGCATTTTACTTAATATGTTATCTAAAGTTGTCATTCTAACATTCATACTTTCATTTCTATCATTTTCCCTTGCTTTTGCAATTGTATTTTTTGTTCTTGGTATCCATTTCTGTAGTTGCAGGTCTTTGATGAAATCGTCAGACGATTTCGTCAAATTAGAGACGATCTTGTAAAATTAGAGACGATATCGTCAGATTAGAGACGATCTTGTCAGATTAGAGACGATCTTGTCAGATCAGTAGATCAGGGACGATCCTGTCAGATCAGAGACGATCCTGTCAAATTCCAGACGATCTGGACTGCTTCAAAAATTAGAATCTCCATCAAACATCCGAAATCAGGTATGGCTTTTCTCATCTAGCATATTTTCTGTGTTTTATGTTTAATTTTGTTTTTTTGTATTCATTTAATCTGCATCTTCATATAGCATAGCTTAGACGCATTTTGGCCAAACCTAGGACTTGAATGCTTAAGACTAAAAACGAACACATCAAAACACATTCCAAACCTAGGCGTGGAAACTGCCCTTAAATGTTTCCTGGTGAACCCACCATCCGTCGAAAAATCACCAAAATACACCTCCCTTGAGAGGCGGGACCTTCGTAAAGTCCTCTCGTCCGAGGTACCGCATCATCCTTTTCCCATCCTCCTTCCGGGCACGGATCCAATAGCCTGAAGGTAGGGATGCGAAAAATTTGGAGCGATACATTTTGGTGAACCCGACGTGAATGCATCATAACCTTTTGAAAACAAAAACAAAAAAATATATATATACAAGAAAAACAAAAACAAAATCATCATTTCAAGTTTGTATGTTTTATATTCAATCCTAAATAGTAGATGCTAAATATTACTTTTAGAAGTACTAAAGAAACCATGAGTTTTTACTCAAATCAATATGAGTCCATCAGTAATGTTGGAAGAATTCAGCTAAATACATTTGTTGATTATGACCAACCTCATCCCTATTCAACACCACCTCCATCACACTCTTCTTATTTTTCATCCATAACCCAACAAAACAATCCCTTTGCCAATCCTCTTCATAATGATATTATCTATTCTCCCATATATCCATATTATGTCTATCAATCCACATATAATCCTCCGCCACCTTTTCAAAACTCTTCTTTCAATACAACACATCCATTTCAACAAGAAAATACTTATTCTTCCAATTCTACCGTGCACTCACCTCCTACAACCCAATATTCCTGTCATCATTCTACCCATAATAAAGAAAGTAGAGGTGAGAAACCATTAGGTCCTTTTATGACAAAATTCCTAAGGCATTTATCAAAAACCTCTCAAAAACCTTCATCACGTAAATTTACTAGGCTTAATCAACCAATGGATATAATTCTCAAGTATTTACTTGACACAAATAGGATTGAACTTCCTTCCATAAGACAACCTCGATACCACATCAGATTGGTTTAAACCTGAGCTACATTGTGAATATCATAGAGTAGATGGACATATGACACAAAATTGTAAAGATTTAAGATGTGCAATTCAAGATTTGATTGATAAGGGTCTTTTTAATATAAAGGAATTACAATCTACAACTGATTATAAATCTTCAGTAAACAATCAAACCCCTACACAACAAATACCAATAATCAATCAAGACATGGGGATCTCCCAAGAACCCCTATTCAATTATCAACAACAAGAAACCAATCAAATATTGCATGTTAATGTGTCCCATCATGATGATATTATTAATATTGTAACAAAAAATACAAATGAGCAACCTCAAGTTCAATCAACTCAATCCGATATTCAAGATATGGATTCCTCATTTGACCAACTTTCAAAACTATCTTTGGCTCTAGAGAATGATACAAAATGTAATGTAAGCATAGAAAGCTCATCTTTAGAATCAAAATCTCAATCTGAAATCCACTTTGATAACCAACAACAAGTGATTAATCCTCAAGCAAAGATATCCCTTTTAGAAGTATTACAAATTGCTCATAAGGAAATTTTGTTCAAAATACCTAGCCAACAATTTGTTCCTCATCATATTTTCTCTAAGAACATAATTAATGGTATAAACCCTCTTGAGGTTAACCATATTTCATTCTATGATGAGGATATTCCTTCCTCTACTCCACAAGAAGACTCCTATCTTTACATTATCGGATCTCGTAAAGAAACACTTGTTAGAACTATCATGGTAGATAATGACTCTTCTCTTAATTTATGCACTTATCAATTATTTCAAAAACACAAATTAAAGGAAGAAGATAGTAATGAATCAAATGTTATTATAAAATCTTTTAACAATGAAATTCAAGAACCTCAAGGTACTATAATTCTTCCCCTTAATATTGGATCCAAGATCCTGGATACTTTATTCTATGTAGGATATTGTCCTTCACCTTACAAACTACTTCTCCAAAGTCCTTGGATTCATACGATGAGGGTTGTCCCTTCCACTCTTCATCAATGTTTGAAGTTTGAAATTGCAAATAAAATTGTTACCATACATGGTGACCCAACACCATTTGAAGAATATTTAACGGTTGAAACATCAAGTTCTATACATTCTCTATTATCACAATTATCTTCTATCCATCACTTTTCTTCATCCATATATGATCATCCTTGTTTATCAAATAACATCCATGCATGTCTTTCACATATACTTTCTCCATCTTATCAAAACTTGGAATATAATAATAAGAATGAAGAACTTTCTTATATTTATGACATTTTATTTTGTAATATGATCAATTTTACACATATAAAAGTCAAATCTTTTGCTACATTATTTTACATTATAACAAAGCTTTTGTTATCACTATCTTTTACTCATCACCTTTTGTTCTTACCTTCAACACAACCAGATTATCCTTCAAAACCTCCTTTGATTTTGAAGCAACCTTAGACATGCTATACTCAAATAACCTTGTATAGTGTATATAGATCATCTTGTATATACCACCAATTTCAATTCATAAATTAAAATCAAAATACAAAAAAAATCAAAATCCTCAAAATCTTCAAAAAAAATACAAATGCAACTAAGGAACTTAAAGGTAAATTTGAGCCCAACTGGCTCGGACCATACATCATTACTGCAAAATTTGAATCAGGAGCATATAAATTATCTACCTTAGATGGTAAAGAACTTAAAGAACCCATGAATATTTTACATCTCAAACGTTACTATGCATAAATTTGGTCATTTCATCCATGTATATATTTGTTCAAAATCATTATCTTGTATTTCTTTCAATTTATTCAAAAACCTCAAAAACATTCATAAATCTCCAAAAATCTTCAAAAACTATCTATTGCATTTATTTAAAGCACTTGTCAAATTGTTTGCTCAAAAACTAAAATCAAAATACAAAATCTAAAAACAGCTATATGCTTGACTCTTTCGAAACCAAAACAATATACAGAAGAAAGAGAGAGTCAACATTCTCAAAAACTTTCTCACAAATCATTTATATATATTTTCTTACAATTATTGCAGTTATATGTTTCAACTTATTTTGGATAAAATTAGCATTTATTTTGAATCCCTCACTTGCACACTCACAACAATAAATATCTTGATTTTATCTGGCATGATTACTAATCTCTCTTATATCAAAGTTCACAAAATTCAATTAAATAAAGTTTGAGCATAGAGAATTGATCTTGTTATTTACTTAAACCAAGCACATCTTTTCACAATAAAATGATTATATTTGTAATTTCCATGTTTTGCTACATAGTAGAACCGATTTCTTGAGTGAAAAGTTTCCCCTGCTATCCTATCATGCACATGGTCTAGAATCTTTGAGAATTGGCAAAAGGACAAGCTCACCCCTACCCAGAATAAAAATCCCTTGCTCTACAGCTAATCCGAGCAAGTATCCCTAGAAAAGAAAAAAAAGAAGAAGAAAAGTTCAAGAAAAAGAAAAGAGAAAAGAAAAATGTTATTCTCAGCAATGTTCCAAGTATTATCAAGCAAAAGAAATACAAAAAGAAAAATAAGCAAAGTTCAAAAGAAAGCAAGAAAGCAATAAAATCCCTTTCCCTACCCTTTGAAAAAAAAAAAGAAGGGTTGATGAGCTTGAATCCCCGGAATTCTCAATTATTCGAAAATTGTGAGGTAAGCCCCATAACAGGTGGTTTGTGCCCAACCTGCTTGGCCTTGGGTAACTCCTAGCGTGGCGATATGTCTGTCACATTAGCGACCTTCTTTTGTACAGACCTATGTCTGCTTATGGATTAGCTAGCTCTTGATAATCCGATCTACATAGTAGCCTAGTATGGTTATATGCATCTACATCATGGTTAATGAACACTTATTTGGTTTCTTCAAATCACTTGTATCATAGTATCTTGCTCAAAATTGGTAAATGAACAATGCAATTGCACACACATTTGTATTTGAGAGATTTTGTCTATCATTATGATAAATCAAGATCGGAAATGAATGCACATATGCACATGGGATTCCTTATAAATCTAACTTTTGTCTTCAAAATACTTTGAAATATTATTTTTGCAACTTGTTTGGAATAATCAAGTACAATTATTTTCCACAAAGACAACTATATAATAGAAAAATCAAAAATTCCTTCCAAATTACACAAATCAAATCATATATATCTGGTTGACTTTCGCGACGATGGTATAGTTTCAAAACCAAAATTGGAATTTTATGCCTAGCGCAAGTCCTCATTTTCATCTTTTCTGTTCATCAAAAAATCAACCATGCAATAAAACTATTTCTTTGATTTTCGCGATGATGGTATAAGTCTATACCTACATATTCTATGCCTAGCGCAAACCATTGTAACAATTTTTATTCCCCATTTTATCAAAAATCATAAAAACCATATGACTTCATTTTACACAAATTATGCTTTTCAAAAGCAAACCCATTTTTTCACTATTTTTATGTCATTATGTCAACCTTCAACTTTGCAATGATGGTATGATTCCTAAGGAATTATTCACAAATTTTATCACACTTAGGAATTTATGCCTAGCGAAAATCATTTTAAAATATTTCATGCATAATATTTTCATGGAAATCTGAAAACAAATCATCATCATCATCATCATTTGCACTATTGCACCAAAGTCTTAAGACAGTCTCTTAAGCACTCTTTTACTTTTCGCAATATTTCTATACTGGGATTAGCTTGACGACCGAGTGAGCGGCGACTCCATGAAATGGTCTATAATAGCGACAATGTCCTTTGAAATTATTGTTAAAAGTCCCCTTTTATTTTTATCAAATTATTGCATCACATACAACCACTTTGTTACATCAGATTATTTCATTTAAAATTTTATAGCATGACATCCAAATCATATTTCCAACGACATAATTTCATGAATCATCAATCCAATTATCAAATCAATCAATCAAACATAAAAGCATCATAAACATACACATAACACAAGTCATATGATCAAAAACATATCATATATCAAACATAATTTCATTCAAAAATAATTCAAATTAATTTTGCTTTTCGCGTTTTTACCTCAAACGTTCGATTTGGGTAAAAACACGGAGGGGGCACCATAGTAAGCTGTCGTACGATTCGAGCAAGAATCGTCGCCTAAAAATGGAAATAATTTTTTGCTTTCTCGTAGATCGAGAAGAACTCATCTTTAACGCATTTTCTTCAGAAAATTCGCTAAAGAGGGGGCAAAATGTAGCACCCTAAAATTGGCGCAGTAAAATTATAAAATTTACATTCACCTTAGTAAATAAATTTAAAATCAAATTTAACCTCCCAAACCGCCCGTTAACCGTCGGGAAATCCGTTTCCCCCTTTTTCGCGCCAATTTTAGAGGTTGTTTTGACCGTTTGACGATATCGTCGCCGATCAGACGATATCGCCCCAGATTTGACGATTTCGTCTGGACTAGGACGTCCAGACGATCTTGTCGCAAAACTGAATTTGCATAGTTGGAATCTGTTCCAACGGGTCTCCAATCTGGGCAGAAGCGTGTCTGCGCCGTTGGGACCCTCCCCCGTTGGAGATCTCCCAAATTGGGATGATCTCCAACCTCCTAACTACTCCCCTAAGCCTATTTAATCATTAGGACCTTCCCTTCCCAACCCCTGGCTGAAATTCCCTGTAACTCGAATTCTACACGCACTAGACCATCTTAAATCACTGTTTGCATTTGCATTTTTTCAAGTTTGTTTGCAGGAACTTCATTGTTTTTCAGCCGGAGCAAGCTCAGTTCGTCTCAGACGATCTCGTACAATCTTGGACGATCATGCCACAATTCAAGACGATTCTTCATTTTGTAGACGATTTCGACTGCAGCCAATGTTGGGGGCAATCCGTGCCCTGAGTTTGCATTCTATGTCCATTATCTACTATTTTTGCTTTGCATTAGTTAAGCTTATTACTGCTTTGCATCTTGGAGTTCACCTCATGTAGCCTAGATGCATAATAAAGTCAAAGTTAATCATTAAAACAATGCATTTTACTTAATATGTTATCTAAAGTTGTCATTCTAACATTCATACTTTCATTTCTATCATTTTCCCTTGCTTTTGCAATTGTATTTTTTGTTCTTGGTATCCATTTCTGTAGTTGCAGGTTTCTGACGAAATCGTCAGACGATTTCGTCAAATTAGAGACGATCTTGTAAAATTAGAGACGATATCGTCAGATTAGAGACGATCTTGTCAGATTAGAGACGATCTTGTCAGATCAGTAGATCAGGGATGATCCTGTCAGATCAGAGACGATCCTGTCAAATTCCAGATGATCTGGACTGCTTCAAAAATTAGAATCTCCATCAAACATCCGAAATCAGGTATGGCTTTTCTCATCTAGCATATTTTCTCGTGTTTTATGTTTAATTTTGTTTTTTCGTATTCATTTAATCTGCATCTTCATATAGCATAGCTTAGACGCATTTTGGCCAAACCTAGGACTTGAATGCTTAAGACTAAAAATGAACACATCAAAACACATTCCAAACCTAGGCGTGGAAACTGCCCTTAAATGTTTCCTGGTGAACCCACCATCCGTCGAAAAATCACCAAAATACACCTCCCTTGAGAGGCGGGACCTTCGTAAAGTCCTCTCGTCCGAGGTACCGCATCATCCTTTTCCCATCCTCCTTCCGGGCACGGATCCAATAGCCTGAAGGTAGGGATGCAAAAAATTTGGAGCGATACACTTAGTAGTGGTATTTTCCACCAAAAAGCTATGCCACTACATGTTGAGCAATACGACGTATGTTGTGTCTAAGAAGAATCCATTGCGGTACATGATGAGTCATACTTATCATAGTAGCCGCATGGTGAAATGGATCATGTTGTTGACAGATTTTGACATTGAATTCATTGGATAGAAGTTCATCAAAGGTTAAGTCATCGTCGATAAATTAATAGATGCTCCTCTCGAAGATGATTAGCCTCTAACCGTAGAGCTGCCCGATGGTGGGGTCTTCCATGTCTCAGAATCGCCATATTCTGATGAGCCTAAGTCACATGCTGACATAACCTTATTCTTTGATGGTTCTAAATGTGAGTAAGGAGGTGGCATAGGAATCGTATTATTCACACCGCAAGGGGCTCCAATGCCTCTATCATTTAAACATGATTTCCTATGCACCAACAACAATACCGAATACAAAGCCTTGCTCATAGGTCTTCAGACAAAAATCACCATGAACATAAAATGCTTGAACATCTTTGGTGATTCACTGTTAATTATCAACCAAGTGAAATGGGTATTCCAATGCAAATGCCCAATTTTGAAGGCATACAAAGCCCTTGTGGATAAATTCCTAGCTAAACTTGAATGGTACGACATCGATGCACTCCCTTGATCATCAAATCATTTTGCGAACACTATGGCCTCCTTGGGGTCTCTAATCCCACAAGACCCTTCTGGCGAGATGACAACCATTCAAGTCAAAACATTATCACAATTCATGATAGAGCGTGCAAGCTCTGACCTAACACCAAGAATCAACTTTATCTAGATTGAACCATCTCAGGATAAGTTCTCTCGAATCCACGATAGTCTAAATCATGCCAACTGGGGTCCTTGTTATCCCTGACCCCTCTTAATAGCAACACACCACTATTATTACAGGTTTTTTCCTGCTCATATTTTACTAGAGATGAAATTCAAGAGGGATTGGTAGTTCATACCATCGAGGTTTTTGATTAGCAAGATTGGTACACACCCATAAGAGACTACCTCAAGATAGGTAACCTCCCACTTGGATTGACGCATGTCGTGAAAATATCATTCAAACAAAAAGCGGAAAAACATGTCTTGCTAGGAGAAATTTTGTACCATCGAAGCTACGAAGGGATCCTCCTCCGTTGCTTGGACCAGTAGGAGTCCACTTGGGCGATCACCCAAGCGCACAATGGTACATGTGGTGGCCACTTTAGTAGTATGGCCATCGCAAAGCGCATCCTTCGCATTGGCTATTATTGGCCATATTTAGAGCGATATTGTTGCATGTATGTAAGGAAGTGCATGAAATGTCAACACCATGCTAACTTGACACACATACCTTCTCAGGCCTTGCAGCCGATCCAATGGGCTTGGCCATTTTTGTAGTGGGGCTTAGATCTAATCGAAAATATCTCCCCTGCATCGTCAGGTCATCACACGTTTATCATAACGGCCATAGAGTACTTCACCAAGTGGGTGGAAGCAATTTCGCTTACCTCTACGACTGGAACCTGCATTGCGGAGTTTATTTTACATAACATCATATGTAATTTTGGTATTCCATCCAAGATCATCTCGGATAATGGGACATCATTTAAGAACAAAGATGTGTGTGCTTTGACAACAAAGTACAAAATTCAAAATAGTTTTTTGACATCTTATTATCCGTAGGTAAATGGGCAAGCAGAGGTGTCAAACAAAATGCTAGTTGCCATACTTAAAAATATGGTCACAGATAGTCATAAGGATTGGCACATTCAAATCCCACTTGCTATTTGGGCTTATCGCACTAGCATTCGGACGCCCATGGGGGCAACTCCATTTTCGTTGGTGTATGGTTCCGAGGAATTCATGCCTCTCAAGTTGGAAATACCCTCCCTGCACATATCAATGTAAGAGTTCATCGATGATGACACTACACGGCAGGCCCGGTTAGACCAACTTACGTTGCTCGACGAACAACATATCAATGCTCTCGAACATTTATGTATCTATCAAGAGCAACTTAAGAAAGCATATAACATGAAAGTTCACCTGAGGGACTTTCAGGTTGGTGACTTGGTATTAAAAGAGAACCACCAAAATTATAACTTTCGTCCCCATCTAAGGGACAAGTTCATGGCAAAATGGTTATGTCCTTATGTAATTAATAGTAAAATAGGACTTGGAACATACCAACTCGCCTCTCTTGAAGTAATCAAGGAACTATAACCCTTGAACATCAGTCATTTGAGGCCATTCCACATTTAAAAGAGCCATGGCCCAACCTAAAAAGCTCCAAGGATGCCAACTATCACTTGGTCAACCCCAAAAATGCCCCAAAGGTATCTATAATCCCTTTAGTCAAACCAAAAGCTCCAAGGGTTCTTGCCACCGCTTGGTCACCCAAAAAGCTCCAAGGATTCCATCTATCGCTTGGTCAACCCCCAAGAAAAAAAAAATGCCCCAAAGGTACCTATAATCCCTTTGGTCAAACCAAAATCCCCAAGGATTCTTGCAATCACTTGGTCAACCTAAAAACACCCCAAAGGTATCCATAAACCCTTTGGTCAAACCAAAAGCTCCAAGGGTTCCCACAATCGCTTGGTCAAAAACAAATATTCAAAAACAAACAAAAACAAAAGATAATCAAAAATAACAAAAAAAATTGCATCTCACTTCCATGCATACTCTTAAAAATCAAAACACAAAAAAAATAATAAACTGCATTAGGCATTACATCCATACATGGCATATTTGCTGGTCATACAGGTCAAATGCACCATAGACTGTAATTGCTAGGCAATTCCATCATTTTCCACATTTAGTCCATTTTGTAAACACATCCATCCAAAATAACGCCATCCACATTTTTTTTATCATAGTCAGTTGTCTACTAATGTCTTTAGGGTTTTTTGTCATTTAGTTATCTTTAGATTTCTAGTCAAATGTTGTATGAAGTCAAACCGATCATTACAAGGTAGATTTTTACTTGGACCACACCTTGTTGCGTCGCATCCCAACACAAGTTAAAACACATAAAAAAATTCCCAAGTTGTGTGAATGCAAGAGAAACCTACAAAGTAGTCTAGGGTACCATAGGTGAAAGGTTAGCCTGCTCATCCCCCTGTGCGAATGGTTTGAGAATGCTGAGAATTGACAAAAGGACAAGCTCTTCCCCATCCAATTCCCCACAATAAATAGTGGTTATCACCACTATCACAAAACCCAAACACCTTTGGTCCCCAAAGCCGTAAGGATTTGTACTACATGCCCCTGACAAGGATGGGTAGTCATCCCCAAGGCCTAAAAGGATCAATGTCGTTCACAAGCAACAAAAAAAAAATCCACTATCAAAAAACCCCAAACACCTTTGATCCCCAAATTCGTAAGGATTTGTACTACATGCCCCTGACAAGGATGGGTAGTCATCCCCAAGGCCTAAAATATCAATGACATTACATAATAAGATCCTCAATCACGTTTGGTCCCCAAAGTCATAAGGATTTGTACTACACACCCCTAACAAGGATGGGTAGTCATCCTTAAAGCCAAAAGGGATTAATGCCATTCACAAGCCAAAAACCTACGAGCTCAACTTTGAAACCCAAAATGCAAAATCAAATAACAGTGGTTATCACCACTACTCAAACCCCTTGCTCAAAAAGAAAAATAAAATAGAAAAATAAATAGTGATTTTCATCACTATGTATGAGAGCAAGTATCCCAACAAGTTGAGCAACCGAAAGACGCCTGAGCTTGAATACTTGGAATTCTCAGCATTCAAAAAACCATCTAGGTGATCCTCATTACGAGTTTGGTGGATAGCCTACTTGGCAATGGCGGTATCCTAAACGCATGACGATATGTCTATCACATTAGCTTTGTGTGTGAGCAGACCAATGTTTGCATGTGGATGAGCTAGCTTATGGTACCTTAGATTGTCCTATGGATTAATCTTACTAAATAAAACAAAGGAGTTAGTGGAGCTAATTAGGTGATCCTTAGTACAGGTTTTGTGGACAGCCTACCTGGCACTAGCGGTATCCTGACAAATACCACATAAACGAACTCAATCGCACACACAAGGATGTGAAATAACTTGGTCAAACTCAAGTCTGATTCGTACCTTGTTCAAAAGTCTTGTAAGATAAATGTACAATCTGGGCTAGTTAGTTAAAACATCTGAGTCTCAAAAAAACCTTAACTACATTCTAGAACACCTGTGGTACATTCCATTCTTACATCACCATCAAAAAATACAAACAAAAAAATATTACACATGCAAAGTCATTCCACAAAGCAATCACATAGTACAGAAAGCCAGTAAATCTTGTACAGTCTATGGTGCCACCACCAAGTTATCAACAAATCATTTCATCCATTCCATATGCATACATCATATAAATAGAAACATCGCATTCATAATAACCCATGCATACATCAACATAAATAAATGTGCATATAAATCACAAGTGTATAATCAAAAAGAAATTCATATATATATCACAAAAAATTCCCACATGCTATAATAAGTCGGTCCTTTGACCTCACAACAAAATCAAAAACTCAAAAAACCCAAGCCTAGGGAGTCAGCCACCATGATCACATAGGATCGGTGTGACTGGAACTACCCCCAGTGGTGTGGGTCCTATGGGACCTCTTAGGATGGTTGTTGCTAGCCCCCACATCATGCCCACTAGTGCTACCCTCACCCACCCGCCTGCGATGAGAGGAAGCAGACTGCTCAGTCTCACTGTCTCTCATTCGGTGTGAAGATCCACCTCCAGTGAGCTCAGGTAACTGTCCACCAAGGCAAATAATCTTGGCCTCCAACTCCACCCGGAACTGACCCCACTCCACATCCTGTTGGTGGTATGCAACCAATGCTTCATCCCGCTGTGCCAACTGAGCCCACATGTGATCCCTCTCGATGTTGTGCTCCTCATCCTGTCTCCATAGCAGCTCCTCCAATCGTGCTATCTCAACACAATACCTAGCCTCCATATCCCCAGGGACTACCTATGGCATGGGAATCTCCAAGACGGTAGGCTACTCTGGCACCCACTGCTTTGGAATGTCTTGTGTATCTGGCTGCTCCGAAACCCCTAGGTCATCCCTAGTCAAGACGTCAACCTCCACCATATCTACATCATCGAGCGAAGGTCCCCAACCCTCCCCAAATGTCTCTGCACCCTCACCACTTACTGCTGTCGCACCCACGCCTCCTATATGCCCCTCACCCTGCCATCATCGCATCGTCCACCACTGGTCATACTCTGTAGTCGCCCTAAAATTGCCCACATCGAGGACATCAATCATCGCATCTGACTCCTCACCCAGTGGCTTAATGATTGGCCAGGCCAAAGTCCTCTCATCGCCCCGACATCGATAGATAAGGGGCTCACTAGGCAACCCCTGGTGTACCCCAAATTATCGAGTCAACCGAACGTACAAGAAGTACTCCTGCTCGGTCTTGTGCCACCCGATCAGCCACCTCCCCCTGCACACCTATTCGAGCCACTCCCCAGCCTCAGGCCAGGCTGGATAGTCCCGATATGGCCACCAGAACACCTCTCCTGGAGCAAGATGCGAGAAGGCATCAGCATAGTGCCCCATGGCACCTGCCCATCGTCGACTCTGCCCCTGCTCCTCGGACCTCCACCATAGGCCAGCATATCCAATCTCCATGTCCACCATCTCTCCTCAAGTGGTCCAAGGCAACCCCTACGGCCGCTCCATAGCTATGTGCTGCCATCCCCAGCACTACAACAGGTAGCTGCACCCAATCTCCTTCTGCCTTCGACAGCGGACCTCGTACATCTCGTCATATAACTATGCCAGTAGCATCTGACCCCGCCTCATAATTAGTGGTGCTATCTTTGGACACTCCACCAATCGGAACACTACCTCAAGCAGGTTCCAAGGGAACCTCGCACCTGAGGAGTCAAGAAGCAGCATGTTGGAGATGAGAGTCATAAGCAATGTATGCCTCACTCCCAACATGCCCTTCTTGAACCACCATCGCACTAGAATCTTTCCAATCAGGCAGTCCCCCTCGGCCCTCTCCACCACCCCATCCACCCCCATCTCCGTCGCATGCCCAAAGCACCGTGTCAGCACCGTCGTCCATTGATCCCGAGGAGTCGTCCAAATGGGTAGCCCGTCTATCGAAATCCACAGAATTTGATAAACGTCCTCCAGAGTCACTATCATATCCCCTATTGGGAGATGAAAGGTGTTGGTGTGGGGATCCCACAAATTGATCAGGGTAGTCAGATATGCCCTATCCCCCACCACAGGCTCTAACTGAGTCACCTGCTTGATCCCAAGGGCATCAAGCCAATCCTAGTTCGCCACAGTCAACGCATCCCGTGCATCAGAAAATACCGTCTGCTGATGGTACTGACTCTTCAACACCTACAAAACAAATCAACACAAAAACATTAAAACATGACAACAACAACAAAAAAAAAAAACTATACAACACTAAAACAAATATACCGCAATGTATACAAATTGTACAACAAAAACATTTAATAAACTGTACAACAACATTAACAAAATATACAGTACAAACATTAAAAAAAATCAATAAACAATGCAAAATAAAATAAAAAATATTAACCTAGGGTTTTTTTAACCTTAGTTTAAACTAACAAACAAAATAAAAACAAAATTTTTAACCTAGGGTTTTTTTTTAACCTTAGTTTAAACTAACAAACAAAAAAAACAAAATTTTAACCTAGGGTTTTTTTTTAACCTTAGTTTAAACTAACAAACAAAAAAAACAAAATAAAAACAAAATTTTTAACCTAGTGTTTTTTTATAAACCTTAGTTTAAACTAAAAAACAAAATAAACAAAATAAAAACAAATTTTTAACCTAGGGTTTTTAACTCTAGTTTAAAAAAAAAAACAAACTAAAAACAAAATTTTTAACCTAGGGTTTTTAACTCTTGTTTAATACAAAAAAACAAAAAAATTTAACCTAGGGTTTTTAACTCTAGTTTAATAAAAAAAAAAACAAAATAACAACACAAATTTTTTACCTAGGGTTTTTAACTCTAGTTTAATACAAAAAAAAACAAAAACAAAATAACAACAAAAATTTTAACCTAGGGTTTTTAACTCTAGTAAAAACAAAAAAAAACTAACTAAAAACAAAAAAATTTAACCTACGGTTTTTAACCTTAGTTTAAACTTAATACAAAAAACAAAATAAAAACAATTTAAAAAAAAAAACTAGGGTTTTGATCTTAGTTTAAACAACTCCACACAAAATACAAATACAAAACAATTAAACTAGGGTTTTGATCTTAGTTTAAACGGAAAAATGAAATACAAAATAAATTAATTATAGTTTTAAACTATAAAATAAACAAAATAAAGAGAAGGAGCACCTACCGGTCTTGCCTTGGCTTCGCCACTCAAAGATCCAGTCCGTGCATCCATGGTATCCATGAAATCTCAACAGCACTCCACTACGCAGACTCGAACACCTCCTCACAACTCCAAATCGCTAGAAAAAATAATTGCAAATGAGCCCAAAATCTAGTTTTGGCCCTTATATAGGCTCTTAGGCCTGTAATCGTTCCACCCTGGGACGATTACAAAACTGGTATTCGTCCCACCCTATGACGATTACAGAGCACCAAGAAACAACAATAAAACTGTCAAACAAATGCACCTTTACGCCTACGATTCAAGGCATCCAAAATCGATGTTGGGGTCACAAATCCTCAATATCCTACTCCCTAAGAAGGCTACCATAGTCGGACCGCTCCACGGGAGGAAGGATTTTCGAGAATTTCATCCCCAAAATGCATCACAAAAAGGGTCAAAACCCACCAAAAAACATAATAAAACTACCGAACAAAGGCACCTTTGCGCCTGACATTCTTGGCATACAAAACCAACATTGAGGTCACAAATTGTCACTATCCTACTCCCTAAGAATGCTACCATAGCCGGACCGCTCCATGGGAGGACGAATTTTCGACAATTTCATCCCCAAAAGGCGTCACAAAAAGGGTTAAAACCCACCAAAAATAGGTCAAATTGTTGGGAAACTGCATAAGCATTCAATAGAAAACAACTGAAGGCACCCTTACAAAAGTCATCTTGGGTCAAGCGACTCATCACTTTTCTCATGTTGATCATTCCCTCATCGATTCGTTGCTTGAGGGGGTAGTCACACTTAGTCACCAATCAACAAATACACACCCAATCAAGGAAATGGCATGCATTCAAAGAATCATTGACAAAGATAATCATGCTCCTACTTGGGGTAGCAAACAAGCAATAATCACAAGCTGATCAAACACTTGGCATTCTAGAATCATGAACTCAAGGTTCCCATAGACAAAAGGTTGTGCACTTTGCCTATTCATGACTGAACAATGTCCAATATCAAGTAACACCTCACCGAAAAAGGTTAACACTTGAATTAATCTCCTTAGCTCGTCAGAAGCAAGGATTCAAGAATGCATGCCCTTTCCATACTTGGGGTATCAAAATTTGGTTAGGTTACTAAGAAAACCTAATCATTAAGTGCTTTGGTTATCTATTTTTGCTCAGCACTACGCCACGCATAGCGCATCCCAAAAAGGGGCATTTGTAGACACCAAAACAACACCAATCTGATCATGTGGATACAAGCACTAATCGAATTGACATACATAGCCCCTAGGGCAACCCCTAGAGGTTAAAAAATGGTCCTAACCACTCCCAAAGGAGTTTTGGAAGGTCAGAGGTCAATTTGGCACCTTTCAAGCACCATGCTCCTTACTCGTTCCACCCTGGGATGATTAGAATGCTATTCGCCCCACCCCGGGATGATTAGTAGCAATCGCTCCAAGGTGGGGTGAATAGCAAGTTTGACGAGCAAAAGGTCAAACCTTGACAAATGGCAACTCAGATCCGCCACTCAACTCCACCTTCAATGCATGGGAGTGTGAGTGAGCATTTTTGAGCTCAAAGAGGCAGTCATAGAGGCAGTCATGGAGCCCTTAATTAGGGAGGAATCTTCTCTCCCCTGGGAAGGCATGATGGCCAAGTGGCACCCCTGCATGCACATTCAAAGCAAACCTTCAGGTCTATAAAATGGTGAGTCTTATCACCCCAAAAAAAAATAGAGCAGGAGCATTTGGAGCAACGGAGTGCTTCCGAATTACATCCTCACCCCTCACTTGTGCTTCTTACATCCTTGATCTCTATTTTGGAAGGGAGGTTATTGGGTGAACATTGGAAGTGCAATCCGGACCCAAAACCCAAAAATTTTGCCACAATACCCCACCCAATTTTTTGACACAACCCCCTAGGAGGTTTTGGACCCATCCCAAGTGGATTGGTGTTGAAACCGAGCCCCAAATGGTAGGCGTCCTGCCCCCGGGCGCCCCCGCACTACTGCAGTCCTAATCGCCCCACCCCGGAGCAATTAGAAATATGTAGCAAATTTCTTCACTATTTATTTTGCATATTATTTTATGTCATTCATGTATGCTGCCATTCAAATTTCATGTCATTCTGATGAGTTTTGACTGTGTTTTCATTGTTTTTCGCTTTCACTAACATACAAGGAGCATATTCGGATACAGGGTGATCGAGGCCAAATCTGCAAAATCCAACCTTCTGGGTCATCTCAAAATGCCCTATTTTGCCTAACCCCAACTTTATAGGTGTTTTGGAGGCCTCTGGATGGGAAATTTAGGAGGTTTCTTTCTGACGTTTTATGACAGTCCTAATCGTCCCACCCCAGAGTGATTAGAAATCTACAATAGATTTCTCAACTGTTCCTTTTGCAATGTGTTCATGATGGTGTTTTCATGCTTATATCCAAATTTCATCTTATTCTGACATGTTTTGATTACCATTTTAATTATTTCATGCATGCATTAACCGGAGGCCTTGGGGATTGCATGTTTCCCTCCATCCGCAAGTGCTATTAATCGTTTGCTATTTCTTTGAACACAGGATCTCAACACCGAAGGGGAAGCAAGGAACTATATATGCATTCATGCAAGCGGCGATGACATTTGGCCCACCCATTTCAAATGTGGGCACGCGGAAGATCCCGAAGGGAAGCGTACCATCCGTGGTGTAACAAAACTATATCTAACGCTCCTAGCCCCTAAAAAGGAAGGAGACGTATTGTAACCTGATCTCAAAGAAAAATTATAAAATAAAGGGCTGCACTTTGCTTTTGCTTTACATCTTGTTTTAGTTTGTTCACTTTCCCTTCTCATGCACTTTAGTCCTTTTTCTTCATTTGTAGGACTTAGCGTTTTGTATGCTTTTGTTTGCATCGCACCCGGTACGCCATTCCTTCCGTATCCTCATGCTTTCAAGTTCTACTAGGATAGACTTACTTGAGTTTCCACTCCTTCATGAGTAAGGTGAACTCTTAGTTAAAGTCTAAATCAGATTTGATGAGTTTTTGTAATCCAATGGCTCTCAATGATCAACTTTGTTATTTATACAATGTTTATCCATGGAATAATCAATCGGTTCTTGGGAAATTCTAACATGGTACTAGAGTATGATAGATTCTGCTAGGCATTCTATCTTGAAGGCAGTTTCACGAACTGGCTCTTAATCTCTTATCTTTTGCTTTAAAAAAAATAGGTCTTTTATAGATTTTGTAGATTGCTTATTTTAAATCTGCAATTTTGTAGTTTTATGGTAATATCTTTATAGTTTAACTAGTTTTTTTTACCATATTATGCAAATATTCTCCTCGCATTTTTTTCAAAATATAAATATTGCTGCTCCTTTGCAATATATATTTTTTTGAATTTTTTTTTACCTCCTCATATATCTTTTGATATTCTCTATAAAACTTGATGAACGCAGGTAGATTTGGCTCAATAGCCATCGTTGCATAATCGTTCATAAACGAACATAGGTGTCACAACTCCGTGTATCGTCCTAAGTGCATAAGTAATAAAAGGCATATTTTTTTTGGGGGGGGAAATCATTTTTTTTTTAAAAAGGGCATGTTATGAGATCTTAAACTAGAGGAAGCTCCCCTTCTGCCATCATATTCAACAGTGGACATTTGGTATTTTAAAAGAACCAAATTCCATTATTTTTTCTCGTAACACGTGGATTTTGACAAGCAGTTGGGACTATGTTGTCTAAAATGACTCTTTTCCCTAATGTTTAAAGATATTATGATATCCCAAATTTAACTGAAAATTCTTCTTTTTTTTTCGTCCTTCGGAACTTCCGGAAGAACTTCATTCCCACTTATATATTCATATTCTAATAGCTGAAATAATATTGTCTTTGGTTTGAAAGCTATTTTTCCATATTTGCAATAGACTTTGATGAATTTTTGCATTTCATCTTCTAATTTCATATTCTGAAAAGATGTCTGTGAGACCTTGGTTACCCTCTCTGATGTCTTCCATAAGATCTATGTATTCAACTTTTTTACGTTCTTCTATTTATCTCGGAGGCCTCTCTTCGTGTGACAAATGTCTAAGAGACGTCTTTCCCACACTGTGCGTGGTGCCATCATCTATCTTCTGGGACAATGCCTTCCTTCGACAAACAATAGAGAGGTATATTTTTTTATAGATTTAAAAGTTGGCTCCCTTTTATCTTACATATATGCAGTGATACATAGCCACCATATCCTTCACATTCTTTGAATCTCATTCCAGCGTCCTGTGAGGGACCTCTTCAGCGAATCGTAGCTTTCAGACGCTTTCCCATCTCAGCAGAGAGGTATATTTTCTTTATAAATATATAATATTTAAATGTTGGCTCCCTTTTATATTACATTATTGCAGTGATACATAGCTACCATATCCTTCACGTTCTTCGAAGCTCATTCCAGTGTCTTACGAGGGACCCCTTCAATGAATCGAAGTTTTATGATTCTTTCTCGCATCATTTAGAACTTTCCACTGGCGTCTCTTGTTTGTCGCAAAAGCATTGCCAATTTTATCTCCTCACGTACCATATAGCAGAGCTTAGAAATATTTAAAATTTAATTTTATTTAGAAAATAATAATTTATATCTGCTAGCTCTTCTCAAAGTTGTAAGCTTCTAATATATCCTTTATTTAAAGCCTTCAAGTGGCCAAAGACAAGGAATAAATTGTAATCTCTAATAAAATTACGGGGGGTTTTTCATAGGTGCTATTTTTTGTTATAATCACAATGACACTGAGAGGGGGGGTGAATCAGTGTGTTCTTTAAAAACTTAAAAGCAATTTAGACTTTTAAATAAACTGCAACGGATTAAAATAGAAATAATAAAAGTACTAAGAGCATCACACATAACACGGCATTTTAACGAGGTTCACCGATGTGGCTACTCCTCAAAAAGACTGCTTGGACTACCATCAAAATCCAGTCAAATGCAAAGCTACAACTTTACATAATCATTCACCAACACCAACTGGTAAGAGGCACCAACCTCTAAATTTTATCTTCTACAACAGAATGGAGCACCAACTCCAATTTTTCCAGCTCCAACTGGAAAGAGGCACCAACCCCTTTTACCAAGCTACAACTTGGATATAGTAATAAAAATTGCAGAATTAAACTGTCACCTCAATTTGCACGATCTACTATTTTTCTTGCGTTCTGTTGCTTGTCGGCATTCGGCTACTGCTGTGAAAAATGATTCGCACTTTTTCAACCACTCCTCTATATCTCTCCGCATTCTCTACTGCAACTTCACAGAAATATTACTTCTACAAACTAGCACACTGTCATTTCACACTCGAAACATGACTTATGCATACCGCGTTCTTATCTTCTCTTTGCACCACTCACTTTGCTGCACCTTCCATGAAATCTCACTTCTACCATCTACGTATTTTTGCCTCGGACTTTAAACATGTCGTCTGCATATCGCTCTCTTTGTTCTCGATCAGTCGATACGCACTCACTCACTATCTCATCGCTGCGATCTATTTTCTTTAACTCCAAAGAACTATCACCGACTTACACTCTGTTGCACACGAACTTCATTCGCATATATCGCATCACGCCCCCTCTTCAACCTTGCAACAGTCCCGCCTTTTTATAGAAGAGAATATCCCATCAAAACATTCTCAAAAACGTCGGCTGCAACCCTAATTAGGTCAACATGAAACCCTAGAATTTTTTGGTTGCTTAACTTTGCTTTGTCAGCAGGAAACCCTAATTGATCCGTTGCAAAACCCTAGCAACGTCGGCTTTGAAAACAAGCCGGTGAACAACTTTAATTTAATTTTAAAATATTAATTTAAATTTTAAATAAATAAATAAAATTTAAACTGGATATTTAAAATTAAATATCTTCATCATCGGAGCACCTTTTTCAACAAAACGAAGAGCTAACTTGGGTTTTAAGAAAAACCCATTTCAGAACTGTTGACCATGGATTTAAACAAAACCTATAATTTAGTCTGCCATGGTTTTCACAAAAACCCTTCCGCTCTTTGACATCAATGACAACATCAACACTTGAGCAAGGGCAATGTACCCAAGGTACCCAAAATTGCCAACAATCTCTCCCTTTGTCATTGATGGCAACCCTTTACTAAAAACACATCTTCAAGAGCCAAAACTGAAATCAATCTCTTTGAAGTTTTGCTCCCCCTGACTTGAAGCTTTCCTCTTCACTTGAAGCTCTCCCCCTTACTCATATCTCTCCCCATTTGTCATCAATGGCAAAGGGCCACCTTTGGGGCTCGAAACTAAGAATGAGCCTCTTAGCTTAGTCCCTCCCCCACCTCCCGATGAGGTGATTAATTCCGGGGTGGGAGTAAAACTCCCATTAGGCACTCGATCAACATCAACGTCTATAACTTCCTTGTCGGGTCTTCTCTTGAACTCTTTGACCATATTCTTGTTCCTATCATTGTTCTGATCCTTGGACCTGATCATGCCACTGCTCTCTGTTCCTATATCCTAGAATTTCAACTCGCACCGTCTGAAAGTGTGACTTTTATTGTTGCACTTATAACAAGTAATAGTGTTGTTTCTTTTAGGCATACCTGTTCTTTGAATCCACATGTTCTGACTAAGCCAGTTCTGACTAAACCTGTTTTGACCAAGCCTGTTAGTGTGATGTTCTTTTGTTTTAAACGAAACTCTGGTCTGTTTACCCTTCTAACATGAAGCACACATACTATTTGCAAGTTTTTTAATGATTGGAATATCTCTCACTACTTGTTTAGCGCTAACTCTTACCAGATTATCAAAACTTATGTGTCCAAGCCTCTTATGCCACAACCAGTTCTCTTCTTCTTGTCCCATCAAGCACATACCTTCTGAAAACTCTGAGAGTGTGTATAGATTTCCAGACGTCCTTGAGCCGGTTGTTATTAATTTCCTGCTGTTTATTTTTTTGACTTCACAACCATGCTTCTTGAAAACTACTTCATGTCCTTTGTCACAGATTTGACTCACACTCAATAGATTATGTTTCAAACCATCCACATATAAAACTTCCTCTGACTTGATCTTTCATTCACTAATTTTGACCGTTCCTTTACCTATTATTTTGGCTCCGTCATTGTTGTCGAATTTTATAGAACCACCCTCATACTTTTGTAGATTTTTGAATTTTTGTTTGTCACCTGTCATATGACTTGAGCAACCACTATCAAGAATCCAAGGAACATGTTTATTCTGAGCTCTAAAAGTTGTCCGCACTATTAAAGAATCCCTGCTTCTTTCTCGAGTTGTTCTTTTTGTTTCCATTCTATTTTAACCGTGGTATTGGGTTCTAGCCGTGACTTCCCCCTTTTTAGAATTTTGCACATATCCTTCAATATAAATTCTATTTTGTTTTGCTCTATACAGTTGAAATCTGCTTTCATGAGGTTGATATGAAACAGACATACTACGATAATTTATGGCAATATGACCAAAGTTGTGACACTTAAAACACTCTACTGCATAACTCATTAAAGGAGCAAACACATTTCTACTAGTGAAACTTCTTGGACCTACGTTGTATTTGCAATCAACAATTTTATGCCCATAAACATTACACTTGAAACAAAAACCATAGAAATAATGATTAAACCTGAAAGATGGTCTTGGCCAGGTTGTTGTTGGAGCCTTGGATCTTCTATTCTTTTGATGTGTGACCTTAGTAAAGCCATCATTGTCACTGCTATTTCAGTGTCCGGCATTATATCTTTCTTTTGCCTCGATTCTTTTCTTTGTTATTTTCACTTTCAACATTGCTTGCTTTTGGTCCAGTTGATGATTCTCCTTCAGAAAATCCGAGACCAAATTTGATACCTGTGGATCTTTGATCGCTCAGAATTTTGTCCAATTTCATCAAGATTTCTTCATGTTTTACATGACAGTTGATTTTTCGATCCAGCTCTTGTATCTGTATTCGAAGACTCACATTTTCTTCTTCCAATTTGTCGTAGTGGTCTATCTTCATGGATACTCGTATTTCCGGATCTTCGGACATTTTATTGTACTCTTCAACTGTATTTTTAAACCGGCAATAATGTTGTTTGCATCCTTAAGTTTCCTTGATAATTTTTCATTCTTCTTTTTCTCTGATTCCCATTCCGTAAGGGCAGACACTATCTCACCCTCTAAATCAACTTCAGCCTCAACTTCTTCAACTTTAGAGTTCATTCCTTCTACCATTTCTGGTTCAATTTTCTCAACCATAGGAACTGAAACTGGCTGGGATGCCTTTTTGGATGAGGATCTATTCTTCTTAGCCATTGTGTACTAATCCAAGATCAACCCTGACTGATTTAGCCAAAATTGGAAACCTTGCTCTGATACCAATTGTTATAATCACAATGACACTAAGAGGGGGGGTGAATCAGTGTGTTCTTTAAGAACTTAAAAGCAATTTAGACTTTTAAATAAACTGCAGCAGATTAAAACAGAAATAATAAAAGTACTAAGAGCATCACACATAACACGACATTTTAACGAGGTTCACCGATGTGGCTACTCCTCAAAAAGACTGCTTGGACTACCATCCAAATCTAGTCAAATGCAAAGCTACAACTTTACATAATCATTCACCAGCACCAACTGGTAAGAGGCACCAACCTCTAAATTTTATCTCGCTACAATGAATGGAGCACCAACTCCAATTTTTTTAGCTCCAACTGGAAAGAAGCACCAACCCCTTTTACCAAGCTACAACTTGGAGATAGTAATAAAAATTGCAGAATTAAACTGTCACCTCAATTTGCACGATCTACTATTTTTCTTGCGTTCTGCTGCTTGTCGGCATTCGGCTGCTGCTGTGAAAAATGATTCGCACTTTTTCAACCACTCCTCTATATCTCTCCGCGTTCTCTGCTGCAACTTCATAAAAATATTACTTCTACAGCCAACACACTGTCATTTCACACTCGAAACATGACTTCTGCATACCGCGTTCTTATCTTCTCTTTGCACCACTCACTCTGCTGCACCTTCCATGAAATCTCACTTCTACCATCTACGTATTTTTGCCTCGGACTTTAAACATGCCGTCTGCATATCGCTCTCTTTGTTCTCGATCAGTCGATATGCACTCACTCACTATCTCATCGCTGCGATCTCTTTTCTTTAACTCCAAAGAACTATCACCGACTTACACTCTGCTGCACACGAACTTCATTCGCATATATCGCATCACGCCCGCTCTTCAACATTACAACAGTCCCACCTTTTTATAGAAGAGAATATCCCATCAAAACATTCTCAAACACGTCGGCTGCAACCCTAATTAGGTCAACATAAAACCCTAGAATTTTTTCGTTACTTAACTTTGCTTTGTCAGTAGGAAACCCTAATTGATCTGTTGCAAAACCCTAGCAACTTCGGGTTTGAAAACAAGCCGATGAACAGCTTTAATTTAATTTTAAAATATTAATTTAAATTTTAAATAAATAAATAAAATTTAAACTGGATATTTAAAATTAAATATCTTCATCATCGGAGCACCTTTTTCAACAAAACGAAGAGCTAACTTGGGTTTTAAGAAAAACCCATTTCAGAACTACTGACCATGGATTTAAAAAAAACCTATAATTTAGTCTGCCTTGGTTTTCACAAAAACCCTTCCGCTCTTTGACATCAATGACAACATCAACACTTGAGCAAGGGCAATGTACCCAAGGTACCCAAAATTGCCAACATTTTTTGCACCTATCATTAGCTTTAAGGGGGGGTGTTTTTGTGTCCTTTATTTTTGCCTCATTTCCTTTAATTTATTTATTATCTCCTTTCTTTGAACGTTCTTTCATTTTATAGATATATTTATTCATAGAAAGAAAGTTCCTTTGTTCAATAAAATATATTCTTTCATAAAAATTAAATAATTTTAAATCAATAATTGTAGAAGAGTATATTATATAAAAAGTTGTTATTTCCTTTTCTTTCAAAAATTCTTTTATAATATAGAGTTCCTTTTTTTTAAGGAGAAAATAAATATTCACTATTCTTTCTTAAACAAAAAGGGGTACTTTATATAATAAATTTTATTCTTAGAAGTAAGGAAAACTTAAGTAAAAATCTTACTCTTCACTAAATTTTATATAATTAATTAAAATTTGATGTTCCTTTTATAAATTAAAACAAATATATTAAATTTAATCACCTATATACCAAGTATTGGAATCTAATAACTTATAGTTTCCCTCAAGTAAGGGCGAGTTCTTCAGATTTCCAATACAGAGGTTTGGCTGATTATTCTTTAAAAAGCCTATATCCATATATCAATTCTAATCATTACTTATAGTTTCCCTCATGTAAGGGCGAGTAATTGAGAAGAGGAGATATTAGGCCTGGCATAAAACTTGTTTCATTGACCTTATAAAATTATCAAACCTCCTCATTTACTTATAGTTTCCCTCAAGTTAGGGCGGGTAATTTGAGGAGCTTGATTTTTCTCAAAGGTTTTTTGATCCATTACATTATCTAAAATTAAAAAAATTGAAGATAAATGGAGGAATTTCTGGTTCTCTTCAATTTTCTTTGGAAAAATGAATACAATTGATCCACTCACCCCTCATAACTATCATACATGGAAACCCAAAATATTAAATCTCATTTCTCAAAAAGGGCTCACTCACCTATTAGAAGAAGAGCAACCTGAGTTTGAAAAAGAATATGAAAAATTTGTTCATAAAGGGAAGTTGTATGAAACAATGGGTATTATAAGCACTAATGTAAATGAAATCTTATGGTTTCACATTACGGATTGTAAAACTCCTTATGAAAGTTGGGAGAAACTAAAGAACTTATTTGGAAAAGTAGATCAAATGAGGTCAATGTAGCTTGAGGTAGAATTAACATCTTTATCTCCTGATGACTTCAACAATATTGTTGACTTTCTCACAAAATTCAAAGAAGTCCTTACTCAATTTAAAGGTAGTGGCAAGGATAAAAAATATGAAGAATGCATCTATCTAATTCTTTCTAAATTAAATGGTGTATTTCAGATATTCGCAACCACCTTTCTATCTACAAAATATGCTCTTGGTGCAAGTTTCAAAATGCCCTCCTTAGAAGAATTTTGTGAGAGACTAACTAGAGAAGAAACAAAACTTGCAAAGTATGAGATCTCTTCCTCTTCCTCTAAAGCCTTAGTAGCATCCACCTCCACTAAAGAAAAATTCAAAAATAAAGAAAGAAGTCCCATAACTTGTACCCACTGCAAAAAGAATGGTCATTCTGCAAACAAATGCTGGAAAATATTACAACAACTAGAGGCAGCTATAAAGGATCAAAATATAGACAATAAAAAGCAAATAGGAAAATCCCTAAATGTCCAAGGGAAGAACACCAATACTTCATCTAATTATTGGGTCCTAGATTCTGGAGCAACTCATCACATGACTGCTTCAGATGAGTCATTCTCTTCTATCTCCTCAAGTTCAACCTGTAGCATAGAATTTGGTGACTCCTCCTTTATCCCAGTCAAAGGAAAGGGTGACATATCCATTGATGGTGGCTCTATCAATAATGTTCTCTATGTTCCAAACATTGCAACAAATCTCCTCTCCGTCTATCATATTTGTACTTCTGGAAAGGGAAAAATTGTTCTCTTCTCTCCAACAAGAGTTGAGATAAGAGACTTACAAGACCCCCACTCTCTTGTAGCCAAAGGAGATATTGATCACAAAACTCACCTATTTCACTTCAAAGGATTCAAAAATCTAGAAGGGGCCTCCTATTTTGTGGCTCATGGAGATCTTGAAAGCAAAATTTGGCATGAAAGGTTTGGTCATCTCAGTTATAACTACCTAAAGGAATTGAGCACCCATGAAATGGTAATAGGTTTACCTCAAGTCACTTCTATTGATGGAGTATGTCCTGGATGTGCTCTTGGAAAGCAACATCAAGATCCTTTCCCATCAAGTGGTTCTCTAAAAGCCTCATCCCCTCTAGAGTTAATCCATAGTGACTTGATGTTTTTTCCAGAACCTTCTTTCAAAGGAGAAAAATATGCTCTAACCTTCATTGATGACTTTTCTAGAAGAACTTGGGTCTACTTCCTAAAATATAAAAGTGATGTTCTATCCCACTTCAAAGTCTTCAAAGCCTTAGTTGAAAATCATGCCTCTTGCAACATCAAGCAAATTTGCACAGATAATGGGGGGGAATACTACAGTAATGAGTTCTCCATATTTCTATCAAGTCATGGCATCATTCATCAGCATTTTGTCTCCCATAATCCATAGAAAAATGGTATTGTAGAGAGGAAAAATTGAACATTGAAGGAAATGGCAAACTGCATGCTCCATTCAAGAGATCTTCCAAAAAAAATTTGGGCAGAAGCTATAAACTATGCAAACTATATTCAAAACCGCACACCTCATAAATCTCTTGACCATTTAACTCCTGAAGAAGCATGGACTGGCTCAAAACCATATGTCTCCTTCTTCAATATTTTTGGGTGTACTACTTGGGCACACATCCCAAAGAAGAAAATGAAGACTCTAGATAAGAAAAGCAAAAAGCTCATATTTGTTGGTTATTGTGAGGAAATGAAAGCATACAAGCTCCTTGATCCCACAACTCATGAGGTATTTTTTCATAGGAATGTCCAATTTGATGAAACATTCCCTCAGAAATATCCTCAACCATCCTCTTCTCCTATTGAGCCTTCTCCTATAGTAGAACCTCAATATAATGAAGAACCAACTTTAGAGATTAATTTAGAGATTGATGATCAAGATGAGGAACCTATAACTCCAACTCAAAGTCTTTCCACTCCTTCAACTCCTTCCACTATGCCAAAATGGGCCCGCACCATTGTTAAATAAGCTACTCCTTACATTCAAAATCTTCCATCATCTAGATTAACCAACTCCATAGGCACTAGTCTTGTCTGTCAGTCTATTTCCTTTGATCCTCAATATTTCAAAGAAGCCACTGGTATTAAATAATGGGATGATGCCATGGAAAATGAATTCTCTTCCTTAATAAAAAATGAAACTTGGGATTTAGTTCCCCTACCTAAAGGAAGGAAATTAGTTCATTGTAAATGGATTTACAGAACAAAATATGGACCTAATGGAGAAATTGACAAACACAAAGCTCGCCTAGTAGCCAAAGGTTTCTCTCAAATTGAAGGAATTGATTATGCTGAAACCTTTGCACTAGTTGCCAAAATGGATTCTGTTAGACTAGTTCTTGCTCTGGCTGCTTCCCAAAAGTGGCATGTCTTTCAAATGGATGTAAAAAGTGCTTTCTTACATGGGGACTTAAAGGAAGAGATATTTATGGAACAACCTACTGGTTTCACTCAAGACTCCTCTCTTGTTTGTAGGCTAAAGAAGTCTCTCTATGGCCTCAAACAATCTCCTAGAGCTTGGTATGAAAAAATGGACTCCTTCCTTCTTTCCTCAGGTTTTTCTCATTGTGAGTCTGATAACATAGTCTACATTTGGAGAGATGAAGGAAAAATCACCATACTTGTTCTATATGTTGATGATATGCTACTCACTAGTAGTGACTTTGCTCACATTCAGACTATAAAAGACTCCCTCTCTAAAAAAATTGATATGGTTGATCTGGGTCTAGCACATTACTTCCTTGGGATCCAAATAAATCAAAAAAATGCAGGAATTTCATTGTGTCAACAAAAATACACTCTAGATCTTCTTCAAAGGTTTAAAATGACATATTGCAAACCATCTCCTACACCTTTCTAGTCTGGAGTCAATCTAAGTACTTCCTACACATCCCCTCTATGTGATGCAACTCTATACCATCAGCTTGTAGGGAGTCTATTATACCTTACTCATACTCGTCCAGATATCTCATATGTTTTTGGATTAATATCCAGATTCTCACATCAACCTCATTTTAGTCACTAGCAAGCAGCAAAAAGGATCCTCCACTACTTGCAAGGAACTACTCACTTTGGGCTCTTATATGAGGGAAAATCCATGGATATCATTGGCTACACAGATTCATATTGGGTAGGTTCAGTAGAAGACATATGTTCAACTTTTGGCTATGTTTTTTGTCTTGGTTCTTCGCCAATTTCTTGGTTATGCAAAAACAACAAGCAGTGGCCTTATCATCTTCAGAGGTAGAATACAGGGCAAAAATTTTAGCAAGTCAGGAAGCTCTTTGGCTTCGTCATATTCTAAAAGAATTTGGGTTTTCCAATGAAAAACCTATTACTATTTGGTGTGACAATCAAAGCACAATTCATATTGCACGTAATCCAGTTGAACATTAGCGCACCAAGCACATTGAGATACACATGCACTTCATTCAACAACATATTCAGAATGGGGACATATACTTGGACTATATTCCAACTAAAAATTAGGTTGTAGACATCTTCACCAAGTCATTTCCTTCTCCATGTTACATATAGTTGCGAGAGAAACTTGGAGTATTACAACTACATTGAAACAGAGGTCTTTACACCTCTCCTTTTATTATTGTATTCTTTGGAGGATGGTTTTTTCCCATGTGGTTTTTTTATCATCTCTCCCTTACATATTGTACATGAGTACCTCATCAGGCCATGTTGTCGGGACTCATTATTTTTTGTGTTATTAAGGACAATCTTCGCCATCCGAAGACATGCCTATTTATTTCATAGCCTTAGTTGAAAATCAGGCCTGTTGCAACATCAAGCAAATTTGCACTAATAATGGGGGGAATACTACAGTAATGAGTTATCCATATTTCTATCAACTCATTGCATCATTCATCAGAATTATGTCTCCCATAATCCACAAAAAAATGGTATTGAAGAGAGGAAAAACCAAACATTGAAGTAAATGGCAAACTGCATGCTCCATTCAAGAGATATTCCAAAAGTTTTTTTGGCAGAAGCTATAAAATGTGTAAACTATATTCAAAATTGCACACCTCATAAATATCTTGAACATTTAAATCCTAAAGAAGCATGGACTGGCTCAAAACCAGATCTCTCCCTCTTCAATATTTTTGGTGTACTGCTTGGGCACACATCCCAAACAAGAAAAAGAAATACTCTAGATAAGAAAATCAAAAAGCTCATATTTATTGGTTATTGTGAGTAAATGAAAGCATACATGCTCCTTGATCCCACAACTCATGAGGTTTTTTTCATAGGAATGTCCAATTTCATGAAACATTCCCTTAGATATATCCTCAACTGTCCTCTTCTCCTATTGAACCTTCTCCTATAGTAAAATCTCAATATAATGAAGATCCAACTTTAGAGATTTATTATCAAGATGAGGAACCTATAACACCAACTCAAAGTCTTTCCACTCCTTCAACTCCTTCCACTATGCAAAAATGGGCCTGCACCATTTTTAAATAAGCTACTCCTTACATTCAAAATATTCCATCATCCAGATTAACCAACTCCATAGGCACTTGTATTTTTTGTCAGTCTATTTCCTCTAATCCTCAATATTTCAAATAAGCCAATGCTATTAAAGAATGGGATGATGCCATAGAAAATGAGTTCTCTTCCTTAATCAAAAACCAAACTTGGGATTTAGTTCCCCTACCTAAAGGAAGGAATTTACTTTGCTGTAAATGGATTTCCAGAACAAAATATAGATCTAATGGAGAAATTGACAAACATAAAGCTCGCCTAGTAGTCAAAGGTTTCTCTCAAATTGAAGGAATTGATTATGTTGAAACCTTTGCAACAATTGCAAAAATGGATTCTGTTAGACTGGTTCTTACTTTGGCAACTTTCCAAAAGTGGCCTGCCTTTCAAATGGATGTAAAAAGTGCTTTCTTACATGGGGACTTAAAGGAAGATATATTTATGGAAAAACCTACTAGTTTCACTCAAGACTCCTCTCTTGTTTGTAGGCTAAAGAAGTCTCTCTATGGCCTCAAAAAAGCTCCTAGATATTGGTATGAAAAAATGGACTCCTTCCTTCTTTCCTCAGGTTTTTATCATTGTGAGTATGATAACATAGTCTACATTTGGAAATAAGAAGGAAAAATCACCATACTTATTCTATATGTTGATGATCTGCTACTCACTAGTAGTGACTTCTCTCACATTCAGACTATAAAATACTCCCTCTATAAAAAAATTGATATGGCTAATCTAGGTCTAGCACATTACTTCATTGGGATCCAAATAAATCAAAAAAATGTAGGAATTTCATTGTGTCAACAAAAATACACTCTAGATATTCTTCAAAGGTTTAAAATGATAAATTGCAAACCGTCTCCTACACCTTTCCAGTATGGAGTCAATCTAAGTACTTCTTGTATATCCCCTCTATGTGATGCAAATTTATACCATAAACTTGTAGGGATTCTATTATACCTTACTCATACTCGTCTAGATATCTCATATGTTGTTGGCTTAATATCCAGATTCTCACATCAACCTCATTTTAGTCTCTGGAAAGCAACAAAAATGATCCTCTGCTACTTGAAAGGAACTACTCACATTAGGATATTATATGAGGGAAAATCCATGGATAGGCTACACAGATTCATATTGGGCAGGTTCAATAGAAGACATATGTTCAACTTTTGGCTATGTTTTTATCTTGGTTCTTCACCAATTTCTTGGTTATGCAAAATACAACAAGCAGTGGCCTTATCATCTATACAGGCAAAATACAAGGCAGAATTTTTAGCAAGTTAAGAAGCTCTTTGGCTTCGTCAGATTCTAAAAGAATTTGTTTTTCTAATGAAAAACCTATTACTATTAGGTGTGACAATCAAAGTATGATTCATATTGCACGTAATCCAGTTGAACATCAGTGCACCAAGCACATTGATATACACATGCACTTCACTCGATAGCATATTCAGAATGGGGACATATACTTGGACTATATTCCAACTAAAAATCAGATTGTAGATATCTTCACCAAGTCATTTCCTTCTCAGTGTTACATACAGTTGTGAGAGAAACTTGGAGTATTACAGCTACATTTAAATAGAGGTCTTTACACCTCTCCTTTTATTATTGTATTATTTAGAAGATGTTTTTTTCCCATGTGGTTTTTTTATCATCTCTCCCTTACATATTATACATGAGTACCTCATCAGGCCATGTTGTCGAGACTCATTATTTTTTGTGTTATTAAGGACAATCTTCACTATTTGAATACATGCCTATTTATTTCATAGTCTTAGTTGAAAATCAGGCCTCTTGCAACATCAAGCAAATTTGTACAAATAATTGGGGAGAATACTACAGTAATGAGTTCTCCATATTTCTATAAATTCATGGCATCATTCATCAAAATTATGTCTTCCATAATCCACAAAAAAATGGTATTGCAGAGAGCAAAAACTGAACATTGAAGGAAATGGCAAACAACATGCTCCATTCAAGAGATATACCAAAAAAATTTTGGGCAGAAGCTATAAACTGTGCAAACTATATTCAAAACCGCACACCTCATAAATCTCTTGACCATTTAACTCCTAAACAAACATGGACTGACTCAAAACCAGATCTCTCCTTCTTCAGTATTTTTGGGTGTACTGCTTAGGCACACATCCCAAAGAAGAAAAGGAATACTCTAGATAAGAAAAGTAAAAAGCTCATCTTTGTTGGTTATTCTGAGGAAATAAAAGCATACAGGCTCCTTGATTGCACAACTCATGAGGTCTTTTTTCATAGGAATGTCCAATTTGAAGAAAAATTCCCTTAGAAAGATCCTCAACCATCCTCTTATCCTATTGAGACTTATCCTATAGTATAACCTCAATATAATGAAGAACCAACTTTAGAGATTAATTTAGAGATTATGATCAATATGAGGAACCTATAACTCCAACTCAAATTCTTTCCACTCCTTCAACTCCTTCCACTATGCCAAAATGGGCCTACACCATTGTTAAAGAAGCTACTCCTTACATTCAAAATCTTCCATCATCCAGATTAACCAACTCCATATGAACTAGTCTTGTCTGTCAGTCTATTTCCTCTGATCCTCAATATTTCAAAGAAGCCAATGGTATTAAATAATGGGATGGTGCCATGGAAAATGAGTTATCTTCCTTAATCAAAAACTAAACTTGGGATTTAGTTCCCCTACCTAAATTAAGGAATTTAGTTCATTGTAAATGGATTTACAAAATAAAATATAGACCTAATGGATAAATTGATAAACATAAAGCTCACCTAGTAGCCAAACGTTTCTCTCAAATTGAAGGAATTGATTATGTTGAAACCTTTGCACCAGTGGCCAAAATGGATTTTGTTAGACTGGTTCTTACTTTGGATGCTTTCTAAAATTTTCATGTCTTTCAAATGGATGTAAAAAGTGCTTTCTTACATGGGTACTTAAAGGAAGACATATTTATGGAACAACCTACTAGTTTCACTCAAGACTCCTCTCTTGTTTGTAGGCTAAAGAAGTCTCTCTATGGCCTCAAAAAATCTCCTAGAGCTTGGTATGAAAAAATGGACTCCTTCCTTCTTTCCTCAGGTTTTTATCATTGTGAGTATGATAACACAGTCTACATTTGGAGAGATGAAGGAAAAATCACCATACTTGTTCTATATATTGATGATCTTCTACTCACTAGTAGTGACTTCGTTCACATTCAGACTATAAAAGACTCCCTCTCTAAAAAAATTGATATGGTTGATCTGGGTCTAGCACATTACTTCCTTGGGATCCAAATAAATCAAACAAATGTAATAATTTGATTGTGTCAACAAAAATACACTCTAGATCTTCTTAAAAAGTTCAAAATGACAGATTGCAAACTGTCTCCTACACCTTTCCAGTCTGGAGTCACTCTAAGTACTTTATGTATATCCCCTCTATGTGATGCAACTCTATATCATCAGCTTGTAGGGAGTCTATTATACCTTACTCATACTCATCCAAATATCTCATATGTTGTTGGCTTAATATCCAGATTCTCACATCAACCTCATTTTAGTCTCTGGCAAGCAACAAAAAGGATGCTCTTCTACTTGCAAGGAACTACTCACTTTAGGCTCTTATATGAGGAAAAATCCATGGATATCATTGGCTACACAGATTCATATTGGGCAGGTTCAGTAGAAGACAAATGTTAGACTTTTGGCTATGTTTTTTGTCTTGGTTCTTCACAAATTTCCTGGTTATGTAAAATACAACAAGTAGTGTGATGCAAGAGCATCCGGAGACAGTGGAGCAATCTTGCATCCTCTAAATTTCTTTTAAGTTTTCTAAGTACTTTGTATCTCGATCTATTTTAGTTCTTTTCCCGGGTTGAAGTTTTGTAAAGGCAGAAGAGAAGTTTGAGTTTTATAAGTGCAGAGGAGTTTGAGTTTCTTAAGGGCAGGGGAGCCGCGAAATCATGACATGTCACGATTTCATGATATGTCACGAAATCACGGCTCCCAAAGGCAAAGACAAAAAGCAAGGGCGGGGGAGCCGTGAAATCACGACATGTCGCAAAATCATGGCTCCTAAGGCGTAGGCAGTTGGCGGGGGTAGGGGGAGCCGCGATATCATGACATGTCACGATATCGCGGCTCCCAAAGGTAGGATTAGTGCATAAGGGCGTTGGGGTCACGATACCGTGACATGTCACGATATCGTGACATGTCGTGATATCGTGACTCTCGAAGGCATGACTAGTGCATAAGGGCGTGGGGGTCACGATACCATGACATGTCACGATATTGCGACATGTCGCGATATCGCGACCAATAGAAAGCTGCCACGTGGATCCAAGAATCGGTGCCAAAAGGAAGATAGGCCGAATTAGACACGGGGCTATGTGTATAAAAGTGATGCGACCGATTGAAGAAAGAGGCCAAAAATGGACATGTGGACAGCCACATGTACTAAAATGAAGATGAAGGCCACGTGTATTAAAAGGGAGATGACAGCCGTGTGCATTAAACAGGGATAACCATCTTAAGGAAGTATTCTGACAAAATAGTCGTTGCAGAGCATGGACAGTATGGGTTGAGGCAGCAGTACAGAATAACAGTCAGAACTAAACGGCGGGTGCAGGTTGAGGGAGGCCATTAATGCAAGCTTCATGGTGGATCGGGCAGTTGCCCATTTATGGAAAAAAAATTTAAAACTCGGTCGAGGGGAAATCAAATTTGAATTTTTTTTTGTTAGGCGGGGCATTAATTGCCTAAAGGATTGAGGCCTCGATAAAAACTCGAGAAAAATTGTAAGGGAAGGATGGTGAGTTCGAGATTGAGAGGGTAAGTTCTATGCCTGGAAATGGTGTTGTAAAATCGTATTAAGCATTTTACAAAAAATTAATGTGAAGTGTTGTTCTGTGAATCTCGGCTTGCCATAAAGTGGTATCAGAGCAGGAGCTCCTGAGTGTGTAACAGATCACCAGAAGAGATGCAGTTACACCAGGATCTGTGGAAGGATTTGTAAGGGAAGAAAGAAAAATGCCTCCACAAAGAAACCGTGGTGGATTAGGAAATGTGGTTTCAGTCGAAGACTTCTGAGCCTTGCTGAGACAAGTTCAAGCCCTGCAAGAAGAGCTACGTAGAAGGCATGAGCCCGAAAGGGATGAGGGAAGTGAAGACGAAGTTGATGAAGAAGCAGACCAGTCTGAGGAAGAAGAAGAGGTTGTGGATCCTGCACAAGCCTAGTTGTACAAGGCCATCTCTTAGATTGGAAAGCAACCAAAAATGGAGGTTTCTACATACTCGGTAAACCTAAATCCAGAAGAGGTGATTGACTGGATAAATGATTTAGAAGAATATTTCGAATACAAGGAGTTTGAAGACCCTAATCGGGTCAGATTTTCTAAGACCAAGTTGAAGGCTCATGCCAGCATTTGGTGGAGGGGAATACAGTTGGAGAGGAATAGAAGAGGGAAGGAGAGAATAACAAGATGGGATAGAATGGTGGAGAATCTAAAAAGACAATTTATTCTGATAGATTACGAGTTGGATCTGTTAAGGAAAATGCAGAGTTTGAGACAGACAAACAAAACTGTCCAAGAATACACCGAGGAGTTTTACAAGATCTCTATTAGGACTGGATATTTAGAGGCAAACAAAGAAAAGATAGCCCGTTATATCAATGGGTTGAGACTTGGTATCCAGAAAGAGCTGAGCCTAGTTCGGGTAAGCACCATTGAGGATGCTTACCAGTTTGCCTTAAAGGTGGAAGACAAACTAAATAGGCGGTTTGAAGGCAAGCAAAGAGGAAAGGGGCCGTGGTGGAATAACCGGTGAGAGAACCAGTGGAGAAAAATATAAAGATCTAAAAAATACTGGTGAAGACAGTAGCAACCAGGATCAAAGGGAAGAGGATGTTTATCAGTCCTGTGATCAGAATAGCTACCCAAGAGGACGGGGTGGATCTGGACGAGGGTTTGGAAGAGGAGTATTTCGTGGGACATGTTTCCACTATGGTGAAGAAGGACATCGGGTATTTGAGTGTCCACAACACTGAGAAAGGATGAACAAGAGGCCTGAGGGTCTAGCTAGGGCTACTGTGGTAGAGGAAGATGTTGAGTCTGAACATTCGGAAGAAGCGGAGAGAGGGGAAGCAATGATCGTAAGAAGAGTCCTATTGAATGAGGAGAAGGACAGATCAGAGAAAAAGTTTATTCTACACAAGGTGTAAATGCACGGGCAAGGTTTGCAATATTATTATTGACAATGGTAGCACGGACAACCTGGTTTCAGAAGAAATGGTTACCAAGTTACAATTAGAGAGGAAGAAGCACCCGCATCCATATAGGGTCACATGGTTACAGAAGGACCATAGGGCTTTGGTCAATGAGCAGTGCTCCATTAAATTTAATATTGGAAATTATTGTGATGAGGTCCTGTGCAACATCCTGCCTATGGATGCTTGCCATATGTTGCTGGGGAGGCCTTGGCAGTTCTACCGGAGTGCAGTGCATGACGGTCGTGCCAACACCTACTCATTAACAAAGAATGGTGTACGCCATAAGCTGAAACCCATGAAGGAGGCGGATGAAAAGGTGTGTAACAGCTCCAGAATCTGTTTAGTCGAAGGGAGAAATTTTTTGGACGGTTTGAAGCATGAACATGTGTGTTATTGCAATAATTCCTAGAGTTAGGGAGAAGGAATGCAAAGATACCCCAACATAAGTCCTAGATCTATTGGAGGAATTTCCATATATTGTATCAGATAATGTGCCTGAGGGTTTACCCCCAGTAAGGAAGATCAGCCACCATATAGATTTGGTGCCAGGATCAAGCTTGCCAAATAAAGCTGCACACAGAATGACACCTGTAGAAACTAAGTTAAACAGACAGGTCCAAGAGTTGCTGGAGAAAGAATTGATTAGAGAGATTCTTAGCCCATGTGCAGTGCCTGTAGTACTAGCACCCAAGAAGGATGGAGAGTGGAGAATGTGCACAGACTCTCGGGCAATCAACAAAATCACTATCAAATACAGATTCCCATTGCCAAGGATGGATGATATCATGGACTGTTTAAGTGGAGCTGAGTACTTCATGAAGATTGACCTAAAAAGTGGTTATCATCAGATCTGTATCCAAGAAGGAGATGAGTGGAAGACAGCCTTCAAGACAATAGAGGGCTTGTATGAGTGGTTGGTCATGCCATTTGGATTGTCCAATGCACCAAGTACCTTCATGCGGTTGATGAATGAAGTACTGAAAGAGTTTCTGGGAAAGTTTGTCATTGTTTATTTAGATGATATATTAATATTCAACAGAACCCTGGAGGAACACTTGATGCATATCAGGAGGGTTTTTGAAAAGCTGCGGGAGGAGCAGTTATTAATAAATCCGAAAAAGTGTAATTTTGTCAAGAGAGAGTTAGTATACCTGGGGTTTGTAATCTCAGTAGAAGGTCTGAAAATGGACCCAGAGAAGGTGAGAGCCATCATCGAATGGCCTACCCCAAGAAGCACAATAGAAGTAAGATCATTTCATGGTCTAGCCAGCTTTTACGAGAAGTTCATAAAGAACTTCAGCAGTATTTGTGCACCTCTCATAGAAACAATGAGAGGGGATAAAAAAGAGTTCAAGTGGACATTAGGGGCTGAGAGGAGCTTTGATGCATTAAAGAAAAAGGTCACATAACAGCTTGTTTTGGCACTCCCAGACTTTAACAAGGTATTTGAGGTGTATTGTGATGCCAGTGGCAGTGCAATAGGGGTTGTACTAAGTCAGGAAGGCAGACCTGTTGCTTATTTCAATGAGAAGCTAAATGATGCTCAAAAAAAGTATTCAGTTTATGACCAATAATTTTATGCTATAGTTCAGGCTCTAAAGAAGTGGAGACATTATTTATTGCCAAAGGAGTTTGTTCTATTTACTGATCATCAGGCTTTACAGTACATTAACAGTCAAACAAAAATGCACCAAAGGCACATGAAGTGGGTGGAGTTCCTTCAAAGCTATACCTTTGTGCTGAAGCACAGAAGCGGGAAATCAAATAGAGTTGCAGATGCCTTGAGTAGAAGGCATAATCTATTGATTGAAATGATAGTGGAAGTAGTGGGATTTGAAGAACTGAAGGGTTTGTACCCTGAAGATCCGGATTTTGCAGAAGCCTGATTGGCTTGCTTGACACCTGTTACTGTGGACAGGACAAGATGGTTGGATTTTCTAATCCAATACGGAATGTTGTTCAGAGGAAGTAAATTATGCATTCCAAGGAGTTCCATGCGGGAAAACTTAGTCAAGGAGAAACACAGCGGGGGACTGGCCGAACATTTTGGCCGAGATAAAACAATTGCCTTGGTGAGTGAAAATTACTATTGGTCGCAACTACAGCAAGATGTGAAAAAATTTGTACAGAGTTGTAGAGTATGCTAGATGGCAAAGGGCAGAAGAAAAAACATGGGATTGTATCAGCCGTTACCAGTACCTGAGCGGCCATGGGAGGACGTCAACATGGACTTCGTCCTCGGATTGCCAAGAACACAGAGGGGAAATGACTCTGTATTTGTAGTAGTTGATAGATTTTCCAAGATGGCACACTTTATCCCATGTCAGAAAACAAGTGATGTAGTTCACATTGCAGGGTTATTTTTCAAGGAAGTGGTATGACTTCACGGTCTACCAAAGAGCATCATTTCTGACAGAGATACAAAATTTGTTGGTTATTTCTAGAGAACTTTGTGGAAGAAGTTGAAGACAGATCTAAATTTTAGTTCTACATACCACCCACAGACTGATGGACAGAAAGAGGTGGTAAATAAAAGCATGGGTAATTTACTGAGATGCTTGATAGCTAATCAACCCAAGGGATAGGATTTAGTTTTACCGTAGGTGGAATTTGCGTATAATAGTTCAGTCAACAAGAGCACAAATAAATCTTTGTTCCAGATAATATATGGAAACAGCCCAAGAAATGTATCTGAACTGAGAAAGTTGGATAAGAGAGAAAAGTGCAGTGTCGAGGCAGAATAATTTGCAGAACATATGAAAAGTCTCCATGAAGAAGTAAGGAAACAAATTATAAAAATGAATACTCAATATAAGACAAGAACAGACCAGAAGCGGCGATTCAAAGAGTTTGAAGTAGGAGATGAAGTCATGGTCCATCTCAGGAAGGAAATATTTCCTACCAAAACTTATAACAAATTGAAGATGAAGAAGTTTGGGCCATGCAAAATATTGGAAAAACGGGAGTTAGGAAATGCATATAAAGTGGAATTGCCAAATTGGCTTGACATTTCACTTATTTTTAATATTTTAGATTTAGTGGAATATCATGAGGGAGAGAGTATAGAGGTATAAAGTACAGAAGTATGGCAAATTCTAGCATCTACTCCAACCACCGACGAGGTCAAAGAAATATTAGACACTCGTGAAGGTAGAAGCACCAGAAACAAACAATATTCTGAATATTTAATAAAATGGAAGGGCAGACCTGTTGAAGATGCAACTTGGTTTTCTAAAACAGAGGTTGACCACCTGGGTCTTCCCCTAACAAAACAGAAGTGAGGATCACTTTTAAATTTACCCCGGGTGTCTGATGCAGGAGCATCTGGAGACAGTGGAGCAATCTTGCATCCTCCAAATTTCTTTTAAGTTTTCTAAGTACTTTGTATCTTGATGGCAAAGTCGGGATTCACACAGACAATCTCACAGTAAATTCATAGAAATTTTCATTAATTCATTCAATGCCAAAATACAGTAGTAACTTTCCCCCGGCACAACACTTCTTTCCCAATCCCGAACTTCACCATCCTCCCCAAAGATATCCCCCCCGAGTTTTTAATGAGGCCTCGATCCTCCAGGCATTCAATGCCTCCACCTAATAAAAATTTCAAATTCAAATTTTCCCCTTCCTGTGTTTTTTTTGAAATTCCAATATTAAATGTCGATCTGCCCAATCTATCAAGATACCGGCATTGATGGCCTCTCTGCATCGGCCGCATCATTCTGACCGTCCTTTGCACTATTGTCCCTTCCATTAAACCATCACCTGTAAATGCTTCGATGCCATTAAAGCCAAGACGGAAAGAGCGCGGTCGACACCTTCCTTAACAGCTTAAGAGACCCCCAAATTAACTTGCATACATGTGGTCGGCTGCGTGTACATCCATCCAATATTTCTCCTTGTCGCAACATACTCGACCCACGTGTCCTTCACAACTGCCACGTGTTCGGTTTGGTCTAGCCCGGCCGTTCGCTAATCACCCTTGGTCCCGTTCTCTATCTCTCTTTAACTTTCGCCACTATCGGAATACCGGCCATGTTTCGGCCTTTAACTGGCCGCGATATCGTGACATGTCGTGATATCGCGACCAACTGCGTCTTCAACATGTCAAAGTCCCTTGGGGTTGCGAAATCGTGACATGTCATGATTTCGCGGCCCCCTTCCCCCTTTAACTGTGCCTCCTCTTATCGAAGTCTTCGCTACGCCTTTTGTTTTGTGTTTGCTTTTGGGCCACCTTAAGACTCTGCCACGTGGCGGCTTCACACTGGTCGTGATATCGTGATAGGACTCCTTCCTCCGCTTTGCCTTTGAAGATCGTCTCGATATCGCGACGTCTAAGGTCCCCCCCTTTAATGCCAAATGATAACGTCGCGATATCACGACGTCGCGATATCACGACGTCGCGATATCGCGACAAAACTGGCTCAAGCCCTGCCAAGCCTTTTGAGGTCGCGATTTCGCGACATGTCATGATTTCGTGACCCCAACTCAATTTACGCACAAACTTTACAAACTTCCCCCTTCTGCTTCGCACAACTTCCCCTCCCGGGAATGAATTAATGTAATTCAAAATACAAGTACTTAAAGAAAATTTTGAAGGATGCGAGATTGCCCACACTGTCATCGGATGCTCCTGCATCAGATTCTCGGGGTAACAAGAGAAGTGACCTTCACTTCTAAGTCATTCGGTCTGCATCCCTTGTAATATCTCCGAACACTCAACAACCTTTACAATTTGCTCAAATATCGCTTCTGGGCAAGATTTTTTGTCCTCTACCAGACAAATTCTAGCATTGCTACACACCTTTTCATCTTTCGTCTGCAACGGCTTCAACTTGTGCCGCACTCCACCTTTCACCAAGGAATAAGTATTTGCATGGCTATCATGTACCACACTCTGATCAAATTGCCATGGCCTTCCCAACAGCAAATGGCATGCATCCATGGGAAATACATCACACAGGACTTCATCCTGCTATCTCCCGATCTGGAACATGACTAAGCACTGTTATCGGACCCATGCTCTGTGGTCCTTCCGCAACCACACAATCCGATATGGATGCGGGTGTCTCCTTCTCTCCAACTACAACTTAGTAACCATCTCCTCAGAAACCAAGTTGTCTGTACTCCCATTGTCAATAATGACATTACAAACTTTGCCTGCACTCTTGCATCGGGTGCGAAACAGGCTTCTTCTCTGCTCAGATTTGTCTTCATCCACCAGCATGGTCCTTCTCACAATCATGGCTTCTCCCTTTTCAGCTTCTTCAGAATGCTCTGAATCAACATCCTCAACTGCCACAACTGCTCTGGCAGGACCCACCTGCTTCTTGTTTACTCTTTCTTGGTGTTGGGGGAACTCATATGCCCGATGTCTTTCTTCTCCACAGTGGAAACATGTTCCACGGAATACCCCTCTTTCATTCTCGTGACCAGATCTACCCCTTCCTCTCGGGTAGTTATCATTCTGAACTTGCGGTTTTGGGTCTTCCTCTTCTCTCTGATCCCGGATGCTGCTCTCTTCTTCCTTCTTCTCTTCCTTTCCTTCTTTCTTTCCACCGTTCTTTCCTCCCGGTTCTTTCACTTTTGGCTTGCTTTCAAACCTTCGGTTCAATTTTCCTTCAACCTTTAAAGCAAACTGGTAAGCGTCTTCGATGGTGCTTACCCAAACCAAGCTCAACTCCTCCTGCACACTCGGTCTCAACCCATTGATGTAATGGGCCACTTTTTCCTTGCTAGCTTCCAAATGCCCGATTCTGATGGAGATTCTATAGAATTCCTCCGTGTATTCTTGAACTGTCCTGTTCATCTGCCTCAAGCTTTGCATTTTTCGTAGTAGATCCAGTTCATAGTCAACGGGGATAAACTATATTTTTAACTTCTCCACCATTCTGTCCCACCTCGTTATTCTCTCCTTTCCTCTTCGGTTTCTCTCCAGCTGCACCCCCTTCCACCAGATGCTAGCATGACCCTTCAGTCGGGTCTTAGCAAATCTGACCCGGTTAGGGTCTTCAACTTCTTCGTATTCGAAGTATTCTTCTAATTCATTCACCCAGTCTATCAATTCCTCTGGGTTCAAGTTCCCAGAATACGTAGGAACTTCTAACTTCGGCCTCTTCCCGATCTGGGATATGGCCTTGTACAATCTGGCCTGGGCCGGATCTACATCTTCTTCCTCTTCTTCAAACTCATTCTCCTCTTCCACTTCATCCTCACTGTCTGCATCCCTTCTCGGCTCACGTCCTCTGCGTAGATCTTCTTGTAGGGCCTGGACTTGCCGCTGCAATGCCCGGAAATCTTCCGTTGCCATGCCTCTGCCACCCATCGGGTTTCTTCTCGGAGGCATCTTCTCTGAACTCAAGCCCTCCCACACGTCCTGGTACAACTGCCTCTCTCTTTCGGTGGTCTGTTGTACGCTCAGGAGCTACGGGCTCTGATACCACTTGATGGCAAATCCGGGATTCACACAGACAATCTCACAGTAAATTCACAGAAATTTTCATTAATTCATTCAATGCTAAAATACAGTAGTAACTTTCCCTCGGCACAACACTTCTTTCCCAATCCCGAACTTCACCATCCTCCCCAAAGATATCCCCCCGAGTTTTTAACGAGGCCTCGATCCTCTAGGCATTCAATGCCTCCACCTAATAAAAATTTCAAATTCAAATTTCCCCCTTCCTGTGTTTTTTTTGAAATTCCAATATTAAATGTCGATCTGCCCAATCTATCAAGATACCGGCATTTATGGCCTCTCTGCATTGGCCGCATCATTCTGACCATCCTTTGCACTGTTGTCCCTTCCATTAAACCATCACCTGTAAATGCTTCGATGCCATTAAAGCCAAGACAGAAAGAGCGCGGTCAACACCTTCCTTAACAGCTTAAGAGACCCCCAAATTAACTTGCATACACGTGGTCGGCTGCGTGTACATCCATCCAATCTTTCTCCTTGTCGCAACATACTCGACCCACGTGTCCTTCACAACTGCCACGTGTTCGGTTTGGTCTAGCCCGACCGTTCGCTAATCACCCCTGGTCCCGTTCTCTATCTCTCTTTAACTTTTGCCACTATCAGAATACCGGCCACGTGTCGGCCTTTAACTGGCCGCGATATCGCGACATGTCGTGATATCGCGACCAACTGTGTCTTCAACATGCCAAAGTCCCTTGGGGTCACGAAATCGTGACATGTCACGATTTCGTGACCCCCTTCCCCCTTTAATTGCGCCTCCTCTTATCGAAGTCTTCGCTACGCCTTCTGTTTTGTGTTTGCTTTTGGGCCACCTTAAGACTCTGCCACATGGCGGCTTCACACTGGCCGCGATATCGCGACAGGACTCCTTCCTCCGCTTTGCCTTCGAAGACCGTCCTGATATCGCGACGTCGCAATATCGCGACGTCTAAGGTCTCCCCCTTTAATGCCAAATGATAACGTCGCAATATCGTGATGTCGCGATATCATGACAAAACTAGCTCAAGCCCCGCCAAGCCTTTTGAGGTCGCGATTCGCGACCCCAACTCAAATTACGCACAAACTTTACAAACTTCCCCCTTCTGCTTCACACAACTTCCCCTCCCGGGAATGAATTAATGTAATTCAAAATACAAGTACTTGAAGAAAATTTTGAAGGATGTGAGATTGCCCACACTGTCACCGGATGCTCCTGCATCATATCTCGATCTATTTTAGTTCTTTTCTTAGGTTGAATTTTTGTAAATGCAGAAGAGAAGTTTGAGTTTTATAAGCACAGAGGAGTTTGAGTTTCTTAAGGGGCGGGGAGCCGTGAAATCGTGACATGTCACGATTTCACGACATGTCACGAATCATGGCTCCCAAAGGCAAAGACAAAAAGCAAGGGCAGAGAAGCCACGAAATCGTGGCTCCTAAGGCGTAGACGGTTTGCGGGGGCAGGGGGAGCCGTGATATCATGACATGTCACGATATCACGGCTCCCGAAGGCAGGACTAGTGCATAAGGGCATGGGGGTCACGATACCGCGACATGTCACGATATCATGGCTCCCAAAGGCAGGACTAGTGCATAAGGGCGTGGGGGTCGCGATACGGCGATGTGTCACGATATCGTGACATGTCACGATATCGCGACCATTAGAAATCTGCCATGTGGATCCAGGAATCGGTGCCAAAAGGAAGATAGGCCAAATTAGACACGGGGCTGTTTGTATAAAAGCGACGCGATCGATTGAAGATAGAGGCCAAAAATGGACATGTGGGCAGCCACGTGTACTAAAACAAAGATGAAGGCCACGTGTATTAAAAGGGAGATGACAACCATGTGCATTAAATAGGGATAACCATCTTAAGGAAGTATTTCGACAAAATAGTCGTTGCAGAGCATGGACAACATGGGTTGAGGTAGCAGTACAGAATAACAGTCAGAACTAAACGGCAGGTGCAGGTTGAGGGAGGCCATTAATGCAAGCTTCATGGTGGATCGGGAAGTTGCCCATTTATGGCAAAAAAATTTAAAACTCGGCCGGGGGGAAATCAAATTTGAATTTTTTTTTGTTAGGCGGGGCATTAATTGCCTAGAGGATCGAGGCCTCGATAAAAACTCGAGAAAAATTGTAAGGGAAGGATGGTGAGTTCGGGATTGAGAGGGTAAGTTCTATGCCTGGAAATGGTGTTGTAAAACCGTATTAAGCAGTTTACAAAAAATTAATGTGAAGTGTTGTTCTGTGAATCTCGGCTTGCCATCATAGTGGCCTTATAATCTATAGGGGAATAATATAGAGCAATAGTTTTAGCAAGTTAGAAAGCTCTTTGGCTTCGTCAAATTCTAAAAGAATTTAGTTTTTCTAATTAAAAACCTATTACTATTTGGTGTGACAATCAAAGTACAATTCATATTGCACGTAATCCAGTTGAACATCAGCGCACCAAACACATTGAGATACACATGCACTTCATTCGATAGCATATTCAGAATGGGGACATATACTTGGACTATATTCCAACTAAAAATCAGATTGTAGATATCTTCACTAAGTCATTTTCTTCTTCGTGTTACATACAGTTGTGAGAGAAACTTGGAGTATTACAGCTACATTGAAACATAGGTCTTTACACCTCTCCTTTTATTATTCTATTCTTTGGAGGATGGTTTTTTTCCATGTGGTTTTTTATCATCTCTCCCTTACATATTGTACATGAGTACCTCATCAGGGCATGTTGTCGGGACTCATTATTTTTTGTGTTATTAAGGACAATCTTTACCATCCAAAGACATGACTATTTATTTCATAGCAGATGATTTTTCCCATGTGGTTTTTTTAACATATCTCATATATATTGTAAATGAGTACCTAATCAGTCCATGTTTCCGGGACTCATCCTTATTTTTATATATTAAGAGGATAATCTTCGCAAATCAAAGACATGCCTCTTCCTTCTTTTCCTTTTGATAGATGGTTTTTCCCATTGGGTTTTTACCATCTTCTCAAAAGGAAACCATTGTACATAAGTACCTCATTAGGATCTGTTGTCGAGACTCATTTGTACAATACACCCCTAGTATCACTTAAGGGGGGTGTTATAATAAGTAATTATTCTCTTAAGTTATACTAGGATAGACTTACTTGAGTTTTCACTCCTTCATGAGTCAGGTCAACTCTCAGTTAAAGTCTAGATCAGATTTTATGAGTTGTTGTAATCCAACGGATCTCAATGATCAACTTTGTTATTTATACAAACTTGATCCATCGAATAATCAATCAATTCTATTTTGTTTTTTCAAATATTGTAATGTTGTGTAGTTCTACTTTTGGTAAATTCTAACAAATCTACCTATCCAAGGGAAATTGGACAACGAGTTTAATTTTCCATTGCCTATCACTTTTAGGATTAATACAATTGTATTAAAATTATTTTATTACATTATGTATAATGTATAATACCACTATAAAGATATAAGTAACTATGATAGGTTCATACTTTCTAAGAATGTTAATTACTATATGCATGGTGAAATTCAAACCATAAATTATAATTATTAATCATAAAAAAATGTCTAACCAAATATCAAATTCTAGGCCTGATGGTATTGATTTATGAATCTTTTCTTTGTTCCTTATAATTTTTTCTTAGTGATAACTCATCGTTATTCGAAATTGTGGCTCTCTTTATTGTATACGCATGTGGAGTGCCTATTTTAGAGACATAAATGGTCATTTATTTTTATTACTAGGATCTTTAAGATGATGTCACCTCGAAAGCAATAGTATGCATGATTCTAGCATGTTAATTCTCTTTTTCTGATCTTTGTAACTATTGACATGCTAGTTGGTTTTGCAAGTCAATTAAGAAAAAATACATATTATATAGAGATATAATGTAATTAATTTATATCAATATTATATATAATATTCACTAAAAGAATAAATAATTGACTTTGATAGTACGTATAGCATGGCGCCAATAAGAATTTTTATTGTATTATCCCTTATTTTTATCTTTTTGAAACCTATTACAATAAATACTCTTTGTTATATCATTTGCAATGTTAAATAGTGTTCTCTCTCGATAGTAATGTTATGAAATATTCTATAGTTTGAATTTTATAGGAGTAATTTATATTTTAAATATCTTAAATAGAATTTCAAAATATAAACTACTGTCAATCCTTACAAGTTATTTAAAGTTTGATTGATTTATTTCATTAAATATAGGATAATGTTGTTTTAGTTTTGTTGATAGTATTTTTTTCATAAGATAATTGTTAGATAGGAGAACAATTTATATATATTCATATAAAAAATTGGAAAACAAAAATCATAAAGATAAAGTTAGTTTTATATAATTGTAAATAATAACTCATATTTATAATATTTATATCTATAACTCATATGATAATATTTATTGATGTTAGATTCAATTTTTTTATTGATTAAATGTTTTCTATAATTTATTATTTCAATGAGGTCTTGGTTCAATGGTTGAGCATATGGGTGATGTAGCTATAGTCTACATAGGCTAAATAGATCAATGTGACTAAGTTGATATAAAAATGAAATGATAACACTCTCAAAATTCTACATTAAAAAAAAAAGAGAAAAACCCTTTGAAAACCCTACTCAAAAAAATAAATAAATAAATAAATAAAGAAAATAGTGTACATGTCATGTTTAAACCAATATGTTATCGATAAAATATTATATTAAAGTATAACATAATAAAAATCTTATATGAAAACAATAATTGTTTTTGAAATAAGAACTAAAAATAAATATTTTTTAATAACCCCTAAATACATGTCTTTTGTTGTAAGTTTCATAATGAAACTCCCACAAAATAACATATTTATCTACAATATTTAGTCTAGTATAAATGTTATAAATTTTATTGAATGTTTTAAAAGATTTATCTATATGTAGCCGGTAAGATTCATAAATAACAATTACATTGGAATTAATATTGTAAAGTAAATTAATTATTACATTTGGTTCATAGTTTCTCACACCAAACAAAGACCCTTCAACTAATTATTACACATATGGTTAAGCTTTTGTTTATGGTTATACTAGATATGTTTAAATATATTTTAGAATAATAAACAAGTCTCATATTAATTCTTTAGATATTTGCATAAAGCTATGACAAAAGTGTCTTTATACATGCTAAAAATGTCATCAAAGTTTTGGGTAATGTCATAAATTACATTGTTTACTGGATTTGTGTGAGTGTGCCGCCAAATTATTAGGAGCATTATACTTTAAGAGCTTTGATTCAAGTCTACGAATATATATAGATAGATATTATCATTTGTGGGGTGTTTATAGTACCAAATAAAAAGAACAAAAAGCATAGCACTAAAACCTCAATGTATGGTATTTTTTATTGTTACATGGATAATCTAATTTTTTTAGTGAATGCATTCTTATCATTAAAACAAATTAGAAGGAATGTATATATTTATTAAGGAATGCATATATTTCTTTCTAATTTTAAACATCGTGATATTTAGTTATCATTGTGGTATTATTAATATTATATAATTAATATCTTATTTCTAATGATCAATATCTATATCCTAAACCATTCCTAAATGGGATAATAATATAATCAAAATGACTAATATTTAATTTAAAATGTTTTGATATTTAAATTAAAAGATATATACATATATAAGAATAATGAAGCCTATTTTTAACCTATTTTCATAAACTAAAGGATATAATACATATATTCTATGCAATTTAGAATATAATTATATAATATCCAATTGATCTAGAATCTATTTTTTTTTTTTTTTGCATAAAACCAAAGGGTTTAAAGGGTAATATAAAGTTAAATGTAATTAGAGTGATCAAATTAATAAGGCCAAATGGTGCATATATTGCTTTTTGAAATTTAACGTTATAGACTATGTTCAAAGTAAATAGGTTCCACCAGAAGTATGTATAAATTATGTTTTAAGTTTAAAATATCCACTTAAAATTTTTTATGTCATAAGTAAAATATTTTATTTAAAATATTCATAAACATATTTTACTCATAATGGAAGGTGAAAATACTATCCATGGTTTTAAATGTTATTAATATATTAATTCAATCCATATTTTCTTCCACAGTTTTGTTGTGTAAAACCCATAAAAATTTGTATATAAAATATCTTCAAACATGGTATGGATTTATTTTAGATGATTTGATCATAACCAAAAAATATTATTTTAAGTTAAACAAACTAAATTTAAATTATTTTAAACTTTTCAAATAACAAATTTATGGTTGTTGCATTATCTTTGTCTAAATTTTATTTTAATATAACCTAATATGATTGTTAAATCTCATGAAATGTATGACCATCAGATATTCAAACTCATTTTAATCTAAAACTTTCAAAACATGTATTTATTCATTTTTAATTTTAAGGTAATATACTTAAATAATATGAAATATCCAACAATTAATCCTATATTATATATAAAGAAAGTTCAAGAAACATGTATTTATTCATTTTTAATTTTAAGGTAATATACTTAAATAATATGAAATATCCAACAATTCATCCTATATTATATATAAATAAAGTTCAAGAGTTTAAATAAAAGATTGGATATTGAATTGATAATTAGATTAGAACATCAAAGAATTTTTTATTTATAAGCATGACCTTGCATACATGTATGTTTATAGTATCATAATTCCACTAGTTATCTTGTTTCCTTTGACCTTTTAAGTACTTATCCTCAATGGATAAAGGTATTCATATCATCCCTCTATAGTTGCGACCTCCTCAACATTAAAATAGTACATTTTTTTGGAAGCTTTGTCACTCTCTCTAAAGGCAAAGTGCCTAAAGTACTTTCCTACCTTCTAAGACTTGCTAGAAAATCCATGAGTTTGCAACCATGTTGACCCACTACTGACTTCCATAATTTAACATTATGTTATCAACTAACCATCGTCAATTCTAACTATATCATGTGTATTTATTTATATTACATATTATTTAAGTGTCTTATCGCATTAATTAGTTTTTACTAGTAAACATCATCCATTGTTAGAACTAAACAATTAAAGAAGAGGTAGACAAACCAGGGGTTATTTGATCCATTACTATTAACTTTATACCCATTTTTATTTTAGTTATATAGGATAGAAATGGACCCCTCTCGTATTACATAATCGCCAATACTGGTATTTTAATAAAAATTGAATATTATCCATGTATTTCTTGGAAATATTTGAACCTTGGTCTCCTCCTCAATTGTTAAGGAATTTCACCAGTTGGGATAATACCACTTGATAAAATTTTCAATGAGTTTACACATATTTTTATGAGGGGTTCCAGTCCCCTTATACTAAGTGGGGTTTGAACCTTGGATCTCTGAAAGAGATACCAAAGTGCTTGCCACTTAAGTCATATTACAACTAACTTTCTATCTTGTTAATTATCATAATTACTCATAATAAAACCTTTAAATTTTATTTTTAATACTATTTATCCATTGCATCATCTAAATAATTCTTCTATAACAAGTTATACTTACGTATCTCCAATGCATTTCTTTACTATCAATTCTCAAATTTTAATATTTTCTATTTCTTGTCATGTCACTCTTTATCTTGTTTTATTAAAAAAAGGATTTCAATGGTTAAATTTTTAGTGATAGTCATATTACTAGTCATTTGAGTAAGTAGGTAGTAGAGTGATGTGTAAGGGCTCGGTCCCAAAATGTATTTATAAAAATTTGGTAAATCAGTTTCAAAATCCAGGTGAATAGTATCCAAGCATATATAGAAGGTTCACTATTATTAGGGGCAATGTTGGAATTAAACTTAAAATGGTCAATTTATTATAAAATTGGGGCTAATTGACCCAAGAAAAAGTGCACCCAGATTTTTTTGGCTAATGGGACTTGGTCAAGGGTCCCAAATATTAGCCAATTCCAAATTTCAAAAATCCTAATTTTAGCCAATTTGGTGATAAATAGACGCTATGCATAACCCTGGACCAAGTAGGATTTCTAAACATCTAATTTATCTATGGTATTTCTCTGAATATGGTATATAATTCTATCATGGTTTGTATATTTGAAAACATATTGTATGATAATATATTTATAGTGTTTCTCTCCTCACTCTAATAAGTTTTGATACATATGGTGATTGATGAAGACTAGATAAAAATTGGTAATGGTTTAATGATCTAGGTAGTATAAATTTCTCCTCGATAATAGTTTTAAGTTGTGGTTCATTGAATCAGTTAATCCTAATATATGACTACGTGTCTATATAACTGTGATTTGTAATGCTTCAAATAGTTCTAGGATTCTTACTTTCAGAAATTTTATTTTCCCATATCACCCTAAGAGGACACCTATCTATCATTGCATTTTATGAGTACCTTTCATATGGACTTATGCCCATTTGTGTATTCAATATAACATATCATTCTTTTTTCTAACTCATACGATTTGTTATTTTATTAATCATTGTGTCTCATTGACCATGTCCTTGTTAGTATACATAAAACAATAAAATTATTATGTGTGAGGAATTAAACATATAATCATTATTTTTTACATCAATTCTATACCAAGTATAATTGCTTTGTTCTCACAAATTATGGTCTTCTCAAAATACTATGTCCTCCTCCCTATACAATAGATAACCCTAAAGTAATTTTGATAAGGGATAAAAATATTCGTAGAAGAATTTTTGGACCCACAACCTACATAGACCCTATGTATCCTCAAAATCAGCTAAGCATTGGACCTTCTATAAGCATAGGGAAACTATATGCAAGGTTATTTGATAAAAAATGTGTAGTGATTAGTATTATACAACTCATATATACCCAAAATTTCTTAAGTGTTCCTACTACATGCACAAAAGTTGGGTCTTCATATTTGACTTTAGGTATATGTGTCCAATTCTATCATAATATTCCAATGGTTTCATGTATCAAAATTGGATAACTATGGTCCCTTCTATAGGTATGAAATGATATTTTGTAAGCCTACATTTTATTATATTTCTCCCATCTCCATAGACCAAAAAATTACTATATATTACCTCTTATATGGGTTTGAATACCTATATATTTCCTTGTATTGATTGTGAATGTCATTTACCCTTGTTTTTGTAACTTTTAATACATAAAAAATATATTAAATCTCAAATTTATGGTTTGAACATAGGAAAAATTAGAAAACTTATTATGTAAATGGTCAATTTTCTATCTTCCATTATGTTTCTTTTATATTCATATTACAATATTTTTCTATTCTCTAATGAAATATGTGAGTTTGTCCATTTGTAAAGGGAATATGTATTAAAGTCCTCGCTCAACAATTTTTGCTAAAGATGAGCTTTTCATGTTGTAGAATGCTGAAAAAATCTACCATGACTACTAAATCTACATAAGGTGAGAAATTTATATAAATGGAGGAGCATTTAGGAGTCATAATTGTTACTTAAAGGAGAATTGCATTATCAGAAATATAGTCCTTATTTATATTATATAATAAAGGATAGTAGAAAATATGTCATGGAATAATCTAGACTTCCTATAGATGTAGTTGATGGTAATAAGGAAAACAAAATAAGAAAAAAAATACATACTCCAAACTATACAAGAAGAAGATTCTAAATGGGTGAAAAGGTCATAAAATAAGGGAATCCAATAAGAAGTCCATATGTAATAAAAAAAACTCATAGTGAAAATAATATCTTAGATACATCCAAAGGCATAGACAATTATTTAATAAGATCATAAAATAGAGAAGAAAAAAACATTGATTAGATGCTAGAAAGTTTCACTGGAAAATCAAAAGGTCAAGACTTAGAAACAAGAGATGCTACAATAAAAAAATATAAAAATAAATAATTAAGTTCACAAATTCATCATTGTGAATCTAAAATATGTGTTATACTATTTTTATTTATTTACTATTATAAAATTAAAATATTTTATGAACCTATTAAACGCACAAGTGATGGTCCAATTTCATAATTAATTATTAAGGGGCCATCACTTTAGATAAATTATGGTGGATTAAAATAAAAGTAATTAGTGGGGATGCCATAGTGGTATTTCTTTGAGTTTCTATTCAAGAGAGAGGCTTGGAGAAAATTTTCTCATGAGAAACATCATCAGGGAGGATCAATCCATCGAAGGGTATTTCAACAATAAGGTTCATGGTCAAGAATTGGGGTCATAGGTACTTCGGTACTAGATCCTCTAAAATAAGGAATCTCATACCTAGATAAGCTATGTGGAACCCTAGATAGATTTAGTGACTATCAAACACAAGCACGAGCAATCATAAGCACAATGGAGAAGTAGTAAAAGGAGGATTCTTTTCTTGGAAGGGTGAAAGAATATTTACCACAAGAAAAATAAATACCAATATTAGAAATAGCATAGGACTAGGGATCCCAAGACATAGTTTATAATATTAAACACAACCTAATAGATAAATTCATGGGTTTTAGACCATCCTTGCACTTCCTCCACGTGTGGATAAGAAAAAAATTGAATATATAAGGAGAATATGAGATTCTAACTCTTCCAAATTAGCTGGACAACCTACCCGGATTCATGGCGGCTACCAATTCCACCATGTAAATACAAAAAAAAAAAAATCAAAAAAAAAAAAAAACTCTCCCAAATGGGTATTTTTCTATGGATTTCATGTCAATGGTAGACCAACAAAAATAATTTCAGAAAGGGTCATATCATCATGGGTCAACCAGACTATTCCTGTAACCATGGAAGATGGGATTCAACCTGAGCGTGGAACAAACCATAGTACCAATATGGCTCAAACTATTTTCTCTTCCCCTTGAATTTTGTAAAGAGGAGGTACTAGAGGCCATAGGAAACTTACTAGGACATTATTAAGGTAAATCAAGATAAACAATTTTAGGAGGATCAACAACTTTTGCTAGGATTTGCATAGAAATGGACCTTAGTAAATCTTTTAAAATTGAGATAAAACTAAAAATAAGGGATTTTATTTGGAACCAGTAGCTATATTATGAGGTTCTTCCATTTATATGTAGAGTGTACCATGCTTATAGATATCTAGCTAGAATGTACCCAATAGGTAAGGATAATCAACTAGAACAAGAGGCAATGAAAGAAAATATTAACATGGTAGGCCAATATATTTAGCATAAGGTCAATCATAAGGTAAAAAAAGGCCCAATAGAATTTGAGGGCTTCCAAAAAGTAAGTAAAAGGTCAAACAAAAGAAATCAATAAAGTAATTTAAGACAAGGAGGAAAAGCAAGAAGAACAAACAATAGATATGAGATATTCAAACAACCTGGAATCTTGGAAATAAAGGGGAATTTCAAATGGAAGGATTAGAGGAGGATATTCACTAGGTCGCAATGAATAATCATCAACAATACTCTAATGTAGCATCGAGGAACAAGGAGCAAAACTAGACACAACCTCTCTCATGGAAGGAGATCCAACCCATGATGGGAATTGGATGAGGGGGTAGTCTTACCTCGAGAAATAGATATGAAAGAAGGAAATAAGAAAAAATATGACCATATAATAAGGATTCATCAAATGGAGAAGAAATAAAAACCAAACCAATCAATAGGGTGGAATTTAAACAAGGAAAATATGGAGGAACAAGGAAGAAATTTGAGCCAGAACAAAAAGATAAAATCAATGGCTGATTTCTTATTTTTAGATTCTCAATGATAATAACTATTTGTAATATTTGAGGTTTAGGCAACTACCCTAGAAAAAGGTAGTAAAAAAAAGTATCATGGATACAAGTCCAAATATAATATTTTTATAGGAAACCAAAATGTAGGGAGAAGACTTACAAAAAATAAATAGGATGCTATGGCAAAATGGAGAGATCCTTACTCAATTGACATAGGATAAATAAGAGGTATTGACCACTAGGTGGAATCACCAATTTTTTCTTGTGATAAGGGAAACCTCTATGAAAGGGATGTTGATGGTTCTAATACAAAATAAAGGAAATGGAAAAAACTAGACTATAGTTTATTTCTATGGAGCACAAACAATAAAATTATATAGGGATCACTGGGTAGTCATCTAGACATTAAAAGACAACCACCAAAATGACCAAAGTATTGTGCAAGGATATTTTAATGCAATAAGGAGGTACATCCATGTTGGAGGAATAATATAGGTTTTTCTTAGAAATAAAATGTCAAATAAACCTAATATATATCCCAACTATGGATAGCTCCATGACCAAGATAAATAGAATAAAGGAAGGTGAGACAATAAATTATTTCTTATATTATTTTTTCATCGGGTGGAATTACACTTGCATAAAAAGGATCAAGGGAGGTTCATGGATAGGCTTTTGGTAGACCATTTTCCAATAAGCCTTACAATAGAAGAATATAATCATAATGTCATAGGAACTTCTAAATTTTATCTATGTTAGTTTAAATATGAGGATTTGGAGGACCACTTAAAGGAATGGTGTGAAATAGGGAAACCAAGATTTAGGATATCCCAATTCAAACTCCACAAAAAACTAAAATATGTGAGGCAACAACTAAAAAGGCAGAGTAAATACAAGAAGGAACTCACTATAATATAAAAGAATGAAATCAAGTATCAGAAGGAGAAGTTTACTAGGGAGATAAGAAAAGGAATTATTATAAAATATTTGTTGCAACATGAGACAAAAATTCTTAGGAGAGAGGAATAACTGGAGAAAAAAAAAGATATCTACAAGAGGTAAAGATCTAAAGTTACATGGTTAAAGGAAGGGGATTAAAACACAACTTTCATCCATAAGCCAACAACAACTAGAAGATAATAGAATAGAATTGCAGGCCTTATAGACATGATGTGTTAGGTAAAAATAAATTGAAGTGAAATGAAAACTATAGACAATTAGTACTTGCATACCATATTTAATAACAATAAAAATTTGAATGTCGCATTCTAGGAGAAGATAGTAGGGGTAATTTTACAATTACGCAAACATGGACATAATATATTATTAATGAAGGAAATTTCTTTGGAAGAAACATCAAGGATCATACAAAAAATACAAATAGGAAAGACCCCAGGACTAGATGGGTTTCCCATTGAACTTTATCATAACTCCTAGGAAATTGTGGGCCAAGCACTAGTGGAGGCATTGGAGGAAATTGGATAGAGTAATCAAATGTTAAAAGCCTTGAACCATACATTTATTACTTTAATTCCTAGGGGTCCACCTAGTGAGATAATTAGTAATTATTGGCCTATTCCAGTATGTAATGTAGTATATAAGATATTAAAAAATCTTATAGCATAGTGGTTAAAACCTTTTTTACCAAATCTAATTTCAAGCGAGTGAGGTGGTTTTGTTAAAGGTAGACACATTCTATATGGAATAGTAGTGGCCCAAGAGGTTACACACACAATATACAAGAAGAAGGACCCATGTATGTTTAGTAAATTAGATGTTTCTAAAGCCTATGATAGAGTAGACTAGACCATTATGCAAAATATTTTAGAAAAATAGGCTTTGGAGAGGGGTGGACAGACTAGGTAAAAGCATGTACATAGGCTACATCATTCTTAGTTCTATTAAATGACAATATTCCCATAATTTTTATAGTAATACGGGGGTTGAGGCAAGGGAACCATATTTCCCCTTACCTTTTTATCCTATATGTAGAGGGTCTAAGGATACTTATAGAAAAATGGAGACAAGAGGGGAGGCTAAGGGGTCTAAAAATAGGCTCTAAAATTTAGGTAAATCACCTCGAGTTTATGGATGACACTACTCTTATTAGTGAAGCCAATATCCTAGTAGCAAGAAAAATAGAAGAAGTTCTATATGGGTATACTCAAGCTAGTAGGTAAACTTTAAATGAGAAACAATCTTAAATTATCTTTTTCTAATACATTGAAGAGGGTGAGAGATAAAATTATACAAATTTTGAACTTCACAGAAACTCCTCTACCCATAGATTACCTAGGGGTACCTTTGTAAGTAAATAAAATAAAAAGCAAGGAGTGAAAAGTGTTGATTGATAGACTACAAGATAATTTGGGTAAATGGACACACAAATGACTAAGCTTGAGAGGACGACTTACAATGATTAAAAATTTTCTACAAGCCCTTCTAGTTTATAAGTTTTCCATGCTTATAGATCTAAATAGAATTCTTAAAGATATTAACAAAGACACAAGAAAATTTTTGTGTTTAGGCATAAGGGAAGAACAAAATTTGCACTAGTTTGGTGGGAGAAGATATGAAAACCAATAAAATACGAAGACTTGAGGATAAGATCAAAATTGTAAAATAGTAGGACACTAGTAGGGAAGCTATACTGGAGATGGATTATAGTTGTTGGAGGATTATATAAGAGATTGCTCCAAGTCAAATATCACCCAAAAGTGGTTGAGGAGAATATCACAAGACTTGGATTCGAAGGAGAGGGATCTACAATATGGAGAACAATGAAAGTGGACCCAAAGTTAATAATGTCATACCTATATTGGTAATTAAGGGATGGAAATGATACTCTTCTTTGAGAGGATTCATGAAATCAATTTTAGCCAATTATTCAAACATTTCCAAATATGGAGGGATGAAAAGTTGGAAAGCATAGCTCCAAGATATGTGGTGGTTAAAATCCTCTCATTATATAAAGTTATGGAATCAATATGTGTCATACTTACTACAATGGAAATATCTCAAGGAATGAATAGTGAGGGGGAAATATGAACTAACTAAAAAACTATGAAGATATCTACAAAGATACCCAATTCAAGATTGGTCCAAGATACATATATTTGTATGGGGAAGAAAGGAGGGATACAAGGTAGCCTATGGATATGATATTTCTCTAGCACCACTTTTGTAGATATTTGAATGACAAAGAAAGTATGGTCCTAAATTAGCATTTTTTCATGGATGATTAACCATAGAAAGTGTTTGACATTTGATAATTTGAGGAAAAACGGCTTTTGCGAGCCTTCTAAATGTGTTTTGTGTAGGAATGTAGAGGGGATATTGAATCACCTCTTTTTTGGGTCTTCTTTTACTAGAGACATGGATCAATTGGTGGGAGTAGATGAGACAGTGCTAGGAAATTGTTATGAGCTAGAAAATCTCTTATGACAAATGGAAACTATGCAATTTTAGGCCTAAAATAATGAAAATAGCATGGAAGTTGGGACCTAGTTTTATATGGTAGCAGTTATGTCTAGAATTAAACACACACATTACAGCACAAAACAAGGGAGCAAGTATGAGAGAGGATTATTAGTAAGGTAATGGAAACACTACCCATTGATTATAGGAAGAAATAAACATAGAAACGAAGTGACTATCCTTAGGAGATTTGGAATAACTATTAAAATAATATAAATTAAGGGTTGGATGCACATATGAGAATTTCCCAAGTGACACAAAGTGGAGAGCACCTCCCAGAGAATGGGTGAAGACTAACATAGATGTGGATTCCACTAAAAACCCTATAAAATTTGGTTTTGACCTTAGCATAAGGAATTGAAAATGATAACATGTGTACTATATAGTAGAAGGTATGGGGAAGATAATAAATAACAAAGTAGGACATGTAATCATGTTAACATCAATGATAGCTATGAATCTACACTTACATAGGCTACGGATAAAGATAGAATCTTAAGTATGGATTAGAATCTTGGATCTAATAAGACCCTTTCAAGTGTTGGGAATTAGGGAGAGAAGGAAGCTAGAAATAGTTTGAAATATTTGCAAGGTTTTTCAAGAGATCTTTATTATGCATATCAAGTGAGATGGAAACAGAGTGGTAGATTATTTAGAAAAATGGGGAAATGATCTAGAGGAAGGACAATACATGGACTCTCAGATGGAAAATTAGATATGTTGGTGCCAAAAAATACAAGGGATAAGAGAGGTGGTTAGGCAGATAGAAAAATAGGTAGAGAAGATAGTGATTCTAATGAATCTAACATAGTTAGGCCAGCGAACAATGATTCCAAAGGAAAAATGATAAGTTATCCTAGTTTCGAGTTTGGTAAGAATGTTTCTTGTTATACTTCCATAGGCTCTTATGTATTCATATTTAGGCCATTGTTGATCTACTATATGATACTAATACCAGTAGAATTAGAGCAACCAAGGTGAATGGATTTCAAAAATAGAACATACACAACCATAGGCATTTTAGTGAGTATGTTCCAAATTAAGAGAAAATAATCCTCCACCCTATACAACAATAGGTATATCAAACATGATTAAGATACCAACAACTTCAAAATAATATGAAGATACATTAATTGACTACGAAATTCAAATAAATGAGGAAAATTGAAATTCAACTCAGATTTTGTTGATGTGCATGGATAGCTGCATAATGGTGGCGTCAAATATTGTTTTTAATAAACCCACCTATATAATGTTTGCAATGATTCATGAGAAGTGTTTTAAATTAATGCTAGTTAGCATAAATCTCATGGAAACCTCCACAATTCTTAATATATTATTTATATACAGTGTTGAGTTAATCCTAAGGCAAATTCAAAACCAATCAGGGCACATATTGACATAGGCATTGATGATGAGGATAGCACTTTCACTACGTGTATTGGTATTTTTTGGGCCAAGAAAAATTCAAAGAAACTCCTCTATCTACCTTATTTATTGTGTGAATTATTTTACTTTGTAATACTTCTATTAATTTTGAAATTTTATTTTTCATTTTTCTTAAAGTTTTTAATATAATAAATATTTAAAAAGTTATTAATATTTTTTTTATTTTTTGTTAATTTGTTTTTTAATGTGTAATCTCTTTTTATACATACAAATGCTATATTAAAATTTAAGACAACTAGTATGTATATTTTTTTATTGGTTGATAAAAAATGTTTTCAAAGATCCCTTTTACACAAAGACAACAAAATTATTTAAATTATTACCATATTTATTTATATAAACTTATAAAATTTTATAGTTATAATTTTTTTGAGACTAACTCCTATACCTGTCGTTATATTTCATAGGAAATTTTATTAAAATTGTGAGTGTGGTTTACCTGCAAGGACACCACTTGCATTATCGGTGATGTGACCCAGGTTCAATCCCCATGGTGGATGTTTATAAAAAGTATTAAAATAATAATAATAATGTTGCACACTATTTACTATTTTTTTAATATTATAAATTGCTTTTAAACCTATTATAAAATATATCATTTTATAGTAAAATTACTTAACATTTAAATATTATTATTTGATTTTATCATTGTTTTAACAAATTATTAAAGAACTCATTATCTTTTTTATAATTAAATATTAATGTTTTTTTCTTTCTTTTTTTAAGCTGGATTATATTATATCGTTAACCCAGGATTATATTATATCGTTAACCCAAACATTACATGTGGATTGTCAGACTTCATCAACTTTCTCATATGATCTCCAAAAAGTCCAATAAGAAAAATACAATACAATAAACAATGATTAGCAGGTTTAGGATTTAATTACTTATTTTTTCTTCTTTGAAGACTTAAAAGATAAAATATCACGGAAGACATGACTAAAATTTCATATAACATACTCTCCCACATATAAATGAAGATATTTAATGTATTGCAGCAAGATATAACTTCTATTCTTATTAATGTTATTATAAACAAGAACAATGCTTTAGTAAATGAATGATAATATTTAACCAACTTCTCACCACCAAAAAAATCTTGCGCTTGTCAACACTTTTTTTCAGGGGCGTGCAAGCTTTTGGCGAGATGCCTTTAAAAAGCCAGTTTGGAGGATCCCAGATACGGCATGTGAAATATTCGTTGGCGTGCTGATGTCACTCAACTCATCTGCTACTGCCAATTTGTCCATGGCTGACGGAGTTAGTCTCGTTGGTGTTGAGGAAAATTGGGCTTTGGAACCGCGAATTTACTGAAGATGTGGCTATTCCATTCACTTTATCGTAACTCCCCAACATTTTTGTCTTTTTTAATATATATAAAGAAAGTCAAGCCTCCCAAAATAATAACATTCGTTTTGTTCTTTCCACGTTCTTTTATTTTGTTGCGAGGTTATTCCGATCACCTAAGTTGTTTTTTTTTTTAATTTTATTAATCTTTAATAAAAATTAACATATAGTTATACATACATAATAATTTAAACCTTATATTTTTAAAATAAAATTAAATAAAAAATATTTTAAAAAACTAAGGTTAAATATTTAGAAATTTAAATTAAGTTCTTTTAACTTATTTATAAGTAATATATCAAACAATTAATTTAAGTAATCATTATTTATGTAATATTTTATATTACAATTATATTAAAAGGCGTCTTCAATATAATAAATTTTTCATCTTCATCGATGACTTTAATTAAGTTCTTTTAACTTATTTACAAGTAAAATATCAAACAATTCATTTAAGTAATGATTATTTATGTAATATTTTATAGTACAATTATATTAAAACGTGTTTTCAATGCAATAAAAATTTTATTTTTATGTTCATATATCTATGTGGTATGGACATAAAGATATAAAATTATTATCGAATGGTATTTGGCAGTTGCCTAGTTATTATCAGTGAGGTCGACTCCTCTTGTGTTTGCTCGTACTAGCGTCAATATTTGTAAATGATGTTCAATAAAAAAAATATAAAATTATAACATAAACAATATAAATTTTTAGTTTTAGTAGTTTTTTTTATATAGGATTTTCATAATCATTAAGTTTAATAGCAATCTTTTCCATATATAACACATACTTTTCAATTGAAATTTTAAGGTTTGTTAGAATGATCAAGACAATACTAAGGAGTGAGTATTAACTAGGAATTTTTTTTTTTTTTAAATTATGTTTGTGTTATTAATATAATATTATTTTTTGACTTCAAGTAAATACTTTTATTTTTTAATAATTTATTTATAAGTTTTTTTTACTGAATACTTTTTTTTATTGGTAAATAGGGGTTTTAAAAGGAACATGTAACCTTTTACAAAAATATGAGGGTAAATATGAGGGTTGGGAGAAGAGTTCCCAACTGAAATATAGTTGAAAAAATAGGCCTTCTGTGGGATGTTGGAAATAAACAACTTAAACTAAAAATCAAAATCTCGCATAGGAGCAATAGAGGAAGCCTTACCGGCTGAGAAGAGAATCCCTTGTAGGAGAAGTAGAGAAAACCTCATAGTTACACACAAATTTGAAAATAGTTTTTTCGCACAAGAGAAAAAACTCACAATTACACACAAAATTGAAAAGGGTTTTCCCACACAAGAGAAAACCTCTCAGTTTTAGAAGGCCCAAAGAAAAACATGAAGCAATATAGTAAAAGGTCATCCATAAATGAAATAGGACCATCCACAAATGAATGAGGACCATCCAAAAAAGAAATGGAACCACCCGTAAACCAAAACAAGACCATCCATAAAACAGCCCAGGGTCATCCGCAAAACAACACTAGACCATATGTAAAACCTCCCCAAAAAATAAAAATATATATTTAAAAGGTTTTCTTGCCTAGGTAAAAACACACTCTTTCGGAAGGCCCAAAACATAGAATACTCCATAGGACCTAATATTAGAAACACTAGCACCAAGTAGATCTGCAAAGATAGTCCACATAAGATCATCTGTAGGCCTAAAAATGGAATAACCAAAGGAGATCACTATAGGTCATGTGATCCCCCAACGAAGAAAGATGAAGCACATCCAAAAACAAAACCTAGTAAATCATTTTATAAACCCTTATATTTACATTTTTTCTTTTTGTTAGAGAAAAAGGGGTTGTACTTGGGTCCCCACCCTTGATAAATGATGTGAATCCAGCTGCAAGAGGTCAAAATAAAATACCTTCCGTTACATAAAAACTATGGTAAATAAAAATAATATGTAAAACCCTCCATTTACATAAAAATTGCAATAAATAGAAATAATCAGTAAAACCCTCCATTTATATAAAAACTATAGTACATAGAAATAAACCAGTAAATAATTTATTTTCGCATTCCTGGATTCACTTCCCTTTTACAATGCAATACCAAGGGAATATATATCCCCAAATAAACCCTAAAGCTTAAAACCCTAAAATTAAAAAAATTACTATTTTTGGCAAATTATTTTTTCATAAAAAAATATTTTTTTAGTAATTACCATTTTTGGAAAATTATATTTTGCGTCAAATAATTCTATTTTGAGTAATATAAAATTACTTTAAAACTTATTTTAAAAAAACCCTTTAAAAATAGGCTCTTGTATCATTCTCCTTTGGTTGAAAAGAACTCTGCTCCTGCGAGTTCCTTTGATCAAAATAATAATCGCTCTCTATAGAGTGTCACACATTTTCAAGTACTCAAATTACTAATCTTCTTTTGAGTTTTATATCTCAAACCTCGTGCAAGCACTACACAAAGTGCAAATTCTTCCCTCTAAGGTTTTTAATAAAAAAAGTCTTCTGTAAGCACTACACATAGTGCCAATTTATTTCTTTAATATTTTACAAACCTTTCACAAGCACTACACAAAGTGTCAATTCCTCATTCTAAGGTTTTATATAAAAAACCTCCTGCAGGCACTTACACAGAGTGTCAATTTCTTTCTCCAAGGTTTTACAAACCTTTTGAAAACACTACACAAAGTTCCAATCTCTTTCTCTAAGGCTATTACATAAAAAAACTTCTACAAGCACTTACACAAAGTGCCAATTTCTGTCTCCAAGCTTTTACAAACCTTCTACAAGCACTACACAAAGTGCCAATTTTTTTTTTGGAGCCTCTTTTCTCACCTCTCCTTTTTTCTTTTCTTTTCTTCTTTTTTCTCCTCCCAACAAGATCCAACCTAGATCTGATACCAAATGATGTGAATCCAACTACAAGAGGTCAAAACAAAATACCTCCCATTACATAAAAAATACGGTAAATGAAAATAATATGTAAAACCCTTTATTTAAATAAAAACTATAATAAATGAAAATAATCAATAAAACCCTTCATTCACATCAAAACTACAGTACATGGAAATAAACCAATAAATAATTTATTATCTCATTCTTGGATTCACTTCTCTTTTACGATGCAATACCAAGGGAATATATATCCCCAAAGAAACCCTAAAATAAAACTCTAAAACTTGAAGCCCTAAAAGAAGCCCTAAAAGAAAACCCTAATGCTTAAAACCTTAAAAATAAAAAAAATTACTATTTTTAGCAAATTATTTTTTCATAAAAAATTGTTTTTTTAGTAATTACCATTTTCAGCAAATTATATTTTGCATCAAATAATTCCATTTTGATTAATATAAAATTACTTTAAAACTTCTTTTTAAAAAACCCTCTAAAAATAGGCTCCTGCATAAATAAAACATGATTGTTTTCTTTAGATTTTGACATTTTTCAAAGAAATTCAATTCTCATCTCAATTGAGTTGTTATAGATTGATACTTATATAAATTTATTAGAAGTTTGAATTGTTGATTTTCATTTTTTGGAGCTTCTTTATTTTTCTTTGTAAATACAAATATTCCAGAATTTAACATCCTTCTTAAAATTTTCTTGGAGCAACCTCCACAATACCAAAACATCACCTCCATTGTATATGCACTACATTTTAGTAGATTAATATTTTAAAACTTTGTAATATCATAATTAATTTTGATGTAGGACCATTCATGTAGAAATCTGGAAGACAAATTACAAAACCATGTGGGAAGCTAGAAGACCGATCACCAAATGGTTGTAACTATTTTTGGAGTTTATTAAAATGAGGGATGACAAGAGGAGGGGAAGGAGAAAAAACTAAGGAAGAATCGATATGAATCCAATTGGGGAATCAACAAGAAGCTAGAGATGAAATATTAGCAGAAGGTTTAAAAACAAGAAAGGTTTTTATAAGAGGTATAGATTAGCTAAGAGAGAAGAGTTCTGAAGTTCTTTGAAAGAACAATATAGAGAACACATAAGAGAGAGTGATCACTATGCATGTTGAGTATAAAAATTGTAGACGTTGATGTATGCTATGACTATAAATATTGAATAAGACTAATTTAATACAAGTAAATATTCTATTTAATTTTGTGTGGTATGAGGAAGTCCATGGTTAAAGAATATTTGTTGTATATACTCAGTTGTTGTGTTTGAGCCTTGTAGATAAGAGTTACAAGTTATGGATGTGGTCATAAAGGGTCACCGACAAAGAGTGACATCATAGATATGTCCGACTTGACCTAGGAAGAAGTATAATTTTATTGTTTAAGAGGATTGTTGACATGAGTCTCGTATAGGGTTTTATTGCAAGCATACTATTTTAAGCTTACCATATGTTGTAGTGTGTCACCTCATAGTTTTCCCCTTTTTAAGTAGATAAGAGAATGAGGTTATAATTATCACATACTTGTTGACACCTACAACATTGATACATAGGGTGTCATTGATACAAGTATGAGTTTATGCTAGCTTGATAACTTGGAATTACCTTCCTAAGAGTTTAAGTATTTCATCATGAAGGTACCATCTTGTGAATTTTCATATTTATCCCTACCAACTTGCCACCCCTCATTATAATTTTATAACCTTGCTATCATGTTTAATTTATAATGTAGGAATATGCCAACCTAAAATACCACTCTTTTGCATCATATTATTATTGTCGACATTCCTATTAGATATCTGTATCATCTCGTAGGTTCTTGTCCAATGATTTTAATGTTATCATCATGAAACTTGTAACATTTTATCATCTTGAATACCACCACCTTGTGAATCTACACCCATTATTATCTTAAAGTTTTCCATCAATAGTGTATCAATAAAATATATCCTTCCTTTAGCATCATCATGTAACAATCCATCAGTGCTTGTTGTCCAGATATCTGAAGACTCTGAAGAACACAAGCTTATACTTAGAGGGGGGTGAACAATATAAGACCACTTTTTAATTTTCTTTCCCAATCAATATTATGCAATGTATTAATAGCAATATCAACAACAATAATCAAAGCAATGCACAAATCACCACACACAATAGAGACACCAATTTAACATGGTTCACCCAATGTGGGCTACTCCACGGAGAAAATATTTCACTAAAATTTTCTCAACAAATATCTTGGGAAACCTTTCCCTATTACAATGTTTATGGACCTCTATCCAAAGGAGACACCAATCCCCTAATCAAGTTCATGGATATCTATCCATAGAAGACACCAATCTCCTCTGCTCTAGATGGTGATCTTCTAGAAGAATTATTGCCTCCACTGCACTGGCTTATGGATCTCTATCCACTGAAGACTCCTACCCTCACTCAAAATACCTATCCTCACTACCCTAGCTAATGGACCTCTATCCACTAGATATTGTCATCCTCTATACTCTATCACCTCCAAAGCTTGCTCTCATCTCTATCTCAAATCTACACTAAACACAGTCCTTCGGTCTAGCACAAATCTGCTCAATATTTATCCTTTGATATGTGGTCTAGCACAAATCTACTCAATATCTACCCTCTGATCTACACTAAACATAGTCCTTCAGTCTAGCACAAATATTCTCAATATTTTTCTCTGGTATAGCACAAACCTATCCTCAAATCTGCACCAAACTCTATCCTCAAATCTATCCTCAAGCCTTAACACAAGGCTTGACCCAATCATAAATCAACTCTGCTAGATCTACCCCAAACCTTAACCCAAGGTTTGAACAAATCAATCAATCAACTCTGCTCTCAAGTCTTCTCAAAGACTTGTCTCAAATATGCCTTGTAAGCTTCCACAAAATATCACACTAATCTATCCACAAGTCCTCTCAAGAACTTGTCCAATCTGCTCAACAAGTCTTCACCAAGACTTACCTCAAATATGCTCAACAAGTCCTCACTAGAACTTGTCCAATCTCATAGAAACATATAGAGAATTGTTAGAGACTCAATATGCTTCACACTCACAAAAATGCTCAATCACTTTCAATCTCTTTCTTAAATCAATTTAGAATATAGAACAATTTGTTTCACAGAACTTGAACTATCACTTCAACACTTCCACTTGACTAGGCTCAATCAACTCCACTCAATCACTCACTCAATAAATCACTCCTTGCTTACAAACCCTATTTCAGGATAGTTCACAACTTCACATAACAATGATACTCATGTTCTTTCACAAACCCTAGTTCAAGCATATGAAATTTTAATCAATATTTCCAACAATGATTATAAAACAAGGTTTTTATCATCAACACTTACTCAAAAAAATCTTAACAATCAAACTCAACAATGCTTACCAAACAAACCTTTTCACTCCAACTTAGCATTCACAACATCCAATCCAACAATATTTTTCTCACAAGGAATATTTACCCATACCTTTTATTTTGATGGAGATATGTCTTCAAAACTTGTCTTAACCACAATCAAAATTTTCTTTACCAATGCTAGGGTTAGGTTACCACAACCTCTCTCAAGATCTCCACAAAAATAATTTTCTCAAAGATTATTTTTCATACAAAATAACAAATCCTTTTGTACACCTTATAATCTCCAAACTCACAATATTCAATTCAATAATATTTTTCTCATAACACTACACTTTAACAATGTGTATAGCCAAGTCCTTATACACCTTATAATCTCCAAATTTAAAACAATATTCAAAAACCCTAAATCTCAAATAATATAATAATTCACCTTACTACCTTATCACTCCTTAATCACTTTACAACATCAACCAAATTCCAGCAAGTAACTTCCTTCTTCACACAATAGTCAAACCCTCAAAATAAACATGCCCTTTTAATAATATCAAGACCTTAGGCAAATTAATTTTGACCAAAATAAATACCTCCTCATGCGTTGCCATGGGATTCGATCCCTGGTCGAATCAAGTGTGATGCCTTAGCCACGGCTCCCTAGCCACGTGAGCTACAAGCTCACATGGGAGTCAAATGCGCCAACTGCGCTTTGACTCTCCTTCGTGCACCAAGAGCCAAAAGGCTCTTCTCCATTGCCGCCAACGTAGACCTTGAAACATGTGCACACCTTGGATTCATCGCTGGGCCAATCGCTGAGGAGTTTGTCTTTTCATCTTTCACGCTTGGACTTCTGCAATTTTTGGGGCAACCAACCTTAGCTTATGCTCTTAAATTATTTCACTTCCATAGAGAGTTCGCATGCTAAATATTGTCCAAGACTTGCTTCGTTATGAGGCACAGACTATGGTATTTATACCATATGCCTCCCTCTCTCTCCCACATCGGTGGATGGGGGAAAATTAATGACGTCGGCCTTTATTCGATTTGCCACCATCTATCAAAAAGAACTTTGGTGCCAAGAATAATTTTAATTAAAATTTTAACCAAAAGGTTAAAATATTTTAATTAAAATTATTTAACCTTTGCCTCCTTTAATATTATTAAAACTTGCTCACTTTCTCTTTTCAAGGAGAATACTTGGTATTTCGAGAATAATAATAATTTAATTATAATTATTTTAAATTCAGAATGAATTTAAATATTATAATTAAATATTTAAATGTCCTTTGGGCCTTTTAAATATAATCTTCCTTAGGTTTTTAGAAAAACCTTTTGCCAATTTCACCTTAGCAAAATAACCTTATTATTTTCTTTCAACCACCATGGAACGAAAATATCTTTTCAACCTTTTTTCTTTTTCCTAAATATTGCTATCCTTCTTGCTTCTCTTATTGCTACTTTGGCCATATAATATTTGAATTAAATATTATATCCTTGCTTCTTATAAAATCAGCCATGAACCATTTTCTTGACATCTGCTTAGTATTCCTTTGACATCAATGACAAAAAATTCTGCTCATATTTCCAACAATCTCCCCCTTTGTCATTGATGGCAACCCATTTACCTTTTATCATTTCTTTTACCTCTTTCTGTTCTGCTTCCCTTGAGAAAATGCTCCCCCTGACTGAATGCTCTCCTTCTAACTCAAATCTCTCTCCCTTACTCAAATCTCTCCCCTTTGTCATCAATGGCAAAGGGTCACCTTTGGGGCTCAGGGCTAAGAATGAAACTCTTAGCTTAGCCCCTCCCCAACCTCCTCTTGAGGTGGTTAATTCTAGGGTGGGAGTATTTCTACTCCCAAAAAGCACTGATCTTTACCTTTGTCCACTTTCCTCCTTATCTGATCCTTTTGATTCCTTTGACCATTTCTGTTCTTGCTTGTCTCTGGAATTTCTGCTCTACACCACTTTGTTGTATGTCCATCATTATTGCACTTATAACACTTAATATTGTTATTCCTTGGAGGTGCAAATATCTTGGGATTTCTCCTGGTGAAGCCATATCTATTCCTATCATGAACCCTGCAATTCATTGCCTTGTGACCAAACTGATTACAAGAGTAGTAATACCCTTGAAAATTTTATCTATTTTTGAACCTTCCATATTCCTGTTTTCCATGTGTCCTGCATTGTGAAGCTTTGTGCCCAAACCTGTGACATGAGAAGCATCATCCATTGAAACTGCCTTGCCTTGACCTCATTGGTCTTTTAGTTTCTTTTACCCAATGCTGGTTCCTGTTCCATCTGTTCCTCATTTGTGCATTGTTACTTTCCTTGTTGAACTTTCTGTTGTCTAACTCATCCTAATAAGTCTCACTCTCTCTTACACTCTCTTCTTCTAAAGTTTCTTCTTCTTCAGAACTTGAGGTTGACTCCTCACCTTGTTTCTTTTGTACCTGTTCAAAACCAAGATCTATCTTGCTTGATGTAGGTTTTTGTGTCTTGATAATATTATCCAAATTATTTGAGCTTCTTCCAAACCTATGTAACCTATCCTTAGACTCTTTTACTTCCTTCCTTAGTGAAGCTACTTCATGCTCTAACCTTTCACATTCTAAGACCTTTGCTTCTAACTTATCTTTGAACTTTCTTTTCTTAGCCATTGACTTGTTTAGATCCTCTATAAGATTTCCTTTCTCTTCATCACATTCTTGAAATTGAAGCTTAAGTTGGGAGTTTTGCTTTCTTACCTTATTTAATGCATCAAGGGCATGAATAAGCTCTCCCTCAAGGTCAACTTCTCCTTCCTTTGATTCTTCCTCTATTTGTTTTCCTTTGAAAATATCTTTATTCTTTTCTGACTCATCTTTTATAGGATCACATCCTTCTTCTTCTAATGCCATTAGAATATTCTCTTCTGGTCCTTCAAGTGTATCTTCATATTCATCATCACTAAAACTGAAACCACTCTTTGTACAACTATCTTCAAGATGACCAAAGTTACCACATCTAAAACACTTGAGAATTATTGGTGACCTTTTCCTAACCACTTCTTTTTCTTTTTCCAGAAATAGAACTTCATATTTATCATTATCTTAGGAACTATCATCACTATTACTTGAGTACTTACTTGCCTTGTATGCATATAAACTCTTCTTATGTCTTTGGAAGAAATTCTTTCCTTGCTTGCCTTGTCCATCCTTACCTTTCTTTTGGTACTTGTATCTTTTTGTTTCCTTATTCTTATGATCCTATTTTTCTTCATCATTGCTATTTCTAGCTTCTTGACAATCAGTTGCATAGTGACCATACTTTCCACAATTGAAACATCTAACTGATTTTATACCTTTAAATTTTCTTGGATCCTTGTTCCTTTTGCCATAGTTTTCTTCTTCATCATTGGATGACTCATTGCTTGAATCTAACTTCTTACCTTTAGTCCTCTTAGTGGCTTTGAATGTTGCTTCTTTCTAGGGAGTAGGTTCCTCTTTTGTTCTCATCTCAAAAGCTATAATAATACCATGTAATTCATCCCTTGTCAAAATATCACTATCTTTTGATTCCTCTATAGCTGAAATATTTTCACTAAACCTTTTTGGGAGTGACCTTAGAATCTTATCACAAATATCATATTCTTGAACTTCAAGTCCAAGTCCTTGCATGGATTTAACAACCTCATCTACACGAAGTAGATAAGCACTAATGTTTTCCTCATCCTTCATTTTTAGGTCTTCATACATTCCCTTGAGATTTTGCAACTTTACCTTTTTGACCTTTTTATCCCCTTCATATATGCCTTTCAATTTATCCCAAATTTCCTTTGCTGATTTGTAGTGCATAACCTTTATAAACTCTATTTTATGCAAACCTCTCAAAATTGCATTCATTGCTTTTGAATTGTAATGATGTAGAATCTTACCATATTTATATGTAGGTGGAGTAGTTGGTGGTATGTATCCATTTTCAACTACTTCCCATATTTCATTTCCAAGTGCCATCAGATGAATCTTCATTCTCATACTCCAAAATACATAATCACTTCCATCAAACACTAGTGCTGAATTATATGAGGATCCACTCTTAGAATCCATTTGTGTTCTTGTAAGATTTTCCTTCAAGCTATTAAACTCTTTCGAAGGAACCCGCTCTGATACCAATTGAAGAACACAAAGCTTATACTAAGAGGGGGGTGAACAGTATAAGACCACTTTTTACTTTTCTTTCCCAATCAATATTATGCAATGTATCAATAGCAATATCAACAATAGTAATCAAAGCAATGCACAAATCACCACACACAATAGAGACACCAATTTAACGTGGTTCACCCAATGTGGGCTACTCCACGAAGAAAATATTTCACTAAAATTTTCTCAACAAATCTCTTGGGAAACCTTTCCCTATTACAATATTTATGGACCTCTATCCAAAGGAGACACCAATCCCCTAATCAAGTTCATGGATCTCTATCCACAGGAGACACTCCTTCTCCTCTTCTCTGGTTGGTGATCTTCTAGAAGAACTGTTGCCTCCACTGCACTGGCTTATGGATCTCTATCCACTAAAGACTCTTGCCCTCACTCAGAAGACCTATCCTCACTACCCTAGCTAATGGATCTCTATCCACTAGAGACTATCATCCTCTATACTCTGTCACCTCCAAAGCTAGCTCTCAAGCTCTATCTCAAATCTGCACTAAACATAGTCCTTTGGTCTAGCACAAATCTGCTCAATATCTATCCTCTAATCTACACCAAACATAGTCCTTCGATCTAGCACAAATCTTCTCAATATCTATCCTCTGATATGCACTAAATACAGTCCTTTAGTCTAACACAAATCTTCTCAATCTCTATCTCTGGTCTGGCACAAACTTGTCCTCAAATTTGCACCAAACTATCCTCAAATCTATCCTCAAGCCTTAACACAAGGCTTGACCCAATCATAAATCAACTATGCTAGATCTACCCCAAACCTTAACCCAAGGTTTGAACAAATCAATCAATCAACTCTGCTCTCAAGTCTTCTCAAAGACTTATCTCAAATATACCTTGTAAGCTTCCACAAAAGCTCACACTAATCTATCCACAAGTCCTCTCAAGAACTTGTCCAATCTACTCAACAATTCTTCACCAAGACTTACCTCAAATCTGCTCAACAAGTCCTCACTAGAACTTGTCCAATCTCATAGAAACATATAGAGAATTGTTAGAGACTCAATATGCTTCACACTCACAACAATGCTCAATCACTTTCAATATCTTTCTTAAATCAATTTAGAATATAGAACAATTTGTTTCACAAAACTTGAACTATCACTTCAACACTTCCACTTGACTAGGCTCAATCAACTCCACTCAATCACTCACTCAATAAAGCACTCCTTGCTTACAAACCCTAGTCCTTAGGATAGTTCACAACTTCACATAACAATGATACTCATGTTCTTTCACAAACCCTAGTTCAAGCATATGAAATCTTACTCAATATTTCCAACAATGCTTATCAAACAAGGTTTTTATCATCAACACTTACTCAGAAAAACCTTTAACAATCAAACTCAAAAATGCTTACCAAACAAACCTTTTCACTCCAACTTAGCATTCACAACATCCAATCCAACAATATTTTTCTCACAAGGAAGATTTACCCATACCTTTTATTTTGATGGAGATATGTCTTCAAAACCTGTCTTAACCACAATCAAAATTTTCTTTACCAATGCTAGGGTTATGTTACCACAACCTCTCTCAAGATCTCCACAAAAAAAAAATTATCAAAGATTATTTTTCATACAAAATAATAAATCCTTTTGTACACCTTATAATCTCCAAACTCACAATATTCAATTCAATAATATTTTTCTCATAACACTACACTTTAACAATGTGTATAGCCAAATCCTTATACACCTTATAATCTCCAAATTTAAAACAATATTCAAAAACCCTAAATCTCAAATAATATAATAATTCACCTTACTACCTTATCACTCCTTAATCACTTTACAACATCAACCAAATTCCAACAAGTAACTTCCTTCTTCACACAATAGTCAAACCCTCAAAATAAACATACCCTTTTAATAATATCAAGACCTTAGGCAAATTAATTTTGACCAAAATAAATACCTCCTCATGCGTTGCCATGGGATTCGATCCCTAGTCGAATCAAGTGCGGTGCCTTAGCCGTGACTTTATAGCCACGTGAGCTACAATATCACGTGGGAGTCAAATGCACCAATTGCACTTTGACTCTCCTTCATGCACCAAGAGCCAAAAGGCTCTTCTCCACCATCATCGGTGTAGATCTTGAAACACGTGCATGCCTTGGATTCGTCGTTGGGCCAATCATTGAGGAGTTTGTCTTTTTGTCTTTCACGCTTGGACTTCCACAATTTTTGGGGCAACCAACCTTAGCTTATGCTCTTAAATTATTTTGCTTCCATAGAGAGTTTGCATGCTAAATTATGTCCAAGACTTGCTTCGTTATGAGGCACAGGCTATGGTATTTATACCATATGCCTCCCTCTCTCTTCCACGTCAACGGATGGGGGAAAATTAATGACGTCGACCCTTATTCGATTTACCACCATCTATCAAAAATAACTTTGGTGCCAAGAATAATTTTAATTAAAATTTTAACCAAAAGGTTAAAATATTTTAATTAAAATTATTTAACCTTTGCCTCCTTTAATATTATTAAAACTTGCTCACTTGCTCTTTTCAAGGAGAATGCTTGGTATTTCGAGAATAATAATTTAATTATAATTATTTTAAATTCAGAATGAATTTAAATATTATAATTAAATATTTAAATGTCCTTTGGGCCTTTTAAATATAATCTTCCTTAGGTTTTTAGAAAAACCTTTTGCCAATTTCACCTTAGCAAAATAACCTTATTATTTTCTTTCAACCACCATGGAACGAAAATATTTTTTCAACCTTTTTCTTTTTCCCAAATATTACTATCCTTCTTGCTTCTCTTATTGTTGCTTCGGCCATATAATATTTGAATTAAATATTATATCCTTGCTTCTTAGAAAATCAGCCATGAACCATTTGCTTGACATCTGCTTAGTATTCCTTTGACATCAATGACAACAAATTCTGCTCATATTTCCAATAGACTCCTTGATGTCAATAAAATTATTGTCTAAAAAACAGCATGTTGTCTAGTTGATGTACCTTCAAAACTAGTGAACGGAGTCTATTGTCCATCCTTGGTTGTTTGAAGTTGGATGACTTAAGTACTCATCTAGTAGGTTAAAATAGAGCTTCCATCAAACAACAGAGTCACAATATGAAATAGACTGCCATCCATATTTTTTTGATCAAAAATAAAAATTGCCCCCCTTTTGGTACATCATTTTGGTATTAGAGTGAGATATTTTAGGGTTGATATGTACCAAAGGAATTATGACATAATGGAGAAAATAAAAACTGTGAGACCCTTAAGCTACGAATATAGTTGAAAGGCTAAGGAAAATCACTGCTTGATTAGATGCAGTTGAACTACCCAAAGGTGGGACATTCAAGTAGAATATGTACATGATAGTTAAGGTGAAGAAGTGGGTTAGAAAAAAGCTCATGATGAGGAGTGAGAGGAAGAACTAGAGGAAAAATTAATTCAAATAATTTCTAACATGGTTAAGAAGCCATATATAGAAACCCAATTATATAATGGAAGATTAAACCCTAAGGAAATTATTGATTGGATCATGGAGATGGAAATTATTTTAATTTTGAATTGATAAAAGATCCTAAACAGGTGAATTTTACCTATACAAAATTCAAGGGGCATTCATTCTTATGGTGGGACCTTGTGCAAAAAAAAGACATAAAAGGAAAAGAAAATATTAAGACATGGGAGAAAATTATTATGAAACTAAAGGTCAAATTCCTCTTGCTTGATTATCATTTTTGTCTCTTTAGGAGACTGTAGAACTTAAATTAAAAGGATGTAGATATAAAGGATTACATTGAGGAATTCTATAGGCTAACCATTCAGTTTAGTCGCATGGAAGATGATGCAAAGAAGGTTTTAAAGTACATAAATGGGTTGTGATTGTCCATACAAGATTATGTTAGCATGATGAGAATAAGGATGGTAGAAGAAACCTACCTGTATGCACTCAATGCAAAGGAAGAGGATGATCATCTCAAGAAAGGGAAAAATCAAATAATGGTGAAATATACAAAAGAAGGATAAGCTTGTACTTCTCAAAGTTATTTGCACCAAATTACCCAATGAAATGGTGAATAATAAAGAGGATGAGGTGGATTTGGTAGAGGAAGGAATAGATGATTCCTTGGAATGTGTTATATATATGGAGAAGCTATAATTCAAGAGTTGAAAGGAAGCTTGTAACCAAGTTGTACAAATAGATGAAGACAACATTATTTCATGAAAGCACATGGAGGAACCAAAAAAAGGACAATCTCTTATGATACAAAGGGTATTGTTGAAACTAGTAAAGGAGATATATGAACATGAGTAGAGAAAGAGCCTATTTATTATGATTTGTAAATCAAGGAGAACCCGTTGCAAGGTGATTATGGATAGTAAAAGTATGAATAATTTGGTATCTATAGATATGGTACAAGATATTGGGTTTAAGAAGATTGAATATCCAAATTTATATAGAGTCTTATGGTTGCAAAAAAGGATATCAAATTCTAGTAGTTTAACAATGTATGATGAACCTTCAAATCAATTATTACAAGGATGAGATATTATGTGATATTATATTTATAGATTCTTGTCATGTCTTATTGGGAAGGCCATGGCAGTTTGATAGAAAATCAATGCATGGAGATAGAGAGAACACCTACACTATTGATAATAATGATAAGAGGTACACATTAAGTTCATTAAAGGATAAATGAAAATGGATGGAAAACAATCCTATAATGTTCCTAAATACAAAGAAATAATTCTTAATGGCTTATGAGAACAAGATGAATGGAGAAAGTTATAAACCAAGTGCAAGAAAATGTAGACATGCGTAAGAGAATAAGAATGGGGAATAAGTACTTGAACTAGATCATTGATAGTAGTTGCAATGAAGATAACATTATAATGATTCCTACAACAAATAAGAGGAAATTAAAGGAGAAAATAAAGAGTAAAGAGATAGTGGTAGAATATGAATCTCATTAGGTCATTAATGGATATGAAAAAGGCCATGTTTCCATATTTAATAGTGATAATGGTACTTCAAGGTGTGGTGAAGGACCTTGTGATAGCAATGATAAAAATTAAAGTGGCAATAAGGATTTTGGGTGCTTTGAAAGGAACACCAAGGTATTGTATCTAAGTTGATGATAAGAATGGGGTATAATGATAATGTATTAGAAATATATGGGAAAGGTGTGAAAATATCCATAATATAAAATTAAGTCTAGGGAATGAAGGCCTTGGATATTTAGGTCCAAAAATAAGTACTGGGACTAAATTTATGGGAGGTGATAGTTGTATAGGAAATGAAGGTTCAATAATGGGTTGTTGTACTCAGTGTGTAATATTTAGATATGTTTCAACTAGGTGTTGAAACCTACAACTTTTTAAGAATTATGAAGGACATGATCACTTCAAAAGAAGGTGTTGGTACCATGTGGAAGTTTCCAACAAAGGGCATGTCGACTTTTGTTGGATGGATGTGATACAATGGGACAAGGTGAAATAAATGATGATTGCATTCTATAAGTGAAGGTTTGATCCTTAGACAAAGGCCAAGACAAGATAACAAAGTTGGCCTTGTGAAGACAACCAAGTTAAAATGGTAATGGCTTAGAAGTACAATTCATGTTCATGAGTTGCAACTCACCGAGTATTTTATCTTACATGATGAGTATGATGTAGGCACTCATGGAAAATTTCTTTTTACCCAATGAGTATGATTCAGGAGCATCCATGGAGGAATATTAAATACCAAATCATCAAGCCACATGATAAGTTGGAAGATAAACCATTAGATGATTGCAACTATTTTTGGAGTTTATAATAAGGGAGTTATAAAGGAAAAGAAAATTAGGGTAGATAATAATAGGGAAATAAGAGTAGGAGAAAGGAAGAATCAATAGGATGATGATTGAAAAATTAGTAAGAAGTTGAAGAAGAAATATTGATATAATGCTGAAGAAGAAGAGAGGATTTAGTAATAGGTATAGGTTAGTAGAGAGAGGGGCTTGAGTGTGAAAATATCTTCATAAGCATACTGTGGAGACTGTATAAGAAATAGCAATCATTTTTCATGTTGGATATGCAAATTATAAAAATGGATGTATGTTATGACTATAAACATTAAATACGATAAAATTAATGCCAATAAATGTTCTATATGATTTTTTCTACTATGAGGAAGTCCATAGTTAATGCATATTTGATGTATATTGTTATTTTTTGTGTTTAAGACTTGCAGGTAAGAGTTGTAGGTTATGGATGAGGTCATAAATGGACATCAACAAAGACTATCATCTCACATTTATCAATGTGACAAAGGAAGAACTACAATTTGGTTGTTTAAAATGATTGTCGATGTGATTCTCATGTAGGATGTTGTCAAAAATATTTTATTTCAATCTTGCTATATCTTGTAGTGTGTCATCTCGTGGTTTTTCCATCTTAACTAAAGAAGAGAATAAGGTTATCATCATCATGTACTTGCCAACTCACAATATTGGCACATATGGTTTCATTGATACATGTATGAAATTATGCTACATTGTTGATATGAAGTTGCCTTATTGAGAATTTGAAAGTATCATCATGAAGGTACCATATTTTTAGTTATCATTTTCATCCCTACCGAGTTGCCACCCCTCATTGTCATTTTGTGTCTTTGTCATCATGTTGAATTACCGATATAGAATATTCTCAACCTAATATGCCACCATCTTGCATCATTTTTCTGCTCTCAATATTTTTGTCATATGTCCTTATTGTCTTATAGGTTGTTGTCCAATAATTTTTATGTTGTTATCATGAATCTTGCAGCATTTGGTTATCTTGAATGTCATTGTCTTGTGAAACTACACCCATTGTTATCATAAAGTTTATCATCAGTTGTGTACCAACAAAAGATATCCTACTTTGATCATCGTCATGTAGTAATTTTTTAGATCTTGTTGTCCAATAATCTAAAGACTCCCTAACATCAATAAAATTATCATCTAAAAATATAATGTTGTTTAGTTGGTATGATGTCAAAATTGATGAATGGTTTTTGTCATATATCCTTGTCCATATGAAATTGGATAACTTGAATAACCATATAGGGTATGAAAAGAGATATTCCATCAAAGAAGATAATCACCATATAAAACAAATTACCATCCATATTCTGATGATAAAAAATAAAAATTGCCCTCCTTTTGTTGTATCACACTTTACAAGACCTGGACTATTATTTTCCTTCCTAAATCATAAGCACAACCACAAGAAATATAATAAATAGTTTAGTAGTCTTAAAAAATTGAAAGTTTCAATACATACTTTATCCCGTAATCGAACCACCAATCAACAACTCAAATAATCCATTTAGCCATGAAGTCCATCCGATGTCATCTTCTTCTATTTTAGTGTACAAAATTTGTGTTAGCATCATGAAATCATAGTTCACTTTACCAAATCTAGATTGTTAGTTTCCTCCAATGAATTGATCTATAAATGGATCTCGTAAAACATTTTGTAGTCCTATAGAAAATTATTTTAAATTTTCTCCTATCACATTTTTCTTGTCAACTTCAACTATACTTACTACTTCTAACCATGGAGAAGAGAATTTAACTTCACATTCCTCTATTAAAACCCTTCTATTGGATAACCTATCAACATATTTGTTCCTTTCCCTTAACATTTATGTAAAACTAATTTCTTCAAACCATGTAGGATGGTCATGTATTTCCACAGTTATCTCTTGTATGTTTGATGGATCCTTTGTTATCCTCAAAATTGAATGACTTTAATTAAGTTTTTAAAATTTATTTATATATAAATATAAAACAATTCTTCTAGGTAGTATTTTTTATGTAATTTTTTAAATATAATTACCATAAAATTTGTCTACAATGTAATAAAATTATCATATAATTGTTCATATATTTATGTTTTTTGGACATAAACATATAAACTTATAACCTAAACATTATAAAATTTTACTTTTAATATTTTTTTCTCTCTTCTTGATATAGGATTTCCATAATCGTTAAGCTTAGTAGCAGTGTGTGGAAGGTTGGTTAGTCTCAAGGAGCATGGAATACTGACCTTTACTGGGTGTAAGGCTTGCTTGAGGCTATATCATATGAATGAACCACAATTGTAGGTTGAGTTTTTTGGTGTAAGGCTAGGACAATTGAACCCCCCCATTTTTGACTTTGGTGTGCTTGTGGGTTTAGAAACCACAAGGATTGGGGTGGTTTTTTCCTCCTCTTTGTACTTTGGGAGTGAGCCTCTTTTCATATTCACTAGATCTTTCATAGTTCCACCTACATAATTAGTCTATTGTGTTGTGTGTTGGTGGTTTATGCTTCCAGTATCAAGGTTGTTATTTTGGGCAAGTTTTGATTTTGGTTTTAAATTTGAGCACCCCTTGAACTCAGTGTTTTGGGTAGGAATCTAGTGGTATGTTCCTTGGGTTCTTTTTTTGAGCAGACTCTTTAATTTTTATTCATGATTGAGCACCTTTGGTTCTAGATATCTACTTCCCATATTTGGTGGGAAGGTTTTTTTTTGAAATCACTATTGTAGGACGTGTTATTTCAATCAAAGGTCAATGTTTTTTGTTGTAGGGTTCCAGATGGACCAAATAATATTTTTTTTACCTTTTGATTCATATTGGAGTAGTCTACCCCCTAGTTTTGTTGCAGGTTTTCAATTCTTCTGGTGGGGGAGGGGTAAAACTTAAATTTGAATTTGATTCAAATTTAAGAAAGAACCTGACAGTGCATTAGGTTTTTCTCACCTTATAGGGATTCATATTCCAAATTTTGTAGGGTATGGTTGTGATCTCTCTACAATGTTGGGTAGAAGGATATTTGGTGGGACTTTCTAGCAAGCTTTTTATTGGTTTGGGGTTTGATCCTGCATACCTATTGTTGGGAGAATTTCTTGTTCTTGGTTTCTTGGTACCTACTGGTGGAGGCCAAAATTGCTAGAATCAAGATTCCTATTATGGGCAGGAAGGCCTACTTTTTATCTATGATTTAGACTTGAGAGTTCTTGGTATATGAGAAAAAAATTCAAAATTGAGTGCTCTTTTTGTTTTTATTTTTAAATTTGTATTGACATTGGTTAGCATTGTTGGTTGTAATGTTGGAGCCATCAGTCAATTCCCCTAATTCTTGAGGCAGCTAGTTCTTTAGCTTGGGTGGGAAGCTTCATTTCAATTTTATTTTTAAATCCTCTGAGTTAAGGTAGGAATGTTTTTTATTATGGATTCATGGGATCTAGCTCAAGTTGGTTTTTGGGTTCTCAAATATAGGATCAATTTATGTTGGATATAGGATCTAACTCTTAAAATTTAGTTGCTTTCAGTTCAGGTTGGGTAGGAGCCACCTGAGCTTTGTATATTTTATCTAAAGTTTGGTCTCCTTTTCCCTTGGGTGGGTCAGACCTTCTTGTGTTTCACCTTGGTTTCTCTTTGGATATTTTTATTGCTAGATATTAGGTTTGGGGACCCTTTCAAAACCCCTTCTACAAAAGGTTTGAGGACCCTTTCAAAACCCCTTCTTATACCTAATAAAAAAAATTATATACAACACATATTTTTCAATTGAACCTTTAAGGTTTGGTAGAATGAACAAGATAATATGAAGGAGTGATTACTAAGTAAGATTTTTCTTTTAAATTTTTAATGTTTGTATTATTAATATAACCTTATTTTCCATGTTTATGTAAATATTTTTATTTTTTAATAATTTATTCATCGATTTTTTCCTTTCCCACTCAATGCTTTTAGAAACCATAATCTTAACATTTTTTTCTTTTTTCTAGAGAAAAAAGTGTTTTACTTGTGTCCCCTACCCATAAAAAATCACAAATATCTTCTTTAGATCTTGAGAGTTTACAAATAAATTAAATTATCATCTCAATTGAGTCGTTATAGCTTGATACCAATATAATTTTCATGAAAATTTTGAATTCTTGATTTCTATTTTTTGGATCTTCTTCAATTTTATTTATAAATACAAATTATCATCCTTCTTCTTGATATTTTCCTAGAGCAGCTTTCACATGCAAAAAAACCACCTCAATTGTCTATACACTACATCTTAATAGATTAATATTTTCAAAACTTTGCATTATCATAGTCTGCTTTGATGTATGATCATCCAAGTAGGAAGGTAGAATACCAATAATCAAAATAAATGGGAAGTTGGAAGACTAACCATCATATTATTGTAAATATTTTTTAGTTATATAAATGGGGTTATAAATGAAAATAAGAGGAGTGAAAACAAGAGAAGGGTAAGGAGAGGAAAAGCAAGGATGAATCAGTTAGAGGTCAACTAGAAAATATGCAAGAGGTTGAAGAAGAAATATTGGCATAAGGTCAAAGAAGAGAGGATTTTGTAAGATGTTAGGTAAGAGGGAGGGGGTTTTTGTTGTGAAAATATCTCTACAATCATAGTTTAGACAATGCATAAGAGAAAATAATAATTGTGTCCATTGGATATACAAATTGTAAATATATATGTATGCTACAACAATAAATATTGAATAAGAGTAAGGTAAATCAATAAATATTCTATCTAATTTAATGTGCAATGAGGAAGTGCATTGTTGAAGAATATTTTTTGTATATGCCACATTATTATGTTTGAGCTTGCACTTTATGGGTGAGGTCATAAAGGTGCATTAATAAAGAGTGTCATCTCAGATGTGGTTGACTTGACATGGGAAGAAGTACAATCTATTTGTTTAAAAGGATTGCTAACATGAGTCTCATGTAGGATTTCATTGCAAAAATGTTATCTCAATATTTCCATATCCTGTAGTGTTTTTTATCATGGTTTTTCTATTTGAAGTGGGGAATAGAATGAGGTTATCATTGTCACATACTTGTTGACTCCCATAACATCAACACATAGGGTGTCATTCATACAAGAATGATATTATGCTATTTTTATTACATGGAGTTTCCTTCTTTAGAGTTAGAGAGTTTCATAATGAAGGCACTCTTATCAATTGTCATATTCATCCATATTGAATTGCCACCCCTCATTATCTTTTTATGAATTTTCCATGTCAAATTGCACAAATAGAAAGTTGCTAACCTAAGATGCCATTGTCTTGCAGGATTGTGTTGCTTTCAATATTGTCGTTAGATACCCTTTCCAAATTGTAGGTTTATGTCAAACTATTTTGATGTTGTTGTCACAAAACTTATAATATTTGGCCATCTTGAATACCACTTCCTTGTGAATATACACCCATTACTATATTAATTTTTTTATTGGTAGTGTATTGATATAATATATTCTATCTTGAGTGTCATCATGTAGCAATTTATAATAGATTGATATCCATTCATATAAAGAGTCTGATATCGATAAAACTAGCATATAAAAGATATCATGTCATTAGTTGGTGTGTTATTAGAACTAGTGAATGGAATTAGACATCTAGCCTTGTTCATATAAGTTAGCCAACATGAGTAGTCATCTAGTAAATTAAAATGGAGCAATAATCATTTGAGAGATTCACCATCTAAAATAAACTATTGTCCAATATTGTCGTTAGATACCCTTTCCATATTGTAGGTTTATGTCCAACTATTTTGATGTTGTTGTCACAAAACTTGTAATGTTTGGCCATATTGAATACCACTTCCTTGTGAACTACACCCATTACTATATTAAATTTTGTCATTGGTAGTGTGTCCTTAGAACATATCCTACCTTGAGTGTCATAATGTAGAAATTTATCATATATTTATCTCCATTCATCTAAAGACTCTCTGATATCGATAAAACTAGCATCTAAAATATATCTTGTCATTAGTTGGTGTGTTGTTAGAACTAGTGAATGGAATTAGACATCTAGCCTTGGTCGTATGAAGTTATCCAACTTGAGTAGTCATCTAGTAGATTAAAATGGAGAAATAATCAAATGAGAGAGTCACCATATAAAATAAACTATTGTCCATATTTTCTAATTGAAAATAACAATTACCCATTTTTGTTGCATAATTTTGGTATTAGACCGATAAGATATATAAGGATCGATACGTACCAAATGGATAATGGAACAATGGGAAAGAATATTGTGAGACCCTTGAGCCATGAATATATATGAAATACTCAAAGGAATCACTTCTTGATTAGATGCACTTAAAACTTCCCAAATGAGGGGCATTCAAGTACAATACAAGAGTGATAATGAAGGTGAAGATGTGAACCAAAAAGAAGATCATGATGAGAAGCAAGAAGAAGAACTAGAGGAAAGATTTATTTGGGTAAATTTTAACATGGGTAGGTAACCAAAGATAGTAACCCTATCATATCATGGAAGCTCAAACCCTTAGTAACTTATTTATTGGATTACAAATATGGAGAAATATTTTGATTTTGAATTGATAAAAGATCCCAAAAGGTGAATTTTATCTATACATAATGTAAGGGGCATGCATCCTTGTGGTTGGACAATTTCCAAATGAAAATACAAAGACAAGGAAAAAATATTAAGACTTAGAAGAAAACTATCATAAAATTTATGGCCATGTTCCTCTTATCCATTTGTTAATTGAGTATTTTGAGGAGATCATAGAACTTAAGAAAAAATGACCTAAGTGTGAAGGATTAAAATGAGGAATTCTAAAGTCTCACCATTCAAATCAATTGTATCGAAGCTAATAAGAAAAATATTTCAAAGTACATAATTGGTCTACAATTTTCCATACAAGATGAAGTTAACATAATGAAAATGAGGATGGTAGCTAGGAGCCTACTAGTATACCCTTAAGGTAGAGGAAACTTTTTTATGACGATAATATAATAATGCAAGAGGAAGAGGGTGATCCACTTGAGGAAGGGAAAATTCAAATAATAGTATAGGGAAACATACGCAAGAAGAAGAAGCTAGTAATTTTCAAAATGGTTTCCATCAAAGTACCCCAGGAAATGGTATAATGTAGCAATTTATCGTAGATTTATCTCCATTAATATAAAGACTCTGATATCGATAAAACTAGCATATAAAATATATCATGTCATTAGTTGTTGTGTTGTTAGAACTATTGAATGGAATTAGACATCTAGCCTTGGTCGTATGAAGTTAGCCAACTTGAGTAGTCATCTAGTAGATTAAAAGGGAGAAATAATAAAATGAGAGAGTCACCATCTAAAATAAACTATTGTCCATATTTGCTAATTGAAAATAAAAATTACCCATTTTTGTTGCATAATTTTGGTATTAGACCGATAATATATCTAAGGACTAATACGTACCAAATGGATAATGGAACAATGGGAAATAATATTGTGAGACCCTTGAGCCATGAATATACATGAAATACTCAAGGGAATCACTTCTTGATTAGATGCACTTAAAACTTCCCAAATTTTAACATCGGTAGGTAACCAAAGATAGTAACCCTATCATATCATGAAAGCTCAAACCCTTAGTAACTTATTTATTGGATTACAAATATGGAGAAATATTTTGATTTTGAATTGATAGAAGATCCCAAAAGGTGAATTTTATCTATACATAATGTAAGGGGCATGCATCCTTGTGGTTGGACAATTTCCGAATGAAAATACAAAGACAAGGAAAAAATATTAAGACTTAGAAGAAAATTATCATAAAATTTATGACTATATTCCTCTTATCCATTTGTTAATTGAGTATTTTGAGGAGATCATAGAACTTAAGAAAAAATGACCTGAGTGTGAAGGATTAAAATGAGGAATTCTATAGTCTCACCATTCAGATCAATTGTATGGAAGCTAATAAGAAAAATATTTCAAAGTACATAACTGGTCTACAATTGTCCATACAAGATGAAGTTAACATAATGAAAATGAGGATGGTAGCTGGGAGCCTACTAGTATACCCTTAAGGTAGAGGAGAATTTTTTATGATGATAATATAATAATGCAATAGGAAGAGGGTGATCCACTTGAGGAAGGGAAAAGTCAAATAATAGCATAGGGAAACATACACAAGAAGAAGAAGCTAGTAATTTTCAAAATGATTTCCATCAAAGTACCCTAGGAAAGGGTGAATCATCAAGATAATAAGGTTGATTTGGTATAGGAAGGGTTAGAGGGTTCCTTGAAAAGTGTTATAGATGTGGAGAAGCTATACATTGAGTATTTGAATTAGTGAATGGATTTTATCATCTAGCATTGGTAGTTTGAAGTTGGATGAATTGAATAGTCATATAGTTGATTAAAGGAGAACTACCATCAAAGGAGAGAATGATCTTATGAACCAAACTACTATTTATATTTTTTTGATCAAAAATAGAAATGTCTCCCCTTTCACTGCATCATGATTTACCAAAATTGGATAATTATTTTCCTTCCTAAAGCATAAATGCAACCACAAGAACTATAGTAAATGGTTTAGTAGTATCAAAAAATTGAAGTTTCTAATCCATAATCCAACCAAAAATTGATAACTCAAATAATCTATTTAGCCATAAGTTGCATCCAATGTCATCTTCTTCTCCTTTAACATAATTTTTTTTACTCGCTTCTTGAAATCATAGTTTGATTTACTAAATCTAGACTATTAGTTTCCTCCAATGCATTGATTTATAAATTGATCCCATAAAATATTTTATAGTCCTGTAGAACATTATTTTAAATTTGCTCCTATCAAAAATTTATTATCAACTTTAGCTATACTTACTACTTCCTCTAACCATGGAGAAGAGAATTTAACTTCACAATATTATATTAAAACCCCTCTATTGGCTAGCCTATCTATACATTTTATTCCTTCCCTTAACATATGTATAAACCTAACTTCTTCAAACTATGTAGCATAGTCTTGTATTTCCCTAGTGATCTCTTTTATGTTCCATGGAGCCTTTTCTTTCCTCAAAATTGTATTTATTACTATTAGTGAATCATCTTCCTTCAATACTCTGTTCCACTTCATTTTTTAGCATATTTTTAATCCTTGCAATTTTCCCAAGCTTCAACTTCATTATTTGTCTTAAATCCACTACTAAAAGTGTAATGTGACAAAACCTCATCCCTATAATTTTTTACTATTTCTCCTCTTGTTGTCCCTAGATTTGCTTTAGATGCTCTATAAAAAATCAATTTGACCAAAATTTCATTAAGTGTTGCTCCTATTTCTACTCCTTTGTTAAAGTTACAACATGATACTAATTAATTTTCATGCAATTGGGAACATCAATAGGATAATGAGATTGTTGTGGAAGAGTCCAATCAGCCTCAATTTATTTAAGAGCATTCTACACACGAGGACCAACTCTAAAATTCTAACATTATTCAAAAAGTGCAAACTTTGAGAATAAGTTAGTGCAAAAGGAGTGCACCAATCATATTTGGTTATGATAAATACAATAAATTTGCATTATCTTCCACAAGTGATGAGCCTATAGGTGTTAAATATTCTCTCACTAGTGATTAAGTAATTCATTTGCAGAAATATATGGAAGGAGAAATGTAGTCACTAGAAAATAAATTATACTTCGGACTTGCAAGTCTTGCCTAAGGGTAGAAATGTAGTTAGTTATAAATTGTTGTTTAAAAGGAAATACAATACTAATGGCTGAATTGAGATATATAAGGCTAGGTTAGTAGCAAAAATGATACTCTCAATTCAAAGGGCTTGAATTTGAAGAAATATTTTCTCCCATGGAAAATATTACATCTATTAAATTACTCTTTACATTGGCTACTATAGATGACTAGGAAATTGAGCAAATGGATGTGAATACAACTTCTCTTCATGGAGATATCAATGAATACATTTACACAAAGCAACTTAATTGGTTTTGAAGTAAGTGGGATAAATATTGTATGCAAGTTGAGAAAGTCATTTTATGGGTTAAAGAAATCCCTAAGGTAGTGGTATAAAAGTTTTGATACCTTTGTGATTGGATTTGGTTTTTTTAGAAGTGATTTTGATCATTGTATCTATCTCAAGTGTGAAGGTGATAAATTTCTAATTCTGGTGTTATATGTAGATGACATTCTTCTTTTTAGCAATTCAAAGGATATTTTGAAGAACACCAAGTCTCAGTTGTTAGGAGAATTTGACATGAAACACCTTGGACCATTACACTATTTCTTGGGAATTGAAGTGAAGAGAAATCATGGTGATAAGATGATGTGGATTAGATAAAATATATACATTGTAGATTAAAGAACACAATCTTATACTGAGAGTGGGGTGAACAGTATAATATAAAAGTTTTTACTTTTCAATCCAAATGATAGAAGCATTAATATCAATTGCAATAATGAAAAAATGCAAAAATCACCATACACATAAGAGACACAAATTTAACATGGTTCACCTAGTGTGGGCTACATCCATGGATAAATATTGCTCTATAAATTTCTCAAAAAAATTTGTAGGGACCAATCCACAAGAGACACCAAACCCCTATTAAGATATTTGTGGACACCAATTCATAGGAGATAATAATCCCCTCTCAAGTTCGTGGATACCACTCCACAAGAGACACCAATCCCATATTCTCTAGATTTGTGGACAACACTCCATTATGTTCTAGTTTTGTAGAAACCATTCCACAGGAGGCACCAATACCCTCTGCTCTAGTTTTTGGATACCACTCCACTATGTTCAGGTTTTTTGGATACCACTCCACTCTATTATAGTTTTTTGGACACCACTCCACTCTGTTCTAGTTTTTTGGACACCAATCAACTCTGTTCTGGTTTTGTGGAAACCACTCCACTCTATTTTGGTTTTGTGGATACCACTTCACTCTGTTTTTGTTCTATAGAAACCACTCCACTCTATTATAGATCTATGGAAACCACTCCACTCTATTCTAGTTTTTTAGACAACACTCCAATCTATTATAGTTATGTGGACACCACTCCATCCTATTTTTATTTTTTGGACACCACTCCATAGGATATACCAATCCCCTATGCTCTGGTTTAAACTCTGATCAATTCTTCTCTCAAATTTTCTCTATAATTTTTCTCAAACCTTCTCATAAAACCTGCTCAAATATACTCACAAAACCCTACTCAAATATACTCTAGATACTACTCAAATATAATCCAAACAATGCTCATCTATTCCCAAATCTTTCATACAAAACAATGCTCATCTATTCCCAAATATTGAATACAAAATAATTCTCATCTATTTCCAAATATTGCATACAAAACAATGCTCATATATTACAAAATCTTACAACAACAAAAATGCTCATCTATTCCCAAATCTTGCATACAAAAAAATTCTCATCTATTCTCAAATATTACATAATGATGTCATAAAGTTCTTCACCTATTCTTCAATGTGTTTTCCTCAACTAAATCAATTCAAACATATTCTACCCATAATTATTTTATCTTCATGAACATATAGAGAATTATATGCACTAACAAATGCCCAATATGTTCTTCACATTCATTAAGTCTGTTGCTTTCACATGTCTCACATTTATTACATCAAAAGGTAGCTTTAGTCTAGCACTTGATAATTGACCTGATATTTGTTGATTTTTAAATTTCCTTCAAAACCAATCACAGTGTAAAAATATGTCCTTTTCATCTACTCCCAAAATCAATCATGAACAATGTACAAATTTGTTCTCAAATTTGATCTATAACCCTTGCATATTTATTTCCAATTTCAAGCAAAAATAATGCACATCCAATAATTCCTTATACCTCCCACTATATGATAAAATATTTTCTTCAAATTGATTAAGCCATTTTGATAAAGAAATTAAATCACCAGACCTCTAAATCTACCTCAATGATGATGATGAGATTTTTGCATGATCTTTCCAAACCAGTCTTAACAAAATGATTTTTCTTTTTTTTGTGCCTTCAAAAATTGGTTAGAAATTCTCTTTTTATTTTCTTGATTAGATATGAAATCAATAATCTAAAAATTCTTATAAAAGGGATGCACAATAAAGCTTTAAAAATAACTCCTTATATCTTCATGTTTGAAACTCACAAAAATAAATATTTATTAACAACAAAAACTCATATATTTTCTTTTATAACATGCAAAACACACCTTTTAAAATATCAATCTTATAACTTATAACTCCCTCACACAACATGCAAAACATAATTTAAAATTAACCACAATACACCTTTTATCTCCTTTTTCTAACATGCAAAAATATAATTTTCAAATAACCACAATCCACCTTATATCTCCCACTTAAATTTAACCTTTAATAAAAAAATGATCTACCTTTGCATAGCAGTTAATAGAAGCTTTCACAAGTGCTCATGACCATATGTGCTACCATAGTTGGTGAAAAAAAGGGGCATCCAAATATTTATCTGTGTTCTTGCGCTCTCTCAACAACAAAACCTCAAAAAAGGTAGCATCAATCAGATTCAACCTCTTGACCTCCTTCTTAGCAGTGCTCCACGCAAAGCCACACAATCGGCTAGGCTACCCAAACAAATGAAAATAAAAGAGTTTGATGTAATATTTGTTTGTGTCTTTTCACCCCTTTAAAAGAAAAACTTTCAACAAAATGGTGTCAACCAAATTCGTCCCTACAATCTCATAGTGCTCCACATAAAGCTCGACAACCAGCTAGGCTATCCTAACTAGTGCAAAAAAGGGGTGTGATATCATCTTTAACCTTATATTTCACTTGCTCCTACTTTTTTTTGCTCCTCTCCTTTGGCTACCATTCGCACTCCATGATGGATTTAGTCGATTTCCATTGCATCTCCAAAGGTGAGTTATCACCATATATTTTATATGCTTCCTAATGTTGTTTGATTCTTGTCCTTGTCAACTCAAAATTTTTTCTTTCAAAATTTATAATCGTTCGCACCTTTTTATATTTTCAAATTATTTATATTATAATATTTTTAATATTATAATTTAAATATTATAATAAAACCTTTGTCACTCTCTTGAAATATTTAAATCTTTTTGTCCCAAGCAAATTTTAAACCTTTGTCCTTTTATTTATAATTTTTAAATTTAATATTTAAATATTATAATCCTTATCATAAAAGATAGTTGCCTTGCTTTGAGATTTACCATGCCTTGAATAATTGTCCTTTGTTTGCTATTCACCAAATCTATTTTTGAAACCATTGATATATTTTCCAACCTTAAAAACTTCTCACCCTTGAATATATTTTGGCTTTTAATGCCATACACCTTTGACATCAATGACAACTCAATATTTACAACAATCTCCCACTTTGTCATTCATGGAAACCCTAAAAAAAAATTATTTTACTGCAATTGGATTTACTATCTACTCTCCCTTCCTAAAAACTCCTCCCCTTTGAAATCAATGGCAAAAGGGTTCCTTGGGACTAAAAATAAGACACTTAACACAACCCCCTCACCACCTCATTTTATTAAGGTGATAAATTATGGTATGGGAGTGAAACTCCAAATTACTGTGCTCCTCTTCTTGTTTTATTTTCTTTCTCCAAACTTTGGATATCATACCTCTTTGAACATTTTGAGCATCCTTTTTCTTTCCTATATTTGGAAGTTCTGGAAACACTATTCTACACCATCTATTTGTATGCCTAAAATTATTATATTTGTAACATATGATGTTGTAGTCCATAGGAGGTGCAAATGGATTGAAATTCCTCTTGGTAAAGCCAAAATTATCCATGGCATGGATCCTACAATTTATAGATTTATGAAAAAAATGGTTACATGAGAAACAATGACCATGGAAAAATTTTTAAAACTTGTTTGATTACCTTGGAGGATATTGATGCATGGTTCTCTCATTATTTTTACTATGATGACTGTTGTTCCTTTATGGTGCATTATATTCTTATTCATTGATGCTTTCACTTCTCAACATATTAGAATAGGTCTTAGGCTCTTCTTCAATTTTGTTTGATGCCTCTTTTCCTTTTGATCTTGGCTCCCCCTTTTGTTTCTCTTGACCTTCTTCAAAGCCAAGTCCATTCTCGATAAAAGAAGATCTCTGTGCTTTGATAATTTCATCTAATTTTTTTGAGCTTTTCCTAAACTGATATATTTTATCATTAAATGTTTCAAGTCCTTTCCTTAGAATGAAAACTTCATGTTCTAGTATTTTACACTCTATTTCTTTTACCTTTAACTATTTAACCATACCTTCCTCAATTCTCCTTGCCTCTTCAACATTTTCTTTTAATTTGGTGAGATCTTATAGAAGCTTTACCTTTGTTTTCTCATCCTCTTGTACATGATCCTTCAATGTTGAGTTCTTATTTATAACCCTCTTCATCTCTTCAAGAGAAACAATAAGTTCCTCTTCTATGTCAATTTTGGCTTCTTCTTCATCTTCTGAATCTTTCTCTTCTTCTTCATCTTCAATAATAGGATCGTCTTCTTTCTCTTCTATGGCAAAAAATAAGATTTTTTCTCTTTCACTATTAGAGAGGTTTTCATCACTGTTGTTGGAAGCATTGCTTACTTCTTAAACATAAAAACTCTTCTTGTGTCTTTGAAATATCTTCTTCTCATTCTTGCCTTGACCGTGCCTATTTTTTTTTCATGTTAAAATTTTCTTTCTTTATTTTTCTTGTGTTCTTTTTCTTCTTCACTGCTACTAATTTTAGCTTGTGGAAAATTGGATGCATAGTGACCAAATTTACCACAATTAAAAAATTTCACAGAATCTATATATTTGTGTTTTCTTGGACCCTTCTTGTACCTTCACATAAAGATAGCTTCTTCTTCATTACTTAATTCTTCACTTGATTCTGGTTCTTTATTATTTTCCTTCTTTGAAACTTTGAATGCTACATATTGTTTGGATGTTTGATCTTTTCAGGTCCTCATCTCATAGGCTATGAGAATTCCATGTATCTCATTCATGCTCAAAGTTTTGAGATCCTTCATTTCTTCAATTGCTGAAACATTTCCATCAAACCTCACAGGAAGTGACCTCAAGATTTTCTTAAAGATCTTAGAGTCCTCAATAATTTCTCCAAGTCCATGAATGGTGTTGAAAAAATCATCAACACGAAGTAGATACCTAGCAATATATTTCTCATATTTCATCTTCAAGTCTTCAAACTTCCTCCTATGGGTTTGGAGTTTTGCCATATTAACCTTGTTGTCTCCTTTATATTTTCTCTATAACTTGTCCCATATTTCTTTTTTTTCATCCTTATACTCTAGAAACCATAGTTAGTCCCATCAAACAATGGAGCCATTCATATTCTTGTAAGATATGCATTCAAGTTGTTATGATTTCACGAAGGAAACTACTCTGATACTAATTGAAGAACACAAGCTTATACTGAGAGGGGGGTGAAAAGTATAAGATAAAATTTTTTACTTTTCAATCTAAATGATAGCATCAATAATATCAATTGCAATAATGAAACAATGCACAAATCACCACACACATAAGAGACACAAATTTAACATGGTTCACCCAATGTGGGCTACATCCATGGAGAAATATTGCTCTATAAATTTCTCAAAAAATTATGTGGGAATCAACCCATAGGAGACACCAATACCCTAATACAATTTTCATGGACACCAATCCATAGGAGATACCAATCCCCTCTCAATTTCATGGACACCACTCCACAAGAGACACTAATCCCCTTTTCTCTAGTTTTGTGGACACCACTCCACAAGAGACACCAATACCCTCTGCTCTGGTTCTCTGGACACCACTCCACTCTATTTTGGTTTTATAGACACCACTCCACTCTTTCTAGTCCCTGTGGATATCACTCCACTCTATTCTAGTTCTTTGGATACCACTCCACTCAGTTCTAGTTTTGTGGATACCACTCTACTTTGTTCTAGTTATGTGGATACTACTTCACTATGTTATGGTTCTATGGACACCACTCCATCCTATTATAGTTCTATGAACACCACTCCACTCTATTATAGTTTATAGATATCACTCCACTCTATTCTGGTTTTGTTGACACCACTCCATAGGAGACACCAATCCCCTCTACTCTAGTTTAAACTCTGCTTAAGTCTTCTCTCAAATATTCTCTATAATTCTGCTCAAATATACTCATAAAAATTTCTCAAATATTCTCACAAAATCCTTCTCTAATCTACTCTATATACTTCTCAAAAATGATCTAAACAATGCTCATCTATTCCCAAATATTGCATACAAAACAATGCTCATCTATTCCCAAATATTGCATACAAAACAATGCTTATCTATTCCTAAATATTTTATACAAAATAATGTTCATCTATTACCAAATATTGCATACAAAACAATGCTCATCTATTCCCAAATATTACATACAAAATAATGCTCATCTATTCCTAAATCTTGCATGCATACAATGCTCATATATTCCCAAATATTGCATAGAAAACAATGCTCATCTATTCACAAATATTGCATAATTATATCATCAATTTCTTCACCTATTATTCAATGTGCTTCCTCAACCAAAGCAATTCAGATATATTCTACCCAAAATTATTTTTTCATGAACATATAGAGAATGATATGCACTAACAAATGCCCAATATGTTCTTCATATTCTTTACGTCTGTTGCTTTCACATGTCCCACATTTATTACATAAAAAGGTAGATTTAGTATAGCACTTGATAACTTACCTTGTAATTATTGATTTACACCTTTCCTTCAAAACTAATCATAGCGTACAAATCTATCCATTTCATCTACTCCCAAAATAAATTATGAACAATATGCAAATTTTTTCTCAAATATAATCTATAACCCTTGCATATTTATTTCCAATTTTAAGCAAAAAAATGCACATCCAATAATTCCTTATACCTCCCGCTATATGAAAAAATATTTTCTTCAAAATGATTAAGCCATTTTGATAAAGGAATTAAATCACCATACCTCTAAATCTGCCTCAATGATTATGATGAGCTTTTTGCATGATCTTTCCAAACCAGTATTAACAAAATGATTTTTCTTTTGTTTGTGCCTTCAAAAATTGCTTAGAAATTCTCTTTTTATTTTCTTGATTAGATATCAAATCAATCATTTAAAAATACTTATAAAAGGGATGCACAATAAAGCTTTAAAAATAACTCCTTATATATCCCTTTTTGAAACTCATGAAAATAAATCTTTATTAACAACAAAAACTCATATATATTCTTTTATAACATGCAAAATACACCTTTTAAAAATATCAATCTTATACCTTATAACTCCCTCACACAGCATGCAAAACACAATTTAAAATTAACCACAATACACCTTATATCTCCTTTTTCCAACATGCAAAAATACAATTTTCAAATAACCACAATCCACCTTATATCTCCCACTTAAATTTAAACTTTAATAAAAAATTAAATACCTTTGCATAATCGGGAATCGAACCCCTATCCTCTAGAAGCGCAACACTTTCATAAGTGCTCATGACTAGTTGTGCTACCACAGCAGGTGAAACAAAAAGGGGCACCAAAATATTTATTTGTGTTCTTACACTCTCAACAACAAAACCTCAACAAAAGTGATATTGATTAGATTTGACCTCCTAACCTCCTTCTTAGCAGCGCTCCACACAAAGCCACACAATCGGTTGGTCTACCTTAGCAAGTGAAAACCAAATAGTGTGATGTAATATTTGTTCGTGTCTTTTCACTCCTTCAAGAGTAAAACTTTCAACAAAACGATGTCGACCAGATTCGACCCTACAACCTCGTGCATAACACACTCCATGCAAAGGTCAACAACGAGATAGGCTATCCTAGATGGTGACAACAAAGGGTCACGATATCATCTTTAACATTATCTTTCACTTCCTCCTATTTTTTGCTACTCCTCTCCTTTGGCTACTGCTAGCACTCCATGATAGATTTAATCGATTTCCATTGCATCTCCAAAGGTGAATTATCACCATATATTTATATGCTTCCTAATGTTACTTGATTTTTGTCCTAGTCAACTCAAACCTTTTTCTTTAAAACTTTATAATCATTGGTGCCTTTTTTCTTTTTCAAATTCTTTACATTATAATATTTTGAATCTTATGATTTAAATATTATAATAAAACCTTTGTCCCTCTCTTGAAATATTTAAATTTTTTTGTCCCAAGCAACTTTTAAACCTTTGTCCTTTTATTTATAATATTTAAATTTAATATTTAAATATTATAATCCTTTGCTTAAAAGATAGTTGCCTTGCTTTGAGATATACCTTACCTTGAATAATTATCCATTGTTTGCTATTCACCAAATATATTTTTGACACCATTGATATATTGTCCAACCTTATAAAATTCTCACCCTTGAAGAATATTTCTACTTTGAATACCATGCACCTTTGACATCAATGACAACCCAGTATTTCCAACATAGAATTGCTTAATCTTTTCATAATGGACCAATGCACTCCTATACCTAAATATTTCTAGGTTGGAGTCGCATTGTCAAAATATGTGTTCAAAGGATGATGATGAGAAGAGTGTCATGGACAAAGTTCCCTATGCAAGTGCACATGGTAAACTAATATATGTAATTATGTGTACAAGACCAAATATTGCTCATGAAGTTGGAGTTGTGAGTAGATTTATGTCTAATATTGGTAGACAAAATTGGGTTGTAGTGAAGAGAATTTTTAGGTATTTGAAAGACATTAGTGATTTTACACTCTATTATGATGGAAATGAAAATAATCAGTTACAAGGTTTTGTATATTTTTATTATGGTGGAGATTTAGATACCTCTAAATCTACTAGTTCATATGTGTTCACCCTATTTGGAGAAGTCATGAGTTGTAGAATTAAAAAGTAGTAAATGGTAGTTCAATCAACTGCTAAAGCTAAATATATTGCTATTATAAAAGCATCCAAGGAGGTAGCCTCGTTACGTGTAGTGTGTAGAGGCATTATTTTTCAACAAATATCCATTACTTGTGGTGTGACAATCAAAGTGGAATTGAATTGACCATGAATCCTAAATTTAACTCTCATACTAAGCACATTCAAGTAAAATTTTATTATATGAGAGAGATGCTGAAATCTAGAGAAGTTGAATTTTAGAAGATTGGTACATGTGATAATGAAATAGATGCATTGAGAAATCCATTGGATAGTAAGACATACATTTGATATAGGTATCTATGGGATTTCTCCCATTTTTATTAGTAACCCTAAATAATAAGGAATTGAAAGCACGAGGATACGGAAGCAAAAAGGAAACACCAAGTGCGATGCAAGCAAAGCCAAAGATGACGCTAAATCCTATGAATTGAAAATGCATGAAAGGAGAGAAACATAAACGAATCGAAACCAGATAGAAAGCAAATATGGAATACAACCCTTTTTATTAATTTGCTTTAAATCTCGGTTACAACACGTCTCCTCCCTTTTCAGGGGCTAGGAGCGTTAAATAAGGTTTCGTTACACCATGGGTGGTATGCCTTCTTTCGCGTGCCCACATGTAAAATGGGCGGACCAAACATTGTCGCCGCTTGCATGAAAGGGTCTTTGATTCTTTGCTGCTCCTCCGGTGTCGAGATCCTACGTTCAAGGAAACAGAAAACAATCAGTAGCACCTACGGATGAAATGAAACATGCAATCCCCAAGCCTAAGATTAGTGCATGCAAAAAATAAATAAAACGACAACTAGAATAGATCAAAATGAGCTAAAAACTTGACAGAGGCATGAAAACATCACCGGGAAGGCACTGCAAAAAGAACAGTCGAAAAATTCGCCACGGATTTCTAATCGCTCCGGGGTGGGACGATTAGACCTGCAACAAAACGTCAGAAAGCACTGTCCCAAATGTCCCATCCGAGAGGCTCCAAATCACCTGCAAAGTTGGGGGTTAGGTAAAATGGGGTATTTTGGAAAGACCCAGAAGGTCATATTTTGCCAATTCGGCCTCTATCACCGAGAATTTGATGATGCTACCTGCATGTTAGCGAAAGCGAGAAATAACAAAAACATGATCAAAACTGCTCAGAATTACATGAAATTTGAATGCAAGCCTATCTAAGCAACCTAGAATAAAATGCAAAAAGAACAGAACTGAAATCTGCTACAGATTTCTAATCGCTCCGGGGTGGGGCGATTAGGACTATAGCAATGCAGGGGGCACCCGGGGCAGGACGCCCACCGTTTGGGGCCCGATTTCGGCACCAATCCACTTGGGATGGGTCCAAAACCTCTTGTGGGGTGTTGTCGACAAATTTGGGTGGGATACTGTGGCCAAATGTCGGGTTTGGGGTCCGGATTGCGCTTCCAATAACCACCCAATGACCTCCCTTCCAAAAGAGAGATCAAGGATGTGAAAGGCACAATCAAAAGTGAGTATGCAAAATGGCAACACTTCGTTGCTCAAAATGCTCCTTCTTTGTATATTTTTGGGGTGAGAAGACTCACCATTTTATAGACCTGACGGTCTCTATGTATGAGCATGCAGAGGCGCCACTTGGCAATCATGCCTTTCCAAGGGGGAGAAGATTCCTCCCTGTCGGGGTCAAACCTGCTATTCGCCCCACCTAGGAGCGAATACTACTAATCGTCCTAGGGTGGGACGAATACCAGTTTGTAATCATCCCAGGGTGGAACGAGTAAGGAGCAGAGTGCCTGAAAGGTGCCAAATTGACCTCTGACCTTCCAAAACTACTATGAGAGTGGTTAGGACCACTGTTTAACCTCTAGGGGCTGCCCTGGGGGCTGTGTGTGTCAACTCGATCAGTGTTTGCAGTCACATAATCGGATTGGTGTTGTTTTGGTGTCTATAGATGCCCCTTTTTGGGATGCGCTGTGCGTGGCGCAGTGCTGAGCAAAAATAGATAACCAAAGCACTAATGATTAGGGTTTCTCAGTAACCTAACCAAATTTTGATGCCCCAAGTATGGAAAGGGCATGCATTCTTGAATCCTTGCTTTTGACGAGCTAAGGAACTCAATTCAAGTGTTAACCTTTTTCGGTGAGGTGTTACTTGATCTTGGACATTGATCAGTCATGAATAGGCAAAGGGCGCAACCTTTTGTCTATGGGAACCTTGAGTTCATGATTCATGAATGCCAAGTGTTTGATCAGCTTGTGATTATTGCTTGTTTGCTGCCCCAAGCAGGGGCGTGATTGTCTTTGTCAATGATTCTTCGAATGCATGCCATTTCCTTAATTGGGTGTGTATTTGTTGATTGGTGACTAAGTGTGACTACCCCCTCAAGCGACGAATCGATGAGGGAATGACCTACATGAGAAAAGCGACGAGTCGCTTGACCCAAGATGACTTGTGTAAGGGTGCCTTTCAGTTGTTTATCTTTGGATGTGTGTGCAGTTTCCCAACATTTAGACCTATTTTTGGGTGGGTGTTAACCCTTTTGGTGATGCTGTTTGGGGTTGAAATTCTCGACAATCCGTCCTCCCGTGGAGCGGTCCGGCTATGGTAGCCTTCTTAGGGAGTAGGATAGTGAGGATTTGTGACCCCGACATCTGTTTTGCATGCCAAGAAGCAGAGGCGCAAAGGCGCCTTGTTCGGAAATGTTATTGCTATTTTTGGGTGGGTTTGGACCCTTTTTGGGATGTCGTTTGGGGATGAAATTCTCGAAAATCCGTCCTCCCGTGGAGCGGTCCAGCTATGGTAGCCTTCTTAGGGAGTAGGATAGTGAGGATTTGTGACCCCGACGTCTATTTTGCATGCCCGAAATGTCAAGTGCAAAAGCACTCTTATTGGACAATTTTATTGCTTGTTTTTGTGCAATTTTGTGTAGTTTTTGCTTGTTTTTGAAATTTTTGCTCTGTAATCGTCCCTGGGTGGGACGAATACAAGTTTTGTAATCGTCCCAGGGTGGGACGAGCGCTAACTAGAGTGCTCATCCCAGGGTGGAATGATTACAGGCCTAAAAGCCTATTTAAGGGCCAAAACTAGGGTTTGGGCTCATTTGCATTCAATTTTTCTGGCGATTTGGAGCTGTGAGGAGGAGGAGGTCGAGTCTGCGAAGCGAAGCGCTATCAAATTTTTCCCGACACCATGAGTTCATGAACCGGATCGAGTGGTGGAGCCGAAGCGAGACCGGTAAGTGCTCCTTCTCATTTTAGTTAGCTTGTGTTTTATTTTACAGTTTTAAAACCGTAATTTATTTTGCAATTTGTTTTTCCTTTTTAAAATAAGGTAAGACTCTAGGCTAAAAAGAAATGTTTTTATTTTTTTTTTATTTTTGTTAATGTATAAAAACCCTAGGTTTAAATCATTTTTTATTTTTTTAAAACTAAAACCCTAGGTTAAACCGAGACAAAACCCTAGCTTTAGAAAAATTGTTTTAATCTAAAATTTTGTATTTTCTTAACGATTATAAACCCAAAGTTAACGAAAAACTATTATTTTATTTTGATATTTTTGTTTTTATTTATCAGTTTAAACATAGATTTAAAAACCCTAGGTACAAAACCGTTTTTTGAATTTTTTTTTTATTTATCTTTAACATTAAAAAACCCTAGGTATTGACAAATTATTTTTTTTGAATTTTTTGTTTGTTTGTTTTTATCTGTCAGTTGTAGACTTAAAGTTAAAAAACCTAAGTTGACAAACTGTTTTTTGATTTTTTTTGTTTTTTATTTATCAGTTTAAACGTAGAGTTAAAAACCCTAGGTACTGACAAACTGTTTTTGATTTTGAATTTTTTTTGTTTTTTTTTTTTTTTTTTTAACTTAAAGTTAAAAAACCTAAGTGTTGAGAAACTGTTTTTTGATTTTTTTTGTTTTTTATTTATCTTTAACTAGAGTTAAAAACCTAGGAAACTATTTTTATTTTGAATTTGTTTTTTTTTTTTTTATTTTTAGTTATACATTTTTTTTATGCATTGTTGTATATTCATGTTATTGTTGTACAGTTTATCATGTTTTTAATGTTTTTGTTGTTTTTGTGTTTCAGGTGATTAAGAGCCGGTACCGTCAGCCGACGGTGTTCTCTGATGCCCGGGGGGCGTTGACTTTGGTGGATTGGGAATGGCTTGATGCCCTTGGGCTCAAGCATGTGACGTGGCTAGAGCCGATGGTGGGGGATCGGGCGTACCTGACCATGCTGATCAACCTATGGGATCCCCGCACCAATACCTTCCATCTCCCAACAGGGGAGATGACAGTGACTCTAGAGGATGTCTATCAGATTCTATGGATTTCGATAGATGGGCTACCGATCAGGACGATGTCGCGTGATCAGCGGACAGCTGTACTGACGTGATGCTTCGGGCATGGGGAGGAGTTGGGTGTGGACAGCCCAGTGGAGAGGGCAGAGGGCGACTACCAGATTGGCGGCATTTTGGTACGATGGTGGCTAGAGAGGGGCATGTTGGGAGTGAGGCACGCATTACTGATGAGCCTCATTTCCAACATGTTGCTACCCGACTCTTCGGGTATGAGGTTCCCGTGGAACCTGCTGGAGGTGGTCTTCAGGTTGGTGGAGTGTCCGACCATAGAGCCCCTGATTATGAGATGGGGTCAGACACTACTGGCACAGCTCTACGATGAGTTGTACGAGGTCCATTGCCAGAGGCGAAAGGGTATTGGATGTAGTTACCTATTGCAGTGTTGGGTGTGGCAGCACATAGCTATGGAGAGGCCAATGGGGTTGTCATGGATGACTCAAGCAGAGATGGTTGACAGAGAAATAGGGTATGCGGCACTATGGCATAGGTCAGAGGAGCGAGGGCACAGTCGATGATGGGCAGGTGTCATGGGGCACTACGCTGATGCTTTCTCATGGCTTGCTCCTAGGGAGGTAGTCTGGCAGCCATACCTAGATTGTCCAGCTTGGCCTGAGGCTGGGGAGTGGCTCCGACGGGTTCATAGGGGGAGGTGGCTGATCGGGTGGCACGGGACCGAGCAGGAGTATTTCTCATACATCCAAGTGACATGACAATTTGGGGTGCACCAGGGATTGCCTAGGGAGCCCTTGATCTATCGACATCGGGGCGATGAGAGGACACTAGACTGGCCGATCATTGAGCCACTAGGTGAGGATTCAGATACAATGATTGATGTCCTAGATATGGATGACATCGAGGTTACTACTGAGTATGAGCAGTGGTGGACGTTATGGTGGTGGCGAGGCGAGGGGCCTCTAGGGGGTCCAGGAGGTGGTAGTAGCAGGCAGAGAGGGTTGGGGGGCTCCGTTGGATGATGCAGACATGGTGGAGGTTGATGAGGTGGGTGGGGATTTTGGGGTTCCAGAGCAGCCGAAGATGTAGGACGTCCCGAAGTAGTGGGAGCCGAAGTAGGCTGCCATTTCGGAGATGTCGATGCCTCAGGTAGTCCCGGAGGATACGGAGGTAGGGTTGCACGCTGAGATAGCATGATTGGAGGGGCTGCTCTAGAGATGGGATGAGGAGCTCGAGGATGCACTGCAGGAGAGGGATCTCCTATGAACGTAGCTGGAAGAGAGGGAGAATGCATTTGCTACGTACCACCGATGGGATGGGGATACAGATGCTATGCGAGAGATGGATCTCCTATGGATGCAATTGGCGTAGCGTGATGATAACTTGGTGATGTTTCGTCAGTGGGAGATGGACTTGATTCAGCATCGATTTGAGCTGGAGGCGGAGATTATCCGCCTCGATGGGTGGATCCCTACGGTTAGTGGAGGTGGATCATCATGCCGCATGAGAGGGAGTGATACTGAGTAGTCAGCATCCTCTCGATGCAGATGACTAGATGAGGGAGGCGCTAGTAGGCGTGATGCGGGGGCTAGCAGCAGCTGCCCTGAGGGGTCCCATAGGACCCACACCATGGGGGTAGTTCCCGTCGCACCGATCCTGCATGATCATGGTGGCCGATGCCCTAGGCTTGGGGGTTTTTGAGCTTTTGCATTTTTGCGAGGTTAGAGGACCGGTTTATTGTAGCTTGCGGGCATTTTTGATGGTATATATATACATGACTTTATTTTGTTTATACACGTGTCATGATTTGATTTTTTGCACAGGCTGATGTTTGATGGATGCATATTAATTTATGATTATGTATGGATATGGTATGATGAATGCTAATGTTTCTAATTTATATGATTATGCATATGGAATGGATGAATTGAATTGGTGATAATTTGTTGATGGCACCATAGACTGCTAGAAGATTTACTGGCTTTTTGTACCTATGTGATGTCTTGATGGTAAATGACTTTTCATGTATACATGTTGTTTTGGGATTTTTCATATTTTTTGATGTCGATGCAAGTGATGAAATATACCAGTTGTTTTTAGAATGTAGTTAAGGTTTTCTCGAGACTCAGATGTTTTAACTAACTAGCCAAGACTCATACTTTTATCTTACAAGATCTTTTGAACAAGGTATGAATCCGACTTGTCTTTGACCAAGTTATTTCACATCCCTGTGTGTGCAATTGAGTTCGTTTATGTGGTATTTGTCAGGATACCGCCAGTGCCAGATAGGCTGTCAACCAAACCTATACTGAGGATCACCTAATTAGCTCCACTAACTCCTTTGTTGTATTTAGTCAGATTAATCTGTGATGCTATCTAGGATACCATAAGCTAGCTCATCCACATGCAAACATTGATCTGCACACAAGTTAATGTGATAGATATATCATCATGCGGGAGGTTTGCCACAAGTGACCGATAGGCTATCCACCAAACCGGTATTGAGGTGCACCTCATGACCTTCTCGAATGCTGAGAGTTCCAGGGATTCAAGTTCGACTCCCTTCTTTTCTTCAATTGTATTGGGATACTTGCTCTTTTGTAGTGATAAAAATCACTGTTTATTTTTGTTTTTTCTTTTGAGCAAGGGATTTGAATATGGAGTGATGAGAATCACTATTGTATGTGCTATTTGATGTATGCACTTTGTGGGATTTGATGTCAAACTTTGTAGTATTGAATTTTGCAAATTTTTGATGTTTTGCAACTTTTTGAGAACTTGGGATTCTTGGGGAATTGGGTAGGGAAGATGCTTGTCCTTTTGCCAACTCTCAGCATTCTTGGGGTCATTCGCACAGGGGGATGAGCAAGATAACCTTTTCACTAGATGGTATCCTGGATTGCTTTGCGAGGTTTCATCTTTCGTTCACACAACTTGGGAATTTTTATGTGTTTTAACTTGTGTTGGGATGCTACGTAACAAGGTGTGATCCAAGTAGAACTCTACCTTTGTAAAATATGTCTGACTTTGTACAGTATTTGGCTAGAAAGCTAACGAAAGCTTGAATGATGAAAACTCTAGACACTTTAGAAGACAACTGACTATGATATGGCAAAAATATGTGAATGGCGTTTATTTTTGATGGACTATTTATAGAGTGGAGAAATGTGGAAAATGATGGATTTGCCGAGTAATTACAGTCTATGGTGCATTTGACTTTGTATGATCAACAAATATGCAATGTATGGTTGCGATGCCTATGCAGCTTATATTTTTGTGTTTTTGATTGAATTTTTGTGAGTATAAAAATGAGATGCAAAAGAGTTTTTTTATTGTTGTGATGATTTTGAGTATGCATGGAAATGAGATGCAAATTTTTGTTATTTTTGATGATTTTATTGTTTTTGAATTTTCTTATTTTTGACCAAGCGATTGTGGGAACCCTTGGAGCTTTTGGTTTGACCAAAGGGATGATGGGTACCTTTGGGGCATTTTTGGGTGACCAAGCGATTGTGAGAATCCTTGGAGCTTTTGGTTTGACCAAAGGGATTATGGGTACCTTTGGGGCATTTAGGGGTTGACCAAGCGATTGTGAGAATCCTTGGAGCTTTTGGTTTGACCAAAGGGATTATGGGTACCTTTGGGGCATTTTGGGAGGTTGACCAAGCGATTATGGGAATCCTTGGAGCTTTTGGTTTGACCAAAGGGATTATGGGTACCTTTGGGGCATTTAGGGGTTGACCAAGCGATTGTGAGAATCCTTGGAGCTTTTGGTTTGACCAAAGGGATTATGGGTACCTTTGGGAGATTTTGGTTTGACCAAAGGGTTTATGGACACCTTTGGGGCATTTTTGGGGTTGACCAAGCGATTATGGGAATCCTTGGAGCTTTTGGTTTGGGCTATGGCTCTTTTAAATATGGAATGGCCGCAAATGACTGATGTTCAAGGGTTCGAGTTCCTTGATTCCATCAAGAGAAGCGAGCCGGTATGTTCCAGGTCCTATTTTACTATCGATGACATAAGGACCTAACCAGTTTGCCATGAACTTGTCCCTTAGATGGGGCGGCAAGTTAGAATTTTGTTGGTTCTCTTTTAAGACCAAGTCACCAACCTGAAAGTCCCTCAGGTGAACCTTCATGTTGTATGCTTTCTTAAGTCACTCTTGATAGATACATAAATGCTCGAGAGCATTGACGCGTCATTCATCAAGCAACGTAAGTTGGTCTAACCGGGCCTATCGCGTAGTGTCATCATCGATGAACTCTTGCATTGATATGCGTAGGGAAGGTATTTCCAACTCTAGAGGCATGACTGCCTCAGAGCCATACACCAACAAAAATGGAGTTGCCCTAGTGGGCATCCGAATGCTAGTGCGATAAGCCCATAGGGCAAGCAGGATTTGAATGTGCCAATCCTTATGACTATCTACGACTATATTTTTGAGGATAGCTACTAGCATTTTGTTTGACGCCTCTGCTTGCCCATTTGCCTACGGATAATAGGGTGTCAAAAAACTATGCTGAATTTTGTACTTTGTGGTCAAAGCACGCACGTCTTTGTTCTTGAATGACGTCCCATTATCCGAGATTATCTTGGATGGAATACCAAAATGACATATGATGTTATGTAAAATGAACTCCGAAATGCGGGTTCCAGTCGTAGAGGTAAGCGAAATTGCTTCCACCCACTTGGTGAAGTACTCTATGGCCATTATGATGAACGTGTGATGACCCGATGACGCAGGGGAGATATTTCCGATTAGATCTAAGCCCCACTATGAGAATGGCCAAGCCGATTGGATCGGTTGCAAGGCCTGAGAAGGTACGTGTGTCAAATTAGCATGGTGTTGACACTTCATGCACTTCCTTACATATGCGCAACAATCTTGCTCTAAATATGGCCAATAATAGCCCATGCGAAGAATGCACTTTGCGATGGCCATACCACTGAAGTGGCCACCGCATGTACCATCGTGCGCTTGGGTGATCGCCCAAGTGGACTCCTACTGGTCCAAGCAACGAAGGAGGATTCCTTCGTAGCTACGACGGTACAAAATGTCTCCTAGCAAGACATGTTTTGCCGCTTTCTGCTTGAATGATCATTTCGTGGCATGCGTCAATCCAAGTGGGAGGTTACCTAGCTTGAGGTAATCTCGTATGGGTGTATACCAATCCTGCTGATCGAAAACCTCGATAGTATGAACAACCAATCCCTCTTGAAGTTCATCCCTAGCAAAAGCTGAGCGGGAAAGAACTTGTAAGAATAGCATTGTGTTGCTATTAAGGGGAGTAGGGGAGAACAAGGACCCCTAGTTGGCATGATTCAGACAATCATGGATTCGAGAGAACTTGTCCGGGGACGGTTCAATCTGGATCAGGTGGATTCCTGGCGTTAAGTCAGAGCTTGCACGCTCCATCACGGATTGTGATAGTGTTTTGACTTGAATGGTTGTCATATCACCAGAAATGTCTTGCAGGATTAGTGACCCCAAGGAGGCCATAGTGTCCATAAAATGATTCGATGATCGAGGGAGTGCCTCGATGTCGTACCATTCAAGATTTTCCAAGAATTTATCCACAAGGGCTTTGTAGGCCTGTAGAACTAGGCATTTACATTGGAATACCCCTTTGACTTGGTTGACAATTAACAATGAATCACCAAAGATGTTCAATCGTTTGATGTTCATGGTGATTGTTGTCTGAAGACCTATGAGCAAGGCTTCGTATTCTGCATTGTTGTTGGTGCATGAGAAATCTAATTTAAATGATAGAGGCATTGGAGCCCCTTGCGGTGTGAAGAATACAATTCCCGTGCCACCCCCTTGCTCACATTTAGAACCATCAAAAAATAGGGTTATGTCGGCCTGTGACTCAGGCTCATCAGAATCTGGCGATTCTGAGACATGGAAGACCCCATCATCGGGTAGTTCTATGGTCAGAGGCTGATCATCTTCGAGAGGAGCCTCTGCTAGTTGATCGGCGATGACTTGACCTTTGATGGATTTTTGTCCAATGAACTCGATGTCAAACTCCATCAACAACATGATCCATTTTGTCATGCGGCTACTATGATAAGTATGACTCATCATGTACCGTAATGGATTCTCCTTAGACACAACATACGTCATGTTGCTCAGCATGTAATGGCATAGCTTTTTGGTAGCAAACACCACTGCCAAGCAGAGCTTCTCAACGTATGCATAGTTAAGTTCATAACTGACCAGGGTGTGGCTAAGATAGTAAGTAGCCTATTCTTTGTGTAGTTCATTTTTTTGGGCTAGCATGGCGCCCAGTGCCACCTCAATAGCTGAGATGTATAAGTAGAATGACACTCCTAGTCTAGGTGGTGCCAATACTGGTGGCGAAGCCAAGTATTGTTTAATATCGTCGAAGGCTGATTGGCACTCGTCATCCCAGTGAAATGCTACCCCCTTGTGCAATAATTTATTCATGGGTCGACACTTGTCAGATAGCTGTGCTATGAAGCGCTTGATTGACGTGACCTTTCCCTGCAGGCTTCTGAGCTGCTTGATGGTAGTTGGGGGAAGCATTTCAAGGATTGCCTTGACTTTGTTTGGGTCCACCTCGATGCCTCGCTTTGAGACTATGAAACCCAAGAGCTTTCCAGATGTGATGCCAAATACGCACTTCTTGGGGTTCAGTCTGACTTTGTGTTCGATGAGGTGATCGAGGATCTTGCTTAAGTCATCGAGATGATCTAGGCGCAAAAGAGATTTGGCCAACAAATCATCCATGTAATCTTCCAAAGTTTTATGCATGTGATCATGGAAGATGTATGTCATGGCACGTTGGTAGGTGGCACCGACATTTTTAAGGCCAAAGGGCATGACCTTATAACAAAATGTCCCCCAAGGCATTGTGAATGCCATTTTTAGTTGGTCCTCGAGATTGATACGAATCTGATTGTATCCCGAGAAACCATCCATGAGGGAAAGCATTTCATGGCCCGTTGTAGCATCTACCAATGCGTCGATGCTAGGCAAGGGGAAATCATCCTTAGGACTCGCTTTGTTTAGATCTCAAAAATTAGTGCATATGCGAATCCTCCCATCAAGATTTTTGATGGGCACCATGTTGGACAGCCATGGTGGGTAATCCATGCAGATGACAAACTGTGCATCCAACAACTTTTGCAATTCATCTTTGACCATTAAGGCCACTATTGGGTGCATCTTACATAGTTTTTGCTTAACTGGCTTGACTGTCGGATCAAGCGTTAGATTATGCATGACTAGCTATGGATCTAGCCCCGACATGTCTTTGTAGGACCATGCAAAAACCTCCTTCTTTTCTTTGAGAAGGGCAATGTAGTCGGCTTGCTCTTCGGGGGATAGGCTTACCCCCAACTTGATTATCTATGGATTCATTGGATCAGAGCCGATGTCTACGTCAGTCGTCTCCTCGACTGACATGTGGGACCCATCCTCCAACTGGTGTGGAGTTGGGATCAAGTGGATATCATTCACTGAATTCAGATCTACGTTAGGAACTTTGGGTCCCTCTTCAGCATGGAAGATATCCTGAGTTGGTCCTGGGGTGAAATGAAGCATCTCACCGCAAGGCCAGTACTCTGATGGGGATGGTGGTGAATTGACGTGATCCCAGTCTATGGCATCTATGTCTAGATATAATGACTTTGTTGGATCGGCTGGATTGTGGATGGGGGCGGTTAAGTCAATGGAGATCATGTTGATGAAATGATTTTGGTCTCCATTACCATGGGTGTGGTGACTCGGACATCCTTGATGATATTTGTGCTCCGGATCTGGCTCTGGAGGTATTGGCATGAATGGATCGGCCCTATGTGCGGAGAGGATGACAGGGTCTACCCTCGACACTGATCTCGCTATAGGGTCTCTGGGTGGAAGGTGCTCTCTGTATGCCCAAAGTGGCGGATGCAGCACTTGGTCCAATTGTGCTGGGTTTAGGTGCCACCTATGCCTTGGCCCTATGTTTAGCTGTTCGAACATGTCATCAATATCCAGGGGGTATTGTTGCTGCATCTACCGCATGTGATTGAGATATGCCATCTCAGTTTCATCTTCATAATCACTATCGGAGATCCAAAGGCCTTCATTGGTTCCAACAACTATTTGCGACGCGTGAGGCTCATCCTGCTCGAGCAAATTGATCTGGCCCCATCGGGGTTGTTCCGCTCTCTATGGGGGGACCTAATTTTCTTGAGGTGGCACTTGCTCGATTGGAGCATCCAAAGGGAACATTGCCAAGAGGCTTTCTTGATAATCATCCATGGGGGTCACTTGTGAGTGATTGCTATCCGATTCGAAGGGGTCCCATGGTGCTACCTCATATTCTGACTCATCTTCTGAAGATCCTTCCTGACCTTGTCTATATCCCCCTTGTAGGTGAGCTCTCGAACTTTCTCCTTTCTCGATTAAAGGGAAGGGGTTGTTGGGGTCAACAAGGTTGGTTGTCAACAATGGGAGATAATCCCCCAATGTATATGTTGTGTTAGGATTGGCATATGGATCTAATGCCAACCCATCCTTGTTGCCTATCCCTAGGCCTTGCATGTTCTCTACCAAGATGTCCAAGGGTAGGGGGTGATTGAACCCTACTCCTGACTTGTCGTATGGCATCTGATATCTTGGTTGGCAAAGAACGTGCACTCCTTGCTCATATCTGCCTAACCCATATCCATGCCAATTGCATTGGCCAAGATATCTCAAAGCAAAATCTGGGTTGGACAAATAGTTGACGTCTTCAGAAAAGGGCTCTTCATCTTCGTCTTCTTGCATGTAAGGTTCAATGCCATTATCAAGGCCCCCATATACAAAGTTTGTCTGGTTTGGCGGGTAGCCTAGAGGAACAATAGTGCCTATGGGGAGGCGAGGTCTCCCCATGTCCTGCATGGACTCCAGTGCGGGCGTTGCTACAATGTTTCACACCAGATACTCCCCCAGGCCCGTATTGGCCATCTCAACAGTGATTGTTGGTGGTTGAGGGGGAGGGAATGGGAGTTCTTCCTGAGTCCACTCCATGTTAGGTGAACTAGGCATCTCGACTTCCATTCGGCTAGGCATCTCTTCGATAGAAATGGTTGAGACTGATGGCAGTGCCTCTTCCAGGGGTTTCTTCCCATTGTCCTTCGGTGTGGCCACCGTAGGTGGCATCGTTGGTGAAGGACCAGATGACGAAGATGGACCTGGCTGGGGATTTGATGGACTTAACAATGGGGGTGTATGTGGAATCAGACCCTGTTTAGATGGATTCAACTAAAAATCCAAATGTGTTGATGGAAGGGTCGATTGCGGCATTAGCTGCACCGTATTGCAATATTTGAAGGGTTCTAAGTCCGTCGGGACTACATGCACCTGCCCTTCAAATGTATACTTTAAGCATTGGTGGGCTATTGAAGGGACACACTTCATGTCCCTGATCCATGGTCGGCCCAGCAAAATGTTATAAGCCATCTCACCCTCCAAGATGTGGCACAATGTAGGAATAGTCTTTTGTCCCACTTGGATGGGTAGGACAATTGTGCCAACTGTCGAGCATATCGCATCATTGAATGCTCGCAGAGTGTAGGTGGAGGCCACGATGTGAGATGTTGGCAACTTCAAATGTTTCAATGCCGCTGTTGTAATGATATTACTGGACGAGCCAGTGTCCACCAACACCCTCTTATACGGAATCCCGTTGACCCATGCAATGACGTGCAGGGGTGGATCCGCCATGTCACCAGTCACTGATTTCAATTCATCCTCTCTAAAGGTGATAACTGGCTCGGTGCATCTTTTGACATGTCCTACAAAGTTGTTGAAAGAGTTTGCTTCATGGGGCTGCAACTCGATGGCTTTTAATATCTCCATTAGAGCCTCCCGATGGGGTGATGATTGTTGTATGAGCTCGTAGATGGAGAGCCTAGCCGACGTGGTCCTCAAACTCTGGGTGAGTTTGGTCCAAATTGTGGCCATTGGTCTAGGCGGAGGAGGTTGTGTAGGGTGTTGTTGTGGTTGTGACATTGTTGGCACCTCTCCTGTAGCTATCATGGGGGCAGCTGTGCTCGGGTACCTTTTGTTTTGAGTCACTATACTGATCATCCCTACATACCCCTACATGGGGCAATTCTATGTCACCTCATTGACTTGTAGGGTCTTTGCCTATGCATCATGGGCAGGCAGGGGGTCTTTGAAGACCTCCATCTGTTGGTTGTTTGGTGCTACTGGATTATCCACCACTAGCATCTTGTTGTCGATTAGGTCTTGCACGAAGCTTTTGAACTTCCAACATGCATAAAGATCATGTCCCTTCTATCGATGAAACTTACAGTACAAGTCTTCCCTATAACCTTTGGGTTTTGGCGCGTTGGGGTCTACAGGTCGACTCTCTGGAAAGTTCATCAAGTTTACCGCTAACAAGCGGTCAAACAAGGAGTCTTTAGACTCTATAAAGGGTGTAAATTGTCGCCTAGGGTGACGCTGCTGATTTTGATCTTGCCGATGGTTTTCCCTTTCATAACTGTCAAGAGGGACCACCTGATAGTTAGCCTTTTGGGGCTGTGTTGCTTGTGCAGGCTTAGGTACATTTATAGCAACCTGATTGACCGTGGTGGGTTTCGATTGCGTGGTCCCTGTCTTGGCATTTTTAGACCATTCTTTCTTCTTTGGCTTGGCAATCTCGCCATCCTGAATCTTGATCTCCTCAATGATTCTGGCTTGCGCTAGAGCTTCCTCTAAAGTGGCATATTGTTGCAGCTGCAATAGCATGGAGATCGATCTCAAACAACTCTTTGAGAACATTTGGGTAAGGTCGGCCATAGGAGGGAGGTAGGGCAGCTTTGAAAGCAACGTCCTCCATCGATTCCCATAGGCTACCATGGTTTCTTCCTCATACTGCCTGAGGCTGGCTAGGTCACTTAGTGACGCCTTCTTCTTGGTGTTGAAGGTGAAGCACTCGAGGAACGCATCCACTAGCTGATCTAAGTTACTGATGCTATGCTTTGGCAATTGAGTGAACCAATCCGAGGTAGGGCCTACGAACGTGGTTATAAATGTTCTTAACAGCAAAGCATCATTGTCTTGAATGCCAAAGCATTGGCTCAAGAATCTAGTCACGTGCTCTTGGGCATCCTCCTCACCTCTAAATATTGCCAACTAGGGTAGCTTAAAGTGTTCAGGGTATGGGGGTGTTGGCACTGACGGATGCACTGGGTGACTATGGAGTTGGCGTAAAGTGGGCTTTTGGGGCCCAGAAGTCTTGGTCTCCATAGACTCTAAGCGCTCTAGCAGTGCTTTATATGCATCGAAAGATTTGATCTCTTCCTCCTTGGTTAGTTCCCATTGTGGGTTGTGGGAAACTTGAGGCCTATGGAGGGGTGGCCGGATAGCACCCCCTCTGCCTTGGTAGGGCATTTTGGCCCGCTCTTCTTCTTGCTCATACTCCTCATAGGCTTCTTGAGGAGTTTCTGGGTGAGACCTATAAACATGGGTGGGTCCCTATGGAGGGTGCCCATCATTGTTCCTGGGAGTGGCCTCCCGCTCAGGTCTAGGAGGTCTCGAAGGCAACACTTGGTAAGGTCGTGGGGACCTGTCTCGCACCAAGGGGTTGCACCTCTCATATAGTTCTACTCTTTGGGTGCGAGGGGTTGGAACCCTCTCAGGCATAGTGTTATGGAGTAGCTCATCTGTTTGACGTCGAATGCGCTCTTTGCTAAGGCGATACAGGTGCTCCAACTATTGTTGGTCTTGCTCAAGCTGCATGATTTGCGCTTGGCGGGTGGCATGTTTGGAAAATTCCAAGTCAATTTGTTCTACCATCTTAGGTCTAGGGGGCCTAGATGCCTCTCCTATGTATTTATCTTGGTCGTGATGATCCGAGATCTCTATAGGTCACTTTCCTCTATCGAGGTTGGTGGCATTTACCCGAGGTTCTGGCCTCAGTAGGTGATTCTGGTAGATAGCAAGTGTGGAGGTGCATTGCTCCCATGTTGTGTATTGCTCTTGAGGAATGTGATAGTCTTCCTCGTGCTCCCTTTCGTATATGTGAAAGGGGCGGGTAGAGTTGGCTCACCCTGTCTGAAGAGCCTTGTGCTCTGGATTTGGCTTGTTATTCCTAACAGTGATGAGGGGTAGAGGAGGGATGACATAATCATGTGGCCTCTCCTTATGGACCCTATGCTGTTCTAGCACTTCATTGCATGGTGGCCACTCATACTGAGCATCTAAGGGAGCCTTCCCATTTATATTGAGTGCCACATGTAGGGACTCCTCCTGAAAGGGTCTATGTTGGATGGGAGTGCCCCTCGAAGGGGTGCCTCTATAGTCCCATTCTAAAATGGCATGATGTGGACTATCTTGTGGGTCGGGCCGCCAAGGTGGTATGACCAAGTCCTTGGGGCTATAGCGGAGGTGACTTGTGCCCCCTTGTACACTCTTCGTAGCTCCTGCCCGTGATTGGGCTTGGCTACGGGTGTACACCATGGTGGTGTCTCTCTACAATCTACGTAGGGTTTTATCTTTTTTTTATGATTTTTTTTATGCTACACTAAACAAACAGGAGCCACACAATCAAAGAAGTGATTATCTCGTTTATAGATTAAAAGTGCGCCCTAAATCTGGTTTAGTGTGTTTTGATTTCTATTTTGAAAGCTTTGTAAAGAACGTGTTGTTGTATATGCAATATGATGTCTCTTATGTCTCCCAAAATGGTCGCCCCTTCGATATACCACTGCCAGGCCATTATACCAAACCTCTCAATATACCCGCCCTTACGTGAGGGAAACTATTGGTACGCGAGAGCAGAATGGTACGTGGAACATAGGCGGTACGGAAGGGGGATCACCCTATTTTTGACACCTACCATAGAAGACTTATCCTCATGCACTGGGAATCACCCCAACTACACTCGATCAGCTTTCATCAGGATTTACGTCTAGCAATAGTAGCGATCGGGGTTATGGATGCAAAAATTCAAGCCAAGGTGGTGATGAAATCCACCATTGGTCTTGATCAAGGGTTGGGGTTTTACGACCAACTCCTTGTTGTTTAAATTACCACGTGGTGTGTGGGGTTCTTTTTAATTTGCATAAATGAAGAAAACAAGCATTAAAAACTCTCCTATGCAAGCAAATAACCAGAAAATAGAAAACAGAAAGCAAAAAATGACAGAAGGTGTTTAGGACCCCTACCTCTTCTCTACCCAAATCGGATGCCTCTGAGTTTCTACCCTGAAACTACATAGAGAGCTATTCGTCCCTGGGTGGGATGAATAACAGAACTGTATTCATCACAGGGTGGGGTGAATGCCCATTCATCCCTGGGTAAGATGAATTCCAGCTCTGTACTCGTCACAGACTGGAACGAACAATAGTCCAACGTTTGAAAAATTGGTACCTGCAAGCAAAAACAAGCAATTTTTGATCAGAAGTTTGATCTCAAAAATAGAGGACAGGGTCCCACCATGATCGCCACTGAAAGCACGAGGATACGGAAGCAAAAAGGAAACACCAAGTGCGATGCAAGCAAAGCCAAAGATGACGCTAAATCCTATGAATTGAAAATGCATGAAAGGAGAGAAACATAAACGAATCGAAACCAGATAGAAAGCAAATATGGAATACAACCCTTTTTATTAATTTTCTTTAAATCTCGGTTACAACACGTCTCCTCCCTTTTCAGGGGCTAGGAGCGTTAAATAAGGTTTCGTTACACCATGGGTGGTATGCCTTCTTCCGCGTGCCCACATGTAAAATGGGTGGACCAAACATTGTCGCCGCTTGCATGAAAGGGTCTTTGATTCTTTGCTGCTCCTCCGATGTCGAGATCCTGCATTCAAGGAAACATAAAACAATCAGTAGCACCTGTGGATGAAATGAAACATGCAATCCCCAAGCCTAAGATTAGTGCATGCAAAAAATAAATAAAACGACAACTAGAATAGATCAAAATGAGCTAAAAACTTGACAGAGGCATGAAAACATCACCGGGAAGGCACTGCAAAAAGAACAGTCAAAAAATTCACCATGGATTTCTAATCGCTCCGGGGTGGGACGATTAGACCTGCAACAAAACGTCAGAAAGCACTGTCCCAAATGTCCCATCCGGGAGGCTCCAAATCACCTACAAAGTTGGGGGTTAGGTAAAATGGGGTATTTTGGAAAGACCCAGAAGGTCATATTTTTCCAATTCGGCCTCTATCATCAGGAATTTGATGATGCTACCTGCATGTTAGCGAAAGCGAGAAATAACAAAAACATGATCAAAACTGCTCAGAATTACATGAAATTTGAATGCAAGCCTATCTAAGCAACCTAGAATAAAATGCAAAAATAACAGAACTAAAATCTACTACATATTTCTAATCGCTCCGGGGTGGGGCGATTAGGACTGCAATAGTGCGGGGGCGCCCGGGGGCAGGACGCCCACCGTTTGGGGCCCGATTTTGGCACCAATCCACTTGGGATGGGTCCAAAACCTCTTGTGGGGTGTTGTCGACAAATTTGGGTGGGATACTGTGGCCAAATGTTGGGTTTGGGGTCCGGATTGCGCTTCCAATAACCACCCAATGACCTCCCTTCCAAAAGAGAGATCAAGGATGTGAAAGGCACAATCAAAAGTGAGTATGCAAAATGGCAGCACTTCGTTGCTCAAAATGCTCCTTCTCTGTATATTTTTGGGGTGAGAAGACTCACCATTTTATAGACCTGACGGTCTCTGTGTATGAGCATGCAGAGGCGCCACTTGGCAATCATGCCTTTCCAGGGGAGAAGATTCCTCCCTGATTAAGGGCTCCATGACTTCCTCTGTAACTGCCTCTAGCACTCAAAAATGCTCACTCGCACTCCCATGCAATGAAGGAGGAGTTAAGTGGTGGATCTGAGCTGCCATTTGTCAAGATTTGACCTTTTGCCCGTCAAACCTCGCTATTCGCCCCACCCTAGAGCGAATACTGCTAATCATCCCTAGAGTGGGATGAATACCAATTTGTAATCGTCCCAGGGTGGAACGAGTATGGAGCAGAGTGCCTGAAAGGTGCCAAATTGACCTCTGACCTTCCAAAAATGTTGTGAGAGTGGTTAGGACCACTGTTTAACCTCTGGGGGCTGCCCTGGGGGCTGTGTGTGTCAACTCGATCAGTGTTTGCAGTCACATAATCGGATTGGTGTTGTTTTGGTGTCTATAGGAAGAAAACATTTTCTCTTTATTTACTATATTTTTGACAAGTGGGAAACTATTGGATGTGTGCCAAAATATTGGATTTATGTTACACCTCTTAGGCTTGTACACTTTGAAAAAAATTGGTTCTATTTTATTTTTAAAATATACTTTTTAAGCTAATAAAATACCTTTACAAGCACACAATTTTAGAAATTTACTCACAGTTGGGATTTTCTACACATGTTGAGATGTTATTAGTTAGTTGGTTAGCTATGGGTGGTAAAATCCTAAACATGGGTGAGAAAACCCTAAACATGGTACTTTTGTGTGTGTATTTATTTTCATAGATGCAACTTTATAAAGTGTGTGTGAAGAAATGTGAGAGAAGAACATCTCTCAGATGTAATGTTGAATGTATTCTGATTGAAGTTATTATTCTTCCATTTTTCTATATGTTCTCTATGGCATGTCATGTATAAATATTTACTTGTAGATAATTATTTTGTTTAATATTTTTTTTATTGATAATGGATTTTTTAAAGGGACCCAAAACCTTATAAACATGTTATAGAGATGATCCCGTGAAGGTTCAACTCTCTACAAGACAAGTCAAAAGTGGACCATATGCTTAGTCCAAAAATAGGAAACAAGTAGAAAACCTTATTATAACGAAATGAGACAGCTCGTAGGCACAAAATGGAAACCAGGAAACAAAAATAAAGTACAAGGATCATCCCAGGTCACAAAATGGGAAAATCACAAAGGAGGACTACCTCCATCATTCAGGGATATAGTCCTCGTCTCCCTTGGGGTCGTCCTCCATGGATATGATGTTATTCTGCTTATGCATCTGGGTCATATTATTGCTATCTCTAAGGAGCATAAAGGTAGCAAGGGTGACTATATATTCTAGATCAGGAATCTCAACCACATCTCCCATCTACTGCATGAAGCGAGATCCACCCAGGGATGGGCCTATTGCAGTCCTCTAGCTCTTGTGAGCAAGGTATGGGCTTGAATTTTTGTTAATGTTCTTAAATCGAACATAGCCTCGTGTCGGGGTTCTAGAAGACCCCACTTGGGGTAGTTCCCTAGTACGGTCATCTCTACTAGGAGTTTCGTTATCCACTTCCACCCCCAGATAATCTTGAGCGCCATCCATAATTATCAGCGGGACAGGTTCAGGGTCGCGTCCAAGTCTCTCTTGCTCTACAATGTGTTGATCTAGATTTTGACTAATAAACTTGTAAATGATGTAATGTAGGCCCTGGTGTTTGGGGTGGGTGGATTTCCCCCGCCTAACACTATCCACAGATATCTCCATTGACCGATACAGGTATTCCAAGATATTAATCTGCTTGACATCCTTGAGATAGTTAAGGAACTCCATTTGGAAACTGTGCAAATACGACATCAGCTCATCAACAGTCAAGTACTGCATTACAAGAACCATAACCCTATTTCATGGAGGGAGAGACCTTACCTGATGTACCTGTTGTATTTATTAGTTAGCGATTTCCCATTTTCGTGAAGCAACATTAATTCACCAGCCATGGAATGCTTGTCCCTATGGACAATATCACCTTCATTCGAGAGCTCAATGATCTCCACAAGCAAGTTAATGGTAACAACAAAGGTTAAGCCTTTCAAGGAAATGGTTCCATTGTCCCAGGTCTAAACAAATTCCCTGGATATGTTAGGGTCATGGCCACCAAAATTTTTCAAGAAGTTTAACAGTCCTCGGGCCACTAGGATCTCCTCGACCATTGGGTCCAGCTGCAACTGGTCGGGCTCAAGTAGCACCATAATTCTCCACTCAATAGGAAAATATTTGTGCCACCATTTTGCCAACCCACTTGGCTTAATGAGTATAATGAGTCGCTCTGTAGCTTGGTTTAGAAAAATCCTTCCTTCCCATGACTAGAGTTGCTTCATGCCTATATGTGTGGCCTTGGAACTTGATTGACACTGTTGATTGGGCCTTTCGGGCATGAGATATCTTGAGGCACGGTCCGATAGATTTTGAAGGATGATTTATTTAATATTAGATTTTTATCAACTACACATTATTTTCTTCATTATATGAGTTTATTTCATCATTTATTTGTTGTTGAGTTGTTTGGCTACACATTTTGTTGTGCCAACAATAATAACTTTAGAAGAAAGTGTTGGCACAAAAAGGAAGTTACCTACAACATACATATAAATTATGGATGGATTAATGTGACAAATTGAAATAAAATAAAAGAAATATTTAATGGTTTCTATAGAAGGAGACCATGCTTGGTGGTTGAAAAACATCACAATTTGTTGAAAGAGATGAATATAAGATATCCCATAGAAATATCTAGGAAAAGAAGATAAATTATTTTAGTATCAAAATATATGATCCAAGTAGTGCTTGGAATACATATAGTGATGGTACCTATAGATGAAATATTATATGGATAATTCTAGAGATATGAAATATTCCAAAGATATATTTTTATGTGATTTTATAGAGGTGATGACCTAAATACTAATCCAAAGGTTGACCCAAAGGTAATGATAACCTAGAGGTAACCTAAAGGTAATTATAACAAAGAGGTGACTCATAGGTTAGGTTACAACTAGAGGTAATGACCCAGGGAAAGAGACGTAAGGGTAACCCAAGGAAAGTGACCTAAAGGTAACCCAAGGAAAGAGACCTAAAGGTAACCCAAGGGTAACAACCTAGTGTAAATGTGACCTAGGGACAACAAACTAGATGTAGAGACTTAGAGATGACCAAGAGGTAATTATGCTAATACAATAAAATAGAGGCAACCCCAAAGACAAAAAAAAGAGATAAACCAAGTCGAGATTAATTAGATCCAACTGAGCTAGAGTCTGGTCTAGAGGAAAATCTAGAGCTAGAGTGAGAGCAAAAGCTAGAGAACAATTCTACTGTACCACCCCTAGAATCATGGTAGGTTATGACTTTTATACCAAATAATAAATAAAGGGGGTATAGAATTTATTACATTATTTGAAGTTATGTAATCATTTAATGTTTGTAATTATATGGAGATTAATAAATATTTATCCCTTATGAAAAATGTATAATCACATCTTCTATGAGAACATGGGGAGATGAAAAGATATATTGAAGGTGAAACAACAAACTCTCTTGAATCAAAGAGACACATATTCATGTATTAAATATACATGTTGTATGCAAGCTTGAACTAATGAATATTGGGTAGAGTAATACGAAATATTGCTAGAATATTCTATAAAATATTGTTTCTACAACATTGTGTTTGTCTTCCACATTTTCAAAGAATGCTGCAACATTTCATCTTGTATTTATTTTATATAAGTATTGGTTATGAAAATAATATAATACTCACAACATGATGATTCCTATATTTTTCCCTATTTTTTTGTGTCACTACTTTCTCCTACGCTATCTAGAATATTAGGAGATCGAGAAACTTTCATCTCTAGTAAAGATGGACATTCACACCCTCACTCACATACTTGTTATTATTATCATTCAACAAAAATAATATATTATTTTTAACACTAAAAATTAAAGTCAAGATTACCGATATTTATATATATAATGAATATTTGAATAGGAAAATTAGAGAAAAAGAGATAAATACAAACATTACCAATAGTATCCAAATGGTAGTAGCCTTGGATGAAAGAAGTAAAAAGGAGCTTAAGGTAGGAGGAAAAATATGATAATGCAAGACATGTTGAGTCTGAGAACATAGATCTGCCTATCCTCTATGGTGTTATGGGATTTTAATCCAGTTATTTATGGATGTTTTGCTCTTTTGGGTTCCTATTCGGCTTGGTCTTGGGAGACCATTTCACTTTGTCCTATGTTGCACTTTGGAATGTTTTAGTATTATAGGTTGTCTTGTTTGTGATGTCTCATTTTTTTATTGTTAGTAAATTTGTAGGTGTTTTCTTATAAAATGTTTGGGCCCCTTTCAAAACCCCTTCTTCCACCCTAATCAAAAATATATATTTATATGTCATATAGGTGTCCTTTTCACAATATTGGAAATATCTATGATATATCTTATTGCCAACTGACATGTATTTCATGTTAGTTATTCAATTATATATATATATATATATATAATATATCTTGTGTAATTTATTTGTATTTCTTTTTATGATATTCTAATAGAAATTAAGGGGCATGATGTGGAATTCCACCTTCTAGTTAATGATTTATAATCTTATTTCATCTCAAGCTATGGTTAAAGAATGCATCAACATTTTAAAACTTTACCAAAATTTCAAGAAATTTTACATGATTAAGGAAGTTCTTGAGTGGTTTGATAATTAAATTAATTAATCAGGTCAATAATAACAAAAAATTAAAATTGATATAGTTTTGTACCTAATATTATGATATATAACATTAGTTAGTTTAGTTTGAAGGATTGAGTAATATTAAAATTATAAGATGTGTATATTGAATTAAATATAATGTTATATTTTTATATAACAAAATTATATTAAAAATATAAATCTAAATCTATAAAATATTTTTAAACATTTAAATATTTATAATAAATAAATAAATAAAATTAATAATATAAAAATAACCATATAAATACTAAAATATGATTTCCTTGACACCACGAATTGTTTCTCATGGTTTGAATCTTTCTATGTGTGATTAATATCATGCAAGAATAATATTTAAACATATATAATTTTAAAATGATAATTTATTATTATAAAGATAACATAAATAAATTATTATATATGTTTCAGTATGGATAACATAAGGTTTAAATTGTGACGTGTTTGTTCAATTATGTGTAGTTTGAGCTTTGGTTTTCATATATAGTAAGAATCTCTCATTACAACTTAATGATGTGTATTATGTGTGTTAACCTTAAAAATATATATATGAAAATATTAAATTAATTAAATAATGTTTAAAATTTTAATTAAATATTTTTAAAAATTAAAATTTTAAATATTATTTAATTATTATAATTAAATATTTTTAAAAATATATAAATGGGCCTCAAATGATTATTAGAAGAAAAATTGTTTTGCTAGGGATTGGGTCTAATGTCATTTGTAATTTATTAGCTCAGTTGCTATTGAGTCAGTTGGGGGAGAGTAATGGCGCTGTGTTTCACAAAGTAAGAGTATTATCCTTGATGTTTATGTTCCCTTGCATGAGTTTCATAATGCTTACCACTATTTTGAGTCACATACCCTTGTCGAGTATTTCCTGGGTATAATTCTCAATGATACCTTCATTAGGTCTTAGGTGCAACAAGTTTGGGGTCCGCATGGTGAGGTAGTTGAGAATGTTCAGAATCTCACCAAGGGTTATTTCCTTTTTCGTTTCCCTAATCCTACTCAAGATCAAAAAGTGTTAGCCAAAGGTCCTTGGATGGTGAGAAATTCCCTGTTAATTTTGCAATATTACACTCTGAATTCACAACTAGTGACCAAATTTAGCTGGAAGTTTGTATGTCTTGAGCCTGAATGGTTTTTCTCAGCTCGCCCTACCAAACGGGTTTGTGTCAAAGTTGACCTCATCAAAGGCCTGCCGGATTTCATAGATATCTAGATTGGTGATACCTCCATTAGGTAACCTATCACCTATATCAATTTATCGAATACTTGTTATTGTTGTCAGTCTACTGCTCACAAGATTCGAGATTGCCCACTAATGGAGTGGAAGTTCAAACAGATCCAACCCCCTTCGATTGCCCCAATAGCTTAGTTTAATAGACCCAGGAATGCCAAGGTGACTAGCAAATGGTTACTACCCATAAAAATTGTGTTTCTAAGCAATTTGAGTAGGCAAATCCCTCTATGCGACCTACTCAAACTAGGCCCGTTGATACCCAAGTTATGCAAGCCCCCACTAGCTATGTGCAGTATTTTGAATCCATCATGCCTATCGTTAACATGCAACCTACCATGCAAGCTATAGGGGTATCGAATGCTACTCCAACCACCCCTATAGTTACTCTGTCACCATCTTTTTCAACTTCTCTTTGAGCCTCGATTGTTGCGAAGGCTCGTCCCACTACCATGCCAAATTTTTCATCGATGGTGTCCACATACTCAACGACTACGGAGGAACAAGATTTTAAATTTCATCATTCTCGAAGCCCCTCAAGAGACAACTTGGGCTTGAGCTTTGAAAATCATCACCAAATTTCCTCGGGCAAGGGTAATTTCAGTGGAGGCACTAATTCCTTCAATTCGCTTTGGGGCCTAGGTGATTCCAAGGATGTCATGGATATTATGAATCCTAACAAGTCCTCATGTGAATTGTGCTGATGAAAAACTGACCAAATCCCAATGCTTGAATCATATAGTTTGTTCAGGTCTGACTATCAAAGGCAGTAGAGGCCACAACTTATGCACAACATGTATTCAACCAGTCATTTTCCTAGGAAAAGAGGAGTTGTCCCAAAGTCAGAAGAGGTCACAACTTACGAACATGTATTCTACCAAGCATTCCAAATTGAGTCAGCCACGGTCCTCCTCAATGAAATCTGGTTGGCGGTAATGCAAATTAAGGATGGATTGCCCCAGTATCTTTGAATGACGGCTGACAGTGTGTTAATGAGGAAGATAACTTTCGTCCCGCTCCTTGATCTTTGTTTACTGATTATGTTTTGGGATGTCTGTGTAATGATTGCTCGCGGAGGCGTACAGTAATGTTTTTTAGACTTCTTGAGGAGGTGTGATTTACTCCATCTAACTACTTTTATGATTTGTGAGGTGTGCTAATTCCACCCACCTTATAATTAATCTTAATTAATATAAAAAAAATTCATTCAAAAAATATAAATACTAAAAACATCATAACATTTAAAAAAAAAAATTGTTTTTACATTATAGGTTATAAATATGAAACATATTATACCCAGGTGTTGTAGGTGAATTGGATAGGAGAGGGTAATCCTCCAAGGAAGGTCCCAGGTTCGAATCTCCACCCTACCAAAAATTGAATTGGATACCTAAAATCCAATTGATTATGGTGTGGGCAAGGCCGGGCACGACTCTCGAGTGACTTTAATGGTATAGAACCCCTTGTTCATGGTCTCTTAAACCAAGACGGCCCCGCATAAAGTTTTTCACTAAAAAAGAATAGGAAAGATATGATCCCTACTAACAAGGTAATCCAACCTTTTGTTCAATATGGAGGGAGCTAACAGATGCAAGTGTTTTGACTGAATTCCAATTCTTTTTCCTAAAGTTCCAATTTGAGAAGACGAAACTAATATCGTACCATTGTAATAACCTCAATAAGAAGCGAGCTAATAAGATATAGTGCCCTCAATAAGAAACGAGCTAATAAATGCCAAAGTGTAATAAGATATAGTGCCCTCAATAAGAAACGAGCTAATAAATGCCAAGTGTATTGATTGAATTCTACCTCTTTTTTAAAGAAAAATTCTTATTTGGAATGACAAAAACGATATCGTATTTTTTAGGGAGCTGGTTACGGTTTTTTTCTAAGGATTCTAATAACATTTATTTCATTTGATTGTTACTTAATTTGTTGGCAGATATAGGTTAGATATATGTCAATTAACTACTTTACATAAACATACATGTTAATACATCTAACTTCGGAAAACTATGGAACTTTGATTTATTCTCACAATAAAGAGGGAGTAAGTATTTGGTTACATTTTTAATTTTAAAAGTTTTAAGTTAGTAGATGCCAAAAATTTTACATTTTTAATTTTAAAAGTTTTTGAAAAGATATAGTATCATTGTTATTTAATCTAATTTGAGGAGGTGTTGAGGTTTGGGGTAGGTACTATTATTGTATCTGTTGGCAGATATAGGTTAATTTACTACTTTGCACTCTGCTGGCAGATATTGTTAATTATAGATCAATTTACTATTTTGCATAAACAAATATGTCAATCCACCTAACTTTATGTCAATCCATATAACTTCCGGAAACTAGGGAACTTCGACTTATTATCACAATAAAGAGCATAAATTATAAAAAAATAATTATATAAAATATAATATAAAATTAAATTTTAATTTTTTTTATTTTTTTATATGGTGAAATGGGTAGTAATTTGGACAGAGTGTTTGGTTTTTTTATGGCCATCACAATATTCTAAACTGCCACACAAATCTTCCCGCAGTCTGTCTCTATAATCACCATGCCACAATAATTTTATATTTTTTATGCCCCTAAAAATACTAAAAAAATGTTCAATCCAACCAAACCTAAGAAAATCTTTATTGTTAAATCTTCATTTAAAATTTTAAAATTATACAAAATAAACTTTTCAAAATGGAAAACAAATAAACTGTACTTTTCCAGGAAAATCTTGATAGAATCCAGCGTTTACTGTACGTACGGGATCAGTCGTCATTGATTTTGCCACCCAAATTATTGTACTTTTTCTTTATCAAATAAAGACATAGTGCACTACTAACGCTATTATCATCATTATTACGATGGATGGCACACAGCAATGGTTCCTAATGGTTCCTAAATTTTCGCCTTGCTAATTTGGTCGTTTCCGCCCTCTTAGAAACACTACCACATCACCGCTTCACTGTTAACATTTCTTCTGCCAAATTTAACAATTTCACCAAGTAAACTAAATTTTAATTTTATTTATTTATTAAAATATAATATAAAATATTTTTAATTTTTTTTAAATTTATATATAAAATAATGTTTGCCAATACTTTTAAAATCATTCTCTTAGCATTTTTGGGGGTTCTTTAAGATATCTGAAACTTCAGTGTGTGTGGATTGATTTTTAATGTTTTAAAAATATGGCGGAAAAACCAATACTCAGCTTTGAAGCATGATTTCCTAAGAGACGCCTACTCTATCCCGGAGGAATATGAATGGCGGTGTATGTATGTAAAAGTAATAAACTGTAACGGAATACAAAGTATAAACATCATATGCAGTTATTTTTAATTGTATAATAAATTTCAATGAATTCATAAAACAAATGAAGTATTGTGCTTTAGGTGTATAATAAATTTCAATGAATTCATAAAACAAATGAAGTATTGTGCTTTAGGTGTTTTTGAGCTCTAGCTTAAAAAGGAAACTAAGGGGGTGTAGTGTAGATGCCACAATTTCCATTCAAAGATAAAAGAACACAAAATTATATATTTTGAAAAAAGTTAGTCATTCATGCAACATTCATTATTGGGTTTGGGGGCAGGCATGAAGTAAGGTTAAAATTTTTCACTAGATTTTAAAATTAGTGATAACATTCGCACATTACATATACAGGTGAGATATATTACAACATTTTTTATATAAAATAACTTATAGTAAGTATATTTTTTATATTTAATTTTTTTATTTTTATTTATTTATAAGGGAGTAGGTTTACATCACAGTCTTATTTTACTATCAAGTAGGGTTCAAATCTTGGGGTTGTCCTAACAACAACTATTTCACTTTGCTGTTGTTCAGCCTTGTTAGAGGAAGAACACTGGGTGCTGGGATATTGTACTGCTATGGTTCTGCTTGCCAGCACAACACTGGGTGCTGGGGTATTGTACTGCTATGGTTCTGCTTGCGGACACTGAGCAGGTCAAACTACTACCTTTACAACGAGCATACCCCAATGTTTGAACTTAAACCTTTTCTTAATAAAAACATTTACCCCTTAAAATTTAAACCTATAACTCTTAATCCATAACCCTAAAGTTTATTATACTTGTAAAACAAAACAGACGCCATTTGTTAAATAAGTTCCCAAGGGTAAAAATGTTAATATATAAACCTTCAAATTCCAGGACTTGTAGGTAGCATGAAAATTTTTAGGTTCCCAACGGTAAAAATGTTCGAATACAAACTTCAAAATTCGAGGACTTTTAGGTAGCATGAAATTTTTTAGATTATCATTTTCCATTCATGTGAAGTATATAATTATATAATTTTTTTTTTTTTTTTTGTAATTGAAAAGATGCGACGCAAACTCAAAATACAGTACCAAGGCAAGTACTAGGCCAATTATATTACAAACAGAAGTCCTAAAAGTGAACAACATTAAAACTTAAGTACTAGGCCAATTATATTACAAACAGAAGTCCTAAAAGTGAACAACATTAAAACTTAAAACTGTAAAATTTCTTTCGAAAAGAAGATCGTAAAAGGAGAAGAATGCATAGAACAAACTTAAGGAGTAATTAATTTTTTAAACAAATGGCACATTTTAAACATGTTTATTTTAATAAAAAATTATTATTGTTTAATTATAATTTTGATACGTTAAAAATTACAATTAAAGAAGAATAATAAAAATAATTTAAGTGAGTAAAATAAAAAATTTAATTTTTCATTTAATAATAATTTAAGCGAGTAAAATAAAAAATTTAATTTTTCATTTAAATATAGAAAACTACTCAATTTTTTTTTTCATGTTTAACTAATTTCTAAACATAACTTGTATAAATTTTAAATAAAAATCTTATAGTACGATTTAAAATTTTAAGTGAGGACTTGAAATGAAACGATGCCCCTTCCACTTGTGAAAATATACACTAAAAAAAGAAGTAACTTTGCATAAAAACATGTTTTCTTAATCTTCTCTTAATTCAGATTCAGAAGTCAAACTATTATGTGAACCCATTCATATAATCTTCAATTAGGATACAAAAGGTTCAAAAGTCGTAAACTATCATGTCAATGATTCAGATATAAAGTCATTTCTCTTAAATGGTTGTGTCTGTTGGAAAAATTAAACCAAACCTCACGCCCGCAAGCGCTTCGGCGCGAAGCATTTTTAAAATGGCTTCGGAAAGTGCTTCGCCGCGAAGCACATTTAACTCACCCCCGAAAAACACTTCGCCGCGAAGCATAAACAAACTGCCCTCGGAAAATGCTTCGCTGCGAAGCAGCAAACATTTGCCCTCCGAAGCGGAAATCAGCCGAAGTGGAAATCAAGCGCGGGAATCGACGCATTAATTCTCCAAGCGTGCGAGTAGTTGGGGTTGTTCGGCAATTGGTCGAAAACTCTTTTCGGCATTTATTTTCTGTCAGCTGGTTGGTGATTTTATCCCACCTTTTGTCCTCATCCCTTGCCTATAAATACCGGGCCATTTGTCATTTTTTGTAGAGGAGGATAGAGGTCGAAGGAGAGCAGCAAAGAGGATTGGAGAGCCCAGAGCAGCCGCAAAGCTAGGGTTTCGACCAGCAGAGCAGCAGAAGGACAGAAGCAGCAGCCACCATTAGCCGGAGAGTGGAGCAGCAGTCTCCAAGAAATATCCGAGTTATTATCCTGCAGATATTTTATCTGGCAGAAGTTTGTAACCGCTTCAGAAGGAAGCTTTGTAATCCGGCATTATAGTTAATATATAAAATATTTATTCTGCTATTTGGGTCTTTGTGTATTGTTCTCTGTCTCGGAGTATTTGGGTGTTTTGCCCGAAGTGGCAAAACACCCGCTCAATCCAGAAGGGAGACTTGTTTATTTGTTTGTGCCGAAGCACATTGCGGGACTTTGTCTTCCCGAAGTTGGACCCTGGAGCCATTTCGCCGAAGCTGCCGAGTTGTCGTAAACTCCCGTGCTTCGCAGCTTTCCTGTCCGAAGAAGTCACTTCGGCTTGAAAATTCCCGAAGTGATTTCACTTCGCCAGGAAATTTCCCGAAGTAGTTTTACTTCGGCAGTTTTTCCCCGAAGTACCTACTTCGAGAGTATTTTCCCCGAAGTTCCTCCCGAAGCTCATAATTCCCCGAAGTAATTTTTATTGACGCGATTTTAACACGATTTAATTCGCGAAGCATTGCTGCCGTGACACGATTTGGAATTTTAATTAATTCCTTCAATTTGGTATCAGAGTCTGTTATGCCGTGACGCGGAGATAGAAGCATGGCTTCCGAAAACAATTCCCTGTAGTTGCAGATCCCGTGATTTAACAACAAAAACTACGATTACTGGAGCATCCAGATGAAGATTCTCTTTGGGTCTCAGGATTTGTGGGATTTCATCGAGATTGGTTACTCGAAACCGGTAGATGCAGCAACACTGGCCGCCCTCTCTCAAGCTGACAAAGATCTTATGAAGGAAAACCGAAAGAAAGACCAAAAGGCCCTATTCTATATCATGCAAGCGGTTGAGGAGATCATTTTCCCACGGATCGCATCAGCCACCAAGGCCAAGCAGGCCTGGGAAATTCTGGCCAGCTCGTACCAGGGCACCAACAAAGTGAAGTTGGTGAAATTGCAGATGCTCAGAAGGGAGTTCGAGAACCTACAGATGAGTGAGTCCATGTCGATGAATGACTTCTTCACCCGAATGACAGATGTCATCAACCAGATGCAGTTGAATGGTGAAATCGTGCAAAATCAAAGGATTGTGGAGAAAATTTTGCGGAGTCTGCCAGCAAAGTTTGACTCTGTGGTAATTGCAATAGAAGAATCGAGGGACTTGACAACCCTCTCGGTGGATGAACTCATGGGTTCTTTGCAGACACATTAGCAGAGGCTGAGCCGCTCAACTCAGTCTTCTTTGGAGCAAGTTTTCAAAGCGCAAGTCTCAATCCGAGATAGTAGCAGACAAGACTCCTACCATAGCGCCTCTAGTTCTCAAGGTGGAAGAGGCAGAAGCAGGAGTGGGAAAAGTAACAAGCAAGGAGGGAGATCAAACCCTAACGTCAGTGAGACCAACTGTAACTTTCATCAGCAAGGAGGAAGAGGCACTGGCAAAAATCAGCAAAGGGGATTTAGTCAGAAGGACATGTCAAAGGTCCAATGCTACTATTGCAAAAAGTTCGGCCATTACATCTCACAGTGCAAAACGAGGATGGCGAACGAGAATCAACAACAAGCCCATTATATGAATGAAGCTGGAAATGCGACAAGAGGAAATATGTTGTTGACCTACAGTATTCAGGAGGAGAGCAAGAAAAACATCTGGTATCTTGACAGTGGGTGCAGCAACCACATGACTGGGAACAGAGAGATGTTCTCACAATAGGAAAAAATAGTCCAATCCGAAGACAAGATGGGGAACAACAGCAAGGTTCTTGTGATGGGGAAAGGAAAAATCCTCATCCGCACTCGGCACGGAGAAAGAAAGCAAATTTGTGACGTTTATTATGTGCCTGGGTTGAAACACAATCTTCTAAGTGTTGGACAACTTATGCAGAAGGGACACACTTTTCAGTTCAAAGACGGTGTTTGTTCCATCAGAGACAAAGTGCATGGAAAAATCGCAACCGTGTCCATAACGAAAAACAAAATGTTTTCACTGCAAATTTAGAATGAATCAGTGATGTCTCTGAGTGCAGTTGTGAAGGATGTTACCTGGCTGTGGCATCTCAGATTCGGTCACTTAAGCTTCAGTGGCCTGAATTTGCTGCACAAGAAGCAAATGGTTAAGGGTTTACCCCTTATTGAGCAACAGAACCAAGTTTGTGAAGGTTGCCTAGTCGGTAAGCAACACAGGGATGCATTCCCTATAGGACATTCTTGGAGAGCATCACAGCCATTGGAGCTGGTGCACTCAGACATTTGCGGTCCAATGCAGACCAGCACATATGCCGGCAACAAATACTTCTTGACTTTCATTGATGATTTTAGCTGGAAGACATGGGTTTATCCAATTAAACTGAAGTCAGAGGCATTTGTGAAGTTTAGGGAGTTCAAGGCTCTGGTTGAGAAACAGAGAGGGTATTACGTGAAGACTCTCAGAACTGATGGAGGAGGAGAATACATCTCCAACGAATTCCACAACTTTTGCAAGCAACATGGAATTCGAAGGCAGTTCACTGCCAGATACACACCGTAGCAAATTGGTGTAGCTGAGAGGAAGAACAGAACAATCATGGAGATGGCACGGAGCATGTTGAAGGTGAAAAGTTTGCCACATGAGTTCTGGACAGAAGCTGTGTCATGTGCAGTTTATCTGTTGAACATATGTCCCACCAAGAGTGTGAAGGATAAAATTCCAGAGGAAGCCTGGAGCAATCTGAAGCCAAGTGTGGCTCATTTGCAAGTTTTTAGGTGCATTGCATATGCACATGTTCCAGATGAGAAAATACGGAAGCTGGATGACAAATCTGGAAAGTGCATCTTCACAGGGTACAGGGAACAAGCAAAGGCATACAAGTTGTACAATCATGTGACAAAGAAACTTGTCATTAGTCGTGATGTGAAGTTCTTGGAGAACGAAGCCTGGAATTGGAAGTCAAAGACTAGTTAGCCCGAACTAGAAATTGTTGAACCTGTAAACTTGGAGGAAGATAGTGTGCAGCCACTTGTACCTTCAAGCAGCAACAGTGGTTCCAGCAGTAGCACAACCTCATCATCCCGATCACCTCCACTTGCAAGCAGAATTCAAAACCTGAGGACACCTACGAAGACTCGGAGCTTGCAAGATATTTATGAGGTAACCCGAAATCAGTTAGATGAAGAAATTCTGACTTTGCTTTATTTACTGAATGTGATCCAGTGGAGTTTGAATAAGCAAGTCAGAATCGCAAATGGGTAAAAGAGATGGATGAGGAGATAACAACCATTGAAAAGAATGAGACATGGCAGCTGACAGATCTTCCAGCAGGAAAGAAGACCATTGGGGTCAAGTGGGTGTATAAAACGAAGTTCAACACCCAAGGAGAAGTTGACAGGCATAAGGCTAGATTAGTGGTGAAAGGCTACAAGCAGAAGTCAGGAGTTAACTATCATGAGGTGTATGCACCTGTAGCCCGACTTGACACGGTCAGAATGATTCTGGCACTAGCAGCTCAGAAAGGCTGGAGTGTGTACCATATGGATGTCAAGTTTGCCTTCCTGAACGGAGTGTTGGAAAAAGAGGTCTACATAGACCAGCCACCCGGATATGAATTACAAGGGCAAAAACACAAGGTCCTGAAGCTGAAGAAGGCCCTGTATGGGCTGAAGCAAGCACCTCGGCCATGGTACAGCCGGATTGAAGGCTATTTTCAGGAGAATGGGTTTCAAAAATGCCCATATGAGCACACCTTATATATGAAGACAAACGCAGAGGGTGATATGATAATCCTCTGCTTGTACGTGGACGATATGATATATACTGACAATAGCAGCAGTCTATTTGAGGAGTTCAGAACAACCATGAAGACCGAGTTTGAAATGACAGACATGGGGCCAATGAAATTTTTTCTTGGTATTGAAGTTGACCAATCAGCAAATGGCATCTTCATCTCTCAAGGCAAGTATGCAAAGGATGTTCTGAAACGTTTTAAGATGCAGGACAACAAACCTGCCATCACTCCGGTAGCCACTGGCTTGAAATCGAGCAAGACTGACAACAGTAGAAGAGTTGACCCAACTCTCTATAAAAGGTTAGTTGGAAGCCTGATGTACTTGAATGCAACTCGGCCAGATATGATGTTCGGAGTCAGTCTAATCAGCTATTTTATGGAGACTCCGAAATACACTCACTGGCAAGCAGGCAAGAGAATCCTGCGATATGTCAATAGCAAGAGGAACCACAGACTTCACTATGCCAGACAAGACCAGCTTGAGTTGATTGGCTACACTGACAGTGATTCATCCGGTAGCGTAGATGATCGAAAGAGCACTTCGGGATATGCCTTCAATTTTGGGTCCGACGCTGTTTCTTGGTCCTCAAAGAAGCAGCCAATAGTTGCTTTATCTACAGTAGAAGCAGAGTATGTTGCTGCCACCTCAGCTGCCTGCCAGGCAGTCTAGCTGAGAAGAGTTCTGAGTGAACTACATCATCCGTCGGATGTAGCAACAACAATATTTTGTGATAATAACTCTGCCATCGCGACCTCGAAGGACCCAGTATTCCACGGCCAGACGAAGCACATTGATATCCGATATCATTTCATCAGAGAACTGGTGAAATTCGACGAAGTACAGTTGCAGTTTTGCAGGTCCAAGGAGCAGCTGGCTGACATCTTCACAAAACCCTTGAAGGAGGAGGACTTCGCCAGACTGCGAGAGATGTTAGGGGTCAGAGAACTCGTGAATTTTGGTTTAAAGGAGGGTGTTGGAAAAATTAAACCAAACCTCATGTCTGCAAGCGTTTCGACGCAAAGCATTTTTAAAATGGCTTCAAAAAGTGCTTCGCCGTGAAGCACATTTAACTCATCCCCAAAAAACACTTCGTCGCAAAGCATAAACAAACTGCCCTCGGAAAATGCTTCGCTGCGAAGCAGCAAACATTTGCCCTCCGAAGCAAAAATCATCCGAAGTGGAAATCAAGCGCGGGAATCGACGCATTAATTATCCAAGCGTGCGAGTAGTTGGGGTTGTTCGACAATTGGTCGAAAACTCTTTTCGTATTTATTTTCTGTCAACCGGTTGGTGATTTTATCCCGCATTTTGTCCTCATCCCTCGCCTATAAATACCGGGCCATTTGTCATTTTGTGTAGAGGAGGATAGAGGTCGGAGGAGAGCAACAGGCGAAGTGTTTTTTGGGGGTGAGTTAAATGTGCTTCGCGGCGAAGCACTTTCCGAATCCATTTTAAAAATGCTTCGCACCCAAGCACTTGCGGGCGTGAGGTTTGGTTTAATTTTTCCAACAGTGTCCGCATTCGAAAATTTAAGCTTCTTCTAATCTCTTAGGAAGCCTAGAACATAGGAATAAGCATAGTAAGGTGTTTATAGACCCATGCGCTGACAGAAACTTCTATGCCATTTTGAAAGAGACCCATGCGCTGCCAGAAATTTCTATGCCATTTTTGATAGAGACACATGCGCTGCAAGAAATTTCTATACCATCTTAACAGAGACCCATGCGCTACCAGAGATTTCTACGGTTAACCAAGATTAACCAGTTTAATTTCGTTAATGGGTGCAAAATCACATATTTGTCTCTCTACGACTGTTAGCAATATATTACACATTATTTATCAATTTTATAAAATAGAGATCGGATATATCATGTGCCCATCTTATAAAAATGCAAAATATTCCCACCCTTTTTGCGTCATTTAAAATAAAAAATGGCTCGTTTTTGTGAAGCAAAAACACACACTCAAATAAACAATTGAATTATATTTATAACTTCTTGCTCCCACTAAAACTTGGAGTTCTTATGGCTAAACTTTTTAACGTAACCAGATCCCCTTGGTATGCACCCTTTTAAGGAAGTGCTTTGACCAAAGGACCTCTTTGGTCCACCTTTTAGGTATAATAATATTTTAATTATTGTTTGGTGTTGATAAAAAAGGTTGAAGGATCCTTATCTTTTACAAAGAGTTTCGAAAGATCAGGTAAAAAAATAAGATTAGAAAAATGTAATATAACTTTATCTTAGTAAAACAAACAAACTTAGATAAATTTATTGATAGAGAAGTTGAAATAATATCCATATCCATCCCTATCCTTCTATTAGGCTTATGCAGTGCTCAATGCTTCACATAACTAATAAAGAAACTCTTGATAACAATTTAATTTAGTGTGCTCAAATCCTTCTTTGCATGATCTCAATAAGTATTCACCCTCTTTATCTACTAAATTTATTTGCATAATTCCACACGGACATATGACCTTGAAATTCTCAAATATAACCGCCATATTTGCCATTTTATCAATAGCTTTGTTACCCTCTCTAAAAATATGTTTAATTCAACTTTCTTCTAGGTTTCCTAAAATAGTCCTTATATCAGTAATTATTTGGAAAATTCTAAAATGATTTAGCTCTCCTTTTTTTAAGAGAAGTTATAATATTCTTGGAATCCCCCCTCTCGAGAACAATTTTCCTAAAACCCAAATTTACTTGAGTTTGGTGATTTGTGATAATTCCTAAATACTCCACCACCTGATCTCTGTCATTCTTGATGAAGCCCCCACCACCAACATCACCCCAACAGAGTTAATTTTTACCCAGTTTTTGTGAGGACATTCCCATCTAGTATCTAGTCTCACCTTATTGATGTTTTTCATATCCAAGATATATTTTTCTCTAGGGAGGATCATTGCAAGATTTTTTGGGCAGAAAATGTTTTTAATACAATCCTCCAAGAGGGTTGGGAGGATCATTGCAATATTTTTCAGGCAAAAAATATTTTTAATACAATCCTCCAAGAGGGTTGTTCTTATCCTGTCAGAAACCCCAGTTATTCCTTTAGTTTTTTTAACACTCTATTTCATTCCAACCAACACTCTTATATTTCAGTCCAACCAAATCTCCTAGCAAATATGTGGAATGTATTTTTGCCAAAAAAAAAACAGCTTCCTAAGTTTCATTGTTCCCAAATCCTGAAACTTCTCTCAATAACACATTTACAATATCTAAAAAAAATCACAAGCTCGAAGTGGTCCACATACTCATCCTTTTTGTTACAGAACACACAAATAGTTGGAACCACAATTCCTTTTTTGAACATATTGTCTTTCATGAGGATCTTATTGAGAAATATAGTCAAGAAATACATAGCAACCTTAGGGATGATATTTAGCTTCCAAATTCTTTTAAGGTCAGGTAGGTTTCTAAGAGGATACTTTGCCCAAGACCCTATATCCATCCTTCACCAAAACTAATATTTTAGTTGGTTAAACTAAATGTTAAATATTTTTTTTCTTATAGAAATGTTAACATTTCTTATATAATTGATATAATCTTCTTATCAATTTTTTATTCACTATTAATAATTTATGAATCCTTTAATATGGGTGAGGAAAATTTCTTTATTATTATTTAAATAATAACTATACCAACTTATCCAAGGTTTATGTGTTAACTCTAGATCTACTACAATTATCCTAGTAGTAAGGTACCATAAAAGAAAATAGAAAACTAATTTAAAATGTCATCCTATGTTAGTCTAACATAGTTCATATATAGATATACATGGCTTAATTATTAAAATAAATATATGATTACTTACAATATCTAATATGGGCATCAAACCACTTTTGAAAATGGTTGATGAACTATTTCATAAACTACTAGAAGGAAAGGGAAATGACACAATAGGGTAAAAAAGAAGAGAAAATGACCCGGAGAGAAAAGAAGAATGGTGGGAAAAGAGGAAGTGGAACAAACATAGTGGAAAATAGATGAATAAAGTAGAAGAGAGTGGTTGAAAGTGAAAGCACGAGATTCCGGGCGAAGGAAACACTAATTGCGATGCATTCAAAATCAAATACGCTTAAGTCCTAGAAATGTAAATTGCATGAAAGGAAAGAAATGCATTGGAAGAGACACAAGCAAATGGAGAAAACACAGCCCTTTCATTAAACTTTCTTGATCTCTGTTACAAATACACCTCCTCCATTTTCAGGGGCTAGGAGCGTTAAAATAATTTGACTACAATCGAGACTTAAGGTTCCTCTTTGCGCGTGCCCACACTTGAAATGGATGGGCCAAGATGATGTCGTCGCTGATGTCGATGAGTCTTTGACCTCTGCTGCTCCTCCTGCGAACAAAGAAATAATGAAGATGTCAGTAGCACCTACTGCACATAAGAAGTGTTTGTTCTCTAAAATCGCCAAAAGATGCATGCAAACATTTGTCCGAAACAGTGAGTAAAATGACTCTAAATGACCCGAAAACCCGACAGAGGACAGAAAACATCACCATAAGGCCATCGCCATCGAGACGAGTCGGCCAATATGCCTTCAACTGGAATTCGTCCCTGGGCAGGACGAATTCTGACTGCTATTTGTCCATGGGTGGGACAAATTCTTTTGTGTTGGAAAAGCCGACCTGATGCTTGCTCCAATGTCGAATCTCGAGACCTCCAAAACACCTACAAACAGAGGGGTTATGTAATTGGGGCCATTTTGGGACGACCCAGATGGTCGGATTCTCCCAATTTGGCCTCTATCCTCGGGAATTCGATGTCGCCACCTGCAAGTTAGTAGGACAACAAAGCGACAAAAGGCATGACAAAATCTGATCAGAATGTTATGAAATTGAAGCTATGAGCTAACCAAACAGAATAACATGAGATGCAACCTGAAACAATAATCTAGAATGCTTTTGGAATAAAACTTAGAAAGTGCGGGGGTGCCCAAGTGGGCCTCCCACCATTGGCACTTGATCTTGGCACCAATCCACTAGGGATGGGCCCAAAACCTCTTAGGATTGGGATGTCTACAAATTGGTTGATTCAGGTGTCCATATGTTGGATTTGGGTCAGATTCAAGCTTCCAAAAGCCACCCAACAACCTCCCTTGCAAAAGATATTGGTGGATGTGAGAAGGTGAATCAAAGGGGATGCAAGTGGGTGTTCAACTCGACAGCACTTCGTTGCTTGAAATCTCCTTCGATCTGTCCATTTGGGTGAGAAAAGTCCCACCTTTTATAGACCCATGGGGTATCTTTTGAGAGGGAAGCACAAATGCCATGTGTCGGTCCTAGGTGCCATGTGGCAGTCATGTCTTCCCATGAGGGAGGGGAGTCCTCCATTGACTTGGGCTCTCATAACTGCCCTTATGATAGTCCTCTAACGGCCTATCTATCCACCCACACACGTGTGCGAGGCAGGAGTCATCAACTGACTGTCCTGGGCTGCCACTTGGCACCATTCTTCTTTTTTCCCGTTAAACTTGGAATTCGTCCCTGGGTGAGACGATTTTAGAATTCGTCCCTAGGTGAGACGAATCTCAGTTAGTATTCGTCCCTGGGTGAGACGAATACTGAGCAAAGTGTCTAAATGTACCAAATTGCCTCTTGACCTTACAAAATTGCTATGAAAGTGGTTAGGACCACTTGTTTGACCTCTGAGGGCTACCCTGGGGGCTGTGTTTGTCAAAGCGATCAGTGTTTGCAGTAACATAATCGGATTGGTGCTGTTTTGGTGTCTACAGATGCCCCTTTTTGGGATGCGTTGTGCATAGCGCAGCGTCGAGCAAAAATAGATAACCAAAGCACTAATGATTAGGGTTTCTTGGTAACCTAACCAACTTTTGATGCCCCAAGCATGGAAGGGGCATGCATTCTTGAATCCTTGCTTCTGACGAGCTAAGGAGTTTGATTTCAAGTGTTAACCTATTTTGGTGAGGTGTGACTTGAACTTGGACATTGATCGATCATGATTAGGCAAAGGGCACAACCTTTTATCCTCAGGGGAACCTTGTGTTCATGATTCACGAAATACCAAGTGTTTGATTGATTTGATTGTTGTTTGTTTACTGCCCCAAGAAGGAGCGTAATTGTCTTTGTCAATGATTCTTTGAATGCATGTCGTTTTCCTTAATTGAGTGTGTGATTGTTGATTGGTGACTAAGTGTGACTACCCCCTCAAGCGACGAATCGATGAGGGAATGACCTTCATGAGAAAAGCGACGAGTCGCTTGACCCAAGATGACTTGTGCAAGGGTGCCTTTAGATGTTTTATCGTTTAAGAATGTGCAATTTTTCCAACATCTGGACCTGTTTTTGGTGGGTGTTAACCCTTTTTGTGATGCCTTAATGGGGTGAAATCGTCGACAACAGCTGTAGAATTCGTCCCTGGGTGGGACGAGCGCTAACCTGAGCGCTTGTCCCAGTCAAGGACGAATTCCAGCTCAAAAGGCCTATTTAAGGGCCAAAACTTGCATTTAGGCTCATTTGTGTCATTTTTTTCTTGCGATTTTTGAGTTTTGGGAGGAGCTGCGAAGCGAAGCGCTGCTGGAATTCTCTCTGCCATCATGAGTGCACAAACTGGTTCGAGCGGTGGAGCCGAAGCGAAACCTGTAAGTGTCTTCTAGAGCTATTTTTTGTTTAAATTTGCGCTTGTTTTATTTAATTGTTTTTGTGATGCTATTTTTCAAAATGTGTTTTAAAACTTAAATCCTGAAACCTGATTGAAGACAACTACTTGAATTTTCTTTTTATGCTGTACAGTTCTTTTCCATGATTTTTAATTTTTTTTGTTGATTGTTTTTTTTTTTTTTGTAGGTTAGGAGCCGGTACCGTGTACTTGCTACTTTTACCGAGGCACGGGGTGCACTGACTGATGATGATTGGGAATGGCTTGATGCCCTTGGGCTCAAGCAGGTGTCTTGACTGGAGCCTGTGGTCCCGGATCAGGCCTATCTGATGGCCCTGATCAAACTTTGGGATCCGCAGACCAACACGTTTCATCTCCCAACAGGGGGAGATGACCGTGATTTTGGAGGTTGTCTATCGGTTGCTTTGGATTTCGATAGATGGATCGCCCATTAGGTCATCGTCGCGTGATCAGCAGACTTCTGTACTTACGAGATGCTTTGGGCATGGGGGGCGGCCGGGTGTAACGAACCTAGTGGAGACAGCCGAGGTGGACTCGCCAGTCGGGCGGGGATTTTGGTTGGTCTGGTGGCAGGAGAGGGGGGTGTTAGGAGTGAGGCACGCATTCTTGATGGGCCTCATTTCTAACATGCTTCTACCTGATTCGTTCGACGCGAGGTTCCCGTGGAACCTGCTGGATTTGGTGTGGCAGTTGGTAGAGTGCCCGATAGGGGCGTCACTGATTTTGAGGTGGGGACATACATTGTTGGCACAGCTCTACGGGGAGCTGTATGGGGTGAGCTATCGACAGCGGAAGGGGGTCAGCTGCAGTTATCTGCTGTAGTGCTGGGGTTGGTAGCATATAGCAGTTGAGAGGCCAACCGGGTTACCATGGACGACTCGGGTGGCGATGGATGATGCGGAGATAGGCTATGCAATTTTGTGGTGGCGGTCTACGGAGCAGGGGCAGAGTTGGCGATGGGCAGGTGCTGTAGAGCACTATACCGATGCATTTTCTCGTCTCACTCCATGGGAGGTGTTTTGGCGCCCTTATCGGGACTATCCAGCCTGGCCAGAGGCTGGAGAGTGGCTTCGTCGGGTATGCAGGGAGTGGTGGTTGACTGGGAGGCACGGGACGGAGCATGAGTTCTTTTCATATAGCCGGGTTACACGACAGTTTGGGGTGCGCCAGGGGTTGCCTGGTGAGCCCGTGGTCTATCGACGGCGGGGAGATGAGAGGGATTTAGATCTACTACAATTATCTTAGTAGTAAGGTACCATAGAAGAAAATAGAAAACTAATTTAAAATGTCATCCTATGTTAGTCTAACATAGTTCATATATAGATATACATGGCTTAATTATTAAAATAAATATATGATTACTTACAATATCTAATATGGGCATCAAACCACTTTTGAAAATGGTTGATGAACTATTTCATAAACTACTAGAAGGAAAGGGAAATGACACAATAGGGTAAAAAAGAAGAGAAAATGACCCGAAGAGAAAAGAAGAATGGTGGGAAAAGAGGAAGTGGAACAAACATAGTGGAAAATATATGAATAAAGTAGAAGAGAGTGGTTGAAAATGAAAGCACGAGATTCCGGGCGAAGGAAACACTAATTGCGATGCATTCAAAATCAAATACGCTTAAGTCCTAGAAATGTAAATTGCATGAAATGAAAGAAACGCATTGGAAGAGACACAAGCAAATGGAGAAAACATAGCCCTTTCATTAAACTTTCTTGATCTCTGTTACAAATACGCCTCCTCCCTTTTCAGGGGCTAGGAGCGTTAAAAGAATTTGACTACAATCGAGACTTAAGGTTCCTCTTTCCGCGTGCCCACACTTGAAATGGACGGGCCAAGATGATGCCGCCGCTGATGTCGATGAGTCTTTGACCTCTGCTGCTCCTCCTACGAACAAAGAAACAACGAAGATGTCAGTAGCACCTGTTGCACATAAGAAGTGTTTGTTCTCTAAAATCGCCAAAAGATGCATGCAAACATTTGTCTGAAACAGTGAGTAAAATGACTCTAAATGACCTGAAAACCTGACAGAGGAAAGAAAACATCACCAGAAGGCCACTGCCATCGAGACAGTCGGCCAATCTGCCTTCAACTGGAATTCGTCCCTAGGCGGGACGAATTCTGACTGCTATTCGTCCCTGGGTGGGACGAATTCTTCTGTGTTGGAAAAGCCGACCTGGTATTGCTCCAATGTCGAATCCCGAGACCTCCAAAACGCCTGCAAACAGAGGGGTTATGTAATTGGGGCCATTTTGGGATGACCCAGATGGTCGGATTCTCCCAATTTGGCCTCTATCCTCGGGAATTCGATATCGCCACCTGCAAGTTAGTGAAACAACAAAGCGACACAAAGCATGATAAAATCTGATCAGAATGTTATGAAATTGAAGCTATGAGTTAACCAAACAGAATAACATGAGATGCAACCTGAAACAATAATCTAGAATGCTTTTGGAATAAAACTTAGAAAGTGCGGGGGTGCCCAAGTGGGCCTCCCACCGTTGGCACTTGATCTTGGCGCCAATCCACTAGGGATGGGCCCAAAACCTCTTAGGATTGGGATGTCTGCAAATTGGTTGATTCAGGTGTCCATATGTTGGATTTGGGTCAGATTCAAGCTTCCAAAAGCCACCCAACAACCTCCCTTGCAAAAGAGATTGGTGGATGTGAGAAGGTGAATCAAAGGGGATGCAAGTGGGTGTTCAACTCGGCAGCACTTCGTTGCTTGAAATCTCCTTCAATCTGTCCATTTGGGTGAGAAAAGTCCCACCTTTTATAGACCCATGGGGTCTCTTTTGAGAGGGAAGCATAAGTGCCATGTGTTGGTCATAGGTGCCATGTGGCAGTCATGTCTTCCCATGAGGGAGGGGAGTCCTCCATTGACTTGGGCTCTCATAACTGCCCTTGTGACAGTCCTCTAACGGCCTATCTGTCCACCCACACACGCGTGCGAGGCAGGAGTCATCAACTGACTGTCTTGGGCTGCCACTTGGCACCATTCTTCTTTTTTCCCGTTAAACTTGGAATTCGTCCCTGGGTGAGACGATTTCAGAATTCGTCCCTGGGTGAGACGAATCCCAGTTAGTATTCGTCCCTGGGTGAGACGAATACTGAGCAAAGTGTCTAAATGTGCCAAATTGCTTCTTGACCTTACAAAATTGCTATGAAAGTGGTTAGGACCACTTGTTTGACCTCTGAGGGCTGCCCTGGGGGCTGTGTTTGTCAAAGCGATCAGTGTTTGCGGTCACATAATCGGATTGGTGCTGTTTTGGTGTCTACAGATGCCCCTTTTTGGGATGCGCTGTGCATAGCGCAGCGCCGAGCAAAAATAGATAACCAAAGCACTAATGATTAGGGTTTCTTGGTAACCTAACCAACTTTTGATGCCCCAAGCATGGAAAGGGCATGCATTCTTGAATCCTTGCTTTTGACGAGCTAAGGAGTTTGATTTCAAGTGTTAACCTATTTTGGTGAGGTGTGACTTGAACTTGGACATTGATCAGTCATGATTAGGCAAAGGGCGCAACCTTTTATCCTCAGGGGAACCTTGTGTTCATGATTCACGAAATGCCAAGTGTTTGATTGATTTGATTGTTGCTTGTTTATTGCCCCAAGCAGGAGCGTAATTGTCTTTGTCAATGATTCTTTGAATGCATGTCGTTTTCCTTAATTGGGTGTGTGATTGTTGATTGGTGACTAAGTGTGACTACCCCCTCAAGCGACGAATCGATGAGGGAATGACCTTCATGAGAAAAGCGACGAGTCGCTTGACCCAAGATGACTTGTGCAAGGGTGCCTTTAGATGTTTTATCGTTTAAGAATGTGCAATTTTTCCAACATTTGGACCTATTTTTGGTGGGTGTTAACCCTTTTGGTGATGCCGTAATGGGGTGAAATCGTCGAAAACCCATCTTCCCGTGGAGCGGTCCGGCTATGGTAGCCTTCTTGGGGAAGTAGGAGAGTGACAATTTGAACCCCGACATCGATTTTCTATGCCAAGAGGTTAAGTGCAAGAGCACTTGTGTCCGGCAATGCTTATTGCTTTGTTTTTATGTTGCATTTTTTTGTTGTTTTTGTTGTTTTTTTTGTGACACCATTTGGGGATTAAATTGTCGAAAATCTGTCTTCCCGTGGAGCGGTCCGGCTATGGTAGCCTTCTTAGGGAGTAGGATTGTGATAATTTTGTGACCCCAACGTCTTTTTTGTATGCCCCAGATGTCAGGTGCAGTAGCACTCCTATCGGGCAAGTTTATTGTCTGTTTTTAGTGCATTTTTGATCATTTTTTGATGTTTTTGAAGTTCTGGCCTGAATTCGTCCCTGGGTGGGACGAATTCCAGCTGTAGAATTCGTCCCTGGGTGGGACGAGCGCTAACCAGAGCGCTCGTCCCAGTCAAGGATGAATTCCAGCTCAAAAGGCCTATTTAAGGGCCAAAACTTGAATTTGGGCTCATTTGTGTCATTTTTTTCTTGCGATTTTGGAGCTCTGGGAGGAGGAGGTAATTCTGCGAAGCGAAGCGCTGCTGGAATTCTCTCTGCCATCATGAGTGCACAAACTGGTTCGAGCGGTGGAGCCGAAGCGAAACCTGTAAGTGTCTTCTAGAGCTTATTTTTGTTTAAATTTGCACTTGTTTTATTTAATTGTTTTTGTGATGCTGTTTTTCAAAATGTGTTTTAAAACTTAAATCCTGAAACTGGATTGAAGACAACTACTTGAATTTTCTTTTTATTGTTGTACGAGTTCTTTTCCATGATTTTTAATTTTTTTTTGTTGAATTGTTTTCTTTTTGCAGGTTAGGAGCCGGTACCGTGTACCTACCGCTTTTACTGAGGCGCGGGGTGCATTGACTGATGGTGATTGGGAATGGCTTGATGCCCTTGGGCTCAAGCAGGTGTCTCGACTGGAGCCTGTGGTCCCGGATCAGGCCTATCTGATGGCCCTGATCAAACTTTGGGATCCGCGGACCAACACGTTCCATCTCCCGACAGGGGAGATGACTGTGACTTTGGAGGATGTCTATCGGTTGCTTCGGATTTCGATAGATGGACTGCCCATTAGGTCATCGCCGCGTGATCAGCGGACTGCTGTACTTACGAGATGCTTTGGGCATGGGGGGCGGCTGGGTGTAACGAACCCAGTGGAGACAGCCGAGGTGGACTGCCAGGCTGGCGGGATTTTGGTTGGCTGGTGGCAGGAGAGGGGGGTGTTAGGAGTGAGGCACGCATTCTTGATGGGCCTCATTTCTAACATGCTTCTACCTGATTCGTCCGGCGCGAGGTTCCCGTGGAACCTGCTGGATTTGGTATGGCAGTTGGTAGAGTGCCCGATAGGGGCACCACTGATTTTGAGGTGGGGACAGACATTGTTGGCACAGCTCTACGGGGAGCTGTATGGGGTGCGCTGTCGGCAGCGGAAGGGGGTCAGCTGCAGCTATCTACTGTAGTGCTGGGGTTGGCAGCACATAGCAGTGGAGAGGCCGACCGGGTTACCGTGGATGACTCGGGCGGCGATGGATGACACGGAGATAGGCTATGCAGTTTTGTGGTGGCGGTCTACGGAGCAGGGGCAAAGTCAGCGATGGGTAGGTGTTGTAGAGCACTATACCGATGCCTTTTCTTGGCTCACTCTAGGGGAGGTGTTTTGGCACCCTTATCGGGACTGTCCAGCCTGGCCAGAGGCTGGAGAGTGGCTCCGTCGGGTACGCAGGGAGCGGTGGTTGACTGGGAGGCACGGGACGGAGCATGAGTTCTTTTCATACAGCCGGGTTACACGACAGTTTGGGGTGCGGCAGGGGTTTCCTGGTGAGCCCGTGGTCTATCGACGATGGGGAGATGAGAGGGATTTAGATCCACCGGTCACCGTGCCATTGGGCGAGGAGTCAGATGTGGTTATTGACGTCCCGGACGTAGATGACGTCGGGACTACCACTGAGTATGACTCGTGGTGGGTACTACGGCGATGGAGAGGAGAGGGGCCACTGGGAGGCACGGAGGCGGTAGTGGAGGGTGCTGAGGCAGCAGGGGATGATTGGGGAGGTCCGTTGGATGATGCGGACATGTTGGATGTGGGGGATGAGGATGTAGACTTGGGCGCTCCGGATCAGCCGGACATGCAGGACGTGGAGGAGCAGTGGGAGCCAGAGCAGGCTGCTGTTCCAGAGGGTCCTGTTCGTCAGGCAGACACAGAGGAGGTGGAGTTTGAGATACGCGCTGAAAATGCGTGACTGATAGAGCTACTACGGATACGGGATCTGGAGTTGGGGGATGCGAGGCGGGAGAGGGATCTCCTACGGGAGGGCTCTGAGGCAGCTAGCAGAGCGGGATAGGGTTTTGGCACAGCGCGACGATGCGGTGTCATACTATCATCGGCGAGAGGCAGAGTGGTGTCGGCACCGGATAGACTTGGAGAGGGAGGTCATCCGCCTTGGTGGGCGGCTACCTGAGCCCTCGGTCAGTGGATCTTCACGGCGGACGAGGGATAGTGCGACTGAGCAGTCAGCATCATCTCGTCGTCGATGATTAGATGAGGGAGGCGGTAGCAGGCATGATGCGGGGGCTGGCAGTAGCCGCCCTGCAGGGTCCCATAGGACCCACACCACGGGGGGTAGTTCCCGTCGCACCGATCCTGCGTGATCATGGTGGTCGACGCTTTAGGTTGGGTTTTTGGATATGATTGCGGGGATTGAGGACCAGTTTTGTAGCCTGCGGGCATTTTTTTTGACGATATATATATATATACCGGTTTTATTGTGGTTTTTTTACATGTGATGATTTGATTTTTGTTATGCATGATGGCTAATGACTATGGATGTATGCATGTTTATTTATTTTGATGAATGCTTATGCAAATGATGAATGCAAATGTTTTTTATTTCTTTTTGATATGCAAAGTGAAATTGATGAATGATATTTGTGGTGATTGGTTATGGCACCATAGGCTGTTTAAGACGCTCTTTATTTTGTTTTTAGGCGATTGCTATGATGTATGACTCTTGTATGTATACATGTGGTTTTCTCTTTTTGTATTTTCTGATGGTATTGTAAGGATGAAAAGTAGCGCAGTTGGTTTAGAAATGTAGCTAAGGTTTTTCGAGACTCAGACATTTTAACTCACTAGCCATGATTGTACTTTGTCTTACAAGACTTTTGAACAAGGTATGAATCGGACTTGTTTTTGACCAAGCTATTTCACATCCCTGTGTGTGCAATTGAGTTCATTTATGTGGTATTTGTCAGGATACCGCCGGTGCCAGATGGGCTTTCAACCGAACCTGTACTGAGGATCACCTAATTAGCTCCACTAACTCCTTTGTTGTATTTAGTTAGATTAATCTGCGGTGTTATCCAGGATGCCATAAGCTAGCTCATCCACATGCAAACATTGATCCCGTACGCAAGTTAATGTGACAGATATATCGTCATGCGAGAAATTTACCACCAGTTATCGATAAGCTATCAACCAAACCAGTGCTGAGGCTTGCCTCGTGACCTTTTAGAATGCTGAGAGTTCCAGGGATTCAAGTTCCACTCCCTTCTTTTCTTCAATTGTATTGGGATACTTGCTCGTTTGTAGTGATAAGATCACTGTTTATTTTGATTTGTTTTTCTTTTGAGCAAGGGATTGGGGATATGGAGTGATGAAAATCACTATCGTTTGTGCCGTTTGATGTGTGCACTTGTATGATGTCAAATATTTGATTTTTGACATTTTGCAAATTTTTGATGTTTTGCAACTATTGAGAACTAGGGATTCTTAGGGAATTGGGTAGGGAGGATGCTTGTCCTTTTGCCAACTCTCAGCATTCTTGGGGTCATTCGCACAGGGGGATGAGCAAGATAACCGTTTCGCTTTTGGTGACTTGGATTACTGTGCAGGTTTCATCTTTCGTTCACACAACTTAGGAATTGTTTTATGTGTTTTAATTTGTGTTGGGATGTTACGTAACAAGGTGTATTTCAAGTGTAACTCTACCTTCGTAAAATCTGTCTGACTTGGTACATTACATAGCTAAAGAGCAAAATGATGACTGAATCATGAAAACTCTTGATACATTAAAAGACCACTGACTCTAGTGTGGTAAAAGCAATGCATGGTGTTTTTGTTGTTTTTGTAAAATGGAACAGGTGTGGAACAAGATGGACTAGCAGAGCAATTACAGCCTATGGTGCCTTTGACCTATACGACCACAAATATGCAATGTATGGATGCAATGCTTAATGCAGCTACATATTTTTGTATTTTTGATGGATTGATTTTTGTGAATATGAATATGAGGTGCGAGAAGAGCTCTCGATTGATGAATTTGAGTATGCCTAGATATGAGATGCAAATTTTTGTTGTTTTTGATTATTTTTGATTTTTTGACCAAGTGATTGTGGACATCCTTGGAGCATTTTGGTGACCAAGTGATTGCGATAATCCTTGGGGCTTTTGGGGTGACCAAGTGATTGCGATAATCCTTGGAGCTTTTTGGGTTGACCAAGTGATTGCGATAATCCTTGGAGCTTTTGGGGTTGACCAAGTGATTGCGATAATCCTTGGAGCTTTTTGGGGTGACCAAGTGATTGCGATAATCCTTGGAGCTTTTGGGGTGACCAAGTGATTGCGATAATCCTTGGAGCTTTTTGGTTGACCAAGTGATTGCGATAATCCTTGGAGCTTTTTGGGTTTGACCAAGTGATTGCGATAATCCTTGGAGCTTTTTGGGTTGACCAAGTGATTGCGATAATCCTTGGAGCTTTTTGGGTTTGACCAAGTGATTGCGATAATCCTTGGAGCTTTTTGATTTGACCAAGTGATTGCGATAATCCTTGGAGCTTTTTGGGTGACCAAGTGATTGCGATAATCCTTGGAGCTTTTTGGTTTGACCAAGTGATTGCGATAATCCTTGGAGCTTTTTGGGTGACCAAGTGATTGCGATAATCCTTGGAGCTTTTTGGGTGACCAAGTGATTGCGATAATCCTTGGAGCTTTTTGGGTGACCAAGTGATTGCGATAATCCTTGGAGCTTTTTGGGTGACCAAGTGATTGCGATAATCCTTGGAGCTTTTTGAGCTTTGGGTGACCAAGTGATTGCGATAATCCTTGGAGCTTTTGGGGTGACCAAGTGATTGCGATAATCCTTGGAGCTTTTGGGGTGACCAAGTGATTGCGATAATCCTTGGAGCTTTTGGGGTGACCAAGTGATTGCGATAATCCTTGGAGCTTTTTGGTTTGGATTATGGTTCTTCAAGGGATAGAGGTACCCCCAGATTGATGGTCTTTGCACTCCAGATCTGGCTCTAGAGGTATGGGCATGAATGGATCGGCCCTATGCACGGATAGGAGGACAGGGTCCGCCCTCGGCTGATGTCATGATGGGATCTCGGGGTGGATGGTGCTCATCGTGGATTTGGAGCCATGGATCCAATACTTGGTCCCACCTTGCGGGGTCTACCCACCATTCATGCCCTAGTAGTATGCCCATCTGTCCCATTAGATCTTCATGAGTTAAAGGGCGGTGATGTCGTCGCGCATGTCTGAGATAGTCCATCTCAGTCTCATCTTCTAAATCACTTTCGGAGACCCAAAAATGTTCATTCTCTTCAACAACTATTGCTTGCGACGTTGAGGGCTCTCCTTGTTCCAGTAAGTTAATCTGGTCCCATTGTGGTTGTTCCACTCTTGGTGGAGGGACCTGATTCTCTTGACACTGTGTTGGTTCAACTGGAACCTCTAAGGGGAATAGCTTCAAAAAGATGTCCGGAAGTCGTTGATGTTCTCTTTGAGGATTAATCTCCGAACTCTCGCCTCTCTCTAGCAAAGGAGAGGGATTACTATTATTGCCAAGGGTGTTTGTTGACCATGGGAGGTAATCTCCCAATGTATATTCTGTATTCGGGTTGGCATAAAGATCTGGTGCCAATCCCCCCTTGTTGCCTATTTCTAGGCCTTGCATATTTTCGACCAAGATGTCTAAGGGTAGGGGGTGGTTGAACCCTACTCCTGACTTATCATATGGCATCTGATATCTTGGTTGGCAAAGGACCCGCATCCCTTGCTCATATCTGCCTAGCCCGTATCCATGCCAATTGCATTGGCCGAGATATTTTAGGGCAAAGTCTGGGTTTGATAGATAGTTGATGTTTTCAACAAAAGGCTCTTCGTCTGCTTCCTTTTGTTTGCATGGTTCAAGACCATGATCAAGGCCCCCATACACAAAATTCGTCTGGTTTGGTGGGTAGCCTAGAGGAACAACTGTCCCTATGGGAAGGCGAGGTCTTCCCATGTCTTGTATTGACTCCAATGCCGGGGTTGCCACAACATTTTGCACTAAATACTCCCCCAGGCCCGTACTGGCCATTTCAACGAGTGATTGTTGATGATTGGGTGGGAGGAAACGGGAGTCCTTCCTGAGTCCATTCCATGTTCGGTATTTTAGGAGTCTCTGCTTCCGTTGTGCGAGGTGTTTCCTTCGTTGATACTGTTGATATTGTGGGCAACCCTTCTTCTAAGGGCTTAACCTCTTCCATGATCTGTTTTCCCTTGTCCTTCTGTTTGGCCATGACAGGTGGCATTGATGATGAAGGAGCGAGATGATGAAGGCTCACCCGGCTGGGATTTTGCCTTATTTTGGTCACCGGTGGTGCCTGCGGTATTGGACCCTGTTTAGATGGATTTAACTGGAAATCCAAATGCGTTGAAGGGAGGGTCGATTGAGGCATGAATTGTACCGCATTGCAATACTTGAAGGGCTCTAAGTCCATTGGGACTACATGTATTTCTCCTTCAAAAGCATACTTTAAGCACCGGTGAGCGATCGAAGGGACACACTTCATGTCCACCGATCCAAGGCCGCCCTAGCGAGTATATTATAAGCCATCTCACCTTCGAACACATGGCACAATGTAGGTATTGTCTTTTGTCCTACCTGGACAGGAAGAACAACTGTGTCGACTGTCGAGCATATTGCATCGTTGAAAGCTCGCAATGTGTACGTGGAGGCTGTGATGTGAGAGGCTGGCATATTCAAATGTTTTAAGGCTGCGGTGGTAATGATGTTACTGGACGAGCCAGTATCTACCAACACTCTCTTGTACGGGATCCCGTTGACCCGCGCGATAACGTGCGGGGGTGGATCTGCCATGTCATTCGATATCGTTTTGACCTCATCTTCTCTGAATGTGATGACCGGCTCCGTACATTGTTTCACATGTCCCACGAAGTTGTTGAAAGAATTTGCTTCGTGAGGTCTGTAATTCGATGGCTTTTAAAATGTCCATAAGAGCTTCCCTATGGGGTCTTGACTGTTGAATAAGCTCGTAAATGGACAGCCTAGCCGATGTGGTCCGCAAACTCTACGTGAGTTTGGTCCGTATCGTGACCTCGGGTCTAGGCGGAGGCAACTGCGTTGGGCGTTGTTGAGGCTGCGATGTTGTCGGAACTTCCCTCGTAGCTACCTCGGGGGCAACTGCTGGGTACCTTCTGTTCCTTGTCACTATGCTAATCATTCCCACAAATCCTTGCATGGGAAGATTCCGTCGCACCTCGTTAATGCGGAGTGGTTTTGCCCGTGCCTCGTGGGCGAGGCAAAGGGTCCTTGAATACCCCCATTTGTTGATTGTTTGGCGCTATGGGGTTGTCCACGGCCAATGTTCTATTGTCGATCAAATCTTGGATTAATTCTTTGAACTTCCAGAATCCATTCAAGTCGTGTCCTCTGCGCCTATGGAATCTACAATACAATTCCTCTCTGTATCCCCTAGGCTTAGGAGCATTAGGGTCTATATTTTGGATTTCTGGCAGAGTGACTAAATTTTCCGCTGACAAGCGGTCAAATAGGGAGTCCCTGGACTCCGTGTAAGGGGTGAATTGTCGCCTAGGGCGACGCTGTTGATTCTGCTCCTGTCTTCTATTATCTCTTTCATAAGCAGGAGGCACTGCCTGGTAATTAGCCTTTTGAGGCTGCATTTCTTGCACAGGCGTGGGAACATTTATCGCAACTTGGTTGACTGCAGCGTGTTGTGATTGCGTTGTCCCGATCTTAGTGGTTTTATTCCACTCTTTCTTTTTAGGCTTGGCGATTGCGCCTTCGCCTATCTTAATCTCTTCTATAACTCTGGCTTGCGCCAAAGCTTCTTCTAAGTTGTCGTATTGTCGCAACAACAATAGACCAGAGATTGATTTTAAGCAACTTTTTGTGAACATCTGTGTGAGATCAGACATAGGGGGACGGTAGGGTAACTTAGAAAGCAAAGCTCTCCATCGATTCCCATATGCTGCCATTGTTTCTTCCTCAAATTGCCTGAGGCTCGCCAGATCACTCAGTGATGCCTTCTTCCTTGTGTTGAAGGCAAAGCGTTCAAGAAACGCATCTACTAATTGATCTAAGTTGCTTATGTTGTGTTTGGGTAGTTGTGTGAACCAATCCGAGGTAGGGCCTGCGAATGTGGTTATGAATGTTCTAAGCAACAATGCGTCATTATCTTGGATGCCGAAGCATTGGCTTAGAAATCTTGTAACGTGTTCTTGTGCGTCCTCTTCACCTTTAAAGATTGCCAATTGAGGCAACTTGAAGTGCTCGGGGTAAAGAGGTGTAGGCACTGAGGGATGCACCGGATTACTGCGGAGTTGACGTAATGTGGGTTTTTGATGCCCAGCAGCTTTTGTCTCCATAGACTCCAAACGCTCTAATAGCGCTTGGTATGCATCGGAAGATTTTATTTCTTCCTCTCTTGTTCGCTCCCGTTGTAAGTTATGGTAAACTGGGGGCCTATGGAGGGGTGGCCGAATGGCAATCCTCCTGCCTTGATGGGGAGTTTCAGCATATTCTATTTCTGGTTCGTACTCCTCATAAAGTTCTTGAGGAGTCTCTGGGCGAGACCTATGACCTTGATCGAGTCCTCGCTGAAGGTACCCATCATTGTTTCGGGGAGTGGCCTCCCTCTCGGGTCTGTAAGATCTCGGAGGCAAAGCTTGACGAGGTCGTGGAGACCTGTCCTGCACCAACGAATTGTGCCTCTCATATTGTTTGGCCCTTTGGATGCGAGGGGTTGGCTCCCTCTCAGGTAGTTCATAGCGTAACTCATCCGCTTCGCGTTGCATGCGCTCTCTATCCAAGCGGTGTCGGTACTCTATCTCCTGATGACTTTGTTTAAGCCGCGTGATTTGGGCTTGACGGGTGGCCTGTCTAGCAACTATCGGGTCAATTTGGTCTACCCTATTTTTCTCAGGAGGTTCGAATGTTTCTCCTATGTGTTTGCCTCGAGTTTGCTGATCTAAAGTTTCAATGGGTCGCTTCCCTCTGTCGAGGTGGGCGACATGTACTCGAGGCTCTGGCCTTGATGTATGATCATGATACCTAGCAAGTGCGGAAATGCAAGGTTCCCGTGCTATTTGTTGTCCTCGAGGAATGCGATGGCTTTCCTCGTACTCTCTTTCACGGGTTTGGACGGGGCGGGCGGAGTTAGCTCGCCCTGTGTAAGGAGCCCTGCGCTCCGGATTTTGTCTTTTCGTCCTGATGGGAGGTAAAGAAGGGACGCCATATCCACGTTGTCCCTCCAAATGGATAGTGTGCCTCTCTAGCGCTCCATCGCGCTGTGGCCACTCATGTCTAACCTCAGAAGGTGATTCTCTATTTACATCAAGGTCTACATGTAGGGCGTCTTCCCGAAAGGGGCTGCTTTGAATGGGCATACCCCACCGAGGATTCTGAATCGGATTCTTTTGTAGGCCAGACCGATAAGGCGGTATGACCAAGTCCTCGGGACCGAAGCGAAGGCGACTTGTGCACGCTTCTTGTGTACCTTCCGGAGCTTCTGCCCTTGATTGGGCTTGGCTACGGGTGTACACCATTGCGTTGCTTCTATACTATCTAAGTAGATTTTTATCTCGTTTATGATGATTTTTCTTTTTGTCTACACTAAGCAGAAATAAACACACACATGCACAAACCGTGATTATCTCTTTTAAGGATTATTGGTGTGCCCTAAACTGGTTTAGTGCATTTTGATGTTTTGTTTTGTTTTTGTAGGTTTTGAAGAACGTTTAAATGCATTATGACGGCTCATATAACTCCCAAAATGGTAGCCCCTTCAATATACCAACCAGGCCGATATACCAACCTCTCTATATACCCGCCCTTACGAGAGGGAGACTATAGGTACGTGAGAGCAGAAGGTACGTGGTACGTAGGTGGTACGGAAGGGGGATTGTCCTGTTAATGGCACCTACCATAGAAGACTTATCCTCGCGCGCATGGGAATCACCCCAGCGACACTCGGTCAGCTTTCATCAGGATTTACGCCTAACAACAGTTGACAATCGGGAAATGGATGCAAAGCTAAGCCAAGGTGGTGATGAACCCACCGTTGGTCTTGCTCAAGGGCTGGGGTCTTACGACCAGCTCCTTGGTTTAAAGTTGTTGCGTGATGTGTGTGTGATTCATTTTATTTAGCGAAAATGAAACAAGCATAAATGACTTTTCCTAATGCAATGCAGGATTAAATGAAAACAATTAAAGAAACAAAAAAGAAACAGAAAATTTAACAGAGATCATGAAAATCCCTACCTCTTCTCTTCCTGGACCGGTTGCTTCTGAATTTTTGCTCTGAAAAGTTGCAGGACAGAAATTCGTCCCTCGGTGAGACGAATTACAGAACGAGAATTCGTCCCTCCCAGAGACGAATTTGAATTCGTCTCAGGGTCAGACGAATTTTAGTAAAGCAATCGCCACAGCCAAGGACGAATAACGATTAGAAACCAAAAAGGTACCTGTCAAACACAAAACACAGAAATTTGATCAGTTTTTGTGATCTTAAAAACCAGGGAACAGAGTCCCACCGTGATCGCCACTGAAAGCACGAGATTTCGGGCGAAGGAAACACTAATTGCGATGCATTCAAAATCAAATACGCTTAAGTCCTAGAAATGTAAATTGCATGAAATGAAAGAAACGCATTGGAAGAGACACAAGCAAATGGAGAAAACATAGCCCTTTCATTAAAATTTCTTGATCTCTATTACAAATACGCCTCCTCCCTTTTCAGGGGCTAGGAGCGTTAAAAGAATTTGACTACAATCGAGACTTAAGGTTCCTCTTTCCGCGTGCCCACACTTGAAATGGACGGGCCAAGATGATGCCGCCGTTGATGTCGATGAGTCTTTGACCTCTGTTGCTCCTCCTACGAACAAAGAAACAACGAAGATGTCAGTAGCACCTGTTGCACATAAGAAGTGTTTGTTCTCTAAAATCGCCAAAAGATGCATGCAAACATTTGTCTGAAACAGTGAGTAAAATGACTCTAAATGACCTGAAAACCTGACAGAGGACAGAAAACATCACCAGAAGGCCACTGCCACTGAGACAGTCGGCCAATCTGCCTTCAACTGGAATTCGTCCCTGGGCAGGACGAATTTTGACTGCTATTCGTCCCTGGGTGGGACGAATTCTTCTGTGTTGGAAAAGCCGACCTGATGCTGCTCCAATGTCGAATCCCGAGACCTCCAAAACACCTGCAAATAGAGGGGTTATGTAATTGGGGCCATTTTGGGACGACCCAGATGGTCGGATTCTCCCAATTTGGCCTCTATCCTCGGGAATTCGATGTCGCCACCTGCAAGTTAGTAGGAACAACAAAGCGACAAAAGGCATGATAAAATCTGATCAGAATGTTATGAAATTGAAGCTATGAGTTAACCAAACAGAATAACATGAGATGCAACCTGAAACAATAATCTAGAATGCTTTTGGAATAAAACTTAGAAAGTGCGGGGGTGCCCAAGTGGGCCTCCCACCGTTGGCACTTGATCTTGGCGCCAATCCACTAGGGATGGGCCCAAAACCTCTTAGGATTGGGATGTCTGCAAATTGGTTGATTCAGGTGTCCATATGTTGGATTTGGGTCAGATTCAAGCTTCCAAAAGCCACCCAACAACCTCCCTTGCAAAAGAGATTGGTGGATGTGAGAAGGTGAATCAAAGGGGATGCAAGTGGGTGTTCAACTCGGCAGCACTTCGTTGCTTGAAATCTCCTTCAATCTGTCTCATTTGGGTGAGAAAAGTCCCACCTTTTATAGACCCATGGGGTCTCTTTTGAGAGGGAAGCATAAGTGCCATGTGTTGGTCATAGGTGCCATGTGGCGGTCATGTCTTCCCATGAGGGAGGGGAGTCCTCCATGACTTGGGCTTTCATAATTGCCCTTGTGACGGTCCTCTAACGGCCTATCTATCCACCCACACACGCGTGCGAGGCGGGAGTCATCAACTGACTGTCTCGGGCTGCCACTTGGCACCATTCTTCTTTTTGCCCGTTAAACTTGGAATTCGTCCCTGGGTGAGACGATTTCAGAATTCGTCCCTGGGTGAGACGAATCCCAGTTAGTATTCGTCCCTGGGTGAGACGAATAGTGAGCAAAGTGTCTAAATGTGCCAAATTGCCTCTTGACCTTACAAAATTGCTATGAAAGTGGTTAGGACCACTGTTTGACCTCTGAGGGCTGCCCTGGGGGCTGTGTTTGTCAAAGCGATCAGTGTTTGCAGTCACATAATCGGATTGGTGCTGTTTTGGTGTCTAAAGAAAGAGCTAACATGGGAAGATAACATTGGAATGATAGGCTTGACGGAAGAAGGAACGAGTTAGACAACTTTTTTATCAAAATGTTGAGAAACATTGTGTTGTATTTTGTTTATGCCAGTGGTGAATTATTAAATACTTTTCATTTTAACAATTGCTATACCTACATTAAGGACAAATATTTTATATTGAAATATATAAGGATAAAATTGTTGCTAAAGGATTCACTCAAATATATGAAATTGATTATATGAAAATGCTTACACCTATAGCAAGGAAAGAAACAATTAGAATGATTATTGCTTTGGTAGCCCAAAAGATATGAAGTGTGCATAATCTACATGTGGAAAGTTCCTTCTTGAATGGGTACATAGAAGAAGAACTATGTACAATAACCACCAAGTTTTGAGGTTAAAGAAAAATAAAAGTATGTATGCAAGTTGAAGAAGGCCTTTTATGACCTCAAAAAAACGCTAAGGGCATGGTATGTTTCAATAAATGGATACTTAAATCAAAGTGGCTTTAAAAGGAGCAAGAGGATCCTATTATCTCCTCCAAGAAAGAAGGTAGTGATATTATTATTGTGTTTGTATGTAGATGATATGTTTTATGTAGGCAACGACTAAAAAATAAAATATGAATTCAAAAATGCTATATTCTACCCTTGCTGAAGCTACCCTCCATTTCAATACGTGATCCAACAAGATCTGTAACAGGTATTCGTTACGTCATATCATATATATCAGGGATATCACATGTATCGTATTTTCAACAACGCCTATACAATATGTAAGCCATTGCAACAAGTAATCTGATAAGGGCCTACGCTGTCACTATATGTAAATAACACTTGTCTCAGGATCTTCTCCAACATATATCTCATGTCCTGCAATCTTTGATAAGGTGTACTACATCTTCGTGATATAGGAATTTTATAATTACTGCATAGATATAATTTACTATGCACGATTCGCAACAAGTTACATTTAAGCTGAAGTCAACCTTCCTTTTGTATGATGTAGAAGCATGACAAAACAAAAAGGTTGAGTAGGCTAGCATTTCCATGTGGAGGTTGAAGGACATCACCAAGAAAATGGGTTAATAAACATGTGCTTTCTTTCATATCCATATATTTATGGTAAGAAAAGGATTAAATAATTTTTTTTTTAATGAATACATATTCACCCTTTACACATTTACATAACATGGTTTGGACCTTAAAATTCTTAAAAAGTAAAGTATCCATTTATGTAAAAGCATCCAAGGAGACAACCTCGTTACATGTAGTGTATAGAGGCATTAGTTTTCAACAATTATCCATTAATTTGTGGTGTGACATTCAAAGTGGAATTGACTTAACCATCAATCCTAAATTTAACTCTCTTACTAAGCACATTCAAGTGAAATTTTATTATATGAGAGATGCTAAAATCTAGAGAAGTTGAGTTTTAGAATATTGGTACATGTGACAATGCAACATATGCATTGAGAAATCTATTGGATAGTAAGACATTCATTTGACATAGAGATTTGATGGGAGTTCTCTCATTTTGATTAGTAACCCTGAAGAATATGGAAGAAAACATTTTCTCTTTATTTACTATATTTTTGACAAGTGGGAGACTGTTGGATGTGTGACAAAATATTGGATTTATGTTACACCCCTTAGGCTTGTACACTTTGAAAAACGTTGATTCTCTTTTATTTTTAAAAGATATTTTTTTAGGTAATAAAATACCTTTACAAGCACAAGGTTTTGGAAATTTACTGATAGTTGGGATTTTCAAGACACATGTTGAGATGTTATTAATTAGTTGGTTAGCTATGGGTGGTAAAACCCTAAATATGAGCGAGAAAACCCTAAACATGGTACTTTTGTGTGTATTTATTTTCATAGATGCAACTATATAAAGTGTATGTGTGAAGAACTGTGAGAGAAGAACATCTCTCAGATATAATTTTGAATGTATTGTGATTGCAGTTCTTCTTCTTCCATTTTTTCTATTTGTTCTCTATGGCATGTCATATATAAATGTTCACTTGTAAATCATTATTTTGTTTAATATTCATTTTGTATCAACTACACATTATTTTCTTCATTATATGAGTTTATTTCATCCTTTATTTGTTGTTGAATTGTTTGGCTACACATTTTGTTGTGCCAACAATAATAACTTTAGAAGAAAGTGTTGGCACAAAAAGGAAGTTACCTACAACATACAAATAAATTATGGATGGATGAATGTGACAAATTGAGATAAAATAAAAGAAATATTGAATGGTTTCTATAGAAGGAGACCATATTTGGTGGTTGAAAAACATCACAATTTGTTGGATGAGATGAATATAAGATATCCCATAGAAATATCTAGGAAAATAAGATAAATTATTTTAGTATCAAAAGAATATGATCCAAGTAGTGCTTGGAAGACCTATAGTGATGGTACCTATATATGAAATATTATATGGATAATTCTAGAGATGTGAAATATTCCAAAGATATATTTTGATGTGATTTTCTAGAGGTGATGACCTAAAGACTAATCCAAAGGTTAAACCAAAGGTAATGATGACCTAGAGGTAATCTAAAGGTAATTATAACCAAGAGGTGACCCATAGGTTAAGTTAAAACTAGAGGTAATGACCCAAGGAAAGAGACCTAAAGGTAACCCAAGGATAACAACCTAGTGTAAATGTGACCTAGGGACAATAAATTAGATGTAGAGACTTAGAGATGATGAAGAGGTAATTATGCTATGACAAAATAGAGGCAACCCCAAAGATAAACCAAAGAGGTAAACCAAGTGGATATTAATTAGAATCTAGAGTCTCGTCTAGAGAAAAAACTAGAGGTAGAGTAAGAACAAAAGCTAGAGAACAATTCTACTATACCACCCCTAGAATCATGGTAGGTTATGACTTTTATACCAAATAATAAATAAAAGGGGTATATACTTAATTACATTAATTTGAAGTTATGTAATCATTTAATGTTTGTAATTATATGGATATTAATAAATATTTCTCCCTTATGAAAAATGTATAGTTGCATCTTCTATGAGAACATGAGGAGATGAAAAGATATATTGAAGGTGAAACAACAAACTCTCTTGAATCAAAGAGACACATATTGATGTATTGAATATACATGTTGTATGCAAGCTTGAACTAATGAATATTGGACAGAGTAATATGAAATATTTTTAGAATATTCTATAAAATATTGTTTCTACAACATTGTGTTTGTCTTCCATATTTTCAAAGAATGCTACAACATTTCAACTTGTATTTATTTTATATAAGTATTGGTTATGAAAATATTATTATACTCACAACATGATGATTCCTACATTTTTTCCTATTTTTTTGTTTCTCCTACACTATCTAGAATATTAGGAGATCGAGGAACTTTCATCTCTAGTAAAAATGAACATTCACACCCCCACTCACATACTTCGTATTATTATCATTCAACGAAAATAATATATTATTTTTAAACACTAAAAGTTAAAATCAATATTAATGATCTTTATATATAATGAATATTTGAATAGGAAAATTAGAGAAAAAGAGACAAAGACAAACATTACCAATAGAATCCAAATAGTAGTAGCCTTGAACGAAAGAAGTAAAAAGGAGCTTAAGATAGGAGGAAAAATATGATAATGCAAGCCATGTTAAGTCTGAGAACATAGATCTACCTATCCTCTATGGTGTTATGGGATTTTAATCCAGTTCTTTATGGGTGTTTTGCTCTTTTGGGTTCCTATTCGGCTTGGTCTTGGGAGACCATTTCACTTTGTCCTATGTTGCACTTTGAAATGTTTAAGTCTTATAGGTTGTCTTGTTTGTGATGTCTCATTTTTTTTATTGTTAGTAGATTTGTAGCTGTTTTCTTATAAAATGTTTAGGGCCCCTTTCAAAAACCCTTCTTCCACCCTAATCAACAAAATACATTTATATTTCATGTAGGTGTCCTTCTCAAAATCTTGGAAACATCTATGATATATCTTGTTGCCATCTGACATGTATTTCAGGTTAGTTATTCAATTTTAGATATCTAAAATATATCTTGTGTAATTTTTTTGTATTTCTTTTTATGAGAATCTAGTAGAAATTAAGGGGCATGATGTGGAATTCCACCTTCTATTTATTGATTTATAATCTCATTTCATCTCAAACTATGGTTAAAGAATGCCTCAACATATTAAAACTTTACGGAAATTTCAAGCAGTTTTACATGATCAAGGATGTTCTTGAGTGGTTTGATGATTAAATTAATTAATCAGGTCAATAATAACAAAACATTAAAATTGATATAGTTTTGTATGCAATATTATGGTATATAACATTAGTTAGTTTGAATTAATCAAGTCAATAATAACAAAACATTAAAATTGATATAGTTTTGTACCCAATATTATGGTATATAACATTAGTTAGTTTGAAGGGTTGAGTAATATTGAAATTATAAGATGTGTATATTGAATTAAATGTAAAGTTATATTTTATATAAAAAATATAAATCTATAAAATATTGTTAAACATTCAAAAATTTATAATAAATAAATAAATAAATAAATAATATAAAAATGACCATATAAAGGTTTGAGGTGTAGACCAATTGGTTCATCCAAACCCCATAAGGGGGCAGAGGTCCAAGGTTCAAATCTCGGGCCTTGTTGGACTGAACGCTTGTCCCTTTCTTGGTGCTTTCAGCGGCGTAAAAGGTTTAAAATGATTGTGGCATGGTGGTTATAAGGGCGGACTGCACGAAGATCTGTGTGGCGGCTTTTGGGGCGGACAACGCAGAATACCGTGGCGGCCATAAAAAGCCGGGACAGCCTGCCCGAATTCGTGGCGGCTACCGATTCCACCATGTAAATTAAAAAAAAAAAAAAGAGACCATATAAATATTAAAATATGATTTCCTTGACACCACAAATTGTCTTTCATGGTTTGAATCTTTCTATGTGTGATTAATATCATGCAAGAATAATATTTAAATATATATAATTTTAAAATGATAATTTGTTATTATAAAAATAACATAAATAAATTATTATATATGTAGTAGGGATAACATAAGATTTAAACTGTGATGTGTGTTCAATTATGTGTAGTTTGAGCTTTGATTTTAATATACAGTAAGAATCACTCATTCCAACATAATAATGTGTATTATGTGTGTTAACCCCCAAAATATATATGAAAATATAAAAATAATTAAATAATATTTAAAATTTTAATTAAATATTTTTAAAAATTAAAATTTTAAATATTATTTAATTATTTTTATATTTTTTAATTAAATATTTTTTAAAATATAAATAAAGGTCTTAAATGATTATTGGAGGAAAAACTATTTTGCTAGGGATTGGGTCTAATGTTATTTGTAATTGGTTAGCTTAGTTGTTACTGAGCTAGTTGGGGAGAGTAATGGCGTTAGGGAAGCACCCGAGAAAGTTTATCTTGAAAGTGTTTCACAATGTAAGAGTATTATCCTTGATTTTTTCTTTCCCTTGCATGAGTATCATAATGCTTGTCACTGGTTTGAATCACATACCTTTGTCGAGTATTTCTTAGGTAGAATTCTCAATGATACCCTCATTAGTTCCTAGGTACAACAAGTTTGGGGTCCGCATGGTGTGATAGTTGAGAATGTTCAGAATCTCACCAAGGGTTATTTCCTTTTTCACTTCCCTGATCCTACTCAAGCTCAAAACATGTTAGCCAAAGGTCCTTGGATGGTGAGAAATTCCCTGTTAATTTTGCAATATTATACTCGTGACTTTACAACCAGTGACCAAGCTTAGCTGGAAGTTCCTATGTGGATTGAGTTCTCAGGTTAACCTATCCCTTTTTGCAGTTTTTTGCAAATGCTCGCCTCTTTCCTCGGCAAATTTGTATGTCTTGACCCTGAATGGTTTTTCTCAGCTCTCCCTACGAAGCGGGCTTGTGTTAAAGTCGACCTCATCAAAGGCTTACCAGATTTCATACATATCCAGATTGGTGATACCTCCATTAGGCAACCTATCACTTATAGCAATTTATCAAATATTTTTTATCGTTACCATTTTGATGCTCACAAGATTAGAGATTACCCACTAATGGAGTGAAAGTTCAAACAGAGCCAACCCCCTTCGACTGCCCTAGTAGCTTAGTCTAACGGGCCCATGAATGCCAAGGTGACTATAAAATGGTTACTACCTAGAAAAATTGTGCTTCTAAGCACTCTGAGTAGGCCAATCCCTCTATGCATTCTACTCAGACAAGGCCCATTGATACCCAGGTTATGCAAGCCTCCACTAGCTCTGTGCGATCTTTTGAAGCCATCACGCCGACTGTTGTTAACATGCAGCCTACCATGCAAGTTGTAGGGGTCCCAAATGCTACTCCAGTCGCCCCTGTAGTTACTCAGTCACCACATTTTTCAGCTTTTCTTTGGGCCTCGATTGTTGTGAAGGCTTGTCCCACTACCATGCCATATTTTTCATGGATGGTGTCCACATACTCCATGACTGTGGAGGAACAAGATTTTAAATTTCATCATTCTCGAAGCCCCTTGAGGGACAACTTAGACCTAAGCTTTAACAAGCATCACCAAATTTCCTCGGGCAAGGGTAATTTTAGTGGAGGCGCTAATTCCTTCAGTTTGCTTTGGGGCCTAGGTGATTCCAAGGATGTCATGGATATTATGAATCCTAACAAGTCCTCATGTGAATTGTGCTGATGAAAAACTGACCAAATCCCAATGCTTGAATCATAAAGTTTGTTTAGGTCTGACTATCAGAGACAGTAGAGGCCGCAACGTATGCACAACATGTATTCAACCAGGCATTTGTCTAGGAAAAGAGGAGTTGTTCTAGAGGCAGAAGAGACCGCAACTTACGAACAACATGTATTCTACCAAGCATTCCAAGTTGAGTCAACAACGTTCCTCCTCAACAGAATCTAATTGGCGGTAATGCAAATTAAGGATTGCCCCAGTATCTTCGAATGACGGTTGGCAGTGTGTCAACGAGGAAGATAACTTTTGTCCCACTCCTTGATCTTTGTTTATTGATTATATTTTGGGATGTCTATGTAATGATTGCTCGTGGAGGTCTATAGTAATGTTTTTTAAGCCTTATTTTTATTGAAGAGGTGTGATTTACTCCACTAATAACTTTTATGATTTATGAGATGTGCTAATTCCACTCACCTTATAATTAATCTTAATTAATATAAAAAAATTTCATTCAAAAAATATAAATATTAAAAACATCACCAATATTTAAAAAAAAAAAAAACTGTTTTTACATTATAGGATATGAATATGAAACATATGATCCCCTACGAACAAGGTAATCGAACCTTTTGCTCAATATGGAGGGAGCTAATAGATGCCAAGTGTTTTGACTGAATTCAATTTTTTTTTCCTAGTTTCAATTTGAGAAGACGAAACTAATATCGTACCATTGTAATAACCTCAATCAGAAGCGAGCTAATAAGATAACGTGCCCTCAATAAGAAGCGAGCTAATAAGATAACGTGCCCTCAATAAGAAACGAGCTAATAAGTGCCAAGTTTATTGACTGAATTCTACATGTTTTTTAGAGAAAAATTCTAATTTGGAATGACAAGAACTATATCGTACTTTCTTTACATAGGGAGCTGGTTACGGTTTTTTTTTTTTAATTTTAAAAACATTTATTTCATTTTGGTTGTTATTTAATTTAATCTGAGGAGGTGTTGGGGTTCGGAGTTAGTACGTTATTGTCTTTGTTGGCAGTTATAGGTTAGATACAGGTCAATTAACTACTTTGCACTCTGCTGGCATACATGGTTAGACATCAATTTATTGTCACAATAAGGAGGGAGGGAAAAAGTTAATAAATGAAAAAAAAAAAATAATAATTAATTTTTTTTTTTAAGTTTTTGAAAAGATATGGTATCATTGTTATTTAATTTAATTTGAGCAGATGTTGGGTTTGGGGTTGGTACCATTATTATTTTTATTGATAAATATAGGTTAATTTACTACTTTGCTGGCACGCATTGTTAGACATAAATCAATTTACTACTTTAAAATAGTAATTAAAGTTTATAAAGATATGGAGTAAGGTAATAGATGCCAAAAAATTTTAAGTCTTTGAAAAGATATGGTATCAAGAATTATCTTAAAAAATAAAAAAATCACTTTAAAATAGTAATTAAAGTTTATAAATTATAGAAAATAATTTTTATATAAAATATAATATAAAATTATATCTCAAATTTTTATTTTTTTTAGATAGCTGTCACAATCATTTTAAACCTTTACACCGCTGAAAATACTAAGAAAAGGACAAGGATTCAGACAAAGATTTGAACCTTGAACCTCCGTCTCCAAGGGAACCAATTGATTTATACCTCAAATCTAAAAGTCATACCTTGAAGTTAAATTTTCATTGAAATTATACAAATTAACTCTATTTTCAAAATGTCTAAGAAAATCTTTATTATTAAATCTTTATTTAAAATTTTAAAATTATACAAATAAACTTTTCAAAATGTCCAGGAAAACAAATAAACTGTACTTTTCCAGGAAAATCTTGATAGAATCCAGCGTTTACTGTACGTACGGTATCAGTCATCATTAATTTTGCCACCCTAATTATTGTACTTTTTCTTTATCCAATAAAGACATAGTGCACTACTGACGCCATTATCATCATTATTACGATGGATGCCCCGCAGCAATGGTTCCTAAATTTTCGTCTTGCTAATTTGGTCGTTTCCGCCCTCTTAGAAATACTAGCACATCCCCGCTTCACTGTGAACATTTCTTCTGCCAAATTTAACAATTTCACCAGGTAAACTAAATTTTAATTATATTTATTTATTAAAATATAATATAAAATATTTTTAATTTTTTTTAAATTTATATATAAAATAATGTTTGCCAATACTTTTAAAATCATTCTCTTAGCATTTTGGGTGGGGGGTGGGGGGTTAAGAGGGTTAGGATATCTTCTAAGAAACTTCAGTGTTTGTGGATTGATTTTAAATGCGGAGAAATATTTAAGCCTATATATCTTCTCCACTATTTGAAAATTATAAATTTTACGTCAAGCCGACGGCCTCACAAAATTCGAACGATCCAACATAAAATAGTATTTCTCAAATAATAGGCGCTTTCGTGACTCGTCCTTATTGACATTTCACAGTCATCTCATCTCTTTCCAGTGTGCACATAGACTTAGCATATTAGGCGAACATAGACTTCGGAAATTTCTCACCTTGATTTTATAATTTTGGTGTTGTCCTACGAATGCCACGACAAATTTTAACTACCCAGCGACTGCCCTCGTGCCTTCAAACTATGACCCTTACTATTTTTGTTAATAATAATAATAAAGGGCCTTTCTCTCATTCTACTCCTCTTCAGACTCCATCAATGGCCACAAGAAGAATGGCGATCCCAGCATGTGCCGCTTGCAGAATGCAACGCAAAAAGTGTTCTGAGGATTGCATGCTGGCTCCCTATTTTCCATCAAGCGATCCGAGCAAGTTTGAAGTCGTCCAAAAAATCTATGGAAAGAGTCATGTCATCAAAATGCTTAAAGTACTTACATAACAATTATGTTTTTTATATTTCTCCTAGTTATTGGAACTCATTCATGCTTCAATGGTTGGTTTTTGTTGCAGGGTGCACCCATCGAGCAAAGAGCGGACGTCGTTAATGGTATGGTTCTTGAAGCAACCGCGAGAGATAAAGATCCCATTAATGGCTGCACAAGTGAAATTGATCAATTCAAGAAGCAAATTGTTGTTCTCGAATCGCAGTTGGCGGCCGCACAAGAACAACTCGAGATGATGCGTTCGGAGCAAGAAAAACTACTATCCTTGATTGCCACTGGATCTCATGATGATGATTCTAATATTTTTTTATGCTACAGACAGCACGTCACAACAAAATGAAGATCCTATGTTAGAGGACGATGATCCTTTGCCCTTATGGGATTTACATGTTTAATATTAAGTCGAATCGTTAGGACTCCTGTATGTTATAAGAGTGGGCAATAACTTGGAGGAAACTCTTGTCATAGCCCGCTATTTGAGTTTTGCTTTCTTCACTCAGTGTTGCCCATCAACAATTGTTGGTGAGACTTCTTAAATACTTTTTAAGTCATAAAGCTAAACCAATACTCAGCTTTGAAGTATGATTTCCTAAGAGACGCGTACCCTATCCATCCCGGAGGAATATGAATGACGCTGTATGTATGTAAAAGTAATAAACTGTAATGTAATATAAAGTATAAACATCATATGCAGCTATTTTTTTATTGTATAATAAATATAAATGAATTCATAAAACAAATGAAGTATTGTGCTTTAGGTGTTTTTGTTCTCTAGCTTGCAAAGGAAAATAAGGAGGTTTAGTGTAGATGCCACAATTTCCATTCAAAGATAAAAGAACACAAAATAATTTTTTTTTGGAAACATGCAACATTCATTATTGGGTTTGGGGGCAGGCATGAAGTAAGGTTAAAAATTTTCACTAGATTTTAAAATTAGTGATAACATTCGCACATTACATATACAGATAAGAGATATTACAACATTTTTTATATAAAAGAATTTATAGTAAGTATATTTTTTATATTTAATTTTTTAATTTTTATTTATTTATAAGGGAGTAGGTTACATCACAGTCTTATTTTACTATCAAGTAGAGTTTAAATCTTGGGGTTGTCCAAATAACAACTATTTCATTTTGTTGTTATTCAGCCTTGTTAGAGGAAGAACACTGGGTGCTGGGGTATTGTACTGCTATGGTTCTCCTTGCGGGCATTGAGTAGATCAAACTACTACCTTTACAAAAGTCGTACCCCCAATGTTAGAACTTAAACTTTTTCTTGATAAAAATACATACCCCTAAAGATTTAAACCTAAGACTCTTAATCCATAATCCCAAAGTAAAACAAAACAGAGGCCAATTCTAAATTCAAGAATGTGAAATACGTTCCCAAGGGTAAAAATGTTCGAATATAAACTTCATATTCAAGGACTTGTAGGTAGCATGAAAATTTTTAGGTTATCGTTTTCCATTCATGTGAAGTATATAATTTTTCTTTTGGTAATTGAAAAGATGTGACGCAAACTCAAAATGCAGTACCAAGGCAAGTACTAGGACAATTATATTACAAACAGAAGTCCTAAAAGTGAACAACATTAAAACTTAAAACTGTAAAATTTCTTTCGAAAAGAAGATCGTAAAAGGAGAAGAAATGCATAGAACAAACTTAAGGAGTAATTAATTTTTTAAACAAATGGCACATTTAAACATGTTTATTTTAATAAAAAAAAATTGTTTTTAAGTCATAATTTTGATACGTTTATATAAGAAATTTAAGGTAAAAATTACAATTAAAGAATAATAATAATAATACTAATTTAAGTGAGTAAAATAAGAAATTTAATTTTTCCATTGAATTATAGAAAACTGCTCAAAATTTTGTTTCATGTTTAACTAATTTCTAAACATAAATTTAATAAATTTTAAATAAAAATCTTATAATACGATTTAAAATTTTAAGTGAGCACTTAATGAAACGAATGCCCCCTTCCACTTGTGAAAATATACTGTAAAAAAGAAGTAACTTTACACTTGTGAAAATATACAGTAAAAAAGAAGTAACTTTACACTTGTGAAAATTTACAGTAAAAAAGAAGTAACTTTACATAAAAACATGTTTTCTTAATCTTCTTTTAATTTAGATTAAAAAGTGAAAACTATTATGTGAACCCATTCATATAATCCTCAATTAGGATGCAAAAGGTTTAACAGTCTTAAACTATCATGTCAATGATTCAGATATAAAGTCATTTCTCTTAAATGGTTGTGTCGGCATTCGAAAATTTAAGCTTCTCCTAATCTCTTAGGAAGCCTAGAACATAGGAATAAGCGTAGTAAGGTGTTTATCGACCCATGCGCTGCCAGAAACTTCTATGCCATTTTTACAGAGACGCATGCGCTGCCAGAAATTTCTATGCCATTTTGACAGAGACACATGCGCTGCCAGAAATTTCTATACCATTTTGACAGAGACCCATGCGCTACCAGAAATTTCTATGCCATTTTGACAGCAACGGTTAACCAAGATTAACCAGTTTAACTATCCCTATACCTACATTAAGGACAAATATTTTATATTGAAATATATAAGGATAGAATTGTTGATAAAGGATTCACTCAAATGTATAAAATTGATTAAATGAAAATGTTTACACCTATAGCAAGGAAAGAAACAATCAGAATGATTATTGCTTTGGTAGCCCCAAGATAGAGTGTGCATAATTTACATGCGAAAAGTTTCTTCTTGAATGGGTGCATAGAAGAAGATGTGTGTACAATAACCACAAGTTTTTGAGGTTAAAGAAAAAGAAAAGTATGTATTCAAGTTGAAGAAGGCCTTGTATGGCCTCAAACAAACGCTAAGTGTATGGTATGGTAGGGTATGTTTCAATAAATAGATACTTAAATCAGAGTGGCTTTAAAAGGAGCAAGAGGGAGCCTATTATCTATTCTAAGAAAGAACGTAGTGATATTATTATCGTGTGTTTGTATGTAGATGATATGTTTTATGTAGGTAATGACTAAAAAATAAAATATGAATTCAAAAGGGAGCTTATTATCCACTCCAAGAAAGAAGGTAGTCATATTATTATTGTGTGTTTGTATGTAGATGATATGTTTTATGTAGGTAATGAGTAAAAAAATAAAATATGAATTCAAAAATGCTATGAGAGATGAGCTTAAAATGATTAAATTGGGGTTGATGCATTACTTCCTTGGAATGGATGTTTATAATCATGAAGATGAAATTTTTATTTTTTAAAGTATGTTGAAGATACGTTAAATAAGTTTTGTATGAGCAAATATAAACTTATTGCCACTCCAATTGCTCAAGGAGTAGTGTTGTGCAAGGATGATGGAGCTGAGAAAGTAAATGTAATAACTTATAAGAACATTGTCGAAAGTTTGATGTTTCTCACTAACACTAGACTAAACATTCTTTATGTTGTTTCAAGATACATGAATGAATGTGAGCCAAAATTAGTCTGAAGTGATTAATTCATGATAATCCATTACAATATATAGCTTGGGAATGTAACTGACGAATCTCCCAAGTTAGTAAAAGACAGAACGAATCTTCCAAGTGGGTAAAGAAAACAAATATATGAGAATAAAATGTTCTCAACATCACACCAAACCACCTAAATATTACTTATTACAACTGGAGATATTCACCGAGAATATTGCCCCATGAAAATAGAAAAATACACTAATAATAGAAATCAATTAAAATCCAACGTACTCCCTCTTGAAGTTGAGGGGACTAAAAAAGAAGTTCCTTAGCTTAAAAAATAAAGCTTTGACAACTCCCTTGGTGAAAAATATGCAATGTTGTCTTCAGTGTTGCAATGATGCAATTCAATCACCTTCTTCTCGACCATGTCTCTGATGAAGTGATACTTCATATCAAAATGTTTTGACCTGCTGTGATGAACTGGATTATATGCTAGCTTAATAGCACTCATGTTATCACAATACAATGTAGTAGGACCATATTGTTGTTCTCAATTTTTTTCAAGGACTTTCCTCAACCACAATGCTTGAGCACTAGCACTTGTGATTGCAATATATTATGCTTCGATGGAAGAGAGAGCAACTGTATTTTATTTATTTGAGCTCCAAGTGATTAAACCAGACCCAAGGCTAAAACAATTACCTGATGTAGACTTCTTGTCATCTATATTACTCCCCCAATCTGAATCACTAAAACCAAACAATTTTACATCTTCATTTTTACAATAATGGATGCCAAAATCCATTGTACCTTTTACATATATCAGTATTCTTTTTGCAGCTTTCATGTGTAATTCAAAAGGGTCACTCATATACCTTGATACAAGTGATACAACACATGCAATGTCTGGTCTAGTGTTGGTGAGAAACATCAAACTCCCAGCCATACTTCTATATGTGGTCACATCAATTTTTTTAGTTCCATCATCCTTACTCAACAACTCACCATGAGCTATTGGTGTTGCAATAGGTTTACAATTTTCCATCCAAAATGTTTTTAACATATCATTGGCATATTTGTTTTGACAAATGAAAATTTCACTATCACTTTGATACACCTCCATACCAAGAAAATAGTGCATCAAACCTAGATCTTTCATCTCAAATTCATGCATCATGACATTCTTGAAGTCATCATTCAACTTACGATTACTACCCAAGTAAATCAAGTCATCCACATATAAACAAACAAGTAGAATGTAATTACCTTATTTCTTATAGTATAAGGTTGGCTCACTCTTGCTTCTCACAAAACCATATTGATGGAAGTACCAATAAATTCTTGAATACCAATCTCTTGGAGCTTTTTAAAGACCATACAAGGTCTTCTTCAATTTGTACACAATATTATCCTTACCTTGAACTACATATCCTTGAGGTTGTTGCACATAAACCTCCTCATCCAAGAATCCATTCAAAAAAGCACTTTTTACATCCAAGTGATGTACATTCCAACTTTTATGAGCAACAATAGAAATAACCATCCTCACTGTTTCTTGTATTTCAACTGGAGCAAAAGTATCCTCATAATCAATGCCATACCTTTGTGTGAACTCCTTGGCAAAAATTCTTGCTTTGTGTCTCTCCAAAATTCCATCAGAATTATACTTTGTTTTGTAGACCTATTTAGAGCCCACAACTTTCTTGCCTTTTGGAAGATCAACTAGCTCCCAAGTATCATTCTTCTTGATGGAGTTAATTTCTTCTTTCATTGCCTTCATCCATACATCATTAGTACATGTTTTTTCATAACAAGATGGTTCTAAATCAACAAGAGACATTAAGGCATAATTCACAACATCACCTTTGGGCTTACCATCATTTTCATCACCATACATATGCAAGTTTTCAAGTCTTTTCACCACTTGTTCTACCTCTTGTGCTTGACTTATTGTAATTTTTCTTTGAAAATTTATATCTAACATTTGAGACGATGGATGTTTTTATTGGAGCTTTTTAGTTTTCAACACTTTACTTGGAGAATCTTCACTCAATAGTGTGAAATCTTCATTTGTTTGAATAGGGCTCCTTCGATAAATACCACTTAAGCTTCTTACCTTCCTTGGTGGACTTGAACTTGCACTTGAAACTAAAGAACTAGATGAGGGGCTGCTTGGTGGAGAACTAGATGAAGGGCTTCTTGTTGGAGAGCTAGATGATGGGCTGCTTGGTGGATTAGTAGCACTTGGAACTAGAACATTAGTGGGCTGCTCATCATCATCAATTATACCACTAGTCGAAATAGATTTTGACTTCTCAATGTGGTCTTTTTGATGACCATAAACTCCCCCTTCATCAAAAATCACATCTCGAGACACGACAACCTTGTTTTTATTTGGATTAAAGAGCCTATATGCTTTGGTATTTTTGAAATACCCAAGGAATATACATGCTTCACTTTTGGGATCTAACTTCTTCCTTTTTTCATCAGGAACATGTACATAAGCCAAGCAACCAAAAACTCTGAAATGACTTACAGTTGGTTTCCTTCCATACCATGCCTCATATGGAGTGATGACATCCACGCTAGAAGTAGGACTCCTATTCAAAATATAAATGGAAGTCCTTACCGCATCAGCCCAATACATATTAGTTAACCTCTTTGTTTGTAGTATGCTTCTTGCCATATTTACCATTGTTCTATTTTTATGCTCAACCACACCATTTTTTTGCGGTGTGTAAGCAGTTGCGAGTTGCCTTCCAACACCACAATATTTATAAAATTGAATAAATTCATTTGAACAAAATTCTCCTCTCCTATCAGTCCTTAAATATTTTACATAGTGCCCATTTTGATTTTCAACATGATTTTTAAAATCTTTAAAACAATCAAATACCTCATCCTTTGTCTTCACAAGATAAATCCAACACATTCTTGAAAAATCATCTATGAAGGTGAGAAAGTATGAATTCTTACCAATACTTTGAGTTTGCATTGGCCCACAAATATCAGAATGCACCAATTGAAGGGGATAAGTGGCTATCCATGCTTTGCCTTTTGGAAAATTCATCCTTGAGTGCTTGCCCAAAGCACATCCTTCACACACACCTTTTTGATCATCAATTTTAGGTAGCCCATATACCATCTCTTGAGAAACCATTTTCCTCAAACTAGGAAAATTTACATGGTCAAATCTTAAGTGACATAGCCAACTTTTGCTATCAATGGCTACACATGCAAAATCATTCTTTTCTTCTCCAAATTTTAGAGGAAACAATCTATTCTTGGTCATGGGAATGGTAGTGACGTGCCTATGCCCATGATTCTTATCAAAAATCTCACACTTCTTGTTTTCAAACACAAGCTTAAAATTATTTTCCATGATTTTCCCAAAACTCAACAAATTATGTTTTAAATTTGGAGTGTAGTAAATATCAGTCACTTTCTTCTTACCTTCATTACTTTGTACCTCCATGGTTTCTTTGCCTTCAACTTGCAATGCTTTATCATCTCCAAGCTTGATCTTGGACTTGTAGGAATTATCAATTGTAGATAGCAATTCCTCCTTGTCAGTCATGTGATTGGAACATCCGGTATCAAGAATCCATATCTCATTCATATTTTGATTATATTTTCTATATGAAAAAAACAAAATTGATGAGTCCTCCTCACCATAGTGTGCATTATTGCTTCTTCCGTCGTGATGCTTTCAATCTAAAATATTTTTCAAAGTGCCCATACTTGTTACAATAGTCACATTGCTCATTACTTCATCCTTGATAGCTACTTCTTCCTCTTTTGTGAGAGCCACCTCTTCCTCTTTCTTGGAAGCCACCTCCCCCTCTTTCTTGGAAGCCACCTCTTCCTCCTCTTGGAGAAAAACTACCTCTACCTCTTGAATAAGATCTACCTCTTCCTCTCTATTGGCATCTTCCTCTTGAACTAGATTCACCTTCTTTGGATGGAAATACGTTTTCTTCCATTCCCCAACATTTGGAGTTGAAGAAAATCTCTCCTCATGGGACATTAAGGAACCCATGAGCTGATCATATGTGAGAGTAGTCAAATCCTTACTCTCCTCAATTACAACGGATACTTGGCTCCATTTGGGTAAAAAGGTCTTGAACACTTTCTTTACAATGACTTCATTATTCACTTCTTCACCAAGAGTCTTCATTTTGTCAACACATGCTTTGGCTCTCATGCAATAGTCTCCAACCTTTTCATTTTCCTTCATCTTGAGATTTTCAAACTCCATTTTTAGAGTTTGCAATCTCACTTGCTTGACTTGAGTGTTGCCTTCATAGCTCTCTTTTAGAGCTTTCCATGCATATTTGGTTGATGCACAACTTGTAATCCTTGGGAAAATGCTCTCATCCAAGGTTCTTTGCAAGTAGAATATTGCAAGACTATTCTTCTTTTGTGCCTCTCTTGTTGCTTGTCTATCGACAACTGGAACAGTACTCCAATCTATTGGCTCTGTGTAGCCATCCTCGACAATCTCCCAAGCACCTTTGCTAATGAGCAAGTGCTTCATCTTGATTGACCAGTAGTCATAGTTGGCACCTCTAAATTCTAGGACTAGGACATTAATGTTGCCATTTGCCATTTTTACAAATCAATGGTGCAACTCCTTCCTTACTTGCTAGTGGGATTTCAATCCCAATAATTTTTTTTCAAATACAGCAGACAACACTGAATTCCAATGATTACATAAGCACGTGCTAATGTGCACATCAATTTTTTATTTTTATTTTTTACTCTATTTTTTTTTTGAAAAAAAAAATAATTACTTTACCAAGTGTTACAAATTCCAAAAATAATATCCATATCTACTAAATTGATGCTTAAACTAATGTGAAAAAGAATATCAGTTTTCTTTTTGACGTGTGAGAAAGTAAACTTCTTATAAAAAATAAAATCTTGGAGACGACGGACCACTTTTATTTATTTTTAGACGAAATAACAAAAATTTAAAGATCTCAGAAACTCCACAAGTTCATCGGGTTGAAGAAGATAGACCCCTAGTCCTTTGTAGGAAACATCACCTCTGATTTCGTCGCTGCATCAGAGGACCACAATTTTTTAAAATTCAACCATTGGTTGTCATTCGACTCTGCCAAAAAAGGATTCCCCCATTGCCAAAGACTGCTCCCTAGAAACATTTTGATTCTTTTTAAAAAGAAACGAATCCCCTATTCCTTCTCATCCTCAACATAAATCTGAAGTTGGAGCCGCTTCTATGTAGAGAACAAAGGAATACAGAGCAAAACCTACAGGCACTTCTCATGGGGTCTGGCATGCAATTGGTCACCAAGTCCATCCATACCACCAAAAATTAGACCTACTGCAATTTTGCCCTACAATCCAACAACCTTGTTTTGGTATTCACGACGCCCTATTCCTCCAAAAAATTCTTAAACAAAATATTAGCAAGGTTTCTCTCAAACCTGAATCTGATACCACATGTGATCCAGAATTAGTCTGCACTGATTAATTCATGATAATCCCTTACAATATATAGCTTGGGAATGTAACCGATGAATCTCCCAAGTTAGTAAAATACAGAACGAATCTTCCAAGTGGATAGAGAAAACAAATATATGAGAATCAAATGTTCTCAACATCACACCAAACCACCTAAATATTACCTATTACAACTGGAGATATTCACAGGGAATATTGCCCCCATCAAAATAGAAAAACACACTAATAATAAAAATCAATTAAACTCCAAAAATAAACCATCTCAAATTCATTTGAAAACTGCCACCAAAAAAAAAAAAAAACCTTGAGGTATGTGAAAGATACTTTTCATTTTGACATTTATTACTATGCAACTAAGAGTATATATATATTTATTACAATTCCACATGAAAAATTATTATGAAAATTTGAATTGATTTTTATTTTCATTTCCTTTCTTTTCGATAACTCATTACATTTTTCTCTCCATGGATTCGTGCATACTTTTTTTGGTTTAAATTATTTGTATAATTGCATACATTTTTTTTTTAAGTGTATCGTTGTAACAAAACATATAAAAATAATATCAATGTTTTAAAAATCATTCACCCAACTTTGGTAATCTTAAAATGAAATATGTTACACAAGAATTGAAAATATTAAATTTAATATCTTTATTTAACATAATATCATTACTAATCTTCAGCAAAGGAGATCTCGAATATCCACCCTACCAAATAGTTAGTTGGAATATCCATCCTACCAAAGACATATTGGTATCCAAAATCCAGTTGATAATGTTGGCTCACCAAACGCACATCTGTACCCAAAATACCCAAAATCCCAGTTAATAATGCTAGCTCATCAAAAACACATCGGTACCCAAAATCCCAGTTGATAATGCTGGCTCGGTCCAAACAAGAATCCCATATGATTTTGACAATGTAAAACCCCTCAACCAAAAAGACTCCAAAATTTTTTTTCCTAAATTCAAAAAAAAATTACATTACCTTTTATTTAATATAAAATTACGATTTTTTAAAGACAAAACAAATAAAATTGCATTGCTCAGCTCGTGAGATAGGATTACATTATCTTTCTACTAAAAAAACAAACACCTGATTTGTGTGTATGTATCCGTATATAATTTTGCCATATATTTTTAAGCATGCCATTACCTGGTAAGGATGCCCGCCGTAACATTCTGCTGTCTTTCAAGAAACAAATATGCGTCTGTATCATCGTCTTTCCATAATTATGGTATTTTATTATATTTTTTAAGTAGGGAATTGGTAAGAATGATTTTAAATTTTAAATAAAAACAAAATCAATTATACAGAAAATCAAACAGAAACAACTTAGAACTTCTAACAACCGATCTATCCCTACTAAAACATTTTGTTATGTTACTAACAACTAATAAAGGTGCCATAGGAAAGGGCAATTAACTGTATTTGTATTCATCGTAGTATACTTCAATTCTACTGATTCTAGGGAGTTAGTTCTATAAATATTTGCTAATATTCGGCATTCGTTAGTCAAATTTAAGTGTGGTGATGAGTGCCTGTAGCAACGCAAAGTAATATGCTTCTTCAGTGGCCCAAACTTCCTCGAGAAACTGATTAGGTCCTTATACTGTGCGAATCATGGCTTTCAATTAAATTTATATGAGGCATTAAAGAAAGAAAACTTGCCGGGTTCGTTTGCCGACAAACTCAGTGGATAGAACACGGTCCAAAGCTTCTATCTTTAAAAAAAAAAAAGAGTATAATTTAGGAAATCTGTCGAAAGAAACCATATTCCGGCATGGTTGAAACCGAGGCAAAAACAAGGAACAAGTTTTTAAAAATATGGACAGATAACAAGGTAAAGTTATAGATGCCAAAGCGGAAACGTGGTCTCTTGCAATTTGCAGATGTGCAACGAAATTCGTAGAACCCTTTATTTGGTCCGTCTCACTTGATTTTGTTTGGACCGTATTAAAAAGTGTTGGGAGGACCCACAGCATAATTGTGACCCACAGAAAATACGGGCAGGAACTTTTCTTTATTCACCGAGAATAGAGGTAACATCACCCACTGTTGGAGTGCTTTAAATCTTATAGAGGATAGGGTATCAAAGAGAAAGTTAAAGTTTCACAATTTACTTGTGTAAAAGGGTATTGATATAAGAAATTTAAAAAATAAGGAAATTAAATTAAAATAAAATTTAGAACTATTTATTTATTAGATATCAATAAACAAAATTAATACTTTGAAGAGCCTAATCAATAAAGCCCAAGTTCAAAGTCAGTAGGAAATTTAAAGTTGGAATATACGATTGTATAACTATCATGTAGTTCTTTTTTTAGTCAGATTGTGTTTTAGGAATTTGTAAGACAGTATAATATCTTGTGTATAAACAATATAATCAGCAGTAACGAGCTTGGCCTATATAAAATACTCTTTATCTATAGTTTATACTTTAATATGATGTGATGACTTTGATATAATTTTAACTTTTTTTAGTTAATATAAATTTATTAGACGTTTTCAATTTAAAAAAAAATAAATACTTTGAAAATGAATTTGTAACCTTTGTTTATCGAAAGGCCATAGAATAAGTGAAATGGAAAATGAGAAATTAAAAGAGAAGTCTCTTCAAATAAAGAGTAAAAAATTAGCGATGCCCATTCTTCCCCTGCGCACAATGTTTGAAACGAAGGTCTAGTGTACCATGATGATGTCGAAGAATTTAAAACTCCTCGATTATGAGGTAAAATGGTTTGCTAGCTCACCTCGTTGTGGAGACTAAGGCAAAAATTCCTTCCGATAAACAGTGTAGGTTTAACGTGGAAATGATTCGGTAAGTCCATACACTTTCATATTTATATGTAGATAACATCCATTATTTTCACAAATGATAAATTTTCGTAGATTTTTTTTTATAAGGTCTTTGCCTCTGTGTAATTTTCATAATCTGTGTATGCATTCGCTTCTCTGAATGGGGATTCTCAGACCTCTAACTTCAACGAAATGTCTACAATCTATTTTGTGCTACTATAAAAACAGTTTACGCTGGGTAATTTATCATTTCCATTTCTTTGTAGGAATCTGTGTTGGAGAAGCAACCATTAGATCATTCCCTTTAAGATCCAAAATTGTAATAGGGATCATGGATTCAAAGGGTTCCAAACCAAACTTGAGTATCTTATTTTCCCCAGAGCATGATAGCGCAGAAAAAACGAAGAGCAAATGCCCAGAAGAAGATAATGAAGGTGAAGTCCAAGATTTTTTTGCTTTACTGGACAGAATTCAAACAATGAACCGAATCGCTACTAGAAAGTGCACTGATTGCGGTAATGCAGAAGAGATGTCTAGGAAGGAAAACTTGGATGCGGAAATTATGAAAGGCACTGCGACGTGGAAGCCTTCGTTCGAATGGCAGGATTTCTGCAATTGGAGTGGCAGTAGCATATCATTGCCAAAGAAGGATTGTAGCTATCAGCAAAGTAATTTGAATCCCCCTACAATCAACAATAGTCTGCCAATCCAGCAGCAGGAGATTCCACCATCTAAAAAGGTTAAGAGGTATTCTTCAGATAAATGTATGGCTGTCGCACGCTTTGATTTGAATGCAGACGCCACAGCGGAACTGCCAGAATAACAGCTGTTTTGGCGTTTTGTTTCGCTGATCCTCCATTCGGCAGGTTTGACATCATGCAGGCTTTTGCATTTATGAAATCAATGTCTAAGGAACATGTGATCAGATGTAACAATTCACCGCCTTTCATGTTTGAGGTCTTAATGTTAGAAGGGTTCTGCTATTTTTCATGTCAGACTCTAAGGAGGATGTCAGTAAGCTTATTGCTTTGGCTTTTCATGTATCTTGCTTATGATAACAAGTCTATATACATAGCTTCTTATACCAAGTAAATTTGTGATTGGTTGTGTGTTCATGGTGTTAATTTTTTGTTATGGGTGACCTATCCGCGTGTATGGTGATAGTGATGGTGATAGTGAATTAAACTATTGCATATATGTGTATAACGGTATCAGTTTGATCCAAGGTGATCGTATTTGTGAACGTATAAGAGGCATGTATAACATTGACGAGTTAATAAAGGATGCATTAGTGTGTTGCTTGTTTTAGATATTTAACATTTCTGTTTTCCTATTATATTCTAGTTATATTTTTGGTAAGCTATTTAAGTTGTTCAATTCATAATATTTAAAGTTAAAGTTAACCCTTTAAGTTATTACCAATACTTTTAAAGTATGTATTTAAGATTTAAATAAAAATTTCTATTTTAAAAGTGTAAATATTTAATTAGTTGAATTTATATTATTTAATTAAATGTTAAAAATTCATTCATAACATTTAGACTTTTATATAAAATATTAAATTCGTTTCTTTCCTTTAATCGACTTAAAGTCACTCCGTATGCCATAAAATTTATCACGTTCAATTAATTTTCTGACAAATAATAATCTATAAATTAAAATAAAATTTTATAAAATATATATTTTTAAATTATTTATCTAAATATTATATGTCTTTTCATTATAAGTCTGCTCTTTTTAGTTTCACTTGCATATTTTATTAAAATTTTAAAGCGACTCGGTAAAATTTTAACCTATCAAAGGTTATTCTTATTAATTATCATGAAGTTTAAGCGAAAGGATGTCAATTTAATTTTTATTTGTTATTTATTATGTTATTTTAAGTTTTTTTTATATTATTAAATACAAATTTTTCATTTTAATATTTTACAATTTCATATACATTAATATATGAATATAAATTGCACCTGGGGTGCAGCAAAGGTTTGGGCTTTGGCTCTTCTTCAGGAGGTCCAAGGTTCAAACAGTGGTGAGTGTGTGAGGAGTGTTAGAGTAAATCACTATATAAAATATAGAAAAGCAATTATAGTGTTTCAAATTTTAACAACAGAATTAACAAAATAAGACAAACACACACAGAAGAGACAATGATTTTAACATGGTTCATTCAATGTGGGTTACATCCACCAAGAATTTTTAGTCCTTTCTTTCTCAATCCAAGCAATAGAGGGTTACAACCTACAACAAACATCTGTTGTAATTTCCTCTCTATATTTACAAGGAATCAACACAGTAATTTTCTCATTATTAACTCTGTTTTTCCTCACAACTATATATAAGAAAAAAACAAAAAAAAACTGTTTTTCTTAATACATTCCAAGATTAAAACTGAGTTCCTAGCACCTAATTTTGGGATAAAAACAAAAAAAATTCTCAAGCTGTCCTGTTGTAAATCCGAAAACTCTCTGGTAGACTAACAGACTGTAAATCTGGAAACTTTCCCTGCCCGTCTTGCAGTAAATCCAAAAACTTTCTCTCGTTTAGCCTCCTCATAATTAGGCTCCATTCCTAACAATCTCCCACTTGGAGACTAATTCCATTGCACCATACTACAACCAAGGACTGAAAAATTCTCATCATGGCCTCTTATTCCTTAAGGGCAACTAAAGTTGATCAAAAGCTCAACTTTTCTCTTGACACCACTTTTGTAAGCATATCAGCAGGATTTTGTGATGTGTGAACTTTCCCTAATTTCAAAGATCCATCTTCCACTACCGATCTAATGAAATGATACCTGAGTTTGATGTGTTTAGTTTTTGAATGGAATGCTGAATTCTTCGCAAGGTGTATAGCACTCTAGCTATCACTCCACAACCTATTATCCTCTTGCTTCTTCCCCAGTTCTTCCATTAGTCTTTGCAACCAAACCATCTCTTTGCTTGCTTCTGCAGTAGCAACATATTCAGCTTCAGTGGTTGAAATGGCAACTACATGTTGGAGTTTAGAAATCCAACTAACCGCTCCTCCTCCTATAGTAAATATGTAGCCAGTAGTGCTCCTTCCACCATCAATATCACCTACCATATTAGAATCTACAAAACCTTTCAAGAATATATTAGAGCCTCCAAAATTCAAAGAATAATTTGAAGTTCCTCTCAAGTACCTGAGTATCCATTTTACCGCTTGCCAATGTCCTTTTCCTGGATTACTCATAAATCTACTCACTACTCCCACTGCATGGGCAATGTTTGGTCTTGTACAAACCATTGCATACATCAAGCTTCCAACCGCTGATGCATAGGGAACCTTAGCCATATGCTCTTGTTCCTTTTGTGTTTTGGGACACAAATCTTTGGTGAGTTTGAAATGCTTTGCCAATGGAGTAGCAACAGACTTTGCATTGTTCATGTTGAATCTCTTAAGCACTTTTTCAATGTATTTTGCTTGTGATAATTTCAGAGTGTGACTCTCCTTGTCTCTTGTTATCCTCATACCAAGGATATGTTTGGCTTCTCCCAAATCCTTCATGGCAAAGGATTTAGCCAACTTCTTCTTGAGCATGTTTATATCTCGCATATTTGTTCCTGCAACTAACATGTCATCCACATACAATAGCAAAATAACATAGTTACCATTTCCAGTTTGCTTAAAATATACACGGTGATCACTTTGACATCTTTCAAACCTTTGATTAGCCATGAACTTATCAAATTTTAAATACCACTTGTCTAGGAGCTTGTTTTAACCCATACAAGCTATTTTTTAGTTTACATACCCAATCCTCTTTACCTTTCACCTGAAAGCCTTCTGGTTGGTGCATATAAATTTCCTCCTCTAAATCACCATGAAGAAATGTTGTCTTCACATCCAATTGCTCCAGATAAAAATTTTCTATAGCTATAAGACTCAAAATGGCTCTAATAGAGGTCATTTTTACAACTGGAGAAAAAATCTCATCAAAATCAATACCTTTTTTCTGAGAGAATCCCTTGACTACTAGTATTGCTTTGTATCTCTTATGCCCTTCATTCTCCTCTTTAATCTTGTACACCCATTTATTGGTCAAAGCTCTTTTACCTTTGGGTAGCTCAACCAAATCCCAAGTTTGGTTGTGGAATAAAGAGTCCATTTCTTCATTCATTGCAAGCTCCCACTTATTCCTGGTATCCATTTGTAATGCTTCCTGAAAACATTCTGGCTCACCAGCATCAGTATACAAAACATAATAAGAGAAACATTGAGGAATTTTACTTATCCTGGTAGATCGTCTAACAACACTTTCTAGAGATTGAGGTGCTTGTTGTTGTTGTTGTACATTTTGATCTTCTACCACTTTTGGAGTTACCTTTTCTATGTGTCCATCAAGGTCTATGTATTCAGCAATTTTCTCTTTCTGTTTCTTTCCCTGCAACCGATATTTATACAAGTTTTTTTCATTAAATATGACATCCCTACTTCTAATGACTTTTTAGTTATCACAATCCCATAATCTGTAACCCAAGCCATCAATACCGTAACCAATAAAATAGCACTTTTGGGCCTTAGAATCTAACTTATTTTTGTTCTCTTTGTCTATATGCATAAAAGTCTCACATCCAAATACCTTAAGGAAAGAATAATTTATTGGTTTACCTGTCCAAAGCTCTTCTGGAATTCCTCCATCAAAGGCCCTAGACGGTCCTCTATTAATCAGATATACTGCAGTATCAATAGCATGAGCCCATAAAAATAATGGTAAGCCTGCATGTATTCTCATGCTCCTAGCACTTTCCATGATGGTTCTATTCATTCTTTATGCAACCCCATTTTCTTGAGGTGTTCTTGGAACTACCTTGATTCTTCTAATTCCATTTTTAGAACAAAACACATCAAATTCTCTACTGCAATATTCTCCACCATTATCCGACTTTAGACACTTTAACCTTTTTCCAGTTTCATTTTCAACTAATGCTTTCCAATTCTTAAAGGTATTAAAAACATCACTTTTATTCTTAATGCAATATATCCGTGTTTTCCTTGTTGCATCATCAATAAAAAGTACATAGTAAGAGGAAACTCCAAGAGAAGTTACCTGAGTTGGGCCCCAAACATCTAAGTGCACAAGCTCCAATTTCTCTTTCTTCCTTTCCTTGCCATCCTTGAGAAATATAACTTTCTTTGCTTTACCATAAACACAATCCTCACAGAATTCCAAATCAATCTCTTTTAACTTAGGCAATAAATTTCTTGAATGTAAAATTTCCATACCTTTTCCACTCATATGGCCAAGTCTTTGGTGCCACAAAGATGCACTCTCACCTGTAGAAACTAAATTCCTGGAGCAATGAGAAAAATCAGTAAGTAAATAAAGAGTACCCACCAATTTACCTCTAACTACTATCGATGAACCTGTAGTAACTTTCCAAGCATTTTCTCCGAATGCAACCGTGTATCCTTCACCATCAAGCTTACTTTCCGATATAATATTTATCTTTAAATCTGGTATGTGTCTCACCTCTTTAAGAGCCCATTGACATCCATTTGGGGATTTAATCAAAATATTTCCAATACCCACGATTTTACATGGTTGGTCATTTCCCAACAGAACCTGTCCATAATCTCCAAAAACATAATCTATGAATTATTCCTTATGTGAGGTAGCATGGAATGAATCAACACTATCAATTACCCAATAATCACTATTTCTATCAAGAGATAAGATTAAAGCATCTTGTAGAATTTTTCCAGTAATATTGGCTTCTGAAGTGTTACCATTATTATCATTACCTTCATTTCCATCACCCTTTTTTTGCCAACAGTCCTTCTTGAGATGACCCTTTTTGCCACAGTGCCAACACTATAGCTTTCCTTTTCCACGTGATTTGGATCTGCCTTTGGATTTGCCACGATGTGAAATCTTGCCTCTTTCTCTTCCTCTTCCTCTATTCTCAACAGTTAAGGCGGTGCTAGATGATTCTCTTATGGTTTTTCTTCTCATGTCCTCACTGAGTATCACACCAACCACATCATCAAATTCTAATTTATTTGAACTCGAAGTAGAGTTACTTACCGCCATTACCAAACTGTTCCAACTTTTCGAAAGAGAGCATAAGATTAATAAGGCCCTAAGCTCATCATCAAAATCCAATCCTACTGAATGCAATTGATTAGTGATAGTATTAAATTTATTTAAATGATCATGCACGGATCCTCCTTCACTCATTTTCATGTTAAATAACATTTTCATTAAGAATACCTTATTTGATGTTGATGGTTTCTCATACATCTTGGCCAACTTATCCATGAATCCCTTGGTAGTCTTTTCATCAGAGATGTTGAAGGCTATGGTGGCTCCCAAGCACAGCCTCACAGTACCCAATGTCTTTCTATCAAGGATACTCCACTCCTCATCAGACATAGATGAAGGTCTCTCTGTTTCCCCCTCAAGAGGTAAGTAAAGATCCTTCTGGTACAAGTAATCCTCCATCTGCATCTTCCAGAATTGAAAGTTTTGACCATTGAATTTTTGAACTCTAAACCTCCCTTCTTCCGCCATTGCTTCCACTTGATCCAAAAATTCTCCTTCTGTCAAGTGCACCCAACAAAACAACCGCTCTGATACCACTTGTTAGAGTAAATCACTATATAAAATATAGAAAAGCAATTATAGTGTTTCAAACTTTAACAACAGAATTAACAAAATAAGACAAACACACACAAAAGAGACAACGATTTTAACGTGGTTCACCCAATGTGGGTTACATCCACCGAGAATTTTTAGTCCTTTCTTTCTCAATCTAAGCAATAGAGGGTTACAACCTACAACAAACATCTGCTGTAATTTCCTCTCTATGTTTATGAAAGCACGAGATTCCGGTCAAAGGAAACACCAAGTGCGATTGCATTCAAAATTAAGTACGCTTAAGTCCTAGAAATGTAAATTGCATGAAACGAAAAAGAGACACATTGGAAGAGACACAATCAAATAGAGAAAACATAGCCCTTTCATTAATTTCCCTTGATCTCTGTTACAATGATGCCTCCTCCCTTTTTAGGGGGTAGGAGCGCAAATAGGGTTTGATTACAATCGCTGAATGATTCCTCTTTCCGCATGCCCACGATTGCAATGGGCGGGCCAAGATGATGCCGCCGCTGATGTCGATGAGTTCTTCGCCTCTGTTGCTTCTCCTGTGAACAAAGAAATGACCAAGACGTCAGTAGCACCTGCTGCAAATGAAAAGCATTCTCTCTCTAAAACCAACGAAATATGCATATGAATATTTGCTTGAAACAGTGAATACAGTGAAACCAAATTGCTTCAAAACTTGACAGAAGGTAAGAAAAGTTACCAGAAGGCCACTGCCACTGAGGCAGCTGGCCAATCCACCTTCAACTGGAATTCGTCCCCGGCGGGACGAATCTCGATCGTAATTCGTCCCTGGGTGGGACGAATTCTTCTGAGTTGAAGAAACCGACCTGTCGCTGCTCCAATGTCGGATCCCGGGACCTGCAAAACGCCTGCAAATAGGGGGGTTATATAATTGGGGCCATTTTGGGATGACCCAGATGGTCGGATTTTCCCAATTTGGCCTCCACCCTCGGGAATTTGACCTTGACACCTGCAAGTTAGTGAAACGACAAAGCAATACAAAACATCCTAAGATCTGACCAAAAGTTACAAAATTGCAATTATGGACTAATCGAGACCTAGTAACACGGAATGCAATCTAAAAAATAATCTAAAATGCTCAAAAACTAAAATTAGGACTTGGGAGGTGCGGGGGTGCCCAAGTGGGCCTCCCACCGTTGGCCCTCGATTTTGGAGCCAATCCACCGGGGATGGGCCCAAAAAATTTTAGGATTGGGGGGTCGGCGAATTGGTTGGTTCAGATGTCCATGCATCGGATTTGAGTAAGGTTCGAGCTTCCAAAGGCCACCCAACAACCTCCCTTGCAAAAGAGATTGGTGGATGTGGGAAGGTGAACAAGGGGGATGCAAGTGAGTCTTCAATTCGGCAGCACTTCGTTGCTTGAACACTCCTTCAACTCCGTATGTTTTGGGTGAGAAAAGTCCCACCTTTTATAGACCCAAGGGGTCTCTTTTGGGAGGGAAGCACAAAAGCCAAGTGTTGGCCATAGGTGCCATGTGGCAGTCTTGTCTTCCCATGAGGGAGGGGAGTCCTCCATTGACTTGAACTTTGATAAATGCTTTTTGTAACAGTCCTCTAACGGCCCCTCTATCCACTTACACATGTGTGCAAGGCAGGAGCCCTTAACTGACTGTTCTGGGCTGCCACTTGGCACCATTTGCCTTTTTGCCCATTAAGCTTGGAATTCGTCCCACCTAGGGACGGATTTAGAATTCGTCCTGGGGTGGGATGGATTCTATTTTGAATTCGTCCCGGGGTGAGACGAGTACTGGGCAAAGTTTCCAAGTGTGCCAAATTACTTCTTGACCTTACAAAATTGCTATGAAAGTGGTTAAGACCACTGTTTAACCTCTGAGGGCTGCCCTGGGGGCTGTGTTTGTCAAAGTGATCAGTGTTTGCAGTCACATAATCAGATTGGTGTTGTTTTGGTGTCTACAGATGCCCCTTTTTGGGAAGCGCTGAGGGTGACGCAGTCTTGAGCAAAAATAGATAACCAAAGCACAAATGATTAGGGTTTCTTGGTAACCTAACCAACTTTTGATGCCCCAAGTATGGAAAGGGCATCCATTCTTGAATCCTTGCTTCTAACGAGCTAAGGAATTTGATTTCAAGTATTAACCTGTTTTGGTGAGGTGTGACTTGAACTTAGACATTGATCAGTCATGAACAAGTGAAGGACGTTTTTATCCTCAGGGGGAACCTTGTGTTCATGATTCACGAAATGCCAAGTGTTTGATTGATTTGATTGTTGCTTGTTTACTGCCCCAAGCATTGTTGCTTGTTTACTGCCCCAAGCAGGAGCGTGGTTGTCTTTGTCAATGATTCTTTGAATGCATGTCGTTTTCCTTAATTGGGTGTGTGATTGTTGATTGGTGAGTAAGTGTGACTACCCCCTCAAGCAAAGAATCGATGAGGGAATGACCTTCGTGAGAGAAGCGACGAGTCGCTTGACCCAAGATGACTTGTGCAAGGTTGCCTTTAGAGGGTTTACCGTTAAGCGTGTGCAATTTTTCCAACATATGGACCTATTTTTGGTGGGTTTTAACCCTTTTGGTGATGTCATAATGAGGTGAAATCGTCGAAAACCTATTTCCCGTGGAGCGGTCCGGCTATGATAGCCTTCTTGGGGAATTAGGAGAGCGATAATTTGGACCTCAACATCAATTTTCTTTGCCTAGAGGCTAAGTGCGAGAGCACTTGTGTCCGACATTGTTTTTGCTGTGTTTTTGTTGAATTTTGTACTGTTTTTGTTGTTTTTGTGACAGCATTTAGTGATTGAATTATCGGCAATCCGTCCTCCCGTGGAGCGGTCCGGCTATGGTAGCATTCTTCGGGAGTAGGATAGTGACAATGCAAACCCCGACATCAATTTTGCTATGCCAAGAGGTTAAGTGCAAGAGCACTTGTGTCTGGCAATGTTTATTGCTTGTTTTGTGTTGCATTTTTTGTTGTTTTGTTGTTTTTTGTGACACCATTTTGGGATTAAATTGTCAAAATCTGTCTTCCTGTGGAGCGGTCCGGCTATGGTAGCCTTCTTAGGGAGTAGGATAGTAATAATTTGTGACCCCGATGTCGATTTTGTATGCCCATGTTGTCAGTTGCATTTGCAATCCTGTCAGGCAGTTTTATTGTCTATTTTTAGTGCATTTTTAGTCATTTTTCTTGATTTTTTTTTGTGCTGGCCTGAATTCGTCCCTGGGTGGGACGAATTCCAGCTGGAGAATTCGTCCCTGGGTGGGACGAGCGCTGATCAGAGCGCTCATCCCAGTCAAGGATGAATTCCAGTGCAAAAGGCCTATTTAAGGGCCAAAACTTGATTTTGGGCTCATTTGTGTCATTTTTTTCTTGCGATTTTGGAGCTCTGGGAGGAGGAGGTAATTCGCGAGCGAAGCACTGCTGGAATTCTCTCTGCCATCATGAGTGCACAAACTGGTTTGAGCGGCAGAGCCGAGGTGAGACCTGTAAGTGACCCTAGGGTTTATTTTGCTTTAACTTAATGCATTGTTTTTGTTTTGCGCTTTTCAAAACTTTAAGATTTTTTGTGATGTTTTTGTTTAACAACTAAGGTTAGAAACCCTAGAATTGAAAATTTTATCTTTTTCATTTATTTATTTATTATTATTATTATTTTTTTTTTGTTTGCTTGCAGGTTGTTAGGAGCCGCTACCGTGTACCCGCTGCCTTTACTGAGGCGCGGTTGGCCTTGGACTGATGACGACTGGGAATGGATTGATGCCCTTGGGCTCAAGCAGGTTGCTCGACTGGAGCTCGTGGTTTCGGATCGGGCCTATCCGATGGCCCCGATCAAGCTTTGGGATCCGTGGACCAATACTTTCCATCTCCCGACAGGGAGATGACTGTGACTCTTGAGGACGTCTATCGGTTGCTTCAGATTCCGATAGATGGTTTGCCTATTAGGACATCTTTGTTTGATCAGTGGACTGCTATACTCACGAGATGTTTTGGGCATGGGGGGGAGCTAGGTGTAGCAAATCCAGTGGAGACAACCGAGGTGGATTGCCAGGCTAGCGGGATTTTGGTTGGCTAGTGGAAGGAGAGGGGGGTGTTAGGAGTGAGGCACACATTCCTAATGGGCCTCATTTCTAACATTCTTCTCCCTAATTCGTCAGGCGTGAAGTTCCTGTGGAACCTGCTGGATTTGGTGTGGCGGTTAGCGAGTGCCCGATAGAGGCACCATTGATCCCGAGATGGGGACAGACTTTGTTGGCGCAGCTTTACGGGGAGTCAGTACGGGTCCGCCGTCGACAGCGGAAGGGTGTCGATTGCAACTTTCCGTTGCGATGTTTGGGGTTAGCGAAGACATAGTCGTTGAGAGGCCTACCGGGTTACCATGGACGACTCGTGCGGTGATGGAGGATGAGGAGATTGGTTATGCGGTTTTGTGGCGACGGTCCGCATGGAGCAGAGCGAGTCGGCGATGGGCAGTGCGGTTGAGCACTACATTGATGCCTTTTCGTGGCTCACTCCAGGGGAGGTGTTTTGGCGTCCCTATCGGGACTGTCCAGCTTGGCCTGAGGTTGGAGAGTGGCTTCGACGGGTATGGAGGGAGCGATGGTTGACTGGGCGGCACGGGACGGAGCATGAGTTATTTTTGTACCGTCGGGTTACACGACAGTTTGGGGTGCGCCAGGGGTTTCCTGGTGAGCCCGTAGGCTATCGACGTCGGGGAGATGAGAGGGATCTGGAGCCACCGGTCCTCGTGCCATTGGGTGAGGAGTCGGATGCGGTTATTGAGGTGTTAGATGTGGATGACGTAGGTACTACCACTGAGTATGACTCGTGGTGGGTTTTACGGCGCTGGAGAGGATAGGGTCCACTGGGAGGCACGAAGGCGGCAGTGGAGGATGCTGAGGCGGTAGGGGGTGATTGGGGAGGGCCGTTGGATGATCCATACATGGTGGATTTGGGAGATGAGGATGTGGACTTGGGTGTTCCGGAGCAGTCGGACATGCAGGATGTGGCAGAGCAGTTGGAGCCTGAGCAGGCTACTATCCCCATGAGTCCTATGCGTCCGGCAGATACGGAGGGGGTAGGGTCGGATGTAGGCGATGAGGTTGCATGACTTACAGAGTTGCTATGGATGCGGGATCTGGAGAGGGATCTTCTGTGGGCTCAGTTGGCAGAGCAGGATAGAGTTTTGGCGCAGCGCGATGATGCATTGTCTATCTATCATCGAAGGGAGGCAGAGTGGTGTCTTTACCGGATAGACTTGGAGAGGGAGGTCATCCGCCTTGGCGGGCGACTCCCTGAGCCTTCGATCAGCAGATCTACTCGACGGACGAGGGATAGTCTTATCGAGCGATCAAGCATCATCTCGCCGCAGGCGGTTAGATGAGGGGGGTGGTAGTAGGCATGATGCGGGGGCTAGCAGTAGCCGCCCTACAGGGTCCCGTAGGACCCACACCACGGGGGGCAGTTCCCGTCGCACCGATCCTACATGATCATGGTGGCCGACGCCTTAGGTTGGGTTTTGGATATGATTGCGGGGTCTGAGGACCGATTTTGTAGCCTGCGGGCATCTTTTTGACGATATATATATATATACCGGTTTTATTTTTGTATTTGTACATTTGATGATGTGATTGATTTTTGTTATGCATGTTTATTTATTTTGATGAATGCGAATGTTATGACAAATTGAAATGTTTTAGATGTCTATGTTATATGCAAATTGAAATGGATGAATGCTATTTTTATTTATCTGGTTTTTCTTTGCTATTTTTGTATTTTCTGATGGTATCATAAGGATGATAAGTAGCACAGATGGTTTTGGGATGAATGTAAGATTATCTGAGATTCAGACAGGTTTTAACTCACTATCCATAACTGTACTTTATCTTACAGGACTTTTGAACAAGGTATGAATCGGACTTGTTTTTGACCGAGTTATTTAACATCCCCTGTGTGTGCAATTGAGTTCATTTAGTGGTATTTGTTAGGATACCGCCAGTGCCAGGTGGGCTTTCAACCGAACCTGTACTGAGGATCACCTAATTAGCTCCACGAATTCCTTTGTTATATGTACTAAGATTAATTTGCGTTGTAATCCAAGATGCCATAAGCTAGCTCATCCACATGCAAACATTGATCTGTATGCAAGTTAATGTGACAGATATATCGTCATGCGGGAGGTTTACTTCTGTTATCGAATTGGTATTGAAGCTTGCCTTATGACCTACAGAATGCTGAGAGTTCCAGGGATTCAAGGTCAACTCCCTTCTTTTTTCCAATTATATTGGGATACTTGCTCATTGTAGTGATGAGATCACTGTTTATTTTGATTTATTTTTCTTTCGAGCAAGGGATTGGGGATATGAAGTGACGAAAATCACTGTTGTTTGTGCCTTTTGATGTGTGCACTATAGTTTGTCAAATTTTTGAGTTTTGACATTTTGCAAATTTTTGTGTTTTGCAACTATTGAGAACTTTAGGGATTCTTAGGGAATTGGGTAGGGAGGAAGCTTGTCCTTTTGCCAACTCTCAGCATTCTATGGGTCATTCGCACAGGGGGATGAGCAAGATAACCGTTTCGCTTGTGGTGACTTAGATTATTTTGCAGGTTTCGTCTTTCGTTCACACAATTTTGGGAATTTTAATGTTTGATTTGTGTTGGGATGTTACGTAACAAGGTGTATTTCAAGTATGACTCTACCTTTGTAAAATCCGTTCGACTTGGTACACTACATGGCTAAAGAGGAAAATGATGACCGAATTATCGAAACTCTTAGTACATTCCCAGACCACTGACTGTAGTGTTGTAAAATTTATGCATGGTGTTTTTGTTGATTTTGATGAATTCGAGTATGCCTAGAATTGAGATGCAAATCTTTGTTGTTTTTGATGATTTTTGTTGTTTTGTTTTTGTTGAATTTCTTGATTTGTTTGACCAAGAGATTGCGATAATCCTTGGAGCTTTTTGGGTTGACCAAGAGATTGCGATAATCCTTGGGGCTTTTTGGGTGGCCAAGAGATTGCGATAATCCTTGGAGCTTTTTGGTGACCAAGAGATTGCGATAATCCTTGGAGCTTTTTGGGTTGACCAAGAGATTGCGATAATCCTTGGAGCTTTTTGGGTTGACCAAGAGATTGCGATAATCCTTGGAGCTTTTTGGTGACCAAGAGATTGCGATAATCCTTGGAGCTTTTTGTGTGACCAAGAGATTGCGATTATCCTTGGAGCTTTTTGGGTGACCAAGAGATTGTGATAATCCTTGGAGCTTTTTGTTTGTTTTTGTTGAATTTTTTTTTTTTGTTTTTTTGGTACATGGCTTTCTTAGATATGAAATGGTCGCAAATGACTGATATTCAAGGGTTCTGTTTCCTTGATACCATCAAGAGAAGCTAGCCTGTACGTTCCTAGTCCTATTTTGCTATCAATGACATAAGGACCTAGCCAATTTGCCATGAATTTGTCTCTCATATGGGACGGAAAATTAGAGTTTTGTTGGTTTTCCTTCAGAACCAGATCACCAACCCGAAAGTCTCTTAGGTGAACTTTCATGTTGTAAGCTCTCTTAAGCCGCTCTTGATAGATACGTAAGTGCTCGAGAGCATTAACGCATCTTTCGTCAAGCAACGTAAGTTGGTCTAACCGGGCCTACCATGCAGTGTCATCATCGATGAATTCCTGCATTGATATGCGGAGGGAAGGAATTTCCAACTCGAGAGGCATTATCGCCTCTGAGCCATACACTAGTGAAAATGGAGTTTCCCCAGTGGGCGTCCGAATGCTAGTGCGATAAGCCCAAAGGGCAAGTGGGATTTGTATGTGCCAATCCTTATGACTGTCTGCGATGGTCTTTTTAAGGATGGCGACTAGCATTTTGTTTGACGCCTCTGCTTGCCCATTTGCTTGCGGATAATAGGGTGTTGAAAAGTTGTGATGAATTTTGTACTTTGTGGTTAAAGCACGCACGTCTTTGTTCTTGAATGATGGCCCATTATCCGAGATTATTTTGGATGGAATACCAAAACGACATATGATGTAATGCAAAATGAACTCCGCAATGCGGGGTCCTGTCATAGAGGTTAACGGAATTGCTTCCACCCATTTGGTAAAATATTTTGTGGCCGTTATGATAAACGTGTGACGGCCTAACGATGCAGGGGAGATCTTTTCGATTAGATCGAGGCCCCACTACGAAAATGGCCAAGCATACTGGACTGTCTGTAGGGCCTGGGAAGGTGCGTGCATCAAATTGGCATGATGTTGACATTTTACACACCTCTTGACATACGCATAGCAATATCGCTCTAAAGATGGCCAATAATAGCCCATGCGAAGAATGCGCTTTGCAATGGCCATACCACTGAAGTGGCCACCACATGTACCGTCATGCGCTTGGGTGATCGCCCAAGTGGACTCTTGTTGGTCCAAGCAACGAAGAAGAATTCCGTCGTAGTCGCGACGATACGTAATGTCTCCTATCAAGACATATTTTGCCGCTTTCGTTTGAATGTTTGTTTTGCGGCTTGCGTCAATCCAAAGGGTAGATTACCTAACTTGAGGTAGTCTCTTATGGGTAAATACCAGTCTCGTTGATCGGATACCTCGACGTTTGAAGCACTAATCCCTTTTGGAGTTCTTCCCTAACAAATGCTGATTGGGATAGAACTTGTAAAAATAGCGTTGTGTTGCTATTAATGGGAGTGGGGGAGAATAAAAACCCCCAGTTGGCATGTATCAGATAGTCTCGGATTCAAAATAACTTATCCGAAGATGGTTCGATCTGGACCATATGGATTCCTGGCGTCAAGTCTGAGCTTGCGCATTCCATCGCGGGTTGCGATAAGGTTTTGACCTGAATGGTTGTTACATCACCGAAAAGGTCTTGCGGGATTAGTGACCCTAAGGAGTCCATTGTGTCCACAAAATGATTCGACGATTGAGGGAGTGCCTTGATGTCATACCACTCAAGTTTTGCCAAGAATTTATCCACGAGGGCTTTATAGGCCTTCAGAAGTGGGCATTTGCATTGATATACCCCTTTGACTTGATTGACGATTAATAGCGAATCGCCAAAGATGTTCAATATTTTGATGTTCATGGCGATTGCTGTCTGAAGACCTAGGAGCAAGGCTTCATATTCTGCATTGTTGTTGGTGCACTCGGAAGTTTAATTTAAATGACGGGGGCATTGGAGCGCCTCGCGGTGTGAAGAATACAATTCCTGCGCCACCACCTTGCTCGCATTTAGAACCATCGAAAAATAATGTTATGTCGGCCTGATACTCAGGCTCTTCAGGATCTGGTGATTCTGAGACATGGAAGACCTCATCATCGGGTAGTTCTATGACTAGAGGTTGATCGTCTTCAAGAGGAGCCTCTGCTAGTTGATCGGCTATGACTTGTCCTTTTATAGATTTTTGCCCAATAAACTCAATGTCAAATTCCGTCAACAACATAATCCATTTCGCCGTCCGACTACTATGATAAGTACGACTCATCATGTATCGCAATGGATTCTCCTTAGACACAACATACGTCGTGTTGCTCAGCATGTAGTGGCGTAGCCTTTTGGTTGCAAACACTACTGCCAAGCAGAGTTTTTCAACGTATGCATAGTTAAGTTTGTAACTGACCAGGGTGCGGCTAAGATAGTAAGTAGCCTGTTATTTGTAAAGTTCATTCTTCTGGGCTAGCATTGCACCCAGTGCCACCTCAGTAGCTGAGATGTATAAGTAGAACGGCACACCTGGTCTAGGCAGTGCCAATACTGGTGACGAAGCCAAGTATTGTTTGATTTTTTCAAAGGTCGATCGGCACTCGTCATCCCAATGAAATGTGACCCCCTTGTGCAATAGTTTGTTCATTGGTCGGCATTTGTCAGATAATTGCGCTATGAAGCATTTAATCGACACGACCTTTCCTTGCATACTTCGAGCCGCTTGATAGTGGTTGGGGGAGCCATTTCAAGGATTGCCTTGACTTTGTTTGGGTCCACTTCGATGCCTCGTTTTGAGACTATAAAACCCAAGAGTTTTCCGGATGTGACGCCGAACATGCACTTCTTGGGATTCGATCTGACCTTATGCTCTATGAGGCGATCGAGAATCTTGCTTAAGTCACCGAGATGATCTGAGCGCAAGATAGACTTGGCTAACAAATCATCCATATAATCTTCCAAAGTTTTGTGCATGTAATCGTGGAAGATATAAGTCATAGCACGTTGGTATGTAGCGCCAGCGTTTTTAAGGCCAAAAGGCATGACCTTATAACAAAATGTCCCCCAAGGTGTTGTGAATTCCTTTTTGAGTTGGTCTTCAGGATTGATACGAATTTGATTGTATCCTGAGAAACCGTCCATTAGGGAGAGCATTTCGTGACCTGCTGTAGCGTCTACCAATGCGTCGATGCTTGGCAAGGGGAAATCATCCTTAGGACTTGCTTTGTTTAGGTCTCGAAAGTCGGTGCATATGCGAATCCTCCCGTTGGGCTTCTTGACAGGAACCATGTTGGACAACCATGGCGGATAATCCATGCAGATGACAAATTGTGCATCCAACAGCTTTTGCAATTTGTATTTGACCATCAAGGCCACTGTTGGGTGCATTTTTCTTAGTTTTTTCTTTACTGGCTTGATTTTCGGATCAAGCATTAAATTGTGCATGACTAGCTACGAGTCTAGTCCTGGCATATCTTTGTACGACCATGCAAAAACCTCCTTCTTTTCTTTAAGAACGGCAATGTATTCGACTTGCTCTTCGGGGGAAAGGCTTACCCCCAGCTTGAGAATCCTTGGATTCATTGGATCTGTGCCGATGTCTACGTCAGTCGTCTCTTCGACTGACATGTGAGATTCGTCCTCCAACTGATGTGGAGTTGGGATTAAATGGATATCATCAGCTGAGTTAAGATCTGCGTTTGGGACCTCGGGTCCCTCTTCAGCTTGAAAAATATCTTGAGTTGTCCTTGGGGTAAAATGAATCATTTCACCGAAAGGCCAGTACTCGATGGTGACAATGGTGAATTGACGCGATCCCAGTCAATGGCATCCATGTTTAGATGCAATGACCGAGATGGATCGGTAGGATTGCGGATGGGTGTGGTCAAATCAATGGAGATCATGTGGATGGAATGAATTTGGTCTCCAGAACCATGGGTGTGATGACTCGATACTTTTAGTTGTTCCCTATACTCTGGATCTGGCTCTACGAGAACAGGCACGAATGGATCCTCTCTAGGTGCAAATTCGTCTTTATGTGCGAAAAGGAAGGTGGGGTCTTCCCTCGATACTGTTGTCCTGATGGGATCTTGAGGTGGACGATGCTCATCTTGAATTTGGAGCCAGAGGCCTAAAACTTGGTCCCACCTTGTTGGGTCTACGTGCCATTCATGTCCTAACCGTATACCCATTTGTCCCATTAGATCTTCATGAGTTAGAGCGCGGTGATGTCGTCGCGCATGTCTGAGATAGTCCATTTCAGTTTCATCTTCTGAATCACTTTCATAGATCCAAAATTGTTCATCCTCTTCAACATCTGTTGCTTGCGACATTGAGGACTCTTCCTGTTCCAGTGAATTAATCTGGTCCCATTGCGGTTGTTCCACTCTTAGTGGAGGGACCTGATTCTTTTGAGACTATGTTATTTCATCTGGAACCTCTAAGGGGAACAGTTTCAAAAAAATGTCTGGAAGCCGTTGTTGTTCTCTTTGATGATTTATCTCTGAACTTCCACCTCTCTCTAGCAAAGGAGAGGGATTATTGTTGTTTCCAGGGGTGTTTGTAGACCATGGGAGATAATCCCCCAATGTGTATTCTGTGTTTGGATTGGCGTACGGGTCTTGTGCCAATCCCCCCCTGTTGCCTATTTCTAGGCCTTGCATGTTTTCAACCAAGATGTCTAATGGCAGGGGATGGTTGAACCCTACCCCGACTTGTCATATGGCATCCGATATCTTGGTTGGCAAAGGATCCGCATCCCTTGCTCATATCTCGCCTAGCCCATACCCATGCCAATTGCATTGTTCGAGATATTTTAGGGCAAATTCTGGGTTCGACAGATAATTGATGTTTTCGACAAAAGGTTCTTCATCTGTTTCCTTTTGTTCGCATGGTTCAGAACCATGATCAAGGCCCCCATACACAAAATTCATTTGGTTCGGTGGGTAGCCTAGAGGGACGATTGTTCCAATGGGAAGGCGAGGTCTTCCCATGTCTTGTACTGACTCCAGTGTGGGGGTTGCCACAAAATTTTGCACTATGTACTCTCCCAGGCCTGTACTGGCCATCTCAACAGTGATTGTTGATGATTGGGTAGGAGGAAACGGTAGTCCTTCCTGAGTCCATTCCATGTTTGGTTGTTCAGGAATCTTGGTTTTCGTTGCGTTGGGCGCTTCCTCTGTTGATATTGCTGAGATCATGGGCAACCCCTCTTCTAGAGGCTTAACCTCCTCCATGATTTGCTTTCCCTTGTCCTTCTGTTGGGCCATGATAGGTGGCATTGATGATGAAGGAGCCAATGATGACGTCTCACCTGGCTGGGATTTTGCCTTATTGGCCACCAGTGGTGCCTGTGGTATCGGACCTTGTTTAGATGGATTCAATTGAAAATCTAAATGCGTTGATGGGAGGGTCGATTGAGATATGAATTGTACCGCATTGCAATACTTGAAGGGCTCTAAGTCCATTGGGACTACATGTATTTGCCCTTCGTAGGCATACTTCAAGCACTGGTGTGCGATCGAGGGGACACACTTCATGTCCCTGACCCAAGGCCACCCTAACAGTATGTTATAAGCCATTTCGCCTTCCAGCACATGGCACAGTGTGGGTATTGACTTTTGTCCTACCCGTATAGGCAGTAACAACCGTGCCGATCGTCGAGCAAATTGCATCGTTAAAAGCTCGCAGTGTGTACATGGAAGTCGTGATGTGAGAGGCTGGCAGTTTTAAATGCTTTAACGCTGCAGTGGTTATGATGTTACTGGACGAGCCAGTATCTATCAGCACTCTCTTGTACGGGATCCCGTTGACCCGTGCGATAACGTGCAGGGGAGGATCCGGCATGTTATTTGATATCGTTTTGACCTCGTTTTCTTTGAATGTGATGACAGGCTCCGTACATTGTTTCACATGTCCCACGAAGGCGTTGAAAGAATTTGCTTCGTGGGGTTGTACTTCAATGGCTTTTAAAATGTCCATAAGAGCTTCTCTATGTGGAGATGATTGTTGAATAAGCTCATAGATGGACAGCCTAGCCGACGTGGTCCGCAAACTCTGCGTGAGTTTGGTTCGTATCGTGACCTTAGGTCTAGGCGGAGGTAACTGCGTTGGGCGTTGTTGAGGCTGCGATGTCGACGAAACTTCCCTCACAGGTACCTTGGGGGCAACTGCTGGGTATTTTATGTTCCTTGTTACAATGCTAATCATTCCCACAAATCCTTGTGTGGGAAGATCTTGTCGCACCTCGTTAATTTGGAGCAGTTTTGTCTGCGCCTCGTGGGCAGGCAAGGGGTCCTTGAATACCCCCATTTGTTGGTTGTTAGGTGCGATGGGGTTGTCCACGACTAATGTTTGATTGTTGATCAAATCTTGGACTAGTTCTTTGAATTTCCAACACCCATTTAGGTCATGTCCTCTACGTCTATGAAATCTGCAATACAATTCCTCCCTATACCCCCTAGGCTTGGGAGCGTTAGGGTCAAAAATTTGGATTTCTGGCAGAGTAACTAAATTTTCTGCTGACAAGCGGTCAAATAAGGAGTCCCTAGACTCGCATACGGGGTGAATTGTAGCCTAGGGCGACGCCGTCGACATCTTGCTCCTATCTCCCGTTATCTCTTTCGTAGCGGGAGGCACTGCCCGGTAGTTAGCCTTTTGAGGTCGCGTTTCTTGCACGAGCACGGGACATTTATCGCAACTTGGTTGATCGCAGCGTGTTGTGGTTGCGTTGTCCCGCTTTAGTGGTTTTATTCCACTCTTTCTTCTTAGGCTTGGCAATTGTGCCTTCGCCTATCTTAATCTCTTCTATGACTCTGGCTTGCGCCAAAGCTTCTTCTAAGCTGTCGTATTGTCGTAGCAACAATAGACCAAAGATTGATTTTAAACAACTTTTCACGAACATTTGCATGAGGTCCGACATGGGAGGATGGTAGGGTAACTTAGAAAGCAAAGCTCTCCATCGGTTCTCGTACGCTGCCATTGTTTCCTCCTCAAATTGTTTAAGGCTAGCAAGATCACTAAGTGATGCCTTCTTCCTTGTGTTGAAGGCGAAATGTTCAAGAAACGCATCTACTAGCTGATCTAAGCTGCTTATGCTGTGTTTGGGCAGCTGTGTGAACCAATCCGAGGTAGGGCCTGCGAATGTGGTTATGAATGTTCTAAGAAATAATGCGTCATTGTCTTGAATGCCGAAGCATTGGCTTAGAAATCGTGTAACATGTTCCTGTGCGTGCTCTTCACCTTTAAAAACTGCCAATTGAGGCAACTTGAAGTGTTCGGGGTAAAGAGGTGTAGGCACTGAGGGATGCACTGGATTATTGCGGAGTAGACGTAATGTGGGTTTTTGATGCCCAGCAGCTTTTGTCTCCACCGACTCTAAACGCTCCAATAGCGCTTGGTATGCATCGGAAGATTTTATTTCTTCCTCTCTTGTTCGCTCTTGTTGCAAGTTACGGTGAACTGGAGGCCTATGGAGGGGTGGCCGAATGGCATCCTCCCTGCCTTGATGAGGAGTTTCAATATATTCCTCTTTTGGTTCATACTCCTCATAAAATTCTTGAGGAGTCTCAGGGCGAAACCTATGACCCTGATCAAGCTCTTGCTGAAGGTACCCATCATTATTTCGGGGAGTTGCCTCCCTCTCGAATCTATGGGGTCTTGGAGGCAGAGCTTGACGAGGTCGTGGAGACCTGTCTTGCGCCAATGGATTACGCCTCTCATACTGTTCAGCTCTTTGGATGCGAGGGGTTGGCCCCCTCTCAGGTATTTCATAGTGTAACTCATTCGCTTCGCGTTGCATGCGTTATTTATCCAAGCGGTATTGATACTCTATCTCTTGCTGACTTTGTTTAAGCCGCATGATTTGGGCTTGACGGGTGGTATATCTGATGGCAGTCGGGTCAATTTGATCTACCCTATTTTGTTCGGAAGGTTCAAATGTTCCTCCTATGGGTTTACCTCGGTTTTGATGTTCTAAAATCTCAAGGGGTCGCTTCCCTCTGTCGAGGTAGGTGATATGCGCTCGAGGTTCTGGCCTCAAGGGGTGATCATGATATCCTGTTGGTGCGGAAATGCAAGGTTCCCGCATTGTTTGTTGCCCTCGAGGAATGCGATGGTTTTCCTCATACTCCCTTTCATGGGTGTAAATGGGATGGGCGGAGTTAGGTCGCCCTATGTAAGGAGCCCTGCGCTCCGAATTTGGTCTCTCTGTTCTGATGATAGGTAAAGAAGGGACGCCATATCCACGTTGTCCCTCCAAATGGACAGTGTGCCTGTTTAGCGCTTCATCGCACGGTGGCCACTCATGCCTAGCTTCAAGAGGTGATTCTCTATTTAGGTCAAGGTCTACATGTAAGGCATATTCCCGAAAGGGGCTGCTTTGAATAGGCATACCCCACCGAGGATTCTGAATTGGATTCTTTTGTAGGTTTGACCTATAAGGCGGTATAACCAAATCCTCAAAGATCGAAGTGAAGGCGACTTGCGCCTGCTTTTTGTGTACCTTCCGGAGCTTCTGCCCTTGATTGGGCTTGACTGTGGGTGTACACCATTGCGATGATTCTATGCTACCTAAATAAGTTTTTATCTCGTTTTATGATTTTCTTTTTTTTTTGTCTACACTAAGCAGAATTAAACACACACATTCACAAAACCGTGATTATCTCTTTTAAGGATTCTTGGTGTGTCCTAAACTGGTTTAGTGCATTTTTATGTTTTTTTTTATTTTTGTAGGTTTTGTAGAACGTTTAAAAGCATCATGTAGGCTCTTATAACTCCAAAAAGGTCGCCCCTTCAATATACCAGCTAGGCCGATATACCAACCACTCTATATACCCGCCCTTACGAGAGGGAGACTATAGGTACGTGAGAGCAGAAGGTACGTGGTACATAGGCGGTACGGAAGGGGGATTGTCCCGTTAATGGCACCTACCATAGAAAACTTATCCTCGCGTGCATGGGAATCACCCCAGCCTACGCTCGGTCTCGTCTTCGTCGGGATTTACGCCTAACAACAGCTTGACAATCGGGAAATGGATACAAATCAAGCCAAGGTGGTGATTAAATCCACCAATGGTCTTGATCAAGGGCTGGGGTCTTACGACCAGCTCCTTGGTTTAAAATTGTTTCGTGATGTGTGTGGGATTCTTTTTATCCAACAAAATGAAACTAGCATACATGACTTTCCCTAATGCAATGCAGGATTAAATGAAAACAATTAACGAAATAGAAATAGAAACAAAAAAAATATAACAGAGATCATGAAAATCCCTACCTCTTCTTTGCCTGCTCCTGTTGTCTCTGAATTTTTGCTCTGAAAATCCACAGACAGAATTCGTCCTCTCGGGAGACGAATTGCGTAATAGAATTCGTCCCTCATAGAGACGAATTTGAATTCGTCTCGGGGTCGACGAATTGCAGAAAAGGATTCGTCCCCGTCGGAGACGAATAACATCCGCAACAAAAAAGATGTACTCGTCAAGCACAAACACAAAACTTTGATCAGTTTCTGTGATTTCAAAAACCAGGGAACAGAGTCCCGTCGTGATCGCCACTGAAAGCACGAGATTTCGGTCAAAGGAAACACCAAGTGCAATTGCATTCAAAATTAAGTACGCTTAAGTCCTAGAAATGTAAATTGCATGAAACAGAAAAGAGACACATTGGAAGAGACACATTCAAATAGAGAAAACATAGCCCTTTCATTAATTTCCCTTGATCTCTGTTACAATGATGCCTCCTCCCTTTTCAGGGGCTAGGAGCACAAATAGGGTTTGATTACAATCGCTGAATGATTCCTCTTTCCGCGTGCCCACGATTGCAATGGGTGGGCCAAGATGATGACGCCGCTGATGTCGATGAGTTCTTCGCCTCTGCTGCTTCTCCTACGAACAAAGAAATGACCAAGACGTCAGTAGCACCTACTGCAAATGAAAAGCATTCTCTCTCTAAAACCAACGAAATATGCATATGAATATTTGCCTGAAACAGTGAATACAGTGAAACAAAATTGCTTCAAAACTTGACAGAAGGTAAGAAAAGTTAGCGAAGGCCACCGCCACCGAGGCAACCGGCCAATCCACCTTCAACCGGAATTCGTCCCCGGGCGAGATGAATTCGATCGTAATTCGTCCCCGGGTGGGACGAATTCTTCGAGTTGAAGAAACCGACCTCCGTCGCTGCTCCAATGTCGGATCCCGGACCCGCAAAACGCCTGCAAATAGGGGGGTTATATAATTGGGGCCATTTTGGGACGACCCAGATGGTCGGATTTTCCCAATTTGGCCTCCACCCTCGGGAATTTGACCTTGACACCTGCAAGTTAGCGAAATGACAAAGCAATACAAAACATCCTAAGATCTGACCAAAAGTTACAAAATTGCAATTATGGACTAATCAGACCTAGTAACATAGAATGCAATCTAAAAAATAATCTAAAATGCTCAAAAAATAAAATTAGGACTTGGGAGGTGCGGGGGTGCCCAAGTGGGCCTCCCACCGTTGGCCCTCGATTTTGGAGCCAATCCACCAGGGATGGGCCCAAAACCTTTTAGGATTGGGGGGTCAGCGAATTGGTTGGTTCAGATGTCCATGCATCGGATTTGAGTAAGGTTCGAGCTTCCAAAGGCCACCCAACAACCTCCCTTGCAAAAGATATTGGTGGATGTGGGAAGGTGAACAAGGGGGATGCAAGTGAGTCTTCAATTCGGCAGCACTTCGTTGCTTGAACACTCCTTCAACCTGTATATTTTGGGTGAGAAAATTCCCACCTTTTATAGACCCAAGGGGTCTCTTTTGGGAGGGAAGCACAAAAGCCAAGTGTTGGCCATAGGCGCCATGTGGCGCCTTGTCTTCCCATGAGGGAGGGGAGTCCTCCATTGACTTGAACTTTGATAAATGCTTTTTGTAACAGTCCTCTAATGGCCCCTCTGTCCACTTACACATGCGTGCAAGGTAGGAGCCCTTAACTGACTGTTCTGGGCTGCCACTTGGCACCATTTGCCTTTTTTCCCATTAAGCTTGGAATTCGTCCCACCCAGGGACGGATTTAGAATTCGTCTTGGGGTGGGACGGATTCTATTTTGAATTCATCCCGGGGTGAGACGAGTATTGGGCAAAGTTTCCAAGTGTGCCAAATTGCTTCTTGACCTTACAAAATTGCTATGAAAGTGGTTAAGACCACTGTTTAACCTCTGAGGGCTGCCCTGGGGGCTGTGTTTGTCAAAGCGATCAGTGTTTGCAGTCACATAATCGGATTGGTGCTGTTTTGGTGTCTACAGTTTACAAGGAATCAACACAGTAATTTTCTCATTATTAACTTTGTTTTTCCTCACAACTATATATAAGAAAAAAACAGAAAAAAAATTGCTTTTCTTAATACATTCCAAGATTAAAACTGAGTTCTCAGCACCTAATTTTGGGATAAAAACAAAAAACTTTCCCAGGATGTCCTGTTGTAAATCCGGAAACTTTCTCTGGTAGACTAACAGATTGTAAATCTGGAAACTTTCCCTGCCCGTCCTACAGTAAATCCAGAAACTTTTTCTGTTTAGCCTCCTCATAATTAGGCTCCATTCCTAACAAGGAGGTGGATGTGTGTCTCCCTGATGGAGTTGTTGTAAAGGTTGGGGAAACCCCATATCTTAATATTACCAATATATATATATATTAAAATGTATAATTTTTAATTGTTATGTTATTTCAAGTTTTATGTATATTATTAAATACATGTATTATTTTAAAAATTTCATATGCATTAATGTATGAATATATACATTTTTGTGCAATCCATCTTGGGCAATGTTAAAGAGATGTGAAGAGTTTACAAGGCAACTGTTATCCATGAATCCAGGTGGCAAGGAATGTGGAAAGTTCACAAGGCATTTGTCACTCATGAATCCACATGACAAGGAATGACAAATAAAACTACTAATTTCTAGCATAGTGGAAGTGGTTGCTCCAATAAGCTCACAAATTAAACCTCATCAAGCTAAATGTTGTAATCTTGGTTGGGGTTTTGGTAGTTGTTTTTATTTCCTTTTGGGTACCGTTTCTGTAGTTTAGACCCTTATTCCTTTTTGTTTTTATCTATGTCTTCTTTCTGGTTTAAAGTTGGATGTTTCCCTCTCCTCTAGGGTTGTTTATTTTCAGTTGAGTTATTTCGCTTCTGGTTAGTTGTCTTTGTTGCATTTGTATAAAATATTTCAAGACCTTTCAAAACCCTTTTTATCAACCAATCAACAAAATATATACTCAAATGTATAAAATTAATGTTATAAGGTAGATTATTATAGTTTTACTTTTTCGTAATCCACTTTTAATAAGTTAAAGGGTTAAAGGCCCAAATTCAATTGTATCATTGTCTCTTATTTTTAAATAAATTATATGTGGTTTGTATTAGGGCCACTTTCATCAAAATACCAAAATATTACATTTTGTGCATCATATCTTTCATCACAATTTATCATATATTTTTATCTTAAAAATATTCTTCAACTTTATCAAAGTGTTATATTTTCATACTAAGATATTTGACATCATTTTTATTAAGACATAAAGTCTCACTTGTCTAGTTGCCTTTTAAAATTTTAATTTCACCGAAATGAAGATCAACATCACAATTTACTAATTTATTTGTTACCCGATTTCCTTATATATATATATATATTTACATTATTGCCTCTAGTAATAGATGATGAATATCAACAATAATATTATTTTTAATCCAATCTTCACATCCATTTTTGTTAATAGCATTAATGATAATTTGAGTCCCCCTCAATTGAAATATATTTTCATATTTTTTGTATTGCAATCAAGGTTATCCACAATGATGAATATTCAAAAATTTTATGAATATTAGAATTTTCAAAATTAGAAATTGGTGAATATGAGGACCCTCGATATTGGCCCATTCGCTTAAAATTTATGAGACAAATTTTTTCTTAGGGTCAACTCACCACAATATATATCCAAACATAGACATATTTGTACTCGTTGAAAAGCTCTTTTCGAGCCTGATCTAATGGTGGTGTTTTTTTTATAAATTTATATGGTGATTTAACAAGTCAAAGATTTCTCAAAATATGACCTTACTTTTTAGGGCTTCAAATAAGCTAAATTTTGGTGTGAATATGATTGATTTGATTTTCTTAGGATTACCTTAATTTTGGTTAGGATTTTCTATATTTCACAAGTACATTTTGAGTCCAACCGCTTATGCATAACCTTGATTGCAATTTTATGTCCTAAAAGAAGTGCCCTAGCCTTTGCATAGTTGTTATTTGAAGTTCTATATGATTTTGAATAAGTGAGAAGAATTTTACTTTCACCATTTCTAAAAACACCACCTCCACTAAATTAATTTTGATAACCCTATTTTTTTGACATTTCTATTTTACCATAGATCAAAGTAGATCCTTTGTTTTAATTTCGTTGTCATAGATGACTCTTCTATGTATGTTCAAATTTTGTAGTTAAGTTATTAACACCACTTTTTTGGCAATTGAGACTTCCCATAATGAGCACCATATTTGTAGATATTCTGCAAGAGAGACAATACTACAGTTCTAAAGTTGGGTATGACTTTGATATTTATTTGAAAAAAAAATTATTCCTTTCAAGCCATAAATTCCAAAAAATTATGGTAGGGTCAGTCCTCCAAAGAATACATAATTCTTTAGCTTTGAAATAATTAATCCAATATGTTATCAAATATTTCAATGTTGATGAAGCTACCCAATATAATTTCATATTTTTAAAAAATAATCCCAAATTGTGTGAGCAAGCAAATAATGAAGAAATAAATGGTATGATGTTTCTAAATCCTTCTCACACAAGGCACATCTACAGGGTCTATAATCCTCTTCTTTGTATACTCTCTCCTCTTTGAATCTTACTTTGAACTACTAACTAAAGAAATGTTGAGGACTTAGGAAGAGCGTTTAATGACCAAATGTTCTTCCAAGAATTTTTTTTGGAAGAAGGAAATTTTGATTGTTCTAAATCCTCATATGCCAACATGACTATGTATCCACAATTCTTTGATAAATTCCAAACCAACTATCCTTTCATGTAAAGAATAGCAAATAAAAATCTTGAAGCATATTTTGAAGTTCCTTTGTAATTTGTTTGAGTTTATCTCCTTCAACAATGTTACTAAAAGAAATTAACGATCTAGAGTTTTTACTCAAAATAATATAGTCTTTGACTTTTGAATATTTACATGCTAGACATGCTTAAGCTACTGGTTGTCATTTTGAGTTAGAGATAAGAGGATAAGGCTTTAACCTAGCATCAAACCCAAAATTTACATAACTCCCATCATTGACTAGCCATATAATATATTTATTTATCAATTGTAAATTCTTAGATATGAAGTTTCATGTTGACGATACATTGGGTAGAGTTATTTTTCTAAATAATTTCATTGCATCAAGAGAACCTATATATTTTTGAAGTAATATTTTGTCCAATTGTTTCCTTGATCTCTAAATAATATCCATCCAAGATTTGCTCCTAATACCAAATTCATAAGTCTACAATTCTAGAAGCCTACTTCTCCAATATTCTTTCCTTTGCAAACCCTATCCCACTGACAAAGAGAAAATATATTTTTCTCCTCATAATATTTTCATAGAAAATCTCTTTGAATTTGGTAGTCTTGAAAGTGATATCATATAAATAGGAATAGATTACAATGTAGTATTTATGAGTTGTAACCTTCATGTCATGGTTAAGAACTTACATTTCCAACATGCCAAGCAAACTTGCATTCTATCCACAAAAGATATCCAAAGCTCCTTTCCATTTCTTTTATCACACAAAGGAATACCCAAGAAGGTTGATGAATTTTTTTCAATTTTAAACCTTAAAATATTCACAATAATTTGTTGTAAGTCTAGGGCATTATTATTGAGAAAATATTAGATTTTAAAGTATTTACCAACTATCTAGTATCCTTCTCATAACATGATACTATTGATTTAAACACCATGACATCACTAACAGAGGAATGACCTAAAAGAAAAGTATCATCAACAAATTGGAGATGAGATTCGAAGGGATATTTTTTTGCAAATTGAATACCCTTTATTTGTCCTTATAATTCTACCATTGAAAAGGCTTTCCCTAATGCTTCTTCCATAGTAATGAATAGATAAGGAGAAATTGTATCACTTTGATGAAGTCCATAGTATGACTTGAAGTAACCAACAAGAGAACCATTGATCAAAATAGAAAATTTTGTAGTTCTATAACAATATTTAATCCACTCACACCAACTATAATCAAGCCAAAATTTCTTAGAATAACATGTCAAAAATTCCATAACATTATATCGTATGCATTGTTCATAGCTAATTTCATATGCATACATGTAATGAAGAGAATGTATGGCCTCTTGTGCAATAATTAAACCATCAAAAAATTGTTTAGAATAAATAAATCCATCTTGTTCCTCTGACATAAGACACCCTATAATGACCTTCAACCTGTTTACCATTATTTTTGAAATGGTCTTATAAATCATATTACAAAGACTTATTGGATAAATATTTTTAAAATATTTTGTCGCCTTTCTTCGAAATCAAGGTAATAAAAGTAGAATTGATATCACTTATTATATCCTTTGTTTTTGGGCCTCATCAACCACAACTAACATATAAATCTTCAATAAATCCTAAAAAGTTTGAAAAAAAATTGTAGAAAATCCATCAGGGTAAGGTGCCTTATTAGGATGAAAAGAGAAAACTGATTCATGGAGCTCCTCCATAAATATCTTCTTCATAAAGTTTTTATTTTATACATAAGTGATAATTGATGGAATAATTTGTGCCTCCTTATCTTGACTAGAATCTAACATAATATTTTTTAAATAATTGATTTATTTCTTCCTTATATCTTCTTTGTCCTCAATATTTCTTCCATATGGAGTTATAATATTTTTGATATGATGAACAAAATATTTATTTTTTGCTATAGCATAAAAATAAAAATGTATTTCTATCTCATTCCTTGAGCCATTTCTCTCTAGTTTTTTTATCTAGTTTTATTGAACCAACATGACTCCTTGAGCTTGGATTGAATTTCTTTTATTTCTTTAAAAATATTACAAAAATATTTGGCATTCCATATCTTCATTTGCTCATTTAAATATTTTAACATTTGAAGAAACCGTACATAAATGTTCCTTCAAATTTTGATTCATTCCACTATAACATAACCATCTAAAAAAAAAATGGTCTTGGAGCCACATAGACTAGAAATTAAATGGATTTGGATGACCATTATTAGGTAACTCACAAGTCAAAAGAATGGGTTTGTGATCTGATCTTTCTCACAACAAAATATCTAAAGAGATTGTATTATGTATTTTCAACCATTTATTGGATAACAATAATCTATCCAATATTTATACTATATTATTTTTCCCAATGTGCCTATTATCCCATGATTATTGAAATCTTGAGGGACTAACATCCCAAAATATATTTGAATTGAAAAATGGAGTAAAATATTGCATTTATTTAGACCATTCTAGAATACGATCCTTATTTTACAAAGGAGATAGAACAATATTAAAATCAACCCCAAGAATCCATAAATCACAACTAATCATCATTGTATTTGACAAAAAAAAATGTCCTTCCAACATCTTTCACAAGGAGTGATTATAGTTGGAGCATATGCATTTATAACCCCAAATTTGATATTTTCCTCTTTTCTACAAAATAATCCAACAACCTAATTACTTTTTGCTTCTAATAGTTATCCATACAATTTGTATTTATCCCATATTATTTCAATACTACTTGAAGCTCCTATAGAAGAAAATTCTAAATAATCATTTATCTACCAAATCTTCTTAAAAGCATCTTTACATTCATCACTACTTCAATTTATTTCTTGTATTAAAATAAACTTAGTGCTATAAAAACCTATTAATTCCTTAAAAACTCATGTTTTAGGGGTGGTATGCATACCCTTAATTTTCCATGATATCATTTTCATCATCAACTCTTTTTTTATTATTAGTGGGATTATCCCCAATTCTTGTTAACACCTCTGATATTTTTATTTGGATTCCCAGACCAATATCCTTTTGAGTTTCTTTTTATTTTTGTTATTGCTTTTATGGGATTCTTTTCCTTTCATTCTAGAAAACACTCTCATTTTCATCAATATCTTCTATTTTTTCATATCATTCATAATGAGACTTATTTACTAAAGATTTTTTGTTTACCTAAAGAGTCAAAATTGCAAGGAATAACATCATTAGCATTTTCTTCTTTATGTTGATCTGAAAAATCTAAACTGCATACATGATCCTCCATTGTCATTACTTCCTTATGTTGACCTGGAAACCATAAATTTCCTTGTATATCCTTCATAATATTTTATTTACTATACTTCTCTTGAAATCATAAAGTGTAAGGAATATACTTCATACTACTTTTACTTTTATTCCAAGGAGAAAATTTCATGATACTTAAGAATTAAAAAGGTGATTTACCTAGATTAAGCTTGACCTTATTCACCTCATTTTATTTAAAATTCACCTCCCCATATTCCTTTGTTCTAAAATCTGCCTTCCCCTTTTCCTTTGCACCTTTCTCTAATATATTTGAACTTATGCATTGTACTTCCTCATCCCCCATATAATTTTTTCTTCTAATGGATGACTCGAGTGAACTGTAATGGACTTTGCATATGATTATTTAGAGGGATTTTTCTAGCCACTTTCTTAGGAGAGGAAAATCCTTGATTTAACCTAGCTTCACCTATGATATGATCTCCTTGTTTCAAATTGATTCTACTGTTATGCATAAAAATTCCATCTCTTTCACCAATATTTTTACTTTGCAGTCTCTTACCATGTGCCTAGTTTCATGATATTTGCAATATAGGAATTCAATGTTTTCATAATCCGCTTGGTGATCCCATTCTCGTCATTTAGATTTAATCCTAATTGATTATGGTAAAGGTTTAGAAATATCTATGGCAACAAATATTTGAGTGTATACAACATGCCTTGAAGAGCAAAAAGACCTGATAAACTAAATCTATAAAAATAATAAATATAGAATCAAAAGAAAAAATGAAGAAGATAACAGATACACACATAGTACAATATTTCACCTGGGAAACCCTTACAAGAAAAAACCTAAAATAGTAATATCTTATTATTATATAAACTTAACCATTTCCAATACAATAATGTTCATCTCTCATATCTCTTCAAATCTTGATGCAAGTGCAATTAAATAACAACACAATAATGAATTTCATAATACCATGGGCAAAAACCATGGGTTCAAATATTTAACCCTAAACAATCCATATGGGTCTCAAAATACCTTAAGAAATCATAAAAATTCTGTAGGGGGCTACCTTCCTCGGACCCTCACTTTTGGGGGCCAACCACCCCTGAACCCTTGATCGAGGCCCGAGACGATCCCAAACCCTGATGAGGATACATGGAGAGTGTCCAATATATTTTAGAGTTATCCCCACTAGAATAACATGGAAAATATTTGAAAGCACGAGGATATGGAAACAAAAAGGAAATGCCAAGGTGCGATGCAAACGAAACTAAACTTAATGCTAAATCCTATGAACTGAAATGCATGAAAGGAGAGAAACATAAACGCATTGAAACAAGGTATAAAAGTGAATATGGAGTACAACCCTTTTTATTAATATGCTTTAGAACCTAGTTACAATCCGTCTCCTCCATTTTCAGGGGCTAGGAGCATTAAATATGTTCTTGTCACATCAACAGATGGTATTCCTTCTTCCACGTGCCCACATGTAGAATGGGCGGACCAAACGTCATCGCCGCTTGCATTGATGAGTCTTGACTCCTTGTTGCTCCTCTAATGTCGAGACCCTACATTCAAGGAAACATAAAATAGTCAGTAGCACCTGTAGATAAAATGAAACATGCAATCCCCAAGCCTACGATTAGTGCATGCGAAAAATGAATAAAATGATAACTAAATAACATCAGAATGATCTAAAAATTTAACAGAGGCATGAGGACATTACCAGGATGGCACTGCAAATGGAACAGTCAAAAAATTCACCACGGATTTCTAATCGCCCCGGGGTGGGACGATTAGACCTACAACAAAATGTCAAAAAGCACAATCCCAAATGTCACATCCGGGAAGCTCCAAATCACCTGCAAAGTTGGGGGTTAGGTAAAATGGGGTATTTTGGAAAGACCCAGAAGGTCATATTTTTCCAATTCGGCCTCTATCGCCGGGAATTTGATGATGCTACCTGCATGTTAGCAAAAGCGGGAAATGACAAAAACATGATCAAAACAACTCAAAATGATGTGAAATTTGAATGACAACCTATCTAAGAAACATAGAATCATATGCAAAAATAACAGAAAGGAAATCTACTATAGATTTCTAATCGCTCCGGGGTGGGGCGATTAGGACTGCAGTAGTGTGGGGGGTGCCCGGGGGCAGGACACCCGCCATTTGGGGCCCGGTTTCGGCACCAATCCACTTGGGATGGGTCCAAAACCTCTTGTGGGGTGTTGTCGAAAAATTTGGTAGGATGTTATGGCCAAATGTCAGGTTTTGGTTCCGGATTTGCGCTTCCAATAACCACCCTATGACCTCCCTTCCAAAAGAGATCAAGGATGTGAAAGGCACAAATCAAAAGGTGTGAGGATGTAAAATGGCAGCACTTCGTTGCTCAAAATGCTCCTTCTCTATATATTTTTGGGGTGAGAAGACTCACCATTTTATAGACCTGACGGTCTCTTTGGATGAGCATGCAGAGGCGCCACTTGGAAATCATGCCTTCCCAAGGGGGGAGAAGATTCCTCCCTGATTAGGGGCTCCATGACTGCCCTTGTAACTGCTTCTAACGCTCAAAAACGCTCACTCGCACTCCCATGCAATGAAGGAAGAGTTAAGTGGCGGATCTGAGCTGCCATTTGTCAAGATTTGACTTTTTTCCCATCAAACCTGCTATTCACCCCACCCTAGAGCGAATATTGCTAATCGTCCCTAGGTGGAACGAATACTAGTTTGTAATCGTCCCTGGGTGGAACGAGTAGAGAGCAGAGTGCTTGAAAGGTGCCAAATTGACCTCTGACCTTCCAAAACTACTGTGTGAGTGGTTAGGACCATTTTTTAACCTCTAGGGGCTGCCCTGGGGGCTATGTGTGTCAATGCGATCAGTGTTTGCAGTCACATAATCGGATTGGTGTTGTTTTGGTGTCTACAGATGCCCCTTTTTGGGATGCGCTGTGCGTGGCGTAGTGCTGAGAAAAAATAGATAACCAAAGCACTAATGATTAGGGTTTCTTAGTAACCTAACCAACTTTTGATGCCCCAAGTATGGAAAGGGCACGCATTCTTGAATCCTTGCTTCTGACGAGCTAAGGAGTTTAATTCAAGTGTTAACCTTTTTTGGTGAGGTGTTACTTGAGCTTGAACATTGTTTAGTCATGAATAGGCAAAGGGCGCAACCTTTTGTCTGTGGGAACCTTGAGTTCATGATTCACGAATGCCAAGTGTTTGATCAGCTTGTGATTATTGCTTGTTTACTGCCCCAAGCAGGAGCGTGATTGTCTTTGTCAATGATTCTTTGAATGCATGCCATTTCCTTAATTGGGTGTGTATTTGTTGATTGGTGACTAAGTGTGACTACCCCCTCAAGCGACGAATCGATGAGGGAATGACCTACATGAGAAAAGTGACGAGTCGCTTGACCCAAGATGACTTAGGTAAGGGTGCCTTTCAGTTGTTTATCTTTGAATGTGTGTGCAGTTTCTCGACATTTAGACCTATTTTTGGTGGGTGTTTAACCCTTTTGGTGACATCGTTTGGAGATGAAATTCTCGACAATCCGTCCTCCCATGGAGCGGTCCGGCTATGGTAGCCTTCTTAGGGAGTAGGATAGTGAGTATTTGTGACCCCAATGTCTATTTTGCATGCCAAGAAGTAGAGGCGCAAAGGCGCCTTGTTCGGCAATGTTATTGCTATTTTTGGGTGGGTTTGGACCCTTTTGGGGACGTCGTTTGGGGATGAAATTCTCATCAATCCGTCCTCCCGTGGAGCGGTCCGGCTATGGTAGCCTTCTTAGGGAATAGGATAGTGAGGATTTGTGACCCCGACGTCTATTTTGCATGCCCGAAATGTCAAGTGCAAAAGCACTCTTATTGGACAATTTTATTGCTTGTTTTTGGTGCATTTTGTGTAGTTTTTGCTATTTTTGAAATTTTTGCTCTGTAATCGTCCCTGGGTGGGGCGAATACCTATTTAGTAATCGTCCCAGGGTGGGACGAGTGCTAACTAGAGTGCTCATCCCAGGGAGGAATGATTACAGGCCTAATAGCCTATTTAAGGGCCAAAACTAGGGTTTGGGCTCATTTGCATTCTATTTTTCTAGCGATTTGGAGCTCTGAGGAGGAGGAGGTCGATTCTGCGAAGCGAAGCGCTGCCAAATTTTTCCCGACACCATGATTTCACAAACCGGATCGAGCGGTGGAGCCGAAGCGAGACCGGTAAGTGCTCCTCTTCGTTATTTGCTTTTGTTTTATGTTACAGTTTAAAAATTGCAATTTAGTTTGAATTTGTTTTTCTGTTTAAACTTAGGTAAAACCTGAGGCGAAAACGAATTGACAAAAACTAAAACTATAACCCTAGGTTAAACTGAAACCCTAGGTTGTGTCATTTCTTCTTTTTGTTTTTGTTGTTTATTTGTTGTTAAACTAGAACCCTAGGGTAAACTGAACGAAAACCCTAGCTTAGAAAAATTGTTTTAATCTAACTTTTTGTTTTTAAACTGAAATCCTAGGGTAAACTGAGAGCAAAACCCTAGCTTTAGAAAATTGTTTTTATTCTGATTTTTCATTTGTAAACTTCAGTTATAAACCCGAGGTTAACGAAAACTGTTATTTTGATTTTGTTTGTTTTGTTTTTATTTATCAGTTTAAACGTAGAGTTAAAAACTCTAGGACTGACAAATTGTTTTTGAATTTTTTGTGTTTAGTTATCAGTTTAAACGTAGAGTTAAAAACCCTAGGTACTGACAAACTATTTGTTTTTTTATTTTTTGCAATTTTATTTATCAGTTTAAACGTAGAGTTAAAAACCCTAGGTACTGACAAACTGTTTTTTGAATTGTTTTTGAATTTTGTTTATCAGTTTAAACGTAGAGTTAAAAACCCTAGGTACTGACAAACTATTTGTTTTTTATTTTTTGCATTTTTATTTATCAGTTTAAACGTAGAGTTAAAAACCCTAGGTACTGACAAACTGTTTTTTGAATTTTTTTGAATTTTTTTATCAGTTTAAACGTAGAGTTAAAAACCCTAGGTACTGACAAACTATTTTTTGAATTATTTTTGAATTTTGTTGCTCGTTATTTGTCTTTTTTTAGTTGTACATTGTTTTATGCATTGTTGTATATTCATGTTATTGTTGTACAGTTTATCAGGTTTTTAATGTTTTTGTTTTGTTTTCTTTTGCAGGTTGTGAAGAGCTGATACCGTGTGCCTACGATTTTCTCTGAAGCGCGGGAGGCGCTGACTTTGGCTGACTGGGAGTGGCTTGATGCCCTTGGGCTCAAGCAGGTGACTCGACTAGAGCCTGTGGTGGGGGATCGGGCGTACCTGACCGCGCTGATCAACCTATGGGATCCCCGCACCAATACCTTCCATCTCCCAACAGGGGAGATGACGGTGACTTTGGAGGACGTCTATCAGATTCTATGGATTCCGATAGACGGGCTACCGATCAGGACGACGCCGCGTGATCAGCGGATAGTTGTACTGATACGATGCTTCGGGCATGGGGAGGAGTTGGGTGTGGACAACCCAGTTGAGAGGGTAGAGGGCGACTACTAGATTGGTGGTATTTTAGTACGGTGGTGGCTAGAGAGGGGCGTGTTGGGAGTGAGGCACGCATTACTGATGGGCCTCATTTCCAACATGTTGCTGCCCGACTCTTCGAGCATGAGGTTCCCATGGAACCTGCTGGAGGTGGTCTTCAGGTTGGTGGAGTGTCCGACCACAGAGCCCTTCATGATGATATGGGGTCAGACACTGCTAGCACAACTCTACGATGAGCTGTACAAGGTCCGCTACCGAAGGCGAAAGGGTATTGGATGTAGTTACCTATTGCAATGCTGGGCTTGGCAGCACATAGCTATGGAGAGGTCGGTGGGGTTGCCGTGGATGACTCGGGCGGAGATGGTAGACAGAGAGATCGGGTATGGGGCACTATGGTGGCGGTCTAAGGAGCAGGGACAGAGTCGGCGGTGGGCAGGTGTCGTAGGGCACTATGTCGATGCCTTCGCTTGGCTTGCTCTAGGGGAGGTGCTCTGGCGCCCATACCGGGACTATCCAGCCTGGCCTGAGGCTGGAGAGTGGCTCCGACGGGTTCGCAAGGGGAGGTGGCTGATTGGGTGGCACGGGACCGAGCAGAGTTCTTCCCATATGGTCGGGTGACACGATAATTTGGGGTGCACCAAGGGTTTCCTGGTGAGCCCATGATCTATCAACGTCGAGGGGACGAGAGGACTTTGGTCTAGCCGGTCATTGCGCCATTGGGTGAGGATTCAGATACAGTGATTGACGTCCTAGACGTGGATGACATTGGGGCTACCATGGAGTACGACCAATGGTGGACTTTGTGGTGGTGGTGAGGCGAGGGGCCTCTAGGGGGTGCAGAGGCGGTAGCAGTAGGTGGTGAGGATGCAGAGGCATCAGGAGAGGGCTGGGGGGTTCCGCTGGAGGATGCGGACATGGTAGAGGTGGACAACTTTGGGGGGATGATTTTGGGGTTCCGGAGTAGCTAGATATGTAGGACGTCCCAGAGCAGTGGGAGCCAGAGTAGGCTGCCATTTCGGAGATGTCGATGCCTCAGGCAGTCCCGGAGGATATAGAGGTAGGGTTGCACGCTGAGATAGCGCGATTGGAGGGGCTACTCCGGAGATGGGATGAGGAGCTCGAGGATGCGCTGCATGAGAGGGATCTCCTACGGACATAGCTGGTGGAGAGGGAGAACGCATTTGTGGCATACCGCCGATGGGATGGGGATACAAATGTTGCACGGGAGATGGATCTCCTGCGGACGCAGCTGGTAGAGAGGGAGAAGGCATTGGCATAGTGCGATGAGAACTTGGTGATAGTTCGTCAGTGGGAGATGGACTTGGTTCGGCATCGATTTGAGCTGGAGGTGGAGATTATCCACCTCGGTGGGTGGATCCCTACGGTTAGTGGAGGTGGATCGTCACGTCGCATGAGAGGGAGCGATACTGAGCAGTCAACATCCTCTCAGCGTAGGCGACTGGATGAGGGAGGCGCTAGTAGGCATGATATGGGGGCTAGTAGCAACCACCCGAGGGGTCCCATGGAACCACCCCGGGGGGGGGAGTTCCCGTCGCACCGATCCTACATGATCATGGTGGTCGATGCCCTAGGCTTGGGGGTTTTTGAGCTTTTGCCTTTTTGCGAGGTCAGAGGACCGGTTTATTGTAGCCTGTGGGTATTTTTGATGATATATATATACAGATGATTTTTTTTGTTTATACATGTGTTGTGATTTGATTTTATGCACAGTGACTGATGTTTGATGGATGCATGTTAATTTACATTATGTATGGATATGTTGTGATGAATGCTAATATTTCTAATTTATATGATATGCAAATGGAATGGATGAATTGAAATTGTGATTTTTGGCGGTGGCACCATAGACTGCTTATGGCTTTTTGTCCTAGGCGATTGCTGTGGTAAATGACTTTTTTTATGTATACATTTTTTTTTTATTTTTTGATGGCGATGCAAGGATGAAAGATATCACAGTTGGTTTAGAATGTAGTTAAGGTTTTCTGAGACTCAGGTGTTTTAACTAACTAGCCAAGACTATACTTTTATCTGACAAGACTTTTGAACAAGGTATGAATCCGACTTGTTTTTGACCAAGTTATTTCACATCCCTGTGTGTGCAATTGAGTTTGTTTATGTGGTATTTGTCAGGATACCGCTAGTGCCGATAGGCTATCAACCAAACCTGTACTGAGGATCACCTAATTAGCTCCACTAACTCCTTTGTTGTATTTAGTCGGATTAATCTATGGTGCTATCTAGGATACCATAAGCTAGCTCATCCACATGCAAACATTGATCTGCACACAAGTTAATGTGATAGATATATCATCATGTGGGAGGTTTGCCACCAGTGACCGATAGGCTATCCACCAAACCGATACTGAGGTTTACCTCATGACCTTCTGAATGCTGAGAGTTCCAGGGATTCAAGTTCGACTCCCTTCTTTTCTTCAATTGTATTGGGATACTTGCTCTTATATAGTGATAAAAATCACTATTTATTTTTGTTTTTTCTTTTGAGCAAGGGATTTGAATATGGAGTGATGAGAATCACTATTGCCTGTGCTATTTGATGTATGCACTTTGTGGGATTTGATGTCAAACTTTGTAGTATTGACTTTTGCAAATTTTTGATGTTTTGCAACTTTTTGAGAACTTGGGATTCTTGGGGAATTGGGTAGGGAAGATGCTTGTCCTTTTGCCAACTCTCAACATTTTTTGGGGTCATTCGCATAGGGGGATGAGCAAGATAACCTTTTCACTAGATGGTATCCTGGATTGCTTTGCAGATTTCATCTTTCATTTACACAACTTGGGAATTTTGATGTGTTTTAACTTGTGTTGGGATGCTACGTAACAAGGTGTGATCCAAGTAGAACTCTACCTTTGTAAAATTTGTCTGACTTTGTACAGTATTTGGCTAGAAATCTAATGATGGCTGAATGATGAAAAACTCTTGATACATTAGAAGGCAACCGACTATGATATGGCGAAAAAGTTGTGAATGGCGTTTATTTTTGATGGACTATTTATAGAATGGAGGAATGTGGACAATGATGGATTTGTCGAGTAATTACAGTCTATGGTGCCTTTGACCTGTATGACCAACAAATATGCAATTTATGGATGCGATGCTTAATGCAACTATTATTTTTGTGTTTTTGATGGATTAATTTTTTTTGTGAGTATGAAGATGAGATGCAAAAGAGTTCTTTATTTTTGTGATGATTTTGAGTATGCATGGAAATGAGATGCAAATTTTTGTTATTTTTGATGATTTTATTGCTTTGACTATTTTTTTTTGTGTTTGACCAAGCGATTGTGGGAACCCTTGGAGCTTTTGGTTTGACCAAAGGGATGATGGGTACCTTTGGGGCATTTGGTTTGACCAAAGGGTTTGTGGGCACCTTTGGGGCATTTTTGGGTGACCAAGCGATTGTGAGAATCCTTGGAGCTTTTGGGGGTTGACCAAGCGACTACGAAAATCCTTGGAGCATTTTGGTTTGACCAAGCGATTATGGGAATCCTTGGAGCTTTTGGTTTGACCAAAGGGTTTATGGGCACCTTTGGGGCGTTTGGGGTTGACCAAGTGACTACGAGAATCCTTGGAGCATTTTGGGTTTGACCAAGTGATTGTGGGAATCCTTGGAGCTTTTGGTTTGGGCTATGGCTCTTTTAAATATGGAATGGCCACAAATGACTGATGTTCAAGGGTTCTAGTTCCTTAATTCCGTCAAGAGAGGCTAGCCGGTATGTTCCAGGTCCTATTTTACTATCGATGACATAAGGACCTAACCAGTTTGCCGTGAACTTGTCCCTTAGATGGGGCGGCAAGTTAGAATTTTGTTGGTTCTCTTTTAAGACCAAGTCACCAACTTGAAAGTCCCTCAGGTGAACCTTCATGTTGTATGCTTTCTTAAGTCACTCTTGATAGATGCGTAAATGCTCGAGAGCATTAACGTGTCGTTCGTCGAGCAACGTAAGCTAGTCTAACCGGGCCTGCCACATAGTGTCATCATCGATGAACTCTTGCATTGATATGCGTAGGGAAGGAATTTCCAACTCGAGAGGCATGACAACCTCGGAGCCATACACGAGAGAAAACGGAGTTGCCCCAATGGGTGTCCGAATGCTAGTGTGATAAGCCCACAGGGCAAGCGAGATTTGAATGTGCCAATCCTTATGACTATCTGTGACCATATTTTTGAGGATGGTGACTAGCATTTTGTTTGATGCCTCTACTTGCCCATTTGCCTACGGATAATAGGGTGTCAAAAAACTATGCTGAATTTTGTACTTTGTGGTTAAAGCATGCACGTATTTGTTCTTGAATGACATCCCATTATCCGAGATTATCTTGGATGGAATACCAAAATGACATATGATGTTATGTAAAATGAACTCCACAATGCGGGGTCCAGTCATAGAGGTAAGCGAAATTGCTTCCACCCACTTGGTGAAGTACTCTGTGGCCGTTATGATGAACGTGTGATGACCTGACGATGCAGGGGAGATCTTTTCGATTAGATCTAAGCCCCACTATGAGAACGACCAAGCCGATTGGATCGGTTGTAAGGCCTAAGAAGGTACATGTGTCAAATTAGCATGGTGTTGACACTTCACGCACTTCCTTACATACACGCAACAATATCGCTCTAAAGATGGCCAATAATAGCCCATGCGGAGAATGCGCTTTGCGATGGCCATACCGCTAAAGTGGCCACCGCATGTACCATCATGCACTTGGGTGATCACCCAAGTGGACTCCTATTGGTCCAAGCAATGAAGGAGGATTCCTTCGTAGCTGCGACGGTACAAAATGTCTCCTAACAAGACATGTTTTGTCACTTTCTTTTTAAATGATCTTTTCACGACGTGTGTCAATCCAAGTGGGAGGTTACCTAACTTGAGGTAATCTCGTATGGGTGTGTACCAATCCTGTTGATCGAAAACCTCGATAGCATGAACAACCAATCCCTCTTGAAGGTCATCCCTAGCAAAATCTGAGTGGGAAAGAACTTGTAAGAATAGCGTTGTTGATGAGGATTGATGTTAGATCTTTCATATGACCCCTCTAGTAGTTCCTAGCTAGGTTTGCATAGTTTATTTCTTGCAAATTAATAATTTTAAGTGAGTCTCCTTCTCACATGCACTTGTGGGCACTAGTTATCTTCTAGTTGTCATTTAGAGTGTTAGTTAGTAAGTGTGAACTCAAAGTAGGAAGTGTGTACTTCAAGATAGCTAAAATGGATCTTCTAGTTAGCAATATTCCTTTCTCTTAACTTATAAGTTTACGTGCATTCTCCCTTGCACTTTTGTAGCTTATGGTTAAGCATATTGGATCAAATCCATGATTTGATGGGTTGGTTATGTATTTTGGGCCATTAGTGCCTATATATTGAATTGTAAATAATAGAACACTTAGTTGGATTTTCAATCCTTTTCATTGGTATCAGAGCCTAGTTCATGTTAGCACTAGGGCTTGTGAGGTGATAGGATAGGAGAGAATTTTGTTATGAGAAATATTTTCTCATTGAGGACTCGATTTAAGCTCAAGGGTAGCTTGAAAACCATTCGGAGAAGGAAGTTCCTTCGACGAAAAACTCCTCGTTCCAACTTTTTGCTTATGCTCAAGAGGTATAGGAAAAGTTTGCCTCAGATTTCATCGTATTGTGATCCTTGGAAGGGATTGGATCATAGTTACGGTCCAATTAGGATTAGGTAGCCATTTGACCCTACTGCCCCCCCCATTTTTGAGTACTGAAGAGCTCCAGGAGGTCATCAAAGCTAGGTCATGTGTCGACTTAGATCTGGTTGCCTTTCAAATGCTGGTCGTGTGTCGACCGGATCTTGAAAGGAGAGCTACAGGAGGGATCTGCTGCTCTTATTTTTTGCAATTTAAGCTTTTCAAAATTTGGAATTAACCCCCCTGGTTAATTTTTAAATTTTTTTAGTTTGTAATTGAAAAGCTTTAGTTTTCATTAATATATTATTTTTTTAATATATTAATTTGCTGCAATTGTAAAAAAAAAATATATATATATATATATATATATTAAATTTTTAAGCAGCCGAATGCTTTGCAGCAAGTTTCGGCTGCATTCGACAGCCCGGCCAGGCCACGACGGCTTTCGGCAGCCCACGGCGCCTATCCATCATTGCCTGCCAGCCGTCTACCGTCGGGCAGTAAGCCGACGACAATCGCTATCCGTAGTGACAGCCTTGCAGCTGTCGCCTGATGCATTTGTCAGGTCTAACAGCAGATCTGAGCCTACTATCAGACTAACAGCGCCAGGCACAACAGCTACGACCGTCGATGTTCATCGATAGCATTGCACTCGGGGCCGAGCCAGCGGCAGTTTGCACTGTCTGTCGGCCTGACAGCCTGACAGCTTGTTAGGCTGCGGCTTCGGTGTAGCAGGCTAAGCCGTCGTAGTGCCTGACAACATTGTTAGGTGTCTGCAAGATTGGTTTCCTGTGACGCAGTGCCTGACAAGCCTGTCAGGCGACTGTAGGGCCTACGGTCCGCAGTGCCGTTATAGCAGCGTCTGACAGTGCTATCAGACGTCTGCCGGGCCTGCGACCGACAGAGCCAGGACCAGTCGCAGTCTGGCCAGGGGCCGCTGCATGCTTGGAGCCAATATTTTATGCATAGAAATTAGTGCACAGAAGTTTGTGCATGGCAAAATTTTGCATGTTTGTGCCACATACTTGGAATTTTGTTAATTTGTGTCACTATAAATTCTTTTGCACTTAACTATACTTTTGCTGATGGTTATGTGCTCGAGAAGCATGCAACAGGAGTTTCTATGAAGTTTGCCTCGGGAAGTGTGCCACAATAGCAGTAGAATTTCATGCACTGAAATTAAGTGGGAGTGCACTGTAAGTCATTTTGAAGGGTAATTTTATTGTAAATTTTTAATTTTTACTATTTAAGGTTGCATGTTAAATTTTTTTTTTATTAATTTAATTTTTAATAACTTGATTAAATTCATTAATCTTTGATTAATTGAAATTTAATTTTTAATTAAGTTATTTTTAAATTAATAAATTCTAAATTGCACCTTAGATTAGTTTCAAATTTCAAAATTTTCAGCCTTAGGAGTAAAATTTCAAATTTAGAAGCACTCCATTGTAACAAGGAAAAATTCCATTTTTCTTTCCTTGATTTAGTGCTTTCTCATTTTTACTCCTGGCTTATACCTAGGTTCACATGGCTTCTGAATTGGCTGCTCAAGTGGTATAACTTGCCCATGTTGTAAATGCTTTAGCAGATAAAGCTAATGACACTACCATGGCAGAAGTCCTTGGCAATCTTGCCATGAAGGTAAATGACATTTCTTTGCATAATGCTTCAACTTCGCTCATGATTCTCGTCCGAGAGTTCGTTGTGAAGTTCCATTGTATGATGGATCCAGAAACCCTGATGTCTTGAATAGTTGGATTCTTGACATGAGTTCTTGGTTTTCTTTCTCTCAACTTTCAGAAGATGATATAGTGCCTTATGCTAAGCTAAAACTTTCTGGCTTAGCCAAAGTACTTGTTGAACGAAAAAGAGGACAGGATGTACTCACTACATGGGATGAGCTTGTACAATGTCTTAAGACCAATTTCTATCCTTCAAATTATTCTAGGGAATTGGTTATTAAATGGTTTCATTTTCGACAAGGTACTAATATGTCTGTACAAGAATATATTTTCCAGTTTAACAGGTTCAAGATACTTGTGAATGTGGAGGATGATGTTCCAGGTTTGATTCTCAAATTTCAAAGTGGCTTGTTAGAGCATTTGTATAGGGAACTAATGTTTGTTTCTATGGAAACGTTGGATTCAGTTTTCAACTAGGCGCAACTTGCGGAGGACAAGTTCAAGGCGCAATCGTAGGCATTCCGCGCACCTGTTACTCAAGTGGTTGCAAACTCATCAAAAGGGAATAATTCTTTCTCACAAAAGAAGAATTTTGCTCAAAAGAAGAATGTGTCTTCTCCATCTCCTTCTTCTCCTTCCCCTTCCGCTTCTACTCCTTCTTCTTCTTCTTCTAAATCTTCATCTTCTTCTTCTAAGAAATTTTGCAATTATTGTAAGAAGAAAGGCCATGAGAAAGCTGATTGCTTTAAGCTCAAAAATAAGAGTTTAGTAATTACTACTCAAGAGGAGGATGCTCCCAAAGGTCCCCTTGAGTCTGTAGGAGAGAGTAGAATATACATGAAATTACGAGGTAAGCTTAATGAAGTTACCTTGGTAAATGTAAGTTCATTAGAAGGGGCTCGTGATGCTTTGTTCATCACTCGAGCCCATTTGCTTCATAATTTTGCAACTGATTGTATAGTGGATAATGGCTCACAAAAAAATCTAATTGCGAGGTCCATTGTCGAGCGTTTGAAGTTACCTATGGAGCCTCATCCTCAACCTTATTCTTTGGGTTGGAAGGATAGTGGAAGAGGCTCAGAAATCACTCACACTTGCACATTAAAATTTGCACTTGGCCCACATTTCATAGATCAAGTCACTTGTGATGTGACTCCTATGGATTGTTGTGGGATTTTGCTTGGACAACCTTTTCAATATGATAGGAGAGCTGTTTATGATGCTTTCAAAAGAACCTACACACTTCAAAAATATGGTAAGGTCTTTCTCATTAAAAGCACCAACACTCCTAATATCATTCTAAGTTCCAAGCAAACGAAAAGAGTAATTAAGAAAGGTGGTGATGTTGCTCTAATTTTCATTCGCTCTCAAAACACTTCTACATCTACATCCATTACAAAGCAACACTCTTCAATGGATAAAATATTGCAAAGTTATTCACACATATTTCAGGAGCCAAAGTCTCTTCCTCCAATTCGCACAATTAATCACAACATTGAAATAATTCCTGGTTCTTCTCTTCCTAATGCTCCCATGTATAGACAATCTATTTTGCAAAATGAAGAAATAAAAAGGCAAATAGAAGATTTGTTGTCTAAGGGTTTCATTAAGGAAAGTACTTCTACTTGTGCCTCACCTATTTTGTTAGTTCTTAAAAAATATGGCACTTGGAGATTATGCATTGATTTTCGTGCTTTGAACAAAATTTCTATGAAGAATAGATATCCCTTACCCCGCATTGATGATTTATTAGATCAGCTTCAAGGAGCTAAGTTCTTTTCAAAAATAGATCTCAAAAGTGGATATCATCAAGTGCGTATCCAAGCTGAGGATACATGGAAGACAACTTTTAAGATGAAGATGGGCCTCTTTGAATGGTTGGTCATGCCCTTCGGTCTTACTAATGCTCCTGCAACCTTCATGAGGTTGATGAATGATGTATTTCGTGATGTACTTGACAAATTTGTCATAATATATCTTGATGATATATTGATTTTCTCAAAAAATTGGGAGGAACACCTTAGGCATATCCAAAAAACCCTTGATCTTCTTGCGAAGAATCAATTATATGCCAATTCTTCCAAGTGTTCTTTTGGCAATACTTCGGTTTCTTACCTTGGCTATGTGATTAGTGAGAGTGGAATTCAGGTAGATCCCATAAAAGTTGATGTTTTACTTAAGTGGTCCCCTCCTACAACTCTCACTGAGTTAAGGAGTTTCCTAGGACTTGCGAATTTTTATCGCAAGTTCATTCCTCAATATTCCACCCTTGCAGCTCCATTGCATTATCTCACTAAGTCCAAAACTCCATTTCATTGGGAGAAAATCCAAGAAGTTGCCTTTGAGAAACTCAAAAAGAAACTTTGTACAGCACCTATGTTAACTTTACCCGACCTCTCTCAACCTTTTGAGATTGAAATGGATGCCTCTAAAGTTGCCTTAGGAGCTGTGCTCAAACAAAATGGTCATCCAGTTGCTTATCATTCGAAACTTTTTCCGCCGCTAAGTTGAACTATTCTACATATGACAAGGAGTTGTATGCTTTAGTTCAAGCTATTAAGTATTGGAGACACTATCTTTTGGGAAAAGATACAGTAGTACACACTGATCATATGCCTCTCAAGTTTTTACAATCTCAAAGTAAAATTGAAGAATCAAGACATATGAAGTGGGCCTCTTACCTCCAACAATTTCACTTGGTGATCAAGTACAAAAAGGGGAAGAGTAATACTATTGCTGATTGTTTGAGTAGGCCTCCACCCACTCTTGCTTTAACAGTTATGTCCACTTCACACTTGGGATTTCAGACTTGGCCTAATCAGTATTCTCAGGATCCCGATTTTGGAAAAATATTTGAGCAAGTGAGTAAGCCTTCTTCTTCCAATTTGCGTCCTTTCCAAGATTTCTACATCAAAGAAGGACTTCTTTACAAATTGGACAAGGTTTGTGTTCCTTGTGAGCCTAGAGTGTCACTTCTTAAGGAAGCTCATTCTACACTTTATGGTGGTCACTTTGGGAAGCATAAAACACTTCATCATTTGCAACGATTTTTCTATTGGCCTAAAATGCGGAGGGATGTGTTGAGATTTCTCAAACAAGGTGCAGTTTGTTGTCGCTCAAAACCAGCTAATAGGAAGTTTGGCTTAGGCATGCCTTTGCCCATTCCTTCTCATCCTTGGGAAAGCATTTCCATGGATTTGGTTAGTGGTTTTCCTATGACAGTGCACCAACATGATTGTGTGTTCGTGGTGGTTGACAGATTCAACAAAATGGCTAAGTTTATTCCATGCCGCAAGACAAGTTCTACATCAGACTTAGCCCAATTTTTCTTTGACAAAGCATTTGGCGTTCCTTTGGTCTACCTACCAGCATTATCTCGGATCGTGATTCACGCTTTGTGGGTCACTTTTGGTGTTCTTTGTGGAAGATTTTGGGAGTTTCCCTTAACTTTTCCATCGCCTATCATCCGCAGTCCGATGGGCAGACTAAAGTGGTAAACCGTACACTTGTGCAAAGTTTACGAATCTATCATCACGCTTCACCAGCAAAGTGGGACTTGAGTCTCACTCATATTGAACATGCCTATAATAGGGCCCTACACTTTTCTACAGGTCATTCACCCTTTGAAGTTTGTATGGGATTTCAGCCCTTGGCACCTTATGAGTTACCTTTATCTTTGCCTTCTCCTGTCACTTCACATCTTCAGAAGGAGCAAGACAAGGCACACTCATTTGTTCAACACTTGCACAATATTCAATAAAAGGTGGTTGAGATTTTGCAAAAGACACAAGCAGAAAAAAAAGGCCATGGATCGACATCGAATTCCTCATCCATTTTAGGTTGGTGATAAAGTTTGGTTGCATCTTGACAAGCGACGTTTCACTGATAAGACTCATAGCAAAATCAAACCAATTCGCTATGGGCCTTATACTATTCTTCAGAAGGTGTCCGAGAATGCTTTTCACCTTGATCTTCCCGCACACTTGGGAATTCATGACGTCGTCAATGTAGATCTCTTGAAGTTGTACTTTGACTCTACATTGGAGACTGCACCAGCTATCAATCATCCTGTGGACATGGTTCCTGAAGCTCAATTACCATTGGATGCAGATCAGATCTATGACACGAAGACTCGACAGACTCGCTAGGGGTCTACCACCTCATATCTTGTGGCTCGGCGAGGACAGCTACCGCATCAGGCTCGTTGGATTTCTTTTCATCAGATGTCCCATGACTTTCCTATTCTTTTGAAAGCATTGGAGTCCAATGCTTCTATTGTGGGGAGGCATGATGAGGATTGATGTTTGATATTTCATATGACCCCTCTAGTAGTTCCTAGCTAGGTTTGCATAGTTTATTTCTAGCAAATTAATAATTGTAAGTGAGTCTCCTTCTCACATGCACTTGTGGGCACTAGTTATCTTCTAGTTGTCATTTAGAGTGTTAGTTAGTAAGTGTGAACTCAAAGTAGGAAGTGTGTACTTCAAGATAGCTAAAATGGATCTTCTAGTTAGCAATATTCCTTTCTCTTAACTTAGAAGTTTACGTGCATTCTCCTTTGCACCTTTGTAGCTTATGGGTTAAGCATATTGAATCAAATCCATGATTTCATGGGTTGGTTATGTATTTTGGGCCATTAGTGCCTATATATTGAATTGTAAATAATAGAACACTTAGTTGGATTTTCAATCCTTTTCAGGTGCTATTAAGGGGAGTAGGGGAGAACAAGGACCCCCAGTTGGCATGATTCAGATAATCATGGATTCGAGAGAACGGTCAGGGTGGTTCAATCTGGATCATGTGGATTCCTGGCGTCAAGTCAGAGCTTGCACGCTCCATCGTGGATTGCGATAGTGTTTTGACTTGAATGGTTGTCATATCACCAGAAATGTCTTGTGGGATTAGTGACCCCAAGGAGGCCATAGTGTCCGCAAAATGATTTGATGACCGAGGGAGTGCCTCGATGTCGTACCATTCAAGCTTTGCCAGGAATTTGTCCACAAGGGCTTTGTAGGCCTGCAAAACTGGGTATTTACATTGGAATACCCCTTTGACTTGGTTGACGATTAACAACAAATCACCAAAGATGTTCAATCATTTTATGTTCATGGTGATTGCTATCTGAAGACCTATGAGCAAGGCTTCATACTCTACATTATTGTTGGTGCATGGGAAATCTAATTTAAATGACAGAGGTATTGGAGCCCCTTGCGATGTGAAGAATACAATTCCTGTGCCACCACCTTGCTCACATTTAGAACCATCAAAAAATAGGGTTATGTTAGCCTGTGACTCAGGCTCATTAGAATCTGGCGATTTTGAGACATGGAAGACCCCATCATCGGGTAGTTCTATGGCCAGAGGCTGATCGTCTTTGAGAGGAGCCTCTGCTAGTTGATCGGCTATGACTTGACCTTTGATGGATTTATTTCCAATGAACTCTATGTCAAACTCCATCAACAACATGATCCATTTCACCATGCGGCTACTATGATAAGTACGACTCATCATGTACCGTAATGGATTCTCCTTAGACACAACATACGTCGTGTTGCTCAACATGTAGTGGCGTAGCTTTTTGGTAGCAAACACCACTGCCAAGAAGAGTTTCTCAACGTATGCATAGTTAAGTTCATAACTGACCAGGGTGCGGCTAAGATAGTAAGTAGCATGTTCTTTGTGAAGTTCATTCTTCTGGGCTAGCATGGCGCCCAGTGCCACCTCAGTAGCTAAGATGTATAAGTAGAACGGCACTCCTAGTCTAGGTGGTGCCAATACTAGTGACGAAGCCAAGTATTTTTTAATGTCATCGAAGGTTGATTGGCACTCATCATCCCAGTGAAATGCTACCCCCTTGTGCAATAATTTGTTCATGGGTCGACACTTGTCGGATAGCTGCGCTATGAAGCACTTGATTGACGTGACCTTTCCCTACAAGCTTTTGAGCTGCTTGATGGTAGTTGGGGGAAGCATTTCAAGGATTGCCTTGACTTTGTTTGGGTCCACCTTGATGCCTTGCTTTGAGACTATGAAACCCAAGAGCTTTCCAGATGTGACGCCAAATATGCACTTCTTGGGGTTTAGTGTGACTTTATGTTCCATGAGGCGATCGAGGATCTTGCTTAAGTCACCGAGATAATCTGGGCACAAAAGAGATTTGGCCAACAAATCATCCATGTAATCTTCCAAAGTTTTATGCATGTAATCATGGAAGATGTATGTCATGGCACGTTGGTAGGTGGCGCCAACATTTTTAAGGCCAAAGGGCATGACCTTATAACAAAATGTCCCCCAAGGCATTGTGAACGCCATTTTTAGTTGGTCCTCGAGATTGATACAAATTTGATTGTATCCCAAGAAACCATCCATGAGGGATAGCATTTCGTGGCCCGCTGTAGCGTCTACCAATGCCGATCTAGGCAAGGGAAAATCATCCTTAGGACTCGCTTTGTTTAGATCTCGAAAATTAGTGCATATGCGAATCCTCCCATCAGGATTTTTGACGGGCACCATGTTGGACAGCCATGGTGGGTAATCCATGCAGATGACAAACTGTGCATCCAACAACTTTTGTAATTCGTATTTGACCATTAGGGCCATTGTTGGGTGCATCTTACGTAGTTTTTGCTTAACTGGATTGACTGTCGGATCAAGTGTTAGGTTATGCATGACTAGCTACGGATCTAGCCCCAGCATGTCTTTGTATGACCATGCAAAAACCTCCTTCTTCTCTTTGAGAAGGGCAATGTAGTCGACTTTCTCTTCGAGGGATAAACTTACCCCTAGCTTGATAATCTATGGATTCATTGGATTAGAGCCGATGTCTACGTCAATTGTCTCCTCGACCGACATGTGGGATCCATCCTCCAACTGGTGTGGAGTTGGGATCAAATGGATATCATTTGCTGAGTTTAGATCTATGTTGGGAACCTCGGGTCCCTCTTCAGCATGGAAGATATCCTAAGTTGGCCCTAGGGTAAAATGAAGCATTTCATCGAAAGGCCAATACTCGAATGGGGATGGTGGTGAATTGACGCGATCCCAGTCTATGGCATCTATGTCTAGATACAATGACTATGTTGGATCGGCCGGATTGTGGATGGGGGTGGTTAAGTCAATGGAGATCATGTTGATGAAATGATTTTGGTCTCCATTACCGCGGGTGTGGTTACTCGGACATCTTGAATGATCTTTGTGCTTTGGATCTGGCTCTAGAGGTATTGGCACGAATGGATTGGCCCTATGTGCAGGGAGGAGGACAGGGTCTACCCTTGGCACCGATGTCGCTATAGGGTCTCTCGGGTGAAAGGTGTTCTCTATATGCCTAAAGTGGCGGATTCAACACTTGGTCCCACCACACTCGGGTTTAGGTGCCACTCATGCCCTGGCACTATGTTTAGTTGTTCAAATATGTCATTAATCTCTAGGGGGTATTGTTGCTGCATCTGTCGCATGTGATTGAGATATGCCATCTCAGTTTCATCTTCATAATCACCGTCAAAGATCCAAAGGCCTTCGTTGGCTCCAACAACCGTTTGTGACATTAGAGGCTCGTCTTGCTCGAGCGAATTGATCTTGCCCCATCGGGTTTTTTTGCTCTCTATGGGGGACCTGATTTCCTTGAGGTGGCACTTGCTCGATTGGAGCATCCAAAGGGAACATTGCCAAGAGGTTTTCTTGATAATCATCCATGGGGATCACTTGTGAGTGATTGCTATCCGATTCGAAGGGGTCCCATGGTGCTAGCTCATATTCTAACTCGTATCCTCGAAGACCCTTCTTGACATTGTCCATACCCCTCTTGAAGGTGAGCTCTCAAACTTTCTCCTCTCTCGAGTAAAGGGAAGGGGTTGTTGAGGGTCCAACAAGGTTGGTTGTTGATGATGGGAGATAATCCCCCAATGTATATGTCATGTTAGGATTGGCATATGGATCTGATGCCAATCCACCCTTGTTGCCTATCCCTAGGCCTTGCATGTTCTCTTCCAAGATGTCCAAGGTAGGGGGTGGTTGAACCCTACTCCCGACTTGTCATATGGCATTTGATATCTTGGTTGGCAAAGAACGTGCACTCCTTGCTCATATCTGCCTAACCCATATCCATGCCAATTGCATTGGCCAAGATATCTCAAAGAGAAATTTGGGTTGGAAAAATAGTTGACATCTTCAGCAAAAGGCTCTTCATCTTCTTCATCCTCTTCGATGACATGATCAAGGCCCCCATACACAAATTTTGTCTGGTTCGATGGGTAGCCTAGAGGAACAATAGTACCGATGGGGAGGCGAGGTCTCCCCATGTCCTGCATGGACTCCAATGTGAGTGTTGCTACAATATTCCACACCAGATACTCCCCCAGGCCCGTATTGGCCATCTCAATAGTGATTGTTGGCGGTTGAGGGGGAGGGAATGGAAGTTCTTCCTGAGTCCACTCCATGTCGGGTGAACTAGGAGCCTCAACTTCCATTCTTCTAGGCATATCCTTAGTAGAGATGGTTGATACTGATGGCGATACCTCTTCCAGAGGTTTCTTCCCTTTGTCCTTTTGTTTGGCCACCATAGGTGGCATCGTTGGTGAAGGACCAAACAATGAAGATGGACCCGACTAGGGATTTTGATGGACTTGTCAACGGGGATGCCTACGAAATCGGACCCTGTTTAGATGGATTCAACTGGAAATCCAAATGCATTGATGGAAGGGTCGATTGTGGCATCAGTTGCATCGCATTACAATACTTGAAGGGTTCCAAGTCTGTCGGGACTACATGCACCTCCCCTTCAAATGTATACTTTAAGCACTCATGAGCTATCGAAGGGACACACTTCATGTCCCTGATCCATGGCCGACCCAAACAAGATGTTGTAGGCCATCTCACCTTCCAAGATGTGGCACAATGTAGGTATAGTCTTTTGTCCCACTTGTATGGGTAGGACTATTGTGCCAACTATTGATCAAATTGTGTCATTGAATGCTCATAGTGTATAGGTGGAGGCCACGATGTGAGATGTGGGCAACTTCAGGTGTTTCAATGCCATGGTTGTGATGATATTACTGGACGAGCCAGTGTCTACCAACACCCTCTTATACGGGATCCTGTTGACCCGTGCGATAATGTGTAGGGGTGGATCCACCATGTCATCAACCACTGATTTCACTTCATCTTCTCAAAATGTGATGACTGGCTCAGTGCATCGTTTGACATGTCCCACAAAGTTGTTGAAGGAATTTGCTTCATGGGGCTGCAACTCGATGGCTTTTAGTATCTCCATTAGAGCCTCCCGATGGGGCGTTGATTGTTGTATGAGATCGTATATGGAGAGCCTAGCCGACGTGGTCCTCAAACTCTAGGTGAGTTTGGTCCGAATCGTGGCCACTGGTCTAGGAGGAGCAGGTTGTGTAAGGTGCTGTTATGGTTGTGATGTTGTTGGCACCTCTCCTGTAGCTATCACGAGGGTAGCTATGCTCGGGTACATCTTGTTTCGAGTCACTATACTGATCATCCCTACATACCCCTGCATGGGGAATTTTTGTGTGACCTCATTGACTTGTAGGGTCTTTGCCTGTGCATCATGGGCAGGCAAGGGGTCTTTAAAGACCTCCATTTGTTGGTTTCTTGGTGCCACGGGATTATCCACCGCTAATGTCTTGTTATCAATTAGGTCTTGCACCAAGCCTTTAAAATTCCAACATGCATTAAGGTCATGTCCCTTCCATCTGTGGAACCTACAGTACAAGTCCTCCCTATACCCCTTAGGCTTGGGTGCATTGGGGTCTATGGTTTGAATCTCGGGTAGGTTGATCAAATTTACCACTGACAAGGGATCAAACAAGGAGTCCCTGGACTCTATGTAAGGTGTGAAATGTCGCCTAGGGCGACGTTGCTAATTTTGTTCTTGCCTCTGATTTTCTCTGTCATAATTGTTAAGAGGCACCACCTGATAGTTAGCATTTTGGGGCTGTGTTGCTTGTGCAGGATTAGGGACATTTATAGCAACTTGATTGACCACAAGAGGTTTTCGTTGCATGGTCCCTATTTTGGTATTTTTAGTCCATTCTTTTTTCTTAGGATTGGCTATTTCACCATCCTGTATCTTGATCTCCTCAATGATTCTCGGCTTGTGCCGAGCTTCTTCTAAGGTGGCATATTGCTGTAGCTACAATAGCATGGAGATCGATCTCAAATAGCTCTTTGAGAACATTTGGGTGAGGTCATACATAGGAGGGAGGTAGGGCATCTTTGAAAGCAAAGTCCTCCATCTATTCCCATAGGCCACCATGGTTTCTTCCTCATACCGCCTAAGGCTGGCTAGGTCACTTAGTGACACCTTATTCTTGGTGTTGAAGGCAAAGCGTTCGAGGAACACATCCACTAACTAATCTAAGTTACTAATGATGTGCTTTGGTAATTGAGTGAACCAATCCGAGGCAGGGCCCATGAATGTGGTTATAAATGTTCTTAGCAACAAAGCATCATTGTCCTGAATGCCAAAGCATTGGCTCAGGAATCTAGTCACATGCTCTTGGGCATCTTCCTCACCTCTAAAGATTGCCAACTAAGGTAGCTTAAAGTGTTCAGGGTAAGGGGGTGCCGGCACTGACGGATGCACAGGATGACTGTGGAGTTGGCATAAAGTGGGATTTTGGGGCCCCAAAGTCTTGGTTTCCATAGACTCCAAATGCTCTAGCAGCACTTTATATGCATCGGAAGATTTAATCTCTTCCTCTTTAGTTTTCTCCCGTTGTGGGTTGTGGGGGACTTGAGGCCTATAGAGGGGTGGCCAAATAGCGCCCCTTCGCCTTGGTAGGGCGTTTTCGCCCGCTCTTATTCTTGCTCATACTCCTCATAAGCTTCTTGAGGAGTTCTTGGGTGAGACCTATGACCATGGGTGGGTCCCCGTGGAGGGTACCCATCATTGTTCCTAGGAGTGGCCTCCCGCTCAGGTCTAGGGGGTCTCGGAGGCAGCACTTGGTAAGGTCGCGGAGACCCGTATCGCACCAAGGGGTTATGCCTCTCGTACCTGGTTCCCCTCTTTGGGTGTGAGGGGTTGGAACCCTCTTAGGCATAGTGTTATGGAGCAGCTCATATTTTTGGTGTCGAATGCACTCTTTTCTAAGGCGATATAGATGCTCTAGCTCATTGTTGGTCTTGCTCAAGCTGCATGATCTGCGCTTGGTGGGCAACATGTCTGGAAAATTCCAGGTAGATCTACTCTACCATATTGAGTCTAAGAGGCCTATATGCCTCTCCTACACATATGTATCGGTCATGGTGATCCGATATTTCTATAGGTCGCTTCCCTCTATCGAGGTTAGTGGCATTTACTTGAGGTTCTGGCCTTAGTGGGTGACCTTGATAAATAGCAGGTGTGGATGCGCATTGCTCCTACGTTGTATATTGCTATTGAGGGATGTAGTGGTATTCCTTGTTTTTCCTTTCATAAATGTGAAAGGGGCAGGTAGAGTTGGCTCGCCCTGCCAGAAGAGCCTTGTGCTCTAGATTTGGCTCATTATTCCTAACAGTGATGGGGGGTAAAGGAGGGATGACATAATCATATGGCCTCTCCTCATGGACCCTATGCTGCTCTAGCGCTTCATCGCATGGTGGCCACTCATATCGAGCTTCTAAGGGAGCCTTCCTATCTATGTTGAGTGCCACGTGTAGGGACTCCTCCTGAAAGGGACTATGTTGGACGGGCATGCCCCTCAAAGGGGTGCCTCTATAGTTCCATTCCATCAAATGGTGCGATGTGGACTCTCTTGTGGGTCAGTGCCACCAAGGCGGAATGACCAAGTCCTTGGGGCTGTAGCGGAGGTGACTTGTGCCCCCTTGTACACTTTATCCATAGCTTTCCACCCTTGATTGGGCTTGGCTACGGGTGTACACCATGGTGGTGTTTTCTACAAGCTATGTATATTTTTATCTCTTTTTATGATTTTTTATGCTACACTAAATAGAAAAGAGCACAGCACACAAAGAAATGATTATCTCGTTTAAATATTAAAGGTGTGTCCTAAACCTCGGTTTAGTGTGTTTTGGTTTTTATTTTTGATTTTGAAGGTTTTTGTAAAGAACGTTTAAATGCAATATGATGGCTCTTATGACTCCCAAAAATGGTCGCCCCTTCGATATACCATTGCCGTGCCGATATACGAAACCTCTCTATATACCCACCCTTACGTGAGGGAAACTATAGGTACGTGAGGGTAGAATGGTACATGGAACATAGGTGATACAGAAGGGGGATCGCCCTATTTTTGAAACCTACCATAGAAGACTTATCCTCATGCACTCGGGAATCACCCCAACTACACTCGGTCAGCTTTCGTCAGGATTTACGTCTAGCAATAGTAGCGATCGGGGTAATGGATGCAAAAAAAATTCAAGCCAAGGTGGTGATGAAATCCACCATTGGTCTTGATCAAGGGTCGGGGTTTTACGACCAGCTCCTTGGTGTTTAAATTGCCACGTGATGTGTGGGGTTCTTTTTATTTTGCATAAAAGAAACAAGCAAACATGCAGTAAAACTTTCCTTAAGCAAGCAAATAACCAAAAAATAGAAAACAAAAAGTAGAAAATGACAGGTGTTTAGGACCCCCTACCTCTTCTCTGCCCAAATTGGATGGCTCTGAGTTTCTACCCTAAATTGCACAGAGAGCTATTCGTCCCTGGGTGGAATGAATAATAGAACTGTATTCGTCATAGGGTGGGGCGAATTCCCATTCGTCCCTGGGTAAGACGAATTCCAGCTTTGTATTCGCCACAAACCGGAACGAATAGCAGTCCAGCGTTTGAAAACTTGGTACCTATAAGCAAAAACAAGCAATTTTTGATAAGAATTCTAATCTAAAAAACAAAGGACAAGGTCCCACCGTGATCACCACTGAAAGCACGAGGATACAGAAACAAAAAAGGAAAATCTCCAAGTGCGATGCAAACGAAACTAAACTTAATGATAAATCCTATGAACTGAAAGTGCATGAAAGGAGAGAAACATAAACACATTGAAACCCAAGATAAAAGCGAATACGGAGTGCAACCATTTATTTTATTGATATGCTTTAGAATCCGGTTACAATTTGTCTCCTCCCTTTTCATGGGCTAGGAGCATTAAATATGTTCTTGTCACATCAACAGATGGTATTCCTTCTTCCGCATACCCACATGTAGAATGGGGGACCAAACATCGCCGCTACTTGCATTTATGAGTATTGAATCCTTGATGCTCCTCTAATGTTGAGACCCTGCATTCAAGGAAATAGAAAATGGTCAGTAGCACCTGTAGATAAGACGAAACATGCAATCCCCAAGCCTACGATTAGTGCATGCAAAAAATGAATAAAATGATAACTAAATAACATCATAATGATTTGAAAATTTAACAGAGGCATGAGGACATTACCAGGAGGGCACTGCAAATGGAACAGTCAGAAAATTCTCCACGGATTTCTAATCACCCCGGGGTGGGATGATTAGACCTACAACAAAACATCAAAAATCATAGTCCCAAATGTCACATCCAGGAAGCTCCAAATCACCTAAAAAGTTGGGGGTTAGGTAAAATGGGGTATTTTGGGAAGACCCAGATGGTCAGATTTTTCCAATTTGGCCTCTATCACCAGGAATTTGATGATGCTACCTGCATGTTAGTAAGACAAAAGGAAATGACAAAAACATGATAAGATTTGCTCAAAATGATGTGAAATTTGAATGACAACCTATCTAAGTAACATAGAATCATATGCAAAAATAACATAAAGGAAATCTACTACAAATTTCTAATCACTCTGGGGTGGGGAAATTAGGACTACAACAGTGTGGGGGCGCCCGGGGGCAGGACGTCCGTCATTTGGGGCCCGATTTCGGCACCAATCCACTTGGGATGGGTCCAAAACCTCTTTTGGGGTGTTGTTGGTAAATTTGGTAGGATTTTATGGCCAAATGTCAGGTTTTGGTTTCAGATTTGCGCTTCCAATAACCACCCTATGACCTCCCTTCCAAAAGAGATCGAGGATGTGAAAGGAACAAATCAAAAGGTGTGAGGATGTAAAATGGCAACACTTCATTGCTCAAAATGCTCCTTATTTGTCTATTTTTGGGGTGAGAAGACTCACCATTTTATAGACCTGACGGTCTCTTTGGATGAGCATGCAGAGGCGCCACTTGGCAATCATGCCTTCCTAGGGGGAGAAGATTCCTCCCTGATTAGGGGGTCCATGACTGCCCTTGTAACTGCTTCTAACACTCAAAAATTCTCAATCGCACTCCCATGCAATGAAGGAAGAGTTAAGTGGTGGATCTAAGCTGCCATTTGTCAAGATTTGACTTTTTGCCCGTCAAACCTACTATTCGCCCCACCCTAGAGCGAATACTACTAATCGTCCCTAGGTGAGACGAATACTAGTTTTTAATCATCCCTAGGTGGAACGAGTAGAGAGCAAAGTGCTTGAAAGGTGCCAAATTGATCTTTGACCTTCCAAAACTGTTGTGTGAGTGGTTAGGACCATTTTTTAACCTCTGGGGGCTGCCCTTGGGGCTGTGTGTGTCAATGTGATCAGTGTTTGCAGTCACATAATCGGATTGGTGTTGTTTTGGTGTCTACAATATTCAACATATTTCTAATACTCCCCCACTTGTTGAATACTTTCCATAGGGGCTGAAAACTATCATTATCAACTATTAAGGGTAACCATACCCATAGATATTCTACACCAAGAAATTTTTTGAGCAAGTACAACCTTTGTTAATGAATCAGTAGCATTATTATCTATATCAAATTTCTCCAACATCACCTAATTTTCTTCAACTATATCTCTCACTATATGGTACTTAATATCAATATGTTTTAATCAATCATGAAAACCATGATTGTTGGCCAAAAATATTACACTTTTACTATCCCTATCAATTCTTATAGACTTCTACTTAAGACCAAATATTGAACACAACCTCTATAGCCACATCTCTTCTTTATAGGTATTAGTTGTTGTAATGTACTCTGCCCCTATTGTGGATAAATAAACCACTAATTTCATTTTACTTACCCAAATTACTACCCCTCCAAATAGTATGAACACATAAGCACTCATGCATATTCTCCTATCTAGATCTCTAGCCCAATCAACATCCACAAAATCTTGTATATTTATAATATTACTATCTCCAAATTTATCTTGGTAACATATAGCAAAATCTGAAGTTCAACAAAAGTTTCTGAAGATCCTCTTCACAATAGTCCAATGTTCCTTTCCTAGATTGGACATATATATGATAAGTACTCCCACTGTATGTGTAATATATTGTCTATTATAGAACATTATATACATCAGAGTACCAACAGTGCTAGCATAAGGAACATGATGCATTTCTTCAAAAAAATTATTTGTTTTAAAAAATTGTCCAGTAGATAACTTTTGATCAACAGGATATGAAATACATATTGGTTTACAATCATGCATCCTAACCCTCTATAGTATCAAATCAACATATTTTATTTAATTTAACCATAACTTTCTATTTTCATGATCCCTTATTATTTCTCCTCACCTTCTTCATTTGAATTTTCTTCATCAAACTCTCTCTATAGTTCATATTCTTCTATAGCACCAAGTTCTACCATAGGTTCTTCCTCCTCTTTCAGTTTTACTTGAACTATTTTAGATTCTTTTCTTGGTTGCATTTCCTATTTTGGAATCCCTTTTGTTTCTCTAAATATCACATTATGACTATAAATATTTTTTTGTGATTTGAGGTTCCACAACTTATATACTTTAACACCAATACTATAATCCATAAATATGCATTTTTTAAATTTATAGTCTAACTTAGTTCTTTTATCTTTTGGGACATATAAGCATCACAACCAAAAATCCTTATAGAATTGAGAGAGGATTTCTTACCAGTCAACACTTCTTGTGGAGTCTTATCCACCAAAGATGAGGTAGGAGATCTATTAATGAGATAACAAGTAGTTAACATGACTCTGCGTAGAATTTCCTTTCTAACCCTACACCACTTAGCATGCTTCTAGCCTTATCCATCAATATTTATTCATCCATTCTATAACTCCATTTTTTTGTAGAGTGTACAGAGTTTTTTTTCACATTTCTAATACACAATCCTTGCAAAATTGCTCAAATTCATTAGAGCAATACTCACCACCATTTTCACATCTTAAAATATTTATCTTTTTCTCTATCTAATTTTCTACAAGAGCCTTGAACTCTTTAAATGTATTGAAAACATTATATTTGTTTTGCAAAAAATATACCAAGCCTTTCCTTAAAAGTCATCTACTAATCTAATAAAATAGATAAATTTACCTAACGATGGCATTTTTTTAGGTCCAAACACATTATTCTGAACTAGATGTAAAATTTCTTCAAATATTGTAGCACTACTAAGAAAATTGACTTAGGTTTGCTTTCCAAAAATATAGTTCTCATAAAAATAAAAATTTAATGGCAATCAAAATTCCTTTAGCCATATCTTTCATTTTTAATAGTTGAAGGTATTTCTCACTAACATGCCCCATGATTTGATTCCACAACATTGTATTCACTACAAGAATACTTGGAGATACTTCTACCATATTATTCTACTCTACAATTGAAAATTTATTGCAAACAATACTTGTAGGTTTAGCCTCAAGTCTGAATAGATTTATTGTACGAACTCCCCTTGACAACATCAAGACTCCATGACCGATATTGTAACTATCAGTATTGAATACCATAGTCACACATGTGTCATTCATCTTACTCATAGATATTAGATTCCTTGCCAAATCTAGAATATGCAACACATGAGGAAGGATTTTAATTCTTCCATATTATAACCTCATATTGATTCTTCCTTGACCTATTATTTTATATTTTGAATTATATACCAAGTAGACTTGACCTCTATTTATATTGTTGGCAATTTTGGGTACTTTGGGTACATTGCCTTTGCTCAAGTGTATAAGTTGTCATTGATGTCAAGAAGCTCTTGAAGGAATTTGATTTGATGTCAAATAATTTGTTTTGATGAAGGTTCGACATGACAGCTTCAAAGGTCTTTTGTAAACCCCAAGTTGGCAGGTTTAAAGATTACAGGTGGATGCATTAGTTTAATGCAATTGGGTCCAGGAGGAAATATTTATTTAAATAATTAAAAACCTTGTTAAGGTTCCCTTTAATTATTTTTAAATAAATATTAATTTATTATTTGCAATGGGTTCTCCTAATCCATGGTGCAAATGTTTTAACATGGTGGGCGCTAGCCAAGACCTCCGCCGACATGTTAAAATCCTCGCCGACATCAAAGAGCTTATGGCAAGGATTCATATTAATACCCTTCGATGAAAACAAAGATTGATCCCCATCTGATTTTTGAAAGGAGTTGCTCGTTGTAAATTCGACTGTCTTCGTCAGTTTTTGTAATCCGCTGATCATGTGTTTGTCTTCATCGGTTTTCATAATTCGTTGATCGTGTGTTTGTCTTCGCCAGTTTTTGTAATCTACTGATCATTTGTGTGTCTTTGCTGGTTTTCATAATCTACTGTTTGTTTCTTTGTCTCGCTGTTTATCGAATCCACCGTAGAGCTTGTTTGTGAATTCGAATCAGAAGGAAGGGAGGACTGTGTTTTATTTTACTGGCATAGAAGAGACAAGCACAACAGTGTAAGGTTTTAACCTCATTGGGTGCCTTTGGCGCACCGGTAGCGGCTAGGATGTTGGCGCGCTATCCGAATGAGAAGTTCCACATTTGAATCACGCAAAAGGGTTTTTTGTAGTGGATGCAGCGGGTGGTGTTAGATTTCGGGTGCAAATTTCTCCAAAGCGATTTTTTGATGTTGGCTAAGGTATTTTCGAATTTAATCTTTTGCTAAGTGTATGTTGCGGATGGACGAAGTTTGTTAGAAGAAAAATAGCTTAGGAGTTATAAGGGTTTTAAAGATTGTTGTTATTTTGATAAAATATTAGTTTGAAGGTGTTGTTGAAATATCTTATTGCATTCTTATAAGAGATAAACTTTATTTTTGATGAGACAATAAGGGAGAAATAAGGTGTATAATGGATAAATATTTCTTGTAATGTTGAGAGTGCTTTTGGTTGATTATGGAAATGAAAGCATGATGTTTTAAGGTTAATTGCTTCTTGTGTGAAGTTGTGAAACCTTAAGAGGGCAACTTTGAGATTGACATTTGCTTTCATTAAATTGGTTATAATCAAGCTATTCTTTACTTGGTTAAAGTGTTGGGCTTACTCCTTTGTTGATGAATTGAAAAGTTGTTTTATGCTATTGTGAGTTGAGTTGGTGGATGCTTTTTGTTCAAACAATATTGGAGAGAAAAGGAGTTCTACTTGTTTCCTTTTTTTATGTTGATTGTGAAATGCTTCAAGGTTGTGTTTTGAGCTGAATGGTGTTGATTGAACCTTGTTTGATGAGCATTGTTGTTGAAGCCCTAATTGATGGTGAAAAGAACATGAGTATCATTGTTATGTGATTCTTTGCATAGTTGGCAATTTTTGGGGTTTCATGTTCTTGAAAGAAAGCATTCTATCCTATCCATTTCAAAGTTTGAGTTGAGTTTTCATATTTGATATTGAGTTTGAGCTGAGTTGATTTGAGTTGAGTTTTGAGATTGGGAGTTGAGTATAGAACATATTGAGTCTCTAACAATTCTCTTTATGCTTCTATGAGTTTGACAAATCACATTGGGTCTCTAACAATTCACCTTGTGATTTCCTACTAAGAAATTTTTTCTTGGTGAGCTTGCTGAGGTTTTGGACAGGTTCCGATGGGGACTTGTGAGCAGGTTTTGGACAGGTTTCGGTGGGGACTTGTGAGCAGGTTTTGGACAAGTTCCGATGGGGACTTGTGAGCAGGTTTTGGATAGGTTCCGGTGGGGACTTGTGAGTAGGTTTTGGATAGGTTTCGGTGGGGACTTGTGAGCAGATTTGGACAGGTCCTAGCAGAGGACTTGTGAGCTAAGTTTGTTAGTTCTATCAGAGAACTTGAGGACAGAGGTGCATTTTTTCTTTGAGAAGAACCTGAGGATAGATTTGGCAAGTCTTTGAGAAGTCTTGTGTGTAGAGGATTGATTTTTTCAAGTGTTGTATAGATCTGACAGACAGAGGAAGACTTGTACTAGACCGACTGACTATGTTTGGTACAGGTTGCTGAGCTGTTGTGGACATGATCATAGAAGGCAGAGGTCTCTTAGGCTAAGCATTAAGGATAGGAGGTCTTCTATGGAAAGGATTTCCATGTGTTGGAAAGAGGTAGAGGCAGTTGATCTTGTGAGGGATCATTTCTAGAGCATAGGGGAAGGTATCTCCTTTGAGCAGAGGCTCATAAATTCAAATTGGGAGAAGGTATCTCCTTTGAGGAGAGGCTCATAAATTTTGTTTGGGGGAAGGTATCTCCTTTGGGCCGAGGCTCATAAACATTGTAATTGGGAAGGATTCCCAAAGAACTTTGAGATAACTTTTAGAGAAAATTTTTGTGGACGTAGCCCAACCATTCTGGGTGAACCACGTTAAAATTGATGTCACTTTGTGGATGATATTGTGCATTGTTTTGATATTGCTTTGGATATATTGCTTTACTGTTTTGGAGTATAAAGGAAAAAGAAAAAATAGGTCTTATACTGTTCACCCCCCATCTCAGTATAAGCTTGTGTTCTTCAATTGGTATCAGAGAAGGTGCCTTCGAAAATTTTAACAGCTTGAAGGAAAAGCTAGTAAAGAAAACAATGGATCATTCAAGTAGCAATGCAAGACCTATTCTTGATGGGTCAGATTTTGGTATTTGGAGTGCAAGGATGAATGTTCATCTAATGGCACTTGGTAATGAGGTATGGGAAGTGATTGAATATGAATACACTATTCTTGTACATGGTCCTAATACTAAAGAAGAAAGGCTCCTACATCACAACAATTCAACAGCAATGAATGCAATCCTGAAAGGCTTACGTAAAGCGGATCTCACCAAAGTGATTCACTGCAAGACAACTAGTGAAATGTGGAAACAGTTGAAGGTGGTTCATACAAGTGATACAAATGTCAGAAAGGCCAAGTTGAGACACTTCAAAGGTATGTTTGAACAACTCAAGATGAATTATGATGAAAATATTAGTGACTACATGCTTCATATGGATGAGGTTGTTAACTCCATGAAAAACTTAGGTCTTGAGCTTGCTGAAAATGATGTTTGTGATAAGATTTTAAGATCTCTTCCTAATAGATTTAGTGAAAATATTTCTGCTATTGAGGAAGCTAAAGATTTGGATAAGTTGAAAAAGGATGAGCTCCATAGTATACTTGCAGCATTTGAGTTGAGAACTCAAGTGAAGGTTGATGTCAAGAAAGAGGTAGCTTTCAAGGCTACCAAGGAATCCAAGGGTAAATAGCTTCAAGATAGTGATGAGTCTTCTAGTGATGAAGAGGCATATTACAACAAGAAAGACAAGTTCTCTAGAAAACACAAAAGTATGAAAAATATAAGATGTTTCAATTGTGCAAAGTTTGGTCATTATGCTACTAACTGTACTGTTCCCAAGAATGAAAGTGATGAAGATAAATAGGATTCTATGAGCAAGGTTTCTGAAAAGCATAAGCATCTAAGAAAGAACAAAGATGAGCACAACAATCAAGGAAAGAGGTATTCTCACAAGCACAAGAAGAGTTTCTATCTAGAAAAAGAAAGTAAGTGTTCTAGTAGTGATAGTGAAAGTTCTTCAAGTGATAATGAAAATGAGATGTTGTTCATATCAAAAAAAGAGGAAGAACCGAAACATAGATTCATTATCATGAAATGTCTTAGATGTGGAAATTTTGGTCACCTTGAGGATGATTGTACAAATAATGATTTTGTTTCTAGTATGTATGAGGATTCTTCAAAAAACTATAAGGAAGATGCTTGTATGGTTTTTGAAAAAGGTAGCACCTCTAGTGATAAGAAATCTAAAAAAGGCTTTGATGATTCAGAAAGCAAACAAATAAAGGATCTTGAAAGTGAACTTATTAATGCTCTTAGTGCTTTGAAAAAGGAAAGAAAGAAGAATGTTAGACTCAAGGATAAGTTAGATGAATGTTGTATGGAGAGAGATGATCTTATAAAAAATCTTGATTTCTCTATAGCTAAGACACAAGAACTCAAGGATGAGTTAGAGTCTAAGGTTCTTGAGTATAGTGAGTTAGAACAGAAAATGGCTTCTTTGAAAGAGGAAACTAAAGAGTACAAGGATAAGCTTTACAGGTTTCAAGATAGCTCCAAAAATATTAACTCACTCATCAAAGGTCAAAGAAAGACAACAGATAAAATAGGCCTTGGTTTTTTTAAGCCACACAAGGAACAAGTTGGAGAGTCTAGTAAGAGACTCCAAAAGGAAGAGAGTTCTTATGAGGAAAGTATTTCAGATCATGAGTCCTTGAATGATAGATGCACAGAAACAAAAAATAGAATTCAGAATGAGAAGAAGAAATTTTCAGGACCCAAGAGGTCAAATAAAGGAAAATTTCAAGGCAGATGTTTTTCTTGTCATAAGTTTGGTCACATGGCTTCACATTGCATGGCTCAAGTGAAGAAGGTAAATGAAAATTTCAGAAGTACTAGTTTCTTTCAAGGGTATTGCTACTCTTGTCAACAGTTTGGGCACAAGGCAGTCTATTGCAAGGTAAATAATAGGAACAGTGGCATGATCAGGTCCAAGGATCAAGGCATGGACAAGAACAAGGATGAGAACAAGAACAAGAACAGTGACAAGAAAAGGAATATGGACAAAGAGTTCAAGAGAAGGCCCAGAAAGGAAGTTATAGATGCTGATGATGATCAGTGCCTAATGGGGGTTTTACTCCCACCCTGCAATTAATCACCTCATCGGGAGGTGGGGGAGGGACTAAGCTAAGAGGCTCATTCTTAGTCCCGAGCCCCAAAGGTGGCCCTTTGCCATTGATGACAAAGGGGGAGAGATATGAGTAAGGGGGAGATCTTCAAGTGAAGAGGAAAGCTTCAAGTCAGGGGGAGAAAAAATTCAAAGGAAGATTCTCAGTTGTGGGCACAGTTGCTCAGTTGTTAGCATAGTTGGTTTTAGTTTTGGCTCTTGAGAAGTGTTTTTAGTAAATTTTTGCCATCAATGACAAAGGGGGAGATTGTTGGCAATTTTGGGTACTTTGGGTACATTGCCTTTGCTCAAGTGTATAAGTTTTCATTGATGTCAAGAAGCTCTTGAAGGAATTTGATTTGATGAAGGTTCGACATGATAGTTTCAAAGGTCTTTTGTAAAACCCAAGTTGGCAGGTTTAAAGATTATAGGTGGATGCATTAGTTTAATGCAATTGGGTCCAAGAGGAAATATTTATTTAAATAATTAAAAACCTTGTTAAGGTTCCCTTTAATTATTTTTAAATAAATATTAATTTATTATTTGCAATGGGTTCTTCTAATCCATGGCACAAATGTTTTAACACGATGGGCTCTAGCTAGGACCTCCGTCGACGTGTTAAACTCCTCGTCAATGTCAAAGAGCTTATGGCAAGGATTCATATTAATACCCCTCAATGAAAATAAATATTGATCGCCATCTGATTTTTGAAAGGAGTTGGTCACTGTAACTTCGACTATGTCTTCACCGATTTTTGTAATCCGCTAATCGTGTGTTTGTCTTCACCAGTTTTCGTAATCCACTGATCGTGTGTTTGTCTTCACTGGTTTTCGTAATCCGTTGATCGTTTGTGTGTCTTCGCTAGTTTTTGTAATCCATTGTTCGTTTGTTTGTATCGTCGTTTATCGAATCCGTCGTAGAGCTTGTTGTCTATGAATTCACGTCAGAAGGAAGGGAGGATTGTGTTTTATTTTCCTGGCACAGAAGGGACAAGCACAACAGCGTGAGGTTTTAAACTCACCGGGTGCCTTTGGCGCACCGATAGTGGCTAGGATGTTGGCGCACTATCTGAACGGGAGGTTCCACGTTCGAATCACGCGAAAGGGTTTTTCGTCGTGGACGCAGCGGGTGGTGTTAGATTTCGGGCGCAAATTTATCCAAAGCAATTTTTTGATGTTGGCAAAGGTATTTTCGAATTTAATCTTTTTCTAAGTGTATGTTGCTGATGGACGAAGTTTGTTAGAAGAAAAATAGCTTAGGAGTTATAAGGGTTTTAAAGCTTGTTGTTATTTTGATAAAATATTAGTTTGAAGGTGTTGTTGAAATATCTTATTGCATTCTTATAAGAGATAAACTTTATTTTTGATGAGACAATAAGGGAGAAATAAGGTGTATAATGGATAAATCTTTCTTGTAATGTTGAGAGTGCTTTTGGTTGATTATGGAAATGAAAGCATGATGTTTTAAGGTTAATTGCTTCTTGTGTGAAGTTGTGAAACCTTAAGAAGGCAACTTTGAGATTGACATTTGCTTTCATTAAATTGGTTATAATCAAGCTATTTTTTACTTGGTTAAAGTGTTGGGCTTACTCCTTTGTTGATGAATTGAAAAGTTGTTTTATGCTATTGTGAGTTGAGTTGGTGGATGCTTTTTGTTCAAACAATATTGGAGAGAAAAGGAGTTCTACTTGTTTCCTTTTCTCATGTTGATTGTGAAATGCTTCAAGGTTGTGTTTTGAGCTGAATGGTGTTGATTGAACCTTGTTTGATGAGCATTGTTATTGAAGCCCTAATTGATGGTGAAAAGAACATGAGTATCATTTTTATGTGATTCTTTGCATAGTTGGCAATTGTTGGGGTTTCATGTTCTTGAAAGAAAGCATTCTATCCTATCCATTTTAGAGTTTGAGTTGAGTTTTCAGATTTGAGATTGAGTTTGAGCTGAGTTGATTTGAGTTGAGTTTTGAGATTGGGAGTTGAGTATAGAACATATTGAGTCTCTAACAATTATCTTTATGCTTCTATGAGTTTGACAAATCACATTGGGTCTCTAACAATTCACCTTGTGATTTCCTACTAAGAAAGTTTTTCTTGGTGAGCTTGCTGAGGTTTTGGACAGGTTTCGGTGGGGACTTATGAGCAGGTTTTGGACAGGTTTCGGTGGGGACTTGTGAGTAGGTTTTGGATAGGTTTCGATGGGGACTTGTGAGAAAATTTGGATAGGTCCTAGCAGAGGACTTGTGAGCTAAGTTTGTTAGTTCTATTAGATAACTTGAGGACAGAAGTGCATTGGTTCTTTGAGAAGAACCTGAGGATAGATTTGGCAAGTCTTTGAGAAGGCTTGTGTGCAGAGGATTGATTTGTTCAAGTGTTGGATAGATCTAAAAGATAGAGGAAGACTTGTACTAGACCTACTGAATGTGTTTGGTATAGGTTGCTGAGCTGTTGTGGACGTGATCATAGAAGGCAGAGGTCTCTTAGGCTAAGCATTGAGGATAGGAGGTCTTCGGTGGAAAGAAGTTCCACGTGCTGGCAAGAGGTAGAGGCAGTTGATCTTCTGAGGGATCATTTCTAGAGTAGAGGGGAAGGTATCTCCTTTGAGCAAAGGCTCATAAATTTATATTGGGGGAAGGTATCTCCTTTGAGCAAAGTCTCATAAATTCTGTTTGGGGGAAGGTATCTCCTTTGGGCCAAGTCTCATAAACATTGTAATTGGGAAGGATTTCCAAAGAACTTTGAGATAACTTTTAGAGAAAATTTTTGTGGACATAGCCCAGCAATTCTGGGTGAACCATGTTAAAATAGGTGTTACTTTGTGGATGATATTGTGCATTGTTTTGATATTGCTTTGGGTATATTGCTTTACTATTTTGGAGTATAAAGGAAAAAGTAAAAAGAGGTCTTATACTGTTCACCCCCCTCTCAGTATAAGCTTGTGTTCTTCATATATTTTCATATTCATAAAACCCCCTCCCTATGAGGAATCATATGAGAGAAATAACATAATTCAATCATCCATGAGTCATGGTATTCACTTGATCACACTACAGTTAAGAATAAATCCCATGAATCTTCATTTATGGTCTTCATTTTTGTAGAAGTTCATTCATTAGATGATCACCTATTATCAACCTTTTTATATCTAAAATCTCTTTTATAATACTTTGTTGTACCACACTTCCAACATTTCCTCTTTTTTGAAGCAATAGATTTAAACCTAGATATTGATTTTATTTCTCTTGATTTCTTTTTAATTTTTTTAGAACGATTTATCACAACCAAGGCATCCTTCCAATGATAATCCTAATAATATTTTCTTAGATAACAATATTTCTACTATATCTTATACTTTCAATATAGAAGTAGTATTGGTGATAGCCACAAATTGGTTATCCCACAAATTAGATAATGAACAAAGTAAATTAATACACTTTTCCTCTTCATCCATTTTTACTTCAAGAGAGCTTAATTGACTTACCACAATGTTAAAATAATTTAAATGTTCAGCCATAGATTCACCATCATCCATCTGAAGCAAATACAACTTATTTCATAGAAAGAGTTCATTTACCAGCACCTTTATCTGATACAATACTAGTTTATCCCATAATGACTTTGCCATGGTATTTTTCGATACATTCAATGATACTAAATCATATAAGCATAATTTGATAAAACTCCTTGTCTTCCTATCGATCTTTAGCCAAGTCTAATCAATCATTGAAGTTGGATTTATTCTTGATATCATAATCCACTAATATCTATCAACCAATAGATCCTTCATATTGACTCTCCATAAATCAAAAATTTTGTGCATTAAATTGTTCAATATCTACCCATGTGCTTTCCATTATTTTCCTTCACCTAGATTCTTTTGTGTATGACTCCCACTCGAGAATTAATTTATCATAGGGTTGAAACACTTACTACTCAAACAAATATAAAAAAACCCAGGTTTAATACAAAATAAAGAGCAAAAGACCTTGATAAACTAAATCTAGAAAAATAGTAATACAAAATCAAAAGGAAAAATGAATATAACAAATACATTCATAACATAGTATCTCACCTAGAAAACTCTTACGATTAAAAAACTAGCATAGTAATATCTCCTTATTATATAAAACTAATCATCTGCAATACAATAAAGTTCTCTCATCTCTCTTCAAACCCTGATGTAAGTGTAATTAAATAACAACAACACGAGAATATATTTTAGAATACAATAGGTGAAAAACCATGAGTTCAAATATTTAACCCTAAACAACCCATATGTATCTAAAAATGTCTTAATAAACACTAAAACTTCTATTGAGGGTCTAAAAATAGATTAAGAAACCATAAAACTTTCATCGGGGTCTAACAATAAGGATCAGTGGTTGAGTAACTTTATAATCTCCTTATTTCTATCAATTAACATGTCATCAACATACAAAATCATGATAACAAAATTTTCACCTTCTTATTTAAAAAGACACACACAGATCTACTTTGCTTTTTCCAATCCCAAGTGTCAAAAAAAACCTACCAAGTTTTTTGTTCCACATTGTTGGAGATTTCTTCAAGTCATAAACAAACCTTTTCAACATGCATACCAATTCCTCCTTACCTTTTACCGTAAAGCATTCTAGTTGTAGCATATATATATCTTCATCAAGTTCACCATGTAGAAATGTTGTCTTTACATTCATCCATTCTATTTCAAGATCAAAAGTAGCAAAAATAGCCAACAAAAATCTAACTAAAGTTAGTTTAGCCATGGGATAAAAAATATCACCAAAGTCAATTTAATCAGCTTCATAAAATCATTTTCCTACTAGGTGAGCCTTGTATATTTTCAACTTTCCTTCTAAATTGTACTTATTCTTGACTACCCACTTACAACCAATTGATTTTCTTGCAAGAGGTAATTTCACCAAGTCCCACATCTTATTTTTTCCAAGGAATCCATTTATTCCTCCATACCTCTTTTCCAAGACTTATTCTCACTTTACTGAAGTGTCTCTTTACAATTTTGTGTTCTTCATAAATAGTTGATATATTAAAAGCAGAATAAATATTTTAAGGACTATACCTTTTTGGGAGTCTTCTCACTTGATCTAATATCCTAAAACTTGGAGTTACAAGTTCTACATCTTCAGCTTCCTCCTCACCTTCTTATAAATTTTCCTCTTCAAAATCTCTCTATAGTTCATCTTCTTCTGTAGCACCAGGTTCTACCATAGATTCTTCCTCCTCTTTCAATTTTACTTAAACTATTTCAGGTTCTTTGATTGGTTCCATTATTTATTTTGGAACCTCTCTTGATTCTCTAAAGATCACATTATGACTATAAACAATATTCTATTATTTTGGGTTCCATAACTTATATCCTTTAACATGTTAGAATAAGTGAATATTCTCTTAAGTTCACTAGGATACACACTTGAGTTTCCACTCCTCCATGTGTTAGGAGAACTCTAAGTGGTGTCTTCATCAGGTTTGATGAGTTGTTGTAATCCAACGACTCTCAATGATCAACTCTGCTATTTATACAGAGTTGATCCTAGAGATAAATCAATCAGTTCCACTCTTCTCTTCATCTCTTGTGTAATACTTTGCATATCTATTATTGTGTAAATTCTAACATGGTACCAGAGCAGGATAGATTTTGCTAGTATTCTCTCTTGAAGGTTCTAGGATCTGATTCATTTACTTTGGATTTTTTTTGGCTATCTAACTTCAAAGTTTGCATTAGTCTACTTTTATCCATTGTTATTTTTTTATCAGCATATTTTTTTTATGTTGCATATTCTTTCATTTCTATTTTGAATGCATGTTGAAGGATAATGTTTAAGAAAATTTAGCTATTTTACCCTCTGTGAAGGCGCAAGATTCTTGCCCTTCTTTTTCAAAGGAAAATAGCCCCTTTTTTTCTTAAATTTTTAAATTATTCCTCAATGTATTCATGTACCTCTAACACTCGGTTAAATCATTTATTTTTGGCTTGTTTAAAAGTGAAACTCCGATTAACTCAAAGTGTTATGTAAAGGATTCCTTTTTTGAGTTTACCTTTTAAGTATAACTCTTCATTTCTGGCGCCTTCATCGTTGGCACTCTTAGTCAACTCGAAAAGACGTTTGGCCCGTTGCAACATCGTTGGCACTCTTAGTCAACTCGATGAACGTTTGGCCTATTGCAACATTTTTTTATCTTGGTGCACTCTAAGAAATCTAGGGGTCACTCCACTTTGTTCGCCGATGCACTCCTCAACGGTATTTATATATACTCTTCCCTAAAATCATTTCAAACAACTTATTGCATTCAATATTTTTTTTATTATTTGAAGCGGTTGTGAAGAGTTCTCTTGGTTTTAGATTTACTCTGCAGGTTTCCCAAGCGTGGCGCCCAACGTGGGGCTCGAACCAAGCACTTGAGAGCCTTTGTAGGCATTTCAAAGTTCTGAAGATTTCTCCAAAACATTTTTTGAATTTAAATTTTTTTGGATTTTCGATTTGGGGCATTATATTTATCTGGTTTTCAAAAATACCCATTTGGATTTCATTTTAATATTCTGCACTAACGTATTTTATAGGCTTCTTCTAGTTTTTGAAATGAATTCCAATACATTGATTTCAATTTTTTATGCACTAACGTATTTTGCAGGCTCCCAAGGCAGCATATTGATTCCAATACATTTGGATTTCATTTTAATATTCTGCACTAACGTATTTTGTAGGCTTCATTTCATTTTTCGAAATGGATTCCAATACATCTCCATTTCGATTTCGTTTTAAATATTTTGCACTAACGTATTTTGCAGGCTTCTTCTAGTTTTCGAAACAAATTCCAATACATTGATTTCAATTTATTCTGCACTAACGTATTTTGCAGGCTTCCAAGGCAACATATTGAAGTTATAAATTTCTTATTTTTCAAAAGTTTTATATGCTTAAATATCCATAAGTTTTCTGTAGGGTTCTTGATATTTTTCTCTGCCATATAAGAATTTTTTATATTAATTTCCTTTAATTTCTTTTACAAATCGAAGAATATATTATCTAAATTTCTGTAGTGCTTCATGGAAACATCCACCGGTATTGGAATTTAGAGGAATATCCTTTTATCCTGATTCTCAGTGGCGCTACAAGGATGATTGCTCGATTTTGCCATTTGTCGGACTCTTCAACGGATACAATTTCCACCACTTCTATTTCATGGCATATTGGTGTATTTATTTTTCTCTTTTTCGTTTTAGACTTTGATTCTACGAATCGTCGTTCTTTCGGCTCCTTGTCTTCATTTATTTTAGGCAGGCCACATTTATTTGTGGCTCTCCAAAATGACAGACGACTCGTATTTGTAAATATTTAATAAAAAAATTTTTTGGGGGGGTCTTATAGTGCCAATTTCTGCACTATTGTGAGTCAACGGGGGGTTTTATTTTCGTTACTTTTATCTCCTCAAATAGTTTAAGTAGCTACTTCCTTTTTACTTTTCATAAGTAATTAATATTTGAATCATATCAAATTTAAGTAGCCTTTATTTCCTCAATTAGTTCATGTACGTACTTTATTTTCTTATTTCAAATAAGGATCTAATATTTGAATCATATCAAATAGTTTAGCACTTATTTTTCTCAAAGCTTCAAAACTAATTTTGATTCAGTATTAGCATTTCAAAAGTACTTCATTTAAAAATTAAAATTTATTCAAAGAAAATTATATATATATATTTTTTAAAACAACATAATTTTTATATTTACCCCAAAATATTTTGTCTACGTTCCACGTATCAAACTCCTTAAAACTTAAAGTCTCCCTCACGTAAGGGCGGGTTTTTTGGAAACTTGGTATAAAGGCCTGACAAATATTTTTCTATTAACAGTTTTCTTGATAATCTCTAAACTTATAGTCTCCCTCACGTCAAGGCAGGTTTTGAGATCACATTTAAACTTGTTACTCCTTGCACTTCACCCCAAAACCCTTATTTGCTCACAATACTTATAGTTTCCCTCAAGTAAGGGCGAGTACTATGATTCATTGAAGATTTGGAAATCTAAAGCAAACAATCATAGGCCTCTTTAAACTTATAGTTTCCCTCTAGTAAGGGCAAGTATATTTGAATTACCTATTTTTGAACAAGCTTCATTTCATAATAATTTCTTTGTATTCCATTTTTGAAGTTTTAAAGGGGGTATATTAATAATATTAAATCCTCAAAAATGAATTCAATTGAGCCTCTCACCCCTCATAATTTTCACACTTGGAAACCTAAAATTCTAAATCTCATCTCTCAAAAAGGTCTTACTCATTTATTAGAAGAAAATCAACCAGAATTTGATAAAGAATATGAAATATTTGTTCATAAAGGGAAAATGCATGAAACTATGGGTATTATTAGCACCAATGTTCATGAAAGCTTGTGGTTTCATATTACAGATTGTAAAACTCCTCATGAAATTTGGGAGAAATTAAAAACCCTATTTGGAAAAATAGATCAGATGAGATCAATGCAACTAGAAGTTGAATTAACTTCTTTATCTCCTGAATATTTTAGTAGTATTATTGATTTCCTCACTAAGTTCAAAGAAATCCTCACTCAATATAAAGGCAGTGGGAAGACTAAGTCAGAAGAAGAATGTATTTATCTAATCCTTTCAAAACTAAATGGTGTTTTTCAAATATTTGCAACCACCTTCATATCTACTAAATATGCTCTTGGTGCAACCTTTAAAATGCCCTCTTTAGAAGAATTTTGTGATAGATTAACTAGGGAAGAAACCAAACTTGCTAGATATGAAAAATCTTCTTCAAAAGCCTTAGTAGCCTCCACATCCTCCAAAGAAAAATTCAAAAAGAAGGAAAAGACTCCCATTACCTGTACCCACTATAAAAAGAATGGTCACTCTGCTAACAAATGCTGGAAAAGATTACAACAACTAGAGGCAACTATAAAAGATCAAAATATAGAAAATAATAAGCAAATAGGAAAATCCCTTAATGTTCAAGGAAAAACCTCCAAATATTCCTCTAATTATTGGGTCCTAGATTCTGGAGCAACACATCACATGTCTACTTCAGACAAGTCTTTTTCTTCTATCTCCTCTAGCTCTACTCATAGCATAGAAGTAGGAGACTCTTCCTTCATTCCTGTCAAAGGGAAAGGGGATATAACCATTGATGGTGGCTCTATAAACAATGTTCTCTATGTTCCAGACATTGCCACCAATCTCCTATCCATTTATCAAATTTGTACTTCTGGAAATAAGAAAATTGTTCTCTTCTCCCCAACAGGAGTTGAGATAAGATATTTTCAACCCCCTCATTCACTTATAGCAAAAGGGGATATTGATCATAAATCTCATCTTTTTTACTTCAAAAGCTTTCAAAATCTAGAAGGAGCCTCCTGTTTTGTGGCTCATAGTAATCTTGAAAGTCAAATTTGGCATGAAAGGTTTGGTCATATTAATTATAACTACCTAAAGGATTTATACACCCATAATATGGTTAAAGGATTACCCCAAGTCTCTTCCAGTGATGGGGTTTGTTCTGGATGTGCTCTTGGAAAGCAGCATCAAGATCCTTTCCACCCAAGTAGCTCTCTAAAATCCTCATCTCCTCTAGATTTAATCCATAGTGACTTAATGACCTTTCCTGAAACTTCTTTTAAGGGAGAAAAGTATGCTCTTACCTTTATTGATGATTTTTCTAGAAGGTCCTGGGTCTACTTCCTCAAATATAAAAGTGATGTGTTATCCCACTTTAAAGTCTTTAAAGCCTTAGTTGAAAATCAGGCTTCTTGCAAAATCAAGAAAATTCATACTAATAATGGGGGAGAATACTGTAGTAATGAGTTCTCCATATTTATTTCTAATCATGGTATAATACATCAACATTCTGTCTCCCATAATCCTCAACAAAATGGTATTGCAGAAAGGAAAAACCGAACATTAAAAGAGATGGCTAATTGTATGCTCCATTCAAGAGATCTTCCAAAAAATTTTTGGGCAGAGGCTATTAATTGTGCCAATTATATTCAAAATCGCACACCTCATAAAGCTCTTGACCAAATAACCCCTGAAGAAGCATGGACTAGCTTAAAACCAGATGTTTCCAATTTCAAAATTTTTGGATGTACTGCTTGGGCTCACATCCCAAAGAAGAAAAGGAAAGCTCTTGATAAGAAAAGTAGAAAGCTCATATTTATCGGTTATTGTGAAGAATTGAAAGCTTACAGGCTTCTTGATCCCTCAAATCATGAGGTATTATTTCATAGGAATGTCCAATTTGATGAAACATTCCCTCAAAAAGAACCTCCAAAGGACTCTTCCTCCATTGAGCCTACTCCTATAGTAGAACCTCAATATTATGAAGAGCCAACCCTTGAAGTTAATTTGGTTATTGATAATCAAGATGAAGAACCTATAACTCCTTCTCAAAGTCTTTCAACTCCTTCAACTCCCTCTTCTATGCCAAAATGGGCCCGCACAATTGTTAAATAAGCTACTCCCTACATTCAAAATATTCCTTCAAACAGATCATCCAACCCCACAGGTTCTGGTCTTGTATGTCAATCCATTTCCTCTGATCCTCAATCCTTCAAAGAAGCCTCAGGTATAAAAGAATGGAAAGATGCCATGGATAACGAATTTTCTTCCTTGCTCAAAAATGATACTTGGGATTTAGTTCCCTTACCTAAGGGAAGAAAATTAGTTTGATGTAAGTGGATCTTCAAAACAAAATATGGGCCTAATGGAGAAATAGACAAACACAAGGCTCGTCTTGTAGCCAAAGGTTTTTCTCAAATAGAGGGTATTGATTATACAGAAACCTTTGCTCTTGTTGCTAAAATGGACTCTGTTAGATTGGTTCTTGCTCTGGCCGCTTCCAATAAATGGCCAGTCTACCAAATGGATGTAAAAAGTGCCTTCTTACATGGAAATTTAAAAGAAGAAATATTCATGGAACAACCCGCTGGTTTTACTCAAGACTCCTCTCTTGTTTTTTGGCTTAAAAAATCTCTATATGGCCTCAAACAAGCCCCTAGAGCTTGGTATGAAAATATGGACTCCTTCCTTCTTTCAACAGGTTTTTCTCATTGTGAGTCTGACAATACAGTTTACATTTGGAGAAGTAAAGGAAATATCACCATTCTTGTTCTTTATGTTGATGATCTCCTTCTCACTGGTAGTAACCTCACTCACATTCAGAATATCAAAGACTCCCTCTCTAAAAAATTTGAAATGGCTGATCTAGGTCTAGCTCACTTCTTCCTTGGGATTCAAATAAAACAAAACAAAATAGGGATCACCTTATGTCAACAAAAGTACACTCAAGATCTTCTTCAAAAGTTTAAAATGATAGATTGCAAACCTTCTCCTACCCCCTTTCAATCTGGCATTCATCTCAGTACTTCCTGCTCATCCCCTCCTTGTGATGCTACCCTATACCATCAGCTTGTAGGTAGTCTGTTATACCTCACTCATACTCGCCCAGATATCTCCTATGTTGTTGGGCTCATATCCAGGTTCTCTCATAACCCTCATTTCAGTCATTGGCAAGCAGCTAAAAGAATTCTTCATTATTTGCAGGGTACTACAAACTTTGGGCTCATCTATAAAGGAGACTCCATGGATATCATTGGCTATACAGATTCATATTGGGCAGGATCAGTAGATGACATATGTTCTACCTCTGGATATGTTTTTTGCCTTGGTTCTTCACCAGTAGCCTGGTTATGCAAGAAACAACAAACAGTAGCATTATCTTCTACAGAGGCAGAATACAAAGCAATAGTTTCAGCCAGTTAGGAAGCCCTTTGGCTTCATCAAATTCTCAATGAATTTGTTTTTTCCAAGAAGTGCCTATAACTCTATGGTGTGACAATCAAAGCACAATTCATATTGCACGCAATCCAGTTGAGCATCAGTGCACCAAACACATTGAGATCCACATGCACTTCATCAGGCAACATATTCAAAAAGGGGATATACATTTGGAGTATATTTCGATAGAGAATCAACTTGCAGACATCTTCACCAAGTCATTTCCTTCTCCGCGTTACCTTCAGTTGTGAGAGAAACTTGGAGTATTAAAACTGCATTGACAAAGAGGTCTTCCACCTCTCTATATTGTACATGAGTACCTAATCAGGCCTTCTTTCTAGGACTCATATTTTATTTGTTAAAGAGGACAATATTCGCCATCCGAAGACAAGCCTCTTTCATACTTATTTGCTTTTGATTGGTGGCTTTTCCCACTGGGTTTTTACCATCATTTCAAAACAAATAAGTGATAGTTGGTTTTTCCCCACAGGGGTTTTTTCCACCAACTATCTATGATGTACATGAGTACCTAATCAGGCCTCGTTGTCGAGACTCATTTCTAGAATCTCCCCTAGTATCACTTAAGGGGGTGTGTTAGAATAAGTGAATATTCTCTTAAGTTCACTAGGATACACACTTGAGTTTCCACTCCTCCATGTGTCAGGAGAACTCTAAGTGGTGTCTTCATCAGGTTTGATGAGTTGTTGTAATCCAACGACTCTCAATGATCAACTCTGCTATTTATACAGAGTTGATCCTAGAGATAAATCAATCAGTTCCACTCTTCTCTTCATCTCTTGTGTAATACTTTGCATATCTATTATTGTGTAAATTCTAACATAACAACAATACTATAACCCACAAATATGTATTTTTTAAATTTATAGTATAGCTTAGTCCTTTTATCTTTTGGGACATGCATACAAGCATCACAACCAAAAACCCTTATATGACCGAGAGAGGGTTTCTTACAATTTCACTTTTCCTATGGAGCCTTACCAAAAAAGCTAAGGAAAAATATATATTTATGAGGTAACAAGAAGTTAACACAACTTCTGCCTAGAATTTCAATTCTAACCTTGCACCACTTAGCATGTTTCTAGCCTTATCCATCAATGTTCTATTTATCCATTCTACAACTCTATTCTGTTGTGGAGTATACATAGTTTTTCCTACCTTCCTATTTCACAATCCTTGCAAAAGTGCTCAAATTCATTAGAGCAATACTCACCACCATTATCACTTCTCAAAACCTTTATATTTTCCTCTATCTAATTTTCTACAAGCTCCTTAAACTCTTTAAATTTATTGAAAACATCGATTTTATTTCGTAGAAAATATACCCATGTCTTTCTTGAAAAGTCATCTATAAATATAATAAATATATAGATTTACCTAATTATAACACTTTTGTAGGTCCAAACACATCATTGTGAACTAGATGTAAAATTATTTCAGCTCTTATAGCACTACTATGAAACTTGACTCGGGTTTGCTTTCCAAAAATAGAGTGCTCACAAAAATCAAAATTTAATGGGTAATAAAAAATTCCTTCAGCCATACCTTTCTTTTTAATGTTTGAAGTTATTTCTTACCAATATTCCCCATGTGTTGATACCACAATATTTCCTTCACTATAGGAATACTTAGAGTTACTTATATCGTATTATTATCCTCTACAATTGAGGAGCTATTGCAATCAATACTTACAATGCTAACCTCAAGTTTGAACAAATTTCTTGTACAAAATCCCCTTGCCAACACCAATACTCCATGAACCATCTTGTAGCTATCCTTATTTGTTAGCTTTTTATGCAGCATGTAATGGGATATAGAAAACACAAGATGCATAATAATATAAAATAAAGTATAGCTACAAGATGGGATATAGAAATCAAAACTTGCCTTTTGAAATGTCACGAGCGGGAACGGGAGCGGGAGCGGGAGCGGGTGCGTCTGTGGACGATGGCGATGGAGATGACGGGAATGGTGGGTCAACAAGGTTTGTTGGTTTGGCAACTTCGTCCTTGGGCCCTGCAGCTGGTGTTGGGCCTACCGTAGGCCCACTCAGCTTTTATCATGATGAAGACCCTAACGATGTGGAGAAAACAACGTCTGGTAACGATAGGGTTTCAACCTCCTCTCCCTCCAAATCGTGACCATGGTCTTTGTATTTTGTGGATAAATTCAAGTCCTCGACTGGAGCTTTCTATTTTCAAACTCCTTTTCCTTTCTCTTTTTCGGGCACTAAAGTTTCATTTCCTAGCGAGGCTATGGAGCCACTAATCTTTCAAGAGTCCCTCTCTCTGGTTGGGAAATTTGTTGGTTCTCGACCCGATATGGAAACTATCCGCGAATGGGCCCTTTCCAAATGGTGGCTGTTTGGAAGCATGGAGCTTGTGGCCTTTCCTAGGGGTTTCTTTATGGTAAGGCTAAACAATGCCCTTGACACCCAACGCATTCTCACTGGTGGACCTTGGTTTTTTGGTCGTCGATGCTTGTTTCTGCGGAGATGGGGGGAAGATTTCGACCCTGAAACTCAATCTATCAACATCGCCCTGATTTGGATCAAACTCCATGGGCTTCCCCCTTAGTTTTTCTATAATGATGCTCTCAAAGGCATCACCCAACCGATTGGAGATTTAGTTGCCATCGACCCTGCCACCAGAGCAAGAACCAGAATGACCTATGTCCGTGTCTGTGTCATGGCTAATCTGGATTCGGTTCTGCCTACCTGCATCGGCATCAACGTCAAAAGCTTCAGAAGGCATCAAGGATCGAGTATGAGAACAAGCCTACTTTTTTTTTGGAGTGCAACTCCCAGGGTCACTTGGCTTCTCAATGCCCTTCCCGAAAAAAAGATATTCCTAGTGATTCTGGCAGGAAGAAGGATTCCCAAATTCCCAATGTTTATAAAAAGGCTCCTGGAAGGGGCCGAGGCCATTCTGTAGGCCCCCCTAAATCATCTGCTCCCAACAACGTAAGTGCTCTGCCTTCTCATACCAATCATTTTGCTCCTTTAGATAATATTCCAACTAATGAGGACATCTCCAATGACCCTCCCATAGATCCAATCATCTCATCCACACCCACTATGTTTTAGTCTCCCTTGTCCAAGGGTAAGGCTACAATGACCTCCCCGCACTCACCCTCAGATTTTGGTCCCTCTCACCTTCCTCTTCCCTTCCCACCCCTTCCCTCGACTCAAAATCGTCCTCTTACCCTCTCCCCTGAGCCTGTTGCACTGCGCTGGTCTCCCCGCTCTCCATCCCCCCATAGGCCTGTTCTTGGGACCAACACCACCATTATTCTTCAATCTTCCAGCCCTCTAAAATCTCCTATTTTTGCCTCCAAAGATGATGTCAACAAAGAACAGAGAATGGGAAGACCGTCCAATGCAAAAAAGCTGGCCAAAGCAGCTGAGCTTGAAGCGGCTGATGGTTTTGTGCCTTCCTCCTTGGGTCCTACTTTTGAAAAACCCATTCATCAAGATTTGGATGAGGTCAGACATAAAATTACTCTGTCTCAAGGGAGAGGCAGAGGTCGCAAAGAAAATCCCAATTCAAATCGATGAAGTTTGTCTCCTGGAATGTCAGAGGCCTCAACGGATCTGCCAAACAGAGGACTGTCAAGTCGATGAGAAAAAATCTAAAACCAAATATCATGTTTCTTCAAGAATAAAAATTGGATGAGAATAGCAGCAATCAAGTTTGCAAACTTATCTGGGAAAATAGCAATTTTGTCTCTTGCCCATCCTCTGGGGCCTCTAGGGGTCTCCTTTGTTTATGGGATCTGACAACTATTGAGGGGAGATTCCTTTCAGTCTCTGTCAGAACCATCAACATTTTGTTCACTAACAAAGTCACCAACCTTCAATGGATTGCCACCAATTTCTATGGACCTAAAAGTCCTATCAACAGAATATTGTTGTGGGATAACATTACCGCAATGTGCAACAACTTTCCTGACTTTCCTTGGATGCTCTGTGGCGACTTCAATTCTCTCCTTCACCTGTTTGATAAGCAAGGAGGCAATCCGATCACCAACCGTTGCATTGAAGATTTTAGTAATTTTTTCAACCTCAATGAGCTTATGGACTTACCTCTCCAAGGATCCAACTATACATGGAGGAACAGACAGGCGGGCATTCATCACATCCAAATTCAGCTTGACAGATTTCTCTTGTCCAAAGAACTCATTCCTATTTTTGGTGATGCCAGGCTGCATAGCCACCCAAAAATTGGATCTGATCACAACCCTATTATTATGGATTGTTCCCGACCCCAAAAAACCTTTAAAACCCCTTTCAGGTTTGAAAAGATGTGGCTCACTCATCCAGATTTAGGTCGGTGTATTCGACAATGGTGGCAGTAAAACCTTTGTCCAAACCCCCTCTTGAATATGTTCCTCAAACTTAAAGCAATCAAACTCAAGCTAAAATGCTGGAACAGGGAGGTTTTTGGCAACCTTTTTAGTGAAAAAAAACTTCTACTGGATGAGCTCAAAAGGGTGGAAAATCTGATTCAAGAAGGGGATCAGAGGGTTGAAACTTTCATGGAAGAAAAATGCCTCCTTTCAAACCTTCACAATGTTTTGGCTAAAGAAGAGTCCTACTGGAGACAAAAATCCAAAAGCCTCTAGCTCAAAGAAGGAGACACCAACACGAAGTTTTTCCATGCTTCCACCTTGTGCCACAGAGGTTCTAATAAAATCTCAGAGTTGACCAAGGCTGATGGTACCATTGTCTCTGATATCCATGCCATCAGACAGGAAGCTGTGCACCACTTCTAGGAAATCTTAGGTCCAAGTTTTGACTGCCACCCCCGCACAGCAAGTTCTCTACTTTAGAACATTCCAATTTTGGTGTCTAACAATGATAATGAGAAACTGATCCAATCCTACACTAAAGAGGAGATCAAAGATGCTCTATTTGCAATGGAACCTGACAAGGATTTTGGTCCTGATGGCTTTCCACCTCGGTTTTTTCAACACTTTTGGGATGTCATGGGCCCTGATGTGGTTGCTACGATTAAATTCTTCCAGAGAGCCAAAAAGATGCCGATAGAAGCCAATTCCACATTCATTGTTTTAATTCCCAAGTCTAATGAGCGTGCTTCCCTCTCTGACTTCAGACCTATAAGTCTCTGTAGTGTCATCTACAAACTTATCACCAAAGTCATGGCAAACAGGCTAAAAGAAATCCTTCCATCCATCATTGACTAGTGCCAAGGCAGCTCGCTCAAAGGCATATTCATTGTTGATGGAGTGATAACAGTCCATGAGTTGGCTCATTTGGCTTATAAAAACAAAAAACCCAGTATGTTCCTTAAGCTTGACATGAACAAGGCCTTTGATCGGGTTTCATGGAAATTCCTGTTTGAGGTCCTTGAGAAGTTTGGATTTCACGAAGAATGGGTTAAGATGGTTCGAGAATGTATTTCTACTGCTTGGTTCTCTGTTATTATCAATGGTTCACCTGTCGGCTTTTTTCCAAGTTTTAAATGCATTCGTCAAGGGGACCCCCTGTCACCCTTCCTCTTCATCATTTTGGCTAAAAATCTTAGAAGAACCCTTACTACTACCTGCAATAGTGGACTTGTCTCTGGGATCAAACCTGCCTCAACTACCAAGGCCATTTCCCATCAGCAGTTTGTAGATGATACTATTCTTTCCTCTCTGGCTTCTGTCCCCGAAGCAAAAATCATTAAGAACATCCTTGACTCTTATGAAGAGGCGATGGGCCAGAAAGTCAATTACCACAAAAGCAAGCTATACTTCCTCAATACTCCCATCCACAGGCAAAACAAGATTGCTGAGATCCTTGGGTGTATCATTGGGAACCTTCCAACTACTTATCTCGGATTACCGCTTTTCCATGGCAAATCGGTCTCGGCTATGTGGAACCTTGTTCTAGATCGTCTCAACAAGAAACTTGCAGGCTGGAAAAGTTCAATGCTCAGTCAGGAAACCAAAGCCACTCTGGTTCAGGCTTGCCTGCAAAGTATTCCTATTTTTTTTCTATCTATCTTCAAAGCTCTAGCTTCCATCTGCCAAAGAATTGAGCAAATTCAACGTAGATTCCTTTGGGCAGGAAACGAAAACAAGAACAAATTTTCCCTTGTTGCCTAGGACAAGGTTTGTTCCAAGAAAAAGGATGGAGGTCTCGGCTTCAGGGACATCAAGCGGATGAACATGGATCTCATTGCCAAACAATCCTGGAGACTTACCATCAATGAAAAAGCCACCTGGATTGACATCATCAAAGCTAAGTACCTTCATCAGGTTCCCTTTCTTGGAGAGCACTACCTTCCTGGCAGATCTCATTTCTGGAATGGTGTCACTAAATCAAGGAAGATCATCATGGAAGGTTTAAGGTGGTGTCTTGGAAATGGAGCGGCCATTCATTTTTGGGATGATACTTGGATCCATGACAAACCTCTCAATCAAGATCCTCATCTTGCTATGCTCAAGACGGTGATCGAAGCTACCTTTGGAGATAAGGTGTGCCATTTCATCAACCCAGGTACTACAAGACCTGAATGGAAACAATTGGCTTTGAATGGTCCTAGACTTATCACCGAGGCACTTAGATGGCTTCAAAACTTACTAAGGAGCTGCATAATTCCCAGCTCTCACAAAGAAGACTCCATGGTTTGGAACCTTGAAGATTCTGGGCAGTTTACTGTTAAATCTGCCTACTACAGCCAAGAAGCTCCCAGTGATGGCCGTGACTCCACTAATCTGGTCTGGGTTCCCAAGATCATTCCCAAGGTTAAATTATTTTGTTGGTTGGCCATCCAAAACAGAATCCTCACCACTGACAATCTGATAAATAGAGGGCTTCTCATCCCCAATTGGTGCATCCTATGTAAAAATGCCTGTGAGTCTACTGTGCATGTTTTTCTGGAATGTCCCTTCTCCCTTGCGATGCTCAACCAGGTTTTCAACACTTTCGCCATCTCCGTAGCCCTCCCTCATTCCATTCCCCTCCTTTTTCAACAATGGCCCTGGCCCTTCAAAAGCAGTCAACTCAAATTCATGTGGCAAGCGTGCCTTCACATTTTCCTATGGCAGATTTGGCTTGAGAGAAATGCTAGAATTTTTCAAAACCTTGCCAAGGATAAGAAGATTGTTGTTGCCAAAATCTTGGCCCTTGCTGCGGAGAATGCCTCTCTCGTCTCATCGTCCAAACCTCCCCCTCCCGGACTTGAATTGGATCTAGCAAATCATTTCAATCTTCTCAATTTTTCTGCAACACCCCACACTTCTGTTGACAGGTCTATTATCAAGTGGGTCTTTCCTCCTTCTGGGTGGCACAAGCTCAATTTCGATGGTGTAGCCAAAGGAAACCCTGGAGCGACAGGCGGATGTGGAATTCTTAGAAATCACAGAGGAGAAATAATTTTGGCCTTTGCTCAAAACTTAGGAATTTAGTCCAACAATATGGCCGAGGCTCGGGCCTTGTTCCAAAGCTTGATTCTCTTGGAAGGCTTGTATATCAATAAAATCATCATAGAAGGAGACTCATTGCATTGCATCAACTGGCTCAAAGGAACCTCTGTGCCTCCATGGGCCCTTGTTTCCATCTTTGACGAATGCAAGACACTAATTGGTGTCTATCCAGAATTAATCATTCAACATCAATACCGGGAAGGAAACAAAGCTACGGACTGGCTTGCTAATAAGGGAGTTGATGCAATAGACATTCAGGTCTGGAGAGATTCCTTTCCAATCAGTCTAAGGGACGTTTCTTCAAGTTCCAATGTTTGCACAATGTGAGTGGGTTATTGGTCTTCGGGTTTTTTGGCGGCATTTTGGCATCTTTGGGGTGCTTTCGTGTCATTTTTCTAAGTTGGTTGCAAAATCTTAGCTTGTTGCATTATCATTTTTGCTCAGGCCGTGAGGTTGCTTTTTGTCGTGATATCGCGACACTTTTCTCTCCCTCTGGCATGGTCTTCCAACTTGTCGTGATATCGCGACATCTTTTCTCTCCGGGTGCTTTTTTGCAAACTTGTCGCGATATCGCGACACCTTTTCCCTTCGGGTTTTTTTTCGCAAACTTATCGCGATATCGCGACACCTTTTCCCTTCGGGTGCTTTTTCACAAACTTGTCACGATATCGCGACACTTTTGGCCTTCATGCGCGGTCTTGATTTTTGTTATGAAATCGTGACACCTTTTCTCTCTCCAACAACGGTCTTCCATTCGGTCACGATATTGCGACGGGTTTTCTCTCCAACGACGGTCTTCCATTCTGTCACGATATTGTGACACTTTTTCTCTCTGGGTGCCTTTGTGCAAACTTGTCACGATATCATGACACTTTTTCTCTCCGAGCGCCTTTGCGCAAACTTGTCACGATATCGCGACATTTTTTTCTCTCCAAGGCGGTCTTCATTTTTGTCGCAATTTCGTGATGTTTTTTCTCCCTCCAACGACGGGCTTCCAGGTTGTCATGATATCGCGACCTTTTTTCTCTCCAACGACGGGCTTCCAGGTTGTCACGATATCGTGACCTTTTTTCTCTCCAACGGCGGACTCTCATCCTTGTCGCAATATCATGACCGTTTTTCTCTCCAATGGAGGTCTTCCTTTTTGTCACGATTTCGCGACACTTTTATTCTTGGTAGCAGGCTTCAATTTTTGTCGCGATTTCAGGTCTCATTTTCTATTTCGGCTGCGGTCTGCATTCTTGTCATGATTTCACGACACCTTTTCTCTTCGACAGCGTTTTCAATTCTTGTAGCGATTTCGTGACTTCTTTTTCTTGTCGTGATTTCATGACTCTTCTTCTCGACCAGCTCCAACCTTGCAACTTGTCGTGATATCGTGACACTTTGCAACATGTCGCGATATCGCGGCTTCTTTCCTTCTTCGGCTCCAATGGCATTTCTTGTCACATTTTTGCGACTTCTTTTCTTCCTTCGGCTTCTACGGCGCTTCTTGTCGCGATTTCGCGACATCACCATTTTGGTCGCGATTTCGTGACACCTTCCCTAGGGTGGAGGTTTGCCAACTTTCTATTCCTCTCTTCTTGGACCACCTCGGTCGATTTGGATTTATTGTAATCTCTCTTGTACAAGGTTCAGGGACCTTTCAAAACCCTTTCTACCAATAAAAAAAAAATATAAAATAAAGTATGAAGAACGCAAGCTTATACTGAGAGGGGGGTGAACAGTATAAGACCACTTTTTAACTTTTTCCTTTTACTTCAGAAAGCAATGCAATGAACCAATAGAAAAATAAAAGCAGTAATCAAACCAGTGTACAAGTCATCACACAATTGAGACACCAATATAATGTGGTTCACCCAAGGTGGGCTACTCCATAGAGAAAATATTTCACTAAATTTTCTCAATCAAATCCTTTGGGAATCCTTCCCAATTACAATGTTTATGGACTTCCTATCCAAAGGAGAATCCTTCCCCTAATCAAATATTTATGAGCCTCCTGCCCAAAGGAGATGTCTTATCCCCAAAAGAAGTATTTATGAGCCTCCTTCCCAAAGGATATGTCCTATCCCCCAAATCTTTGAAAATGATATTTCAGAAGATCATTGCCTTTCTTGTCGCTAGCAGGTGGAATTCCTTTCCATAGAAGATCTCCTATCCTCCTTGCTCTGGCTCTAGAGACTTTTGTCCTCACTGATCACCTCCAAAAATTTTCATCAAAACCTGTACTAAAAATAGTCAGTCAGTCTAGCACAAGTCCTCTCAAACTCTGTCATAAATTTGCACCAAACTCAGTCCTATGGTCTAGCACAAATTTGCTCTTAAATATTTGTCAAATCTATCTCAAGCTTAAGCCAAAATCTTGAACAAATCAATCACAACTACTCACAAGTATCCACCAAGACTTCATCAAATTTATCCACAAGTTATTCAACAAGAAACTGTCCAAATCAGTCCACAAGTTCTCCACAAGAACCTGTCCAAATCAGTCCACAAGTTCTCCACAAGAACCTATCCAAATAATTCCACAAGTTCTCCACAAGAACCTATCCAAATATATCCTAGCAAGCTCACCAAGAACTTGCCCAAATCAACTCAAGTAATTTTACCAAGAAACTTGCCCAATGTGAACACACAAAGACAATTGTTTGAGACCCAATGTGTTTCATCCAATCATATAAAATAAATCTCATAGAAGCATAAAGAGAATTGTTAGAGACTCAATATGTTCTATCCTTCAACTTTTAATCTCAACTCAAATCAATCTCATAGAAGCATAAAGAGAATTGTTAGAGACTCAATATGTTCTATCCTTCAAATTTCAATCTCAACTCAAATCAATCTCATAGGAGTAGTATACTTTTGTAAGATCTTGAACCACAACCCAAAAATTTCCAATAATGCAATATCAAGAAATAAACTCCTCCAACATATAGCCATAACTTACTATCAAACCCTAGCCAAGTTAGTTTTCAAGAACTCAAAGCAATCTCTCTCTAAGCATCAAAAAAAGGGGTTCAAAATATTTCCAACTTCTCTCAAATGGGAATGATCAAATTAACCACACAACCAATTTTATCAAGCAAAGTACAACTTGATAAAATCAAATCTCAAAGGAGCAAGCCCAACTCATGTATCAAGTAAAGCATAACTTGATCAACTCAATCTCAATGGAAGCAATCTCAAAACCAAACTCTCAACAACAAAACAACTCAATTAGGGTTTTAACAAATTATAGCAATGGCATAAGCTTCTCACTCAAAAACCCTAAAGCAAACTTCAAATGCTTCCACTCTCATAAACTAGAATTATGCAATAACTCATAAACTCATCTTGATCTCATAATGCATAATCAATACTTCCACTTTTAGAAAATAATATTTAATCCAAATAAGGAAACTTAATTTAATCCTTTTCACTCCAAACTTATTTTCAAAAAACTATCAATCAATAATAACCATGGAAGAATGTGCCCATACCTTTACTTTGATGAAGAAGGAGAACTCAATATATGTCACAACACTAACTCTCAATTTACTACAAATTAGAGTTAGCAACAATGGAATAATGCACAATGATAAGAGTCCTAATAACACCTTATCACTCCAACTCATCAATAATTAAAACTCACAAATATACATATAGACAATATTCCTTTAAACCTTATAACTCCTACTTAATATATCACAAAATAACTTGAACCTCAAAAATAATTACAAGAGAATATCCACTCAATAACTCCAAAGGCTTTCTAACCCCAATATGACATTAAGCACAATTATTCCTTAAACCCTTATAACTCCTAAAATACATTTACTTCTAAATGCATTTACCATATAAACATTAAGCATTAATAATAACAATGTCAAAGCAATATTTCTATTTAACCTTATACCTCCATCCAATTACTAACAATAAATGCCAAGTCAAATCAAATATTCCACATTATCAACAAAAAATTTACCTTGGCCAAAAATCAATTCTCCAACCTTAGGAGAAGTGTGGAGACACCAACATAAGCACCAAAGTGCTTCCTCCTCCAAACTCATGATCCAAAGAAACTGTTGTACCATGTGCACAATAATCCACGACCAAAAATGAAACACACCCGACGCAAATCAATCTCAACACCTTTGCCTAGCGAGTTCCTTCGCTCCACTATCCCCATCATTGGAGCACAAGTGCCCAATGAAACTCTCAAGCACCACTCATTGTTTTACCTTTCTTTTGCTTGTAGAGATTAAATACAAACATATTTGTCTTCCTCACAAGTGTATGAAATTGAAACTTAAACACAGAGCAATACGAAACTCAAAAATCATAGAGCAATACGGAATCAAAGGTCACAGAGCAATACAAATTCGAAGGTAATCACGTAAATCGGAGGTGCATTGAACCTTAGGAATTAATTCCCTTTAATAGCATTTTGCATCCCATGCAAGTTGATGTCAGTGTTGTAAGTCTTCAACATGAGTGCCGCTAAGGTTTTATAAACCCTTTCAATAATAATTATTAAATTAATAATTATTATTTTATTAATAATTAACTTAACTTAAAACCTTTTCAAAGGTTTGAGTTAATTTATTTATTAATAATAAAAATAGACTTTTAAGTTTTTCTCAAGGAGCAAAAACCTTTTCATTAATCCAAGATGGTTTTAATAAAAACCCTTAATGAGTCCATATGGTTTTAAGAAAAACCTTTAACCTTGTCACCATGGTTTTAATTAAAAACCCATAAACAAACATCATGGAACTTTCAAGATCTTTTTGTCACCAAAATCTTTTTGAAATCAGCACAAATTCCTTTTGACATCAACACAAACTCCTTTTGACATCAATGACAACTCACAAACATGAAGCTAGGCAACATACCTAAAATTGCCAACAAATTAAATCTGCGAGATGACTAAAAATATACTATAAATAGAAATTATGGAGATGTTTACAAAATTAGTTATGGAGGAAATGAACACTCCATGAATATAGCTACAACTCAATAATGGGCATTGAGCATATTACACCCCATCACAATACATCACACTGCTACATCATGCCACTCTGGTCTATATGACTACTTCCTACTACTCTATCTTGCTCTATGTCTATGGCCCTTTATATAGGAAATAGGTTCCTTGGCCAACACTCTACCTAGATGTGCAAGGGACAACTTACACATATACAACTTGCACTTTGACACTTGTGCATTTATTACATTGCATGTAGTAACTAGATAACTTCCCCCTAAAGTAATCTAATGTCCTAAGTATGTACCAAGAAAGGTACATTTACATAATCCAAATGATGTAATAGTCTATTTCTAACACCCCCTTGTATTACATTATTTGGATATTGAAGACTTTAGTCTTCAATGTGGATCTTCTTCTAGCTGATGATCTTTGACTTGTTCAGGCTCATCATCCTTGTCTTCTATCCAACCACTTTTATTGTTCTCTTTGCAAGTGTCTTCATTTGGTTCTGAATGCTGATGACTGAGTAGAGCATGGTGTACTTGTCCTCTCATCTTCTTGAGTTTGGTGTCCCTTGATGTCAGGTATTTTTGGTGAACAATTGTTCTCATGATTTTGCATGTCATGAGTGGATCTGAATAGGTTCTCCTCCTTTCTTTTGTACCTATGTAAGACCTATTTTTTTGCTCTTCATAAGTATCAACCTTGAGATCATTGTTAGTAGATCCATCTGAAATAAGTTCTTGAAGATAACAATTTATTCTCTGTAGTAATCTTCTCTCATAGCCCTTATAGTATCTGAATTTGAAATGATAGGAAAAAGATGAGTGATTTATTCCATCACAGTATTTGCAAGGATGGAAACTCCAACAAGTTGATTTTTCATGACCATATTGATTGCAATAGGTGCACAATAGAGATGATCTGATAGCTTTGAAGTCTATTTTAGGAACATCATGTTTGTCTATTTCCTTAATAAGATCTTCTAACCATATGTGCACAATTGAAGCTATTCCATATTTTCCTTTTTGAATAAAAACTTGTTGATCAACTTTTTTCTGTCTTGCATCCCCTTTGATGTTAGATTCATTAGATGAATCTTCCTGTATATGGATTTTAATTTTAGAGCTTATTTCATATTGTAATGGTTCTTCCTTTTCTTTACCTTTTTCATCATTGTAGTCCATCAGGTTTTTAATCCATGTTGGGATCTTTCTTAATCCACTTTTAAGAGTGTTGCTTAGCATGCTAGTAGACATTTGTATTACCTGTATTCTTTGGGATAGAGTAGACTACCTTATGGCTCCCTACTCAGTGTGTATAAAATCCCAATTAATATAAGCTTGATTTGATGAAACCTTTAATAATCCTTGTTTTGTAGACTACCTTATGTCTCCCAAGTAAAGTGAGTATATACTCCTAAGGATTTTTAGGTTATGAGGAAAGCTTATATTTTGTAACTTGATAATCTATGATGGATGCTTGATATTACCAAGTTTTGTAGAATGCCTTATGACTCCTAGTATGCTATGGATAAGATATAGTGCTTTTGTAGAATTATAGTTCAATATTGATTGATTTTGTAAGGTTTTGTAGAATACCAAAATCAATTCCTATTATCCCTTATTACTCCTATTGAACTAAGCACTATTCCCAAATTTTAAAGAGGTTATAATATTGGATCTTTTATCTCCTTTTGAAAGGATTGAGACAATAATATTATGAATATCCAACCTATGAGAAAACTCTCTTTATAAATAACCCTTTGGGAATTAGGTTAAGTGTATCTAATTTTCCAATTAAATGATTTGATGTAGTAGCCCTTATGACTCCCTAATCTTTGGATAAATTAGATCATAATTAATATTTGCAAATATTCAATTTTTATCCAAGTAGAAAACCTTATTACTCCTAGGTTTTATATTGCAAATATTTGATTCATTTGATAAAATATTCCCCTTGATGTATGGCTTTCAATGTAAATAAATTCCTCTGATTTAAACCTTATAACTCCAAGGAAATAAAGCACATATAAATGGAAATAATTTTACCTTTCTCCAAGCAATGTTCGATGCTGATTTCAGAGAAGCTTGGACTGTAGAATTTACATAGACGTCATGGATGCTATGGATGTATCCTCCAATGGAAGTGCTCTATGTTTAATGCGTTCTAAATCTAGCATCTTCTAGTCTCTTCCCTTGACTTCGATTGCCTTGAGCATTAAAGGCTCTAACACCTTCTTGACATGTTGCAACTCAATCTTTTCCACTCAAACAATGAGAGAGTAATTTCAATGATGAAGAATGTTGCTTGACTTTGGTCGTTGACGTCCTTAAATGGAGATGATTCATCTCTTATGTGCCAAGTGGCACGATCATTTCCTTTGAGAGCTTGAGGAGAGTTTGGTGCCAATGAATGTTTGTCTCCCTTCTTGTAATGTAAGAACGTTACATTCTTTAGAAAAATGCTTGGTCTTCCTCTTTGACAAGTGTACTCAATGCACCAAATGCACCAACCTATTCATGTAACTCCTCCTTGAAGATGAGCGCTCTCTTGAATTGAGTGTTAGGATTTCCCTTTAGTGAAAAGTGTCACTTTCTTCTATGCATGGATGTAGTCCCTATTGCTAGTTCGAATGGATCCTTTGAGACCTTTTTATCTTTACAAATCCCCTCCTTTGCTTTCGTTCATCTACATAGTCTTTCGCTGGGATATGGAGCAACAGTATGGAGGCCTTGAGCACCACTTTCAGTGAATGTATATGGAGTAAGTAGTACTCCAAATGGTGCTTCAACTTTCTTTTTTTTTATATTTTATTTTTTATCCTCCTTACGTAGACTCTCTTGCTCTTTAATAACATTGTTTCTTCCATGCTTTTGTACGTGTATCTTGTAGGTTCGAGTGCTATTGAATGTGAGGAGTATGAGTCCTTCGTATGGCTCTCAAGCTAGGCTTGGATGGATGCTAGCATAAAGATGCTTTCGGCTAGTTTTTTCGAGCAAGAGTAGTGCCTTTGAGGCACCTTTGAATCTGCCTTCTCTCCCTATATAACCATATTAGAAATAGTGCACTATCATGTAAAATAGTTTTAATACAAGATGACCTTGTTGCACTTTCTTTTGCACTCCTCTTTGTTGGTCTTAATTTCTGGTTTTTGAGGTAGAATATTGAGTGCAATATAGGGGTTTTGAGGTTGTCTCTGGATTAGACACCTTCCCCTGTTAGCTTGGATATTTTATAAATGAATCCAAGCTTGTAACCATATGATAGAAGCTATTTTTCTGCACTATTTTCTTGTGCTTTGAACTTGAGACTCACCAAGTCTCATTCGAGGCTTCTTTTGATGCTCTTATGGTGGTTACTTTCTTCTCCAATGCTTGGAGGATTGAGATCATTTTGTGGCTTCCTTAGGCCACTTCAAAGTTGCAGATCTCAATGCATTAATAGTGTCTTTAGACACTTTGAAAATTTCTATTTTTGTGCCCTTCTAATGAACACAAACAATAATCTTTGAGAGCAATATAATAGTGCAAAATGAATCTAATAATACTGCACTAACAATTTCACCTTATCACTCCAATCAACTCTAAAAAATAATGCACTTAAATAATTTACTACAACTAATCAAGAATAATCTGAAATGAATCTTCAAGAATTATTCTGAAATTTATTTATAAGCAAGGTAATAGGAGCTAGTCTTCATTTTCTTTCCAAAGTAGATGATAGGTAGTTGATAGATAGTTTAATATTCTGAAATCTAATCAACCCCTAAAGTGCAAATAAACCTTAAAGAATCCTTTATTTTTGCACATTTGAAGACTCTTAATTCAACTCTCCTTTTTGCAACTTTACTCCAATCAGGGTGCTTAAACAAATCTGATAAGTAATCCACTTAATGAATTTACTTGCACCAATAGTTGCTTACCTTTTTTTGAAAGCCCTTTTTGCCACTTCTGTAGAGGATGTAGATCTTGGTGTCTAAGATCACCAAGTTGTTGTCTTGAGTAAGATCCTACAACTCTCTGTAGGCTGCCTTGAACAACTTCATCTTCACCAAAATATGGTCTCCAACTCTCTTTCACGAGCCTAGGATTTTGGTGGCTTGTTCTCCTCTTGTAGTCTCCTCATTTTTATTGTAGATTAGAAGAGATATTTGATTCTGAAGTGGTGCCTTCTTGCTATGAGAGGCAATCTCCAAATCTCCTAGATTTGGTAGGCTTCTTCTGTCTAAATCTTCCTTCAAGATTCTTTTTGAAATTCTAACTTCAAACAAGATCTTCTTCTCAAGATTCTGAATGTCTTGAGGTCTTCTGATATTTGGCACTCCTTTCCAAATTCTTCTTCTTGGGCTTGTTATCGTATGGTGATAATTATCCCAAATCTTTCACTATCTCCAATAGTGAATTTCTCCAATGAGTTCTCCTTGGAACTCCTTTGATGATTTCTTTAGTAAGGCTCTCCAAGCCTTTTATTGGATGCTCATAGAGGCCTCTCCAAGGCCTTGCAACTTCTTCTAGTCTTCTTTGAGACCTTATCTTCAACCTTCTACTCCTGGAAGTTTTGGTGGTGAGATCTTCTCCTGGATCTCTGATTATGTTGCCTTTGTATTCGAGCAGGACTCTCCTAGTCCTTATTCATCAATGATATCTTCTCCTGATCTCTTTTGCTTCAGGTGTTGGATTGATTCTGAAGAAGATACTCTTCCTAACCTTTTTGTAGGAAGCTTTCCCAACTCACTGAATCTACATATTCCTACAACAAAGTATTAGTACTAAAATATGCTTCTAAATTAGATACTCTCTTCTGGAGTCTTCTTCAGGATCAAGGCTTCTGTGGCCTTTTCTTCAAGGCTTTTATGGCCTTTTATTCAGTACCAAGGCTTCTATGGCCTTTTCTTCAAGTTTCTTTTTGGCCTTTCCCTCTAGATCAAGGCTTATGTGGCCTTTTCTTCTAGATCAAGGCTTCTATGAAATTTTCTTCTAGATCAAGGCTTCTATGGCCTTTTCTTCTTGTGAAGTTTCCAATCTATCAATGGAGATCTCCTATCTCCAAACTTCACTGCAATTCTTCTCCAAAAGTCTCTTCTATAGTGTTCTTCTCTTGTAACAACTAATCTCTACACTATGAAGGTACTCCGACCTTCAGGCAACAAAGTTGAAATCTCCTAGATTTCTATTGTAGGAGGTGTCCCAATCATCTAAGTATTAATTCCCTGCAATAAAATAACCTTTAGGTTAGTTTCTCCAGATCTCTTAGATGGGCTTCACTAGTTGATTCATCAACCTAGTGGATCAAATTATGAGTCCTAGTCTTCACAAGTTTTCCCTTGAAACTCTGTGGAAATACTCTAGCCATATGCAATCTCAGTATTCCATAATCTGAGATTTCATTTAGTCCTTACTTGTGGCTCTCCTTAATTCTACCACCAAGACTCTTCTAAGAATTTTTGACAATGACTGTTCAATAGCGCGTTAGCTTCTCAAAAAACTCAAGGTCAATGATAATGGTGGTTTCCCTATTGACCTACCATGGCTATAATACCACTATTATATTTTGATGCAACATGTAATGGGAGATAGCAAACACAAGATGCAGAATAATATAAAATAAAGTAAATCTACAAGATGACTAAAAATATACTATAAATAGAAATTATGGAGATGTTTACAAAAGTAGTTGTGGAGGAAATGAACACTCCATGAATATAGCTATAACTCAAGAATGGGCATTGAGCATATTACACCCCATCACAATACATCACAATGCTACATCATGCCACTCTAGTCTATACTACTTCATACTACTCTATGCCTATGGCCCTTTATATAGGAAATAAGTTCCTTGGCCAACACTCTACCTAGATGTGCAAGGGACAACTTGCACATGTACAACTTGCACTTTTACACTTGTGCATTTATTACATTGCATGTAGTAACTAGATAATTTCTCCCTAAAGTAATCTAATGTCCTAAGTATGTACCAAGAAAGATACATTTACATAATCCAAATGATGTAATAGTCTATTTCTAACATTATTGAATACAATAGTCACACCCGCATCATTAATATTACTCATAGAAGTTATATTCCTTACCAAATTTGGAATATGCAACACACCAAGAAGGATTTTAATTCTTCCATATTTTACTCTCAAATTGACTCTTCTTCGACCTATTATTTTATATGTTTAATTGTATCCCAAGAATAATTCACCTTTATTTATCTTTTCATATTCAAATAACCCCTCCCTATGAGTAGTCATATTAAAGGAAGCACCTAAGTAAATCAACCATGAGATATAGGATTCACTTGAGCACACTGTAGTTAAGAATAAGTCCCTTGAATATTCATTTTTGGTCTTCATTTTATAGAATTTCCTTCATCATATGATTTATTATCAACCATTTTAGATATACAATATATTTTATAATTCCCTATTTTACCACACTTCCAACATTTTCTCTTTTCTAAAGCAACACATTTACCCCTATATCTTGATTTCCTTTGTCTTGATTTATTTTTGGTTCTTTCTTGAAAATGACCTATCATAATAAAGGCATACTTCTAATAATAATCCTCAAAATATTTTCATCTCATTTCCTTATATAATAATGTTCGTACTATATCCTCTACTTTCAATGGAGAAGTAGTATTAGTGATAGCCATGACTAGGTTATCCCACGAATTAGGTAATGAACAAAGTAAAGTAATACACTTTTTATCTTCATCCATTTTACTTAAAATAATATTAATTAACTTACCACAATGTTAAAAGCATTCAAATTTTTAGCCATAGAGTCACCATCATTCATCCAAAGAAATATAACTTCATTTGGAGAAAGAGTTTATTTACTATTGAGTTTTTCTAATACAAAGTTCCTAGCTTATACCATAAGGACTTTGACGTGGTATTTTTTGATACATTCAAAAATAGAACTCCTTTCCCTCCTATTATAATTTAGTCAATCCTCTAATTCAATGATCGCTATCAACCAATAGATCCTCCATCTTGAGTTTACATAACTCAAAATTATGTCCATTAAAATTTTCAATCTCTACCCATGTGCTTCCCATCACATTCCTTCACCTATATTCTTCTATGTATGACTCCCACTCAAGAATTAATTTATCATAGTGTTGAAACGCTTAATCCTCGAAAAAATCTCAAAAACCTAGCTTTGATACCAAATGAAGAGAAAAATGCTTCGATAAACTAAATATAGAAAAATAAGAAATATAGAATCAAAATGAAAAATGAAGAAGATAATAGATAAATGCGTAACATAGTATTTCACCTAGGAAATCCTTATGAGAAAAATCCCAGGATAATAATATCTTATTATTGTATAAATTTAACTGTATCCAGTATAATAATGTTCATCTCTCATCTCTCTTTAAACCCTGACGCAAGTGTAATTAAATAACAATAGCACAAGAACAAATTTTATAATACCATGTGCAAAAAAATATGGGTTCAAATATTTAACACTAAAAAACTCATATGGATCTAAAAATATCTTAAGAAACCCTAAAAATTTCATCAAGGTTTGATACCCCCAAACCCCGATGAGGATACATGGAGAGTTTCCAATACCTTTTATAGTTAACCCCACCAAATAACATGGAAAATATTCAACATATTTCCAAAATGGATTCTATCCTTAGTAGTTGGTCACTCTAGGATGAATTCACCTATATTATTATTAATATTCTTCAAAACATCCTTATTGATGAGTTTATAAGGAAATCCAAAAATCCTAATCCATACCGAAAGCCTTTAATAGATTTTGTGTCCACAAAAAAAATCTCACTCCAAGGTCTAAATATAATGCATATTTACCCCAAAATCGTAGGCCTCCATTATTTTATCCCTTATTTCTAAATTTGAGAAAATAATGAGGAAAAATACTTTTGCAAAAAATTAATACGGTAATTTAAATTGAATCCTCACTTCCACATGATCCAATTTTGAATATTAGAAAAACCTGTCCAGTATCAATGAAACTTACATATTAACCCTGTGGTTTTAAAAACCATTATATCATGATTAATCATCTCATCCTTTATAATCACTTCTCACATAAAATCTACTACCTAGACTTGGATTATCATACATTTGCTCTTCCTCTTATTGCTATATAGGGCATATAAAATTCCAACTTGGACATTCATACTTTAAGTAAGGACTTTCACAAATGAATTTATTTCCATGTTACCTAGATTTTCTTCAAACAAATCCCTTTAATTCTCCTAAGATCTAAAACAAGAATTTGTACTTGTTTATTGATCACACTTTGCTTTTTACTTTCTACTTCCCTACTCATACTTCCTGCTAATTCCTAAATCATCCTTGCACTCGATATTGGCTGCATTCACTCCCGACTTACAATCACATTCATTTTTGGCTACACTCACTCCTATCTCATGCCCATACTCACTTCTAGCCACACTCACTTTTAAATACACTTTTTTTTTATACAATCACCTTCGTCTACACTCATTTTGGTTACACTCACTCCCAGCTACACTCACTTCTGTCTTGTTGTTGCACTAACTTTTATATACACTCACTCTCAACTTGTGCTTGTACTCACTTTTGACTTCACTCAAAACTGGCTCATGCTCACACTTTCTTTAGACTACACTCACTCAAATTCTTAATTGTATTATTGTCTTTGATTCATTATATTTAAATATATTTTTAGTGTGTTTTCACTAAATTTTAGTAATACTTAATTGTATCAAGATTATGAATTTCAATTATGTGTCTCAACACAATTGAATATTAATATGTTTGCAGAAATATTATTTTTAATATTGTGAACTAATATGACATATGAGTAATTTTTTGAAGTCCTTAACTTAACATTATGCTTATGAGATTGTATCTTTTTTTCCTCAAAAAGATCTATAATTTTTATTTTTGAGTTTGAAAAAAATTGCAATGCTATGGGTATGAAGTACCCTAAAACATTTTGAGCTAAGAGGAGTATTGGCCTCCCTAATGTAATATGTTATAGTCAATTTACAATTTAGAAACAAGATCCTAATAATAGGACCAACATTAGAAACCAGGAATAACTTCATGATCAATTATAGTTCTCAGATGACTCTTACCTGAGTACTAATACTCAAGACTCAAGTTTCAATTTTAAAGACAAATGCTATTCTAAAGCATCTCTTTCTAAAAATATAGGCAAGGGTCCCTTTAAAAACCTTTTTTTTGGCTAATAACAAACCTTTGATACGATCTTTAATAAGAGTACTATGAGGAAAATTTAAGTCCTCTAACCACTTCTTCCCTTTGACAAGTGCCTTTTGGAAGGTTTAAACGATATTTTGAAAGACCGTCTACATCTACATTTATTTCCCTATAGATGTGCTTGTATGAAACTTGTATTATAGAAGGTTCTAATACTTTCACTTGCTCATATAAATGACTAAGGAGTAAGTTTTGCATCCCAAAAAAATATACAAACCAACTTATCATTGCTTTTGAATCTTCATAAACCTATAAAGTTGTAATTCCTTTCTCCATTGTTATTATTATCAATAGGATCAATGCTTTCCATTATTCCATATTATTTTTTCCTTCACCTAAACCTACCTTGAAAGTGGTCTTAAAATTTTCGTTTAAGTACAATGCTCCCATGCCCCATACCTACCTAGGATACCCTAGAAATATCCATCAAAGAAGGCCCATGGCTTCATAGGATCCACTACTAGTGTTCCTATTATTGAGGAATATTTATTATTTGGTACATGCTAATGTATCCTCATGGTACCTTCATGGAAAATGTAAATATGTAATAGATTAGGGTTGAGTCTATATTTTATATGAGTGATTTATATTTTTCCTTTTATATAAGTATCAATGTGTAGGAAATGCACAAGCAGGGTTATGCATAGCAACTATTTATAGCCAATTGGCTAAAATTAAGATTTTTGAAATTTAGAATTGGCTAATATTTGGGACCCTTGACCAAGACCCATTAGCCAAAAAATTTTGGGTGCAATTTTTTTGTGGGGGTTGATTCGTCCCAATTTTATAATAATTTGACCATTTTAAGTTTAAATTTCCAACATTACTCCTAATAATAGTTAACCTTCTACATGCATTTCGATACTATTCACCTAGATTTTGAAACTAATTTGCCAAATTTTTATAAATACATTTTGGGCTTGAACCCTTATGCATAACCCTATGCACAAGTGTCATGTAAGTTAGAGTGAAAGAGTGTTTTGAGAGAATGTGCACAAATGTCATGTATGTAAGTGTGCAAATATGTAATATGAGGATGTGCACAATTATCTTGTATTAGGAGTGCATGTAGGATAGTAAGAGTCATGTAGAAGTGTGCAAGTTTCATAGAGTCAAGTATACATGTAATAAGAGAATTAAGAGTCTAGTATACAAGTGGCAAGATGATAAGCCAAAGGTCATGAGAGTTTTCATATGGAGAGCAATAGTCAAGTACATGAAGAGTCATCTTCTATGTCTATATTATGGAGATAAATATCCATACAATGTAATGAATACAACACAAGAAAAAGAAGAAACAATTGATAATAAAGCTTGTATATAGATTTTGAGCAATTAATATTGTATGTTTTCTCCATGATTGTAAATGAATGAATTTGACCATTTACATTCATATTTAACATTATAAGTGAATGTTATTTTATTATTATGTTGGCATTGGTATACGTATTAGATTTCTCATATATATAATTCTACTCTTAATTATTGATATTTTGACTTTTAATATTTTAGCTTATTTATTAAGGGACCTATGATATTTTGAGATAGTAAGACCTAGAAGCAAATAGTGGTATTAGAGAAACCACTTAACACTATCTATATTTGATAGAGTTATTTAATTAGCCATAATTATGTTTGAGTCTATCCACTTTGATAGTAGTGGAGACTTGGACTCTATTTTTGAATGTCTTATCATGTAGATATTGAGAGGATAAGGATAATCGTCCTGATTTGGATGCTAGCGTCTTTCCACTTGTTTGAAGGAAAACTAGTGAAGCCTAGGACTTAGCTAATATAGATTGAAGTCCAAATCATAATAAAGTTGGAAGTTCAAGGACATTCAAAGTCATCGTAATGATATTCTATATTCTCTAAATAAGTAGAGGATAATCATATTTTGTTCTAAGGTGTCACCTAAGACATTGGAGATAGCTTCTAAAGATAAAGAATCATCATAAATTCTAGAGACTGAGAAGCACCTATGCTTCTTGAAAACAAAGATACCAATTAATAAGATAGAGAAGAAGTTAAACTTCTAGAGAGAAGAAGCAATACAAATATTCTATAGAAGAAATAAGAAGTAGATCACAAATAATTAGAGAAGAAGGAATCATTCTAAGATAATGAAATATTGAGGAACTAGGTTGACTGAAAATATCTTTATATCAATTAAATCTTGATTGTGGAACAATTTTTAAAGTAGGTTCTTCAAGGAGGATATTAATTACAATAGTGAAGGAATTAATCCATTATATAGAGTCTAATATAGAGGCTATGAAGATAAAAATATAAGAGCATAGCACTATATCTCCTTGAGAGTTATCATACAATGAATCTCTGTTAAGGCTCTAGTACTAGCATTCAAGGAAGCACAAAATATTTAGAAAGCTAAAAAAGCACTTAGATAGGATGGTTTAGAAGAAAGATAATAGGGTTCTTAGAAGGAATATGCTTGGCCTTTACCACCAAAGGAGATATGTTTAACCATTATCATTCGAAGAGAGATATATAATAGTATTCAAGCTAGATACCAGGAAGGCATCCAAAGGGTAGAACATGAATGTAGAGGGTCTACATTCACCATGTATTGGAAATTCTAAATATTTCCAAATGATAGATGAATGTTAGCAAGCATCGCTATTGAAATACTACAATAAAATATTTGTCAACTAGACTAGGTAACGTTTTAAAATCACATTCTATTCTTGGTGTATCATTAAGTTTTGGAGGGAGCTAAAATTTAAATTGAATTTGAGAAAGCATTATATGGAGTAATTCTAAAATATTTATACACCTTTAATTAAGTTTTTTTTTTAAACCATTTTAAAATTTCAATTTATATTTTTAGTTATGGAGTGATACAAATTACTACTTGGATTTAATTTAATTTTAAAGGTTTGAAAATAATTAAATATTTTGAACTGTTGAATATTGGAAGGTTTAAGTGTTTGATGAATTAGAGACTGAAGGAGTTATAAGGATTTGAGAGTTTTAATGTTTTTGAATATTTTAAATTTTGAATAATTTTTTGGTTGAAGTTGTTTGAATTTATATAAATTTTTTGAAGATTTGAAAAGATTGAAAATTTTGCAAATTTAATGTATTAGGGATTTAAATGGATTTCTACATCAAAGGTTTAGAAAATTTAAAATTTGAAGATTTCTTAAGTTTTTTTTTTTAACTTGGGAGATATAAGGTTTACTACTTCAAAGGAATTGAATGTAAAACTATGGAAGAAAATATGGAGTACATAATTAGAGAGGAAAGATTAGAAGTTATAAAATGAAGCATTTGTAACTTGATTGAAAAATCTAAGGGCAATCTAGATATGAAAATACAATTCATATATAGCGAAGCTATGAATGAAAGCTTTGAAACATTCAAATATTATTTACATTCAAAGCTTGTTGAAGCAATTGATAATTCAGATAATGATATTATAATACCTATTGATATAGGTAGTATCCACTACACCAAAAAAGGCTTTTAAGGGTGGCTATAATATGATGGTTTTTTATGGTGGTAAAAAACCATCCTAATAGACCCTAAGAGGGCAATTTGAAACCACCCTCACCCAAAAAATATTTTAATGACACCTAAAAGATGATCATTTTTTACGGTGGTAAAAACTACCATGATAGACCTAAGAGGGCGGTTTTAAACCACCCTCACCAAAAAATGGTTTTAATTTCACCTAAAATATGTGGTTTTTTACAATCATAAAAAATGCCCAAATAAACCCTAAGAGTGCAGTTTAAAACCACCCTTTAAATTCACCCTTTAAAATATATCTTTATATAAATGATTCACAAGAAATTTAGAGATAGAGTAGGATTTTTGAAATTCAACTTCTCTTCTACAAATATTGCACAAGCCATAAAATGTTACCCACACCTAGGGAGACTCAAAACCCTACAAACAACTTTTTGGTTAAAGAAAAGTGTATGAAATGGAGTCTTGTATGCTCAAAAATTCAATGGGATTTTATTTTTTTGTTATCATATATTTAATCTTCACTTGATGATCCTCTACAACAACAACAAAAAAATCACATAACATATCGAGGTAAATTATTTTTGGGGCTGTTGAAGGGATGGGATCCATATCTATAATCACAAGGAGGAGTGGGAGTGGGAAGGGCATGGGAATGGGTGGATTCAATTCCTTTGGACTTTTGGTGTTGGCAATGTTGGTGTTTGTCATGTGCCAATCTAACCTATGTTGTTGGCTAGTGAGAGCCATCGGGATGGGGAAAGCATTCGAGGCTTGGATGGTCACATAATTCCACAAAGTTCTCTTGAGTCTTACAACCAACTAAGGGTTTATCTAGATTTCTACAAAATTGTCCTACTTGTCCTATGTTCTATCCTTGAGGTGAGTGAAAACCTCTTTGCTTTTTCTTTTTAATTTTCCCACTATTTTGGGTTTTTTGTTAATTATTATGAAATTAAATCTTTGGGCAACATGTGAGGAGGTATGGCTGATTTATGTACCCATTTTAGCCATAGGCCTAGTGTTTAATTGTCTAAATTCCCTTTTGTTTATTTTGAAGCAGGTTTTTGTTGTACATAAGTTTTATTCTTCAAATCCAAATTATGTAAACTTATCCCAAATTTAATTTACTTGTATTACTATAATCATATGTTTATGGTGATATTTGTTTTTTTGGAGGTTTTTTCTTTTTAATTTTCCCACTATTTTGGGTTCTGTGTTAATTATTATGAAAATAAAATCTTTGGGCAACTTGTGAGGAGGTATGGCTGATTTATGTACCCATTTTAGCCATAGGCCTAGTGTTTAATTGTCTAAATTCTCTTTTGTTTATTTTGAAGTAGGTGTTTGTTGTACATAAATTTTATTCTTCAAATCCAAATTATGTAAACTTATCCCAAATTTAATTTACTTGTATTACTATAATCATATGTTTATGGTGATATTTGTTTTTTTGGAGGTTTTTTATCCGATATCATGGTTCAATGTTTACTTAATGAAAATTCTTAAATATCTTATTTTTAACTAGAAGAAAATTCTTATGTTAAGTCCCATAATGAGCATATCCAAATCAAATGTTACAACAAGGCATATTTTCAGGTTTAGAAGATAATGTAAGCCAAATGTGCAATATATTCTAGAAGTATAACTATAATTCTCATCCTTAAGCATTATGTGAAATAGATTTAGATTCATTGTTACATTAAACCTCTTCACAACCAAAATGACATCTTCATTTTATGGGGATAGTTGCACTACTTGATATGTAGATTGACCTTTAAAGGGTGTAAGCATAGAATACTAGGCTAGTTAATGGTAGATCAGATCTTAGGTATAGGAAAATAGTTGGAATAAAAGTGGCCTAACTATGGACCAAAATGGAAATATATATGCAGACATAATCAACTACACTTGTAAAAAGAGGGAAACATTTTGCCATGTTAGCTACATGTATGCTATTTTTCTTTCTTTTTTCCTCCTCATTTTTACAACTTTCTTTTCCTAAATTTGAACAATTGAAATACTTTTTTGTAGAGCTCTAAAATTGTAGAGCCTTATTGGATTGGTTCCACCTGAGCTTGCCAATCTCACTTACCTGGAAATAATGTGTGTAATAGATATTGGTTGATTTACTACTATTTTGGATTTGTTAATAAACTCCATACAAACTAACAATACTTCTTCTTCCAATAGAGATCTAACTGGTAACTATCTCAATGGCTCAATACCACCAGAATTGGGATCTTTGACGCATTTAACAAATTTGTAAGTTTTTATTCCTATCATATACTCCTAAAGAATGTCTTTGCTACATTTTTTCTTGGGGTTTCCTAGTGGCAGAGCTTATAGGTTCTTGAATAAAAATTTGGAAAATTGCATGATTGATCAGTTAGTCAAGTAAAAAAATGGAGTGCTACAAGGTTTTGTATTTTTTTTAATTTCTAAATTAAACTCATATATAGGCATGATAATCAAATATAAACATATATTAAATTTTATAAATTAATTTTCCAATTTGAACTCTTTTGTAGTGACCTATATGATTATAATGTTGGTAGGCAGTGGTATTATTTTTTAGGTTGTTTGAAATTTCTTGTTGTTAGTGATAAATATATTTTTGAGAAATAACTTCCCTCAACTTAGTTTACCATTAGCATTTCACTTTGTTGCTTGTATAAATTTAAAGCTTTCATTTTGTGCTTGAATAAGTACATGATTGAAATTCTCAAGTGAAGTCTTTGTTGGCTATCAGTGGAACTTTATAGATGTTACATAATTGACTATCTAAGGCACTCATTAGCATGTCTTAGTATTTGTGCTTTGTAAATCCCCTCGAGAGTATATTTGTTGATCTCTATATTTTTCATGTTTGGGGTGTGAATAGAAAACACTGTAGGAATCAATATTTTATATCTAAACTATCAGTGAAGTGTGTAGTACCTTGTCCCACATGATGTGATCAAAACCTTTGATTCAGTAGCTATAAGGAAGACTATATGGGTATATATTTTGATTAGTCTGAGAGCTATTCATTGGAAGCTTATCAAGTGATTACGACCAGGTTTTTGCATAGTGGCAAATTTTGTAATTTAGGGCAATATTCAGACTTTCAAAATGTTAATTTTGTGAATTTTAGGACCATAGAGGTTGGCCCATTCACCCAAAAATTTTGGAATCCAATTTTTTAAGGGTAAATTCACCCCGTTGTCATAAGGTTTCTCGCCTAATTTTTACCCTAAATTTATTAAAAATAAAAAATATCCCACCCAATTCACCCCTTGTACCCCATTATATATAGCTAACCATAACAACTCTCATACAATTATAATATTAATTTTTTGGATAGCGAGCAATACAAAGCAGATGACTAAAAAAACATGAATCCACGATTGACAGAAGGCGACTGGCGGAAGGCAACTAACATAAGGTAACTAGCATAAGGTGACTGTTATAATGTGACTAGCATAATGTGACTAGCATAAGGCGAGTAGCAGATGGTGAGTGGTAGAAGGCAAGTGGTAGATGGTGAGTGACAGATGATGAGTGGTAGATGGCGAGTGGTAGAAGGTGAGAGGCATAAGTCAAGTGGTATAAGGTGAGTGCCAGATGGCAAGTGGTATAAGGTGAGTGGCAAAAGGTGAGTGGTATATGATGAGTGGCACAAGGCAAGTGGCACATGGCGAGTGGCACATGGAGAGTGGCACATGGTGAGTGGCACAATGCGAGTGGCAGATGGCAAGTGGTAGATGGTGACTAACAATCATTTCATAATTTTAGGTATTAAAATATATCTAAACATAAGCATATTTATACTCGTTGAATAGCTCTTTTTAAGCTCAATCTAATGGTGGTATTTTTATGAATTTTGAAGGTGATTTAGTAGGTCAAAAGTGGTCCCAATGATGGTGGTGAGGAGTTAATATCATTTTGAGGTCGATTTTAACATACTAAATCATCTCAAAACTTCATAAAAGTACTACCATTAGATTGGGCTTGAAAAGATATTTCCAACGAGTACAAATATGCCTATTTGTGGATATATTTTGATGCCTAAAACTATGAAATTATTGTCAATCATCATCTTCCAGTCACCTTCTGCCAGTCACCATGTGGTGAGTGGTAAAAGGTGATTGGCATAAGGCGAGAGGTATAAGGCAACTAGAAGATGGTGAGTGACACAAGGCAAGTGGTACAAGGCAAGTGGTACATGGTGAGTGGAACAAGGTGAGTGGCACACGGTGAGTGGCACATGGCGAGTGGTATAAGGTGAGTGGCACAAGGTGAGTGGCAAATGGCAATTGGCAAATGGTGACTGATAATCATTTCATAGTTTTAGGCATCAAAATATATCCAAACATAGGCATATTTGTACTTTTTGGAAAGCTCTTTTCAAGCCCAATCTAATGGTGGTATTTTTATGAAGTTTGAAGATGATTTAATAGGTCAAAAGTGGTCCCAAATATGGTGGTGAGGAGGTAATATCATTTTGAGATAGATTTTGACCTACTAAATCATCTCAAAACTTCATAAAAGTACTACCATTAGATTGGGCTTGAAAAAAGCTTTCCAACGAGTACAAATATGCCTATGTTTGGATATATTTTTATGCCTAAAACTATGAAATGATTTTCAATCACCATTTGCTAGTTGCCTTCTACCAATCACCATGTGGCGAGTGGAAGAAGGCAACTGGCATAAGGTGAGTGGCATAAGGTGATTGGCCGATGACAAGTGGCACAAGGCAAGTGAACAAGGCAAGTGACACAAGGTGAGTGGCACATGGCGAGTGGCACAATGCGAGTGGCACATGGCGAGTGGCACATGGTGAGTGGTATAAGGCGAGTGGCACAAAGCAAGTGGTAGATGGTGAGTGGCAGATGGTGATTGATAATCATTTCATAGTTTTAGGCATCAAAATATATCCAAACATAGGTATATTTGTACTTGTTGGAAAGCTCTTTTCAATCCTGATCTAATGGTGGTATTTTTATGAAGTTTGAAGATGATTTAATAGGTCAAAAGTGGTCCCAAAAATATTTATAATTTATGTACATTTATTTTTTAAATTCGCCATATTTTGATAAATGTTCTGTAAAATTTTGAAAAATTTGCTCCACAGTTTATACATGATTCACCCCAAATTTATAAATATTTTTCCAGTAATACCCCTTATGCATAACTCTGATTACCACATTAAATAAATATGAAATATTAGTCTAAAACTATTTAATTTGCATGAAGTGTGTTGGCCATAATAGAAGCTCTCTCTCTCTCTCTATCCCTCTCCAACACCCTAATGTGAGAATTGTAACCTTGATATCCACATCCTAAATTTAGAAGGTAGCACTGGAGCAACAAGAGCGTGACATTTTTTCTTAATGTCTTGCAACTATGGCTATAAGACTTGTCTCTCCTATATTAAGGGTAGTATAGACCTAGCTAAATTTTATCTCTAGAGTTGCGGACATGCTAAAGGAAGTTCCAATGAAGAGGAATTTTAAGCACATTAGTTTACAATTATACTTTATTCCCTTTGTGGTGGAGATTAATTCCTTAGACTTCTTACGTTGCATTCTTGTTAGCTATGTTGCTCTTTGGACATGAGTGACATAGTGACTCTATTTTTCTAATGATAAGCTAGTTAACAACATTTTCTACTTGACAATTACATTGTATTTATATTCTATTATCACTTCAAACAAGATCATGGTAAGATAGACACAAACACTGACTACTTATTATTTGCTTTCATGATGAAATTTCAAGAAACTAAAATATACTTTTGCTATTAAATTCTCAATTGAATCCATACTTTAAATTTAAATCGTGTGCATTACCATGCTTAGAATACTTCTTGTGATGCTAGGATATGGTTTTTTGATCAAGGCTCATTGTGTGTTGACCAAGCCAATGAATGTATGGTCAAGGATGCTTCCTATTGGAAATTTAGAGAAAAATAATACCTCCTTTTGCATAAATAGTTGAATATTGCTTGGTGTGTTTTGGACCTTTCTTTATTTTTAGTTTGTTTCTTTCATACATATTATATTGACAAAATGCACAGCTTGTTTATTTCTTTCATAAATAGTTGAATATTGTTTGGTGTGTTTTGGACTTGTCATTATTATTTTTTTTATAGCTAGCAAATTTTATATATAGTGGGTTATTGAAGGATCTCAAAACCTTATTTACAATAGAAGCCACAGCTTAGATTTGGACCAACAAAAAAACAAAATAGACCGGGGTGTACCCATAGATCAAAACCTTGGACCTTGCAACCTAGCCCCAGGCCACCAACCTGAACAAAATTAACCCATCCTGCTATGAAAAAAAACAAAATCAGGGGTACCAAGGTCCCTAGGACCAAACCTGTAGAATACGCTTGCTGATTCAAACCGAAACCAGAAACTAGAAAAAAACCTCCACCCATAGCAGCTTGGGGGCCCTAGGCCTGAGTAGACCAAGAACCATCCCCATACACCCAGATTCATGAGGTGAACTCCCAGGGAAACTCTGGGTGGGGGCCCCACACTAGGGAACTAATTCCCATCACCATTAGGGTCATCCCCCAGCCTGCACTAGAGCTCCTTGAATGCATTGATAGCTATTGTAGTCGCATTGGAATTCAAGGTGAGCGAGTTGATCATTATGTCGAGGAGGATACTAGTCAGGAAGATCCAAAACTTTTTCTTCGAATATGAGTTGATCTCCATGGTTTTAAAGGAATCAATTTTGGGCCTCTTGAGTATGGTCAAGGACCTGCTTCTGCCAGGGGTCGCTCCTCTGGTAGAGCTTGCATCGGGGGTCAAAACATCGCTAGGGACCTAAGATGATGCCTTACATTTTTGGGTAGGCCTATGCTCTCTAGGGGGAGGGGAATCTTTAAGGTCACTAGGAATGTTCACTTTGGACTTAGAAGTAGCAGAGGAGGTGACAGTCTCAATGGAGAGGGCAAAGGCCAGGGGAATACTCTGGAGTGAGGGCTGATGGACCAGAGCATGGTGATAGAGGATGGCCATAAGTCCTTGGTGGGAAGTGCGGGTGTAGTTTTTCTAGGCCCTGCCAATTGCAAGGCCCAGAGAGTAAAGCAGAAAATGGGGAGTGCTCAGCAATATGGCACCGTGAAGGTGGTTAACGAAGATCATATGGAAATTGAATAACTTTTGGTCTAGGTCATCGCAAGTAATAAATTGCATCATGGGGACCAGGGCTTCGTTGAATTGTTTGGGGAGGTCAGTTATCAATAGAGTAATCCTATCCCAATTCTATTTCGGAAAGCAAGATAGCTCCTTTAAATTATGTTTGTCTCGATAAATGAACTTCCCCTTTTCCTCATGATGTAGATGAGTGACTTTGAACAGGAACTCTCTAGTGACTATGAAATGTAGCCCTTTCACCTGGACCTTGTCATCATCCCAAGTGTCCAGGAAACCCTAGGTGATATCCTCATCAGGACTAGCAAATTTTCTTAAAAAAGGGGTATACTCCTTGGCATCATTAAAGCCCATAGTAGACTCGAACAGGGAGAGGGTATTGGGCTTGACATAAATAGCCTTGGGAGTTGACATGGTGGGTTCACAGATACCCCAGGGAAAAAAGTGCCAGATGGAAGTGGGGTCGACAGGGGAAGATGCTCGTCAGGAAAATACAGGAGGGATGGGACAATGTAAGGTGAAGGTGACAAGCCTTAGAGGGATATAAAGGCAAGGGGAGGAAGCCAAAGAGGTAGCAAAGGATCGCATGCCTTGGGAGTTAGCATATAGGGTGGGGAAAGACACGAGCAGAGAATGACAGGGGTAGCAATGCTGATGGTAGGTTTGGTAGTGAGGGGGAAGGGGCCTAGGGATGGAATCCACATGGCATGCCATCTGAGTTGACATAGACAGTTGGTATTGTGTGGGTGGTAGCCACACTCAAGATGCTAGGTCAAGGTAATCCTAGGATGTAAAGTCAACAGCAAGGCACTTGACTTGAGGTGGCACGGGCCCACACATTGTGCTGACTACGAACCCAATGAGAATGTTGAAAAAATGAGAGGTTTATAAGCTACCTTTGACATGGATGTTGGGGAGGAAGATACCTAGGACTACACACAGCCTATTGGTCACCCTAAAATTACCGTGATCATGGATTCTATTGTGAATTACCATTATGAAGAGAAACATAATAAGGTCAATGCCCCACATGCGATTGCCCTTGAAATGGAGCCAGGTCATCCAGGCACAACGCCAGGGGAGTCTAGGTGTTTGGAATGGCATTGATATTGAGGATGTCTTGGGATGTTGCTTGCTCCATCCCAGCTTGAAAATCCTTGGTCCAAATGTTGAGCCCTTCTGAAGAAGTTATGATATTGGCTAGAAAATTAGCCACCATGTTTCCTTCTTTGTAGATTTGGTGGATGGAATGTTGGGGGAGCCCTAGAAGGATGGCCCAAACCTCTTGGATAATATTGTAGATGCACCATGAGTTGTCCCTATTACCGAGGGTGGCATTGATGATGTTAAGGGAGTCACCCTTGATGATCACTTTACTAGGGTCCTTCTGGAGGGCGAGGACCCCACGGAGTAACACTACTGATTTCATGAAGTTGTTGGTTTGCATGCCGAGGGCATTAGTTTAATCCAAGATCAATGTCCTGGAGTGGTCCTGGATGGCCCCGCTAGCTCTTGAGGGGTCAATTTTTCCCTTGGAGGCACCGTAAAAATTGAGTTTGACCCACCTGGGAGGAGGGGCAACCCACCTGGTCACAACTCTAGGGGAGGTAACATGGGGGGCAAGGGGGGCCTAAAATCCAAGGTTAGTGAGGGTAGAAGCCTCACTCACCTTCCATGGAGGGCCACTCAGGGGGAGGGAGTGAAAATTCTCAAGGACAAAGGCCATCACCTTGGCCGCTACCGACTCGAGGTTGCAGGTCGGGGAAGAGAAGGCTTGGTCATTACACTTAAGACATATTTGCCAAAGTAGATGGGGAAGGTAGAACACCCAGAGGGAGCGGAGGGTGGGGTGGATGAAGGGATTTGGCCATTAGGAAAATAGGTTGATGATGGAGCTGGGGGGAACCCACTTTATGGAAAATAGGGTGAGGAGGTGGCCCACGACCTCAACGATAAAGGGGCAAGTGAGAAAGAGATGATTGGTTGATTCCTAGGTAACATAGCAAAGGAATCATCTATTTAGGATTTGGAAGCCCCTCCTAGATAGATTCTTAATAGTAAAGATCTTATTCTAGATGGTTGTCCACACAAAGTAGCTAATCTTGGGGATCAGGTTTTTGGTCCACACCTACTTGACCATGAAAAGAGCCTCCATTAGGTCACTTTAGAGTGCATAAGTATATTTTACTGAGAAGTAGACACTACTAGTGCCATGCCAGACACATCTATACTCCCCCCTACCATAAGAGATGATGGTAGTATCAAGGAGTCATTGGAGCCTGGTAACATGAAGCGGGTGGTGGGGGTTCAAGATGGGCCTCCAGGTGCCTTTCCCCTGGTCCTTGACCAAGTATTCCAACACATTAGGGTCTTTGGAGGCTGCCAGGCCCAGTTTAAGGACTCTAAGGTCACTATCAGCACTCAAGGCCTCATCTTGGATTCACTTGTCCTCCTAGAAGTCGATCTTGGCCCCATCACTAAGGATCTATTGGGTCCCTTTCCTAATAATTTCCTTTGTGAGGGTCATGGATTTCCAAAAGGTTGATCCATCTCTGGGCTGGAAGATGTGAAGGAAAGGGTGCTAATGGATATATTTTCTATGTACAATACTGACCCATTCATCCAGGGCATTCATGAACACCTTCCATGCTTGCTTGGCTAGTAGGGCTTTGTTCATAAGGGGAACCCGCCTGATTTTGATCCCTCCCTCCTATTTAGGCTTGCAGACAAGGGGCCAGGAGACCAGGGGAATCCTCTTCTTGTCTTCACTGCCAGACCACAAAAACCATTTTTGGATTTGTTCAATGTGGGCTGCAATTAAGGCCAGGATTTTGAAGATAGACATGAAGTACACTACAATTATTTGAAGAAATGTGGACGTAAGGGTGGCCATGTCTGCCTGGGAGAGGAGGTGGCCCTTCCAAGAGGCCAATTTTTGTTGGACCTACTCAATAAGCTTGCTCCATAGGGCCTTGGAAGAAACCCCCTTTGAACACAGGTAGATCGAGGTAGGTGGAGGGTAGGGTGTCAGGGATGCAGCCCAGGATCTGCCTAATCTAGGCTTTCCTGGCTGGGGGGTGTGAAAGAAATAGATTTTGATTTTATAGAGATTGATCTTTTACCCAGTTGTCTCTTCGTACAGGACCAGGATTTGCTTGATGACCTTGGATTTAGGGACCGACATGGAGGTGGCAATAATGGTGTCATCCATGAATTGTTGGTGAGACACTAGGGGCAACTTAGGCACAAGCCTGATTCCAAATATGAGACCATAGGAAGCAGTGCTTGAAATGGTGCGGCCCAGGGCCTCAGCCAAGATTATGAAAAGAATTGGGGATAGGGGGTGACCTTGATGAAGGCCTCTAGAACTAGAGAAGAACCCAACTAGGGATCCATTGATAAAGATAGATAACCAAGGGTAAGACATGTATTTATTGACGAGGTTGACCCAGGATAGGTGGAACCCAAACTTGAGAAGTATGCTAGAGAGGAACTATTGGTTGACTTTGTCGAAGGCTTTATTCATGTCAAGTTTGAGCAAGAAGGATGACTTATTAGAAAGGAGAGAAAAATGAAGAACCTCATGTATGATGATGACCCCATCTATGATAAGCCTTCCTTTGATAGAGCTTCCTTAGCCAGGGGCAATGATCAGGGGAAGGATGTGTTTGAGGCTAGCTTCCAAGGACTTGGTCAGTATTTTATAGAGGATGTTGCATAGGCTGATGGGGCAAAAGTCAGCTAGTGATTTGTTCGCTTGGGACTTGGGAATCATGGCAATGAAGGTAGAATTAATGCCTTTAGGGATGGAAATAGCGAACTAGAGGTATCGAATGGCCGCACACACTTCTTGGCCAATGATGTCCTAGAAGGATTGGAAAAACTATGGGGGAAACCCCTCCGGGCCTAGGGTGGAATATGTTTTCATGGAAAACATAGGTACACTTATTTATTCATCCTAGAGGGGTCAAAGAAGCATCTCATTTGAATGGGCCAGGACCAAGGATGGAATGTGCTCCAACAGGGTCTTTACCACCAAGGGAGACGATTTAGGCTCATTGCCAAGGATCTCTTGAAAGAAACCCATAGCTTCATCTCTGATATCCTCCTCATATTTGGTTACCCTACTATCACTGTAAATAAGCTCAAGGATTATATTTGAGCTCCTATTTTTGATGGTCGAGGTGTGAAAAAACTTAGTATTGGCATCACCATCGACTAGCCATAGGGCCCTTAACTTCTATCTCCAAAAGTTTTCCTCCCTGGCTAATACATTGTGATACTCGGCTAGGACTGAGTGCTCCTTCTCTCATGCTCCTGGGCCCTAACACCCTTCCTAAAATCTAAGATCAAAATCTTCTAGTTGTTTCTTGAGGGTTTATTTGCTCTTGAAGATGTTTCCAAACACCTTCTTATTCCAGATCTTGAGCTTATTTTTGAGGAGTCTTAATTTTTGATATATTTGCTCAAGAGGGCATCTTGGGACTGGGAAATCCCACTAGTAGGCCACATAGGCCCAAAAATCCAAGTGGTGAAGCCACATGGACTCGAAGCAAAAGGGGCACTTGTGGGAGAGACACTTACCAGCTTTAAGGAGGAGGGGGTTGTGATCAGATCCAACTTTAGGAAGGGCCAGCAGGGTTGCATCAGGGAACAAGGGGATGGCTTCCCTAGATAGGAAAAATCTATCCAGTATGAGCTGAATGAGTTGGGTTCTTGTTCTTCTGTTAGTCCAGGTGTACTTTTCTACTTTTAGGTGGAAATCCATGAGCTTGTTGGAGTCAATGAAGGCCCGAAAATCCTCCATAATTCTAGTTGCCATCACTAGACCCCCACTCTTGTTAGAGGGAAAGAGAGGACTATTGAAGTCATCCATAAGAATATAGGGAAGATGGGAAAATGCCTCCCTCATGATGTTGATTTTATTCCACAATGCCGCTCTTCCATTCAGGTTGTTGGGGACATAAACATTGGAAAAAATACAGGACTACCCTAACTTTAAACAGTGGATCAGGATGTTGGTGACTCTAAGGGATGATGAAATTAGTCTCCCCTAAAATAAGCATGGATCCAAAATACATAGTAGCCCTCCAGCTATGCCTGAGGTCAGGGTGGACAAAATATCACTGTTACTCTAGATAGCTTTGGCGACCCTCGAGGAGGACACTTCGTCAAGTTTGGTCTCCTAGAGGAGGAGAATAGTCGGCTTGTGGTCCTTGTAAAGCTGAGCAAGGATCCTTTTCTTGGGGGTGCCATTGATCCCACTCACATTATAGGTGATGAGCTTCATTTTTAACCCTTGGGGAGTCTCTTGCTTCCCTTCCCAGCCTGGGTGAGGGGTTTGGATCTCTAGAAATTAGCTTTCAAAAAACTCATGGAATCATCAAGGAGGGTCGCCCGGGAGCTACTAGAAATATCATCCTTCATGAGCTTGTTACACTGGTCGCCAAGGGTGGGATGACCTCTATTATTTTTTCTTCCAAATTCGATGGTAAAATTCTTGCTATAGGTCTTTTGGGGGCTAAACTCTTTATGATTGAACTAGGAACTTTCGGGATCGGCCTCCGTAGACCTCTCGAAACTACACTCTAAGGAAGAGTAGGAAGAGGGGAACAAAGTAAGGGGGGAAGGGGATCGATCGGGTGGTACCAGGGGTGGGGGGGTAAGGGGCACCCCATCCACCAGGGGCGAGGGATAAGGGTGGGGGTTGGGGAGGCATGACAACTCACAAGTCAAGGAAGGGGCTTCCTCGAATCGGGATAGAACAGGGTCGACCTGCGAGACTGTCTGGAAGGAAGGGGGAATAGGGGTTGTGGAAACCTCATAGGATATTTATTCTACACACATTATAGGTTCTGAAATATTTATAAGAGGAAGTTTAGGGTTATGACATACTTGGGGCTGAGCACCCGAGCGATTAGGATCCACATGGTTTTCCTCAATAGTAGAATATTCTATCTCTTTTTTGTGCCATTTTGGGGTGTTGCGATCACCGCATGGGGACCCATGAGAGGGGGTCCTACCGGGTCAATTGGGGGGGTTATCAGGGTGAGACACACCAAATTTCTTGGAAGAGGGGCATTGGTGGGGAAGGTGTCCCTGTGTGCTACACATGTGGCTGAAGGTAGGTTTATTATCATAGATCAGGGTTTGGATCTAGAAGAAGGATCTTGAAGAAATAGTAACCATGAAAGGGAGTTTGGATTTGAGTTTGCATTGACGTAGAAACTGGCATGGACCATGTGGGACCCTATCTTGGTAGCAGGATCAAAGGCAACAAATTCACCAACTGCTTGCACAATGAGCCTTAGGACGTCCTCCTGCCATAAATGAAAGGAAAGTTCAAGGAGATGAACCTAAATCAGGGTGATATTAATGCTTTGGTTTCTAGGATTAAATTCAGCTCCATAGGACCTAAGGAAGAGGCTTTTGCATGCTAGAAACCAGGGCTCACCGGAGAGAATCCTGTTGGAGTCGTCACTGTTGTTGAGCTTTATGAGAAATAAACCTTTGGTTAGGGCCACGAGATGCATGTGCCCTAAAATTTCCCACTTGGAGGTTGCCCAGCATTGGATGGTTTCCATGTTTGGGTGCCCCCTATGAATTTCCCAACCAAGGAAAAGGAGGACCCTAACACAAAGGTCAAGTAGACATCATCATGGATGGAGATGTGCGTCCCTTTGAGAGAAAGCCCCAAGCCCAAATCCTAGGGCTGGATGCTAGCCCCAGATAAGATCTACTAGAAAGAGGGTTTGGGTCCCCTTGGGACAGTACCCTAATATTTGTTGGGGAGTTTTTTCCCAAGGCCTACACTTGCAGCAACTCTTCCAAGGGGACTGACACCTAGAATCCCATCACCACCCTGATCACCTACCTGCCCTAGCTCCACGTCTGGCCTAGATCCCATAGCAGAACCTGCAGGTCTAGACTCAAATATTGCACCCGCTATTGATCCTATTCCTGCTCTTGCACTTGCGTCCACTCCTACTCCTACTCATACCATGATTTTTTCTAAGTTAATTTATGATGTTAAAATCACTTGTCATTATTTTTAGTTTATTTCTTTCATACATATTATATTGACAAAATGCACAACTTGTATTGTCTATATTATTTCACAAATATGAAAAGGGTTCATTGTTTAATACTTTTCTACATGACTTTGGAGCACATATGCTTTACAAAATTTTGTAGTAAATATTTGTTACAATTATACTGTAGGTTTTTTAAGGTGGTGACTCTAATGTTGAGTACCCTAGAGACATGGGAATTTCTACCATAAATCAGAAAGCATCCAAGGATTCATATCCTCAATCTCAGTAGCACATAGAGGAACAAGAAGAGGACAAATATGTGGAAGGAGAAAATGATAATAATCACAGTGGATCACTTAATGGGAGTCGAATACCATGGGTAAGCACTACATCATCTCCACAAAATCCTATAGTTGGTGTGTCTAGTTTTGGTCTTTGTCATGGATCTGGCATAAGTTATATAAAAACTATAAATAAATTGAATGGTTATTTATTCACTCTAAAGTGTAAATTTCTTCAGAACTTGAACTCTACAAGCATTCTTTCACTTCTATTTAGAGAGGTGGTTTTGGTGATATTTTGTGTAACTAGTCTTTTTAATGTGAATTGCATTGATGCTTGCACTTGTTACAACTATGGTATTATATTTAACTACCTTTATGTAGGTGAATAGAAAGAATCATTTTCCATTATTGAGTGACTCTTCAGGAGAAGATGAGTAATATTTTTTCTCATAAGAGTCTTCAGTATTAGACTTCTTAGTTATACTGATGCATGCAGTGTTTATCTAAGTTCTCATATTTTGTCATGGTGGAGCTTTTCAAATGCCTTTTTACACTTCTTGTATCATCAATTGTGGACTAGAAAATTTCTAATCTATTTTCAAGCTTGGAACAAAACACATATTTCACTAAATTATGTCTTATTTTGTAATAAAAATAGCTTTTCAAGTGTTCTAGTCTCTTGTGAGTACTTTGTTTATATTTTTTAGAGTTTTAGTTGGAAAAAATTGCCTGTGTTTTTTTTAGAGTATAGAAGACAAAATCATAGAGATATCCATCTACCTTGTATTAAACAATATATTTTTTGACTTCTATAGAGGTCTACTTGCATGTTAAACTCAATATTCCATGATTGTAATGAAGACTACTATAACAACCCAATTCTAACCAACACAAGAGAGATTTGTTTTTCTGAAAAACACAACCAAGATTCACCCAAGACATTCTAGATAGATTCAATAGAAACATTCAAACACATTCTGATTTATAAATTGTACAACATCCCTTGGGTGTACATGAGTGGCCAAACTCCTACATCAATTTTAGGGATTAACCTTGTAAATTGCCCATATAGATTAAAGGACACCTTATATATCGTCTCCCCATTTACTTACATTTATTTGAAGGAAATTTTGATCACAACATTAGGATTAATCCTATATCATATTTTTTAGAAGGGATTCCATTTAACCTACTAGTCTCCTTTGATTTCCAGTTGTAGCTAGGTATGAATATTCTTATAGTTTTACCCACTACACTGTGTGTAAAACTATCATACTCAATTAAACTATCTCCCTGATATTTTAATTTAGGTGACTATAACGTACGTTTCATCACTCTCTTGGATGCCCAACAATCAATCAGGGTTTCTAGTGACTGACACACCAAATGACATCCCTCATAGGTTTCACATAGTTAATCAAAATTTTATTTCTATCATTCTATGTCATCTATCACATGGATAGCTTAACATTTATCAGGGTTCCATCACACAATCTAGTTACAAAGGGATTCAGGCTTATCCTGCCTTTAGGTCCCAATTCAGAGGTCCATTATTGAAGTATCCGTTGTAACTCTAAGGTATAGAAAATATGGTCTTCTATGGTCCAACTCATCTAGGAGGATCCTAAACCCCAAATCATACAAGATACTGGATACACTCTCTCTTTTGTCACTCCTTACTATATTTTAAAACTATTACAAAAAAAATATAAATATTTTATATTCCATAATAAGCATATCTTAATGAAAGTGATGCTTAAATAACAATGCATTACATTTATTAGATACCATTTTATAATCACTTAAGAACCATGATATAACATGCATATAAGGAATCTAAAACAAGATCTAAAAATGATATACACATAACTCACCATTTATCTAGGGAAACCCTTGCAGAAAAAACCCAACCTTGAAATACCTATCTTATTGCATTAGACTAGCAATCAATTACATAAAGTAATCTCTTATTTGTTTTTCAAAATTTCAAAGCCACAACATAAGAGTTTCATAATTCTTATGCCTCCATAATATATGAATATTTATAGTTCCTTTTTACAAAATAGTGATGGAACCCCATAATTCCCTCCATATTCATTCTTTTATCTAAAGATACTCAACTACTTTTTAAGTATTTTTTTCTCAAATAGACTAACAATGGAATCCCCATAAGTTCCAATCACTCTATTGGGCTCCATTCCCAATCCCTCATTCTTATCTCATAATACAATGGATTTTCTTAATTCATATAGGAGTACATATAACTTAAATCCTACCTACTCTATGAGCTAAAACATTAAATCCAACTAGACAGTTCATATTCCATAATGAATTAACATTTCCATAGAGTCATTAATTTCATCCCTAATCCTTTTCAAAAAATATCATAATTTCAGTAAAGAAATAATCATCCTTTATTAATCTAAAGAAACTAAAGAAGGATTTCCATCAAATTTAAAATAATTTCATTATAATCCAAACTTAAAATATGAACATAAACAAACATAAAGGAATCCCATGATTCCTTTTCATCCAACAAATATTAAGCATGATCCAAAGACTATTTCAATTTAATCTAAAATATATCAACCACAATATAACTCCTTTCAAAATGAATCAATCATCAACTAAATATTATTTTCTCTTAATAGATTAACCTCAATCTAAAGAACAATTTTTTTTTCTACTAAAATGAATTAACTTTAATCTAAATATTATTTCTTTCTAATCTATAATAGATTAATCACAATATAAATAATAATTTATTTCAATTATAATGAATAAATTTGAATAAAGTAAAAGTAACAATTCATTTTCAGCTATATTTCTTCTCTATAAAATACTTTAACTTAGGATATATGATATGTCAAATAAAAATCCCCTTTTGTAACACATACCTATCATTTCATGAATAAACTTCAAAAACTTGTAAGATATAACCATAATCAATTCAATACTTCAAATTATTTCTCTAACAATGTGCAAGCTTTATCAAATAAAAATTTGAAAGAACCCTTTTACCATATGATCCTTATTTTCATTGTAACTTTCATTTGTCACCAACCATTTAACCAATCCAATAGAAAAAGGTTACACCTTATAAACGAAGGACCCCTACTCAATCAAACATAAGTTTATTTTTATCCATTCAAAGCATTATTAATACAACTTTCAATATTTTAATTTTCATCTTAAAACTATCAATAATCCTTATTTTTCATCCAAAAGAAATAATATTATTTTATTCACGGAGTTATCTATCCAAGGCTAGAGTAATCCTTGTCATATCTATAATAAATCATTAACCTCCTTAAATTATTCCAACTAACTAAAGGATTAATGTTTATTCAACCTAGGTCATACATGATAATTAGGACATTTCAACCTATCTCAAGATAAAGTGAAAGCTTCACACTTTTACGTACACTATTTCCTGCATTTCAGAGCCAAGGCAAAAAATTTATTTTAAAACTAGGAGTGAATCAAAGGTCACCATCCTTAATACATCTCAACACAAAAAGTAAAAGACTAATAGGTAAAACATTAAAATTTAAGGATGCCCTTGTATCCCAATGATAAAACTGAAAGTGTTGTTATATCTAGCCCGATATTAGCATTCTATGCATTGTGCCCAAAGCTAGATTTCATCGAAAACCAAGGCAAAAATAGGGAAATATTTATACGAAGATTCACTTATCAAACCAAAGGAAAATTCGGTCAAACTAGGTCTAAGTTAAGGTGCTTGGCATGTAGCAACCAAAGTTTAAATAAAATACTATCTTCAAAGTAAAATTAGGGCTAATTTTTGAATTAATCAAAGCTATACTTTGGTTTGAAAGGTATGCACAATAAATAGAAGCTGTCATCCCTCCATTTCAAAGCAATAGAGTTGTCTTTTTTTTCCACACAATGCTCAAGTGGTACAGGCATAAAACAACACATTTATCAGGTTAACATTTTCCTACAAAGTTATTCTAAAAGGAGAAAAGCTCCACACACATTAGGTTAAATGAAACCAACATGCTTAAGCTCATAAATCATTCAAGCAATGTGATTCAAGCACATGAAAAAGTATTTTAACTCTTTTACTCACTATGTGTCTTCTATGTTGCAAGTATGAAATTTAATATATTGTTTTAAAGTAAAACAACATCATTGATACCCTTCAAAGAGTGAAAGTAACTATTCTAATCCCAACACAGAAGACACATAGTACCTTTTCACAATACATAAAAGTTCAAAATGCACACAAGAGGCCAAGTTCCCTCGTTATTTTGATTCTCGAAAATGTCTCCACAACCTCTTTATTCGTTTTGATCTCAGATAGAGTCAAATCCTTTTTTTTTTTTTAAGCCAAAATATAATCTTCCCATTATTCCCTTAAGGGTCTAAAAAATATCGAAAGAGAGTTCACTCAAAGAACAAACTTACAACTACCCATAAAACCACTTTGTTAGGATTTTTTAGTTTAAAATATTTGCAAGGTCTTTTAGTAAATGTCATTATTTCTATTTATTCTAAGGTTGAATGCATTAGTTTCATTTCGTTTTTATTAATAAGTTTTTCTATTACAATACATTAGATATTTCTTTCATAGTTCAACATAAAGCATGTTAGTATTGCAAATATGATACCAGATAAAATGCAAATTCAAAAATGGTATATCAAAATGCAAAGGCATGAGCTAAGGCTAAATACAGATATATCACAGTGTTAGATCATTTTGATTATTGTACCCATCAATTTTTTGCTCATTTGCAAAGACATTCGTTCTTGCAAACATATAGATCCATTAGTAGCACTATTCATCATCAATCCATCACAAAACCATATAATCTATCATTTAAAATAATATATAAATTCATAAATCTATTAGAAGAAAAATTTCACCAAAGGAGGGTCATGACATACTACCCCCGTTGGAATAAACATAAACCTATGTGTTTAATCAGTATCCTACAATTAAAACAAAATTACATTTCATTATTCAAATAAGTATGGAAAATGTCTTTGCATATCAACCACTTTCTCCCAAGTGGAATTCTCTTTAGAATATCGATCCCATTGGTTCTTACACTGATCTAGAGTTTGGTTCCTCATTATTTTGGAATGAAACTTCAAAATCTTCATAGGTTGTACATCAATTTCTATAGGTTCGGCTATCTGCAAACTAGAAATATTCCATACATGGTCATGATTAGCAACATATCTCTTAAGAATGGATACATGAAAAGTATCATGGATCTTGGATAGGTTGGGTGGCAAGGCGATATGATAGGCTACAAGAATTATCTTCTCAATGACCTCAAAGGGACCAACATATTTAGGATCCAACTTGATAGATTTGATGGCACTCTTAATGGGATTTACTCTCAAGAATACTATGTCCCACATAGAGAATTATCTAGTTGATCTCTTTCTATTAACATAACTCTTTTTATAATCAAAGGCTTCCTTAAGATTTTACCTAATCATATTTAGTTGTTCCTCCATATCTCAAATTGCATTCGATCCAATGATAATTCGATCCTCTAGTTTATCCCATGATAGAGGTATTCTACATATTTTTCCATACAATGATTCAAATGGAGGTATTCCCAAAGAAGCATGATGACTATTATTCTAGGTAAACTCAACCAGGCACAAAAATTCTTCCTACTTAGACTTGTGGTTCATACATTATATACAAAGCATATCTTCAAGAACCTGGTTGACTATTTTATTTTTACCATTGGTCTCTATATGGTATGCATAATTGTTGTTATGATTCATGCCTATGGTATTATGCAGAGCTTGCAAAAATATAGAAGTGAATTTGGAATATCTATCTAATATAATTACTTTAGGAAATCCATGTAAAGTGAATATTTCTTTGGAAATTTTGTTAGCCACCACAATTACATCATCTTTTGTACTCCATTGTATGAATTGCACAACTATGGTCAACTTATCCACCACAACAAGGATTACATCATGTTGAAACTTATTCTTTGGTAGTCCCGCAATGAAATCCATAGATATCAACTACCACTTACATATAGGTATATTGTGTGGATAAAGATATCCTACCAGATATCTATGTCTAGCTTTTACCTTTTAGTATTCTATGCATCTAGTGACAAAATCATTGATGTCTTCAATTCATAACCAATATAAATTCTTCTTCATATTTTTCCTCATCTTGGATCCTCTGGGATGAGTAGAGTAAGGATATATACGTGCCTCTTGCATGATAAAACTCTTAAATTTACCAATTTTTGGTATGATAACCCTATCTTTAAAGCATAAGAGTCCATTCTTAATCCTAAAATATCTACTATTTTCAAGTTTTATTGTCAACTTAGATTTAATATTATTATAAAATTGATCTTGGGTTTATTTCTCTCTTACCTACTCCAACAAGTCTACATGATTGCAGGTTATTGCAGTTATATGCCTTCACCTGCTTAAGGCATCTACAACTTTGATTTCCTTACCTTTGATATATTCAATAACAAATTTGTATTCATATAGAAATTTAATCCACCATCTCTATCTAGAATTAAGCATATTTTGAGTGAAGATAAACTTCAAAATTTTATGATCGGTCCTAATAAAAAGGTTTTCCTAGTAGGTAGTTTCACCACATATTGAGAGTATATACTATTTTTGTAAGTTCCAAGTCATGTGTAGCATAATTTACTTCACGTTTCTTGATTTTTATTGACTCATATGCCACAAATGATTCATCTTGGGCTAGTACCCCACCTAACCCTTCTAGTGATTCATCAATACAAATTGATTCCCTTATGGATTTGGAATTTTTAGAATAAGTGTTGTAGTGAGTTTTTATTTAACTCAAATTATACCTCTCACTTATCCACCCATTAAAATTCCTTCCCCTTCATTTATAAATTGGTTATTGGATAGGTGATCTATAATAACCTGTGATACCCATAAACATTCATATTTTATACATGTTCGTGGGCTGTGGCCAGCTAAAAATGGCCTCTATCTTGCTAGGATCTACTGCAAATCCCTCTAAAAATATGATGTATCTGCGATATTGCACCTCAGGGACACAGAAATCACATTTTGAGAAGTTACCACAAAGCTGATTTTCCCTTAATAGCTCAATCACTATCCTCAAATACATGTCATGCTCTTCCTTAATATTGGAATATATCATAATATCATCTAAAAATATCAATACAAATTGATCTAACTACCTCCTAAATACATTGTTCATTAGTTTCATGAAAGTTGTAGGTGCATTAGTCAGCCCAAGCAGTAGCACTATGAATTCCTAGAATTAGTTCGATAGTGAAACCAAATTCTTATTTTTGCATAAATACAGGAAGATCTTTGGGGTATTCCTATATTCTTGTGGAACTTGGTGTTTTCCAATCACCTATTCCTTTTTATCCATCTCATCCTCGTTAAACTTAACCACAAAAATCATTCCTTCTCTTCTCATGATATTTTTCAATTGAAGCTAAAAATAGTTGAGGTCAAAAAGATCCTTGCTCATTGATAATTCATCATATCTATTAATATTTATCGATGTAATAAATATATATATATATATCATGGAAATTTATCATAGCCTTATGGTATTTCAATGAGTCCATCCCTAAAATAATATCAAAGGTATGGAGGGGAGTTACATACAAGTACCATTCGCTAGAGTTGTTGGGTAGGGTGATTTGAATGTTAAGAAAACATTGATCAAAGGAGTAGGTTTGTCTAGATCCATACTCTACCTCCCACCCTTCTACCAAGAATTTAGATATTTTTAGTATATCCCTGACTATACTAGATGATATAAAGCTATCGGTTTCTCCACTATCTATCAAAATTTTAAAATCTCTATTAAAAACCGTACCTTTCAAGAAGAAAGGAGTACCCTATCCATCTAGATTATGACTACCTATGACTACATAAATCATGTGGTTAGGCTCTTCTGGTCATTTTTTGGGTCCTTCTCTATGTGGAAATTTTTTGGTATAATGAGGCCCTTCATAGGTATAACATTTTATCTTGGAAAAATGGTTTCTTGCCTTGCCCTTCTCATGAACCCCATTTCTAGAATATCCTTGCTTGATAATTATTTCCTATATCAACTGATGCTAATCTATTTTATTTCTTAGTGACCTTACCATGGACTCTAACTATGTTATTTTCCTATGTAGTTGTTGGCGTAGGGGTACCTCATAGTTCATGCTCTCATAAAGGTTTTTGTTGGAATCCTCTACTATATCAAAAGATAAAGAATATCCTTGTCTTCCTCTTCTAGCTCCTGGTGCCATAAGTCCTTACCATACAAGTGGCTTAAGTTAGATACAATCCCAAAAATTTGACGTGTACCTCTAACTACTTAGTTATATATTTCATACAATCTAAAATCTAGTATTCTAAGTCATTTAAGGGTGATCGGGTCATACATACTTCACATAAGGTGTCTCAGTAAGAGTACTATTAGCTTATAAATGGATGTTAGGTTTACCCCATGTAAACTACCATCCCCATGAGAAGATTCTATTCTTCCTAAGATTTACCTCAAATCTGGTCAGAGCTAGGTTTTCTTTGTGGATATTCTAATACTAAACCTAGAGGTCCTTTTAGGGAAGATTAAAGTCCTATGACCATGCTATGATACCAATTGTAACAACCCAATTCCAACCAACTTTGGAGAGTTTTATGTTTTTGAACAACACAATCAAGGTTCACCCAAGATATTCCAGATAGATTCAACATAAATCTTCAACCACATTATGAGTTCTATATGTTGTAGCATCCCTCGTGTGGATAGGAGTGGCTAAACTCCTGCATCAATTTTAGGTATTAACCTTGTACACTACCCATATAGCTTAAAGGATACCTTATATATGGTCTCCCCATTTTCTTACTTTTCTTTGAAGGATATTTTTACCACAATATCAGGATTCACCCTATCTCATCTTTTTAATATGGGATGCCATTTCCCCTACTAGTCTCATTCGATTTGCACTAGTAGCTATGCATTAAGCTTTTTATAGTTTTACACACTACAGCATGTGTAAAACTATCATCCTAAATTAAACTATCTTCCTAATAGTTTAATTGAGGCAACTATCACACGTGTGTCACCACTCACCTGGATGCTCAATAGTCAATCATATTTATAGTGATTGACACACCAAATGACATCCCTCATAGGTTTCCCATAATCAGTAAAAATCTTATGTCTATCATTTTTATGTAATATCTCACATGGATACCTCACTGTTCATTGGAGTTCCATCACACAAATCTAGTTACAAAGGAATCTAGGCTTATCTTACCTTTAGGTCCCACTTTAGAGATCCATTATCAAAGTGTCCATTGTAACTCTAAGGGATTTCTACCCACAATTACCTTAGTCCTAGTACTAAACCTTTAGGTTCTATCAAAGATGATCTTCTATGGTCCAACTTGTCTAGGAGGATCCTAAACCCCAAAGCATACGAGATACTAGATACACTCTCTCTCTCTCTTCTCTCTCCTTACTACATTTTTCAACTCTTACACAATAAAGATAAATATTCTATATTCCATAATAAAAATACCATAATGAAAGTGATGCTTAAAGAACAATGCATTACATTTTTTAGATACCATTTTATAATAACTTAAGAACCATGATATAACATGCATATAAGGAATCTAAAATAATATCTAAAAATGATATTCACATAACTCACCATTTATCTTTGGAAACCCTTACAAGAAAAACCCACCCTTGAAATATCCATATTATTGCATTAGACTAGAAATAAATTACATAAAACAATATCTTATTCCTTTTCCAACATTTCAAAGCCATGGTATAAGAGTTCCATAATTCTTATGCCCCCATAATACATGAATATTTGTAGTTCCTTTTTACAAAATAGTGAGGGAACCCCATAATTCTCTCCATATTCATTCTTCTATCTACATATACTTAAGAACCCCTTCTTAAGTATTTTTATCAAATAGAGTAACAATGGAACCCCCATAAGTTCCAATCAATCTATTGGGCTCCATACCCAATCCCTCATTCATATTTCATAATACAATGGATTTTATTAATTCATCTATGAGTATATACAATTTAAATCCTACTTACTCTATGAGCTAAAATATTAAATCCAACTAGATTATTCATCTTCCAATAATGAATTAACCTTTCCATAGAGTCATTAATTTCATCCCCAACTTATTCCAAAGAATATCATAATTTCACTAAAGAAAGAATAATCCTTTAATAATCTAAAGTTATAAAAACTATAGAAGGATTCCCATAAACTTTAAAACAATAACTTCATTTTAATCCAAACTTAAAATATGAACATAAACAAACATAAAGGAATTCCATGATTCCTTTCCATCCAACAAATATTAAGCATGATCCAAAGACTATTTCAATTTAAATGATTATAGATCAACCAAAATATAAATCCTTTCAAAATGAAACAATCATCACCTAGAGATTATTTCCTCTTAATGGATTAACCTTAATCTAAAGAACATTATATTTTCTACTAAAATTAATTAAATTTTGCTTAAATATTATTTATTTCTAATCTATAATAGATTAATCACAATATAAAGAATAATTTATTTTCAACTAAAATGAATTAACTTTAATAAAATATAAGTAACAATTCATTTTCAAATATATTCCTTATCTATGAAATACTTAAACTTAGGGTATACAATATATAAAAAAAAAAACCTTTTTGTTTGATATACTTATCAATTCATGGATAAATTTCAAAAACTTGTAAGATAACCATAATCAATTCAATACTTCAAATTATTTCTCTAACAATGAACAAGCTTTATCAAATAAAAATTTGAAAGAACCCTTTTACCATATTGTCCTTCTTTTCATTGTAACTTTCATTTATCACCAACCATTTGACCAATCCAATAGATAATTGTTACACCTTATAAATGAAGGATCACTATGCAATTAAACATATGTTTCTTTTTATCCATTCAAAGTGTTATAAATACAACTTTCAATATTTTAATTTTATTCTTAAAACTATAAATAATCCTGATCTTTAAACCAAAATAAATAACATTATTTTAATCATAGAATTATATATCCAAGACTAGAGTAATCCTTATGTAATTATTATAACCAATCAATAACCCCCTTAAGTTATTATAACTAAATGAAGTATTAAATTTTATTCAACCTACGTCATACATAATAATCAAAAAATTTCAACCTATCTTAGGATAAATTAAAAGCTTCACAAACACTATTGTATACATTTCAGAGTCGGGCCAAAAATATTAATTTAAAACTAATAGTGACTCAAATGGCACCAACCTCAATATGTCTCAAAACAAGTAAAATACAATTGAACTAAATGTTGAAATTCAAGGAAACCCTTGTATCCCAAAAACATAATCGAAATTGTTATTATATCTAGATTGATCAAGGCATCCTATGCATAGTGCCTGTAGATAGATTTCTCTAAAAATGAAGGAAAAAACACACAAAGTTTTAAGAAAATATTCTCTTATCACACCAAAGGAAAATTCAGCCAAACTAGGTTCGAGTCAAGGTGTTTTTTCATGACCCACCCTTTGGCAGACTTATATTTTTATGGATTTATTTTGTTATATGGCTTATGATGAAATGATGGACTATTTTGGTATTCAATATTCATTACTATTGGAAATGTGAGATGTAAATCTTATTATGGAAGTAGGATAATTTCATGATTGGTTTATGAGAACCTACATTTTATATATGAATATGATGCCACTAATGGTAGTTCATTTTTGGAGGAACAAGTTCCTTCATGGTGGAAAAAATAACTAACCATCGAGATAAGGGAAAACTTTGGGAAAAGATATCATGGGTTATTGTTGAATTATTTAAGGATGCAACATTTATGAATGCCCCTTTTCATGGAGATGCATGTCATATTTTTCTTCATCATGCTTTTTCCTTAAAGATTTATGTTTTTCTTTATGTATTTTGAAATAACACTTAAGGGATTCATCTTGTTGTTAAATTTTAATGAACATAAAGGAAAGGGGAAGGCTCAAGAGTGAAGGAGAGTAGAGTACGGAGAGCCAAGGAACATCATAACGTAGCAACTTTAGAGGACTTTGAAATATTACCAGGTTGTTTTTTATCCTTTGATTGTTTTGAATGTTGTTGGATACGTTGGCTTGTGTGTTGATTTTTAGTTAATATAGATTGATTGGATATGTCATATCAAAACCTTAGCCATCATTTTGAAAAGAACTATGTTTAGTGTGTAACTTTGAGCTTGGTTTGTTGTTGTATTAAATAGCAAAGATAGAATAGGAAGTAGAGATCGAAGAAATTAAAGAACCTTGTACATATGTTTAATAAATAGATTAATTAAACATTTCTAGATGCTCTACGTTTTCCAAGTTGTATAATGCAATTATTTGTTAAAATTGAAGAGAGAAAATAGTAGAATAACACTATATGTGTGGGATGAGGTATTGAGTATTCTATCCTAGTGGCTCATGTAAGCTATTGGTTGCACTCATCTCATTATTGAGAAGTAGTAGACTCAAGGCTGAGATACATTTTCTATAGAAACATGACCAAACTTGCATATGAATGTTGCTTCTAGTTTGTGATTGTTGAAGATAGATGTTTTATGGATATACTTTTAAGGTAAATAAAGGATAGATGCTTAACTAGCTGGAATATCTCATTCTGTGTAAGAATTCAGATTTTGTTTTATGATATTGTTGTTAAGTATGTGTTGCCTATGGTTGGGAAAAAGTCTTCATGTATTGAAAAGAAGGTTAGAAATAAATGTTTGATTTGTGTTTATAATGCAATATCACTTCTTTTGTAGAATATTGGAAACGTGTGACTATGAGCATTTATAGAATGATAGAAAACCTTGTTGTTTTAAAGGAAAATGTTTGTTGATTGGAGTCAAAGAACTGATTTATAATTATAATGCATTATCTCTTATTCTGAAATGAAGTAGAATATATGATTGTGAATACTTGTAAAATAGATAGTAAATCTTGTGTTCCAAAGGAAATATCTGTAATGATTTTGTTTGCATATTAAGTATGAAAATATTACATTCATGGAATTCGTGTTTGGGGATGGATACCTGAGATGTGGTAGTTGAAATTATACTACCAATAAAAGACTTGCTTATCCTAAATTATGGGAGCCATCTCTGATCTTCAATAGAAGGTAACATGTCTAAGTGGTTAGTGAGGATACAATGGAAGGAATGACATCAACGACTGACTATAGCTATGGCAGAGCTACCCAAATTAGGTACATGTTATTGCAGCCCAAGGAAGAAGGAGAATAGTCAAATTTTGTAACTATAAATGTTCCTAATGACTTATAAAATTTGGACGTGCAATGCCATCCAAAGAATTGATCTGGTGATGGTATCAATGCTAGTTTGAAAACAAATTGTAACTTGCGTAACGATCGTTTATTTAGCTTTAAGAGTTGTTATGGTTGAGTGACTTAAGAATATGGATTGTATCTTATGGTATAAATACTTTGGTGTTGATGCAGTGGTATTGATTATCATGTTAGCATGGTGTAAACAATGTAATTGAATTCAGGAATGAGTTAAGTTTGACCTTTATGCCACAAAAGATTGTGTATGAGTCTTCTGGAGTTTTGGAATCGAAACATTATGTTTTAAATCGAACATCAAAAATATTTATGCCCATTTTGGATGAAAATTAACTTAGAGTGGTTAAATGTAAATTATCTTCTAGTTAATGATAGCCAGTGTTTGTATGTTGGAAGATTGAGATTTTTGCATATTATGGCTTATTTACTTTTGATCTATAATAGAGTGATTCTAAGTATGGTGTTGGTTATAAGGATATGGACCACTTTATGGATTTAGTGATGCCCTTTTAACCTAAACTTTGTAAGTAGATAAGTAGATCTTAAAGGTAAAATATTTAAGACACATATGATGGATATTAAAGCGATTGAAAGATAACCATTTCCAAAACTAATATAAAATATTAAAAGTGATGTTTTATTCATTTAGAAGCAAGGTTACAAAATAAGTTTCTCTTTCAATGAAGATCTTTATTCCTTGTTTTAATCACAAATATGAAGCATATTATGGTGTTTTTTGGAGTTCCTTAGTAAATGTAGGCTTTTGTGTATATGTTCCACTGGTAGTTTTCTTGTGTGTGTCCTTTTATACCTATTTTGGGCTTGCAAAAGGGTGTTAGTGTGTTTGGGGGCCTACCTTGGTCAAGCCCCATAGTTATGAAGACAAATCGACTCAAATATGAAGAAAAACATGATGAAAGTTACTGGAAATGTTACAGAAGCTACTAAAAACTGATTTATACCTAATGTGATGTTGTAGATATGTTGTTGGGCTATTTTTCAAGTCGTCCTATGAAATGGATCCTGGGTTTGTATGCTGGGGGGTGAATTGGTCTGTAGTTGACTTTTGATGAGGGTTGCCTATCCGAATGGGCTCCATATGTTGTTTTATGTTGTTTTTTGAAATAAAAGTAGTAGAATATGATTATGGTGTGATTTTTATGGAGTTTGGGTATGCTTACTGAAAATGTGAGAGAGGTAAAATGAGGGAAAATGCCTTCTATTTATAGTAAAAATCAAGTTTGAGTTCATATTTAGGTGTACTACACCCTAGGATCAAGTCCTAGTATGGTTAGGTTAGAATTTGTGAGGTGGTAATCTTAGTCATCCTCTCACATGCCCTCAAGGAAATATCCCATCCTCACACATGTAAGGGAGTATTATGGTTAACTAGGGTTAGCTAACTCCTAGTTTAGATAAGGGTTGAGTTAGGATTTCTAGGAAATATCCTAACCAACTTAAGGTGCATATATGTGTGACAAGATGTTTAGGACTAATTTGATCATTAACCCTAATTAAACCTAATTTAATGATAAAGTGTAACTTAAGTGGAAGTCAATCACAAATTAGAATCCTAATTAGTTTAATTATGTTTTTTGGTGGGGAATGGTCCCATGGGTTCCCTAATTAGGTATATGAAAGGTCTTAGGTGGCCTTAGGAATCTATTAGGTGACCCTCTTGTGGATAGAAGGGATTTTGGGTACTTTTTATATATTTTTGTAGGTTTTGCACCTACAGATAACTATGGTAGCCTACGATGGACTATGCAAGCCTATGATGGTCTATGACAACCTATGATGGCCTACGATGGCCTATTATGGTCTATGATATTCTAAGATAGACTAATATTATCTATGCAAACATACAAGTGTAGATGAAGATCTAAAAATATCTAGGAATGAGCATGTGTGAGTTTTAGGTGTCTACATTTCCCTCCTTTTGTACTATGTTGTGTGAAACATAGTTTAGTACAAAAATATGATGGAAGAAGAAGGTGAGATGTTTGAGAAGATGAATAAGGTGTGGGTGGATGAATGTGAATAACCGAATGTGGATGAAAGTGATGATTTGTCAATTTTGTACAATATTTGCAATATCATATTGGTTGCTTATGAGAGTAACTTAAGACTACTTTACTTTTGTGACCAACATGAGATGGTACAAATATGAATAGAACAAATACCTACTCAAATTTTTGCTTCTAATTGATTGATAAGTGTATAATGACATATGTCAATTCATTTGAGTTGAGCGGTATGGATGAATCAAGTGTAACATTTAGTAAGTGATCGATGTCAATATACATGAATTAAAGTGAGACGTGTTCGATAGTGCACGTGGCTCTCTTGACTTAAAAAATGTATGATTTGGGATTAGGTTTATCTTGAGATAATATTTAGAAAAATAATTTTTAGACAGAAGTGATATCCATGATTTGGATGTTTTATTGTTTGGTTGTATGCAAAGAATATTTGTGTATGAATACCCCCTAAAATAAGGAATCAACAATGATAGGAATGAAATGTGGGGATGTGGTGATGAGTCAATTGATAGAGGAAAATGTTGATAAAATGTGGAAAATTTTGGAAAAATAATGAAAGAAAGGAAGAAGAGGTTGCATGAGTGAAGAAAATATGGAAATGGTGTCATGAGGTTTAGTTCGCAAGGTGGCCTATGAACTAGACCCGAGTTATCAGGGTGGCCTGCAAACTGGACTTGAGTTCATGGGGTGGCCTGTCAAATGGATTTGATTTTGCATGGTGTCATGTGAACTGGGTTTTTTGGGAGTATAAAATTCCTTTTGGTGCATGTGAAGGTTATTTGGATTGAGAAGTTGTTAAGTGAGGAGTAATAGAAGGTTAGTGAAGTAAAGATCTTCCAAAGTTTAGAGTTGATGCAGAGATGGCAGGAGGATAGACAAGCACTAGCAGTCAACGTGGGACCCCAAAGGGAAGTACTCGAGACTTGATTTGATTTTGATTTGCATGAATGAAAAATGTAGTATGTGGTTTTGATCTTGATTTAATGTTTGCATGTGACAATTGATTGGAATGTGTGCACAAAGTGTTAAAGTGGCCAAATGGGTATCTACAAGTGTTGGCCATTTTTTGATACTTTATGGTAAATTATATAATATATTAGTGTTCTTATTTTTAATCTATTTGTAGTCCCTATATAATGTAATGGACTAATTGAATTGAGTGTCATTATGTAAGAATAAATGAGATTAGTACTTGATATTCCATGTCCATCCTAATTGGTGTGTGTAGGTGAACCTTACTTAACTGATGTTAGAGTCCATCTAGTTAGTAAATGTAATATTTTGCTAAATATTAGAGATAATTAATCTAATCAAGATCATTGTATGCTTTAAATAATGAAGGAAATTTAATTTTTTCTACTTAAAATACCATTTATATTTTTCTAGGATGTATGGTAATATAGGTCATGACATGGTATCAGAGAATCCTGAAGTAATATTCCAAAAATATTGAATGCACTTTAGTCTAGGATCATATAGTATATTTAGACAATGAATAATTGAAATTAATTCTTATCCTAAAATCTTTTTGTAAAAGGATTCTCTAATTTAAACTATATAATATAAAATAGACCACACCAGACCCCTACCCCCAACATTCCTAACTAATGGAATATGGAAGAACTCCTAATGTATGTTTTTTGAGTCACTTAAAATTGGATTTTTTTGGTTAATCAATTGATTCCCATTAAATTCACTAATTTTTTGTCACTCCATTGTTCTACATATTCCACTAATGAATTGATTCATCCTTTTGAACAAGTAACCAATGGACCAATTTTTTGTTCTAAGTAGTGACTATATGTTACTATAAATATTATTATCTAGATTTCAATTCAATTTACCTAATGTATTTATCATTTTATGTTAGAACCCACAAAAATAAAAAATAATAATTAAATTCCTATTTATTTATTGGGTCTGATTTGTTTATAATCATTATATAAATTTGTTTATTGAAGTATGCTATAGGATCTTGACATAGGTTATCATCACTCTAACATCACCATTACATTTATCCTAATTTATGTAATCTCTCTAATTTTTACTCTATAATTGAAATTTTATTCTTAATTATTTGATGTTTATATTTAAGGTACTTTATCATTGATGATGCCTTCATTATATCATAAATATTTATTGAAACCCATTGATTGATCAATCTTCTACTTCCTCAAATTCATCTACTAGTTTCCTCTAATTTGAGGTCTCACCATATTGAATTATGATGAGAGAAATCAAGATGATCATAGAAGTAACCATAGTTATTAGTGGTGAAGTTATTACCTCAAATCCAACGTTACATCACTGGCATAATATATTGAAATTACTACTACCCCTAAGCCATTTTCCCTAGCCCGTAATCTAGGAATGATTCTATAATAAATAATGCAAAGGTAATGAAGAAACACTTCCCTAGGAATACCATATTGTCTGATTTTTATTACATTTGTATAGTATAAGTATACTATACATCCACTTATATAAAAGTATAAGGGATGCACCATGGGGTAAATTCATGAGCATCAATCATAATAAAATATCTATGTGATCAAGGATCCAATGCCAAGGTCTAGTAGAGGATCTTCTTTACCAGACCTTTGAATTTCCTAAGGATAGATGGTCATAAAAATATGACATAATTACCAAGGAAATCATGATAAATAAAGTAGTCAAGGAATTTATCATAATCACAAGGGAAGTAATAAGATAAATAGTGATAAAATTCAACGAATATAACCTATATTGAATATTGAATTAATATAGCTAACTTATACAAAGATAATATTTTTAGCATTTGTAAATTCAATACTTTAAATATTTGAAAAATTCCAAATGGTTTATATTTTATGTCAAATTACTATGTTATATTATATTTACTAAACATTGGTTTTATTTTTTATTTTTTTATTATAAATATTCCTCAATAAACATGACCCATAGTGAGGGAGATCCTCGGTGGCTCAGGATTGGAACAACCATCATCAGGCTAGTGAGCACACAATGGAGTTAGGTCAGTCTACTACCTCTACCCCAAGACAAGGCTAGCATCCAAGATTTTGAACTTGGATCTCCTCTTTGTGATCACCTAGAACTCACCAATCCACCCATCCCTTGGCATTACTATATATTGGTTTGTTAGGATCTATCAAAAAATATCTCTTAATGGTTATGGATGCATATTTATTCATCTTAGTAATTATTTATTTATTTTAAATTTACATGGTGGAATCGGTAGCAGCCACAAATTCGGGCAAGTTGTCCAGATTTTATGGCCGCCACAGTATTCTGCGTTGTCCACCCCAAAATATGCCACAAAAATATTCATGCAATTTGTCCCTATAACCACCATGCCACAATCATTTTAAACCTTTTACGCTGTTGAAAGCACTAAGAAAGGGACAAGTGTGCAGTCCGATGAGGCCTGATATTTGAACCTTGGACCTTCACCCCCCTTATGAGGTGTGGTTGAACCAATTGGTCTACACCTCGGACCTCAAAAATCATAGCATTAATTTTAGTAATTACTTTATAATAATATGTATTTTATTTTCAAGATCTAAATATCAAGTGCTTATCTTCATTATGAATTTCATTTTTTTTGTTGAAAGATAAAATATTTACATGTTAATAGTAATTAAAAATGATAATAGTATTGAATATGTTACTATTGAACTTTTTATTGTTTTCAACAATATGGAATCAACCATTAAGGGATTTTTCTATATTGAGTAAAATGAAAAGGTGTTATCAAAGTAAAATAGTGAACCATTACTACAATGACTACATATTTACTTGACATCAAAAAATTCTTTAAAATAAATACCTAAAATAATGTATTTAATTAATAAAACATCATAGGTCTATAAGTAATATTACCCCTAATATTAAAATAGGTTCCACTTGGAGCACTTTTGCATCTTAATTCACCTATATTTTCTCATATTCCTAAATTTGAGAGAATTAAATTAAAACCTAAATGTTTTCTTAATATATTTTGAATTATGAGGAACAATCAAAATCTTATAGAGTTTCCTATCACAAATAATTTTTTTGGATAAGTTAAAATTCGTTGATTATGAGTTTTGATAGGGATCCCAAAACCTGATTATAAAATCATCACACAGATGAACGAAAAAAGGCATAAACCAAAAATCATAGGGATGCAACCCAAGCCAAAAGCAACAGAAACAATGAAACCACATGAAACAACATGAACAAACCCTCACAAGGGAATACATAGTCCCATGAGAAAGGTCCTACGAAGGTCCAAAATGAATGTATCAATCCTCCTCATGATCAATAGCACCACAAACCTTGACATAAACCTTGGTGTCCTCCTTAGCATCGTCCTCAAAGAGGACCGTCGGCTCCTTCATGTCCTCCCGAGGAGAATCTAAAAACTTTTCTTGGTAAAATAGTAGGTGTAAAGTGTTCCTGAGCTCCAAGAGAGAATCCTCCATGTCAGTTAGCTGGGAGATAGCATTATTCAGTTGGGCAATCCCAATAGAAGTTTTTAATCATTAACTGCTAAAAAATGGAAGTAGGGGTAACAATGTCCTCCTCGTCAGAGATATCAAGGATTTTCTATTTTTCCTAAATAACCTTGTTGTACAGATGGGCAGAATACCTAACCGCTCCCTCAATATCATTGTACTTAATTTTATTTTTTACGAGTAAGCCTCTCACGACCTCCACAACAATGTGCTTCTTGGTCAGCATGGTAGGGGAATAGCACGAAGCTAAGGGTGATCTAGGCTTGGCCTAGACAAGACTGGGATTTCCTCTGGGATCAATCTTGTTGGTTTCATGAATAGTTAACCCACTCAAACAGTGGACCAACCAGTGGTTGTAAAGGACCTTGAATAAACCTTGGTGGGAAGGGAGGTCATCTCCTTTTTTCTTCCTATAGGCTTCAATGGAGTAGGTGATGGAATTAAACAAGAATTGAGGAATATTAATGGGATTGACATCCCTAAAATGGTTCACAAATGTGAAGTGGAAACTACAGAGGATGTTTCCAGGATCATCAACAAATATATATTACATAACAGGTTTCATTACCTTGTTCCAGGAGGACGGAAGGTCGACTCGAAGCATTCCCACCTTCGCATGTTTACATAGTTTTTCCTAATACTTAAAATCCTTTAGTTTGAATTCTCAGCTATGCTTTTCCTGGTGTATGGATCCCCTTTGGCTTATTGTCCTATAATATCAACCAACAACCTAATATTTATGAGAAAATATTTCCTGCAGATATTTATCCTTCCTCCATCCTAGATTTCCAATATCACAATGGTGATGTCAAGCACATTCCCAAAGAATTTTTGAAATAAAGGAATGAAGACTCTCTCGATCAGGATCACTTTAGCTATGGGATCAAGATCCATGGAAATAGGATCAATGAGGGGAAACAATTGTTGAAGAAATTTGAGGAATGGGGGATTTTCTTAGGTGAAATGAAAAACCCTCACCCAGTAGGTCCTTAAAACAAGCATGGTAAATGTGCATGAGAACCCAGGATTCATGAGAAAGAAGATGAATCTTCTGGATGATTAATTGGGGATTGCAACAATCGACATGGGGTTTCCCAATATTCTTAAAGCAAGATTCGATAAAAATAGTCATTTTGAAGTTTGAGGTTTGCTGAACCACCTTGAGGTACCATGTGAACCAGTGGGAGGGGTGATAGAGAGTGTGGGAAAATGGAAGGGACAACCTAGAGGATGAGGCTCTAACATGGAATGAAGGACAACAAACACAAATAAGGGAAGTAGAAAATTAAAGGCAAGAACATGAGAAAAAAGTTAGCGAGGATGATTTTTTGATTAAGGGTCCATCCTTGAGAAACGTGGTGTTGGAAATGAAGACTGACAAAGTGACCAAGGCAAGAGGTAAAATTTTTATGATAAAAAACATTGAAAAAACCCACCACTCATGACAAAGGAAGACCAAGCTAAGACTGAAACAAGGGGGCTGAGGTGGAGTGACAAATAGAATCAAAAAGACCATTTTATTAGTCATTGACAGTCGATGTTATTTCTTCTTCCACTATGTTGGTAACCTCTTTCGAAAGGTTGTGTGTCCATGTGGTCATGCTGACAACGTTGACACCATGATTGGCCAACTTGTCCACCACCTTGTTAGTTTCTCTGAATAAGTGTTGAAAAATGATCTCCTGATATATAAGAATGAGTTTTTTGACTTCCTAAATACAGTCCTTAACCCTCCAGGTGGTATTCTTGTTGCTTCTTAGATATATTATTATGTTGAGAGAATCTCCTTCAACTATCAGCTTTCTCGAATAATTTATTTCTATTGATACTCCTTTCCACAAGGCTCTTGCTTCAGCCATATGGTTGGTCTGAATGCCAAGACTTTTAGAAAATGTAAATATGACTTGACCTCTGTGATCTCTAAGAATTCCTCCTACACCCAAATTTCTCGGATTTTCTTTGGCAGTGCCATAAAATTTTAACTTAAACCATCCAAGTGGAGGAGGAGTCCATATAGAATTGGCTCTAATGTTGGGTGGAGGATGCACATGTATTTATATAAGAGGAATATTCAAGAATCTTCTTAGGAAAGACATAAAATTGGTTGCGAGAAGGGAAGAAGGAGTAATAATAAGTGCATTTTCTTTGGCAAGGGAGAAGATTATATTTGAAATCAAATTAGGAACCATATTGCAGTTGGAGAAGATTCTATGGTTTCTTTCAAGTCAAATTTGCTAAAGAAAATTGTGGAGACAAGAGGTTCAGAGGAACTTCTGGCAGGGTTAAAAAAGGGACTAGGCCAATGGAATAAAAGGTCGACTATTGAACCTAGATTGGCCCACAGGATATGGAAGAATTGGAGGATTTTATTGAGGATGGAAGAGGAAAACTTGCAGGTGAGGAAGATGTGAAGGGGGACTCCCAGTTAGAAAAACATAGACAACACCTATTAGGGATAGTAAAGCCTCTTTTTAGAATATTGTCAATAGTAAGGATTTTATCTTGGATGACATCCTAGGTGAAAAAGACAATTTTAGGGATAAGAAATTTGTGCCAAACTAGATGACAAGGAAAGAGAGGTTCCTCAGGGTTCAAAAGTAACAGGTAAGTAGACTTGATTGAAAACTCTCCACAATCAGTGGGCTCCCAAAATAAATGGTCTATGGAGTTACTAGTGGGGATGATAATGGAATTCAAAAAGGATTCCAGTTGAAAGGAATCCATCGTATGCATGATTTTTTTCAAGTTATGTTTCATTGAGTGATTTATTGAGTGAATTTGATTGAGCATTATTTATTGAAATCATTGGAGTGATAGTTCAAGTTTTGTGTAACAAATTGTAGTTTATTTCTGAATTGATTTGAAAGAGAGTTTGAAAGTGATAGAGTGTTTTGTTGAGTACAAAAAATTGTGAGTGTGAAACATATTGAGTCTTTGATCATCCTTTATATGCTTCTATGGTTAAACAAGATTCTAAGTGAAACTTGTTTGTGTGATTTAAGAGGTTTTCTAAAATATATTAAGTTGATTTTTGTATGCAATTATTACAGTTGTTTGAGCAAGCTTTTGTGAAAGCTTGTGAGAAAAATTTAGTAAGTCCTAGAAGGGACTTAAGGACAAATTTGAGTAATTCCTATAGGGGACTTAAGGACACAATTGAGTAAGCTTTTGTGAAATATTAAGGACAGATTTGTGTGAGCTTTTGTGAAAGCTTACAAATAGATTTGAGGTAAGTCTTGGTGAAGATTTGTAGAGCATATTTGAGATAAGTCTTGGTGAAGACTTGTTGAGAAAATTGAACAAGTTATAGGGAGGACTTGTTGAGAAGATTTAAGGTAAGCCTTGGTGAAGACTTGTTGAGTAGATTGATTAAGTTCTAGGGATGACTTGTTGAGCAGATTTAAGGTAAGTCTTGGAGAAGACTTGTTGAGAAAATTGGAGAAGTTATAGGGAGGAATTGTTGAGCATATTTGAGGCAATTCTTGGTGGAGACTTGTTGAGCAGATTGGACAAGTTCTAGGGAGGAATTATTGAGAAATATTGGACAAGTTATTGAGAGGACTTGTGAATGGATTTGAGATAAGTCTTAGTGAATACTTGAGAGCAAATTGAGCAATATCTTGAGAGGACTTGTGGATAGATTTGAGGCAAGTATTTCAGAATACTTGAGAGTATAATTGATTGATTTATTTATTTAAGCTTTGTGGTAAGGATTGAGGCAGATCTAAGAAGAGTTGATTTTTGATTGGATCAAACTTTGTGTTAAGGCTTGAGGACATATTTGAGGATAAAGTATGGTGCATATTTAAGGATAGATTTATGCCATAGAAGAGATAGAGTTTGGTGTATATTTGAGGGAAGATTTGTGCCGGACTAGAGACAAAATCGTGAGCATATTTGTGCTAGACAGAGGATAATGTTTATTGCATATTTGAGATAGATTTTGAGCAAATATGAGATCAAGCTTTGGAGGTTGCAGAGTAGAGGACAATAGTCTCCAGTGGATAGATATCTATTAGCCAAGGTAATGAAGATAGAGGTCTTTTGAGTGAGGATAGAGGCCTTCAATAGAGAGATATTCACAAGCAAGTGTAGTGGAGGCGGTAGTCTTCTAGAAGATAACCAACTAGAGCAGAGGAGAAGGAGTTCTCATGTGGATAGAGATCCATGAACTAGCAAATGGGAAAGAGTTCTGCTATGGATAGAGATCCACAAACTTTATTAGGGGATTGGTGTCTCATTTGGATAGAGCTCCATAAATATTATAATAGGGAAGGATTCCCAAGATATTTTTTGAGAAAATTTTAGTGAAAGACTTTTTCCGTGGAGTAGCCCACATTGGGTGAACCACGTTAAATTGGTGTATCTATTGTGTGTGATGATTTGTGCATTTATTTGATTACTATTATTGATATTACCATTGATTATATTGGATAATATTATTTTGGAAAGAAAAGTAAAAAGTGGTCTTATAATGTTCACCTCCCTCTTAGTATAAGCTTGTGCTCTTTAGAGCTCAGGAGCCATACATCCTCACATCTCTTCCTCATGGGGGCCCAAGTCATTTGAAAGGATTTGAAATTTATTTGAATCAATAAAAGGGAAACATAGAAATATGCTTTCATTTATCCTATGGAGGCTAAACCACTTACCCTATCTCATATTAATGAGATTTATTTCCTTTGAGAGGAATGAACTGATGATTTTTTCCTTGTTTAAAGAACCCTTTTGATATTGTGTTTTTTGTGTTTCAATTCCCCTTGAGAGAGTCTCCTTTGGATTCAGTGTTCCTGTGGCTTGTGTTCAGAGGCTTTAGGCTAGAACATTGGCTTCTAATATGGCCTTGAGACTCACATTCCATTCAAAAAGTAGGTTTATTTTCATACTCAAAGGGTTTGTAATGGGAGTAAGTGCCATACTTGAGTTCAGTAAAAGTTTGAAGTTTGGACTCTAGGGTGGCATTCACATAGATCTTGGCATGAGTCATTCTTGAGCGAGCCAAGGTTGCATAGTCAATAGCTACCAGGTCTCCTATTATTCTTAAGACTCCTTTTAGAATGTCCTCATGTCAAAATTGGAAAGGAATTTTAGGTAGTCGAACCGAGATTGGTGCATAATTAAGGCTTTGGGTTTCAAGGTTGAAATCCTCTACCCACCAGTGAAGGAAGAGGCTTCTTATCCCCAGGAACCATGGTCCCCTAGTGATAATGTGACTGGCATCATCATGGTTTCTCAAAATAATGGTGAAAAAAATCTTGGATAGGGCTACTATCTCTAGGCTTCCCAATGTTTTCCATTTAGAAAGGCCCACTTCTTGATGGTCTCCATGTCAGGTCTTCCATAAATGAACTTTTCTACAAGGTAAAAGATATCCATGGAAAGATATTTTACTATAATGCTTTCAAGAATGACCAATTTCCTTTCTTTAAGTATGAGGGTAGACGTGGGTCTGATAGGCTTGGTCCCACCACACTTAAGGGCCTTAGTAAAGGAAGCTTTTCCTACGTGGGTCCCTTGAAGCTACTTTGAAGAAGGGACTCACAAAATATCCCTTTTTCAGGAGGTTCATCTCCCCACAACCCCTCAAAATGCTCCAAAGCCTTGTATTTTCTGATATGTCAATATTTTGCTTCCTCTAAGGATTTCCCTATGCTTGAATCCTTTGTGAAATACCCCTTACCATCAAAAATATGAAAACCCTTCTTCCCACCTTTAGAATTTTGAACTTCCTACTTCCTGCATGCATTGTCCATATTCCCTATAGAGTGGAAAAATGATGCACCTAACAATGGGAAATGAAATGCATCTATTGCTCTATTGATCTAAGCACTACAAAAGCGACATTTTAAGTAAGCATGAGAGACAAATAAGTGAAAGAAATGGGGGTCCTCTTTATATTATTTGATTTTTCAAATTCATGATTACAAAATGTCCCCTTGAGGGCTCTGAATTGATACACTCATTACAAATATGTCAAAAGATTAAATCCTTTTAGAAACTCAAGTGTGCTCTAGCGTCTTCCTCGCACTCACGAATCATTCAAGAGCGGGCTTTTGATGTTGTTGCAATGTTCTATCGATGTTCTAACTTGCTACTCCTTCCTTGCATGTTGTGATACCTAGATCTACACACAAAGAAATCAAATTTATTAATAGCATGTGTGGATTGAAATGCAATCAAAGAGATATATGTGATAATGAGCTTGAAAGAGGAAATGTATAATAGATGATTCAAAATTATTCCAAATGCTACCAAAACTTAGGATCATGCATATAATGTACTCTAGAAATGATCTAATCAAGAACAGAAAGAAAATTGCACACAGATTTATGGTCATCCTTAGGTGTGCCATTCAGGACTACAAAACAAGAAATGCATAATAATAGGTGCAAAACAACTCAAAATTGCACCAAAACTTGATAGAAGGTATAAAATCTACTCTAGAATTGATCTATGCAAAAATAGAAGAGAAATTGTGCTCAAATTTGTGGCCATCCTTGGGTGTGCCATTTAAGACTACTAACCATCCTAGGTGGGGATGACCACCAAATCTGGTGGTTTTTGCCACCAATTCCTCTAGGATTTGGTCTAAACTACTCCTAGGGGTGTTGTCATCAAATTTTAGGATCTGATTCACTCAAATGGGTCAGTTTTGTAAATGGATTGCATATTTTGGAATCACTTGAAAACCTCCTTCGCTCGATGGAGATCTCAAGGGAAAATGCACAATGAATTGGGGATAAATCTCGATAGCACTTCATGGTAAAATATTGCAAAGACTCCTCTTTAAAATTGGGTGGAATGACTCCACTTTATAGCTCAAGTGAGCATATGGTCAAATGGGCATGCTAGGCCATGCGAGGCAAGTGTCGCCATTTGTCCAAACCTTGCCATGCATTGGAGGGGGAAGGAATCTCCAATTTGGGCCTCCAATTTGCAACTTGGCATGAGAGTTATGCACCCTCAGACTAGCATGCTTCAATGGGTAGGGTAAATGGTAGAATATGGGTGCCATTTATCTCACCTTTGACTTTTTAAGGGTCCAAGGCCATGGTCATCCCACCCAGGGATGGTTGTTGGTGGTCATCCCTAGGTGGGATGACCATGAACTATGGTCATCCTAGGGTGGGACGACCATGCCTACATGGCCCAAAACTTCCCAAAAGTGGGGTAGAACCTCCCAAAAGTGGTTAGGACCACTATTTAACCTCTGAGGGTTGCCCAAGGGGGCCATATGGTGTCAATTAGAATGTGTCTTGGTAGTCTAATCGGATTGACATGATTTTAGTGTCTACAGATACCCCTTTTTGGGATGCATTGTGTGCAGCACAATGTGGAGCAAAAATAGATGACTAAAATATCAAATGATTAAGGTTATTCAGTAACCTAACCAACTTTAGATGCCCCAATCATGGAAAGAGCATGCATCCTTGAATCCTTGCTTCTGACGAGTTAAGGAACTTGATTCAAGTACAACCTTTCATGTAAGGCTTACTTGATCTTGGACATTGTTCAGTCATGAAGAGGTGAGGCCTATGATCCTTCATGCTTCAATAATGCCAAGCATTTATTTAATTGAAATTTTTGCTTGTTTTCTACCCCAAGCAAGGGCATGATTGTTTTTGGCAATGATTCACTAACGAACGTGATTTGCATGATTGAGTGTTTGATTATTGATTTTGATTATGAATTTATTAATTATGACTACCCCCTCAAGTGATGAGTCAATGAGGGAATGACCAATGATAAAAGTGATGAGTCACTTGACCCATATGACTTGGTTGGGGTTCCTTCAGCTTTACCCATTGTAAAATTTCTCATTTTTGTGAGGATTTTGATGATTTTGTTGATATTTCATGGAAGAAAGGAATTGAATACCTCATTCCCATGGAGTGGTCCAACCATAGTGGTCTTATTGGGGATTGAAGTAGAGACTTTTCAATTCATCCATGAACAATTTGGTTCAATCTTGATCCATTGTGAATTTTATCAGATTTGACCTATTTTTGGTGGTTTTTAAGCCATTTTTGTTGCTTTTTCTACTATTTTTGAGGTGTTTTTTGGTGGCCATCCTAGGGTGGGATGGTTGCATAGTATATGGCCATCCCAGGGTGGTATGATTACCATATTATCTGACCATCCCACCCTAGGATGGCCATACCTTTTGTAGGGCTATTTAAGCTCAAAATTTGAAAAATGGGCTCATTTGTGCACTTTTGATTTGGAAGTTTGAGAGGTGAGGAGTAGGAGAGTGATTTTATGAAGTAGAGTACTATTTAAATCATCCCATAGTCACCATGAGCAAGCCTATGGACTCATCAAGCAGTGGAGTTGGCACGAGATGGGTAAGGGCTGAATTTGTCCTACTACTTTATTGAACTTTGGAAGTGTAATTATCTTCACTTTTTACAAATTAAACACACTAAATCTTGATAGTGATGAGATTTTATGTTATGTTCGTTTGTGTTTTTGTGCATTTTTGTTACATTTTTTTGTATTTTTGTAAGATTTTTTGCTTATTTTTGGTGGCTAGGAAGGCCATTTTTGGGTAATTTTAGGGGTCATCCCTGGGAGGGACGACCATCTTGAGATATTTGGGGGTCATCCCTGGGTGGGACATCCACCAATTTGGGGGACATCCCTAGGTGGGATGACCATGATTTTGCAAGAAAAAGGGCCCTTTTTTAGGTGTTTTGGGTTTCTTTTTGCTTCTTTTTGTTTTTTTTGTTTTTTTTAAGCTTGCTTGCCCCTTCCAGGTGATTAAGAGTCGATATCAATTTTTAACTCTCTTTAAGACCACTCATGGCCTACTGATAGAGGAGGACTAGGAATGGCTTGATGCCATTGGTCTCAAGCAAGTGACATGACTAGAGCCAGTGATGGGAGATAGAGCCTACCTGACTACATTGATAGATCTATGGGACCCTCACACCAACACCTTCCACTTACCAATTGGGAGATGATAGTGACCCTAGAGGATATCTACCAGATTTTACATATTTTGATAGAGGGGCATCCGATTATATCTACTCATCAAGATCTTAGAGATACAATTTTGGAGAGATACTTTAGAGATGACTGGCCTGAGGTACTATGATATTTACCTAGTGGAGGCATCCTAGTGGATCTATGGTATGATGTAGAGGTCTTGAATATGAGACATGCCCTACTGATGATACTTATTTCTAACATGCTACTATCAGACTCATCAGGAGCTAGGTTCCCATGGAACCTTTTGGAGTTGGTATTTTCACTGGTGGAGTGCACCATAGAGAGACCTTTAGTGATGGCATGGGGTACTACATTATTAGCACAACTTTATGATGAGTTGTACGAGATCCACTATCATGGGAGAAAGGATTAGGCTACAAATTTTTATTATAGGTGTGGGGATGGTAGCATATTATCATGGATCGACCATAAGGGCTACCTTGGATGATGTGAGCACAACTCATAGATAGGGAGATAGGATATGGGATCCTATGGTAATAGGATCAGGAGAGGGGTTAGAGCCATCCTAATGTAGGTTTGATTGAGCATTATGTAGATTCATTTGCATGGCTCAAGGTAGATGTAGTTATCTAGAGACCATACAGAGACTATCCAGCATGGCCCGAGGCTGAGGCACAACTTTAATGGGTATGATGAGGGAGGTGGCTAGTTGGTCGACATGAGATCAATGAGAGTACTTCCCATATGCTTGAGTACTATGATAGTTTAGGCTACACCAAGGGTTACCTAGTGAGCCAGTTATCTACCGATATCATGGTGATGAGAGGACATTAACTTGGCCTATAGTGGAGGTAGTTAGGGAGGAGGTAGATCCTATGGAGGCTACCTCTGAGAGAGATGATGTTAGGACCATAAAAGAGTATGACTCCTAGTGGGTGATGCATCGATGGTATGGGGATGGACCACTAGGGGGTGCTATGGTTGTAGGGGTAGAGGGAGGCTCCAGATGAGGCTCCAATTGAGGAGGATCTAGACTTAGGTGAGTGACCTGATGAGGGGGTAGACTTAGGGGAGTGACATGTGCATCATTGGATAGATGACCAACATGGGGACTATGATGAGGATGATTTGGATGAGTAGGAGGTGTAGGTATAGTTGGCATACATGGGATGCCACCATTGTAGAGCTATAGGGCAAGCTGATCAGAGGGAGACATGAGTGGAGGGAGTACATAGAGGAGAGGGCTCTCCTACAAGTATAGGTGTAGAATGCACAGGTAGATATTGATTAAACACTAGTGATTGAGGGTAGGTATGATTGTAGGTAGTAGAGCTAGCCATACTTTGATCATAGGTTAGGGTAGGGAGCTCAAGCTAGGGGGCATCTAGTAGTGGTGAGGTAGCTAGGCTATGGGAGGAGGTGACACAACTCTAGACCTTACTAAGTGACTACCAAGCTCATCATCGAGAGGATACAACATACACAAGATTTAGAGGATGAGATAGCATACCTTAGAGGGCACTTACCAGCTCATCCTTCTGCTAGTGGGTCCCAATAGAGTAGGAGGAGTGGTACAAGGTAGTCATCTATGAGGATGGGGGCTCCTAGATCTATATGAAGGGTAGATAGGGTAGAGGGTAGCAGATCTAGGAGCTCTCGACAAATGATGGCCGAGGGTAGGGGTGAGAGTCATGGTGTCGATCCTACATGACCATGGCTTTTGAGACTCTAGTTATTTTTTTTGGATTTTTGGAGTGTGAGGTCTAAGGACCCACTTTATTATAGCCTACGAGAATTTTTGGATCATGATGTATCTTTTTACCCCATACATATATATATATATGAGTTTTTTTTATTGTCATCATGTGTTTCCTTATTGCTTTATTGGATGTATGCAATGCTTATGTTTGCTTTATTGATGCTTTGATGGATGCATGTATTGTAATATGATGTTTTTGATGATATGGATATGTGTGTATGCATAATGAAATGGATGATTTGTTGATTTATATGATGAAATATGAATACTATTTGACACACTATGTTAGCACCATAGACTGTATAAAATTCATCGATTCATTTTGTAATGTTGTCATGAGACTATGTGATGGATTTGTGAAAATGTAAACTAACAAAAATGTGATAAAATGGTATGGAATGGAATGAATAGTAAGATGTTATAGAATGTCCTTGAGGTTTTCATGAGACTCAAACACTCTAGTCAACTAGTCAAAAGTTATATACTAACCATGCAAGACTTTTTGACAAGGTATGAATCTGCTAGGATGACCAAGATATTCAATATCCCTATGTGTGCATGTGAGTTCATTGTTATGATAATGCATAAAGTTACCCTAGTGCCAAACAAGATTGATGCAGCCCATATGTACTGAAGATCACCCTATGAGTATCATGATCCTGAGTTTTGTACGTAGTTGGATTAGACCACTAGGTAATACAGGCTACCAAAAGCTAGCTCATCCGCATGCAAACATTGGTCTGTACAAAAGTAGGATGCTAATGTGATAGACATATCATCATGCATAAGGATACCACCATTGCTAGGTAGGCTTGATGCCACCTAACCTGTAATGAGGATCACCTCATGGTTTGTCAAATGTTGAGAATTCTAGGGATTCAAGTTCAGTACTCCCTTCTTTTCTTTTATTTTTGAATTGCTCTAGGGATTTGCTCATTTTTTTTTGGTGAGCAAGGGATTTTGGGAGTGGTGATAACCACTATTTATTTTACTTTTTGCTTTTGTTAGTGGTGAAAACCACTATTTATTTTGAGGATTTTTGGTAGTGGTGAAAACCACTATTTATTTTGTATTTGGGTAGGGAGGAGCTTGTCCTTTTGTCAATTCTCAACATTTTTGAACCATTCGCACAGGGGGATGAGCAAGGTAAACTTTTCACTTAAGGTAACCTAGACCACTTTGTAGGTTTCATATTTCCTTGTGCAAAACTTGGATTTAATGTGAAAATATGTTGGGATTTTGATGTATACAAGGTATAATCAGAGCAAGACTCTACCTTCTAAAAATCAGGATAGCTTTCTATAAAATATGAAAAGAAAACTAGAGATGGTTGAGTGACCAAAAACCCTAAAGACACCCTATAACAAATGACTAGGTGAAGGGAAACAGACACAAATATGAAAGGTTGGAAATGTGGATGGAAATGATAATTGTAATGTAGATGGGTGTGAATGATGAATTTTGACAAAGTTGACTCTGAAGGATGTCTAGTATACAGACCTGGTGCTAGACATGTATGAGCAACTCTAAAATGCAAAATGCAATGATGGGTATGCCTAATGCAAGTGATTGTATAATGCAATGGTATGAAATGTGATGTAATATTTTTATATTTTTGTATTTTTTTTTAATGATGTTTTTAGATTTTTATTAATATATATATATATACATTTGACCAATGGGCTTATTGGATGCCATTGGGGCATTTTGGGTGACCAAAGGGTTTATGGATACCTTTGGAGCTTTTTGGGTGACCAAAGGGTTTATGGATACCTTTGAGGATTTTGGGTGACCAAAGGGTTTATGGATACCTTTGGGGCTTTTTGGGTGACCAAAGGGTTTATGGATACCTTTGGACTTTTTGGGTGACCAAAGAGTTTATGGATACCTTTGGGGATTTTGGGTGACCAAAGGGTTTATGGATACCTTTGGGGATTTTGTAGGGTGCGATACTTTAAGCATGAAAAGGCCATAGATGAAGGATATTCAAGGGTTCAGGTTCCTCAATTCCTTCAATGGAGGCTAGGTGATAAGTTCCAGGTCCAATATGACTAGTGATAATGAATGGACCTAACCAGTTTACCATAAACTTATCCCATAGATGGGGTGACAAGTTAGAGTTTTGTTGGTTCTCTTTTAGAACAAGGTCACCAACCTGAAAGTCTCTAGGATGGACTTTCATATTATAGGCTCTCTTAAGCCACTCTTGATAAATATGTAGGTGCTCAAGAGCATTAACACATCATTCATCAAGCAATGTTAGTTGATCTAGGTGAGCCTATCATATGGTGTCATCATCGATGAACTCTTGCATGGATATGTATAATGATAAGATTTCTAGCTCTAAGGGCATGACTACCTCAACACCATACACTAGTGAAAATGGAGTTGCCCTAGTGGGTGTCCGAATACTAGTGTGGTAGGCCCATAGAGCAAGGGGTAATTGAATATGCCAATATTTGTGATTATATTTAACAATTTTCTTTAAAATGGTAATCACTATTTTGTTTGATGCCTCAACTTACCCATTGGCTTATGGATAATAGGGCATAGAAAAGTTATGTTGGATGTTATATTTAGTTATTAAAGCTTACACATATTTATTCTTGAAATGTGGCCCATTATCTAAAATTATTTTGGATGGAATACCAAAATGATAGATGATATTATGTAACATGAACTCCACAATGCGGGGTCCAGTCATAGTGGTAAGGGGAATTGCTTCCACCCATTTTGTGAAATACTCTATGGTCATAATGATGAACGTGTGATGGCTTGAGGAAGGGGGTGAGATCTTCCCAACTAGGTCAAACCCCCATTGCAAAAAAGGCCAAACCGATTGAATCGGTTGTAAGGCCTGAGAAGGTACGTGTGTCAAATTAGCATGGTGTTGACACTTTGTGCACTTCTTAACATAAGAAATCCCACTCTAAGTTGGACAATAATAGCCCATGTGGAGAATGCACTTTGTGATGGCCATGCCACTAAAATGGCCACCACATGTACCATCGTGTGCTTGGGTGATCACCCAAACTGACTCTTGAGGTTCTAAGAAATGAAGGAGGATACCCTCATAGCTTCGATGATACAAAATATCTCCAAGTAAGACATATTTTACCACTTTTTTTTGAAAGTTCATTTGGTGGCATGCGATAGTCTAGAAGGGATATTACCAAGCTTTAGGTAATATTTTATCTGAGTGGACCAATATTGATTTGAAGAAGCCTCAATTGCATGAATTGCTTGATCCTTTTGAAGTTCATCCCTAATAAATGTTGATTGGGAGAGAACTTGTAAATATAGCATTGTGCTACTATCAAAAGGAGTTTGAGGGAATAAAGTCCCCCAAGTGGTATTATTTAAGTGATTGTGAATTTGTGAGAACCATTCATGAGAAGGTTCAATTTGAATCATGTGGACTTCTAGCATGGAGTGGATGTTCTCATGCTCAATTATAGATTGTGATAGCATTTTGACTTGAATGGTTGTTATATCATCAGAAGGGTTCTATGAGATTAAAGACCCCAAGGAGGCCATTGTATCCATAAAATGGTTAGATGATCGAGGGAGTGCCTCAATGTCATACCATTCAAATTTTACCAGAATTTTATCCACAAGGGCTTTGTAGGCTTGCAATATTGGACATTTGCATTGGAATATTCCCTTGACTTGATTCACTATGAGCAAGGAATCACCAAAAATATTGAGCTTAGTTATTTTCATGGTGATTATCATTTGAAGGCCTATGAGAAGAGCTTCATACTCAAAATTATTATTGGTGCATGGGAAATCAAGTTTGAATGAAAGGGGTATTGGAGCCCCTTGAGGTGTGAAAAACACAATTCCCATGCCACCCCCTTGCTCACACTTAGAGCCATCAAAAAATAGAGTCATGTCAGCCTATGATTCAGGCTCTTCAGGATCAAGTGATTCTGACACTTGAAAGACTCCATCATTAGGAAGCTCTATGTTAAGAGGTTGATCATCTTGGAGAGGAGCCTCTACGAGTTGATCAATGATGACCTAACCTTTAATTGATTTTTATTCGATGAATTCGAGGTCAAATTCTATCAACAACATGATCCATTTCATCATGTGACTATTATGATAAGTATGACTCATCATATATCACAATGGATTCTCTTTGGATACTACATACATGGTATGATTGAGCATGTAATGGCATAGATTTTTAGTGGTGAAAACCACTACTAAGCATAGCTTCTCAATGTATGCATATTTTATTTCATAACTGACCAAGGTGCGACTAATATAGTAAGTAGCATATTCTTTGTGCAATTCATTATTTTGGGCTAACATGATGCCCAATGCAAGCTCAGTAGCTGAGATGTATAAATAGAATGACACTCCTAGTCGGGGAGGAGCCAATACTAGTGGTGAAGCTAGATATTATTTGATTTCATCAAATGCTTGACACTCATCATCCCAATTGAATGTGACCCCCTTGTGTAACAATTTGTTCATAGGTCAACACTTATCCGATAATTGTGCTATGAAGTGCTTGATAGATGTGACCTTACCTTATAGACTACATAACTACTTGATGGTAGTAGGGGAGGCATCTCAAGGATTACCTTGACTTTATTTGGATCAACTTTGATGCCTCATTTAGAGACTATGAATCCCAAGAGTTTTCTAGATGTGATATCGAAGATGCACTTCTTGGGGTTTAGTCTAACATTGTGTTCGATGAGGTGATCAAGAACTTTGTGCAATACATCGATATGCTCATGGTATAGTAAATATTTAGCCAATAAGTCATCCATGTAATCTTCCAAAATTTTGTGCATGTAGTCATGGAAGATGTAAGTCATAGCTCATTGGTAAGTAGCACCAACATTTTTGAGACCGAAAGGCATGACCTTATAACAAAATGTCCCCCAAGGCATTGTGAATACCATTTTGAGTTGGTCCTCTAGATTAATATAAATTTGGTTGTATCCAGAGAAACCATCCATTAGGGATAACATCTCATGGCCTATTGTGGCATCTACCAGGGCATCAATGTTTGGCAATGGGAATTCATCCTTAGGACTCGCTTTGTTTAGATCATAAAAGTTGATGCAAATATGAATCCTCCCATCAGGTTTCTTGATAGGAACCATATTGGAAAGCCATGGTGGATAATCCACTAATATAATGAAATTGGCATCTAACAACTTTTGTAGCTCATATTTCACCATTAAGGCTACTATTGGATGCATTTTGCATAGCTTTTGCTTAACTGGTTTTGCATTTGGGTCAATCATAAGATTATGCATGACTAAATTTGGATCTAGTCCTGGCATATCTTTATAAGACCATGCAAAAGCTTCCTTCTTCTCTTTGAGAAGAGCTATGAAATTAGCTTGCTCAATGAGGGATAAGCCTTCCCCTAACTTGATGAATTGAGGATTTTTAGGATCTAAGTCGATATCACTATCAATTATTGGCTCAATTGACATATGAGATCCCTCTTCCAACTGGTGTGGAGTAGGGATCAAATGAATATCATCAGCTAGGTTTATGTCATCGATTGGAAATTCTAGTTCAACCTCAGCATGAAAGACATCTTGAGTAGACCTTGGAGAAAAATGAAATGGTTGTAACATTTCATCACAAGGCCAATACTCTAAAGGAGATGATGGAGAATCTCCCTGATCAAATTTGATTACCTCAAAGTCGAGGTGTAATGGCTTTGATGGGTTATTCAGATCATGCAAGGGTGCAAAAATATCTATGGAAATCATGTTGATGGATGGATGATCTCCTCTAGGTGGTTGATGGGGTCTATTGACAATAGGTTATCACAAGACTTGTGGAGGTGGTTGTGGTGGAAGAGGAATGATCAGAGGTGGTCGATGTGGAAGTGGGTGAGCTTGCTCTTCTAAGGGTAGAAGTTATCACCAGATAGGATGTGGTAATGGGAACACACATAGATAGAACTCATCTTCATCATCCAAAGGGATGATCTACATGTATTCCCCATATAAACTAGAAGAGTCGATAGATGCTACTCCATAATATAACTCATCATCAAATGTCCATTCATAGGGAGGACCTTGATCTTCTTCCTCACTATCATATGGAAGAGTATGTAAACTTTCACCTACTTCATAAGATTGGGTGAAATCATGAGATATCTCTTGATCTATCATAGTTGTAGGGAAGTAATCCCCCAAAGAATGGACATGATTAGGATTGGTATAAGGATCACATACAAGCTCATCCCTATAGTTTAGACCCAGGTGCTCTAAACTATCAGTGAGGACATCGAGAGGCACAGGCTTGTTGTATCCTAAACTAAACTTATCATATGGCATTTGATATTGCGATTGGTAAGGAATGTGAGTACCTTGTTCGTACAACCCCAAACCATAGCCATGCCAATTGCAGATATGGAGATATCTCATGGAAAATTCAAGATTGGACATGTAATTAATATCCTCAGAAAAGGGCTCTTCATCCTCTTCTTACTATTGATATGGTTCTATGCCATAGTCAATACCCCCATAAATGAAGTTCATTTGATTAGGAGGTAAGCCTAGAGGTACGATGGTACCTATGGGAAGATGAGGTCGACCCATGTTTTACACTATCTCAATGGTAGGAGTTGTTGTGATATTCCTTACTAGGTATTCTCCTAAGCTAGTGGTAGCTAGATGAACTATGACTTGTGGTGGTGGAGATGGATGAGATAGAAGTGAGGCTTGAGTTGACTCAATGTTTACCTCATAAGGTGGTTCCTCATATATTGGACTAGGAATCTCTTATATGGAGATGGTAGATATGGTTGGAGGGATCTCATCAATAGGCCTCTTCCCCATGTTCCTCTATGGAGGATTCGATGATGATGAAGGTATATCTGGAGGTGTCGATGATGAGGATGGTATGGAAGAATATGGTGATGGATTAATGGAAGGTGATGGTGAAGGAGTCAGACCTTGGTTGGATGTATTCGATTGGAAGTCTAGATGGGTTGATGGTAAGGTCGACTCGAGGATTTGTTGCACCAAGTTGTAGTATTTGAAGGGCTCAAGGTCTATAGAGACAACATGTACTTGCCCTTCATAAGTGTACTTCAAACATTGGTGAGCTATGGATGGCACACACTTCATATCCCTAATCCAGGGTCTACCCAACAAGATATTGTAGGCCATTTCACCCTCCAAGATGTGACACAATATTGGTATGGTCTTTTATCCCACCTAAATAGGTAAGACTATAGTACCAACCATTGAGCATAGAGCATCATTAAATTCTTAGAGGGTATACGTGGACATGACAATATGGGATGCTAGAAGCCCTAGATGTTTGAGAGTAGTCATGGTGATGATATTGCTAGAGGAACCAGTATCAATCAAAACTCTCTTGTAAGGTGTTCCATTTACACATGCAATGATGTGTAGGGGAGGATCCACCATGTCATTTGGTACTAGCTTGAGTTCATGCTCATGAAAGGTGATTACTAGTTTTATGCATTATCAAACATACCCCACAAAATTGTTAAAGGAGTTAGACTCCTAGGGCTATAGCTCAATCGACTTGAGGATCTCCATGAGAGCTTCTCGATGAGGTGGAGACTATTGAATAAGCTCATAGATAGAGAGTTGAGATGATGTTTTCAAGCTCTGAGTAAGCTTACTCTTTATTATGACCACCGGATGAGGTGGAAGGTTTTGCACTAGAGGTGGTAGAGGCTATGATATTGAAGGAATATCATTTGAAGCCATAGGTGGTGTGACTTGACTTGGGTAACGCTTATTCCTTATCATAATGCTGACCATTCCAATGAACCCTTGTTTAGGGGGTGCCAGATGGACCTCATTCACCTATTGTGTTAGCTTTGCCTGCTCCTCATGAGTAGGCAATGGGTCTTTAAAAACACCCATTTGTTGATTGTTTGTTGCAATAGGGTTATCGACCTAAAGATCATTCCTATCGATCATATCCTGTACTAGGTGTTTGAACCTGAAGCACATCTGCACATCATGCCCATTCTACCTATGGTACTTGCAGTATAGGTCTTCATGATATCTTAGGGGCTTTGGTGCATTTGGATCTATAGGTCAACTTTCAGGTAGATTAATTACCTTAGCTACATAGAGGTGCTCAAATAAAGAATCCATGGACTCAACAATGGGTATAAATTATTACTTAGGGTGATGTTGCTAGTTTTTCCCTTGATTTATTTGATTATTCTTGTTGTAGTTTCTAGGTGTGGCCTGATAGTTGGGCTTCTAAGGTGGCATTGGTTGCATAGGCCCTAGAATACTGATAGCAACTTGGTTGACTACTACTAGCTTTGGTTGCACTAGATTGTTCTTGGTGTTCTTAGTCCATTCCTTCTTGTGAGGTTTTACAATTTCCCCTCTTGAATTTTAATGTCTTCGATTATTCTAGCCTATGCTAGAGCATCTTCAAGAGTTGGGTACTATTGGAGTTGTAGCAACAAGGAAATTGGCTTTAGGTAGCTCTTAGCAAACATGTGAGTCAACTCAGACATGGGGAGTAGGTATGGTAGCTTAGCAAGAAGCGTTCACCACCTATTGCCATAGTCTATGATTGACTCATCATCATATTGCTTCAACCCTATGAGGTCAATTAAAATCACCTTTCACTTAGTGTTAAAGGTGAAGCATTCCAGGAATGCATCTACGAATTGTTCAAAGTTATAGATGTTATACTTTGGGAGTTGATTGTACCACTCTATGGTAGGGCCAGAGAGGGTAAGTAGAAATGTCCTCAATAGTAAGGTATCATTATCCTAGATACAGAAGCATTGATTCAAAAATCTAGTGACATGCTCCTATGCATCTTCCTCTCCTTTAAATTTATCTAGCTTGGGCATTTTGAAATGCTCTAGATAGGGAGGGGAAGGTACTGATGGGTGAAGTGATTGACTATGAAGCTAATGCAAAGTGGGCTTCTAAGGCCTAGACCCAGAGGTCTTATTCTCTATCGATTCCATGTATTCTAGAAATGCTTTATATGCATCAGAGGATTTGATCTCCTCTTATTTGCTTTAACCCTATGGGGAGGGTAAGGAATATCAAGCCTATTGCATGGTGGTTGAATGTCATCCACCCTACCTCCATAAGGTACTTCAAGATATTCCTCTTCTAGTTCAAGCTCAGTGTAGGCCCCATAAGGTGTCTCTTGAACTAGCCTACAAGGAGGAGTAAGCACCTATGGAAGGTGATCTATGTTTGGCCTAGGAGGCAAGTCTCGATTAGGCCTAGGAGGTCAAGGAGGCAACATTTGGTTAGGCCTAGGAGGCCTATCTTGATTGAAAGTAGGTTACCTCTGATGAACCCCCTATCTATGAGTACTTGGGGTAGGGACCCTATCATGTAAGGTCTCTTGAAATAACTCATTGGTTTGCTGCTCAATTATTTTATTTTCTAATTGATGTTGGTGGTCCAAGCATTCTTTATCCTACCAAAGCTGATTGAATTGTGCTTGGTGCTCAACATATCTCTTGACTACTTGATTTATCTATTCTACCATGTGAGGCCTATGAGCCCTAGAAGTATCACCCTAGGACCTATCTCATTCAGGATGGTCTAAAATATCGACTACGAGCTTCCCTCGATCGAGGGAAGTCATATTCACTTGAGGTTCAATCCTAGACAAGTATTCTTTATACTCAACTAGCATAGAGGCACATCATGCTTGCATAGCATAATGGACCTAAGGATAATAAAAAATTTCCTCATGCCTTCCTTCATTGATGAGGAAGGGAAGGGTTGAGTTTGCTCACCCTGAGTGATGAGTATCATACTCATCTTGGTACTTAGGTTGTTGTAACCTATTAGGGTGGTTTAAGGGTGTAGTTTGATCATTTGGCCCTACCTAGTGTGTGTACTCTTGATCTTACCCATAGGTGGGTATGGTAGACCTAGAAGGCACATGAATGCATGGTATTGCTCTATCTATTAGTGCCTCAATGTGTAGTTGCCATTCTTGAAAGAAGGCATGTGAAGTGTCTAAATATGGGAAGTATATTCCTTGATTAGGATCAAAACCTATAGGGGTATCCCGTGTAGGGGTCCCTTGTAGGTGAAGTTCTTGACTAGCTATTCTGGGACTTGGGTGAGTAGGAGGCCACCAAGGAGGTATGAACATGTCCTTAGGGCTAAATCGGAGATGACTTGTGTCTCCTTGTCTACTCTCCATAGCGTCAACCCTTGAATGGGCTTGGCTATGGGTGCACACCATAGCTACTTCCTACCAAACCCTAGGTGATTATCTCCTTTACAAATTTTAATGATGCAACACACAAGAATGGAAACATGCAATAAGACAAGTGTTTATCTCTTTTAAATATTTATGTGTGTTCCCTAAAACTATTTTGTGTGTTTTGATTTATTGTTTGCAAGGAGACCTTTTGTCACATGTTTTGCTTTTGTTGGATGATATTCTTATGTTAAAGGGATTTCACCTATATACTCATAGCTCGACAACCAACAATGAAATTTTGGTCACGTGTACCAACCAAAGTATGGAGATGAAGCCCATACCCGATCAGGGAGCACAGGTCCTACCAGTCCTCACCCATATTGACCATGGGTAGTGATACACCCTCCAAAGAGGAATACATGCTATTTTCCATGGCTAAGATGGTTCTTGGAGCTAACTTTGGCCAATAAAATAGGGTTCATATCAATCATGTGAGCCAATGGGTGGAGATGAAGCCCACCATCATTGGTCTCTATTAGTGGTTGGGGATGAAGTCCAACTCACTAATGTTCAAAATGGGATATGGTGTGTGTGGTTCATTTTATACTTAAAGAAAGTAAAACAATAGAGCACTCAATGAGATTTCACTAAATGCAAAAATAATGTTTCACTTTCAGAAATATTAAATAGAAATTGAACCTACAAAATGCATGCCCTAAATGGCAACCTACCCATTAGGTAGGTCACAAGCAATCAAACCACACAGATGCATTCCTACTAGATTATTTTTCTATTTTTATTCTTTTTTGTTGTTTTTGTGATTAAAGAAAAGTGAAATCTACCTTTCAAGAAAACAAGGGGAGGAAGAAAAACTAAATTTGACCTTTTTTGAATAGTAAAAATGCAAAAGCAAGGTGCAGTTACTTAACTTGAAAGCCTATGATTCTGTTGTTTCTATCAATTTGAGTTGCAGACCCTCTATTTTGTGGCCATCCTAGGGTGGGATGGTTGCAAATTTGGGGGCCATCCATGGATGAAGGCTGTTGTGGTCATCCCTAGGTGTTCCAATTAGGAAATCAGGGGTTATTTCAGGCTAGAATGGCCAAAACCTACAACATTTCAAAAGCAAAAATAGGGTCAAAACTTAGCTAAATCAAATGGGATAGGGGTCCCACCATGATCACCACTATAGAGTGGAAAAATGATGCACCTAACAATGGGAAATGAAATGCATCTATTGCTCTATTGATTTAAGCACTACAAAAGTGACATTTTAAGTAAGCATAAGAGACAAATAAGTGAAATAAATGGGGGTCCTCTTTATATTATTTTATTTATCAAATTCATGATTACAAAATATCCCCTTGAGGGCTCTAAATTGATACACTCATTACAAATATGCCAAAATAATAAATCCTTTAGAAACTCAGGTGCGCTCCAATGTCTTCCTCGCACTCATGAATCATTCAAGAGTGGGCTTTCGATGCCACAATATTCTATCAATATTCTAACTTGCTACTCCTTCCTTGCACACTGTGATACCTAGATCTACACACAAAGAAATCAGATTTATTAATAGCATGTGTGGATTGAAATGCAATCAAAGAGATATATGTGATAATGAGCTTGAAAGAGGAAATGTATAATAGATGATTCAAAATTATTCCAAATGCTACCAAAACTTAGGATCATGCATATAATGTACTCTAGAAATGATCTAATAAAGAATAAAAATAAAATTGCACACAGATTTATGGTCATCCCTGGGTGTGCCATTTAGGACTACAAAACAAGAAATGCATAATAACAGGTGCAAAACAACTCAAAATTGCACCAAAACTTGATAGAAGGTATAAAATCTACTCTAGAATTGATCTATGCAAAAATAGAAGAGAAATTATGCTCAAATTCATGGTCATCCCTGGGTGTGCCATTTAAGAATTCTAACCATCCTAGGTGGGGATGACCACCAAATATGGTGGTTTTTACCACCAATTCCTCTATGATTTGGTCCAAACTACTCCTAGGGGTGTTGTCATCAAATTTTAGGATCTGATTCACTCAAATGGGTCAGTTTTGTAAATGGATTATATATTTTAGAATCACTTGAAAACCTCCTTCGCTCGATGGAGATCTCAAGGGAAAACATGTAATGAATTGGGGATAAATCTCGGTAGCACTTCATGGTGAAATATTGCAAAGACTCCTCTCTAAAATTGGGTGGAATGACTCCACTTTATAGCTCAAGTGAGCATATGGTCAAATGGGCATGCTTGGCCATGCGAGGCAGGTGTCACCATTTGTCCAAACCTTGCCATGCATTGGAGGGGGAAGAATCTCCAATTTGGGCCTCCAATTTGCAACTTGGCATGAGAGTTATGCACCCTCAGACTAGCATGCTTCAATGGGTGGGGTAAATGGTAGAATATGGGTGCCATTTGTCTCACCTTTGACTTTTTAAGGGTCCAAGGCCATGGTCGTCCCACCCAGGGATGGTTGTTGGTGGTCATCCCTGGGTGGGATGACCATGAACTATGGTCATCCTGGGGTGGGATGACCATGCCTACATGGCCCAAAACTTCCCAAAAGTGGGGTAGAACCTCCCAAAAGTGGCTAGGACCACTATTTAACCTCTGAGGGTTGCCCAAGGGGGCCATATGGTGTCGATTAGAATGTGTCTTGGTAGTCTAATCGGATTGACGTGATTTTAGTGTCTACAGGGATGACCAGTTCATTATTGTAGATAAAATTTTGTCAGTCACTCTTCGTAATATCATACCATTCAAGGGCTGACACTATAGAGAGTATGCAAGGAGACACAAATCTTATCTTATTTATACCTAAGAACATGTTCATACCTCCTTTGTGGCCTCCTACTCACCCAAGTACCAGAATAGCAAGTTAATAACTTCACCTATAAGGGACCCCTACACGGGATACCCCTACAGGTTTTGGTCCTAATCAGGGAACATACTTCCCAGATGTAGATACCTCACATGCATTCTTTCAAGAATAGAAATTGCACATTAAGGCACTAATAGTTAGATAAATACCATGCATTCGTGTGCCTTGTAGGTCTACCAAACCCACCTATGGTTAAGATCAAGAGTACACACATAGGGTAGAGATAAATGATCAAACTACACCCTTAAACCACCCTAATAGGTTATAACAACCTAAGTTCCAATATGAGTATGATACTCATAGCTCGGGGTGAGCGAATTCAACCCTTCCATTCCTCATCAATGAAGTAAGGCATGAGGAAAATTTTGATTATCCTCAGGTCCATTATGCCATGCAAGCACAATGTACCTCTACATTATCTGAGTACAAATATCGCTTGTCTAGGACTAAACCTCAAGTGAACGTGACTTTACTCTTTAAATGGAAGCTCATAGTTGATATTTTAAACCATCATAAATGAGATAAGCCCTAGGGAGATATTGTTAAGGCTCATAGACCTCGCACAATAGAACAAATAAATAAAGTGGTCAAGAGATATGTTGAGTGCCAAGTATAATTAAATCAACTTTGATAGGATAAAGAATGCTTGGACTACTAGCATTGATTAGAAAAGAAAATAATTGAGTAGTAAACCAATGAGATGTTTCAAGAGACCTTACATGATAGGTTCCCCACCCCAAGTACTCATAGATAGGGGGTTCATTAGAAGAAACCTACTTTCAATTAAGATAGGCCTCCCAGGACAAACCAAATATTGCCTCCTCAACCTCCTAAGTCTTATCAGGACTTGCCTCCCAGGAAAATATATATCGCCTTCCACATGCACTTACTCCTCCTTGTAGGCTAGTTCAAGAGACACTTTACGATACCTACATTGAGATCAAACCAGAAGAGGAATATCCTAAAGTACCTTATGGAGGTAGGGTGGATGACATTCAACCACCACACAATAGGCTTGATATTCCTTGCCCTCCCCCACAGGGGTGAAGCAAAAAATAGGAGATCAAATCCTTTGATGCGTATAAAGCATTGCTATAATTCATGTAATTGATAGAGAAAAAGACCTCTAGGTCTGGGTCTCAGAAGCCCACTTTGTGCTAACTTCATATTCAACCACTTCACCCGTCAGTACCTTCCCCTCCCTATACATAGCATTTCAAAATTCCCAAGCTGATAAATTTAAAGGAGAGGAAGATGCGAAGGAGCATGTCACTAAATTTTTTGAACCAATGCTTTTGTATCTAGGATAATGATGCCTTAATTTTGAGGATATTTCTTCTTATCCTCTCTAGCCCTGCCATAGAGTGGTATAATCAACTCCTAAAGTACAACATCTACAACTTTGAACAATTCATAGATGCATTCCTATAATGCTTCACTTTTAACACTAAGTGAAAGGTGACTTTAACAAACCTCACGAGGTTGAAGCAGTATGACGATGAGTCAATCATAGACTATGGAAATAGGTGGCAAACACTTCTTTCTAAGCTACCATACCTACTCCCCATGTCTAAGTTGACTCACATATTTGCTAAGAGTTACCTGAAGCCAATTTCCTTGTTGCTACAACTCCAATAGTACCCAACTCTTGAAGATGCTCTAGCACAGGCTAGAACAAAAAGACATTAAAATTCAAGAGGGGAAAATTGCCAAACCCTGCAAATGATGGGAAAATAATGTGAGTATAAATATATGAATCAAATTAATCACCAAAATAATCATTAACATTATCTTTGAAATGCCTTCATATTATATAGGTTCTAACAAATTTAGCTATATGAGTGCTAACAAACGCGCTCAAGAGAAATGTGTGCTAACCACTAACTAAAATATCTAACATATGATATTTAGATATTAACCTAGGTTTACCATTAGATATTTAGAACAATAAATATCTACATGGTAAGTGGTAGAAAAGTAAATGTAATAATACATGTAGTATAATGCAATATACTACCTATTTTACCTAGTGGAGTAAAAGGGTAAATATCCCAAAGAATGGAATATTACTCTAACATCCCACCTTATTACATTATTTGGGTAATACATATACATCCTCCTATACAACAATATTTGGGTAAAGTATATAACTATCCCAATATAGTGGAAAATATGTCAATCTACTGGTTCCTACTCTGTCACAGTGGTCTGGTTACTCCTAAGCAAACAATGGGTCATTCCTCACTTTGTATTCACATAAACAAATGTCCTTATTGTAATCTTGTCATCCAATCAAATTGCATGGGTAACCAGCCACTACAACCGCTAGGTGTAGTAGAGTAGATCACTTCATACGAGGTTCATTCTATTTACAATATGATTTTGCAAAAATGTGTTGTTAAGGTAGCTAAGGTGTCGGTCACTGTCGAAAATGCACCCTTATAAGTTTCCCCCCTTGTTGCAAAACATATTGTAATCAAAATATTGAAATAAGTATGACTAAGGTGTTTTTCACTACCGAAAATCCACCCTTATAAGTCCTCTTCCATTTTTACAAAAGAAAATTGTGTGAAGTAAGAAAAGGAATGTTTATCCCCCCTTAATTTCAAAATATGTGCAACTTAAGAAGCCTTGTGAAGGTTTTTACAAAGATGTCTCCTAGGAAAATTTTACACCAGAAAATTCCCTCCTTTTGTTACAAGTACTTCAAACAATGAGAGTTTGTTATTTATGAAGCCTAAAAGAGGTAAAATAACCCCTTTTATTGCTAGTACTTCAAACAAAAACTTATGCTATTTATGAAGCCTAAAAAGAGAGAGGAAATGGTGCTTGCTTAAGGTGACAAATTTTATTCCCCTTTACAATATTGTCTTATCCAAGAGCACTTTGTGTGCTTTTTATGAATCATAATCAGAATCAGAACTAGACACTTCACTAGCAATATTGCCTTTGTTTTGCTTTTGTGATTTGTCTTTGCCTTTATTGTTTTGCTTGTTTTTAAACCAACACTGATTGGTGTCATGGTTATCCATTTTACAATGTGAGCAAAACCTATTTTGAGTTTTATTTCCCTTATATTTTGAAGATGATCCTCCTTTTTTAAAGTTTTCTTTCTTCTTGTCACCCTTCTTGTTTGAGTAAAGTGCATTGTTCAACACTTCATCGCTTTGGAGTTGATTTACTTCCTCTATTTGAAGCAAATTGACTAACTCCACAAAGGTGACTGATCTTTGTGATACATTAAGGGATGTAATCAACATTTTATAGGATTCAAGAAGAGCCCTTAATATTATTGAAGTCAAAATGGTTTCTTCTACTATAGCTCCTAAATCATTGAGCTTAGACTTCAGTTCTGACACTCTATAGAGAAAGAGTTATACTAATTCACCTGAATTCATATGGAGTGTATGAAGTTGGATTTAAAGGTTTAGAATCGTGGATTGATTCTTTCCTTTAAAAATGGTACAAAGAGCATCCCATGCCTCTTTACCAGTTTTAGCTTCACTTATGTGAGGCTGGATCTCATCAGAAGTAGCTAGGAGGATCAACATAAGAAGATGATTATTCTTTTTATCCCATGCTTTTTGATCTGCTCTTGGTGATGCGTGTCTTTATTTAGTGCCATCAACTAAATCCCGCATTTCCTCTGCAATCAGGATGGCTTTCATCTTAGTTTTTCATGCTGAATAGTTAGTACCTTTAAGCAATTGTGTATCATTTAAGTATTTGTTGATAGTTGTCATGATGAAGGTCCTAGAATTTGCACTAAGATGATATTTATTTCACTCTTAAGTGGTATTTAATGGCACCTGCCTGAAAATCCTCAAGAAGAGAAATAATAAGTTTGAGAAAATTAAGCTAAAAAAATAAGAGTTGAAATATAATTCACTCAAAAATATATTTAATGGCACCTGCCTGAAAATCCTCTTGAATAGGGATAATCAGTTTGAGGAAATTAATCCAAAAAAATAGAGTTAATTAGGGGTTTTTGTTTTTATGAGAGAATATCAAGTGAAATTGGCTTTAAATCTATGCAAGTACTTACACAAATTTGTGAAATTTTGGGGTAGGGAGTGTTTTTGATTCTATGACTTATAATTGCAAAGAAATAATGCAATAATAAAACAAGAATGTCCACAAAATTCTTATCACCTAGGTGTTAGATGCAACCAAAAATGCACCTAATTTTCCAATGAAGGTGTCGAGTAAAATCGAAAATGTACCTTTTCATTGATATGTTTTTGTCTTCTCCTTGTCTTACAATTTTGCAAATAATGTGACAATAAAAAATTACCTATATTTTGTGATTTTGCAAAATAAACAGGTTTGATTTGTTTTAAGTGCTCCTCACTTTTGTGTTACAATTTTGCAAAAAAGATCAATTTATTGTCTTCCCCCCTTGATTTGCAAAATTAACAAAACTAACACTCCTTCCAAGACAAGTCGACAAACAACCCACATTTGAAAGGCTTCCAGAACTAGTCGACACACGACTTAGTTTTTATGGGCCCAAGGTTAAAATTTCTTCTCAATTTTGCAAAAAAGAATGTGCAATTTTATGTCTTATAGCCCCCCTTGGAGAAAACAAATGCACACTTTGCCTTTGAATTTTACAATTTTTTCAGTCTTCTAGTTTTCTAATTTTGCAATAAAGAATCAAATTACTTTGATTTTGTCCTCTTTGAAATTTGCAGAAAGAAGAAACACAAATGGTGCTATTTATCCCCCCTTGATTTTGCAAAAGAAACAAGGAAAATTTCCCCTTTGTTTTAGGAACCAGTTGACACATGACGTGGTTTTCAAAGTGCCCTTTAGTATTCAATATTCAAATATGGGAGGTGCTTCTGGATCAAATGGTTCTCTGATCCGCATAGGACTGTAGCTACGATCTAATACCTTCCAAGGATCTATTTAGAAATTGAATCTGGGCAAATTGTTGTGATGTCCTCTAAGCATCTGCCAAAAAATGGATCTTGTGGTTTATCGACGGAGTTCGTTTCTTCTTCGAATGACTCTTAGATGATGAAGATATTTCTTGATCTAGGGCCTATTCTTCATGAGATGTTTCAACTTTTGCTCACCAATCAAATGATTAGAAGAAAAAATGGGAGCAAATTTTTGACAATAAAACTCTCAAAAAAAAATTCAACAGGTTAGTGTTTTATTTTCCTGTTTTTTTATCTCCTTTTTCAAGAAGAAAATAAGGAAAAACACCTAATGATTTAGTTTCTTTAAAGAACAACCCTTTTCATTTTTCTATTTGAATGCAAGATTGTAATTAATTTAATCATAATCTAATCAATAATAAAATTTAATTTGTATAGAATCAATTTAATCTAAAAAAAAATTGATTTTTAAACAAATTATAATTAAATTATTAAAAAAATGATTAAATAATAATGAAAAAAAAACCTACAAAAAAAAATAAAAAATTAAAATTACTTTGTAAAATTTTTATAATTTGTTCCCGCGGGGGTTTGAACCCTCGTCCTCATGGGAGCAAAGCTTTCAGCAAGGCTGATACGCTATCAGGAAGATCTGGTAGCTAAGTGGATGCCCGAAGCTTTAGAGCTTCGGATCTCACGAAGCTTTAAAGCTTCAGATCTCTTTGTTAATGCTTCGGCTTTGACTGAAGTAAAGCACCTCATGCGCTTGGGAATTTAGTCCCACATGAACCAGGTGGGGGAACTCGCAAGAGTTTTTAATCCCCTACCTGTGCATTAATATTTGATTGCCTTCGGGTAATCAACCAACCCTTTTTGCTTGGTCGGCCTGTGGCCCACAGGAATGCCACGTGGTGGGGCTGATCACAACCACATGTCACGTTCGTGAGGTGCCACTTGCTAGCCAACAAATTTTCTAGGATGCAAGTTTAAGTCACGTGTCACCTCACCTCGGGGCGCATGTCACCACATAAGCAGATCTCACTCCTTGGGATTCATGCACGACCCAGGATTCGAGCTTCTATGGGCCATGCTTCAGGATCCGTGCATAGCTAGGATAGTGCCTTGGGATCTGTGCATAGCTAGGATAGAGACTCAAGAACCATGCCAGGTGGGACAATGCCTCGAGAACCATGTCAGTTCAATTGCGGGCCAGCTCCTGCAGGACATATCAGGATCTGTGCGCTACCATCGACTCTAAAAAAAATGATGGGAAAATAAGGTGAGTATAAATATAGGAATCAAAATAATCACCAAATAATCATTAACATTAGCTTTGAAATGCTTTTGCATTATATAGGTTTAAAAATAGGTTCTAACAAAGTTTAGCTATATGAGTGCTAACAAACGCACTCAGAGAAATGTGCACTAACCACTAACTAAAATATCTAACATAGGATATTTAGATATTAACCTAGGTTTACCATTAGATATTTAGAATAGTAAATATCTACATGGTAAGTGGTAGAAAAGTAAATGTAATAATACATGTAGTATAATGCAATATACTACCTATTTTACCTAGTGGAGTAAAAGGGTAAATATACCAAAGAATGGAATATTACTCTAACAAAGGAATGGACTAAGCACACCAAGAGAAATCCAGCGCAACCAAAGATGATAGTAGTCAACCAAGTTGCTATCAATATTCCAAGACCTATGCAACCAATGCCACCTCACAAGCCCAACTATTAGGACACACCTAGAAACTACAACAACACCAATCAGATAAATCAAGGGTAAAACTAGCAATGTCACCCTAAGTGACAATTTATGCCCATTGTTGAGTCCATGCATTCTCTATTTGAGTGTCTCTATGCGGATAAGGCAATTAATCTACCTAAAAGTCAACCTGTAGATCTAAATGCACTAAAGCCCCTAGGATATCACAAGACCTATACTACAAATATCATAAGAAAAATAGACATGATGTGCAGATGTGCTTCAGGTTCAAACACCTAGTACAAGACATGATCAATAGGAATGATCTTCAGGTCGATAATCCTATTGTAAAAAAATCAATAAATAGGTGTTTTAAAGACCCGTTGCCCACTCATGAGGAGCAAGAAAAGCTAGTACAAAATGTGAAAAAGGTCCATCTAAAACCTCCTAAACAAGGGTTCATCAGAATGGTCATCATCATGACAAGGAATAAACATTACCCAAGTTAATTTGCATCACCTACAACTTCAAATGATATTCCTTCACTATCACAACCTCCACCACATCCAGTGCAAAACATTCCACCTTGTATGGTGTTCACAATAAATAGTAATCTTGATCAAATATTATGAACAACATTGAATTGACTCTCTATCTACGAGCTTATCCAACAATATCCACCTCATCGAGAAGCTCTCATGGAGATCCTCAAGTTGATTGAATTGCAACCCCATGATTCTAACTCCTTTAGAAATTTTGTGGGGAATTTTCAACAATGCACAAAACCAGTAATCACCTTTTATGAGAATGAACTCAAGCCAGTACCAAATGACATGGTGTATCCTCCCTTTCACATCATTACATGTGTAAATGGAATGCTTTACAAGAGTGTTCTAATTGATACTAGTTCCTCCAGCAATATCATCACCATGATTGCTCTCAAATATCTAGGGCTTCCAACATCCCACATTGTCACGTCCACGTATACCCTCTGAGCATTTAATGATACCCTGTGCTCTTCCGTTCGTACTATAGTATTACCTAGTTAGGTGGTACAAAGACCATACCAATATTGTGTTACATATTGGAGGGTGAAATGACCTACAATATCTTTTGTATAGACCCTAGATTAGGGATATGAATTGCATGCCATCCATAGCTCACCATTGTTTGAAGTACACTTACGAAGGGCAAGTACATGTTGTCTCTGCAAAACTTGAGCCCTTCAAATACTACAAATTGGTACAGTAAATCCTTGAGTTGACCTTACCATCAATCCATCTAGACTTCTAACCAAACACATTCATCCAAGGTATGACTCCTTCACAAACATCTTAAATTAATCCATCACCATATTCTTCCATACCATCCTCATCATCGACACCTCCAGATATGCCTTTGTCATCATTAAATCCTCCAAAGAGGAACATGGGGAAGAGGCCTATTGATTAGATCCATCCAACCATATCTACCATATCCACATAATATATTACTAGTCCAAAAAATGAGAAACCATATCATGAAGTAAACATTGAGTCAAATCAAGCCTCACTTTCATCTCATCCATCTTCATCACCACAAGTCATAGTTCATCTAGTTGCCATTGGCTTAGGAGAATACCTGGTAAGGAATATCACAACAACTCCTACCATTGATACAGTGCAAAATATGGGTCAACCTCATCTTCCCATAGGTTTTATCATACCTCTAGGCTTACATCCTAATCAAATAAACTTCATTTATGGGGGTATATAGCATAGAACCATATCAACAGTAGGAAGAGGATGAAAAGCCTTTTTTTGAGGACACCAATTACATGTCCAATACTGAATTTACCATGAGATATATCCATTTTTGTAATTTTCATGGGTATGGTCTGGGGTTATAAGAATAAGGTACTCGTGTTCCTTTCTAGCCACAATATCAAATACTTTATGATAATTTTGTTTTAGGACACAACAAGCCTATGCCTCTCGAAGTCCTCACCAATATTTTAGAGCACCTAGGTCTAAAATATAGGTATGAGCTTGCATATGATCGCTACACCAATCCTGGTCATGTCCACTCTCTAAGGGACCATTTCCCCATAACTATGATAGATCAAGGGATATATCATGACTTCAACTAATCCTATGAAGTAGGTGGAAGTTCTCATGCTTTTCCATCCAGTAATGAGGAAGAGGATCAAGGTCCTCCCTATGAATGGAAAATTGATGATGAGTCAAATTACGAAGTATAACCTATCAAATCTTCTAGTTAATATGGGGAATACGTACATATCATCCCTTTGTATGATGAAGATAAGTTGTATCTATGTGTGTTCCTATTATCACATCCCATCTGGCAACAACTTCTACCCTTAGAAGAACAAGCTCACCCACTTCTGCATCGAAAACCTTCAATCATTCCGCTTCCACTACAACCACATCCATAAGTATTGTGAAAAACTATTGTTAATAGATCCCATCAAACACCCAATGGAGATCATCCATCCATCAACATAATTTCTATAGATCTTTTTGTGCCCCTGCATGATATGAATAACCCATTGAAGCCATTGCACCTCGACCTTGAGGCAATTAACTTTGATTGAGGATATTATATATCATATCCATAATAGTATTGGCCATAATAAGGGATCCACCAAAGGTATCTATAAATCCTTTTGTCACCCAAAAATCCCCAAAGGTATCCATAAACCCTTTGGTCACCCAAAAAGACCCAAAGGTATCCATAAACTCTTTGGTCACCCAAAAATCCCCAAAGGTATCCATAAAGCCTTTGGTCACCCAAAAGACCCAAATGTATCCATAAACCCTTTGGTCACCCAAAAACCCCAAAGGTATCTATAAACCCTTTTGTCACCCAAAAGCCCCAAAGGTAGCCATAAACCCCTTTGGTCACCCAAAAAGCTCCAAAGGTATCCATACCCCCTTTGGTTGCACAAAAACCCAAAGGTATCCATAAACCCTTTGGTCACCCAAAATCCCCAAATGTATCCATAAAATATTTGGTCATCCATAAGCCCCAAATGTATCCATGAACCCTTTGTTCATCCATGACCAAAGGGTTTATGGATACCATTGGGGCTTTAATCATGATTAATAATCCAACCTGGTCACTTAATGAGGAAATGAAATCAATAATAAAAATCCCAATATTTTTGATATGTGAGGATTAGGAGAGTGATTTTATGAAGCAGAGTGCTATCAAAACCATCCCACAGTGGGCCAGCCTACAGACTTGTCGAGCGATGAAGCCAGTGTGAGGGTAAGGGCTGAATTTGCTACTACACTTTGTTACTTTTGGAATTGTAATTATCTTCACTTTTAAAAATGAAACACACTAAATTTTGATAAAGGAACCTTATTAGTTATTATATTTGATGTTTTATAGTTTAGTTTGTATTTTTGTGTATTTTTGTTACATTTTTTTGTATTTTTGTAAGTTTTTTTGCTTGTTTTTGGTTGCCAGGAAGGCCATTTTTTGGGTAATTTGGGGGTCGTCCTAGGGAGGGATGATAGTATTGATTTTTTTGGGAGCCGTACCTGGGTGGGACAATCACCAACTTGGGGACCGTACCTGGGTGGGATGACCATGATTTTACAAGAAAAAATACCCTTTATCAAGTGTTTTTGGGTTTCTTTTTGCTTCTTTTTGTTTTGTTTTGTTTTTTTTTGTAAATATTTCTTGCCCCTGCCAGATGATCAAGAGCCGGTATAAATTTCTAATTCTCTTTAATACCACTCATGGCCTATTGATAGAGGATAATTGGAAATGGCTTGACACCATTAGTCTTAAGCAAGTGACACAACTAGAGCCATTTATGGGAGACAAAACCTACATGACTGCGTTGATAGATATGTGGGACCCTCGCACCAACACCTTCCACTTGCTGACTACGGAGATGACAGTGACTCTAGAGGACATCTACCAAATTATGTACATTCTGATAGAGGGACGTCCAATTATATCTACTCATCAGGATCTTAGAGATACAATATTTTAGAGATACTTTAGAGATGATTGGCCTAAGGTATTGCAAGATTTACCTAGCGGAGGAATCCTAGTAGAGATATGGTATGAGGTAGAGGTCTTGACTACGAGATATGCCCTATTGATGATGCTTATTTCTAAAATGCTACTATAGAACTCATTAGGAGCTAGATTCCCATGGAACCTTTTGGAGTTGGTATTTTCACTGGTGGAGTTCACCATAGAGAGACTATTAGTGATGGCATGGAGTAATACTTTACTATCACAACTTTATGATGAGGTGCACAAGATCTAATACCGTGGGTGAAAAGGATTGGGATGTAGCTTTTTATTGCAAGTGTGGGTATGGCAGCATATTGCTATGGATCAACCACGAGGGATACCTTGGATGATGCATAAATAGCTCATGGATAGGGAGATAGGATATGGGATCCTATGGCAGTAGGACCAGGAGAGGAGTCAGAGCTATCCTGATGCAGGTTTGATCGAACATTATACAGATTTATTTGCACGACTCAGGGAAAATTTGGTTATCTAGAGACCATACGAAGACTTGTTGTGGCTATTCCACAACTAGCCCCAAATTTGGGGAACCCCATTTACATTTTGGTTTTTTAGGAGTTTTAAGGGCTAATTTTTGTAAATTCCACGATTTAGCACTAACTAATGTTTTCTTGTTTAACTAGTTTTGCTAGTGTTCTAGGTTAATAGGTTTTGTTTATTTTGATTAGTTTTGAAGTTTTCCTTTATGGTGATTTTCAATGACTAAATTTTTTGAAGTTAGTTATTTGATTGCTTTATAAAATATATGTATATATAATTCTAATAAATATATATGTATATATATGTTTATTATAATTATGAAAGTGAAACATTCACAAATAATATATTAATATATATGCATATATATTAATAAATAAATCAAAATAAAAGAAAAAAGAAAAAAAATAATAAAGACAGAAAATATTATTATATTATATATATATAATATAATATAATGAGTCAAAATTAAAAAAAAAAAGTAAAAAAAGAAAAAAATAATAAACTTTCTTCGTGGTCGGATTCTTTTTTAGCCTTTAATGTTTTTTAACTTTAAAGTTTGGATTTTAATAAAGTATGGTTTGTAATTTTTAGTTTGTTTTATTTTATTTTAAATGTTAGTTTTGTTTTTTTAGGGCTAACTCACATGTTTTATATGTAGGTAATGTGGAGGGTGAGTAAAAGATAAAAGGGCCTCCATTGAACGAAATGGAAAATACACGTTTGGAAAAAGGGCCTCCATTGAATGAAATAGAAAAGACACATTTGGAAAAGCAAGGGAAGAAGAAAATGAACAATCAAAAAAATCCAAACGAAAAATAGAGAAAGAAAGGGAAACATAAGGACATTGGCAGAAACATTCAAATAGGGTATTGAAACAACGATATGGGGCTGGGTATTTTGGGATTTTTTGGAGTAGGAAGGCATATATTTGGGCCGATTTTAACCATTTTGATGCCAAATTTGGGTATTTTCATTTTTTGCATTGTAATGGAATATTGAATATATTTTTGCAACAATTAATTGGAAATGTCTCAAGTTTTATGCATTTTTTATGGTTAACTTGATTTCATTTTCAGTTTATTGCACCATTTTCCTTTGAATCGTGCACCGTATTGGATGTTTATTGAACTAAGTTGGGTCACTCTAATACTGGTTTTATGCAGAATACTAATGCTTGCAGGGTCTGTGGAGAAATTTAGGGTTGCAACATTTCTGTTTTTCATTTTTGTTTTATTTTTTTTTCTAAATTTCTTTTTGTTATTTTTTTTTAAATTTTCAGAGATTAAAATACAAATACAAAATTTGATGTTCATTCATTCCGAGGTCATTTTGATTTTATACAAATTTTTGAAAATGGTTGTTTGATGCAGATTTTATAATTTTGGAATTTCATTTTTTCACATTTTGGAGTCAAATCAGATTTTTTAGCTTCATATTTTTATTTGCAAGCATAAAATAAAATTTCATAATAAAAATTTCCATTTCATCGAAGGGGGTTAATTTTATGGCATTTCATAAGCTATCTTTATTCGGGGCCATAAATGCACATATATTTATGAAAATTTTGATTTCATTAAAGGGAGGTGATTTTATATGTTACACTAAAAGGCTATTGTTTTAACACATTAAATTATTATTATTTATGAAAATTATTTCATTAAAGAAATATAATTAAATGATATTTTAAATCCTATATTTCAAGGCTATAGAATATTCTCTTTATGAAAATTTATTTCACCAAAGAGGAATACTTTATTATTCATATCAAAGTCTATCTTTATCTTCATGATAAGAAGCTACATTTAAGGAGTCTATTCATCATTTCAGATTCACATTCATAGATAGATTTTAATATTTACTTTCATGTTTAAAGTAGGATTTAATGCAAGGTAAAGCTTGATTAAAATCTACTTAATAAGAGAAGATAAAATCTACCTTAAAATCCTCAAGATAAAAGGAACTAAGGTACTACATCGTGGTCATATGAGGGCCAATTCACATTTATTTTTATTTGGTTTCATGAACAATCATTAAAGTAGCATGGTAAAATAAATCAACATTACCCCTTGTTTACAATTACTTGCAATCACTAAGGTGTTCCTAGCATTGAATTGATATATTTTATTGAGATTACTAATACACATATGCAAATGCTAACATAGGGGAGACCTTGGAGAAGTTGTTTGTTTAACTTCTTTGAAAGAGAAGGTTTTGAGATCCAAACCCTAAGGGAGAGTGTAATTTCACAATTGGGTAAAATTAACACTCAATATTTTGGCACTAGAAAGAGGGCCTGAATTGGTTTATTTTGTTGTGATTTTAAATGTTATAGGGATTTAAAACATGGAATATTTCATGCCCTATTGATTATTACCTTCAGATCTCTTTACACACAACATTGTAGTGCTAAAGGAGGATATGAATTGCTATTCATTGTTCTAACGCTTTTGGATTGTTCATATAGGAATAATGTGATTTGATATACTTTTTAAAGTTTTGAATTGCTAAATATTTCAAGTTCATTTGATTAGCATCTTTGGCTTGCTCTAACACTCACACTTTGTAGAGCTAGGAGGATTTGAACAGATTTCTTTTATTACCATTTAGATGCTAAATTTTTAATAGTACTTGAAATATTTATTTACAAAACATTGGTCTTGACTAACGAGGTTTTGTTTCCATGTGATTAATTTCATTTTATTCTAACATTCTCTATTTTTGATGATGCATTAATGCTAACATGTTACAAATTTGAGAATGTTCTTCAATTTCATGATTTAATGGATACATATCTCTTGGTTGGTACTAACATGATTATTCTTATGGTACATATTTGAGATTAGTTAGTCATTTCATGTTTCTTTGTAAGAAATATTTTATTTTGCTAAAAAATTGATTTTGAAGTTATCCTTTGAGTTTCACTAGTGGCTACAAATATTGGAAAGTGGTATGGGGTACATGGTAATCCTTTGAAAATTAATGGAGATGCTCATGATTTTCCCAAGAACATAGAGAAAATTTTGCCCATGTTTAAGCACAATGGCACAACATTAGCCAAGGAGCACATTCAGTCCTATGTGGATATCCTAGTTAGATGGAATGTTGAACATGAGGATGTGGTATGTAGATTGTTTCCTGGGAGCCTAGATGAGGCGGCATATGATTGGCATATCAATTTACCCACTGGCTCTATTACATCTTGGGCCCAATTGAAAAATACTTTCATCAATCAATTTAGGTTACCCATTGATCCTATCATAATTTATTAATAATTTTCTTCTTGAAAGAGAGAACCTAATGATCCAGTGAGAATTTTCAACATGAGATTTCGAAATCTCTATGCGAAATTAATTGCTCTGTATACTATTGAAGAGATCGGTGCTCTTCCAATATACTTTGGGGTATTGGATCCATTGTTTTCCATTTTCATTAGGATAAATCCTTTGGTAACTAATCTTTCCTCGGCTTACACAGAAGCTATGATTGTAGATCAACAATTAAGGCCACAAGGTTATGGGATGGATCAATCGCCTATGGTAGGACAACTAGGGGCTTGCAATCAAACCTCGATGGTAAATCAAGCATGGGTATAACAAAATTTGATATCAAAAATTTTGCCCCACAATCAATTTTACCCTACCATACCTATGAATGCTCCCACATGTTCTTATACGAGTACTTATATCCATCCAACTACTCCATCATGGTTAGAGAATCATGTGGTCACTCATGGAGCTATTGCAACAAGTTCCTAGACTTTGTTTGTTTATGTCAACACAACTAATCCTACTACTTCTACCACTCAACCAAAGAATTTTGTATCGAAAGTAAAAGAGCAAAAGAAGTTGGTTAAGAAGCCAAGTAGAGATGTGGTTCCATCACAAAAATGAGCGCATCAATGTATGCATCCAAATAATCCTAGGAAGAAAATTCATAATGATAATCTTAATGATATCTCATGTTATGCTCCTTCAGGTGATAGAAGAGATTTTGATGTGATTTACATTGAAGTAAATGCCTATTCAAAATGTCTTGAAGAGCATGAATATTTTGGAGAAGAAATTTTATGGATGGGTAACGAGATGGAACCAAAAGATCAACATTTTATTTTGGAAACAAAAGGTCTAGAATCATTACCCACAAATGAGGATTGGGATGAACAAACCTATAAGGATATGAGTTGGTCATTTGCACTCACAAAGAAAGATTTAGACAACCATATGGAGAAATATGTAAAAATTGATCCCATTATAAAAGTTCCTAAGCCATCAAAGGTGGTTGAAAGTGAATTTGAAATAAAATCAATAAATAAATTTGAAGACATAACTGAATTTCACCACTTGTTCTCAGAAGATACTTTGGATGATGTTGCTGAAATTAATGGCCAAGAAGATACACACCTTCCAATGATAGAATTAAATAATGGGTTACAAATTTGGATTACGATAGTATCACAAATTTGAATTCGAGAAACAACCCACTTTTAGAAATAATTGAACCATCTAAGGAAGGTGAAGATGAACTGGATGAGAAAAATGTTGATGAATCGGAAGAGGATGAAGAAGTAATTGAGCATCATAACTTGATTTTGGAAGATGATTACTATGATTCTTAGAATAAATGGAAATAATATGCTCATTATAAATCTTCTAATGAACTTTTTGTGTCAATTGTTATGCAGGATAATATGATTATTTGCTCGCATGAGGATATTACAAATCCTGTATAATTTGAGGAAATTTTAGAAGAAGAATCGAAATCCCATCAAATTTTGGAAAGTAATAAGGATTATAAAGCCATGTATAAATAATGAGAATCATTTTTTTATATCCCTTTGAGGGAAAAGAAATTGAAAATATTGATCCACTTATTGGTTCTACAATGTCTATGCCATGTCAAAATAAGGAAATTTCAGAATCTGAATGGTTTGGGTTTGATATCACTAATGCTCTAATTGAAAATTTCACGTTATCTGAAACAACCCAAGTGATCGATCATGTATATGTGTTAGTTGACCCATCCCTAGATAGACAATACCTATGGTTTGAAAAGGATTGACATTATTTTAATTGGATACAAAATTTTGGTGTCTTTGATAAATAGGTCATGGGGAAAGAACAAGCGCTACATGATGATGATAGTGAATGTCATGAGAAAAAAGAGGAAGTTTCAAATCCTCTCCAAGTAATGGTAAATGGAAAAGTGCCAAAGATAAAATATCACCTTTTAGGTTCCACCATTAGAAAATAAAATGAAGTTGGTATGCTTGAAGTGTTAAATCAAGTTCATAATCAATTAGTAACAAAATCTAGGTTAAAATTTCATGATGATGCTCATTTAATAACTATCCTAGGTGCTTGCAAATGGTTACATGAATTTTTTTTTTGATTGGTTGAAAGGGTGTTGAAAGGTCCCTGAACCTTGTACAAACCAGCCGTGGGCCTCCGAAGAGGGAGGCAAAGGGGAAGAACGGCGATAGCAGAATGAGAAAGCCTAAAAACAGTAGGGGCTACCTAAGGAAGAGGCACCTAGAGGAACCAAATAGAAGAACTTTTTTGCATGTTTTCCAAGAAGACCGAAGTGGCCCAAATGCTAAGGATCAAAGAAAAAGAAAAACACCACAAGGAGGAAAGTGTCGTGATATCGCGACATGTTGCATTTTCATGGTCCAAAGCAAAGGGAGAAAGCAAGGAGGAAAAAGTTTCGCGATATCGCGACATGTTGTAATGTCATGGCCAATAAGAGAAAAAGTGTCATGATATCACGACATGTTGCATTGTCACGGCCAAAGGAGGAAAAGTTTCACGATATTGCGACATGTTGCATCGTCGAGGCTAAAAAGGAAAAGGTGTCGCGATATCGCGACATGTTGCATCATCGAGGCCAAAGGAGAAAAAGTGTTGTGATATCACGACAAGTTGCATCATTGCGGCCAAAGGAGAAAAGGTGTCGCGATATCGCGACATGTTGCATCGTCGCAGCCAAAGGATAAAAAGTGTCGCGATATCGCGACAAGTTGCATCGGCATGGCCAAAGGAGGAAAAAGTGTCGCGATATCGCGACAAGTTGCATTTTCACGGCCAAAAGAGGAAAGTGTCATGATATCACGACATGTTGCAACCTCACAGCCAAATGAGAAAAAATGTCGTGATATCACAACATGTTGCATCGTCGCGGCCAAAAGAGAAAAAGTGTCATGATATCGCGACAAGTTGCATCGGTGCGGCCAAAGGAGGAAAAAGTGTCGCAATATCACGACATGTTGCATTTTCACGGCCAAAAGAGGAAAGTGTCGCGATATCGCAACATATTGCATTTTCACGGCCAAAGGAGAAAAAGTATCGCGATATCGCGACATGTTGCATCGTCACGGCTATAGGTGAAAAAGTGTCGCGATATCGCGACATGTTGCATCGTCATGGCTATAGGAGAAAAAGTGTCCCGATATCGCGACATGTTGCATCGTCATGACCAAAAGAGAAAAAGTATCGCGATATCGCGACATGTTTCATCGTCGTGGCCAAAGGAGAAAAAGTGTCATGATATCGTGACATGTTGCATCATCGTGGCCAAAGGATAAAAAGTGTCACGATATCGCGACATGTTGCATCGTCATGGCCGAAGGAGAAAAAGTGTCATGATATCGCGACAAGTTGCATCGTCACGGCCAAAGGAGAAAAAGTGTCACGATATCGCGACAAGTTGCATCGTCACGGCCAAAGGAGAAAAAGTGTTGCGATATCGCGACATGTTGCATTTTTGCGGCCAAAGGAGAAGAAATAAAAAGTGTCGTGATATGGCGACATGTTGCATTTTTACAGCCGAAAGAGAAAAAAGAAAAAGTGTCGCGATATCGCAACATGTTGCATCGTCGTGGCCAAAGGAGAAAAAGTGTCACGATATCGCGACATGTTGCATCGTTGCGGCCAAAGGAGAAAAAGTGTCGCGATATCGTGACATGTTGCATCATTGCGGCCAAAAGAGAAAAAATGTCACGATATCGCGACAAGTTGCATCAACATGACCAAAGGAGGAAAAAGTGTCGTGATATCATGACATGTTGCATCGTCACGACCAAAGGCAAAAAAATTGTCGCAATATCGCGACATGTTGCATTTCACGGCCAAAATAGGAAAGTGTCGCGATATTGCGACATGTTACATGAATTTGATTGGTCTACAAATTTGAAAAATAATTTGGCTTTAAATTTTTTAGAAATAGGCTCTAGTTTTCCAGATCTCATAACTGAAAAGGAAAGTCTAATTCTAAATCAAGAAGAGAATTGTAAAATTGACATCCTAAGAAATAGACAAGAAACTATTGAAGATCAATTATTGTCTAATCAATTTGACTATTTACTCCACTATGGGATTATTAATGGAACTTTACTAAAATGGTGGGGTGAGAGAGGCAAGATGAAGATTGTTGTATTGTTTGGCTTAACCTTGTTTTCGTTGGATTCCTTTAAAACTTGGTATGCTTATCATGTTATATATCTTTTGAAATGTGCTAATCATGTTTGGGATCCAGGGAAGTGATAGCTCAAGCTTTGCACCATTTTGTACCATATTGTACATTTGTATATAGTTTTGGTTTTTGCTTTTTGCTTTTGTGCTTTGTCCATGATTTTTGGGTTTGGATTTAGTTTTGGTTTGTGTTTTTAGTTTTATGTGTTAGGTTGTTCCCTTTTTTTGAGGTTATGTTTCATGGGTACTAACTTTTGGTCTCTAGCCCATTTGCGTGTTTCTTTGCTTAGTAGGGGGAGCATCTGATTTGAAAAATTGATGAACCCAAGAAAAGGGGGATGAGTTATTTGGTGAACATGCTCAGATATTAGGACTAAAATGGTGGAAAGTGGAACAATGAAATATTAGCCCAAGCTCCACATGGGAACCACACACACATTAAATGGTGTTTCTAAAAGTAAGAAGGATGAAGTTGTCTTGATTATGCAACCCTAAGCGAAAATCTAAAATGCTCCACTTTGGATTTCTAACCTAGTGAGACTTTATGCTTTTGCAAGAGTTCCATTAGTATATGCGATGCAACAGATTTTTCAAAGTTTGTCATCTAGTTCAAGAAAAATCCACCGGGGCTATAAATGCCTGACTGGTTGTGGGACCCTAGCTAGGAAAAGCTTGATACTTAGAAAGAGAGAAAAAAAAGATGAAAAAAAAGAAAAATAGAATGAGTAGTGAAAATTTAGACCCACCTAGGATAGATGGGTTTTGCAAAGCATTAAACGAACACACGAGTGAGTTAGATAAACCTCATAGGGGCTATAGATGTCTGATCGATAGTGGGGATTTTTTTGTAAAAGTATTCACTTCAAGAGTTGTACTTCATAGCCCAATGCACAAAGGGATGAAGGAATCTAGAGGATTTCTAGAAATTCAAAAATGAATCACTTTTACACATACTGAGCAAAGGCAGATGGATTAGTTATTTTCTTTCTAAAACTGTTTACCCCACCTTCTCGGGACGTTGCTAAATAAGCTATGTTTCACTGATCTTGTGTGTTTTCATTTTAGGTTGGGTTCTTACCAAAATGCTCAGGAGTATTTCCCAACAGAGTCATCATTTGTTGTGGCTATTCCACAACTAGCCCCAAATTTGGGGACCCCCTTTAAATTTTGGGTTTTTAGGAGTTTTAAGTGCTAATTTTGGTAGATTCTACGATTTAGCACTGACTAATTTTTTCTTGTTTTACTAGTTTTTCTAGTGTTATAGGTTAATAGGTTTTGTTTATTTTGATTAGTTTTGAAGTTTTCCTCTATGGTGATTTTCAATAAATAATTTTTTTGAAGTTAGTTATTTGATTGCTTTATAAAATATATGTATATATAATTCTAATAAATATATGTGTATATATATGTTTATTATAATTATGAAAGTGAAACATTTAAAAATAATATATTAATATATATGCATATATATTAATAAATAAATCAAAATAAAAGAAAAAAAAATAATAATAATAAAGAAAGAAAATATTATATATATATATATATATATATATATATATATATATATATATATATATATATATATATATATATACCAGTGTTGTAGGTGAGTTGGAGAGGAGAGGGAAATCCTCCAAGGGAGGTCCTAGGTTCGAATCTCCACCCTACCAAAAAGCTGAATTCGGTACCCAAAATCCAATTGATAATGTTGGTGCGGGCGAGGGCTGGGTGTGACTCCCGGGTGACTTTGACGAGTGTAGAACCCCCTGTTTGTGGTCTCTCAGACCAAGGCGGCCCCACAAGGGGTTTTCGCTTAAAATATATATATATATATATATATATATATATATATATATATATATATATATATATATATATATATATATAAGTCAAAATAAAAGAAAAAGTAAAAAAGAAAAATAATAATAAACTTTCTTGGTGGTCGGATTTTTTTTGAGCCTTTAAAGTTTTTTAACTTTAAAGTTTTGATTTTAATAAAGTATGGTTTGTAATTTTTAGTTTGTTTTATTTTATTTTAAATGTTAGTTTTGTTTTTTTTAGGGCTAACTCACGTGTTTTATATGCAGGTAATGTGGAGGGCGAGTAAAAGACAAAAGGACCTCCATTGAATGAAATGGAAAATACGCGTTTGGAAAAAGGGCCTCCATTGAATGAAACAGAAAAGACACATTTGGAAAAGCAAGGGAAGAAGAAAACGAACAGTCAAAAAAATGCAAACGAAAAACAAAGAAAGAAAGGGAAACAGAAGGACATTGGCAGAAATTTTCAAATAGGGCATTGAAACAAAGATATGGGGTTGGATATTTTGGGATTTTTCCGGAGGAGGAAGGCATACCGTTGGGCCGATTTTCACCATTTGGATGCCAACTTTGGGCATTTTTTTTCTGCATTGTAATGAAATATTGAATATCTTTTTGCAACAATTAATTGGAAATTTCTCAAGTTTTATGCATTTTTTATGGTTAACTTGATTTCGTTTTCAGTTTATTGCACCCTTTTCCTTTGAAGCTTGCACCGTATTGGATGTTGATTGTACCAAGTTGGGTCACTCTAATACTATTTTTATGCAGAATACCAATGCTTACAAGGTCTGTGGAGAAATTTGGGGTTGCAACATTTCTGTTTTTCAATTTTTTTTTTCTAACTTTCTTTTTGCTATTTTTTTTTTAATTTTCGAAGATTAAAAAAAAAAATTAAAATATTAAAAATAATTATATTTCTGTGAAGAATGATGTAAAATCTATCATATGCAATAGATTCAGATTCATTCCGAGGTCATTTCGATTTTATACTAATTTTTGAAAATGGTTGTTTGATGCAGATTTTGTAATTTCGGAATTTCATTTTTTCACATTTTGGAGTCAAATCAGATTTTTTAGCTTCATATTTTTATTTGCAAACATAAAATAAACTTTCATTCATGAAAATTTCAATTTTATCGAAAGGGGGTTAATTTTATGGCATTTCATAAGCTATCTTTTTCGAGGCCATAAATGCACCTATCTTTATGAAAAATTCAATTTCATTAAAGAGAGGTGATTTTATATGTTACATTAAAAGGCTATTGTTGTAACACATTAAATTATTATTATTTATGAAAATTATTTCATTAAATAAAGATAATTAAATAAAATTTTAATGCCTATATTTCAAGGTTATAAATTATATTCTCTTTGTGAAAATCGATTTCACCAAAGAGAAATAATTTATTATTCATATCAAAGGCTATCTTTATCTTCATGATAAGAAGCTATATTTAAGAATTCTATTCATCATTTCGGATTCACATTCATAGATAGATTTTAATATTTACTTTCATGTTTAAAGTAGGATTTAATGCAAGGTAAAGCTTGATTAAAATTCACTTAATAAGAGAAGATAAAATCTACCTTAAAATCCTGAAGATAGAAGGAACTAAGGTACTACATCGTGGTCATATGAGGGCCAATTCACATTTATTTTTATTTGGTTTCATGAACAATCATTAAAGTAGCATGGTAAAATAAACCAACATTACCCCTTGTTTACAGTTACTTGCAATCACTAAGGTGTTCCTAGCATTGAATTGATATATTTTATTGAGATTATTAATACACATATACAAATGATAATATAGGGGAGACCTTGGAGAAGTTGTTTGTTTAACTTCTTTGCAAGAGAGGGATTTGAGATCCAAACCCTAAGGGAGAGTGTAATTTCACAATTGGGTAAAATTAACACTCAACATTTTGGCACTAGAAAGAAGGCCTAAATTGGTTTATTTTGTTGTGATTTTAAATGTTATAGGGATTTAAAATGTGGAATATTTCATGCCCTATTGATTATTACCTTTAGAACTCTTTACACACAACATTGTAGTGCTAAAGGAGGATATGAATTGCTATTCATTGTTCTAACGCTTTTGGATTGTTCATACAAGAATAATGTGATTTGATATACTTTTGAAATTTTTGAGTTGCTAAATATTTCAAGTTCATTTGATTAGCATCTTTGGCTTCCTTTAACACTCACACTTTGTAGAGCTAGGAGGATTTGAACTGATTTATTTTATTACCATTTAGATGCTAAATTGTTAATAGTACTTAAACGATTTATTTACAAAACATTGGTCTTGACTAACAAGGTTTTGTTTCCATGTGATTACTTTCATTTGATTCTAACATTCTCTATTTTTGATGATGCATTAATGCTAACATGTTACAAATTTGAGAATGTTCTTCAATTTCATGATTTAATGGATACATATCTCTTGGTTGATGCTAACATGATTATTCTACATGGTGATTTTCAATGAGTAAATTTTTTGAAGTTAGTTATATGATTGCTTTATAAAATATATGTATATATAATTATAATAAATATATGTGTATATATATGTTTATTATAATTATGAAAGTGAAACATTCAAAAATAATATATTAATATATATGCATATATATTAATAAATAAATCAAAATAAAAGAAAAAGAAAAAAATAATAATAAAGAAAGAAAATATAATATAATATAATATAATATAATAAGTCAAAATAAAAGAAAAAGTAAAAAAATAATAATAAACTTTCATGGTGGTCGGATTCTTTTTTAGCCTTTAAAGTTTTTTAACTTTAAAGTTTGGATTTTAATAAAGTATGGTTTGTAATTTTTAGTTTGTTTTATTTTATTTTAAATGTTAGTTTTGTTTTTTTAGGGCTAACTCACGTGTTTTAAATGCAGGTAATGTGGAGGATGAGTAAAAGACAAAAGGGTCTCCATTTAATGAAATGGAAAATACACGTTTGGAAAAAAGGCCTCCATTGAATGAAATAGAAAAGACGCATTTGGAAAAGCAAGGGAAGAAGAAAACGAACAGTAAAAAAAATCAAACAAAAAATAGAGAAAGAAAGGGAAACGAAAGGACATTGGCAGAAATTTTCAAATAGGGCATTGAAACAAAGATATGGGGCTGGGTCTTTTAGGATTTTTTTGGAGTAGGAAGACATATCGTTGGGCCGATTTTCACCATTTGGATGCCAACTTTGGGTATTTTCATTTTCTGCATTGTAATAGAATATTGAATATCTTTTTGCAGCAATTAATTGGAAATGTCTCAAGTTTTATGCATTTTTTATGGTTAAATTGATTTCATTTTCAGTTTATTGCACCATTTTCCTTTGAATATTGCACCGTATTGGATGTTGATTGAACTAAGTCGGGTCACTCTAATATTGGTTTTATGCAGAATACTAATGCTTTCATGTGTCACCCCTGGTGGAGTTTTGGAGTAGTCTAGGCAGACCTCCGACCAAGGCCCCCTTCCTTTGGGTGGCTTGGAATTTGGGCCCTTCTTGCATCATCTCGTAAATTTGGCTTGAATGGAATCGACACATATTTCAGGGAAGTTATTTGGTTGTTCAACATATCTGGCAAAGGATCTTGTATATGGTTCAGGAAACCATCCATAGCAAATGTGATGTGGACCCTCTTTTGGATTCTAGGGAGGAGAAGGTACAGCAAGCCCTTGGTATCTTTGGGGATGGTGTGAACTCTTCTATCCCTAGTAGGGTTCCTCAACTGAGCAAGAAGGTTAGGAGATATGGTAGGTGGAGACCACCCCCTAGAGGAGTTTTAAAAATTAATATTGATGGATCGTCCAGGGGTAATCTTGGACATGCTGGTATTGGCGGTGTTGGGAGAGATTCTATTGTGGTGTTAGTTTTTTCTTTTCCATTTATAAAGGTGTTCACTCCAACAATTTTATAGAAGCTCTTGCAATTCTTGAGGCCTTGCAGAGGGGGTTTTATCTTAGATAGCATAGGATTATCTGCGAGTATGACTCTCAAATTGTGGTTAATATTTTAAACAATAAAAGAGTGGAGGACGTTAATTGGCAGTTGGCCTCTATAGTCGTTCAGATTATCAGAATGAATGAAGAGTTTGAATTTATATCATTTGTGCACATTCCAAGGGAATGGAATGTGGTTGCTGATTACCTGGCCAAAAGGGCTTCTGAGCTACTGGATCCTTGGAGTATCGATAATTGGGAGAGTCTTCTGTCTGGGGACTCTCAACGCTTATGGGAGTTGATCCACAAGGATGTATAGACTTAATGTGGTTTATTATTGTTGTATTTTCTAGGTGTCATTCTAGTCTAGTGGTTTTAGCTTGTTTGGATGTTTATTTGAGTCCTGGTTGGAAGCTCAGTTGTACTCTGTAATCTAGACTTTTTATCAATAATTTTTTACCACTTTATTTAAAAAAAAAAAGTTTGATTTGTAATTTTTAGTTTGTTTTATTTTAGTTTAAATGTTAGTTTTGTTTTTTTAGGGGTAACTCACATGTTCTATATGTAGGTAATGTGGAGGGCGAGTAAAAGAAAAAAGGGCTTCCATTGAATGAAATGGAAAATACGCGTTTGGAAAAAGGGCCTCCATTGAATGAAATGGAAAAAAATGTGTTTGGAAAAGCAAGGGAAGAAGAAAACGAACAATCAAAAAAATACAAACAAAAAATAGAGAAAGAAAGGGAAAAAAACGAACATTTGTAGATACTTTCAAATAGGGCATTGAAACAAAGATATGGGGTTGGATATTTTGGGATTTTTTCGAAGGAGGAAGGCATACCGTTGGGCCGATTTTCACCATTTGGATGACAACTTTGGGTATTTTTTTTTCTGCATTGTAATGGAATATTGAATATATTTTTGCAACAATTAATTCGAATGTCTCAAGTTTTATGTATTTTTTATGGCTAACATGATTTCATTTTTAGTTTATTGCATCCTTTTCCTTTGAAGCTCAGACCATATTGGATGTTGATTGCACTAAGTCGGGTCACTCTAATACTATTTTTATGTAGAATACTAATGCGTACAGAGTCTATGGAGAAATTCAGGGTTGCAACATTTCTGTTTTTCATTTTTTTTTTTTAATTTTTCTTTCTTTTTGCTAATTTTTATTTTTATTTTTAGAGATTAAAATAAAAATAAAAAAAATTAAAATGATAAAAATAATTACATGGCTGTGAAGAATGATGTAAAATCTATCATACGCAATAGATTCGGATTCATTCCGAGGTCATTTTTATTTTATACAAATTTTTTAAAATGGCTGTTTGATGCAGATTTTATAATTTCAGAAATTCATTTTTTCACATTTTGGAGCCAAATCAGATTTTTTAGATTCATATTTTTATTTGCAAGCATAAAATAAACTTTCCTTCATGAAAATTTCAATTTCATCGAAGAGGGTTAATTTTATGACATTTCATAAGCTATCTTTTTCGGGGCCATAAATGCACCTATCTTTATGAAAATTTCGATTTCATTAAAGAGAGGTGATTTTATATGTTACATTAAAAGGATATTGTTTTAACACATTAAATTATTATTCTTTATGAAAATTATTTCATTAAATAAATATAATTAAATGACATTTTAAAGCCTATATTTCAAGGCTATAAATTATTATCTCTTTGTGAAAATTGATTTCACCAAAGAGGAATAATTTATTATTCATATCAAAGGCTATTTTTATCTTCATGATAAGAAGCTACATTTAAGGAGCCTATTCATCATTTCGGATTCACATTCATAGATAGATTTTAATCTTTACTTTCATGTTTAAAGTAGGATTTAATGCAAGGTAAAGCTTGATTAAAATCTACTTAATAAGAGAAGATAAAATCTACTTTAAAATCCTCAATATAAAATGAACTAAGGTACTACATCATGGTCATATGAGGGCCAATTCACATTTATTTTTATTTGGTTTCATGAACAATCGTTAAAGTAGCATGGTAAAATAAACCAATTTTGCCCCTTGTTTACAGTTACTTGCAATCAATAAGGTGTTCCTAGTATTGAATTGATATGTTTTATTGAGATTACTAATACACATATGCAAATGCTAATATAGTGGAGATATTGGAGAATTTGTTTGTTTAACTTCTTTGCAAGAGAGGGCTTTGAGATCCAAACCCTAAGGGAGAGTGTAATTTCACAATTGAGTAAAATTAGCACTCAACTATCTGGCATGGCCTAAGGCTGAGGCATAGCTTCAGTAGGTATGACAAGGGAGGTGGTTGGTTGGTTAATATGGGAGTGAGTGAGAGAAATTCCCATATGATCGAGTGCTATGGTAGTTTGAGCTATGCCATGGATTAAATAGCAAGCCAGATATCTACTAGCACCATGGTGATGAGAAGACATTAGCTTAGCCTATAGTGGAGGTAGTTAGGGAGGATATAGATCCTTAAGAGAGATGATGTCAGGACCATAATAGAGTATGAATCCTGGTGGGTGATGTGCTATTGGCATGAGGATGGACCACTAGGGGGTGCTATGGCTGCAAGGGTATGGGAGGCTCGTGGGGAGGCTCCATATGAGGATCCAGCTGAGGAGGAGCTAGAATTAGGTGAGCAACCTGACGAGGCGGTAAATTAGGGGAGGGACATGTACATAATTGGATAGATGATCACTGTATGGACCGCATGGATGCAGAGGGCTAGCAGGGGGACTATGATAATGATGATTTTTATGAGTAGGGGGTGTAGGTACATTTGGCAACACGTGATGCCACCAGTGTAGAGCTTCAATGTGAGATGATTAGATGGAGACATGAGTGGCAGGGCTATGTTGAGGAGAGGGATATATATATACGAGTTGTTTTGTTATCATCATGTGTTTCCTTATTGCTTTATTGGATGTATGCAATGTTTATATTTGTTTTACTAATGCTTTTATGGATGCTTGTATTGTAATATAATGTTTTTGATGATATGGATATGTGTGTATGCATAATGAGATGGATGATTTGTTGATTTATACTAAGGATTTGTGACTACTATTTGACAAACTATGTTAGCACGATAGACTATATAACATTCATAGATTCATTTGTAATGTTATCATGAGACTATGTGATGGATTTGTGAAAAATTAAATTCATAAAAATATGCTAAAATGGTATGTAATGGAATGAATAGTAAGACGTTAGAGAATTTCCTTGAGGTTTTCATGAGACTAAAATACTCTAGTCAACTAGTCAAAAGTTATATACTAACCATGCAAGACTTTTTGGCAAGGTACAAATTGACTAGGATGACCAAGATATTCAATATCCCTGTGTGTGCATGTGATTTCATTGTTATGATAACACATAAATCTATGATAATAAATTGAGAATTACATCAAAAATCTTCAAAAGCGTGATAAAATTTCTCCTTGCAAACAACGAATCAAAACACACAAAATAGTTTTAGGAAACACACATAAATATTTTAAAGAGATAAACACTTGTCTTATTGTGTGTTTTCATTCTTGTGTGTTGCATCATTAAAATTTGTAAAGGAGATAATTACATAGGGTTTGGTAGGAAGTAGCTATGGTGTGCACCCATAGTCAAGCCCATTTAAGGGCTGATGCTGCGAAGAGTAGACAAGGAGACACAAGTCATCTCTTATTTATCCCTAAGGACATGTTCACACCTCCTTGGTGGCCTCCTACTCGCCCAAATCCTAGAGTAGCAAGTTAGGAACTTCACCTACAAGAGACCCCTATATGAGACACCCCTATAGGTTTTTATACTAATCAAGGAACATACTTCCCAGATGTAGACACTTCACATGCCTTCTTTCAAGAACGACAACCATGAATTGAGGCACTAATAGATAGAGTAATACCACACATTCGTGTGCCTGCTAGGTCTACCATACCCACCTATGGGTAAGATCAAGAATACAAACATTGGTAAGAAATAAATGGTCAAACTACGCCCTTAAATTTACCTAATAGGTTATAGTAATATAAGTACCAAGATGAGTATAATACTCATCGCTCAGGGCAAGCAAAGTCAACCCTTCCCTTCCTCATCAATGAAAGAAGGCATGAGAAAAATTGTGATTATACTCAAGTCCATTATGCCACACAAGCACGATGTGCCTCTACACAAGATGAGTATAAAAAATACTTGTCTAGGATCGAACCTCAAGTGAACGTGACTTTCCTCGATTGAGAAAATCTTGTAGTTGATATTTTATATTGTCCTAAATGAGATAGGCACTAAGGTGATACTGCTAGGGCTCATAGGCCTCGGAAGATAGAACAAATAAATCAAGTGATCAAGAGATATGTTGAGCACCAAGTACAATTCAATCATATTTGGTAGGATAAAGAATGCTTGGATCGCCAACATCAATTAGAAAATAAAAGAATTGAGCAACAAACCAATGAGTTGTTTCAAGAGACCTTACATGATAGGGTCCCTACCCCAAGTACTCACAGACAAGGGTTTCATCAGAGACAACCTAATTTCAATTAGAATTGGTCATGCTTTCAGGAATGACTAGTTTCCTTCCTTTAGGTATGAGGGTAGACGTGGGTTCGATAGGCTTGGTCCCACCACTAAGGGCCTCAACAAAGGAAGCTTTTTCCTGTGCATTTTCCTTGGAGCCACTTTGGAGAAGGGACCCATAGACTATCCGCTTGTCAGAAGGTTCATCTCCCCACAAACCCTTGAACTGCTCCAAACCCTTATCTTTTATGATATGTCCATATTCTATTTCCTTTCCCTATGCTCGAATCCTCTGTAGAATACCCCTGAGCATCAAAACTACGAAAACCCTTCTTCCCACCTTTATAATTTTGAACTTCTTGCTTGTCTGCGCTATCCATCTCCCCAAATTGATAACCCTTTTGAATTAAGTAGAAATGAGGTTCTTTTGACTCATGCTATCCTATAACAAATAATTTAAAATTTGAATGTATATTTGTATTCTTTGATATAGAGTGTGTAATTGTTCTCAAGTAGCTGTTTATTTTGAAAATGAATACAATAATATTGGAAATATAGATAATTATAAAAAGTGATATGGATGATTTTAAAGATCAAAATGCCAATATAGAAGATCTTAATGATAGATTTTCAAACTCATATTTTGATGATTCTACTTCCATTCTTAGGGGAATCAAAGAAAAATACTAAATGGTTTTAAAAACTTAATAAAAGAGAATAATGATTCCAAATTGTATTCTTCAACAAAACGTAAATATGATTGGGAAAAAAATTACATGCTTTAAGAATACAATTATTTGATCTATAATTTAATTGGTAATTTAGTTTAGTTACCATAATACAAAATCTAATTTATTGCGATAGTTTGTTTAAAAATACATTTGATGATTAAGATAAAGTTGCGAATCATAAATCTAGAGTATTTTCTAGAGGTTTTTCTTGAATTGAAGTATACATTATAATGAAGCCTTTTTTTATGATGTTAAATGACCAAATTTAATGTAGTGATAGAATTAACTATAAATATTGAAAAGTGTATCAAATAGATGCCAAAATCTCATTTTTAGATGGATATTTAAATGAAGAAATTTGTATGTATCAGCCTAATTATTTTGTTAAAGAATGTAATGAGAATTTAGGTTATAAAGTAACAAATTAGTTTATTATTTCAAGTGTTCCCCTAGAGAATGGTGTTCCAAACTAATCATTATTTTATTTCCCAAGGTTTAACCAGAAATAAGAATGATTTTAATCTGTATATTTAGTATTGCATCGTATTCTCATAAATGCTTTATATGTTGATGATTTGACTATTATTTGTACCAATCCTTATTTGATTTACGATACTAAACATATATTAATTTAAATGTTAAAATTATTGATTTACACATGTTTCAATACTTTTTAGGAATGCATGCGTACCAAGAACCAAATAAACTTTATACTTCTTATTTGAGAGTGAAAAAATTATTATAATGCTAAATTTATTTCAATTTGTGAATTAGTATTTAATATCCTAAATGATATAAAATTTCTTCATGTTGATTCTAAAATTTAATAGAAAACTTATTAAATTGTTTAACAAATTTTAATCTAATGTTAAAGTTAGTGTTGGACTAATGTCTATATTATATCAAAATGCTTGAATATTATTTCAAATCCATTGAAATAACATCTAGATATGTTAAAGGCACTTTTGATTATGGATTTCAATATTGTTATCTATATAAATTTATTTTAAATGGTTAAATGTATTTACATAGGGAAGGAAATTTAAGTGATAATTAATCTACCAATGGTTATTATTTTTCTCATACTTTTAAAATATATTTTTAGAATGGAATAAAGGGCATTAAAATTTTACTTTATTTAATTAAATGAGAATATATAAATTACACTAGGGGTAGAAAGGAAGCAATTTGGGTAAGAATAGGTCTGATAGATTTTGAAATTCATCAAGATACTCAGATAAAACACTTTTTTAAGATAGGTAAAGTGTCATAGGGTTGTGAAATAATCCTCTTTTCTACTAGAACCAACAAGCATTGATCACCCAAACCATAATATCAAGGATTTTCTTCCTTGAAAGAAAAAAAATATATCATATATCATGTATAGTCCTGCAAATAATAAATTCATTAACCTCATCCAATGGAAAAATAGATTCATGGAAGATATAGCTAATGGCATTCAAAAAACTTTATTTTCTTAAGTTATCAGTTAATCCAAATATGATAACAAAATCACCAAACATCCCCAACCTCAAGGAAATGGGGGTAAGAAAAACTCCAAGAATTCCAAATGAATATCCTCTCATGGAATGTGAGAGGTATTAATGGCCTAATGAAATAAATAATAGTTAGTTTATTAAGGAGAGAGCTCAAGCCCACAATTTTCTTAATGCAAGAAATAAAACTAGATGAAGGTACTTCCATTAGAATAGCAAAGAAGGTGTGGAAAAAAAGTAGTTTTTAATTAGGCTAGAGCAGCATCGGGAGGCCTAATGTGCTTGTGGGATCCTAGGAAATTGGAAGGAAGAGTTTTAAAATTGACCAAAAAAATCATCAGTATCCTATTTCATGACAAAGACAATAATTTGCCATGGATCCTTTCAAATGTTTATGCATCAAATTCTTTACCAGGAAGAACCCTGCTATAGGAGACACTAAGTAGCTTCAAATGGTCCTTTCATAATATTCCTTGGATAGTAGCAAGGTATTTCAACACTCCCATTTATCCATTGGATAAAAAGGGAGGATCAAGTTTACCAATCAAAAGTATGGAAGAGTTCAACAATTTTGTAGATGCTAACAATCTTATGGATGTCAAACTTAAGGATGCCAAATATACATGGAGCATCAAAAGTCTCGATAATCAACTCATTCAGGATAAAATGGATAGATTCTTTCTCTCATAGGAAGCTATTCAAATATTCGAATATGCTAGCCTCCACTCCTTACCAAATATAGGATCTGATCACAACTCACTCTTGTTGGAAATGGAGACTGCTCAACAGTTCAAGAGGTCTTTTAGAATTTAAGCTATGTAGATTCATCATCCTGACCTCAAAGGTAGAATATCCCAATGGTGGTATCAAGTAGGACAAGAAAATCCTTCATATAACTTAACCCAAAAACTCAAACATGTTAAAGCAAACCTCAAAGTATGGAACAAGGAAATTTTTGGGAATCTCTTTGAGAATAAGCAGGTAATTTTTTACATATTAGAAATCATAGAGGGTAGAATCTAGGATGGACAGAATGGTGATAAAATCAGTATTGAAGAGAGAATCACACTGTAGAATATCACAACATCCTTGCCTATGAGGAAATATTTTGGAGGTAAAATTCAAGAGCTTTATGGCTCAAAGAGGGGTATGGTAATACCAAGTTATTTTGTTCTTCAACTCTGAGAAATAGAAGTAATAATAGAATCAAAGAGCTTATGAGAGGATATGGATCTTCCACATATAATATCACTGAGATAAGGTCATAAGCTATTTCTTGTTTTAGCACCCTTCTTAGTGAATGTAACCTTGGTTCTTCTTCGGCTTTAGAATCTATGCTCCATCATATTCCGCATTCCATCTCAGATGAAGCCAACTCCAAACTGATATTTCCTTTCACTAATGAATAAATAAAAGATGCTCTTTTCTCTATGAATCCTGACAAGGTTCCTAGTCCTGATGGTTTCCCTCCTCGATTCGTCCAAACTTTCTAGGATATAGTTGGGCAAGACACTTGCTCAACTATTAAGGAATTCCAATCTTCTAGGGTCATACCGTGAAGTCATAATTCCACATTCTTAGCTCTCATCCCTAAAGGCCCTGTTTCCAAGTCCATGACTGATTTTAGACCTGTTAACCTCTACAATATGACCTATAAAATTTTAACCAAAGCCATTACAAATAGGATGAAGGAGTTCCTTCCCAATATCATTGATCCTTGTCAAGGAAGCTCTATTCAAGGTAGATTCATTCTTGACGGTATCATAACCATTCAGAGGCCTTACACTCCATATCTCAAAATAAGGAACTTGCCTTCGCTCTTAAGCTTGACATGAAGAGAGTCTATGATCACATAAATTGGGACTTCCTCATTTCAATCCTCCTCAAGTTTGGTTTTTATCCTGATTGGATGAATCTAATTAAAGGATGTATAGTCAAACCTTGGTTTTCTATCATTATCAATGGGTCTACCATAGGTTACTTCTAGAGTGAAAGAGGGTTGCGACAGGGAGATCCCATATCTCCTTTGTTATTCATCATAGTTGTTGAAGCTCTTGGAAGGACCATAAAGGTTGCATGCAGGACATGACTCATTTCAGGATTAAGAGTCGCCTCTCAAACAAATTTGGCTACTCATCAACAATTTGTGGATGACACTCTCATTTCTACTTTTGCCTAAATTTTTGAAGCAAAGGTTATAAAATATATTTTTCTTTTATATGAATAAACAGGAGGGCAAAAAATGAATTTCAACAAAAGAAAATTATATTTCTTTAATACCCCAATTCAAAGGTAAAATAAAATAGCCAGAATTTTGGAATATTATGTGGCCTCCCTTCCTTCTACATATTTAGGCCTTCATTTATTTATTGGTAATCCTTCAGATTCAATGTGGAACAAAGTTATAGAGAGGATTTAGAAAAAGTTGGCAAGGTGGAAGGGAAACCTCCTTTCCCAAGAAGCAAAGGCAACTCTAACCATGGCATGCCTCCAAAGCATCCCTATCTATTTCATGTCTATATTTAAATCTCCAGCTATTGTTCACCATAGAATAGAGCAAATCCAAAAAAAACTCCTTTGGTCTAGAATAGAAAACAAGCAACACATCCACCTTGTTTCCTAGGACAAGGTTTGCAAGCCCAAAAACATAGGAGGATTAGGCCTAAGAAGAATTCATCTTCTCAATTTAGCTCTCATGGCTAAACAATCTTGGTGCTTAATGACTGATGCAAGTGAATGGATAACAATAGTTAAGAGGAAATACCTTCAAAGGATAAATTTCTTAATGAGCTAGTTTCTACCAGAGGTTCTACTTTCTGGAAATCTATCCTGAATACTAGAAATATTTTGGAAAAATGCCTAAGGTGGAAGCTAGGGGATGGTAGAAGCATTGATTTTTGGAAGGACAAATGGATTAGTGGTGACCCTCTCATTAAGGATCCTAATCTATCCAGATTGAAATAATTTACTGATGTTAATTTGGAATAAAGAATTACTAATTTTATTGGCATGGTTGATAACAAGAAATTTGGAAGCCCATCATGTGCAACTCCCACCCATAAGAATCCAGTTCTTTGGAGTCAGTTCTGAATCGAACCATTATTCCTTCAGGTAAGCCTAAAGATATTTTTCTCTGGGAAACCATAGAGAGTGGAGATTTTTTTGTAAATTTTGCTTACCATATTCTTCTAAAACCTGAGGAGCCTTCTTTCCCTCACCAACTTGTGTGGCCCAAAATTATTTTTCCTAAAATCTCATTTTTCTCTTGGTTTTTTTTCAAAAATAAAATTTTGACAATAGATAATTTGCTTAAGATAGGTATCATTCTCCCCCAAAAGGTTCTACTTATGCTTTTCATATTGGAAAACTATCCATCATATTTTCCTCACCTGTCCTTTTTCTTTGAAAATCCCCTATAGAATTTTCCAAACATTCCTTATCATGTGGGCCAAACCTAATTCCATCGTCGACCTCTTTTTCCAATTCTACACCTTTTTACAACCCTCATATGAAATACCTTTGGACCACTTTCTTGCATAACTTTCTTTGGCAAATATGGCTTGAGAGGAATCATAGAGTATTTTCCAATATCTAATCTAATCCTACCTTTATTAACAATAGAATCCTTTGCTTTTCTAAGGAAAATTTTGTCCTCATACCTCCCTCCCAGTTACCTACTTCTAGGTTGGATATGTCCTTAGGGAGATTCCTCCACCAAGGGGTTGGTACAAATTAAATTTTTATGGAGTAGCTAAAGGTAATCCTAGAGTTGTAGGAGTAGGGGGCATCCTCCAAGATCACAATGGGAATGTTATCCTTGCTTTTGCAGAGCATCTAGGATCCCAGACCAATAATGTTGTAGAAGCCAAAGCAATGTGGAGAGGGCTTTATCTGGATAAATACTATTATGGCAAGATCATTGTGGAGGGAGACTCGATGAACATCATCAATTACCTAAGAAAAAACAAGAGGTCATCATGGAGGGTTGAAGATTGTATCAAGGAAGCAAGGATCCTTAGCCTCAGCCATGTGGAGATCATTTTTCAGCACACTTTCAGGGAATCTAATAAGGTTGCTGATATCCTAGATAATAAAGGGGTCAGAGCTAATAGGTTGATCACATGGATGGATGACATCCCCCAAGAGGTCAAAAACAAAATGGACCAAGAAAATGTTCAAAATTTTTGAATTAAATCATGTGATATTTTGGTTTCTAGCATCGTTTCTCAATTTTTAGGTTGGTGTGATCTTTCAGGTTGATAGGCTTCACCCCTGATGCACCATTTTGGGTAACCTCAATAGTTATTACCAATATGACATTAAGAGTGGGAATCTCAACTGCTTTAAATTCTTGGTAGCCACCATAGATTACTCCACTCAAGATCAAAGCTTTTTATTAGGACAAGGTAATGATGACAACACTACAATTTCTAAAATAGAGATATTTTTCTTGTTTATCGCATTATTGATCATAGCAATTTTATTGATTGTGATGATGCTGGTAACACCATGACTCCCAAGATGACATTTTGGTTACCCACATCCATTTATAATTTCATTAGCTAGATTCACATGTGGCTAGCATAGTTGGGTCTGCATTGAAAACATAAATATCCCTCCAAAAAAATTAAATGTTGTGTCCTTTTGTAATTTTCTTGAGGAGTGGTGCTTTGAAAAGTAAAACTTCCCTACAAAAAGTCCAAAAAAAAGTGAGGAGACAAATATTGATAAAGGAAATTTTCAAAAAACCATCCAAAATATTCGGGCTCCATATCAAATAGGTAATCCTGACAATGACCATAGAAGCATTTTCCCCTTGCCCATTCCCTAAATATTTTTGCTATTCTCCTTTAGCCTATATTTCTTACCCAAAATGAGTTTTATGGAGCCAACCCATGTAGACTGCGATCCTCTTGCTGAACATATTCTGAAGGAGAGAGGGTTTGTCCTGTTATTTAGGAAGTTTTCTGGTGATGAGATAGACATCACCATGGTTATCTTGGAGACCTGGAAGAATGAAAAAGTTACTAATTTAAGGGATATAATTCTTAATTTATATTTATATCCTCTCTAATATGACCAAAAAAATGGTGAAAGGAAGATCAATTCATAGAGAAAAGTACAACTAGGAGGTGGAACTTAAGGAATTTAAGGACAACGATAAAATTTTCAAGGAGGTAAAACAATGACTGCACCAAAAAATCCTCCCTACTCCCTGGAAAAACATTATAAAGCCGGTAATGGAGTTCATTACGGTGGATGATCTAGAGAAGGTACTCTATAGCTTTCATTTTTCTTTTGTCAATCACTTTAGAGATGTTAATCCCATTAGCATTCCTCATTTCCTTTTCAATTCCATTAGCTACATGATAGGGGCCTATAGAAAGAAAAAAATCAATGACCTTCCTTCTCATCAAGGGCTTTATAAAATTAACTATCACCATATCCTAAATCATAGCCCTCAGGTCAATGTCAGTCCTTCTAAAAATAAACCTAGCCCTATTGGTAAATCTTATGCTCCCTTTCCTACTTCCTCGTCCTTGGCCATCAAGAAAATAAAAGTGATAGAGGTGGTCTATGAATTGAGGCCAAAGAAGAATATCAAATTTGAAAAATTTGAAGGTCCCACTAGGAAATCATCTTGTTTGAAGGAGCAACAATCCTAGGGAAAGTATAAGATTATTGATATTAAGGATGATGATAAGGAAGACGATCTATATGTCAAAAACTTGAAGAGTTTTATCATATCAACAACCACAAACATTATGAACTCCATGGTGAATTCCATCACTGAACTCAGGGAAGCTCTTCAATTGCTATTCTTCAGTGAGCAATTTATAGGTCATGAGGATTCCAAGGAGGATGAGGCTAATTCTGAGGATGAGGCCAAGGAAAAGGTCAAATAAAAAATAAAATACGAGGACAAGGAGGGTGATGAGGATGTGACTGAGGACTAGCTTCCTTATCTGGGCTTCTATTTTTTTTTGGCTATCATGTGTGGAGAATGTTTGACAACTCTTTTGGTGTTTTTGTTGTGGGGTTGTATCCCCTTTTTTATCTCTAAACTATCTTGACTATATTTGAGGATGAGTTCCCTCTATTGCATTTATGTATGGTTAATAGGGTTTGTGTCCCCCATTGTTTTTTCTATTTTGTCTTCCTTCAGCAAATTCTTACTACTTTTGTAACAGGTTTTGGGGATCATTTATAAAACCCATATTTCAATGAAGTTTTATAACCTATCCAAAAAAAATAAAGTCATTAATATCTTTACTAAGTCATCATGTAAAGATAAAATTTTCAACATTATAATGGTTTAGGTCTAAAGTTATTGGTGTAAATGGGATTTGTAGTAAAGAAAACATTCTTAACCCAACATAAAGATATAGTTTTGAGTGTTAGGGATATTAATATTTATTTATCCTTAAGATAGATTTAGGACTTATATAGACTATTGAATAGTTTATGCAGGCTAAATATTTATCCTTTGCTATCCATATGATATGTTTATCATTCAAATATAAAAATTTGTATTCAAACAAGTTATAGAAATCCAATATATGTTTTATATAGAAATATTTTAGTTAACATATCTTATGTAACTCTAAGTTACATGTCACTTAAGATTTGCATGTGCAGGAAATTTTATTTTACAAAGGTGAAAGCAATTATGTAAATATTACAATATTTTTATTATATATCGTCAAGAACACTTAGGTGTATGATGTAACATAAGTACTAGAGGTACTCTTTGGAATCCAATGCATTGATTTAACTCCTTTTAATATTGCATAGATTTTGTTGGAGCATTTCTCCTTCCCAATTATTTATAGACTATTGGATAGTTTATGTAGGTTAAATATTTCTCCTTTGCTATTCATATGATATGTTTATCATTCAAATATAAAAAATTGTATTCGAACAAGTTATAGAAATCTAATATATGCATTATATAGAAATATTTTAGTTAATACATCTTATGTAACTCTAAGTTACATGTCACTTAATATTTCCATGTGCAAGAAATTTTAGTTCACGAAGGTGAAAGCAATTATGTAAATCTGAAAATATTTTTATTACATATCATCAAACATACATAGGTGTAAGATGTAACATAAGTATTAGAGTCACTCTTTGGAATACAATGGAATGATTTAACTCTTTTTAATCTTGCATAGCAATTGTTGGAGCATTTATCCTTCCCAATTATTTATGCAAACTTTTTCTCTTGTGGTTTCTTGTTTTTTAAACATAGTTCTCTTTTCTATTTTTGTATTTGTTTGTTGTACCTAGGACATTACATAATTTTTTTTCTAAACTATTGTTTAAGAAATTTTACATTTTAATTATGTTTAATGAGGATGCTTTTATATGTATTCCATATCTTGTAGATATACAAACCTTCATGATTTGAAATATACTATCAATATTAGATTTAATGTAGGTTATTTTAAAATAGGGATATAGATAAAATTTTAATGAGGATGCTTTTATATGTATTCCATATCTTGTAGATCTAAAAACCTTCATGATTTGACATATACTCTCAATATTAGATTTAATGTAGGTTATTTTAAAATAGGGATATAGATAAAATTTTAATGAGAAAAACAATAACATGGAAATGACAAAAAATGAAAGAATATTTTTATGTACCTTGTATAAAAGGGCATTGTAATTGGATAGATGGTACCATAATATGACAAGCCAATATACAATTCCATTCCAAATCATGCTAGATGGTATTAAGCTTGAGAATTCCAAATCGTAAAAGCAAATTTATAGAAATTATACTAGAGTTAAATGAAGTGTAGATTTTAGGTATAATTAATAATAATGCTCCTTATATAGTACAGTGCTAATTATTTTCTCATGATTCCTCATAAACATTCATAATAAAAAATTCATAAATAAATATATAAATTTCCTTGACTACTCATAATCAACCTTGCTCTTTTTTATGCTTTACAAAAGATATTTTCTTTATTTTGCAAGTATTACATTTTATGGGCTGAAATTAATATCTAATAGTTACTTGAATAAGTTTATTTATTGTTATAAACCTTGATTTTTAGTTATAAAATGTCTTTACATAATCTATAAATTGGTCCATTCTCAAATTATATGTTTGAATGGTTTTTAATTATTTTTGGTGGACTACTATCAATACTATTAATGGAATTAAAATTTTTATTAGAGTGCTCCCTCTTATATACCCAAATAAAGTATTTAATTTATATATATATATATTAAATAGTTTAAGTAGATCTCCATGAGGGATACATAAGAAAATAAATATTATGAATATTTTCCTCCAAAAATACTTTAGTAAAGTTACTAAATTGCTTAAAATAAAACTTTGGTAGTTGTGCCAACAATAAGGAAAGATTAAGATCAAGAAAATTCTTGAATTCCATATTTTATACAATAGGATAAAATCAATAGCTCTATAAGAATTCTCTATAATTCCTTACAAAATTATTTTAATTGCAATACCAAAAAATATAGAATAGTTACACAACAAGGTTCTTTGGTGTAACAAATAGGACAAGACCAAAAAATTTTAATGATAAGGTTTATGTGACTAGGCTTGGTGCTGCCCAAGGCTAAGGCTAAATAACTCAATATTAAGGGTTCCAAGGCCATAGTTTAGTCATATAATACCAATATTTGTCTTATTAAAGCTTCATTCAAACACTATCCATGTTCCATACTTGGGTACCAAAAGATCCTACACTACCAATGATTTTGTGGGCTTATCCAAAGTTAAACATGATTAGAGGAAGGTTTTTTCAAATGCTACCCAATTCTAAATATTAGGTATAAATTAAAACAAGTATATAAAGTTTTTAACCTACCTTAAATAGGACAAAGTCATACGAGCAATGTCAACTGACCTAATACAAGGAACAATTAATAGAACTATCCTACTTAGGGAATGACTCTTTCTACTAAAAGTATTTAATGGGCACTCATTGATGGTTGTATGAATAAAATATTTTCACTTTTAAGCAAATAAAAGTTGACCATATATAGAAATTAATTTATTGTTCATACCTAAGAGTTATCATGCTTTATAGTGACAAGTCACTAAGTTGGGGAATTTTTCCATTTTGGAAGGTTACAAGTAGGCTTCAAATAATTAGTTAAAATATTCCATAACCCCCCAAATTTTACTAAGTGAAGGATGAGAATTGATTGGATTTACAAGGACTAATTTGTTCATTTCAATAATCTACTATAAAGGAGGAGCAATGATATTATAGGAGTAAAAAAATAGCAAACTCGAGTGAAGCATTGACATACTAGAGTGATTCTCTTGCTTCTTGAAGCAAATCATTCATGGAAAGGACGACAGATAAAAAAAGAAATATGTATCCCAAGGAAGATAATTGGAAAGTAATATTTTGGAATGTAGTAGTGTCTTAACCCATTTTAAAGGGCTTCTCAGCATGATAAGTGTATTTTCCTTTTTGTTATCCCATGCATTGTGATCTACACCTGGTGTGGTGGGTCTTTTTACAGTGTCTATCACTATATCCCACAATTCCTCTATAGTGAGAATGACCTTCATTTTGGTTTTCCATGCAGAATAATTGGAACCTTTAAGCAACTGTGGATCAATCAGATATTTTTTATAGTAGCCATTATAAAGGTTCCTTATCTCACCAAAATGGTCTATCTTTCAATATACCCTCAAATAATACTAAAAGAGAATTCACTCAAATTGATATTTAATGACACCTACCTAAAAATACTTCTGATGAAGGATGATCAGTTTGAGAAATTTAAGCCAAACAAGAAAAGTGAATTAGGAAATTTTTATGGAGTGAATATCAAAAGTAAAATTGGCTCTACATTATTTCTCCTCGATGATTTATATAGAACAAGCTCAAATTTTATTGTTTTAACTATTTTAGGCAGTATATACAGTAGCCCCAATGTATGAAAGCATTACCTATAAGTGTGGGATACAGGTACCATTTATATTGAACACTACTATGCAAATAAATTTGCATGAAAAGGTTTAAAATTTGGGGTCTTAAGTGCTTTTTATTTTTAACTTAAGATGTAATTACGAAAAATGGGAAATTAAATGCAATAAACATACAAAAGTGCCCACAAATTTTTAACTTTAGGTGTCGGATTCCATCGAAAATGCACCTAATTTTAACAATGCCAATTTTAATACATGTGTTGAATGCTATTCAAAATCCACATTATTACAATAATTTTTGTAAAACGTTTTGATTTTGTGTTTGCAAAAATTTTGATATTCATTGTCCCTCCCTCTATTACAAATTTGCAAAAAAATTCATAAGTTGCTTTCATTTTCCACCCTTTTGTTTTGCAAAATTAATAAGGTAGCACACCTTTCAAGATCAATTCAACACATGACCTACATTTTAAAGGCTATCCAGAACCAGTCAACACATAACTTGGTATTAGTGGAACCCTTAATTCTTTAATACTAAAAAATGGGAGGTGCATCAGGATTAAATGGCTCTCTAATCCTCATTGAACCGTAGCTATGATCCAAACCTTTCCAAGGATCTGTGTAAGAATTAAAATGGGGTAAAATCTTCCTATGCCTTCTAAGCATACAAAAAAAATTGGATCAAGCGGTATTACATCGGAGTTCATTCCTCTTAAAATTGATCCTTAGACGATGAAGAGTTTTGGATATCCAAGGTCTATTCTTCATGAGAGTTAGGGGTAAAAAAAAGCTCTTACTCTAAAATTGAATGTTAGAAAGGTTTTGATAAATTTTTTGATATCTCTAATTTACAAAAAAATGTGCTATTTTTTTTGTGTTACATCCCTCAATTTGAGAAAATAAAAGTACTATTTTTTAGTTTTGCAATAAATGATCTCTTTTTTTTTGTGATTGCAAAAATAAAGTTTTATCAAATATTTAATTAATAATAAAATAGGTATACTAAAAATCAAAATCCTCCTATATTAGAAGGAACTAAAATATTTTGATCCATAACCAACATTAGAAGAGCTAACATGGAAGGAGGAGGAGCGGAAGATGGAAGGAAGACTGGTTCAACCAAAAATAGTGACCGCAGTACAAGTCACAAGGAAAGCAAGGACGGTAAAAGCTCAGGCACCAAAGACAAGGGTGAAAACTCTGAGGATAAGGAAGAGGCAGACAAGGTCCTATTCTGGGGAGATGAACCTCCTGACACTGGGTCCCTTCCTCCAGCCAAGGGTCCCACTATTGTCAAAACCAAAGCAACTTCCTATGCCAGCATTTTGTCCAACTTTGGACGAGGTCCTTACAAACATCCTACCACATCAATAGTTCTTGATGGTCAAAACATAAACATCCCTGATGATATTGTTGATAGCTACCTTGCCATGGAATGCCATACATTGGTGGGGAAGTTCATTGGAGGAAGACCTGATATCGAGACAATCCGTAGGTGGGTTGTCACCAAATGGAAGACTCTAGGTGACTTGGAACTAGTTGTCTTGTCTAGAGGTTTCTTCACCATCAGGTTGAGCAATGATGAAGACATGAAGTGCATCCTCACTAGGGGGCCCCTAGTTCTTAGGGTGTAAAAGTTTATTTCTAAGGAAATGGGACACAGACTTTGATCCTGACACCCAGGATATAAACTTTGCACCTATTTGGGTTCGTATCCCAAACCTTCCCTTCCATTGTTGGCATGAGGATATCCTCTTATCCATTGCAAATGCTATAGGTGAACTCCTTGCCATTGAACCTATGACCAGGGGTCGAAGGCGTATGAACATGGCTAGAATTTGTGTAAATGCCAATCTGGCCTCAGAGCTTCCAACATATGTCAATCTGACTCATAAGTCTTTCTGCAAGAAGCAACCCTTGGAATATGAAAACAAACCAGTCTTCTACGTAGAATTTCATACCCAGGGACATCTTAGATCATAGTGCCCTATCCTCAAAACCCATACTCTTGGGCAGAAGACAGATGTACCCCAACCTAGCGGGGCCAACATTGATCACTCCAGAGGCAACAAAAACCCACACAATAGTGGGTATCATAAAACCTAGAAGAAATGGTAGCAACAGAACCAGGTAGGAAAAAGCCACCAGCAACAATAGCAAAAGCCCCCAATCCTAAAGAAGGGCCTCTCTCTTTCAAAGGCAAAGAAATGGTGAACTACGAACTCCACCAAGTAAGTTCCCCTATCACATCTCATAACAAGTTCAATATCTTAAATGAATCTGATAGGTTTCTCCATGGAGATGCCCCCATTCCTCCTATCCCAAATAATTCCTCTGAGGATTCTCAAAATGTTGTTGTTGTTCTCCAGCCAGATCCTCAGATACCCCCTGAGCTGAACATTGACCTTAGTTTTGTCAACACCCCTTCCAAATCAGGACCATCTCATAGCCCTCTAGATGAAATGGTAGCCATCTCCAATCAGATTCCTATGGAGGAAATTATTTCACCTAGCTTAAGCCAAACTACCAGGCCTCAGAGCCCTATTCTAGAACAGATCATTCCCTATAAGTTCAGCCCCAAGCAGACTAGAAGCACCACCAAATCTCCTGTAGATTGTGGTAGTGATAAAAAAAGAGGTAGGCCTTCTAAAGAGGAAATCAAAAATTCCCAAACTGTAGACGATATTGCAAATGGAATCCAAAAAACCCTTTTTCCTAACATTACTTCTCAGCCTAAGGATGAGAGTAAAAGCTCCAAACCCCCTCACCATAATGGTCGAGGAGGCAAGAAACCTCCCAAATATTCTAAATGAAGATTCTATCATGGAACGTCAGAGGCCTTAATGGGCCAGCCAAATGAAGACTTGTTAAGTCTATGAGAAAGGATATCAAACCTTCAATAATCATCATGCAAGAAACAAAAACCAGTTCCAATAGTTCCACTTCAGTGGCCAAGGAAATATGGAAGAATGCAGGTGTAGTGACCAGTGATGCTAGAGGAACGTCAGGAGGTCTTATGTGCTTATGGGACAAGAATTTAGTTGAAGGACGACTACTCCAGTCCAGTGAGAGGCTCCTTAGCGTCCTGTTTCATGATGTCAACAACAACTCGTCTTGGATTCTCACCAATGTTTATGCTCCCAACACCATTGTCGAAAGAGCGTAGTTGTGGGATGACCTGACCAGTATGAAAAACTCACTTCAAAACATCCCTTGGATTGTTGCAGGTGATTTTAACACCCCTCTTTACTCTTCAGATAAAAAGGAGGCTCTGAAACTCCAACTAAAAGCATGGAGGACTTCAATGAGTTTGTCAATGCAAATTGTTTAATGGACTTGAAACTCAGAAAGGCCAAATATACTTGGAGTAACAGAAGAACTGGATCACATCACATTCAAGTCAAATTAGATAGGGTGTTCCTCTCATAGGAAGTTGTTCAATATTTTGGAGATGCTGCTCTATATCCTCTTCCTAAAATTGGATCAGATCACAATCCTCTTATCTTGGACATTGATAAATATAACCCCTACAAAAGGCCTTTTATATTTGAAGCTATGTGGCTACATCATCCAGATCTTCATCAGAGAGTATCTCACAGTTGGCAACAAGACATTCAAGGACTTCCTTCTTTCAAGCTAGCCCAGAAACTCAAAAGCCTAAAAGAAGATCTAAAAATATAGAATAAGGAAGTTTTTGGCAACTTATTTGCCAATAAACAATCACTCAAAGAAATATTAGACCACATCGAGCATAGAATTCAGAATGGTGAAGCAGATGTCCATATCAAGAATGAAGAGAAACAGATTCTAGCTGAGTATCATAATGTTCTTGCCTGTGAAGAGACCTACTGGCACCAAAAATCTAGAGACCTCTGGCTCAAATAAGGGGACTCTAATACTAAGTTCTTTCATGTGTCCACCCTTAGAAATAGAAGCAACAATCGCATCAAGGAACTGACTAAAAGTGATGGTAATCTTACATCAGATATAGATGAAATCAGGAATGAAGCCAGCACTTATTTCAAAACCTTGCTTGAGGATGATAACCTCTGTTCAGCTGCAGCCCAAGAAGCTTTACTTCATCACATTCCTTCCAAATCTATTCCTGAATCGGTCAATTCCTCTCTTATCACTCCTATCCAAGATGATGAAATTAAAGCTTCCCTCTTCTCTATGAATCCTGATAAAGCCCCAGGACCAGATGGTTTTCCCCCTCACTTTTTTCAAACCTTCTGGGATATTGTTGGTCCTGATGTTTGCAAAGCTATCAAAGAGTTCTAGTCCTCCAAAATAATTCCTCAAGGTTTCAACTCCACATTCATTGCCCTTATTCCTAAAATTCCAGCTGCCAAATCTCTACCTGACTACAGACCCATTAGTCTTTGCAATGTTGCATACAAAATCCTCACTAAAATCTTGGCCACTAGAATGCAAAACATCTTGCCCAAAATCATTGAACCTTGCCAAGGAAGCTCTGTTCAAGGTAGGTCTATCCTTGATGGTATCATCTCCATACATGAAGCCCTTCATTCTACGTCCAACACCAAAAATCCCACTTGCATCCTCAAGCTTGACATGAACAAAGCTTATGATAGGGTCAACTGGAACTTCCTTCTAGCTGTCCTTCACAAGTTTGGCTTCCATCCTGATTGGGTTGACCTTATCAGTAGTTGCATATCCTCCCCTCGGTTCTCTATCCTCATCAATGGTTCTCCAACAGGTTATTTTAAAAGTAGCAGAGGTCTTCGACAAGGAGATCCTATATCTCCATTCTTATTCATCATCATAGCTGAAGCTTTAGGTAGAACTATTCAAGCAGCATGCAGAATGGGTTTGCTATCAAGAATCAAGGCCTCTTCATAGACTAATCTAGTTTCCCACCAACAATTTGTGGATGACACCATTCTGTCAACTAGTGCATCCATTTTTGAAGCTAAAGTTATCAAATATATCCTCCAAGTCTATGAAGCAGCTGCGGGCCAGAAAGTCAACTTCAACAAGAGAAAATTGTATTTCCTAAATACTCCAATGCCAAGACAACTAAATATTGTGAGGATTCTAAACTACTCTATAGCTAATCTCCCAACCACTTACCTTGGCCTGCCTCTCTTCTACGGGCAACCGACAGCCTCTATGTGGAACAATGTTATAGAGCGCATCCAAAAAAGACTTGCAGGATGGAAAGGTAACCTACTATCCCAAGCTGCTAAAAGTACTCTGACTACTACTATTTTGTAGAGCATCCCAGTTTATTTCCTATCTATCTTCAAAATACCTACAATAGCTACCTCAAAGATAGAGCAAATTCAAAAAAAAATTCTATGGACTGGAGTAGAAAACAAACAAAGAATCCATCTGGTTGCTTGGGAAAAGGTCTGCAAACCCAAAAACAAAGGAGGAATAGGGCTTAGGAGAATCCATTCTCTCAACACCGCTCTTATTGCCAAGCAAGCTTGGAGATTGATTTTAGGAGAACACAACGAGTGGATCTCCATAGTCAAAAGGAAGTACCTCCAGAATAGTAACTTCCTCAGTGAGGACATTCCAAGTAGGGGGTCAACTTTTTGGAACTCTTTAATTGGTACTAAGCACCTCATTAAGAAAGGAATAAGATGGAAAATGGGATAAGGGACTAATATTGACTTCTGGAATGACAAATGGATTACTCAAGAACCCCTCCTTAATGATCCAATTCTAGCCAAACTTAAACCCTTTACGGATGTTAGGATAGGACTCAAGGTTTCTGATTTCCTCAATGATCAAGGTAGGAGCCCAAGATGGACCCTCATTTCCAATCCTGCTTTTCCTATTGAGTCCAATTTGTTGAACTCTCTCCTCTCTTCCACTATTATTCCCTCTTCTAACAGGGAGGACCAACTTATTTGGGAACCTACTGAAAGTGGAGAATTTTCTGTCAAATCGGCTTATCTTCTCCTCCTTGACAATGAGGATCAGTTACTTCCTTTTGACTATGTTTGGATCAAGCATCTAATTCCTAAAATCTCCTTCTTTTCATGGCTTGCCATCCAAGAGAAAATCCTTACCATTGACCTTCTCATGAAAAAAGGATTACCCATCCCTAATAGATGCTACCTTTGCCACTCTGCCTCGGAATCCACCTCTCATATCTTCCTCCATTGCCCTATTTCTTCCACCATCCTTGATTCCATTTTCCAATCCTTCCACATCCAGTGGGTTAGACCCTGCTCCATCAATGACCTGTTCATCCATTGGCCTTCCCCCTTCCATGACCCTCACCTCAAGTTCTTCTGGAAGGTATCCCTTCATCATTTCCTCTGGCAAGTTTGGCTCGAAAGAAATAGTAGAGTGTTCTCTAGCAAGCCCAAGGTCCCTAAGCTCATTTCCTCTAAAATATTGGCCTCTACTTTGGAAAATGCCTCTCTCATTCCCCCAGCTTCCAAACCTTCCTCCAAAGCTGAGTCTGACCTGGGTCTAGAGCTGGGTTTACCCTTAGATGAGCTCCACCCTCCTACTAACATCCATCCTGAGTCTATTTGGAAACCTCCTCCATTAGGATGGCACAAACTCAATTTTGATGGAGCTGCTAAAGGTAATCCTGGAAAGGCTGGGGCTGGAGGTGTCCTGAGAAACCACAAAGGAGAAATCATCCTAGCCTTTGTAGAAGGGCTGGGTGACCAGACTAATCATGTAGCTGAGGCCAAAAGCATGTGGAGAGGTTTATGTTTCACCAAGAACTACTGCACAAGACTTATAGTTGAAGGTGATTCCCTCAACATTATCAACTACCTCAAGAACAAAAATTGTAGACCTTCATGGAGAGTTAGAGAGTACATTGAGGAAGCTAGGATCTTAGTCCTCAATCTGCAAGAAGTTATCTTTCAGCATACCTTCAGAGAATCTAATAAGGTCGCAGATAAGCTAGCTAACATTGGGGTCAACATGGCCAATCCTCAAACTTGGCACGACAACATCCCAGAGGAAGTTCAGGTACTTGCAGATCAAGAGAGACAACAAATCAACCTTCCTCAGTAGGAGGTCCTTCCTCAAGACAGTCAACCTTATCCTCATGAATAAATTCACAAGGCCAGATGTTAGTGTCAAGGTCCACGTGGTCATTCCTATTATTTTTGGTCTTTGGTTTTTTGCCCCCATAATTCGTAAGGGTGACTGCCACCTCATCATCCACATGGCCCACTGCTTTCCCCATAGCCCTCCACATGTCCCCACCACCCCCTATCACCACCACTCATTTTCCCAATGGCTAGGCCATGTCATCTTCCACTACCCCCACCACTTTCCCCCCACTCCATTGGCTGCCACCTTGCAATCCCCCTTTGGGTCTCTTTATTTGGAATGCACGCTAATTTAATTGTCAACCTCTGGCACTATCGTTTCAACCCTTGCAGGTCCCGAGTTGTGGTTTCCAACATGGATAGTGGGAAGATGGCTAGAGATGCATTTTATTCCAATAATTCACACAAAATCTAGAGCCAGAACCTCACCTCCTACGGTGCGAACATCTCCATTCAACGATCCACTATAGATACCCATGATGAAGGCATTTCCCACACTCACAATGACATGACGTGGCAGAATAATATGATCCATACTATGGCTAATGGTCAAGACAGGCTGCATTCGCATACCTCAAAGTACTCCACTTCTTTTAGATTGGGATGTGTGCCTTTCCTTACTGGTCCTCCTCCAATTCTCCCGATGGTTTTTCTTTTTAGTGGCAGGTTTCCTAAGCCCACCTTTTGCATTGATTCATGTCTCTACGTGAGGTGGTTGCCTCATCATCCATGTGATTTCCCCACTTGTCATGAGCTACCTCTCACTAGCTTCCATGCCTGGTCTTCCCCTCCCAAGCCTCGTCTGGTTATGTTCCACCTCGCTGGGCCCCCCCATCTCCATCTCCTTTTAAACCCTATCACTTCACCTTTCACCCGCTCATGGCCCCCCATTGTTGCTCAGTATTTCTATCCCTATCTACATTTTTCTAGCCATTCCCCCACCCCCACCATGTCTAGAGATTTCATGGAGCCTGATTCCCTCGTCTGCGATGATATCGCAAAAAAGGTCCTCCAGGATAGACAATTTCTACCTTTCTTCCTCATGTTCTCTAGAAATGACCCCGATATTACCATTGCCTTCCTTGAGACCTAGGATAACGGGGTTGTCTCTATCCGAGGCAGAAACTTCATGGTTGATGTCCACCTTTTAGTGACTATTACTGGCCAGAACCCCGTAGGTCATTCCATTCACCACCACAAGCATAACTGGGAGGTTGAATTAGCAGAATTTCAAGGGAATGACAAAATCCTCAAAAAAGCCAAGAGTCCCGACATTTTCAGAAGTGACTTCAATTCACCATGGGATTCTATAATGAAACCAATCATGGAGTTCATTACAGTAGACAACCCTGACAAAGCCTTCAAGACTTATCACCTGGCTTTCATCAATCATTTCAGAGAAATCAACCCCCTCAGCATTCCCCTGTTCCTCCTCAACTCCTTGAACCATGCCATTCCCAACTGTAGGGACAAGAAAAACCATGACCTCCCTCGACATCAGGGTTTGTTCAAAGTCATCTATACTCACATCCTAGCCACCAGCCCTAAGCCTAATCCTGTCATGGCCAGCTCTGCTAAATCCCCTATGGCCAAACTTCCCCTTGCTGAGAGGAAGAAAAAGGCCATGCTAAATGTTGCCAAATTAAGGGCAAGGAAAAGTATAAGTTTTGACAATGTCGAGGAACCAGTTAGGAAGTCTGCTAGGCTCCAAAACATGGCCACCAGGGGGAGTGTCATCGACATTTCAAATGATGAGGAAGAACTACAGGATGAAAACAAATAGCTGAAGGACTTCATCATTGCCTCCACCATGACAATGATGAATTCAATGGTGAATTACATACTGGACATCAGAGAAGGACTTCAGACGCTATTCTACGATGGCCAACCTAATCAGGAAGTGGAGGAAGGATCTGAAGTGGACAAGGTCACAGTGAAGACCGAACCCAAGGATGACAAGCTTGAGGACACTGAGAAGGATGATACCAAGGAAGAGGAGAAGACCTCAGCTGAGGAATAATTTCCACCTGCTTTTTTGTTGTTCCCATGATTACCTGGTTTGGTTCGGACTTTACTAGTTTTTTGTCTTCATGTCTTTCCTGCGTGGTAGTATACCTGCAACCTGTTATAGCTTTTTGTCTAAAGTTGTTATCTTCTCTGGTTATTTCCTCAAGTCCGAGGTAGGGTCCTCCTTTTTTAAGTTATGTCTATAATGTTTGGAATTCCAAGTCTGAGGTTGCGTCCTCATATTTTGCTTATGTTACTACAGACTCTGCTACAGTATTTAAGCGCTTATATTACTATGACTATGCCATTTTGGCTGCTTTTGTAAATAGGTTAAGGGATCCTTTAAAACCCTATCAGTAATATAAAGTACCTTATTTATCAAAAAAAAAATCAATGATTTAGGTAAAAAAAAATGATTTTGATAGCAAAAGATATTAAATTATTAAAAAAATGAAAAAAATATAATAATTGCAAAAAAAATATTTTGCCTTTGCACCATTTTCCTTAACCAAAAAATGGTGTTGTGCGGGCATGGGGGATGGATCCCATGATGACCCACAGACAGTCTTAAGAAAGGCTGCCCAACAATCCCAGCTGCCACTATAGATGGGTTTGAAAAGGACAACACCAAATATTTAATTGCTTTTTTGCGTGAAAGAGGAAAAGAAAAAATACATGAGATATTATCCCACATGCACCAGAATGGTTCACATTTTGCTTGTTAAAAATTATAATTGACCTATTAAGGTTTTATTGCCTATGGGAAATAAAAAAATTCCTCTTTTGTTGTGCATGAAAATCGATAAAATTCCACATAAGTGCGTAGAGCCTTACCACATGTCATGTTCTCCAACTGCCACATCATTGTAGATTCATTGCCACATAAACCAGTCAAGGATTACCATGTCTCCACCATGCATTAGCACCACATCAGTTGTCAAATTTGTGCCTCGATCTACATTTCCACCCAATCAGCAGAGGTTCCATGTCATTCTCGGGGAGCATGCCCACCAGGTCAATTGTGTTAGGATTTGTGCAATCAAAGGGGTTATCAGTCGCGTTGCGATGCATGAAAGGTCATATCATGAAAGTGATGATATCAACATGTCAAATTTATAATTTCATGCTATATATGGTCTCATAAATTTTGAAGGTTTTTGTGCATTCCAGTGGTGGTTAGAGCCTGCCAAATCCACATCCTGATTGGTGGTAAGAGATCCATATGACTTCATATGAAATTCAAACTACAAATTTCATGCAACAATGATTAGTCAAATCATGCCAGTGGTCCAGTATTCCATACCAAATCCACCTAAATATCCATGCTAAGACTTTAAAACATCAAGCTACTCCAGGAAATGTGCTCGATGCGTCAAGAAGTGTGTTGCTCAGGATCTGCCTTGTGATCTGTTCTGAGTAGTAGAAGTTCAGTGGAGGTGCAGGGGTCCCATAATGATATTTGTACCCTACCTTGTAAACTATTTCCAAGAGTTTGCTTTATCTTTGTAGGTCAATTTCAAAGGCTCTGATACCAATGAGAGATATGAACCTTAGAAAATTCATTGATAATATGCAATGATTTATACAATGACCTTAGGCTTGAAATACATTAGGGATAAAATATAGCTAATAAATTATTATTTATTGCTAACTACTAACTGCCAAGGAAATTACATTAACAACTTAACAAGTAGCACTAACCTACTAACCATAAGACATTCGTGACAATGAATATATTTTAGGTAAAGTAAAAAAGAATGTACTAATTACTATTCTACTCTAACATGAAATATAAAAAATACAAAATTGATTTATGAAATTGTGTAATTTAGGTAGATGAGACTTCCAACTAACTATTAATAGAGAGTTGTATTTTTTGGAGGAAAGGAATCAAAAAATGAAAATTGTAGACTTGATTATATAGGACACATCATAGGCATACAATATTCCATGTGATATTTCTCAAGAATATTCTTAGCATATTTGATTTGTAAAATAAATATATGAATATGGTTTTGCTTTGCTTATAATCCTAGACAGTAGTATAATAACCCAAGATCGGTCATGTCAAAATATGTTTTCAAATCTTCCTTTGTAGCCAGAATAAATCCATCAAAAATTCCTATGACGATCAAATCATATTTTTTATTGATAATGAGGTTTTAACAGGATCCTTGAATCATTACAATAGAAAAAATGGAAAGGATCCCGATTAGGGGATAACCTTCACCAACCATATTAAAATAAGGTATTATCCCAAAGAGGGAACATCTATAGTTAGTTAGAACAAACAAAACTACAAAACAAAAAGAAATCAAAAACACTAATAAAAGGAAGAAAGGGCTCAAGACCTACAAAGCAGCTAAGTATAGAGACAACCCAAAATATAAAATAGCATACCAAAAAGGGTAGAGATAATCACACTTAGTTGGATATGTGAATATAGTCTAAGATACCATCTTCAACTATGGTTGCATCCTCAATATTCCCAACCATCATATGACTCTTTATTTTATTAATCAGTTTCTCAGCATACAGGAGAATGGTGGTAGAAAGAAAAACAATTTCATCGAAGTTTACCATAGGGTTGATCTCATCACTATAATGGATCATATTATCACTAGGGGAGGGACCCACACTTGTCTCCTATATTTTACAAGCAAGGGAGAGAAATTCAAGCTTCATCGAACCCATTGAAACAACACTTTTACCCTTCTCAATAGACTTACCTTTCTCCATAGAATATTTGGATCTAGTGGTGCAACGACAGGGAGAAGGTGATGGAGCCAACAACTCTATCATAAGTTTATGATTGGTAGCACAACTTGAAATCACTCCTAAATGCTCAACCTCTTCATTTTAGGCCTCTTCCATAATATCCATTTTAGGGATTACCTCAATAGGTTGAATCTCCAAGTGGACCTCCAGAGGCACCACATTCTTGTGAGCCCCATTTTGGATCAAGTAATTGAAAATTAGCAAATATTATCCCTGGTGTTTTAGATGTGTGGATTTTAATTTTCTCACACTTTTCATGAAAATCTCCATCAAGCAATAGAGGTATTCTAAAATATTAATCAACTTCACATCTCTCAGGAAATTTAGAAAAGCCATGTGAAAATTTTGAAGAGGGACCAACAACTCATAAATAGTTAGGAATTGCATTATCAGCACTAGCACACGATTCCACGGATATGGGAGATCTTCCCTCACAATTCCATTATCCTTATTGGATAAAAATCTACCTTTATTTTTGAAGTGCATTAGTTCTGCTACCATGGAGTGTTTATCATGACAAATAATCTCTCCATCATTGGGAAGTTTAGAGATCTCTACACTTAAATCAATTGTTATATCAAATATGAAGTCACACAATGAATCAGTGTCATTATCCCATGTGCAAACGAACTCCATTGAAAGGTCAAAGTCATTCCCAGTAAATTTCTTTAGAAATGGAAGCAGTTCGTGGGTCTTTAGGATGCCCTCCACCATAGAGTTGACCCGGAGGGACTTAGATTATAACAACGCCATCATGAACCGTCTTTGTTCACTTATATTCCTTACATAAAAATATGTTGCACCTCCCTAGAGATAGACCTTACTCAACACGAAGCATAGAGGCAATTGGATAATGGATAGAGTGGAACAATGATTTAAAATTATGGTTAGGCATGGGAAAATAATATCGATAGATTTAGGAATTTCATTAAATATTGATTGTTGATGCCTTGATATAACATTAGGATGTATTGCTTAATGTGCCATGACACAATAGGTGATAATGGTGCTTTTGGTAAGCAGAACCATGAAGGGCCAAGGTAAGTCTTAGGAAAGAAGTGAAACAACATCATGGACAAACATGCTAAAAGGGTTGGGTGAATTGGGGTGATGGACTAGAATGACAAACATAGGCCACTAGACCGCGCTATTGGGATGCAGAACATGTTAACAACCAACATGATAAAAGCACCTGGGAAAGTATATTAGGCTAACAAACCCATTATAGATACAGAAATCCTTCCAATGATCCCACATCCCACAAATGCATAAAAAATTAAAAATATCCTTCTAATGGTTGATGTGGGGGTTAGCAAATAGATTGGAAATCCAACCCTAATTCAAAAATTTAGGATGTATCTCTTGATGAAAAATTAGGCTAAACATGGAAATGGTAGGACATGATCTAGACATGGGATTGATAATTAGCAATGGGATACAGGTCACATTAGTTGAACGGGATAATGGTTTGCTATCATTCACTATGGCCATAATATAGAAAATATGTCTAGTCGTTATACCATGAATATTGTAATTTTAGGTATAGGAGATATTGCCATTGAAAGTACACATGTTCAGCAAGCATTGAGGGAAGGGACCCTTCCAGATATTTAAAGTCTCCTATAAAATCCCATGGTCGACCATGATGTCACCTACTTTTTTCCTTCCTGATACACATGTTGAACCAAAACATTGCTAAAAATTTGAAGAAGGGCCTTTGATTCTTCAATGAGAGTGGTAATGTTCCATGAAGGATGTGTAGAATATTTTAGAAAGTTGATAGTGTTGAGAGAATCACCTTCCATGATAATATTTTGAATGTGGATATAATTTTCTTCAAACAAGCCCTAAAACACTCCTTTAGCTTTAGTAAAATTGTTAGACTGAAATCCTATGTTCTTAGCAAACGCAAGGACAATCCTATCTTTATTATCTCTGATCACTCTACCATAGCTGGCCCGACTAAGATTGCCTTTTGCTACTCCATCAATGTTAAGTTTAAGCCATCCCAGTGGGGGGGTCCAAGACACCAAGCACCTATCCACAATGGGTCAAATTTGAATATTGAGGTGTTGAGACAAATTGAGGAAGCTCACCAATCTAGATTCAGATTGAAAAATGGGTCTTTTAGCTGACGGTACCAAGTTAGCATTCTCACTAGCTAGGAATAAAATCCTTGATAAGATAGATTTAGGACATATTGCCTCTTCCTTAAAAGGTATTCTATTCTATTCCAACCATATTTACCATATGTAATGAGGGAGCATGAAGGACCACCATGATTTTCGGTGAGAAAACTTGAATGGGACCACTGAATGCAAAGTTCGGCTAAGGAATTGGGTTTGGTCCACGCTAAGTAAACTAAATCAAGTAAGAAATATAATATACCAATAGATAAAGGACATTCAAGGAAAATATATTGGACTGACTCCCACACTGCAAAATAGAGATAACACCAATTGGGGATGAGCATACCTTGGGAAATAATATTATCAGTAGTGAGGATCTTGTTATGAACAACTAGTCAAAAAAAGTGAGAAATTTTAGGAATAATATTTTTTAACCAAATATTTCTGAGAAGGAACTAGCTACAGGTGGGTTCATCCTGATGAGGTAGGCTGACTTAACAGAGAAGATACTCGATTCACAAAACTTCCATATAGAGGTATCCTAGGAAGGAATGCTTGGAATGACAATGCAACAATGCATAGATGAGAGAGTTTTTCTTACCAGGTGCTGATCAGAATCACCTTCATCCTAAGGTAGGGCTTTCCACATGTGGTAAAAAAAATTATTAGATATGAAATTATTGATCTTATTACCAAAAATATGATTAGAGATCAATTTGAAAACTCTTAATGAAGGGTCATTAACCAGTGGTTGGATGGATAACCATGGGTCTTCCCAAAATATTACTAGATATCCATATCCAAGGCACCATATAATACCTTTCTTTATGATATGGATAACATGAGTAATGTCATTCTAGAGGGCATATCCCTTACGTAAGGGTGTATCATCAAGCAAGGATCATATCCTCAAATATTTCCTTCTAATTATGTCAACCCAAATAGCTCTAGAATTTTTTAAAATTCTCCATCATTGCTTACTAATCATCACCAAATTTATTTTGTAGATTATTCTGAAGCCTAGGCCTCCCTACTCTTTTTTAAGGTAAATCTTTTCCCATGCCATTAAATGAATTCTGGATTTGTTTTCAGTCCCAGACCATATGAATATTTTTTTGGATTTGTTCAATTTTACAACAAACTAATTGTGGAGCCTTGAAGAGAGATAATAAAAATATTGGTATGCTTTGGAGGATTACCCTACCTAAGAGAGAAGAGCTCCTTTCCACCCCACCAATTTTTTCATGATTCTTTGGATGACCCCATTCCGCAAATTTTCAATAGGATTACCTTTCATGATTCTTTGGATGACCCCATTCCACATGTTTTCAACAAGATTACCTTGAAATAAGGGTAGGCTGAGATAGATGGAAGGAAAATAAGATATATTACACTCTAATATTTTGGTAATTTTGATTTATCTGTGGATTGGAGTGTTGATAAAGTAGAGGCTACTTTTGTTGAAGTTTTTTCCTGATCAGCTACTTGTTCGTAGGAATATAGGATAAATTTGATGAATCTAGCTTAAGGTACTATGGAATAATTTATGATAATGGTATCATCCACAAATTGTTGGTGAGAGATCATATGAAGATTAGAGGATGCTTTGATACTTGAAATTTCTCCAGAATAACATGCAACTTTAAGAGTCCTTCCCAAGGAATTATCAAGAATAATGAAGAGAAGAGGGGATAAAGGGTCACCTTACCTTAATTCATGTTCACGTTTTAAATACCCTATAGCAGATCCATTAAAAAGGATATAAAACCAAGTAGAAGTAATACAAGTTCTTATAAGCTTCATCCATTTGTAATGGAAACTGAAACTAGAAAGAACAACGAAAATAAAGTCCCATGAGACCCTATCAAAGGCTTTATTCATGTCAAGCTTCAAGAAAAATCTTGTTTTCCTAATTTAAGTAACAAAATAGTGAAAGCACGAGGATACGGAAGCCCATAGGCATACCGGGTGCGGTGCAAACAAAAGCATACGAAACGCTAAGTCCTACAAATGAACAAAGGACTAAAGTGCATGAAAAAGGGAAAACAAACGAACTGAAATGAGATATAAAGCAAATGTAAAGTGCAGCCCTTATTTTTATTAATTTTTCTTTGAGATCAGGTTACAATACGTCTCCTTCCTTTTTAGGAGCTAGGAGCATTAGATATAGTTTTGTTACACCACGGATGGTACGCTTCCCTTCGGGATCTTTCGCGTGCCCACATTTGAAATGGGCGGGCCAAACGTCATCGTCGCTTGCGTGAATGCATCTGTAGTTCCTTGCTGCCCCTTCGATGTCGAGATCCTACGTTCAAAGAAACAACAAACGATTAATAGCACCTGCGGATGGAGGGAAATATGCAATCCCCAAGGCCTCCGGTTAATGCATGCATGAAATAATTAAAATGGTAATCAAAACATGTCAGAATAAGATGAAATTTGGATAGAAGCATGCAAACACTATCAGGAACACACTGCAAAAGGAACAGTCAAGAAATCTATTGTAGATTTCTAATCGCTCCGGGGTGGGACGATTAGGACTGTCATAAAACGTCAAAAAGCAACCTCCTAAATGTCCCATCCAGAGGCCTCCAAAACACCTACAAAGTTGGGGTTAGGCAAAATAGGGCATTTTGAGATGACCCAGAAGGTCGGATTCTGCAGATTCAGCCCCGATCACCCTGTATCCGAAGATGCTCCTTGTATGTTAGTGAAGGCGAAAAACAATGAAAACACAGTCAAAACTCATCAGAATGGCATGAAATTTGAATGGCAGCATATATGAATGACATAAAATAAAATGCAAAATAAATAGTAGAGAAATCTACTACAGATTTCTAATCACTCTGGGGTGGGGCGATTAGGACTGCAGCAGTGCGGGGGGCACTCGGGGGCAGGACGCCCATCGTTTGGGGCTTGGTTTCGACACCAATCCACTTGGGATGGGTCCAAAACCTCCTAGGGGGTTGTGTCGGAAAATTGGGTGGGGTATTGTGGCCAAATTTTTGGGTTCTAGGTCCGGATTGCGCTTCCAATGTTCACCCAATAACCTCCCTTCCAAAAGAGAGATCAAGGATGTAAGAAGCACAAGTGAGGGGTGAGGATGTAATTTGGCAACACTCCATTGCTCCAAATGCTCCTGCTCTATTCTTTTTTGGGGTGAGAAGACTCACCATTTTATAGACCTGAAGGTCTACTTTGAATGTGCATGCAGGGGCACCACTTGGCCATCATGCCTTCCCAGGGGAGAGAAGATTCCTCCCTGATTAAGGGCTCCATGATTGCCTCTATGACTGCCCCTTTGAGCTCAAAAATGCTCACTCGCACTCTCATGCATTGAAGGTGGAGTTGAGTGGTGGATCTGAGCTACCATTTGTCAAGGTTTGACCTTTTTCCCATCAAACCTGCTATTCGCCCCACCCTGGAGCGATTGCTGCTAATCGTCCCAGGGTGAGGCGAATAGCATTCTATTCGCCCCAGGGTGGAACGAGTAAGGAGCAGGGTGCTTGAAAGGTGCCAAATTGACCTCTGACCTTCCAAAACTATTGTGGGAGTGGTTAGGACCACTGTTTAACCTCTGGGGGCTGCCCTAGGGGCTATGTATGCCAATTCGGTCAGTGCTTGTAGCCACATGATCAGATTGGTGTTGTTTTGGTGTCTATAGATGCCCCTTTTTGGGATGCGCTATGCATGGCATAGTGCTGAGCAAAAATAGATAACCAAAGCACTAATGATTAGGGTTTCTTAGTAACCTAACCAAATTTTGATGCCCCAAGTATGGAAAGGGCACGCATTCTTGAATCCTTGCTTCTGACGAGCTAAGGAGCTTAATTCAAGTGTTAACCTTTTTTGGTGAGGTGTTACTTGATCTTGGACATTGTTCAGTCATGAATAGGCAAAGGGTGCAACCTTTTGTCTGTGGGAACCTTGAGTTCATGATTCTAGAATGCCAAGTGTTTGATCAGCTTGTGATTATTGCTTGTTTTTTGCCCCAAGCAGGAGCGTGATTGTCTTTGTCAATGATTCTTTGAATGCATGCCATTTCCTTGATTGGGTGTGTATTTGTTGATTGGTGACTAAGTGTGACTACCCCCTCAAGCGACGAATCGATGAGGGAATGACCGACATGAGAAAAGTGACGAGTCGCTTGACCCAAGATGACTTTTGTAAGGGTGCCTTCAATTGTTTTCCATTGAATGCTTATGCAATTTCCCAACAATATGACCTATTTTTGGTGGGTTTTAACCCTTTTTGGGACGCCTTTTGGGGATGAAATTCTCGAAAATTCGTCCTCCCGTGGAGCGGTCCGGCTATGGTAGCCTTCTTAGGGAGTAGGATATGGATAATTTGTGGCCCCGACATCAGTTTTGTATGCCAAGAATGTCAGGTGCAAAGGCACCTTTGTTCGGCAATGTTATTGCTATTTTTGGGTGGGTTTGGACCCTTTTTGTGACGCCTTTTGGGGATGAAATTCTTGAAAATCCTTCCTCCCGTGGAGCGGTCCGACTATGGTAGCCTTCTTAGGGAGTAGGATAGTGAGGATTTGTGACCCTAACGTCGGTTTTGGATGCCTTGAAGCGCAGGCACAAAGGTGCCTTTGTTCGGCCATTTTATTGCTATTTTTGGTGCATTTTGGATGCAATTTTTGTTGTTTTTGATTTTCTTGCTCTGTAATCATCCCAGGGTGGGACGAATACCAGTTTTGTAATCGTCCCAGGGTGGGACGAGCACTAACTAGAGTGCTCATCCCAGGGTGGAACGATTACAGGCCTAAGAGCCTATATAAGGGCCAAAACTAGGTTTTGGGCTCATTTGCACTTTGTTTTTTGGCGATTTGGAGCTGTGAGGAGGAGGAGTTCGAGTCTACGTAGCGGAGCGCTATCAAGATTTCACGGATACCATGAGTGCACGGACCGGATCATCGAGTGGTAGAGCCGAGGCAAGACCGGTAGGTGCTCCTTCTCTTTATTTTGCTTGTTTTTATTTTACAGTTTAAAATCGTAATTAATTTATTTTGCATGTCATTTTTCTGTTGAAACTAAGATCAAAACCCTAGTTTAATTGTTTTGTATTTGTGTTTTGTGTGGCATTGTTTAAACTAAGATCAAAACCCTAGTTTAAAAATTTTGTTGTTATTTCATTTTTCATTTTTTAGTTTAAACTAGAGTTAAAAACCCTAGGTTAAAATTTTTGTTGTTGTTTTGTTTTTTTGTATTAAGTTTAAACTAGAGTTAAAAACCCTAGGTTAAAATTGTTGTTATTTTTGTTTTTTTTTATGTTTAATTTAAACTAGAGTTGAAAACCCTAGGTTAATTTTTTCGTTATTTTATGTTTTTGATTTTGAGTTTAAACTAGAGTTAAAAACCCTAGGTTAAAATTTTGTTTTTGTTTTTGTTGATTTTTTTAAGTTTAAACTAGAGTTAAAAACCCTAGGTTAAAATTTTTGTTGTTGTTTTGTTTTTTTGTATTAAGTTTAAACTAGAGTTAAAAACCCTAGGTTAAAAGTGTTGTTATTTTTTTTTTATTTTTTGTTATTTTTTGTGATGTTTAGTTTAAACTAGAGTTAAAAACCCTAGGTTAAAATTTTGTTATTTTGTTTTTTTTGTATTAAGTTTAAACTAGAGTTAAAAACCCTAGGTTAAAATTTGGTGTTATTTTTGTTTTTTCATTTTTTTTAGTTTAAACTAGAGTTAAAAAACCCTAGGTTAAAATTTTGTTTGTATTTTGTTTTGCATTGTTTATTGATTTTTTTTTTGAATGTTTGTACTGTACATTTTGTTAATGTTGTTGTGCAATTTATGAAATGTTGTTGTACAGTTTGTATACATTGTTGTATATTTGTTTTAGTGTTGTACATATTTTTTTTTTGTTGTCATGTTTTAATGTTTTTTTTGTTGTTTGGTTTTGTAGGTGGTGAAGAGTCGGTACCGTCAGTCGACGGTATTTTTTGAAGCACGGGATGCGTTGACTATGGCGGACTGGGATTGGCTTGATGCCCTTGGGCTCAAGCAGGTGACTCGGTTAGAGCCTGTGGTGGGGGATCGGGCATATCTGACTGCCCTGATCAATTTGTGGGATCCCTGCACCAACACCTTTCATCTCCCAACAGGGGAGATGACAGTGACTCTAGAGGACGTTTATCGGATTCTATGAATTCTGATAGACGGGCTGCCCATTCGGACGACTCCTCGGGATCAGCGGACGATGGTGCTGACATGGTGCTTTGGGCATGCGACGAAGATGGGGGTGGATGGGGCGGTGGAGAGGGCAGAGGGGGACTGCCTGATTGGTGAGATTCTAGTGTGATGGTGGTTTGAGAAGGGCGTGTTGGGGGTGAGGCATACATTGCTTATGTGCCTCATCTCCAACATGCTGCTTCCTGACTCCTCAGGTGCGAGGTTCCCTTGGAACCTGCTTGAGGTAGTGTTTCGACTGGTGGAGTGTCCGACGGTAGCACCACTGATTATGAGGTGGGGTCAGACGCTACTGGCACAGTTATATGATGAGTTGTACGAGGTCCGCTACCAGAGGCAGAAGGGGATTGGGTGCAGCTACTTGTTGCAGTGTTGGGGATGGCAGCACATAGTTGTGGAGCGGCCGCAGGGGTTGCCTTGGACCACTCGGGGAGAGATGGTGGATAGGGAGATTGGCTATGCTACCCTATGGCGGAGGTTCGAGGAGCAGGGGCAGAGTCGATGGTGGGTAGGTGTCATGGGGCACTATGTTGATGCCTTCTCGTGTCTTGCTCTAGGAGAGGTGTTCTGGCGGCCATATCGGGACTGTCCAGCCTGGCCTAAGGCTGGGGAGTGGCTCCGATGGGTGCGTAGGGGGAGGTGGCTGATCGGGCGACACGGGACCGAGCAGGAGTACTTCTCATATGTCTGGGTGACTCGACAGTTTGGGGTGCGCCAGGGATTGCCTGGTGAGCCCTTGATCTATCGACGTCGGGGCGACGAGAGGACTTTGGCCTGGTCGATCATTGAGCCGCTGGGTGAGGAGTCGAATGCAGTGATTGATGTCCCCAATGTGGACAATGTCGGGGTGACTATAGAGTATGACCAGTGGTGGACGATGTGGCGATGGTGGGGTGAGGGGCCTCTAGGAGGCACGAATGCGATAGCAGTAGGTGGTGGGGTTGCGAAGGCACCGGGGGAGGGTTGGGGGGCTCCACATGATGATGCGGATATGGTGGAGGTAGATGACCTCACTGGGGATGATGTAGGGATTCTAGAGTGATTGGATGTTTAGGACGTTCTAGAGTAGTGGGTGCCTGAGCAGCCTACCGTCCCGGAGATGCCCATGCCCCAGGCAGTCTCGAGGGATATGGAGGCTAGGTATCACGCTGAGATAGCATGATTGGAGGAGCTACTACGAAGACGGGATGAGGAGCACAGTGCCGAGAGGGATCTCCTACGGGCTCAGTTGGCATAGTGGGATGAAGCATTGGCTGCATACCACCGACGAGATGTGGAGTGGGGTCGGTTCCGAGTGGAGCTGGAGGCCGAGATTATCCACCTTGGTGGGTAGTTACCTGAGCTCACTGGAGGTGGCTCTTCATGCCGAATGAGAGACAACGAGACTGAGCAGTCTGCTTCCTCTCATCGTAGGCGGGTGGGTGAGGGTAGCGCTAGTGGGCATGATGCGGGGGCTGGCAGCAGCTGCCCTGAGAGGTCCCATAGGACCCACACCACTGGGGGTAGTTCCAGTCACACCGATCCTGTGTGATCATGGTGGTCGACTCCCTAGTCTTGGGGTTTTTGAGTTTTTGCTTTTTGTTGTGAGGTCAGAGGACCGACTTATTGTAGCCTATGGGCATTTTTGGCGATATATATACATGACTTTCTTTTTGGTTATACACTTGTCATGATTTATTGTTACTTTTATGCACATTTATTTATGTTGATGTATGCATGGGTTATTATGAATGCGATGTTTCTATTTATATGATGTATGCATATGGAATTGATGAAATGATTTGTTGATAACTTGGTGGTGGCACCATAGACTGTACAAGATTTACTGGCTTTCTGTACTATGTGATTGCTTTGTGGAATGACTTTGCATGTGTGAAAAAAAAAATTGTTTTGTATTTTTCGATGGTGATGCAAGAATGGACATGTACAACATTTGTTTTAGAATGTAGTTAAGGTTTTTATGAGATTCAGATGTTTTAACTAACTAGCCAAGATTGTACATTTATCTCACAAGACTTTTGAACAAGGTACGAATCAGACTTGAGTTTGACCAAGTTATTTCACATCCCTGTGTGTGCGATTGAGTTTGTTTATGTGGTATTCATCAAGATACCGCCAGTGCCAGATAGGCTGTCAACCAAACCTGTACTGAGGATCACCTAATTAGCTCCACTAACTCCTTTGTTGTATTTAGTAGGATTAATCCATGGGGCAATCTAGGATACCATAAGCTAGCTCATCCACATGCAAACATTGGTCTACACACATGCAAAGCTAATGTGATAGACATATCGTCATGCATTTAGGATACCGCCATTGCCAGGTAGGCTATCCACCAAACCCGTAATGAGGATCACCTAGATGGTTTTTTGAATGCTGAGAATTCCAGGGATTCAAGCTCAGGCATCTTTTGGTTGCTCAACTTGTTGGGATACTTGCTCTCTTACATAGTGATGAAAATCACTGTTTGTTTTGCTTTTTTTGTTTTTCTTGTTGAGCAAGGGGTTTGAGTAGTGGTGATAACCACTGTTATTATTTTGATTTTTGATTTTGCATTTGGATTTCAAAGGTGAGCTCGTAGGTTGTTGGCTTGTGAATGGCATTGATCCCGTTTGGCTTTGGGGATGACTACCCATCCTATTCAGGGACATGTAGTACGAATCCTTACGACTTGGGGGACCAAAGGTGATTGGGGATATTATTATGTAATGGCATTGATCCTTTTGGCCTTGGGGATGACTACCCATCCTATTCAGGGACGTGTAGTATGAATCCTTATGACTTGGGGGACCAAAGGTGATTGGGGATATTATTATGTAATGGCATTGATCCTTTTGGCCTTGGGGATGACTACCCATCCTGTTCAGGGATGTGTAGTATGAATCCTTATGACCTTGGGGATCAAAGGTGTTTTGGGATTTTTGCTAGTGGTGAAAACCACTATTTATTATGGGGAATTGGATGGGGAAGAGCGTGTCCTTTTGTCAATTCTCAGCATTCTCGAACCATTCACACAGGGGGATGAACAGGCTAACCTTTCACCTATGATACCCTAAATTGCTTTGTAGGTTTCATCTTCCATTCACACAACTTGGGAATTTTTATGTGTTTTAACTTGTGTGGGGATGCTACGTAACAAGGTGTGATCCAAGTAAAACTTTACCTTTGTAAAATCTATCTGACTATGTACAACTTTTGACTAGAAATCTAAAGACAACTGAATGATGAAAAACCCTAACGACCTTAGCGGACAACTGATTATAATATGGCAAAAATGTGAAGGGCGTTATTTTGGATGGGTGTTGTTTACAGAATGGACTGAATGTGGAAAATGATGGAACTGCCAAGCAATTACAGTCTATGGTGCTTGTGACATGTGTGACCAACAAATATGCAATGTATGTATGCGATGCCTAATGCAGTTTATTATTTTTTTGTGTTTCGATTTTTAAGAGTATGCATGGAAGTGAGATGCAATTTTTTTTTTGTTATTTTTTATTATCATTTGTTTTTGTTTTTTTTTGAATATTTGTTTTTGACCAAGCGATTGTGGGAACCCTTGGAGCTTTTGGTTTGACCAAAGATTTTATGGATACCTTTGGGGCGTTTTAGGTTGACCAAGCGATTGTGGGATCCTTGGAGCTTTTGGGGTGACCAAGCGGTGGCGAGAACTCTTGGAGATTTTGGTTTGACCAAAGGGATTATAGATACCTTTGGGGCATTTTGGGGTTGACCAAGTGATAGCTGGCATCCTTGGAGCTTTTTAGGTTGACCAAGCGATTGTGAGAATCCTTGGAGCTTTTTGGGTTGACCAAGCGATTGTTGGAATCCTTGGAGCTTTTGGGGTGGGCTATGGCTCTCTAAATGTGGAATGGCCTCAAATGACTGATGTTCAAGGGTTCTAGTTCCTTGATTCCTTCAAGAGAGGTGAGTCGGTATGTTCTAGGTCCTATTTTACTGTCAATTACATAGGGACCTAACCAGTTTTCCATGAACTTGTCCCTTAGATGGGGTGACAAGTTAGAATTTTTTTGGTTCTCTTTTAAGACCAAGTCACCAACCTGAAAGTCCCTCAGGTGAACTTTCATATTGTATGCTTTCTTAAGTCGCTCTTGATAGATACGTAAATGCTCAAGAGCATTGATGCGTCATTCATCAAGCAACGTAAGCTGGTCTAATCGAGCCTGTTGCACAGTGTCATCATCGATGAACTCTTGCATTGATATATGCAGGGAAGGTATTTCCAACTCGAGAGGCATGACTGCCTCGGAGCCATACACCAGTGAAAATGGAGTTGCCCCAGTGGGCATCCGAATGCTAGTGCGATAAGCCCATAGGGCAAGAGGGATTTGAATGTGCCAATCCTTATGACTATCTGTGATCATATTTTTAAGGATGGCAACTAGCATTTTGTTTGACGCCTCTGCTTGCCCATTTGCCTACTAATAATAGGGTGTTGAAATGTTGAGCAAGGTGCAACGACAGTATTGTCATTGTTGTCAACACAGTCAGATAGATCGGTTGATGCAGTGGACAGGAGTTCAGAGGTTATTCAGAGTATGTACAATGATGTTAAATGCTTATGAGGATGTTTTTGATGTTTGGGTGAAGTTGTTACAGGTTGTCCAAGAAGACCGAAGTGGCCCATATGCTAAAGATCAAAGAAAAAGCAAAACACCGCAAGAGAAAAAAGTGTCGCGATATCGCGACATGTTGCATTTTCGTGGCCAAAAGAGAAGAGAAAAAGCAAAGAGGAAAAAGTGTCACGATATCGTGACATGTTGCATTTTTGCGGCCAAAAGAGAAGAGAAAATGCAAGGAGGAAAAAGTGTCGCGATATCGCGACATGTTGCATTTTCACGGCCAAAGAGAAGAGAAAATGCAAGGAGGAAAAAGTGTCGCGATATCGTGACATGTTGTATTTTCCGGGCCAAAGCAAAGAGAAAGAGCAAGGAGAAAAAGTGTCGCGATATCGTGACATGTTGTATTTTCGTGGGCCAAAGCAAAGAGAAAGAGCAAGGAGAAAAAGTGTCGCGATATCATGACATGTTGTATTTTCACGGGCCAAAGCAAAGAGAAAGAGCAAGAAGGAAAAAGTGTCACGATATCGCGACATTTGTGCATTTTCGTGACCAAAGAAGAAAAAGTGTCACGATATCGCGACATGTCGCATTTTTGCGACTCAAAAGAGAGAAAGAGAAAGAAAAAGTGTCGCGATATCGTGACATGTCGTATTTTCATGACTCAAAAAGGGTAGGAAGGCAGAGAAAGAAAAGTGTCACGATATCGTGACATGTCGCATTTTCGTGACTCAAAAAGAGCAGACAGGCAAAGAAAGAAAAGTGTCACGATATCGCGACATGTTTTACGACTCAAAGGGAGGAGAGAGAAACAAAAGTGTCGCGATATCGTGACATGTCGCATTTTTCATGACTCAAAAAGGGCAGTAGGTAGAGAAACAAAAGTGTCATGATATCGCGACATGTCGCATTTTTATGACTCAAAAAGGGCAGGAATGCAGAGAAACAAAAGTGTCACGATATCGCGACATGTCGCATTTTTCGACAAAAGGAGAAAAAGGTCAAAATAGAAAAAAACCTTTCTTGGAAACAAAAAATGCATGCATAAGGAAATAAAACGAACAGTCATGAAGGAGAAAATGAACAATCATCAAAAAATAAAATGAACAGACATGCAAAGAGAAAATGAACAGATATGCAAGAGAAAACGAACAGTCATCGAAGGAGAAAATGAACAATCATGACCGAGAAGATGAACAGTCATGGTAGGAGAATATGGTGTCAATTATTTGCATGTAACGTGTTTGACGAAATGCCTACTATATATATACAAAAGGAGTTACATAAAGAAGGTGTTACAATTGACAAGTGGCGTATGAGAATATGAAAGGAGTTACAACTGGAGTTACAAAGAGAAAGGATGGTTATAAAAGGAGTGTTGCTTGGAGAATTTATGTGGGATTTTATCTCGTGAAGTGAGTGAGAGGAGCGCGAGAGGCGAGCGAGAAGGGTGTGTGTTGTGTGAATTGTGGGCGATGTTGAGTAAGCAATAGACCAGTCAGGGTCTTGTAAAAGTGAAGGCATTTCTATGTCAATCTTCTAGTTTCAAAATTGAAGTCCAAGTTGGTGCTTGGCATCAGGGGTTGGTGCTCCTTCCAGTTGGTGCTGGTAAATCAGGGGTTGGTGCTCCTTTCTATTGGTGTAGATAAATCAGGGGTTGGTGCTCCTTCCAGTTGGTGTTGGTAAATCAGGGGTTGGTGCTCCTTTCTATTTGTGCAGATAAATCATGGGTTGGTGCTCCTTTCTATTGGTGCAGATAAATCAGGGGTTGGTGCTCCTTCTAGTTGGTGCTAGTAAATCAGGGGTTGGTGCTCCTTTCTATTTGTGCGATAAATTAGGGGTTGGTGCTCCTTTCTATTGGTGTAGATAAATCGGGGTTGGTGCTCCTTCCTGTTGGTGCAAATAAATCAGGGGTTGGTGCTCCTTTCTATTGGTGTAGATAAATCAGGGGTTGGTGCTCCTTCTAGTGGGTGTTGGTAAATTGATTGTAAAGTTGTTGCTTTGCAAAGGCTGGATTTGGATGGGAGTCCAAACAATCAATTTTTGAGGAGTAGCCAAATCGGTGAACCTCGGTACATCTTGTGTTGTGTGATGCTCTCTTGTTATATTTGCTTTATTTGGTTTTAAGTTCTCATTGTTTCGGCTTTAAGAGTTGAAGATTTAAGTTTTAAAGAGCTACACTGATTCACCCCCCCTCTCAGTGTCATTGTGAGACTAACAATTGGTATCAGAGCCAGTTTCCCTTGTCAGGCTAAATCAGCTAGGGTTGATCTTGGATTAGTATGCAATGGGTAAGAAGAATAGATCCTCCTCAAATAAGGCATCTCAGTCAGTTTTAGTTCCTGTGGAAGAGAAAATTGAACTAGAAAAGATAGAAGGAGTGAATTCTGAAGTATGTGATGAAAACCTTGAGGGTGAAGTAGATCTAGAAGGTGAGTTGATCGCTGCACTTGAAGAGTTGGGTATAGAAAGGAAAAAGAACAAAAGACTATCCAAGAAGTTGGAAGAATATGGGGATAATATTGAAGATCTCTTCTTACAAATTCATAAAGCCAAGAAAATAGAAGAAGCCTTGAAGTCACACCTGGATGATAAAGGCGATGTATGTAGCAAACGTGAAGAGGAATCTAACAAAGTTATTAGTGATCTAAAGCTGCAAGTAGAAGAGTCCAAAAGGATTGAAGAAACTCTCTGGTCACAGATCAATGAGAAAGAGATTGTTTGCTTGCAAACAAGAAGAGGAGATTGTTTTATTGAGGAAACAACTAGAAGAGGCCAATACAAATCTCAAATTTGAGAAGAGCACAGAGTTGCTAGATAAAATGATAAGGCAACAAAGAAGCCCCATGTGTAAGCTTGGTCTTGGATGTGAAGCTGAACAACCTTCATCTTCTAAATCTGCAGAGAAGAAGAAGTCCACTATTGAAGGATCAAAGCAAGAAAAGCTTGAAGCTGAATCTTCAAAAGGAAGAAAATCTCAAAGGAGATCTACAACAAAGCAACCACAACAAAAGAGGTTCTATCACTCTCACTTTATTCATAATAATGCTTTTAATGGCTATTGTTTTAGATGCAACCATTATGGTCACAAGGCAATTTATTGTGGATTGAATAATAGATCAAAGAGTTATTTTGGTAGAAATACATCTGTTATTCAGGTTGAACACCATGTGCAATGTTTTAAATGTAATGGTCATGGGCACATAGCAAGGTTTTGTCCAAGAACTTTTGTATCTAATCTAAGGCAAGACAGTAGATTTCATCAGACACAAAGAATGCAACATGAACAGGGAAGAAATCATGTGCATCAAAGAAAGGAAAATAATCATCCATCAAGGATGCACAAGAGACAACCACCCAGTAGAAATGTTTTTTCACCTTTGATGGATTATGCAGTAGAATGTTATAACTATCATAATTTTGGGCACATTGCAAGAAATTGTCGAAGTACATTTGCATCAAATCAATTTCAGGGAAGAAAATTTCAACCAAATGGAATGAGACAAAATAGAAAATTTCTCGAAAAACATGCACAAGCTACTGAAAAAGAAAAGTCAAAACAAGAGCCCAAAACTGTAATCAAACCAGAGTGGAGAAAGAAAGAGGAAAGGAAATCGTGTCTCCTTGGACTGAAGGAGACTACTCCTCTATTGCACTAAGCAACTCCAGGTAGCACATCCTCAGGGGGAGCAATCTTAAAGTTTTATTTTAATGCTCCTATGTATTTGTTTGGTTATCTGAGGATGAAAGGCAAGTAGGCAAGGGGAGTTGTCGTATAGTTGTCAAAGTGTGTTTCAGTTCATGTAGTTGTTTGTGGAGGTACCATGAAGGGTGGTGATTAAATTGAGAGTTGTCACCATTGGTAGTATTGCTATATGTCAGTGTTGTACTTTTGATGGTTCTTACTACCATTGTTCAAAGTTATGGATTATAACAGTTCTAATAATTTGGTTTAGTGAAAGAGATGCTAAAAAGTTCACAATGGAGGATTGTAAGCCAGTTAGCACTCCCATGACGACAGGTTGCAAGTTGAGCAAGGATGTGTAGATGACAGAAAGAGTACCAGTGGAGGTGCATTCTATCTTGGAGATAGGTTGGTCGCATGGCACAGTAAGAAACAAGAGTCAGTCTCCTTATCCACAGTAGAGGCAGAATATATTGCAGCGACAACGTGTTGTACGTAGGAGAAAGTTGCGGAAGGTGAGGTTAAGTTGGATTTTGTTCCAACAACAGAGCAAGTAGTGGATATCTTCACAAAACCATTGCCCAAGGAAGTCTTTGAGTACCTTCGCAATAAATTGGGAGTGGTCACGCTTCCCAAGAATTGACTAGCTATCGGGACCACATTCTCAGGGGGAGCATTTGTGTATTTGTTTATCTTTTTGCTCATGTTTGTGATTTTTGCTAAGTGTAATAATTTTTGCCTGAGAATGTTGTGCATGGACTCAGGGGGAGTTTGCAGCAGCCCTTTGATATTGTTGTCAAAGGGGGAGAAGAGTTACAGGAAATTGCACGTGTGTTGCCAACAATTCCAAAGGGGGAGATTGTTGAGCAAGGTGCAGCGACAGTATTGTCATTGTTGTCAACACAGTCAGATAGATCGGTTGATGCAGTGGACAGGAGTTCAGAGGTTATTCAGAGTATGTACAGTGATGTTAAATGCTTATGAGGATGTTTTTGATGTTTGGGTGAAGTTGTTACAGGTTGTCCAAGAAGACCGAAGTGGCCCATATGCTAAAGATCAAAGAAAAAGCAAAGAGAGAAAAAGTGTCGCGATATCGCGACATGTTGCATTTTCGTGGCCAAAAGAGAAGAGAAAATGCAAGGAGGAAAAAGTGTCGTGATATCGTGACATGTTGCATTTTCGCGGCCAAAAGAGAAGAGAAAATGCAAGGAGGAAAAAGTGTCGTGATATCGTGACATGTTGCATTTTCGCGGCCAAAGCAAAGAGAAAATGCAAGGAGGAAAAAGTGTCACGATATCGCGACATGTTGTATTTTCACGGGCCAAAGCAAAGAGAAAGAGCAAGGAGAAAAAGTGTCGCGATATCGCGACATGTATTTTCACGGGCCAAAGCAAAGAGAAAGAGCAAGGAGAAAAAGTGTCACGATATCATGACATGTATTTTCACGGGCCAAAGCAAAGAGAAAGAGCAAGGAGAAAAAGTGTCACGATATCGCGACATGTATTTTCTGACAGAAAGAGAGAGAAGAAAAAGTGTCGCGATATCGTGACATGTCGCATTTTTGCGACTCAAAAGAGAAGAGAAAGAAAAAGTGTCGCGATATCGCGACATGTCACTTTAGACTCAAAAAGGAAGAGCGAGAGAAAGAAAAGTGTCACGATATCATGACATGTCGCATTTTCGTGACTCAAAAAGAGTAGGCAGGAAGAGAAAGAAAAAGTGTCACGATATCGCGACATGTCGCATTTTTCATGACTCAAAAAGGCAGGCAGGCAGAGAAAAAAAGTGTCACGATATCGTGACATGTCGCATTTTCATGACTCAAAAAGGGCAGGCAGAGAAACAAAAGTGTCACGATATCACGACATGTCGCATTTTTGTGACTCAAAAAGGAGGCAGAGAGTAACAAAAGTGTCATGATATCACGACATGTCGCATTTTTGCGACTCAAGAAGGGCCTCAAAATAGAAACGAAAACCCATTTATTTTTTGGAAACCAAAACACATGCATGCATAAGGGAAAAGAAAATGAACAGTCATGAAGGAGAAAACGAACAGTCATCAAAAGAGAAAATGAACAGACATGCAAAGAGAAAATGAACATGCATAGAGAAAACAAACAGTCATGAAGGAGAAAATGAACAGTCATGACCGAGAAGATGAACAGTCATGGTAGGAGAATATGGTGTCAATTATTTGCATGTAACGTGTTTGACGAAATGCCTACTAAATATATACAAAAGGAGTTACATAAAGAAGGCGTTACAATTGACAAGTGGCGTATGAGAATATGAAAGAAGGAGTTACAACTGGAGTTACAAAGAGAAAGGATGGTTATAAAAGGAGTGTTGCTTGGAGAATTTAATTGGGGATTTTATCTCGATGAGAGTGCATGAGAGGAGAGCGAGAGGTGTGAGAGGCGAGCGAGAAGGGTGTGTGTTTTGTGAATTGTGGGCGATGTTGAGTAAGCAATAGACCAGTCAGGGTCTTGTAAAAGTGAAGGCATTTCTATGTCAATCTTCTAGTTTCAAAATTGAAGTCCAAGTTGGTGCTTGGCATCAGGGGTTGGTGCTCCTTCTAGTTGGTGTTGGTAAATCAGGGGTTGGTGCTCCTTTCTATTTGTGCAGATAAATCAGGGTTGGTGCTCCTTCCAGTTGGTGCTAGTAAATCAGGGGTTGGTGCTCCTTTCTATTTGTGCAGATAAATCAGGGGTTGGTGCTCCTTTCTATTGGTGTAGATAAATTAGGGGTTGGTGCTCCTTCTAGTTGGTGTTGGTAAATCAGGGGTTGGTGCTCCTTTCTATTTGTGCAAATAAATCAGGGGTTGGTGCTCCTTTGTTGGTGCAGATAAATCAGGGGTTGGTGCTCCTTTTGTAGATAAATCAGGGGTTGGTGCTCCTTTCTATTGGTGCAGATAAATCAGGGGTTGGTGCTCCTTCCAGTGGGTGCTAGTAAATTGATTGTAAAGTTGTTGCTTTGCAAAGGCTAGATTTGGATGGGAGTCCAAATAGTCAATTTTTGAGGAGTAGCCAAATCGGTGAACCTCGGTACATCTTGTGTTGTGTGATGCTCTCTTGTTATATTTGCTTTATTTGGTTTTAAGTTCTCATTGTTTTGGCTTTAAGAGTTGAAGATTTAAGTTTTAAAGAGCTACACTGATTCACCCCCCCTCTCAGTGTCATTGTGAGACTAACAATTGGTATCAGAGCCAGTTTCCCTTGTCAGGCTAAATCAGCTAGGGTTGATCTTGGATTAGTACGCAATGGGTAAGAAGAATAGATCCTCCTCAAATAAGGCATCTCAGTCAGTTTCAGTTCCTGTGGAAGAGAAAATTGAACTAGAAAAGATAGGAGTGAATTCTGAAGTATGTGATGAAAACCTTGAGGTTGAAGTATATCTAGAAGGTGAGTTGATCGCTGCACTTGAAGAGTTGAATATAGAAAGGAAAAAGAACAAAATATTGTCCAAGAAGTTGGAAGAATATGGGGATAATATTGAAGATCTCTTCTTACAAATTCATAAAGCCAAGAAAATAGAAGAAGCCTTGAAGTCACACCTGGATGATAAAGGCGATGTATGTAGCAAACGTGAAGAGGAATCTAACAAAGTTATTAGTGATCTAAAGCTGCAAGTAGAAGAGTCCAAAAGGATTGAAGAAACTCTCTGGTCACAGATCAATGAGAAAGAGATTGTTTGCTGCAAACAAGAAGAGGAGATTGTTTTATTGAGGAAACAACTAGAAGAGGCCAATACAAATCTCAAATTTGAGAAGAGCACAAAGTTGCTAGATAAAATGATAAGGCAACAAAGAAGCCCCATGTGTAAGCTTGGTCTTGGATGTGAAGCTGAACAACCTTCATCTTCTAAATCTGCAGAGAAGAAGAAGTCCACTGCTGAAGGATCAAAGCAAGAAAAGCTTGAAGCTGAATCTTCAAAAGGAAGAAAATCTCAAAGGAGATCTACAACAAAGCAACCACAACAAAAGAGGTTCTATCACTCTCACTTTATTCATAATAATGCTTTTAATGGCTATTGTTTTAGATGCAACCATTATGGTCACAAGGCAATTTATTGTGGATTGAATAATAGATCAAAGAGTTATGCTGGTAGAAATACATCTGTTATTTCGGTTGAACACCATGTGCAATGTTTTAAATGTAATGGTCATGGGCACATAGCAAGGTTTTGTCCAAGAACTTTTGTATCTAATCTAAGGCAAGACAGTAGATTTCATCAGACACAAAGAATGCAACACAGACGGGGAAGAAATCATGTGCATCAAAGAAAGGAAAATAATCATCCATCAAGGATGCACAAGAGACAACCACCCAGTAGAAATGTTTTTTCACCTTTGATGGATTATGCAGTAGAATGTTATAACTGTCATAATTTTGGGCACATTGCAAGAAATTGTCGAAGTACATTTGCATCAAATCAATTTTAGGGAAGAAAATTTCAACCAAATGGAATGAGACAAAATAGAAAATTTCTCGAAAAACATGCACAAGCTATTGAAAAAGAAAAGTCAAAACAAGAGCCCAAAACTGTAATCAAACCAGAGTGGAGAAAGAAAGAGGAAAGGAAATCGTGTCTCCTTGGAGTCGAAGGAGACTACTCCTCTATTGCACTAAGCAACTCCGGGTAGCACATCCTCGGGGGGAGCAATCTTAAAGTTTTATTTTAATGCTCCTATGTATTTGTTTGGTTATCCGAGGATGAAAGGCAAGTAGGCAGGGGGAGTTGTCGTATAGTTGTCAAAGTGTGTTTCAGTTCATGTAGTTGTTTGTGGAGGTACCATGAAGGGTGGTGATTAAATTGAGAGTTGTCACCATTGGTAGTATTGCTATATGTCAGTGTTGTACTTTTGATGGTTCTTACTGCCATTGTTCAAAGTTATGGATTATAACAGTTCTGATAATTTGGTTTAGTGAAAGAGATGCTAAAAAGTTCACAATGGAGGATTGTAAGCCAGTTGAATATTTAAGTTTTAAATAGCTACACTGATTCACCCCCCCATCTCAGTTTCATTGTGAGAATAACATCAAAAACTATGCTAAATTTTGTACTTTGTTGTCAAAGCACACACATTTTTGTTCTTGAATGACGTCCCATTATTCGATATGATCTTGGATGGAATACCAAAATGACATATGATGTTATGTAAAATAAAATTCGTGATACGGGTCCCAGTCATAGAGGTAAGCGGAATTGCTTCCACCCACTTGGTGAAGTAATTTGTGGCCACTATGATAAACGTGTGATGACCTGACAATGCAGGGGAGATCTTTCTAATTAGATCTAAGCCCCACTACGAAAATGGCCAAGCCGATTGGATCGGCTGCAAGGCTTGAGAATGTATGTGTGTTAAATTAGCATGGTGTTGATATTTCACGCACTTCCTTACATACGTGCAACAATCTCACTCTAAATATGGCAAAAAATAGCCCATGTGAAGAATGCGCTTGGCGATGGCCATACCGCTGAAGTGGCCACCGCACGTACCATCATGCGCTTGGGTGATTTCCCAAGAAGACTCCTGCTAGTCCAAGCAACGAAGGAGGATCCCTTCGTAGCTTAGATGGTACAAAATGCCTCCTAGCAAGACATGTTTTGCTGCTTTCTATTTGAATGATATTTTTATGGCATCCAATAATCCAAGTGGGAGTTTACCTAGCTTGAGGCAGTCTCTTATGGGTGTGTACCAATCCTGCTGATCAGAAACCTCGATGGTATGAACTGCCAATCCCTCTTGAAGTTCATCCCTTGCAAAATCTAAGTGGGAACAAACTTGTAAAAATAGCATTGTGTTGCTATCAAGGGGAATAAGGGAGAACAAGGACCCCTAGTTGGCATGATTCAGACTATTGTGGATTCGAGCGAATCTATCCTGAGATGGTTCAATCTGGATCAAGTGGATTCTTGGTGTTATGTCAGAGCTTGCATGCTCCATCATGGATTGCGATAATGTTTTGACTTGAATGGTTGTCATCTCACCAAAAGGGTCTTACGAGATTAGTGACCCCAAGGAGGCCATAGTGTCCGCAAAATGATTCAATGATTGAGGGAGTGCCTCGATGTCGTACCATTCAAGCTTTGCAAGGAATTTATACACAAGGGCTTTGTATGCCTGTAGAACTGGGCATTTACATTGGAATACCCCTTTCACTTGGTTGATGATTAACAACGAATCACCAAATATGTTCAAGCGTTTGATGTTCATGGTGATTGATGTCTAAAGACCTATGATCAATGATTCGTATTCGGTATTGTTATTGGTGCATGGGAAATCAAGTTTAAATGATAGAGGCATTAGAGCCCCTTGCGGTGTGAAGAATATGATTCCCGTGCCACCCCCTTGCTCACTGAAAGCATGAGGATACGGAAACAAAATGGAAATGCCAAGTGCGATGTATGCAAAAGCAAAATGTAACGCTAAGTCCTACGAACTGAAATGCATGAAATGAGAGAAACATCAACGAATTGAAACGAGATTGAAAGCAAGTGTTAAAGTGCGGCCCTTTATTTTATTAATTTTCTTCAAAATCGGGTTACAATACGTCTCCTCCCTTTTCGGGGGCTAGGAGCGTCTAAGTAGGGAATTGAGTTACACCATGAATGATACATTCCCCTTGGGGGGGATCTTCCGCGTGCCCACATTGAAAATGGGCGGACCAAACGTCACCGCCGCTTGCGTGAATGTGTCTATGGTTCCTTGCTGCCCCTCCGGTGTCGAGATCCTACGTTCAGAGAAACAGTAAAAGGATTAGTAGCACCTACGGATGGAGAGAAACATGCGATCCCCAAGGCCTGCGGTCAGTGCATGCATAAAATGATTAAAATGATAACTGAAACATATCAGAATGAGCTAAAAATTTGATAGAAGCAATAAAACATTACCAGGAAGCCACTACAAAAGGAACAGTCCAGAAATCTTGCACAGATTTCTAATCGCTCCGGGGTGGGACGATTAGGACTGTCATAACCTGTCCGAAAGCCACCTCCTAAATGTCTGGTCCAGAGGCCTCCAAAACACCTACAAAGTTGGGGTTAGGTAAAACGGGGCATTTTGGGATGACCCAGATGGTCGGATTTGGCTAATTCGGCCTCTATCACCCATATCTGATGATGCTCCCTGTATGTTAGTGAAAGCGAGAAATAATAAAATCATGACCAAAACTTGTCAGAATCACATGAAATTTAAATGACAGCATATGTAAGTGACCTAGAATCAAATGCAAAAGAAAAAATAGGGAAATCTACCATAGATTTCTAATCACTCCGGGGTGGGGCGATTAGAACTACAACAGTGCGGGGGGCACCCGGGGCAGGACGCCCACCGTTTGGGACTCGGTTTCGGCACCAATCCACTTGGGATGGGTCCAAAACCTCTTATGGGGTTGTGTCAAAAAATTTGGTGGGGTATTGTGGCCAAATGTTTGGGTTTGGGTCCGGATTGCGCTTCCAATAATCACCCAATAACCTCCCTTCCAAAAGAGAGATCAAGGATGTAAGAAGCACAAACGATGGGTGAGGATGTAATTTGGCAGCACTTCGTTGCTCCAAATGCTCCTCTCTGTTCCTTTTTTGGGGTGAGAAGACTCACCAATTTATAGACCTAGGGTCTCTCTCTTTGAATGCGCATGCGAGGGCGCCACTTGACTTGCTTGTCCTATTTTGGGAGAAAATATTCTTCCCTGATTTAGAGTCTCCTTGCATGAGGCCTCCATGATCAAGGCATGCATGACTGAAGTCTCTCTCTCTGATTTGAAGTCGTTCCTCGCAATTGCATGCCCTGAAGGTGCAGTTAAGTGGCGGACCTATCGAGGTTTGACTTTTTCCAGTCAAACCTGCTATTCGCCCCACCCTGGGATGAATGCTGATAATCGTCCCGGGGTGGGACGAATACCAGTTTGTAATCATCCCGGGGTGGGACGAGTAGGGAGCAAAGTGCTAAAAAGGTGCCAAATTGACCTCTGACCTTCCAAAACTATTGTGGGAGTGGTTAGGACCATTGTTTAACCTCTGGGGGCTGCCCTAGGGGCTATGTATGTCAATTCGATCAGTGCTTGTCATCACATAATCGGATTGGTGTTGTTTTGGTGTCTATAGATGCCCCTTTTTGGGATGCGCTGTGCATGGCGCAGTGCTGAGCAAAAATAGATAACCAAAGCACTAATGATTAGGGTTTCTCAGTAACCTAACCAAATTTTGATGCCCCAAGTATGGAAAGGGCACGCATTCTTGAATCCTTGCTTCTGACGAGCTAAGGAGCTTAATTCAAGTGTTAACCTTTTTTGGTGAGGTGTTACTTGATCTTGGACATTGTTCAATCATGAATAGGCAAAGGGCGCAACCTTTTGTCTATGGGAACCTTGAGTTCATGATTCTAGAATGCCAAGTGTTTGATCAGCTTGTGATTATTGCTTGTTTGCTGCCCCAAGCAGGGGCATGATTGTCTTTGTCAATGATCCTTTGAATGCGTGCCATTTCCTTGATTGGGTGTGTTTTTGTTGATTGGTGACTAAGTGTGACTACCCCCTCAAGCGACGAATCGATGAGGGAATGACCGACATGAGAAAAGCGATGAGTCGCTTGACCCAAGATGACTTATGTAAGGGTGCCTTCAGTTGTTTTCCGTTGAATGCTTATGCAGTTTTCGAACATTTTGACCTATTTTTGGTGGGTTTGAACCCTTTTTGTGACGCATTTTGGAGCTGAAATTGTCAAAAATCCATCCTCCCATGGAGCGGTCCGGCTATGGTAGCCTTCTTAGGGAGTAGGATAGTGAAAATTTGTGACCCCAATGTCTATTTTGGATGCCAAGAATGTCAGGCGCAAAGGCGCCTTCGTTTGGCAATTTTATTGCTATTTTTGGGTGGGTTTTGACCCTTTTTGTGACACCATTTGGGGATGAAATTCTCAAAATCCATCCTCCCATGGAGTGGTCCATATATGGTAGCCTTCTTAGGGAGTAGGATAGTGAGGATTTGTGACCCCAACATTTTTGCATGCCAATAATCACAGGCGCAAAGGCCCCTTTGATCGGCAATTTTATTGCTATTTTTTGTGCATTTTGGTGCAGTTTTTGTTGTTTTTGAATTTCTTGCTCTGTAATCATCCCTGGGTGGGACGAATACCAGTTTAGTAATCGTCCTAGGGTGGGACGAGTGCTAACTAGAGTGCTCATCCCAGGGGGAACGATTACAGGCCTAAAAGCCTATTTAAGGGCCAAAACTAGGTTTTGGGCTCATTTGCATTTGTTTTTCCTGGCGTTTGGGAGCTGTGAGGAGGAGGAGGTCGAGTTCGCGTAGCGGAGCGCTATCAAATTTCTTGGACACCATGAGTTCACGGACCGGATCATCAAGTGGTGGAGCCGAAGCGAGACCGGTAAGTGATCCTCCTCTTATTTTTTGTTTGTGTTACAGTTTAAAACCGTAATTCTTTTTTTCTTTTGTATTTTGTTTTTCAAATTAAAAATAAAAACCCTAGTTAAATTTTTATGTGTTTTTTTTTTTGTCTTTTTTTTTGTGTTGTATTTTTTTATGTTTTTTTTTGTTTAACTAGGTTAAAACCCTAGTTGTTATTTTGTTTTTTTTTAAAAACCCTAGGTTTTGTAAACATTTATAGAAAGAAACCCTAGGTTTTTTTTTTTAAGTGAAAACCTAGTTAAGAAATATTTTTTTTTTTTAGAAACCCTAGGTTTTTTTTTTTTTTTTTAGTTAAAACCCTAGTTTTTTTTTTTTTTTTTTTTTTTTAAGTTTTTTTTTTTTTTTTAAGATAAACCCTAGGTTAATTTTTTTTTTTTTTTTTTTTTTTTTTTTATTTTAACTAGTTAAAAACCCTAGGTTTTTTTTTTTTTTTTTTCTAGTTATTTTTTTATTTTGTTTTTTAGTTTAAACTAGAGTTAAAAACCCTAGGTTAAATTTTTATTTTTTTTATTTTTATTTTTTTTTTTTATTTTAATTTTTTTTTTATACAATTTTATTTTTTAGTGTTGTATTTTTTGTTTTTTTGTCATGTTTTAATGTTTTTGTTTTGTTTTCTTTTGCAGGTTGTGAAGAGCCGGTACCGTGTGCCGACGGTGTTCTCTGAAGCATGGGAGGCGCTGACTATGGCTGACTAGGAGTGGCTTGATGCCCTTGGGCTCAAGCAGGTGACTCGACTAGAGCCTGTGGTGGGGGATCGGGCCTATCTGATGGCCCTGATCAACTTGTGGGATCCTCAGACTAATACCTTTCATCTCCCAATAGGGGAGATGACGGTGACTCTTGAGGATGTCTATCGGATTCTATGGATTTCGATAGATGGGCTTCCTATTCGGACTACTCCACGTGATCAGTGGATGATTGTGCTGACACGGTGCTTCGGGCATGGGGTGGAGATGGGGGTGGATAGTCCGATGGAGAGGGCAGAGGGGATTTCTGATTGGTGGTATCTTGGTGCGATGGTGGCTAGAGAGGGGCGTGTTGGGGGTGAGGCATGCATTACTGATGACCCTCATCTCCAACATGCTACTGCTCGACTCCTCAGGCATGAGGTTCCCATGGAACCTGCTGGAGGTAGTGTTCAGATTGGTCGAGTGTCCGATGGAGGCACCCTTGATTATGAGGTGGGGACAGACGCTTCTAGCATAGCTTTATGATGAGTTGTACGAGGTCCGCTATCGAAGGTGAAAGGGGATTGGGTGCAGCTACCTATTGTAGTGTTGGGGTGGCAGCACATAGCTGTGGAGCGGCCACAGGGTTTGCCATGGACCACTCGGGCAGAGATGGTGGATAGAGAGATAGGGTATGTGGCTCTATGGTGGCGGTCTGAGGAGCAGGGGTAGAGTCGATGGTGGGCAGGTGTCGTAGGGCACTATGTTGATGCCTTCGCTCGGCTTGCTCCAGGGGAGGTGTTCTAGCACCCATATCGGGACTGTCCAGCCTGGCCTGAGGCTGGAGAGTGGCTCCGATGGGTGCGCAGGGGGAGATGGCTGATTGGGTGGCACGGGACCGAGCAGGAGTACTTCCCGTACGTCCGAGTGACGTGATAGTTTGGGGTGCACCAGGGGTTTCCTGGTGAGCCCTTGATCTATCGATGTCGGGGCGATGAGAGGACTCTGGCCTGGTCGATCATCGAGCCGCTTGGTGAGGAGTCGGATCCTGTGATCGATGTCCCTGACGTGGACAACGTCGGGGGACCTTGAGTATGACCAGTGGTGGACATTGCGGTGGTGGCGAGGTGAGGGGCCTCTAGGGGGTCCAGAGGTGGCAGTAGTAGGTGGTGAGGGTGCAGAGGCATCGAGAGAGGGTTGGGGGGCTCCGCTCGAGGATGCGAACATGGTGGAGGTTGACAACTTTGGGGGGATGATTTTGGGATTTTAGAGTAGCGGATACGTAGGACGTCCCAGAGCAATGGGAGCCGGAGCAGCCCGTAGTCCCGGATATGCCTATGCCTCAGGTAGTCCCAGAGGGTGTGGAGGTGAGGGATCATGCTGAGATAGCATGATTGGAGGATCTACTTTAGAGATGGGATGAGGAGCTTGGGGATGCTCTACAGGAGAGGGATCTCCTATGGACTCAGTTGGTAGAGTGGGAGAACGCATTTGCTACGTACCACCGATGGGATGGGGACACAGATGCTACGAGAGAGGGATCTCCTACGAACTCAGTTGGCATAGCATGATGATGTAGTGGCTGCATACCATCGATGGGAGGTGGATTGGTTTCGACATCGGATGGATTTGGAGGCAGAGATTATCCACCTCGATGGGCGGTTACCTGAGCTCCCTAGAGGTGGGTCTTCACATCGGATGAGAGACAATGATACTGAGCAGTCAACATCTTCTCATCATAGGCGGCTGGATGAGGGGGGCGCTAGTGGGCATGATGCGGGGGCTAGCAGCAGCCACCCTGAGAGGTCCCATAGGACCCACACCATAGGGGGTAGTTCCCATCGCACCGATCCTGCGTGATCATGGTGGCCGATGCCCTAGGCTTGGGGGTTTTTGAGTTTTTGATTTGTTTTGTGAGGTCAGAGGACCGACTTATTGTAGCCTATGGGCATTTTGATGATATATATATACATGAATTTTCTTTTTGGTTATACACTTGTCATGATTTATTTTTTTTGTTTATGCACATTTATTTATGATGATGTATGCATGTGTTATTATGAATGCGATGTTTCTAATTATATGATGTATGCATATGGAATGAATGAAATGATTTGTTGATAACTTGTCGATGGCACCATAGACTGTACAAGATTTACTGGCTTTCTGTACTATGTGATTGCTTTGTGGAATGACTTTGCATGTGATAATTTTGTTTTGGTATTTTTCATATTTTTTGATGGTGATGTAAGTAATGAAATGTACCAGTTGTTTTAAAATGTAGTTAAGGTTTTCTGAGATTCAGATGTTTTAACTAACTAGCCAAGACTGTACATTTATCTCACAAGACTTTTGAACAAGGTACGAATCAGACTTGAGTTTGACCAAGTTATTTCACATCCCTGTGTGTGCAATTGAGTTCATTTATGTGGTATTTGTCAGGATACCGCCAGTGCCAGATAGGCTGTCAACCAAACCTGTACTGAGGATCACCTAATTAGCTCCACTAACTCCATTGTTGTATTTAGTAAGATTAATCCATGGGACAATCTAAGGTACCATAAGCTAGCTCATCCACATGCAAACATTGGTCTGCTCACATGCAAAGCTAATGTGATAGACATATCGTCATGCATTTAGGATACCACCATTGTCAGGTAGGCTGTCCACCAAACCCGTAATGAGGATCACCTAGATGGTTTTTTGAATGCTGAGAATTCCAAGGATTCAAGCTCAGGCATCTTTTAGTTGCTCAACTTGTTGGGATACTTGCTCGCATACATAGTGATGAAAATCACTATTTATTTTTCTCTTTTGTTTTTCTTTTTGAGCAAGGGATTTGAATAGTGGTGATAACCACTGTTATTTGATTTTGCATTTTAGGTTGCAAAGTTGAGCTCGTAGGTTTTTGGCTTATGAATGGCATTGATCCTTTTGGCCTTGGGGATGACTACCCATCCTGTTCAGGGACGTGTAGTACGAATCCTTACGACTTTGGGAACCAAAGGTGATTGGGGATATTATTATGTAAGGGCATTGATCTTTTAGGCCTTGGGGATGACTACCCATCCTTGTCAGGGGTGTGTAGTACGAATCCTTATGACTTTGGGGACCAAAGGTGTTTGGGGATGGATGATTTTTTTTTTAATGGCATTGATCCTTTTAGGCCTTGGGGATGACTACCCATCCTTGTCAGGGCATGTAGTACGAATCCTTACGACTTTGGGGACCAAAGGTGATTGGGATTTTTGTTAGTGGTGAAAACCACTATTTATTATGGGGAATTGGATGGGGAAGAGCTTGTCCTTTTGTCAATTCTCAGCATTCTTGAACCATTCGCACAGGGGGATGAACAGGCTAACCTTTCACCTATGGTACCCTAGACTGCTTTGTAGGTTTCTCTTGCATTCACACAACTTGGGAATTATTTTATGTGTTTTAACTTGTGTAGGGATGTTACGTAACGAGGTGTGATCCAAGTAAAACTCTACCTTTGTAAAATCTGTCTGACTTTGTACAGTTTTTGGCTAGAAATTTAAAGACAATTGAATGACGAAAACCCTAAATACATTAGGAGACAACTGACTATGCTAAAAATGTGGATGGTGTTATTCTGGATGGATGTGTTTATAAAATGGATTGAAAGTGGAAAATGATGGAATTGCCTAGCAATTACAGTCTATGGTGCTTGTGACATGTATGACCAACAAATATGCAATGTATGGATGCGATGCCTAATGCAATTTATTATATTTTTGTATTTTGATTTTTAAGAGTATGCATGGAATTGAGATGCAATTTTTTTGTTATTTTTGATTATTTTATTTTTTTGTTTGTTTTTGAATATTTGTTTTTGACCAAGCGATTGTGGGAACCCTTGGAGCTTTTGGTTTGACCAAAGGGTTTATGGATACCTTTGGGGCATTTTAGGTTGACCAAGCGATTGTGAGAATCCTTGGAGCATTTTGGTTTGACCAAAGGGATTATTGATACCTTTGGGGCATTTTTAGGTTGACCAAGCGATTGTGGGAATCCTTGGAGCTTTTGGTTTGACCAAGGATTTACTTGAGCTTTTGGTTGACCAAGATTGTGAAATCCTTGGAGCATTTTAGGTTTGACCAAGCGATTATAAGAATCCTTGGAGCTTTTTGGTTTGACCAAAGGCGATTGTGAATCCTTTGGAGCTTTTAGGTTTGACCAAGCGATTGTAGGAATCCTTGGAGCTTTTGGTTTGACCAAAGGGATTATGAGAATCCTTGGAGCTTTTTAGGTTTGACCAAGCGATTGTGAGAATCCTTGGAGCTTTTTAGGTTGACCAAGCGATTGTGAGAATCCTTGGAGCTTTTGGGGTGGGCTATGGCTCTCTAAATGTGGAATGGCCTCAAATGACTGATGTTCAAGGGTTCTAGTTCCTTGATTCCTTCAAGAGAGGCGAGCCGGTATGTTCCAGGTCCTATTTTACTATCAATTACATAGGGACCTAACCAATTTGCCATGAACTTGTCCCTTAGATGGGGCGGCAAGTTAGAATTTTGTTGGTTCTCTTTTAAGACCAAGTCACCAACCTGAAAGTCCCTCAGGTGAACTTTCATGTTGTATGCTTTCTTAAGTCGCTCTTGATAGATACGTAAATGCTCGAGAGCATTGACGCGTCGTTCATCGAGCAACGTAAGTTGGTCTAATCGGGCCTGCCACATAGTGTCATCATCGATGAACTCTTGCATTGATATGCGCAAGGAAGGTATTTCCAACTCGAGAGGCATGACTACCTCGGAGCCATACACCAACGAAAATGGAGTTGCCCCAGTGGGCATCCGAATGCTAGTGCGATAAGCCCATAGGGCAAGCGGGATTTGAATGTGCCAATCCTTATGACTATCTATGACCATATTTTTGAGGATAGCGACTAGCATTTTGTTTGATGCCTCTGCTTGCCCATTTGCCTACGGATAATAAGGTGTTGAAAAACTATGCTGAATTTTGTACTTTGTTGTCAAAGCATGCACATCTTTATTCTTGAATGACGTCCCATTATCCGAGATGATCTTGGATGGAATACCAAAATGACATATGATGTTATGCAAAATAAACTCCGCAATGCGGGGTCCAGTCGTAGAGGTTAGCGGAATTGCTTCCACCCACTTGGTGAAGTACTCTGTGGCCGTTATGATAAACGTGTGATGACCCGACGATGTAGGGGAGATCTTTTCGATTAGATCTAAGCCCCACTACGAAAATGGCCAAGCCGATTGGATCGGTTGCAAGGCCTGAGAAGGTACATGTGTCAAATTGGCATGGTGTTGACACTTCACGCACTTCTTTACATATGCGCAACAATCTCGCTCTAAAGATGGCCAATAATAGCCCATGCGAAGAATGCGCTTTGCGATGGCCATACCGCTGAAGTGGCCACCGCATGTACCATCGTGCGCTTGGGTGATCGCCCAAGTGGACTCCTGCTGGTCCAAGCAACGGAGGAGGATTCCTTCATAGCTCCGACGATACAAAATGTCTCCTAGCAAGACATGTTTTGCCGCTTTCTATTTAAATGATCTTTTCATGGCGTGTGTCAATCCAAGTGGGAGGTTACCTAACTTGAGGTAATCTCTTATGGGTGTGTACCAATCCTGCTGATCAGAAACCTCGATGGTATGAATGGCCAATCCCTCTTGGAGTTCATCCCTAGAAAAAGCTGAGTGGGAAAGAACTTGTAAGAATAGCGTTGTGTTGCTATTAAGAGGGGTCGAGGAGAACAAGGACCCCCAGTCGGTATGATTCAGACAATCATGGATTCGAGAGAACTTATCCTGAGATGGTTCAATCTGGATCAGGTGGATTCCTGGCATTAGGTCAGAGCTTGCACGCTCCATCATGGATTGCGATAATGTTTTAACTTGAATGGTTGTCATTTCACCAGAAGGGTCTTGCGGGATTAGTGACCCCAAGGAGGCCATAGTATCCGCAAAATGATTCGATGATCGAGGGAGTGCCTCGATGTCATACCATTCAAGATTTGCCAAGAATTTGTCCACAAGGGCTTTGTAGGCCTGCAGAACTGGGCATTTACATTGGAATACCCCTTTTACTTGGTTGACAATTAACAATGAATCACCAAAGATGTTCAAGCATTTGATGTTCATGGTGATTGTTGTTTGAAGACCTATGAGCAAGGCTTCATATTCGGCATTGTTGTTGGTGCACGAGAAATCTAATTTAAATGATAGAGGCATTGGAGCCCCTTGTGGTGTGAAGAATACAATTCCCGTGCCACCCCCTTGCTCACATTTAGAACCATCGAAGAATAGGGTCATGTCGGCCTGTGACTCAGGCTCATTAGAATCTGGCGATTCTGAGACATGGAAGACCCCATCATCAGGTAGCTCTATGGTCAGAGGCTGATCATCTTCGAGAGGAGCCTCTGCTAGTTGATCGGTGATGACTTGACCTTTGATGGACTTCTGTCCAATGAATTCGATGTCAAACTCCATCAACAACATGATCCATTTCGTCGTGTGGCTACTATGATAAGTATGACTCATCATGTACCGCAATGGATTCTCCTTAGACACAACATACGTCGTATTGCTCAGCATGTAGTGGCATAGCTTTTTGGTAGCAAACACCACTGCCAAGCATAGCTTCTCGACGTATGCATAGTTAAGTTCATAACTGACCAGGGTGCGGCTAAGATAGTAATTAGCCTATTCTTTGTGTAGTTCATTTTTCTGGGCTAGCATGGCGCCCAGTGCCACCTCGTAGCTGAGATGTATAAGTAGAATGACACTCCTGGTCTAGGTGGTGCCAATACTGGTGGTGAAGCCAAGTATTGTTTGATGTCATCAAAGGTTGATCGGCACTCGTCATCCCAGTGAAATGCTACCCCCTTGTGCAATAATTTATTCATGGGTCGGCACTTGTCAGATAGTTGCGCTATGAAGCGCTTGATTGATGTGACCTTTCCCTGTAGGCTTCTGAGCTGCTTGATGGTAGTTGGGGGAAGCATTTCAAGGATTGCCTTGAATTTGTGTGGATCTACCTCGATTCCTCATTTTGAGACTATGAAACCCAAGAGTTTTCCAGATGTGATGCCAAATACGCACTTCTTGGGGTTTAGTCTGACTTTATGTTCAATGAGGTGATCGAGGATCTTGCTTAAGTCATCGAGATGATCTGGGCGCAAAAGAGATTTGGCCAACAAATCATCCATGTAATCTTCCAAAGTTTTATGCATGTGATCATGGAAGATGTATGTCATGGCACGTTGGTAGGTGGCGCCAGCATTTTTAAGGCCAAAGGGCATGACCTTATAACAAAATGTCCCCCAAGGCATTGTGAACGCCATTTTTAGTTGGTCCTCGAGATTGATACGAATCTGATTGTATCCCGAGAAACCATCCATGAGGGATAGCATTTCATGGCCCGCTGTAGCATCTACCAATGCGTCGATGCTAGGCAAGGGGAAATCATCCTTAGGACTCGCTTTGTTTAGATCTCAAAAATCGGTGCATATGTGAATCCTCCCGTCAAGATTTTTGATGGGCACCATGTTAGACAACCATGGTGGGTAATCCATGCAGATGACAAACTGTGCATCCAACAACTTTTGTAGCTCATATTTGACCATTAAGGCTACTGTTGGGTGCATCTTACGTAGTTTTTGCTTAACTGGCTTGACTGTCGGATCAAGCGTTAGATTATGCATGACTAGCTATGGGTCTAGCCCCGACATGTCTTTGTAGGACCATGCAAAAACCTCCTTCTTCTCTTTGAGAAGGGCAATGTAGTCGGCTTGCTCTTCGGGGGATAGACTTACCCCTAGCTTGATGATTTGCGAATTCATTGGATCAGAGCCGATGTCTACGTCAGTCGTCTCTTCAACTGACATGTGGGACCCATCCTCCAACTGGTGTGGAGTTGGGATCAGGTGGATATCATTTGCTGAATTTAGATCTACGTTCGGAACGTCGGGTTCCTCTTCAGCATGGAAGACATCCTGAGTCTATCCTAGGGTGAAATGGAACATCCCACCACAAGGCCAGTACTCCGATGGGGATGGTGGTGTGTCAGCACGATCCCAGTCTATAGCATCTAGGTCTAGATGCAATGACCATGTTGGGTCGGTTGGGTTATGGATGGGGGTGGTTAAGTCAATGGAGATCATGTTGATGAAATGATTTTGGTCTCCATTACCATGGGTGTGGTGACTCGGACATCCTAGGTGATCTTTGTGCTCCGGATCTGGCTCTGTGGGTACTGGCACAAATGGATCGGCCCTATGTGTGGATAAAAGGATAGGGTCTACCCTTGGCACTGATGGCTCTATAGGGTCTCTGGGTGGAAGGTGCTCTCTGTATGCCTAAAGTGGTGGGTGCAGTAATTGGTCCAACTATGCCTGGTTGAGGTGCCACCTATGCCTTGGCCCCATGTGTAGCTGTTCAAACATGTCATCTATGTCCATGGGGTATTGTTGTTGTCGCATATGATTGAGATATGCCATCTCAGTCTCATCTTCATAATCGCTATCAGAGATCCATAGGCCTTCGTTGGCTCCGATAGCTATTTGTGACATGTGAGGCTCATCTTGCTCGAGCAAATTGATCTGGTCCCATCGGGGTTGTTTCGCTCTCTACGGGAGGACCTGATTCTCTTGAGGTGGCACTTGCTCGATTGGAGCATCCAAAGGGAACATTGTCATGAAGCTCTCCTGATAATCATCTATGGGGGTCACTTGTGAATGATTGCTATCAGATTCGAAAGGGTCCCAAGGTGCTACCTCATACTCTGACTCATCTTCTGAAGACCCTTCTTGGCCTTGTCTATATCCCTCTTGTAGGTGAGTCCTCAAACTTTCTCCTTTCTCGATCGAAGGGAAAGGGTTGTTAAGGTCAACAAGGTTGGTTGTTAGCAATGGGAGGTAATCCCCCAATGTATATGTTGTGTTAGGATTGGCATATGGATCTAATGCCAACCCATCCTTGTTGCCTATCCCTAGGCCTTGCATGTTCTCTACCAAGATGTCAAGGGGTAGGGGGTGGTTGAACCCTACTCCTGACTTGTCGTATGGCATTTGATATCTTGGTTGGCAAAGAACGTGCACTCCTTGCTCATACCTGCCCAACCCATATCCATGCCAATTACATTGGCCAAGATATCTCAAAGCGAAGTCTGGGTTGGACAAATAGTTGACGTCCTCAGCAAAGGGCTCTTCATCTTCTTCTTCTTGCATGTAAGGTTCAATGCCATTATCGAGGCCCCCATAAACAAAGTTTGTCTGATTTGGTGGGTAGCCTAGAGGAACCACAGTGCCGATGGGGAGGCGAGGTCTCCCCATGTCCTGCATGGACTCAAGTGCGGGTGTTGCTACAATATTCCACACTAGATACTCCCCAGGCCCGTATTGGCCATCTCAACGGTGATCGTTGGTGGTGGAGGGGGAGGGAATGGGAGTTCTTCCTGGGTCCACTCCATGTAGGGTGAACTAGGCATCTCGACTTCCATTCGGCTAGGCATCTCTTCGGTAGAGATGGTTGAGACTAATGGCGGTGCCTCTTCTAGGGGTTTCTTCCCCTTGTCCTTCGGTGTGGCCACCGTAGGTGGCATTGTTGGTGAAGGACCAGATGATGAAGATGGACCCGACTGGTGATTTGATGGACTTAACAATGGGGATGCATGCGGAATCGAACCCTATTTAGATGGATTCAACTAAAAATCCAAATGTGTTGATGGAAGGGTCGATTGCGGCATCAGTTGCACCGTATTGCAATACTTGAAGGGCTCTAAGTCTATCGGGACTACATGCACCTGCCCTTCGAATGTGTACTTTAGGCACTGATGAGCTATCGAAGGGACACACTTCATGTCCCTGATCCAAGGCCGGCCCAACAAGATATTATAGGCCATCTCACCTTCCAAGATGTGGCACAATGTAGGAATAGTCTTTTGTCCCACTTGGATGGGTAGGACAATTGTGCCAACCATCGAGCATATCGCATCATTGAATGCTCGAAGAGTATAGGTGGAGGCCACGATGTGAGATGCTGGCAACTTGAGGTGTTTCAATGCCGTTGTTGTAATTATATTACTGGACGAGCCAGTGTCCACCAACACCCTCTTATACGGAATCCCGTTGACCCATGCAATGACGTGCAAGGGTGGATCCGCCATATCACCAGTCATCGATTTTAGTTCATCTTCTCTAAAGGTGATGACTGGTTCTGTACATTGTTTTACATGTCCCACAAAGTTGTTGAAAGAGTTTGCTTCATGGGGCTACAGCTCGATGGCTTTTAATATCTCCATTAGAGCCTCCCGATGGGGCGATGATTGTTGAATGAGCTCATAAATGGAGAGCCTAGCCGACGTGGTCCTTAAACTTTGGGTAAGTCTAGTCCGAATCATGGCCACTGGTCTAGGGGGGGAGGTTGCGTAGGGTGCTGTTGAGGTTGTGACGTTGATGGAACCTCTCCTGTGGCCACCATGGGGGCAGCTCCTGGGTACCTCTTGTTCCGAGTCACTATGCTTATCATCCCTACATACCCCTGCATGGGGCAGTTCTGTGTCACCTCATTGACTTGAAGGGTTTTTGCCTACGTATCATGGGTAGGCAGGGGGTCTTTGAAGACTCCCATCTGTTGGTTGTTTGGCGCTACGGGGTTGTCCACCGCCAGCGTCTTGTTGTCTATTAGGTCTTGCACGAAGCTCTTGAACTTCCAACATGCGTAAAGGTCATGTCCTTTCTGCCTATGAAATCTACAGTACAAGTCTTCCCTATAGCCCTTAGGTTTTGGTGCGTTGGGGTCTATGGGTCGACTTTCTGGTAGGTGTATCAAGTTTACCATGGACAAACGGTCAAACAAGGAGTCTTTGGACTCTGTGAAGGGTGTGAACTATCGCCTAGGGTGACGCTACTGATTTTGCTCTTGTCGATGATTCTCCTTCTCATAGCTGTCAAGAGGAACTGCCTGATAGTTAGCCTATGAGGGCTGTGTTGCTTGTGTAGGCTTAGGCATGTTTATAGCAACCTGATTGACCACAACGGGTTTCGGTTGCGTGGTCCCTATTTTGGCATTTTTAGGCCACTCTTTCTTCTTTGGCTTGGCAATCTCGCCATCCTGTATCTTGATCTCCTCAATGATTCTGGCTTGCGCCAGGGCTTCCTCAAGAGTGGCATATTGTTGCAGCTGCAATAGCATGGAGATCGATCTCAAACAACTCTTTGAGAACATTTGGGTCAGGTCGGCCATAGGAGGGAGGTAGGGCAGCTTTGAAAGCAACGTCCTCCATCGATTTCCATAGGCCGCCATGGTTTCTTCCTCATACTTCCTGAGGCTAGCTAGGTCGCTTAGTGATGCCTTCTTCTTGGTGTTGAAGGTGAAGCATTCGAGGAACGCGTCCACTAGCTGATCCAAGTTACTGATGCTATGTTTTGGCAACTGAGTGAACCAATCCGAGGTAGGGCCTACGAACGTGGTTATAAATGTTCTTAGCAACAAAGCATCATTGTCCTGAATGCCAAAGCATTGGCTCAGGAATCTAGTCACGTGCTCTTGGGCATCCTCCTCCCCTCTAAAGAGTGCCAACTAGGGTAGTTTAAAGTGTTCAGGGTATGGGGGTGCCGGCACTGACGGATGCACAGGGTGACTATGGAGCTGGCGTAAAGTGGGATTTTGGGGCCCAGAAGTCTTGGTCTCCATAGACTCTAAGCGCTCTAGCAACGCTTTATATGCATCGGAGGATTTGATCTCTTCCTCCTTGGTTTGTTCCCATTGTGGGTTGCGGGGAACTTGAGGCCTATGGAGGGGTAGCCGGACAACATCCCCCTGCCTTGGTAGGGCATTTCAGCCCACTCTTCTTCTTGCTCATACTCCTCATAGGCTTCTTGAGGAGTTCTTGGGTGAGACCTATAAACATGGGTGGGTGCCCGCGAAGGGTGCCCATCATTGTTTCTGGGAGTGGCCTCCCGCTCAGGTCTAGGAGGTCTTGGAGGTAATATTTGATAAGGTCATGGAGACCTGTCTCGCACCAAGGGGTTGTGCCTCTCATACAATTCTATCTTATGCATGCGAGGGGTTGGGACCCTCTCAGGCATAGTGTTCTAGAGCAATTCATCTGTCTGACGCGAATGCGCTCTTTGCTAAGGTGATATAGGTGCTCTAACTATTGTTGGTCTTGCCTGAGCTGCGTGATTTGCGCTTGGTGGGTGGCATGTTTGGCAAATGCCAAGTCAATTTGTTTCATCGTCTTGTGTTTAGGAAGCCTAGATGCCTCTCCTACATGTCTATCTCGGTCGTGGTGATCCGAGATCTCTATGGGTCGCTTTCCTCTATCGAGGTTAGCGGCATTCACCCGAGGCTCTGGCCTCAGTGGGTGATCTTGATACATAGCAGGCATGGAGGTGCATTGCTCCCATGTTGTGTATTGCTCTTGAGGAATGTAGTGGTCTTCCTCATGCTCCCTTTCGTATGTGTGAAAGGGGTGGGCAGAATTGGCTTGCCCTGTCTGAAGAGCCTTGTGCTCTGGATTTGGCCTATTGTTTTTGATAGTAATAAGGGGTAAAGGAGGGATGACGTAATCATGTGGCCCCTCCTTATGGACCCTATGTTGCTCTAGCGCTTCATCATGTGGTGGCCACTCATAACGAGCATCTAAGGGAGCCCTCCCATCTATGTTGAGTGCCACGTGTATGGCCTCCTCCTGAAAGGGTCTATGCTGAGTGGGAGTGCCCCTCAAAGGGGTGCCTCTATAGTCCCATTCTGTAATGGCATGATGTGGACTATCTTGTGGGTCAGGCCACCAAGGTGGTATGACCAAGTCCTCGGGACTATATCGGAGGTGACTTGTGCCCCTTTGTACACTTTTTGTAGCTTCTGCCCGTGATTGGGCTCGGCTACGGGTGTACACCATGGTGATGTTTCTCTAAATATGTGTACATTTTTATCTTCTTTACGATTTTTTATGCTACACTAAACAAAAGGGAAACACACAATCAAAGCAATGATTATCTTGTTTATGGATTAAAAGTGTGCCCTAAATCTGGTTCAATGTGTTTTGATGTTTGTTTTGAAAACCTTGTAAAGAAATTTTTGTTGTATATGCAATATGAGGGCTCTTATATCTCCCAAAATGGTCGCCCCTTCAATATACCACTGCCAGGCCATTATACCGAACCTCTCTATATACCCGCCCTTACGTGAGGGAGACTATTGGTACGTGAGAGCAAAACAATACGTGGAACATAGGCGGTACAGAAGGGGAATCACTCTATTTTGACACCTACCATAGAAGACTTATCCTCATGCACTGGGAATCACCCCAACTACACTTGGTCAGCTTTCATCAGGATTTACGTCTAGCAACAGTCGCGATCGGGGTTATGTATGCAATATTTCAAGCCAAGGTGGTGATGAAATCCACCATTGGTCTTGATCAAGGGTTGGGGTTTTACGACCAACGCCTTGATGTTTAGATTATCTCATGGTGTGTGGGGTTATTTTTACTTGCGAAAAGAAAGAAAAACATGCAGTAAAACTCTCCTATGCAAGCAAAGAAACAAGAAATGATAGAGACAAAAAATAGAAAATGATAGAGGATGCTCAGAACCCCTACCTCTTCTCTGCCCAAACCGGATGCCTCTGAGTTTCTACTCTGAAACTGCATAGAGAGCTAATCATCCTAGGGTGAGATGAATAACAGATCTATATTCATCACAGGGTGAGACGAATTCCTATTCGTCCTAGGGTGGCACGAATTCTAGCTCTGTATTCATTACAGGATGGAACGAGCAGTAGTCCAGTGCTTGAAATATTGATACCTGCAAGCAAAAACACACAACTTTTGATCAAAAATTTGATCTCAAAATCAAGGGACAGGGTCCCACCATGATCGCCACTGAAAGCACGAGGATACGAAAACAAAAAAGGGAAATGTAATTCTAAGTCCTACGAACGAGAATGCATGAAAAGAGAGAAACATCAACGAAATGAAACAAGATAGAAAGCAAATGTAAAAGTGTCAAGCCCTTTATTTTATTAATTTTCTTCAAAATCGGGTTACAATACGTCTCCTCCATTTTAGGGGACTAGGAGCGTTACAGTAGGTTTTGATTACACCATGAATGATACTTTTCCCTTTGAGGATCTTCCACGTGCCCACATGTAAAATGGGTGGACCAAATGTCATCCGCCGCTTGCATGAATATGTCTATGGTTCCTTGCTACCCCTCTAGTGTCGAGATCCTACATTAGAGAAATAAAAAAGGATTAGTAGCACCTACGGATGGAGAGAAACATGCGATCCCCAAGGCCTACGGTCAGTGCATGCATAAAATGATTAAAATGATAACTAAAACATATCAGAATGAGCTAAAAATTTGATAGAAGCAATAAAACATTACCAGGAAGCCACTACAAAAGGAACAGTCCAGAAATCTTGCACATATTTCTAATCGCTCCAGGGTGGGACGATTAGGACTATCATAACCTGTCCAAAAGCCACCTCCTAAATGTCTAGTCTAGAGGCCTCCAAAACACCTACAAAGTTGGGGTTAGGTAAAACGGGGTATTTTGGGATGACCCAGATGGTCGGATTTTTCCTAATTTCAGCCTCTATCACCCATATCCGATGATGCTCCCTACATGTTAGTGAAAGCGAGAAATAATAAAATCATGATCAAAACTTGTCAGAATCACATGAAATTTAAATGACAACATATGTAAGTGACCTAGAATCAAATGCAAAAGAAAAATCATGGAAATATACCATATATTTCTAATCGCTCCAGGGTGGGGCGATTAGAACTGCAATAGTGCGAGGGCGCCCAGGGGCAGGACGCCCACCGTTTGGGACTCGGTTTTAGCACCAATCCACTTGGGATGGGTCCAAAACCTCTTATGGGGTTGTGTCAGCAAATTTGGTGGGGTATTGTGGCCAAATGTTTGGGTTTGGGTCCGGATTATGCTTCCAATAATCACCCAATAACCTCCCTTCCAAAAGAGAGATCAAGGATGTAAAAGCACAAACGATGGGTGAGGATGTAATTTGGCAGCACTTCATTGCTCCAAATGCTCCTCTTTGTTCCTTTTTTGGGGTGAGAAGACTCACCAATTTATAGACCTAGGGTCTCTCTCTTTGAATGCGCATGCGAGGGCGCCACTTGAGTTGCTTGTCCTATTTTGGGAGAAAATATTCTTCCCTGATTTAGAGTCTCCTTGCATGAGGCCTCCATAATCAAGGCATGCATGACTGAAGTCTCTCTCTCTGATTTGAAGTCGTTCCTCGCAATTGCATGTCCTGAAGGTGCAGTTAAGTGGCGGACCTATCGAGGTTTGACTTTTTGCCAGTCAAACCTGCTATTCGTCCCACCCTGGGACGAATGCTGATAATCGTCCCAGGGTGGGATGAATACCAGTTTGTAATCATCCCAGGGTGGGACGAGTAGGGAGCAAAGTGCTAAAAAGGTGCCAAATTGACCTCTGACCTTCCAAAACTACCGTGGGAGTGGTTAGGACCACTGTTTAACCTCTGGGGGCTGCCCTAGGGGCTATGTATGTCAATTCGATCGGTGCTTGTCGTCACATAATCGGATTGGTGTTGTTTTGGTGTCTACACTCACAAGAACCAAAAAAACTTACATGTTTTGTTGACGGATTGACTATCGGATCAAGCGTTAGATTATGCATGACTAGTTGTGGGTCTAGTACCGACATGTATTTGTAGGACCATGCAAAAACTTCCTTCTTCTATTTGAGAAGGGCAATGTAATCGACTTGCTCTTCGGGGGATAGACTTACCCGAGCTTGATGATTTGCGGATTCATTGGATCAGGGCCGATGTCTAGTCAGTCGTCTCTTCGATTGACATGTGGGACCCATCCTCCAACTGGTGTGGAGTTGGGATCAGGTGGATATCAGTTGCTGAATTTAGATCTACGTTTGGAACGTCGGGTTCCTCTTCAGCATGGAAGATATCCTGAGTTGGTCTTGGGGTGAAATGAAGCATCTCACCACAAGGCTAGTACTCTGATGGAGATGGTGGTGAGTTAGCACGATCCTAGTCTATGGCATCTAGGTTTAGATACAATGGTCATGTTGGATCGATTGGATTGTAGATGGGGGTGGTTAAGTCAATGGAGATCATGTTGATGAAGTGAATTTGGTCTCCATTACTGCATGGGTGGTGACTCAAACATCCTTGGTGATCTTTGTGCTCCGGATCTGGCTCTATGGGTATTGGCACAAATGGATCGGCCCTATGTGTGGATAAAAGGATAGGGTCTACCCTTGGCACTGATGGCTCTATAAGGTCTCTGGGCGGAGGGTGCTCTCTGTATGCCTAAAGTGGTGGGTGCAACACTTGGTCCAACTGTGCCTGGTTTAGGTGCCACCTATGCCTTGGCCCCATGTTTAGTTGTTCAAACATGTCATCAATGTCCATGGGGTATTGCTGCTACCGCATATGATTGAGATATGCCATCTCAGTCTCATCTTCATAATCACTATCAGATATCCATAGGCCTTTGTTGGCTTTGATAGCTATTTGCGACATGTGAGGCTCGTTCTGCTCGAGCAAGTTAATTTGGTCCCATCGGGGTTGTTTCGCTCTCTGCGGGAGGACCTGATTCTCTTGAGGTGGCATTTGCTCGATTGGAGCATTCAAGGGGAACATTGCCATGAAGTCCTCCTGATAGTCATCTATGGGCGTCACTTGCGAGTGATTGCTATCGGACTCAAAAGGGTCCCAAGGTGCTACCTCATACTTTGACTCGTCTTCTGAAGATCCTTCTTGGCCTTGTCTATATCCCTTTTGGAGGTAAGTTATTGAACTTTCCCCTTTCTCGATCAACGGGAAGGGGTTGTTGAGGCCCACAAGGTTGGTTGTTAACAATGGGAGATAATCCCCCAATGTGTACGTTGTGTTAGGATTGGCATATGGATCTTGTGCCAACCCATCCTTGTTGCTTAGCCCTAGGCCTTGCATGTTCTCTACCAAGATGTCAAGGGGCAGAGGGTGGTTGAACCCTACTCCTGATTTGTCGTACGGCATATGATATCTTGGTTGACAAAGAATGCGCACCCCTTGTTCATATCTGCCCAACCCATATCCATGCCAATTACATTGGCCAAGATATTTCAAAGCGAAGTCCGGGTTGGACAGATAGTTGACGTTCTCGACAAAGGGCTCTTCATCCTCTTCCTCTTGCAGGTAAGGTTCAATGTCATTGTCGAGGCCCCCATATACAAAATTTGTCTGGTTTGGTGGGTAGCCCAAAGGGACAATAGTGCCGATGGGGAGGCGAGGTCTCCCCATGTCCTGCATGGACTCAAGCGCGGGTGTTGCTACAATGTTCCACACTAGATACTCCCCTAGGCCCATATTGGCCATCTCAACGGTGATCATTGGTGGTTGAGGGGGAGGGAATGGGAGTTCTTCCTGAGTCCACTCCATGTCGGGTGAACTAGGTGCCTCGACTTCCATTCGGCTAGGCACCTCTTCGGTAGAGATGGTTGAGACTGATGGTGGTGCCTCTTCCAGGGGTTTCTTCCCATTGTCCTTCGGTGTGGCCACCATAGGTGGCATCGTTGGTGAAGGACCAGATGATGAAGATGGACCCGATTGGGGATTTGAGGGACTTAACAGCGGGGATGTATGTGGAATCGAACCCTGTTTGGACGGATTCAACTGAAAGTCCAAATGTGTCGATGGAAGGGTCGATTGTGGCATCAGCTGCACCGCATTGCAATACTTGAAGGGCTCTAAGTCTGCCGAGACCACATGCACTTGCCCTTCGTATGTGTACTTTAGGCATTGATGGGCTATCGAAGGGACACACTTCATGTCCCTGATCCAAGGCCGGCCCAGTAAAATATTGTAGGCCATCTCACCTTCCAGGATGTGGCACAACGTAGGAATAGTCTTTTGTCCCACTTGGATGGGCAGGACAATTGTGCCAACCATCGAGCATATCGCATCATTGAATGCTCGAAGAGTATAGGTGGAGGCCACAATGTGAGATGCTGGCAACTTGAGGTGCTTCAATGCCACTGTTGTGATTATATTGCTGGATGAGCCAGTGTCCACCAACACCCTCTTAAATGGAATCTCGTTGACCCGCGCAATGACGTGCAGGGGTGGATCCGCCATATCACCAGTCACCGATTTTAGTTCGTCTTCTCTAAAGGTGATGACTGGTTTTGTACATCATTTTACATGTCCCACAAAGTTGTTGAAAGAGTTTTCTTCATGGGGCTACAGCTCGATGGCTTTTAATATCTCCATTAGAGCCTCCCGATGGGGCGATGATTGTTGGATGAGCTCATAGATGGAGAGCCTAGCCGACGTGGTCCTTAAACTTTGGGTAAGTTTAGTCCAAATCGTGGCCACTGGTCTAGGTGGGGGAGGTTGTGTAGGGTGTTGTTGAGGTTGTGACGTTGATGGAACCTCTCCTGTAGCTATCGCGGGGGCAGCTGTGCTTGGGTACCTCTTGTTTCGAGTCACTATGCTTATCATCCCTACATACCCCTGCATGGGGCAGTTCTGTGTCACCTCATTGACTTGAAGGGTCTTTGCCTGCGCATCATGGGTAGGTAGGGGGTCTTTGAAGACCTCCATCTATTGGTTGTTTGGCACCATGGGATTATCCACCGCTAGCGTCTTGTTGTCTATTAGGTCTTGCACTAAGCTTTTGAACTTCCAACATGCGTAAAGGTCATGTCCTTTCTGCCGATGAAATCTACAGTACAAGTCTTCCCTATAGCCCTTGGGTTTTGGTGCGTTGGGGTCTATGGGTCAACTTTCTGGCAGGTTTATCAGGTTTTCCATGGACAAGCGGTCAAACAAGGAGTCTTTAGACTCTATGAAGGGTGTGAATTGTTGCCTAGGGTGACGCTGCTGATTTTGCTCTTGCCTATGATTTTCCTTTTCATAGGTGTCAAGAGGAACTACCTGGTAATTAGCCTTTGGGGGCTATGTTGCTTGTGTAGGCTTAGGTATGTTTATAGCAACCTGATTGACCACGGTGGGTTTCGGTTGCGTTGACCCAGTTTTGGTATTTTTGGGCCACTCTTTCTTGCATGGCTTGGCAATCTTGCCATCCTGTATCTTGATCTCCTCTATGATTCTGGCTTGCGCCAGGGCTTCCTCGAGAGTGGCATATTGCTGCAGCTACAATAGCACGAAGATCGACCTCAAACAACTCTTCGAGAACATTTGGGTCAGGTCGGCCATGGGAGGGAGGTAAGGTAGCTTTGAAAGCAATGTCCTCCACCGATTTCCATAAGCCACCATGGTCTCCTCCTCATACTTTCTGAGGCTAGCTAGGTCGCTTAACGATGCCTTCTTCTTGGTATTAAAGGTGAAACATTCGAGGAACACGTCCACTAGCTGGTCCAGGTTGTTGATGCTATGCTTCGGCAACTGGGTAAACCAATCCGAGGTAGGGCCTACGAACGTGGTTATAAATGTTCATAGAAGCAAAGCATCGTTGTCCTGAATGCCAAAGCATTGGCTCAGGAATCTTGTCACATGCTCTTGGGCATCCTCATCCCCTCTAAATATTGCCAATTGAGGCATTTTAAAGTGTTCAGGGTATGGGGGTGTAGGCACTGAAGGATGCACAGGGTGACTGCGGAGCTGGCATAAAGTGGGCTTTTGGGGCCCAGAAGTCTTGGTCTCCATAGACTCTAAGTGCTCTAGCAACGCTTTGTATGCATCGAAATATTTGATTTCTTCCTCCTTGGTTTGTTCCCATTGTGAATTACGGGGAACTTGAGGCCTATGGAGGGGTAGCCGGATAGCACCCCCCTACCTTGGTAGGGCATTTCAGCTCGCTCTTCTTCTTGCTCGAATTCCTCATAGGCTTCTTGAGGAGTTCCTGGGCGTGACCTATAAACATGGGTGGGTTCCCGTGGAGGGTGCCCATCATTGGCTCTAGGGGTGGTCTCCCGCTTAGGTCTAGGAGGTCTTGGAGGCAACATTTGATAAGGTCATGGAGACCTGTCTCACACCAAGGGGTTGTGCCTCTCATACAACTCTATCCTATGCGTGCGAGGGGTTGGGACCCTCTCAGGCATAGTGTTCTGGAGCAACTCGTCTGTCTGACACCGAATGCGCTCTTTGCTAAGGCGGTATAGGTGCTCTAACTATTGTTGGTATTGCTCAAGCTGCGTGATTTATGCTCGGTGGGCAACATGTTTGGCAAATGCCAAGTCAATTTGTTCTACCGTCTTGAGTCTAGGAGGCCTAGATGCCTCCCCTACACATCTATCTCGGTCATGGTGATCCGAGATCTCTATAGGTCGCTTCCCTCTATCGAGGTTAGCGACATTCACCCGAGGCTCTGGCCTCAGTGGGTGATCCTGATAAATAGCAGGTGCGGAGGTGCATTGCTCCCATGCTGTGTATTGCTCTTGAGGAATATAGTGGTTTTCCTCATGCTCCCTTTCGTATATGTGAAAGGGGCGGGCAGAGTTGGCTCGCCCTATCTAAAGAGCCTTGTGCTCTGGATTTGGCCTATTGTTTTTGATAGTAATAAGGGGTAGAGGAGGGATGATGTAATCATGTGGCCCCTCCTTATGGACCCTATGTTGTTCTAGCACTTCATCATGTGGTGGCCACTCATAACGAGTGTCTAAGGGAGCCCTCCCATCTATGTTGAGTGCCACGTGTATGGACTCCTCCTGAAAGGGTCTATGTTGAATGGGAGTGCCCCTCGAAGGGGTGCCTCTATAGTCCCATTCCGTCATGGTATGATGTGGACTATTTTGTGGGTCAGGCCACCAAGGTGGTATGACCAAGTCCTTGGGGCTATAGCGGAGGCGACTTGTGCCCCCTTGTACACTTTTCATAGCTTCTGCCCATGATTGGGCTTGGCTATGGGTGTACACCATGGTGGTGTTTCTCTAAAATATGTGTATGTTTTTATCTTCTTTACGATTTTTTTATGCTACACTAAACAAAAAGGGGCCACACAATCAAAGCAATGATTATCTCATTTATAGATTAAAGGTGTGCCCTAGATCTGGTTCAGTGTGTTTTGATTTTTGTTTTGAAAGCCTTGTAAAGAAAATTTTGTTGTATATGCAATATGAGGGCTCTTATATCTCCCAAAATGGTCACCCCTTCAATATACCACTGCCAGGCCATTATACCGAACCTCTCAATATACCCGCCCTTACGTGAGGGAAACTATTGGTACGCGAGAGCAGAACAATACGTGGAACATAGGCGGTACGAAAGGGGAATCACTCTATTTTTGACACCTACCATAGAAGACTTATCCTCATGCACTGGGAATCACCCTAGCTACACTTGGTCAGCTTTCATCAGGATTTACGTCTAGCAATAGTAGCGATCAGGGTTATGTATGCAAAATTCAAGCCAAGGTGGTGATGAAATCCATCGTTGGTCTTGATCAAGTGTTGGGGTTTTACGACCAACGCCTTGATGTTTAGATTATCTCGTGGTGTGTGGGGTTATTTTTACTTGCGCAAAGAAAGAAAACATGCAGTAAAACTTTTCTATGCAAGCAAAGAAATAGAAAAATCATAGAAACAGAGACAGAAAATTACAGAGGATGTTCAGAAGACCTACCTCTTCTCTGCCCAAACCGGATGCCCCTGAGTTTCTGCTCAAAAAATGCACAGAGAGCTAATCGTCCCGGGGTGGGATGAATAGCAGATCTGTATTCATCATAGGGTGGGATGAATGCCTTATTCATCCCGGGGTGGCATGAATTCCAGTCTGTATTCGTCACAGGGTGGCACGAGCAACAGTCCAGCGCTTGAAGGATTAACACCTGCAAGCAAAAACACAAAGTTTTGATCAAAATTTTGATCCCAAAATTAGGGGACAGGGTCCCACCATGATCACCACTGAAATCATGAGGATACGGAAGCCCATAGGCATACCGGGTGCGGTGCAAACAAAAGCATACGAAACGCTAAGTCCTACAAATGAACAAAGGACTAAAGTGCATGAAAAAGGGAAAACAAATGAACTGAAATGAGATATAAAGCAAATGTAAAGTGCAGCCCTTATTTTTATTAATTTTTCTTTGAGATCAGGTTATAATACGTCTCCTTCCTTTTTAGGAGCTAGGAGCGTTAGATATAGTTTTGTTACACCATGGATGGTACGCTTCCCTTTGGGATCTTCCACGTGCCCACATTTGAAATGGGTGGGCCAAACGTCACCGCCGCTTGCATGAATGCATCTGTAGTTCCTTTCTACCCCTTCGGTGTTGAGATCCTACATTCAAAGAAACAGCAAATGATTAATAGCACCTACGGATGGAGGGAAATATGCAATCCCCAAGGCCTCCGGTTAATGCATGCATGAAATAATTAAAATGGTAATCAAAACATGTCATAATAAGATGAAATTTGGATAGAAGCATGCAAACACTATCAGGAACACACTACAAAAGGAACAGTCGAGAAATATGCTATAGATTTCTAATCGCTCCGGGGTGGGACGATTAGGACTGTCATAAAATGTCAAAAAGCAACCTCCTAAATGTCCCATCCAGAGGCCTCCAAAACACCTACAAATTTGGGGTTAGGAAAAATAGGGCATTTTGAGATGACCCAGAAGGTCGGATTCTACAGATTCGGCCCCGATCACCCTGTATCCGAAGATGCTCCCTGTATGTTAGTGAAGGCGAAAAACAATGAAAACACAATCAAAACTCATCAGAATGGCATGAAATTTGAATGGCAGCATATATGAATGACATAAAATAAAATGCAAAAGAAATAGTAGAGAAATATACTACATATTTCTAATCACTCCGGGGTGGGGCGATTAGGACTACAGCAGTGTGGGGGGCGCCTAGGGGCAGGACGCCCATCGTTTGGGGCTTGGTTTCGACACCAATCCACTTGGGATGGGTCCAAAACCTCCTAAGGTGGTTGTGTCAGAAAATTGGGTGGGGTATTGTGGCCAAATGTTTGGGTTCTAGGTCCGGATTGCGCTTCCAATGTTCACCCAATAACCTCCCTTCCAAAAGAGAGATCAAGGATGTAAGAAGCACAAGTGAGGGGTGAGGATGTAATTCAACAACACTCCATTGCTCCAAATGCTCCTACTCTATTCTTTTTTGGGGTGAGAAGACTCACCATTTTATAGACCTAAGGGTCTTCTTTGAATGTGCATGCAGAGGCGCCACTTGGCCATCATGCCTTCCCAGGGGAGAGAAGATTCCTCCCTGATTAAGGGCTCCATGACTGCCTCTATGACTGCCCCTTTGAGCTCAAAAATGCTCACTCGCACTCCCATGCATTGAAGGTGGAGTTGAGTGGCGGATCTAAGCTACCATTTGTCAAGGTTTGACCTTTTTCCCGTCAAACCTGCTATTCGCCCCACCCTGGAGCGAATGCTGCTAATCGTCCCAGGGTGGGATGAATACCATTTGTAATCATCCCAGGGTGGAACGAGTAGGGAGTAGGGTGCTTGAAAGGTGCCAAATTGACCTCTGACCTTCCAAAACTATTGTGGGAGTGGTTAGGACCACTGTTTAACCTCTGGGGGCTGCCCTAGGGGCTATGTATGTCAATTCGGTCAGTGCTTGTCGCCACATAATCGGATTGGTGTTGTTTTGGTGTCTACAAATAGATAATATCATGAATAGTAACCACATTTTCAATAATCACCCTTCCCTTGATATAATTCCCTTGACATGGATCAATGATAGATGGTAAAATGAATTTCATTCTATTAGCCATGTATTTGGTTAAAATTTTGTAGAGCACATTACATAGGCTAATAGGATGGTAGTCATTCAAGGAGAAAGCATATTAGGTTTTGGGGATAAGGGTTAGGAACATAGAGTTGATAGCCCTAGGAATGAAATTGAATTTTTGGATTTCTTGCAAAAATGACTGAAAAAATATGGAAGATAATTGTAAGGACCAAGGACTTTATCTATAGACATAGAAAAAAAGCTTGTTTTATTTCTTCATTGGAAAATGGTTGAAGTAGAAACTCATTAACATATTGGCTAATGAGAGTAGGAATATGTTCAAGAAGGGAATTGACCACATTATTTGGACAATATTGATATGAACCCAAAATATCCTAGGAATGCTCTACAACTTTAGATCTAATGTAATCTAAGTTGCATGTGGTTGACCCATATTGTTTGCGAAGTTTCCTGATTTTATTAGCACTCCTATGTCTTAAAGTAGATGCATGAAAATAATTAGTGTTAGCATCACCTCCCTTAAGCCATAATGCCTTGGAATTTTACCTCCAAAATGTTTATTATCTATGAAGGATGTTTGGGAATTCTAAAAGTAGGGTCCTCTCTCCGAGTCTAAAATTATGGTTGGAATGTTTGGACTAGATCTGGTCTTCAATCTCTTTTATTTGGCTACTAATAACTTCTTGGATTCAGAAATGTTATCGAAAACCTCTTTATTCCAAATTTTGAGTGTCCTTTATAGATTTTAGTTTCATGGAAAATTAAAAAGTTGTGGACCCATTAAAGCTTTGATACCACCATTCCAATATTATGGGCCTAAGGTCTTTGTGTTGGATCCACATGGACTCAAACCTGAAAGGAGACATAAAAAGAACTAGATTTTTTCATTTCAAAAACTAAAATATTGTGGTCTGAGGCTATTTTTGGCAATGAGAAGAGGGAGACATCTCCAAAAAGGGGAATGGCCTCCTTAGATATGAGAAATATGTCCAACCTAAACTGGATAATATTATCCCCCACTCTTTGGTTAGACCAAGTGTATCTAGAGCCTTTCAATTCAACATACTTGAGTTCATTGGAGTCAACAAAATCAGCAAACTATTTGTAGCATTGACGAGTGATGGGTATTCCTCCATGTTTGTTAGTAGGGTAAAGGGGGTTATTAAAATCAACTAGGATACATTATTTGTATGGAAATGTGTTATTCATTTAAGACAAGGATTTCCATAGAGAAGCTCTTTTGGTAGGGATATTTGGATCATAGATATTGGATAGGATCTACAAGGATTTGGTTTCTTTATAGCAAAAAAGGGTGTTTATGACTCTGTCAGTGTGGGATACTAGTTGTTTGTCAAATTTGAGAGGATCCAAGAGATAAAAGACACCGCATAAATCTCCTCAAGCTAGAATGGCTATGAATTTAAAATTCTTCCAAATGGATTTGACAACCCTTTTAGTATTTAGAGAATCAACCTTTGTTTCTTAGATGATCATTATTGATCTTTTAAGATATTTCCTAAAGGACAAAACAACCCATTTTTTTATTTATCCATTGAGACCTCTCACATTCCACAAGAGGACTATCATTTGATAATTTTATGAGGACTTTTTCCCTCCTTTAACTTGGGAGGATTTGGGAATTTTGTCTTCTTCTTTGGTCATCTTCTTGATTTGTGATAGAGATGAGAGCATGGTTGTCTGGGTGTCATTTACAATATTTTCTTTTTTTGTGGAAAACATCCCAAAAGGGATGCCACTTTCGAGTAAGACCCAAGGAGGCAGGGGTATCCATTTTTCCAAAAATGCCCAGGACTCGGACTTGGCCTACCACCTTTGACATACTCAAGTAGCAAACAAACACACAAAACCAATTTAAAAATAAGTAAAGAACAACAAAAATAATAAAATAAAATAAAAAACATGCTCCTTGAGTGTGTCAAAAACAAAATCACAACCAAACAAGCACAATAAGAAAAAATAAACCACAACACAAACCACATAGAAAATCACAAGAACCACATAACAAAACACAAACAAGACAAAAACAACAGAACGCTACAAAGACATAACCCAAAAAAAACACGAAAAATAAACACAACCAAAACCTAAAAAATAAAATAAATAAAATAAAAATAAAAATAAAAAACAACCAACAATAGACAATAAACAAAAACAAAAGACATAGAAAACACTCACACATAAAAACACGAAATAACACAAACAAAGAGAAACCCAAGAACAAGAACGAAAAAAACACAAGAACAATAACAAAAAACATAAAAAAATCAAAACAACAAAAACACAATAACAACGAAAAACAACACAAAGAACACAAAAACTAAACAAAACAAAAGAACCCACCCACCTTAAAAAACTAAAGAAAAAAAAAAAAAACAAAGAAGAAAAAAAAAACAATGACCTATCTAGACCAGAAGACTATTAAGGCAAGAATCTACAGAGGAAACAAAAAAAAGAATAGAATGAGCTAGGGAACTAAAAAAAATTGTATGAACCAAAGAGAAGCAAAATAAAATTAAAAAAAAAAAAAACAAGAAGAAACTAGGTACCTTCAGAATTGGAGACATCCAAAGAAATGATAGAAAGAAGAGCTTCCTTAATTTGAGAAGCCCACCATATAGGAGGGTTGCCATAACAAGTAAGATCACCTTTGTCCAAAGCCCAATTAGCTAAAGCATCAGCACTCTTATTTTGATCTCTGACCACATGACTGTAATCAACTTTCAAAAATACCATCTGGATTAACTGAATCTTCTCAATAATTCTTTTTATTCTCCAATCCACCTTATGATTCTTAGGAGTCTTCAAGAGATTAATCATAAGTTGAGATTCAGACTCAACTAACACATTTTCCCATCCAACCTTAGTAGCCTCCTGAAGGCCTCTAAGGATACCATACCCCTCAAGCAAGGTTATTGGAAAGAATACCCAAATTCTCAAGCAAAAGTAAAAACCAGGGAGCCATCTGAAAGTCTACCAATTCCTCCCACACTAGCTTTTCCAGGGTTCCCTCTAGAGGCTCCATCAGTATTGAATTTTCCAAAATCCTTATGAGGAGGTTGTCAATTTATAATAATTTAATTTATTTTACCATATCGTCTTTAATAATTTAATTTATTTTCTTATTTGGTCCTACCCTAATTGTCTCTCTTTTTATTATCAGCTCCAACATTGGCTTGGGGCTTCTTATGAATTTTGGTATTGGATATATAGAAGATTTACCCATCAAAATAGAGTTGGGGTTATTATACGGAGAAGCTCTCAGATTTAGGGAAAAGTGTGGAATATTAGAACCAGAGGAATGGGAAGGACAAACAACCTCACTTGACATCTTCTTACAAGGAGAAAGAAAATGAGTTTTTTTTAGGGGATCTAATTTTGGCAAGCTTGGGAGAATCAGTAATGTTATTGATAGGGGTTGAACACTGAGGGCCATCCTTGACCACACCTTGATTTGTGTGGTAAGGATCAGGATGGGTAACCTATTTGATCATAGAGTTAAATTTGGGGATATTTGTGATAGGGATATATAACTCACTTGGATCCGAGTTAACACCATCAAATAAAACCTCCAAATGATTGGGTTTTGTAAATAGAGAATGTACCTAAGGAGGTTGTAGAGGTGGTTTGGAGGAAGAACTAGAAATAATGCGCTTTCCTTTGTCCATCAACATTCCTTTAAAGTAGGGACCATCACTTTGGTTATGACCAAAGGGTTTTTGGCTCAAAAATGATTGAGCATATCTGGATTCTTTCTTAAGGAGAGGAATTGCACTCTAAGATGACCCTATTTATGGCATTCAATGCAAAAGGTAGGCTTGTTTTAATATTAAAAATCTTGATGCCTTCGGTAGGACCCATAAGTGAGATCGACGAAAGAAGGGAGCTCATAATTCAAGTCTAACATGACGCATAAATGGGTATAAATCATTCGAGACTAAGCTTTGGTTGTAGGATCAAAAGCAACAAGGTCTCCAATGGTGCTAGGAATACTCTTGAGAATGCCTTCATCATAAAATTGCAATAAAAAATCCAGAAGTCTCACCCAAATGGGATCAATACTAATACTTTGATTCTTAAAATTGAAATTAGAGTCCCACTGTTTGAGAAAGAGGGAATGTCACCAAAAAAACCATGGGCCTCCAGTAAAAATATGACTAGTATCACTAGCATTGTTGAGCCTTATGAGGAAAAACCCTCTAGAGAGGGCAATTAGATCCATATGACCAATCAACATCCACTTGCTAAAATCCCATTGACAAATGGACTCAATATCCAGATGTGAACCAATAAAATTTCCTACAAGGACAAGATATTTTCTACTGAGGATGGAATCCATAACTTCCTTCTGAATACTCAGCTCTAGGTTTTGAGAAAAGGTTCCAATGGTTACTTGGGAGCACGACTTAATAGGTTTAGAACCCATCTTAAACTTATCTATAAAGGAAACCTTTGAAATAGAGGGAATCTCTAGAGGACATGGATTATCCAAAGGAGTCTCATCTGGGGGCCCATATGGGGGCTCACCCTAAAAACCCATGACTTCAACATCTTTGATATCCTCATCTTGATTGTCTGACAATATTTTAGCAACCCCTATCAAGCCTTGGCTAGGCCTGAGACAATCCATGGATCTGCCATTATTATTGTCTTTCTACGATTCAAAATTTAATGATTTAAAAGCTTGGGGAGATCCACTGTGCTCCATTATACTTGTCTTGAACCAGATTAATTATTATTATAGAGTTAGACATTGATTTAAGGTTCTTTTATCTTCATCACTTAACTATTATATTAGTTATTATAATCGATGATTTTTGAATGTCGTCAACTTATTTCAATCGCTCCAATGCAAATTAGCATTTACATATACATATACATTGAGGAATATGATTTACTCCACTTTATATTTCTGATACAAATTTGAATCATACATATATCTTTGAAAGTCATGTTTTCCAAAATATTCATCTATTTTTGTATATGACACTCAAGGTGCTTGTTTGAGACCATATGAATATTTTAACAATTTATATAACTATGTTTCTTGTCTATATATGATTAATCCTTCTAGTTGAGTGCTATAAAATTATTTTTAATATCCATTGATAAAGGTACCTTTTATGTCAATTTTCTCAATTCTCCATCCAAATTGTGTAGTTAGAGCAAAAATAATTTTTATGGATGTTATTTTTTTTGTAGGGGAAAAAGTTTCTTCATAATTGATGCCTTATTTTTGTGTATATCTAGTTTTTACAAGTTTTGATTTGTGTTTATCAATACCAACATCAAATTTATATTTGATCTTGAAAATCCATTTGCATCCAATATCCTTTTTCACTAGTGGAAGATAAGCAAGATCATAAGTCTTATTTTTCTAATAGTGCTTGATATTCAGCGTTCATTAAATTTTTCTATGAATTATATTGCATATCATCCTATGTTATATATGGATTAACTATACTCATTAGAGTCATATTTTATGCATTGTGAGTCATACTTTGTGTCCTCGGTCTTGTTAAAGAAGTGTCCAAGATTCCATCTATCATAGATGCTCTCAATGTCCTAATGTACAACTTGGGTATTTTACTTATGTGCTATGATGGAATAGATTGATCTTCTTCACTATTGGTGTCATTGTAAAGTTCTTCAACAGTAACCCTTTCATATTCATAACTTTTAAATATTACCAGAATGGATATAGAAAAAGATTCATGTGGTGGTGAAGAGAGTGATTTTCCTTCTTCATCAAAAATTACATCTTGATTGTATATAATTTTTTTTAGTTGGATCATTTAATTTGTAGGATTTTGATTCATCATTGTAACCTAGTAATATGTATAGTCAAGATTTTTCATCCAATTTATGTCTCTTTGTATTTGGGATGTGCTTATATTCTATACAATAAAATACTTAAATATGAGAGATTGATGGTTTGTGCCAACTCCATGCTTCTTCTAGAGTGATGTAATGGGCGTACAATTAAGTAAGTAAATTATTGTATGTATAGCTTCTACCCAAAATGTGTGTACAAGTTGAGAATCCTTCAACAAAATTTGTACCATTTCCATGATTATTTTATTTTTACATTTTGCAATACCTTTTTTGTTGTGAGTATGTAGTTGTCAACTATCGTTAAATATCATGTTCCTTTAAAAATGCTAAAAAAATATTATGGGTAAATTTCACACATCAATCTAAGCGAAGGATATGGATCCTTTTTCCTATGGAAGTCTCTACTTGGATCTTTAATAGTTCAAAGTAGAACAAATATTGATCTTTGTTCTTCAAAAATATACCCAGTTTTTTTTAGTATGATCATCATGAACGAGTTGTAAATATCTAGACCAATTGTAACTTAGAGCCATGGGTTCACATAGATTGCTATGGATCAAATCAAGAGGTGCCTTCGACCAATATTATGGAGATATAAAATGAGATCGATGTTTCTTCCTAGACAAGCAATAAGAATAAATATGTATGAGCTTCTTTAAAGAATGAAAACCTTAGACCATATTGTTTTTTTGTAATGCCATAAGGTGGCCATAAATTATACGACCATATCATGGATGACAAAGTGATGGATATATATTGGAGTTGATAACTAATGCTATATTTTCATGATGAATTATGTGAAGTTCAAACATCTTTGCTATTAATTTTCCATATGCAATAATATTAGAATTTTTAGTTATATAATTAATGAGGTATATCTTAGATCCTTGTTGCTTATAAAATCAAGTCGTGGTCAAGTTGTTGATTGATGGAAAGTAGATTCTTATTGATTCTTGGAATATATAATACTTATTAGATATTTCCCGTGTGTGCTTCAAGTCACAATTTGACATGATATATACCTTTTATATCATAATATGTGTCCTCTTTAAGAGAAACATTTCCTACATATCTAGAATAATTTAGATTTTAAAACCAATCTCTTCATTCTAACATGCATCTAGTTGCTTCATAATAAACATATAAAATATAATTGATATGTATTTCTTAAGCATGTGTAATAAATACACGCTTTTTTTTTTTAATGATCATTTTTTATAATATTTTTATCTCATTTATGCTTAATTTTCCAACCTGAACTTATTGATGATTTTCTCTACAATTGAAGTTTTCTGTATCTTCTAAATGATTGCTTCCTTTTTGTAAGAGATACTTTTTATTCCTCATGGGTTGTATGTAAGGCCTATACTTTTTGTAGATTCACCAAATTCTCAAATCTTGGTTTTTATTTAGTGCTATTTATTATTATCACAAAGACATTGTATTTTTTATAGGAGAGAAATCAAAATAACTAAAAATAATGTTTTGTCAGGTACCTAATTTCTAGTTCTTGTAATGATGCTCTTAAATAAACTATTATACTCATAAAATATTCTAGTTTCTCTTCGCTCTTCATATTCAAACAATGGATCCGACTTTGGAGATATAGAATTTGAATTTGATTATTTTCTTCAAAGACTATTTGTAAATTTTCCCATGTACCTTTGGTCATGGTTGAATCTCAAAGGTATACTTGGACTTCATATGATATTGCAAGCATGATGATTAATCTTGATTTTATGCCTGCCTTGTCAAAATTTATTTAATCTTCATTTTCTTCTTCAATATGGGTAATGATCTCATCTACTACTGTTCGTGTTTGCTCAAAATTAAGCTACATTATCAATTTGGTTTTCTCGGTAGCATAATTATTCCCCCTTAGTAGTTGGAAATCAAGAAAAAAGAACTTTGGTGCTCCACTAGCCATTGTAAATTTTAAAAAATGTGGAATATTTTCTTTCATTATATTCTTCTTGGAAAATGATTTTCAATATAGTATAGATATGCTTGTATTTCTTGCTTCATTACTGCAAATGAAATATTGCTTTTCTAAGCAAGAATTAAAAGTAGGGAAGTGCACTTTATTCTTTGAGAATATTCTATTGTTTGAAATATTTTTACTTAAAACATAATCACCTTTCCTTTTATCTTGTAAGAATTCAAAGGATGGAAGTGCACTTTATGCAAGGATTTTTCCAACTCACTTATTAATATGGGATTATCTTCTTGTAAAAAATTTGTCATATTGACCTTTGCACAATTTTAATTTTAATTGTTTATGATTTTAGATTGTTATGTCCATACCTTTTTGGAATTTAATTTGTGTTCATGCCTAATAAAAACTTTAACTCTTTTAGAAAGGTTGATATCTCCATGAATTACTGCTTCAAGTATATTTTAATGTATATATGATTTCTCTTATATATGATTGATTGAATTTGATACCTTTTATGAAATATTGAATTTCCTTGATCAAACCATTCTCTATATGCCACTCTTGTTGAACAAATTTTTTTATTTTTTCTTGCATGTTTGAGTATTAAGTTCTTCTATACTATATAATATTATCTCCATGATTTGATAATATCATGACTGTTAGAGAATATTACATTATTTGGTATATACCAATGTACCACATTGGTACATTAATTTAAATATTATATTAGGGTCATGTCTTAGATTAGAATGTGAGTTAATATTTCATGTAATGTAATAATGTGCATGAAATGCGCAAGTATCATGTAATTATGTGTGCAAGTGTTATGAGTGTAATTGTGCACATGTCCTCAGAATAGGAAAGTGAAGAGTTACAAAGAAGAGTGGAGGCCAAGAGTGTAGCATATGAGGAGTCACATATAGTTATATATTTATGACAAAGCATTGTAATATTCATCGAATATGCATAGCTTTATGCTTGCATTAGTAAACCTTTAGTCAATAGCATTTTCAATATTTTGTGCAATTTTGTGAACATGTTCCTATGATTATTCTATGAGTATTTATGAGTTATTCTATTTTATATCATAGTATGAGTTATTATATTTGATTCCTTTCTATTGTAACTTTATTATACTCAATCTTGTAATCACTTTTATGTAGTAAGTTATATTAAGTATTATAGAAACAAAAGCTAATAGTGGTATCAAAGCCATAGTAAGGTTGATTGCATAGTATTAGAAAGTTATAAAAATTAAGAATATGATAATTGGGTAAGAAAATCAAGTGAAGATAAGTATTTCCGTTGAGTTGAAAAAAACTAGTGAATTGATGGGTAAGAAAACCAATGAAGTTAATGATATTACCTCTGAGTTGAAGAAAAACCAATGAAACTAAGATTATTACCACTAGGTTGAAGAACAACCAGTGAAGAATGAAGTTTCATATTAAAAAAGAAACATCTCAAAAGAAAATTTGGTCATTGTCATTTTACTTTAGATATTGAAAGATGTTGTATATTAAATTCTTAGGTCAGCACAATACATAGATATATTGATTTACAATAAGTATAGTATCTAAATAGCCAAGAACCAAGAAGAAGGAGTCGAGTGCATAGTAGAAAAATAGCATCGAGCTTGTATCAAGAGCCAAGTACCAAGGAGAACTCAAGCCTATACATAGAAGCTACCCAAAGGTTTAGTAGGAGTGTAGAGGTCAAAGCACTATCCATAACTTCATAGAAGGGCAGGGAATGTTGGAGTTTGAATGTCAACCTATGAATCAAAAATATTGAGAAGTAAAAAAGGGAACAAGAAAGTGAAATTAATATCAAGAGATGAAGCATAATTTAGTACCATTACTAAGTACACTCAAGCCACATAGAGAGGATTGAAGAATATATGATAAAGCATCATGTAGAAGTGCAATTGCCAACCAGTTGAAGAGAACAAAAATGAGTAGAAGTCAAAAAGATATAGTAACCATCTAAGCATTAAGGATAATCCAAGTAATGCAAGGTTAAGTCCAGTTACTCGTGGAAAAGCTGATTCATGTAGTATAAGGTTAAGATCCATAGTTAAGTGCAAAATATTTCCAAGAAAAGAGCATTCGAAGGGTCAAGCATGCACAAAGTTTAAACATCACACTATGTGCAATTTGAAAGTTGAAAATATCACAGTATGTGCAATTTGAAAGTTGAAAGTATACATCAAACTTAGGAATTTTAAATTTACAAACACTCTTATTTTCTACTTTCTAATTAATTAGGGGGTCATAAAGAATTCAACATCAAAGGATTTTGAAAATTTTAGAAACTTGAAAATATTCAAAACCTAGGGAACTATAAGGATGTCTACTTCAAATAATTCAATGAAATCATTGAATGTATTTAATGAAGATAGTGAAGACATGTTGCATGCGCTTAAGTCTTATTCTCAAGAACTAAATGAAGAGAAGAAAGCACCAAAATGGCTTAGAAATACAATTGAGGAAGCAATAATCTTTTATAGTAATCAAGTAGACATAGAGCCAACTACAAGAACAAAGTTCTCTAGAAATGATGAAAAACTTCATCATCTACAACATATATACAAAGAAAATAAATATAGGATAGCTTCAGTTGTACACAAGTGGTTTTACTATTTTATCAAGAAAACAGATGAACTTGAAATTTCAAAAGAGATTAACAAGAAAGTAAAGATATTTTCAAGATGTGCTTAGTATAATAAGACTGGTTATGAAAAAATAGGTTGTTGGAATCTTCATCCTTGTAAATATTATGGAGGAAAAACTCACTCATCTATTTTTGGCTACTACAAGGACAAGTCCTACAAAATATTTGAAAATATATTAATATTTATATTATATTATCTTTTCCAAGTTCTTATTTTTGAAGCATTTATTACCAATAGATTTAAGTATGAAATTTTTGAAGAATGGGAAAGAAGGTCATCCAAGAAATCAGGGAAAATAAAATGGATTATTTCTTATCCACTTTTGAATTGTAAGATAATGAGATATCTTGTTCAAAAAAGGTACTTGGAAAAATTTCAATTATGAAGACATATCAAAAACATTAAAATATATAAAAGCAATAGACTGAAGATAATAAGAAAAAATAGCACAGGCTCTAGGATCAATATGAAGACTATATTGAATACTAATGTCTTTAAAAACCAAGTAATGTAATACAGGGGGTGTTGGAGAATATTACATTATTTGGTACATGTCAATATACCACCTTGGTACATTCATATAAATATTATATTAGGATCATATCTTAGATTAGAGTGTGAGTTAATATTTCATGTAATGGAATAATGTGCAGGAAATGCACACATGTCATGTAATTATGTTTACAAGTGTTATGAGTGTAACTTTCACATGTCCTTACAATAGAAAAGTGAATAGTTACAAAGAAGAGTGAAGGTCAAGAGTGCAGTATATGAGGAGCCACATATGGTTATATATTTGTGACAAAGCATTGTAATATTCATCGAACATGCATAACTTTATGCTTGCATTAGTATACCAAGGAACAAGATCAAAAGACCAAGAACCCTCAAAAATTTGAGAAGAGAAACAATGGGAAATAAAATATGTTCAAGAACTTCCAAAATAAAACCAGCAACAATCCCAAAAATGCAAAACCTCATCCTCAAAAACTATAAACTTCAGCCCCAACAAGGCAAGGGAACAAAAACTTGAAAAGTAATAGGGAACCAAGAATGTGTGTTATAATTATAGAGGCCCTCACTATGATAATCAGTTTCCACATCAACCAAGATCGAGTATATCTAGTTCCAAGGGAAAGTAACCCACGCACTAGATTTATGCTACAACTAGGAATCAAAATCTAGAGGGGCAAGCCATCCCAATGCTTATAAAAGTTAAGATTTTTAATAAAGAATTTAATATTTTAATTGATAGTGGGGCCACAAATAGTTTAATTTCTTCTAGTTTAACAAAGGATATGTTGGAAGGGCTAAGATATTTACCCCAAGGATGGAAGGTCGAGCATGGTTCTAGGTAAACCTACTCAGTTAACTAATATTTTGCAATGGTAGAGACTACTCTAACTAGTTGTACCATTAAAGGTTTTTTGTATGTAGCTCCACTTCATGCTTTTGATGTGATCTTAGGGATGGATTGGTTACATGCCCATAAACCCTTGATCAATTTCCAAGATAGATGGATGGAGTATTCAAAAAAAGGTAATGAAATATTCAAAATTCATAGCGAGCAAGGGGCATTCAAACCTCGAATGCTATCAGCTATGCAGTTGAAGAAAGCCCTTTATAAGGGATGGATAGTCTATGTTATGAAACTCAACAAAGTTGGAGAATATCAGAAGAGATAAGTGTTGGAGAAACACCCAATTTTACAAGACTTTAAGGATGTGTTTTCTAAGGATTTACCTAGATTTACCCCTATGCAACAATTTTATTTTACTATTGAACTTATGCCAAGAGTAGAATCTATCTATAGATCTCCATATCGGAAGAATCCTATTGAGATGCAAGAATTAAAGGTGCAACTATAAGGGCTATTAGAAAAGGGATTGATAAAACCAAGTGTGTCACCTTGGGGTGCACCGATTTTATTTGTGAAAAATAAAGATGGTTCATTAAGATTGTGTATTGATTATAGGATGCTTAATAAGGCTACAATCAAGAACCAATAATCTTTACCTAGAATTGAATATTTTTTCAACCAACTAAGGGATGCCATAGTATTCACAAAGATCAATTGAAGATCAGGGTATCATCTATTAAAAATATGCGAGGGAACTCACAAAATGACACTCAAAAGTAGGTATGAGCATTATGATTTTACCATCCTACCCTTTGGAATAACTAATGCCCCAACTGTATTCATGAATCTAATGAACAGTGCGTTCAGGAGGCACCTAGATCATTTTAGAGTTGCTAAGGGAGAACTAAATATACTCTTGAGACAAGGAGGAGCATGATAAACATCTCAATGTCATGTTAGAGTTGCTAAGGGAGAACTAAATCTATGGAAATATAGCAAAAAGTGATTTCTATGTCTCGAAGGTACGATATCTTGGGTATATTATATCAACAAAAAGAATTGTTGTAGATCCAAAGAAAATTGAAGTCATTCTAAATTGTGCATCCCTTACCAACATGACACAAGTGTGAAGATTCATGGGAATGACATTTTACTATATATGTTATATAAAGATTAATCTAAGATTTAAGTAGTAATAACTAAACTCCAGAAAAAGGGAAAGGAATTTAAGTGGTCAGAAAAGTGTGAAGTTGCATTTGCATTTCTAAAACATAAACTCACAACACCAATATTGAAAATTCTAGACTCTCAAGGAAATTTTTCAGTATGTACGGATTCATAACTAGAAGGTTTAGGAGGAGTACTCTCTCAAGATGATTCAGTAGTAGAAAACACTTCAAGGAAGATTAAGAAACATGAAATTAATAATGCTACGCATGATTTAGAGCTAGTTGCAGTGTTGTCTGATCTGAATGTTTGGCACCACTACTTTCTAGGAAGGCCCTTTGAGTTGAAAACTAACCATCAATATATGAGGTATATATTCACCCAACATATACTCAATGCGATATAGAGAAGATGAATTGAGTTTATCACTATAAATAACTTTGATATTGAGTATATAAAAGGGAAAGATAATAATTTTGTTGATGCCTTAAGAAGAAAAAAGCACATAGCAACCATAACTAGAAGTCACATGGATCTAATGGATCAAGTGAGTAAAAAGAAATCTCAAGATGAGTATTGCAAGGAAATTTTATTGAAGTTGAGCAGAGACCTTGAGGGTAATAAGGAATTTAGCATGAATGATAACCTTTTATTCTATAAAGATAGAATTATCATACCAAAAATGGGTGATTTAAGGAATTTAATAATGCAATAAGCCCATAGATCCCCTTATTCTACTCACCCTAGAGGTGTCAAAATGAGGGAAAACATGAAAAATACCTTCTTCTGGATAGGAATGAAGAAGGATATCACCTATTTTATCTCTCAATGTCTTGAATATGATAAGATTAAGGTTGAATGTAGGAATCATGTTATACAATTGTATCCACATGATATACCAACATAGAAATGACATGTTATATCTATGGATGGTATAGTAGATTTACCCAAGACTAGGTATCAACATGATGAAATTCTTTTGATAGTCAATATATTGACTAAGGTTGCACATTTCATACTAGGGAACATCAAGGATGAGGCTCAGGTGGTGGCTAAAAATTTGCCAAAGTATTATGATTGTATAGGTTTCCTAAAATAATAATTTTAGATAGGGATTCTAGATTCACTTCTAAATTCTGGAAAGCTCTACATTGTGTAGTAGGTACGAAGTTGAATATGAGCTCAACATACCACCTTAATATATATGGTCAAACAGAATGGGTAAACCAAGTACTAGAGGACATGCTCCACATGTACTACATGGATCAAAAGTCTCATTGGGAAGACTACCTACACCTTTTAGAGTTTACCTACAATAATGGACATCAATCCTCTATGGGAGATAAAGTTTTTTTGATGGTTAAATCAATGAATATTACTATAAAATCCACAATTTTGGATCCTAAATTTTTGGGACCCTTTAAAATCACTAAAATTATTAGCCCATGTGAATACCGACTTGCTTTACCACCTAACCTATCAAAGATCCATGAAACCTTCCACATATCTCTTCTTAGAAAATATGTTGCTAACCCTGAACATGTGTAGGATGTTTCTAAATTACAGATGATAAACTCAGACGCTATTGAAGTGATATCGATAAGTATTTTTGAGTTTCATTCTAAGTCTATGCAGAACCAGACTCTTGAACAATGTAACATCCAATGGGACCATTTCTTGGAAAGAAATACCACTTGGAAAAAAGGGGAGGAGATGCAAAAATATTTTCCCTTCTTGTTTGAAAATATAATGTAATATTTTTTTTTACTTTTTATAAAATAGGAAACACTCGGGATAGTTTTTAGTCCGAAGGGGTAGGATGTCATGACCCTCCCTAGTAGGACTTATGACATGGAAAAACTATGTGATGATCAATACATTTTTGATACTTATTTTTATTGCAAATGAATGAATGTATAATGCTTAGATTGATGTATCTTTGAAGAACATGGTGTTGTTGACATATTATAAATGTGTAGGATCAGGTATGCTCATAGCTAGAATAGTTATAATCATCCACTAGAAATGGGGTACTTGAGGTTGGGTAAGTGATGACTAAGGCAACTCTGGGGTAACATGGATGACTACATTCATATAGGCATGCATTATTGATTATGGGATACTCATCAAAGCAAACCACCTATTAGGAGGGAAACAAAATGAGATATATTATTGATACAAAAGGTTACAATATATAGGCAGGAGCCTATAAGAACGACATGAAACTTGTCAAGGAAATACCAAATTTTAGGAGGAAAATTGATGAGATATGTATTGATACAAATGGATTACATATATAGGCATAAGGCCTATTTTATAACATGACAAATGTCAAGTGAAACTAACAAGTGTCAATGTGAAGGCATAGTGCACTTTAATTCTAAAATTCCCCCTTAAAGTGCACTATCCTAACTAAAGAAAAAAACAAGTCAACATTAGGTAACATTCCCCCTTAATGTTGACTTCTCTATAAAAAAAATCTATCATCCTTCTTTATTGCTGATTTGGTCTAGGCTCGTGCTCTATGCACTTGGCTCTCCAACTGTGAAAAAATGCTAGATCAATGGTGTATACATCTCGATCTGTTACCACAGGGTCAGCCACTTCCTTGGGTCTGTTGCCTCTGGGTCAGCCATCTAAGTGCCTTAGGGTCATCATGGGTGCCTCAGGGTTAGCCACTCCTGGGTATGTTGCCTCTGCAGGTCATCCTTAGAGGATGTTGCCTCTTGTAAGTCACTAACTAGGTTCACCATGAATATCATCCCCCCTCATGGTGAAACTCAATCTAGAAGGTGTCGGTCTCTACCGAAAAATACACCTTAATACAAAGGAAAAATGAGCCATATAAGAGTGTCGGTCTCTGCCAAAAATGCACTCAATACAATAAAATGAGCCATATATCCAAATATGTGGAGGAGAATAAGAAAGAAGAAGATAATAGTATCTACTGAAGTGTCTTCGTCTGTAGTCTTCAGAATTTGATCAGTAAAATCCCTCGGATAGAGTTAGGGTGTCTTTGTATATGGTCCCTAGAATAAGTGTCCTTATGGTAGTCACCTCATCTTACTAGAATGCATGGGTAACTAGCCGTCGCATCTGCCAAGTAGAAAGAGGAGAATATTAGATACTAGGTTCACTTACAAGTGCCTTGGGAGTGTCGGGTTCAACCAAGAGTGCACTCCAAGGTAGAAAACTTTGAGGCTTAAAAACTTAAATGAAATAGCCTCAAAATTACAAATGGACACCACCAATGTGTCCATCTCGAAAAAATGTTTCCAATGACTATAAATACCCCTATACTTGTGTCTGAATGGGGCCTTTAACATGTGGAAAAATAATAGCATGCCTATCTAGGCAGTAAATATACAACATCGCTCAATGGCGGCATCGCTCTCAGGCGGAAAAAATAGCATCAATTTCCCTCGCAGGGGAATTACATGGGCCATTTAGGCCTTCCACTTCCATTGTGATTGTAGGGATCAATTATGTGGTCACAAAATGAATTATTCCACCTCCATCAATCATTACTCCTTCCAAGATGCTCGCGATGTACCAGTTATGTGAGATTTTTTTAGGTTGTGATGGTAACATCGAAGACCGTTGATCTTGTTCTTCTTAATTCTATGCTACTTTCTATCATTGGCTTCTCACTTCCTCCTTCTATGATGACACCATCAAGAATACAAAAAACAATACACAGTGGGCCCCACAAAAAGGCATCATCCAACTATTGTATTCATTTAAAAATAATACACGGGCCTACGTCACATAGTTAATCAATAACTCAAAATAAGCACCACGTGCCAAATCACTTCCACTTCACACTCGAGTAAAAACACATAGAAAAATATGAACAGGTCCTCCTCCTCATCACTGGTCTGCGCCTCCAAACAAAAAAAAAATGTCATCCTCCTGATAAAAGAATCCATTCTCCTAGTGTTGCATTTTGGCGATGCCAGCTTCTGCAGTCCTACAAACAAACTCCTTCTACTGTTATCGATTGAAACTCTCACTCGTAAAACAACTGTTTATCGTAGTTCACTCCCTCTTCAAACTAGCTAGGCCGACAATCACTCCATGAAAGGATGATCGTTTCACCTACGTGTTGGCTCCTTCTCAGCACCACGTGGGACCCTCATCCATTGCATAAACACTGCATGTTGTCAAAAATTTCAAACAGGTGCAGTAAAATGCCAATGTAAGCGTTGTTAATGAAATATCGTCGCTAATTCAGCGCTGGCAGCATCGGTATCCTCCATGTGATTTTTTGGTAAGAAAATACCGTGAAATGCTCCTACCATCATGGTGAAACAAGCTCCATCAGGGAGTAAAACCATCGTCGAGGAGGTGGGTTCTGTTAGGGAGGAAAGCCATCGTAGGTAAGCAGGATTCATCAAGGAGGAAAGCCATCAGGGAAGTAATCAATTTGGGGAAAAAATTTTATGGCCTTCGCACTGTGATCACGACAAAATGGATCACAATGCAACTAAAGCATGGATTGATAGCAACAACATCACAACATAAATCCGGCATTTAAAAAATATAAAACTTGAAAGTCGACATCAACAATCACCATCACAACAAATATAATTAACTCCACCATCTAAAATATCTTCATCTCACTTGAAGCGCATGGTTCTCTGCATGCAAATATCACTAAACTGTGCATAGTTTGAACGTCAGGATTTTCCAATATCCTTTAAATGTCTGTTGTTGATGCTCCTCCGACAAAGAAGATCAAACGAAATGATAAAGCCATTCAAATGCTTCTCCCTCATCATGGAGATCATTCACACCATGGAAATCTCATGCCATAGAGATCAGATGATGCAAGCAGCCTTTTGTTGAAAGATAAGTTGACAAATTTGAAGAGAACCACGTCATCTACTGGTCTTGGTCCTCCAGAGATAATTAGAGGTGTCACATGCCACACCTCCAAGCTCAAAAATTCACTACACCAGGATGGAAATAACTGAACCATAATTTGGTTCTGAATCCACATTGAGTAGCCACAATAATAAATTACAGGAAGCTCACCCCAGAACATTGCAAATGAAATCCCTAAGAACATTGTCAACCAAATTTTGCCACAAAGATGTTGAAGCCGTTACAAATACGCCACATTAAGGGAGTGTGATCGACGTTAAAAATATCCATGAATCTCCAAGTATGGTAAATGAATGTCCTTCCAAACAGACAAAGTCCTCCATGAACCATCAAGATGCACCAATCTATCACAAAGTCGTGCCCTTTGGAGCTGTGATCGACGTCACAAAACCCATCGCCATGAAATACGACAGAGAGGAATTTAGTGCTCACCAAGGTAAAATAAGGAGTGTATTCTGATGGAAACAAGGACTCCATATTCCTCTTACTATGCCATGCATCAGGCCTACCAAATACGTGAAAATATTGACCACTCCACTTGTAGTCTAGCATGCTCCTCGGATTCAAATAATTTATGTTGCTCAACTGTTAACTAGCAGTCTTCAGAAGCACTTTCCTCCAAAATAAGGGCCATATTTCTTTGAGCATGATATCTACCAAACTCATCAATAGAAATTTGATTAATATTGATTGCAGAGGTTGGGAGAGGATGAGTAATATTGATTGGTGTATGTGCCAACTGAACTGCTTACTCAACTCACTAAATTAGCCCTAATTTTCTCCATGATTGCGAAAGCAAAGGGTCCACGTGGGCGGTAAACTCAAGGGGCACCGTGACTACACATGTCTACCATGATTGTGCTCCATTGTATAGGAAATGCCATAGCACAATAGAATGGTGGTGTTTCTGAATGTCACGGCTCCATAGAGTCAATTTCATGATGCACAACTTCAAATGGGCACAAAACGATCACAACACTTTCTCCGCAAAAAAAAAATGTGAATCAAATAACTTCTTGAAACATTCTACGAACGCACAGGAGCTCAGAAATAGCATGGGAAATAGCTTCAAATATTCACTACAGGCATTTACTGAGAGCAACATCATTCGTGCAATAATTAATGCCAAAGAAAAACAAACGTCTGCTCCAACTACAGACATACTCCACTACACGCGATAGCTACAATGGGAGTGCTTGAAGTAAGGCTCCATGTCTTCATTTTTCATCAGAGACAAACGAAGGGGGCAGGCAGGAAAACCTCTAAAACCCAATGGCCAATCTCCTCAATCAATAGGATCAATAAGCTCGTACATAGAAATCAAGAGGTAGGAGGCACACCAAAAATTAGTGATCTACATGAGAAACTAGAGTACAAATGCTGCTACAGGCTCCAATGTTGGATTAAGCCTAAAAACTCATAGCTTATTCATCCACAAGATGAATCCCCTTAGAACCCTATATCCTGTTTTTCGTTTCTCTATGGAGGAACTACTTCTACGGATGGATACAAACTAAAACTTTTCCCATAATGAAAAAAAAATGGCAGCCATGGTTTTTCCAAAGGTCTGGTTTTTGATTCATCCATCAAGGATGAAGAGCATACTCCCTATTTTGAAAAAAAATGGGGGGAAAATGAAAAAAGGAAAAAAAATCAGGGGGAAAAAAATGAGGGGAGGATTTCCATGAGGGAAATCCCCCTCAAGCTCACAAGGCCAGAGAAATACCTGGAGCTTTGATACCAAATTTTAGGAGGAAAACTGATGAGATATATTATTGATACAAAAGGTTACAATATATAGGCAGGAGCCTATAAGAACGACATGACACTTGTCAAGGAAACTGACAAGTGTCAAACTAAAGAGACATAGTGCACTTTAATTCTAACAACACCTAGAGCCGCAATTGATAGCTTAGTAGCTATCATAAATTCTCTTACTGAGATAGGTAACTGGATTGATGGAAAGAATCCCTCAGTGTTTGTTGCATATGTTTGATTATTTTTTTACTTCATCACTCTATTGCATCTTTGGTTTTGGAAAATGTGCATGTGATTGGTTGTCTTCAACTTGCTGAATGTTTGTGTAGATCTTTTAGAGAATAAAACATTGCTATTTTATGGTAGAATAACCTTATACTTATATATTTAATGATATATATAAAAGAATCTATTTTAAAATAATAATAGAATTTTATTTTAAATAAGTAATAAGATATTTATTTGAATAATGGTGGAATATTGTTTAACTAAATAAAATATCTTAACCTTGATAATAATAACAAAATGGTATGATAATATCATAATATAAAAAATCAATAAGAGAATCTCATAAATAATAAGATCTTATTTTAATATAATGAGAATGGATCAAAAGTATTCCTCTCAAATCCTAATAAGAAAAGATGTCGGAAGAAAGGCCTCTGACCAACTTAGCGAAGAGTGTCATAAATGGAAAGGCTTTGGAATGAGAAAAAAATTAATAAAAATTAATTCACCTTGCTTGGCCGCTTGTGGAATCAGATGGGGAGTAAAGTTGGGCAAGTTAGAATTAATGAGGTATGTGTTTACAAATGTGGAAGAGAGGGACTCTTCTCCTTAGAATAATGAGTGGGAGAAAAAGTAGAAGGATCATCGCAATACCAGAGAGGAAAGGAGACAATAGAAGGAATAAATGAAAGAGGAAGAAGGACAAGTGAAAAACATCTTGTAGAAGCAACACGTCTAAAGGAAAGGTATAACAAATATTTAAAATCTACAGGTTGGTCTAAATGAATCTATCTTCTTTTACTTCCTTAAAAATAAGTTATTTAATTACTGAGTGCGAGGTGACTTTAGATGTTATCCTCTTTTTGTTGATTGATCACCATTTGCATGTAACAATTGAACTTGTTACATCATTTGATTTGTGTGTTATACAACCTCTCTATTGGGTACAGGTTCTCTTGAAAAGGCTAGATTTCCCTTGGATTTCTTATGAACAGTTAAACTATGTTGGCATCTCCCTTCCCACTCTCGTAGTTAGTAACCTCATTTATCATTGTATCCTTAATTGATATAGCAGTGTTGCATGGTGAAATCCATCAGTAGTAAACCCTACATTGTCTTTTTACTGCACTTGTTGAGCATTGGGTAAAGCTTGTGTCGTAGGTGGAGCATTGTAATTAGTAGATGTTGTATCTATTTTACTCCATACATCGGTCGTATTTTGATTTATCATATTTACCTAGTGTTTTACCCTCATTTTGGGTGATATTTGATGGATTTTCTTCCCCTTTTTTGTTTATTGGATGCTATACCTTCTCACCCTGTGTCTTACAGTTGTGTTGAGGTTTACTGCACTGCAGTGGGCTATGGTTTAGTTGATGCTTTTGGTTCCTCGCTACGTCAGAACTCCTCACATAGAATGTGGTAATGATTGTAGTTTTTTTGGTTTGTAAAACCCCCTAAGACCTCTCCTCTCTACACTTATCAGTGTCTCCCTATGTGCTTTTGGCCACCTTGTTGCTAGTTTGTGCACTAAAAATCACTTGTGCAGAAACGGTTTGCTTCTTGCAGCACCTGCCTAGCAATTTTAACCCTAGTAGTACCATTAGGTCATATAACCATGGTGGTGCCTCTATGGGAGGACTACTAAGATCGTTGTTTGTGTCTTTCCTAATCCATATTTTTTTTGGTCATCGTGTTTAGCAGACTAATCATGGATCCTCAAGTTTGGGTTTTGTTTGTTGGGAACTCTTATTCTTTGGTATTTTAGGTTTGCACGACATGGAATAAAATAAGAGAAATATGTTTGTTTTATTAAGTAAAGTAGGGGACTTTAATTAATGATAATAAGATAAATATCTTTGTTTTATTAATTCAATTAGGAGACTTTTATTAATGAAAATAAATGAAAATGGTTTATTTAAATAGTTAAAGGTATGGGACTTTGATTATCTCAATAAAGTAAAATGGTTTATTTAAATAGTTAAAGGTATAGGACTTTTATTATTTGGGTAAAGTAAAAGTGGTTTATTTAAATAGTTAAAGGTATGGGACATTGATTATTTTTTTTTTTTTTGGTAAGTAAGAGAATATTATAATTAACACCGGGTTTTAACTGGTTGACCCAAAACCATTTTACAAAATAGGGTCCACTGACCAACTGGACAAAGGCCAAGCCCTAAAAGTTTAAACTGACAACAAAAAGGGCCAAGACCTACTCTTCCAACAGAATACAACCAAACTAAACTATGGAAGCCTAATATTATGGCCATCATAAAAGAAAGACGCAAAATAGAACTAACAAAGACAAAAACTAATCATGCAAGCACCATGCAGAGTAGCTTGTGCCCATATAAAAATAATAGAATATGGTCAAAAAAACATCCCATAGAATGGACAGCCAAGAGGCCAAGCAGACTTCCTTGTAGTCCTCATCTAACTTCTTATCATCCTCCTTGCCATCATCTTTAGATTTTGCCTTCGACTCCTTGTGCCCCTGGAACTGCTGGCTATAAAACAGAAGATTTAGAGAATCACACAAATCAACAACTGCACTGATGAGGCCAGACAGACTCTTCAATCAGGTTGGATACCGTTGGAGGCCGATGAAATTGTCATCTTCTCCAAGACTATTATGGTGGGGTCTCGGTACCTCATTGTCATGGATCTCCAACACTTTGTTATTTCTTGCTAGGGCCTTTTTGCGACATCGAATCCAAACACACCTTGGGAAATACTTGAGGCCAAAGCGGATGTTTCCCATGCATGAATTTGTAGATAAAAAACCTATATCAGCTGCCCCACCAACCGCAAAAAATACTAGTCACATGAAAGAAAAAACAAATATGACAAAAGCCATTATAAGGTTCAAAAAATATTTTGAAAAATGCCCCCATTTTCTCGTCATTGATCCACTTTGAGCCTTCCAATCTAAAATTTTTCATTATCTATCACCATTGAGACCGCATGAGGAAGATTTTCAGTCCACGTGATCAAATTTGCCGCTACAATGCCTTCATTTGCCACCTATCACCGCCATGTTTGCTTCCCGAAAGGTATGCAAAATTATGGCCTCAGTTCGATCATGAATTAGAGCCCTTGCTTCGTGGATGTAGTCATCAAATCTCCAAGGAGCTCTCTTAGTGTTCTTTAGAAGATTTATAATAATAAGAGAATCACCTTCCACCAACAGCTTCCCCGGATAATTCTCTCGCCACCTTGAGGCTCCTCCAAACCGCCCTCGCTTCAGCCACATTGTTAGTTTGAGCTCCAAGATGTTCAGCAAAAGCTACAAGCACCTCACCCTTGTGGTCTCTAAGTAAGCCACCATCCCCAGCTTCACCTGGGTTGCCCCTAGATGCCCCATCAAAATTTAACTTAATCCACCCTAGGGGGGTGGGGTCCATGTGATCATGGTTCTAGGACAGACTTGAGGATGATTGAGGCCATCAAGTGAGAGGTAAGTTTAATGACCGGCCTAATGAAGCTTCAAAAGGATTTGGAGGTCTAGATGCCGCAGGCACTAAACAAGCATTCTCATTAGCATATACTAAAATTTTTGACAGGACAGAGGATGACTGAGAAACCTTATCCAAGAAGGCCCGACGATTCCTTTCCAACCATATCTCCCACAAGTAGTGATGAAGGCAGATCTTCCACATATACCTAAGACGCCTATTCAAAAAGGGAGAAGGCCATCGGACAAACAGGTCAAACATGGACTGAGGATGGATCCAATAAATATGAAACACTTGTAACAGACCTGACAATATTGAGGCAAAAAAATTACAATACGTAAACAAATGATCAATAGACTCCCACTCGGACATACAAAGATAACACCTATTAACAACAATCACACCTCTTTTTATTAAGTTATCCATGGTGAGGATCTTATTTTGGATGGCCACCATGCAAAAAACCCAACCTTCGGAACAATGCTTTTGGGCCAAACTTCCAAGTGAGGGAAAGTAGGTTCATCATTATCAATAAGCATCGATAAGCGGCCTTGACAAAAAATTCCCCATTGTCCGAAGCTTCCCGTATAAGCCGGTCCTCAAGAATGCCGTAAGGGAGTAAAGACTGCCTTAATTCATTCTCCAAGGATTATTGATGCCCCTGGTAGATCATTGTTCATTATTGGCTTCCAAACCCTTCTATTGTTTGACAAAGTAATAAAATCTGCAACTTTGGTACCAAAAACTTCAATTGTCCAAGCTCTAAGGGTTGAAAGGATGGGGTCTCGCAGAGAGGGGATAGTCCTTTAACCATTTGTGGTCCCATAAATCAATGTTTCTACCATTTCCCAGCTTCCAACGTAGCCCTTTGCTTAGCAAGTTTTTGGTTTGAAGGATTGATTTCCAAAAAATTGATCCCCCGGGAGGAAAGGAATAACTTAAGAATTCAGTTTCTTGCAAATACTTTCTTCTGATTATAGTAATCCATTCTGCATTTGCATTTGTCAAAAGACGCCATGCTTGTTTGGCCAGGAGGGCCATGTTTAAATGTTGTATTCTCCTTAGCCCAATACCTCCAAACTCCCTTGGTTTGCAAACCCTATCCCAGGACACCAAGTGAAAGCGCTGCTTAGATTCGTAACCACCCATAGGAACCTCTTCTCGGATCTCGTTCAATTTTAGTGTAGACACTTGTAGGAGCTTTAAAAATAGAGAGAAAGTAGACAGGGATGCTTTGAATGGAAAACCCGGTGAGAACCGCCTTGCCGCCTTGAGATAACAAATTCCCTTTCCATCCAAACTGACCTTCCTCTCGAATTCTTTCAATTACATTAGTCCACATGGAATCGTAGCTCGCCTCGTAAATAAAGGAAGGCCTAAGTATGTGGATGGAAGAGTAGACACCGAGCATCCAAGAATCCTAGCAATCTTAATCGCCTCCGAATGGGAGTGTTAAAGAAATAAATTTTACTCTTTGAAAAATTTACCTTTTGCCCCGCAAAGATCCTCATATAGCTCTAGAATATGTTTTATGACCTTAGCCTCAAAAACCGATGCAAGAGTTAACAACAAAGTATCATCCACAAACTGTTCATGTGTAACTCGCTCGTGTTTGTGATGATGCTTTAATTCCTGAAATAAGACCAATATTACAGTGCACTTTGATTGTCCTCCCAAGGGCTTCAGCCACAATGATAAACAACATGGGAGAGATAGGGTCACCTTGCCTTAGGCCCCTTTTACTTTGAAAGTATCCAAGCAGGAGAACCATTAACAAGGACCAAAAACCAAGGTTTCATAAAACATCCTTCCAAAAGCTTGATCCATTCATGATGAAAACCAAATTTCTGAAGAATGGCAGAGACAAAACTCCAGCTTATGCGGTCATAAGCCTTGTTCATATCCAGCTTGAGAGCAAAAGCAAGTTTTTTAGTCTGGACTACCGAATGGAGGGCTTCATGAACTGTTATGACACCATCAAGGATGGACCTTCCAGGGACTGAACTGCCTTGACAAACATCAATAAACATAGGAAGGATCTTCCTCATTCTATTTGCAATCGCCTTGGTCAAAATTTTATAAACAACATTACAAAGGCTAATAGGTCTAAAATCCATCATAGATCTAGGAGTAGGAATCTTTGGGATTAAAGCAATAAAAGTGGAGTTAAAACTTCTCGGAATATGCTTTGTGGACTGAAATTCCTTGATAGTAGCACATACATCAAAACCTACAATATCCCAAAAAGCCTAAAAAAATGAGGTGAAAACCCGTCCGGACCTCGGGAGCTTTATCGTGGTTCATTGAGAAGAGAGCTTCTTTGATTTCTTCATCCGTGAAAGGCTTAATCAACTCCCCATTCAAATCATCAAAAATTAAATGAGGAATATGGTAAAGCATTGATTCTCAAGCTAAGGCGTAACCGAAATGTTCTTCTCCTAAAAGATTCTGAAAATAGGAAACTCGCTTCATTTCTCGATCTCATTAGGACTAGAAAGGGATGATCCATCATCTCTAACAAGTTCTTTAATTCTATTGTGGCTTCTGTTCCTTAAGGTAGATGCATGAAAAAATCTTGTGTTGGCATCACCTTCTTTTAGCCAGGTAGCTCTAGACTTTTGCCGCCAAAAAGTCTCCTCGCAGACTAAAACATTATGGTACTCAAGCAAGGGCTTTCTTTTCATCTCGCTCGTAGGGAAGGGTCTGGCAATCCCTCTTCAAGTTTTTTCTCAATGGTTGATAACCTTTCAGAGATGACTTTCTTGTTTTCAAAAATATTTCCAAAAATTTCTTTATTCCAGATCCTTAGATTTTCTTTCACCACTTTAAGTTTCTGTGCTAATCTGAATGAAGGCTCTGCTCCCGACAAGAATGCCGCCACCACTGAGAAATTCTGTCTCTGAGATCGGGGTGGTGCATCCACATAGATTCAAACCTAAAAGGCCTTTTGAATTTTGGAGTCTCTTCAATTTCAAGTAAAATCGGGTTGTGGTTAGACCCAATGCGAGGCAAGGACAACAGATTTGCATCCCCAAAAGATTGTATTGCTTCCTCGTGACAAAAAACCTATCAAGATTTTCCATTATAAGTTGATTTCCAGACCTCCTATTGCTCCAAGTAAATTTAGCATTTTTTAATTTGACATCCAATAAATTGTTGTTGTTGATGAAATCTTGAAAGTCCTCCATACTTCTTGCTGGAATTCCTACTCCCCCTTTTTTATCATAGGGGTAAAGAGGGGTATTAAAGTCCCCCGCCACTATCCATGGGATATCCTGAAAAGCTTCCTTGAAATGACTGAGTAAATTCCATAGATCAGCTCTCCCATATATAGAATTAGGGGCGTACACATTTGTTAATATCCAAGAAAGGTCACTAACCTTATCCTTAAAAATAATGCTCATTACCCTTTCCCCTAATTGAATAACCTTGCCTTCCACCTTCCCTGGATTCCAGATACAAAGAAGACCACCTGAGGTTCCATTGGCTTTGCAAAAAATTGCTTCTCCCTTTTTCCATATATTGAGGGCAATTTTTCTAGACAAAACTTCATCGGCTTTAGTTTCTTGCAAAATAAGAATAGTGGGATCAAAATCTCTTCTTAAATATTTGACTAACCGCTGTTTAGGAAGGCCATTGAGCCCCCTTACATTCCAGGATATGATCTTCATTTGGAACTTTTAAAGTTTTTTCCTCTTCCCCCGCCTTGGACTTGAGGGGGCTTAAGAATTTTGTTTTCTTCAAAGGGAAGATTTCCAGTTGATGGAAACAGAGTAGTCTGAATTCCATTAGCTATCTCATCTTGGATCTCTTCTTTCCATTGTCGGGCATTTGACTTTCTTCCTTTCTTTTTTTCCCCTCCACAATCAATCATGGGGGACTTCATTGAGCTTCTAGTCTGTTTCGGGCTAAATTTGGTTTGGGTAACCCGTTGGATAACAGTACTGGAAACCCCTTCTCTGGATTGGGACAAAGACAAAGGTGAAAAATGTCGCTTGGAAGGGCTGATTAACTCTGAAAGCACTTTTTCTCTTTCTGGGGCGTAAAAAGACTCATCATTAGGGCATTCTTTATGGCCAACAGGAGGAGGATTGGAAGGTCCAGATTTGGTTGGGGAGTCAAGGTAAGCAGGGAGACCAAGAATTATATCCTCAACATTAGACCCTTCATTCTGATTTTCCTCTCGTAATTATTTGGTTTTCAGCCAAAATGTTAAATTTATTTAGATTCTCGAAAGGAGAGCATACCTTTTGTTGGTCAGCTTGTGATGTAGCAATTTGCTTGTCCTTACCATTGTCCATGTGAAGCTCAACCTCATTCTCCATTTGCCCCAAACCGGAGGCCTTTGCCTTTTCAACATTTGGATCTTTAACCCCGTACATTCCTGTGTATTTGCCATTATTTCTGAAAGACTGCCGCTTGGAATCATTATTCCTAGGAAGGGTTTGCTGGCTTCTCAAAAAAGAGCATTGTCCTTTGAGATGGCCTTGAATATTACAATCAGAGCAAAATGCCGGTCTATTTTCATATTCGATGACCCTCAATCTTGTTTTATTTCCATATTCTAACTCCACATGAGTAGGAAGCTCGGATTCTAGGTTTGCATTTACACAAATCCTAGCATGCGTCATTCTGGTGCGTGCAAGGGTTGGATTGTCAATGGCCACCAATTCCCCTATGGTCTTGGCAATACCCTGAAGAAAATACTCATGCCACCAATGAAACGGGAGATTTGGGAGACGGACCCAAATGGGGGCAAAGTTTATGCTCTGCTTTTCTGGGTCAAAATCCTCACCCCATCTCCTAAGAAAAAGACTTCTTCGGCCCAAGAACCAAGGTCCTCCCCGTTAGAATACGACTAGCATCTTCACTATTGTTAAGGCGTACCGCAAAAACCCCCTTGATAATGCAATAATCTCCATGTGTCTAGAAGTCTTCCACTTCAAGGATGCCCATCGTCGAATCGTTTCAATATCCGGCCCGCCCCCTATGAATTTGCCTACCGAGAGAAAAATTTTCCATCGATATAAAGTCTGCCATTACGCTTTCGTGCACGGATACCTTCTCGCCCATTGGGAGTGAGAGGTGGTAAGGAATGTAAGGAAACCCTATTGCCACCTTTAAGGGCCTGTGCAAAAGACTTATTGCCCTCATAATTCTTGATGTGGGCCTTCTTATCAAAAATAATATCAGGGGGTTCGTGTCCCTCTAATTTTTTAAAACCCTCAGTGTCCTTGTCACTGTCCACCTGCTCTTCCTCAGTTGCTTCAAAACCTTGCTTGTTCCCTCCTTGAGCCTCACAGCTTCCAGGGGTTTGGAAACCCTGTTTCCCACCTCCAGCAGAATGAAAATCATGTTTGCAAAAATTGCACCTGCCTCCGCTCCCGCTTTGCTCCATTCCTACCCGATTTTGTGGGACATTGATTATTTGAATAGAGGAAAAAATGTTTATTTAAATAGTTAAAGGTATGAGACTTTGATTATTTGAAATAAAGAAAAAATGGTTTATGTAAATAGTTAAAGGTATGGGACTTTGATTATTTAAAATAAATGAAAAATGGTTTATTTAAATAGTTAAAGGTATGGGACTTTGATTATTTGAATAAAGAGAATATAGTTTAATTGGTTAATTAAAGGTATGGGAATTTGATTAATTTAATTAAATGAATGATGTTTATTTGGTTAATTAAAGGTATGGGACTTTAGTTAAGCCAAATGAAAAGGAATGTAGATTATTTGTTTAATTAAGGAATGAAACCTTAGTTAATTGAAATAATAGCTTTTGCAATGATTTGATTAAAGCTAGACTTGTGATCTATTTGTAATTGTTGAATGACTCTTTTAGAGCTAATGAGATATAATAATGGAAATGATAATATTCTTTTGAGATCAACTAAACAATAGATGGTTAGATGCTTTATTTAAATTTGTAAAGTTCCAATTTGGAAAAGTAAATGGTGAATGCACTAGTTTCATGTTACTAGTAGATGCATTTAGATGTATTGATTTCATAGAACCATGGGTTACCTTGACTATCCTCAAATGAATAATGGAAACAAGAGGAAGACCAAATATGTGGTTAGAACCAATGCACCAGTTTGGGTTATACCTGCAATAATTTACTTATGTTCAATTAGACTAGAATTCTAGGGAGAAATCCCTAGATGAATATGATGTATTACTTTGTTCTTTTAAGAGTATGGAGGTTTTACCATGCTTGGATTTATGTAATAATTACTGAATGAATGGGAAATGTATCTTTAATTTACTATATTGAATTATTTATGCTTTTTGGTTTTTACTCTTTAGTTAGTTAAGTAGATAGAGTTATTATTGTTTTCTTGCTTAAACGCAAAAGTAACCTAAGACCCCTTAGGGAGAATGCTAACTAAATAATTGAATTATTACATCTGATTTAAGATAGCTTATCGTGAAGATGAGATGGATAGCTTAACTCGTAATGCGTGTAGCATACCTACATAGATAGACTTGTGTATGGTATGGTGATGGGCATATACCTTCAACTGTACTGAAGGTGATAAGTTTAGCTCATCAAGAATGATGAGATGGATAAGCTTATTTAAGATAACACATAGAATACCTAAACATATGGACTTGTGTAGGGTATTGAGTGAGATGTAACTCTTTGAAAAAATTGAGAAATTTAGTAAACAAAATAGTAGTATAACCAAAAGTTAGATAGGGGTTTATGAATCCCTCTCCATAGTTCTTTTATAATATATATTTTTTATTTTCTAGTGTTTTCATGTAGCTAGTTTTTGGTATCATTACAAAGAAGAAATAAAATTTGAATGTTGATTTACTTTTGGCTCGCAAATAGTTAAATTTACAAATATTTATTTTTCAAACTTTTTAAGAAATAAAATCAAACTATATAAACCTAAAAAACCTTTTTAAAAACATTAAATAAACTAATTATTATCACTCCTCTCTTAAAAGTATTTAATTGGAAACAACAATTAATAATATTATAAATCCTAACTTATTCAACCATTGTCCTTCTTATCTCTCCAATAATGAATTATCTCTCTTCAATCTTAATTAAATATAAACATTTAACTAAAAAGAGATTAAATTATTTTCTATTTATCACTCCTTAGGAAAACCTTAATAAAACCCTAAAATTTAAAATTATCTCCTTGGTAAGCGTGCTCTAGAATGTTTTGGATGTTTCAAGTTATCAATTTCAGATGACATTCAAACTACATTGATTTTGCTTCTATTCCCTTTGTGTGGATGTATTAATTAGGTACTGCTTGAGATGTTTCACTTTAGACTTGAATTAGAGGATTGTCATTCTACGCTTGAGATATAAAATGACATTATTTGAATGTTACATTACCTTGTACCATCAACACATGGTCTTCTACCACAAACACATGCATTTCACTAGCTTCCATTTGCTTGGGTTTAGCATTTGAAAGAGTTTTTATTATTGCATTTTGAATGTACTCGTTACTTCGATGTTTCCATTCTACCTATTCTTTACTTTTCCACTTTACTTCACTTGATTTTTTTCTTGGCACTCCATTTTTTCTTGTTCTCTCCTTTGCACTTTGAATTCAATTGTGTGTCGCTTGGCACTTTGTTCTTATTTATATAGATAGGAATATTTCAACTTCACTCCCTAGCTTTGACGTTCAGTATTCACTATTTGGTTGTTCTTACAATGCTTCCTTTCCAGGTTGTATTTCCTTGTCTATGCTTGAAGCTTTAGACTATTGTACTACCTTGGCTTTTCTAATGTGCTTATTTTATTTTTAGGTGTAGGTTTGGATGCTACACATTCTGTGCTAGACAAGCTTCAAACTTAATAATACTTTGCTTAGATTTACTTTAGCATTAAACTTAATAATATTAGATTTGCTGTAATGTTATTCCTTAAAACTTATTACATAAATTTCTTCTGCATTTCACATTCTTATTGGTGCAATACCAGTATAGTCATTTTTCAAGGTAGAAGTTTTCTTGTCTCTAGTTTCTAGACAATTCTTTGATGACTATGACTCCTTCTTAGATTGCTCACAATAGCTTTCCTTTTATTCCAATGTTCTTTCATTCATGTGGCTTACACCATTGTATCCTTTCTTTGATGCTTAATTGCACCTCTACCTTAAAAAAATTGTCCACTTAAATTCCATATTCAACGATCACATAGCTTCAATACTTTCCTTGTTGACTACTTTGTATCTTAGTCTTATTCTTTAAGACTTACTTCACTGGTTCTAATTACTATATTTTAAAGTGTCCAAAAGTGTCTAAAGTTATTACTGATAGTTGTAGTCATTCGGTGATTGGATAGACAACATACTTTTGAATTCAATGTGTGTTAGAAAGTTGGTAAGTTTTTACCTTCAATACCCAACTATATGTATAAGATGTTGCTATCATTTTTAAGTAGTAATTTAGTGTAAGCAGAAGAATCAAAGCAGCATAGAAGAAGAAGAGCATGAAGAAAGTTCAATAGTTGGAGCCACAACCTTTAGAAAGTTTGGTTATTTGTTGGAGCCACAACAATAATTTATCTTGTTGCAGATGAAAGTTGAATGCTTATGGAGTAAGAAGCATGCTATGTAATATTATCTTGAGCAATACATAAATATATTTACATAATATTACTTATGTCTAGTATTCGGATTTTAAGAAAAATAACTTAGCAAAGTTAGGTTTTATCTTGTTGACGATGTGTTCTATCCCACTGAGCAAATCCATTATTCTATCTTGCTCACGGATTAAGGCACATTTGATATCGTAAAATCCTTGTCATTATTCACATTATTAAGTGTTGTATCTTGCTCACATTATTTTGTGATATATCCCACTTGTGTTGTAATTCGCTAGCCTTGATTCTCGTAAAGTGTTAAATACTTCTTATTGTACAATTTAGAACAAGTTGTGGCATAGAACAAGTATGTTCTATCTTGTTTGTGTTGTGTGTTGTGTGTGTTGTAGCTTGCATGCTCATTGTATTAATATACATGAATATGATATAAAATCATGGGATAGAACATCCCTCGGTCCAGCCTATGAAACTCTCCCATGTTGTAACCCACATCAAGCATAGTGATGTAGAACATCCACTACTCCACCCCACATAATTGCTTCTATGTTGCAACTTGTGGTTACCTTCGTGCTCCAACCCATAGATATATGTGTTGTCAGAGCCTGCACATTAAAACTTTCAAATTGATATCAAATATAGAACCATTCATGGAAGATAAGAAGCAATGGATTCTAGAAAAAACTCATTGTAGTTGTAGATCACATATTTTAGTGGAAAGAACTACGATTACTGGAGCATCCAGATGAAGATGTTATTTGAGTCACAGGATCTATGGGACCTGGTGGAGAATGATTACCTAGAACCTGCAGATGTAGCAACATTGAGCGCTCTCTTCAAAGTGAAGTAAGATCTATTAAAGGAGAATAGAAAGAAGGATTAGAAGGAATTATGTTATATAATAGAGGTAGTCAAGGAAACTATTTTCTCACGAATTATAGCAACAACCAAATCAAATGAGGCATGGGAAATTTTATCCAACTTCTTCCAAGGCACCAATAAAGTGAAGTTGGCGAGGTTGCATATGTTGATAAGGGAGTTTGAGAATTTTTATATGAGTGAGTTAGAATCCATGAGCAACTTCTTTACCTAAAATATGGATATCATCAACCAGATGAGGTTGAATGGTGAGAATGTTGAAAACAAAATAACTATGGAGAAAATACTGAGGATCCTACCAAAAAGGTTTGACTTAGTTGTGATAGTGATTGAAGAATCAAGGGATTTAACAACCCTCTCAATAGATGAGCTCATGGGTTCTATACAAAAAAATGACCAAATATTGAGACAATCATCTTAGTTCTCACTAGAGTAAACATTTAAGATGTTGGTCTCATTTCAAGATAATGGCAAAAGATAATAATCCCACCAAACAACCTCAATTTCTCAAGGAGGAAGAGAAAAAAATAGTAGAGACAAGCATGGAAGAGGATACAAGAGAGAAGGAAGGTCAAACTCCAATGAAGGAGAGGCCAACTACAATTTCCATCAAGCAGGAGGAAGAGGCAATGGTAGAAATCAACAAGGAGGATCAAATTAGAGGTATGATAAGTCAAGGATCTAATGTTATTACTGCAATAAATATGGTCATTTTGGCTATGAGTGTAGAAAGACGTTGGGAAAGAATAACAAACAAGAAGTCAACTATACAAAAGAAAATACAAATGTAAAAAATAGAGATGTATGTGGGACTATGATGCTAAATTATAGCATTTATGAGGATATCCAAAAGAATATTGGTATCTTGATGGTGGTTGCAGTAACCACATAAATGGAAACATATAAATTTTCTCATAGTTAGATGATACCATTAAATATGAGGTAAATATGGGAAATAATAGTAAGGTACATGTCATGGGAAAATGGAAGATCATAATGCACATTTCTAATGTGAATTATGTTATTGGATTGAAACATAATTTGCTAAGTGGTTGAAAACATGTGCAAAAGGGACACACTATGCAATTTAAAAATGGAACCTATATCATTCAAGACAAAGAGAATGTGCTCATATCAAATATAGCCATGATAAAGAACAAGATGTTCCCTATACAGATTCAAAATGAACTATTGTTCTCATTTAGTGTAGTTGTAAAATATGCTACATGGTTGTGGCATCTAAGATATGGTCACCTGAGTTTTAGTGACCTAAAACTGCTACACAAGAAACAAATGGTGAAGGGATTACCCCTCATAGAGAAACCCAATCAACCATGTTATGGTTGCCTAGTTGACAAGCAGCACAAGGATGCATTCCCTACAAACTAGATCATTTACCAACAACAAATACTTCTTGACTTTTGTGGATGATTTTAGTCAGAGGGCATGGGTATATCCCATAAGATAAAATTCAGAATATTTTGGAAAATTTAAGGAGTTCAAGGCTTTGTTTGAAATATAAAGTAACTATTATGTGAATACTCTCAAAACATACGGAGGAAGTGAATATATATCTAATGAATTTCATAACTTTTGCAATGCAAATGGAATTAGAAGGAAGTTCATATTCAGATACACACCACAACAGAATGGTGTTGCAAAGAGGAAGAACATAACCTTAATGGAGATGATAAGGATAATGATGAAGGTAAAGGTATTACCACATCAGTTCTAGGAAAAAGCTATAGCTATTGTAGCTTATTTGTTGAAAAAGTATCCCATAATGAGTGTGAAGTAAAATATTCCTCAAGAGGCATGGAGAAACCAAAATCCCAATGTTGCTCATTTAAGGGTTTTCGAGTGCATAACATATGTACACATTCTAGATGAGAAGAGAAAGAAGTTGGATGACAGGGCATAAAAATGTATCTTCATAGGCTATAGTGAAGAATCAAAGGCCTATAAGTTATATAACCCTGATATAAAATTTGATTATAAGCCAAAATGTAAAGTTCATTGAAGATGAAGCTTGGAAATAAAAATCCAAGATTGGTTAACAAGATACATCAATCATTGAGTCTAAGTACTTGGACAAAAATAGAGTGCATTCACCAGTAGCTTCAAATAGTAATATTTGTGCCAACAATAGCACTACCTTATCATCACGATCGCCTCCACTTGCAAGAATGGACCTCAACTTAAAGACACCATCAAAGATAAGGAGCTTGGAAGATATATATGAGGTAATTAGAAATGAAATTGACGAAGCAAAACATTCTTATTTTTCTTTATTTTCTAAGTGTGATACAATTTCATTTGAAGAAGTAATTAAGAATATAAATTGGGTGAAAGCTATGGATGATGAGATAGAAGCCATAGATAAAAATAAGACCTAGGAGTTAATGGATCTTTTAGCAGGTAAGAATACCATTAGATTAAAATGGGTATATAAAACTAATTTTAATACCAAATGTGATGTTAATAGGTATAAAGCCATACTAGTTGCAAAAGGCTACAAGAAAAAGTTAGGGATTGACTATCATGAGGTGTATGCATCTGTATCAAGACTTTGACACAATCATGACAATTCTGGAATTGGAAACCCATAAAGTTTAGAATGTTTACCAGATGGATGTAAAGTCTACCTTCCTCAATTACATGTTAGAATAATAGGTCTAAATAGAGTAGCCACCAACCTATGATCTGGAAGGGCAAGAAATAAAGGTCCAAAAATTAAAGCAAGCACCCAAGGCTTGGTATAGCGACATTAATGCATATTTTAAGGAGAATGAGTTCATAAAATTCCCATATGACCACACTCTCTACATAAATATAAATTCATAGGGGGAGATGAACATGGTCTACTTATATGTAGATGACCTAATTTATACTAGCAATAGCAATATGCAGTTTAGAAGTGCCATGAAATAGGAGTTTGAGATGATGAATTTGGGCCTGATGAAATATTTTCTTGGAATTGAAGTTACCAAATTTATAGATGGTATCTTCATATCTCAATACATGTATGCAATAGACGTCTTGAAGAGATTTAGAATGGAGGACAACAAACTAGTGATCACGTCGGTTGCAACAAGCCTAAAATTGAGCAAGAATGATTGTAGCATATTGATCCAACTTTCTACAAAAGTTTAGTTGGAAGTCTCATGTATTTGATAGCAACCATAATATATTTAGTGTTTGTAATAAGTTTGATTAGGAAATTTATGACAACACCAAATAACACTCACTTGTGGGTAGGCAAAAGGATTCTACAATATGTTAATGGAACTAGAAAGCATGGAATCTTTTATGCAATAAAATACCAACTTGAGCTTTTAGGATACACAGATAGCGATTTGGATGGCAATATAGATGATAGGAAGAGCACTTTTGGTTATGCATTCCATATTGAACCAAGAGTGGTTTCATGATCATCAAAGAATCAATCAATTGTTGCGTTATCAATTTCTAAGGAAGAGTATTAATTTGGCTTAGAATAATTTTAGACGAGATGAATGATCAATAGTAAGGGGTAAAAATTATTTTTTTGTGACAAAAATTCTGCCATAGCACTTTCAAAGAATATATTTTTTTATGGCAAGAGCAAGCACATCAACATATACTACCACTTCATCAAAGAAATGGTAAAATCTAATGAAGTTGTCTTATTGTTTTGCAGGTGCAAAGACCAAGTTGTAGATATCTTCAAAAAACCTTTGACGAAGGAGGATTTTGAAATATTGAGGGAAATACTTGGTGTCAAAGTCTGTGAAATCTATTTTAAAGGAGGATATTAGAAATTGAACCAGATTTTACACCTAATATATCTTTTAAAAAACTTATCTTCTAGATTTGATCACTATATTTTAAAGAATCCAAAGTTATTACTGGTAGTTGTAATCATTCAGTGATTAGATAGACACCATACTTTTGAATTAAGGTGTGTTAGAAAGTTGGTAAGATTTTACCTCTAATACACAAATATATATATATATATATATATATATATATATATATATATATATATATATATATATCTATATATATATATATATATATATATATATAAGTTTCTCGCTATCATTTTTTAGTAGTAAGTTAGTGTAAGAAGAAGAATTAGAGCAACATAGCGAAAGAAGAGCATGAAGAAAAACCAGCAATTGAAGTTGCATCCTTACAAAATATGGTTAGTTGTAACCTGTAACAATGATTTATCTTGTTGCAAATGAAAGTTGAATGCTTTCGGAGTAAGAAGCATGTTATGTAATCTTATTTTGAGCAATACATAAATATATTTGCATAATATTACTTGTGTAATATTTAGATGTTGAGAAAACTAACTTAGCAAAGTTAGATTTTATATTGTTGATGGCATGTTCTATCCCACTGAGGAAATTCGTTGTTCTATCTTGCTTGCAGATTAAGGCATATTTGATGTCATCAAATCCTTATCACAATTCGCATTATTAGGTGTTGTATCCCTCTCACATTAGTTTATGATATATCCTGCTTGTGTTGTAATTTTCTAGTCTTTCTTCTTGTAAAGTGTGAAACACATCATATTGTGCAATTTATAACAAGTTATGACATAGAACAATTATGTTCTAGCCTGCTTGTGTTGTGTTTTGCGTGTGTTGTACCCCACATGCTCATTGCATTGATATATGTGAATGTAATATAAAATCATAGGTTAAAACATCCCTTTCTCTAGCCCATGAACCTCTCCCATGTTATGGACTGTATCCAACATAGCGACATAGAACATCAGTTGTTCTATCCCACAGTATTGCTTATGTGTTGCAGCTCGCACTTACCTTCGTTCTCTAGCCCACGGACATCTATTTTGGATTTTAAAAGACTAAGGGAAATGCTCGGTGTTAAAATCTTTGTGAAATCTAGTTTAAAGGAGGATGTTATAAATTAAACTAGAATTCACACCTGATAGACCTCTGATATATATTATCTTCTAGATTAGATCGTTGTCTAATAAAGTATCCAATGTTATTACCAATGGTTGTAGTCATTTGGCGATTGGATAGACACCATAATTTTGAATTCAATGCATGTTAGAAATCTAGTAATATTTTCCCTCTAATACCTAGCTATATGTAAAAATTGGAGCTATCATTTTTAAGCAGTAATTTAGTGTAATGGAAGAATCATAGTAGCATAGCAAAAGAAGAGCATGAAGAAAAGCCAGTAGTTGAAGCCACAACCTTAAAAATTCTAGTTATTTGTAACTTGCAACAATGGTTTTTCTTATTGCAGATGGAATTTGAATACTTATAGAGTAAGATGCATGTTATGTAATCTTGACTTAAGCAATACAAAAATATGTTTACATAATATTACTTATGTGTAATATTCAGATGTTGAGAAAACTAACTTAGCAAAGTTAGGTTTTATCTTGTTGATGGTGTGTTCTATCCTATTTAGAAAATATGTTGTTCTATCCCATTCATGGATTAAGGCAAATTTGATGCCATAAAAATCTTTTTGAAATTTGCATTATTAGGTGTTGTATCCCGCTTGCATTACTTTGTGATATATCTCACCTGTGTTGTAATTTACTAGCCATGCTTCTTGTAAAGTGTGAAACACATCTTATTGCACGATTCAAAATAAGTCATGGTGTAGAACAAGTATATTCTAACCTATTTGTGTTGTGTGTCACATGTGTTGTAGCCCGCGTGCTCGTTGCATTGATATACATGATTATGATTTAAAATTATAGGATAGAAAGTCCCTTTCTCCATCCTGAGAAACTCTCCTATTTTGTAGCCTACATCTAGTATTGCAACGTAGAATATCCACTACTCCATCCCACTATATTGCTTCTGTGTTGCAACCCATGATTACCTTTGTTCTCCAGCTCGTGGTTGTTTGTGTTGTTACAATTTGTATGTTAAAAATTGCACACTATAGACCTCTTTCTTTGAAGAGTCTTTATATTGTAATATTAGCCTCTCCTTAGACAAATATCAAGGTCAATATGATCTGAACCACTAAATTTTTTATCAAGTATTTTTTATTCAAGACCTCGATCCACTATATCAATGACAAGTTTTATCTTCAAGACCTCAATATTTCTTTGTGAATGCCTACATTCAAGACCTAAAACTATCTATATCAAGGTTTGTCTTCAAGACCTGAATCAGTCTATATCAAGGTAAATTTCTTTGTCCTGAAGCTTTACTAATCTATATTTCAAATTAATCTATGTCTTTTCTTACACTTGAAGATGAAATTCTTCTTTATATGTTGTAAGAAGCTTCTCACACTTCTAACAAAAAATCTCTATTATAGCAATGTCTTATGTTGCTTTTTTGGGTGTGCCCTAAAAATCCAATATGATTCTCCTCCTTACTAGAGAACCCAATATCAATGTCAAGGTGACTATAAAATTCCATGATGATCCAAAAAATATAGCTTGATTGTACAAACTTATTCAACTTTCTTTCGAATATTGATAGAAATTAGTTGTTAGGAATTTGTTTGTCCCTGAAATCCTTTATCAATGTCAAGGTTGGTTATTTCCCTGAACAATCAACTATCTTCAAGTTGATTCACCAAAATATAGGTCCTAGTATACACTGATTATTCTTCAACTTAGTGGAAAGACCCTAGATGAGCCCTAGTCTTCATTAGTTGTTCTGCAACTGTAGAAAGACCCAAAATTTTCTCTTAATTTTTCTTTGCTTTAATATTCTTTCTTATTCTTCAAAATCTTATGAAATTTTCTAGCAATATTTTTGGTTGGTTCTTTTTAAATTTGAACGATTTCTTTAACCCTCTACTTTTGTTAATACTCAGGTGCACTTATCAACTCGGTTTCTCTCAATATAAAATGGTTAGATTATGTATTTGATCCCATTAATGGATTCTAAGGCCTTGTTATTAATGTAAAATCATAGGATAAATATTCATAGGATCAAATATATGATAGCCATAATATAATATGATCAGATTAATGTGATCAAATAATGTTGTAACTAGAATAATATGAGCCAATTAATATGTAAAATGAAGGTTTACAATATATCAAATAGCATTAAGTAGGAAGCATCAATACAAATGTAATATCCTAAATCATATATGTACAAAGCATGTAGCACAACATATAATAGTAGATGCTCAAATCTATAAAATATTTATTACTCATCTTTCCCTTACAAATGTATCATAAATCTCTCATACAATAACAATGCTCACTATGTTGACAATGTAGGCTATGCTCGCTATGATTACTATATCATTATATGCCTCTCTATAGAGTAGTATATAGCCATTGTAGGATGACTCTTTGGTTACTTCACTCTTCCTTTCCTTATATCAAGTCTCATGACTCTTGGCTTCTCTATTTCACACTTGCATACACGACTCTATTTTGTATGTACACTTGGACATGACTTATCACATAACACATCCTAATATAAGAACACATGTACACACTTACATATACGATACTTATCAACAATTACACTCATTACACTTGCATACTCGTTTAAATGACACTTGTGCATTTATTACACATTATTACATTACATAAAATATTTACTCACACTCTAATCTAGGACACAACCTTAATCTAATATTTATAAGGTTATATTGGTAGGTTACATTAACATGTACCAAACATATAAATTTTTTCATAGTTAGATGATACTATAAAATATGAGGTGAATATAGGAAATAATAGTAAGTTACATGTCATGGGCAAAGGGAAGATCATAATCCGCACCAAGTAAGGTGAAACAAAGCACATTTCAAATGTGAATTATGTTCTTGGATTGAAACATAATTTTCTAAGTGGTTGAAAACTTGTGCAATAGGGACACACTATGAAATTTAAAAATGGAGCCTATATCATTCAAGAAAAAGAGAATGTGCTCATATCAAATATAACCATGATAAAGAATAAAAATGTATCTTCATAGGCTATAGTGAAGAATCAAAGGCCTATAAGTTATATAACCCTAACACAAAATTTGATTATAATCCAAAATGTAAAGTTCATTGAAGATGAAGCTTGGAACTAAAAATCCAAGATTGGTTAACAACAGCCAACAATCATTGAGTCTAAGGACTTGGAAAAAAATAGAGTGCATTCACCAGTAGCTTCAAATAGTAATATTGGTGCCAATAATAGCACTACCTCATCATCACGATTGCTTCCACTTGAAAGAATAATCCTCAACTTGAAGACACCATAAAAGATAAGGAGCTTGCAAGATATATATGAGGTAATTAGAAATGAAATTGACGAAGCATAACATTATGATTTTGCTTTATTTTCTAAGTGTGATACAATTTCATTTCAAGAAGTAATTAAGAATAGAAATTGGGTGAAAGCTATGGATGATGAGATAGAAGCCATAGATAAAAATAAGACCTGGGAGTTAATGGATCTTTTAGCACTTAATAATACCAGTAGAGTAAAATGGGTATATAAAACTAAGTTTAATACCAAAGGTGATGTTAATAGGTATAAATCCATACTAGTTACAAAATAATACAAGCATAAGTTAGGAATTGACTATCATGAGGTGTATGCACCTGTATCAAGACTTTGACACAATCATGACAATTATGGCATTGGAAACCCATAAAGGTTGGAATGTTTACCAGATGGATGTAAAGTCTACCTTCCTCAATGACATGTTGGAATAATAGGTTTAAATAGAGTAGCCACACAACTATGATCTGGAAGGGCAAGAAAGAAAGGTCCTAAAATTGAATAAAATCTTGTATGGGTTGAAGCAAGCACCCAGGGATTGGTATAGCCACATTGATGCATATTTCAAGGAGAATGATTTATAAAATGCCCATATGACCACACTATCTACATAAATATAAATCAAAATTGGGATATGAACATAGTCTACTTATATGTAGATGATCTAATTTATACCAACAATAACAATATTCTATTGGAGCAGTTTAGAAGTGCCATAAAATAGGAGTTTGAGATGATGGATTTGAGTCTGATGAAATATTTTCTTGGCATTGAAGTTACCAAATTTATAGATGGTATCTTCATCTCTCAATACAAGTATGCA